>CM060931.1:324836363-327336363 GCA_030765085.1 Allium cepa | reverse complement strand
ACCATCCAGCAAAGGTTTGGATAAAGACAAAGGAAAAAGGAAGTTGGACGATGATTCTAGAAATGCTGGGAAGCAATGGAAGGATACAAAGTTTTCCACATACACAGGATTGAACGAGACGCTGGAGCGGATATACCTGGATACTTGGAATCGCCTTCCCTACCGAAGGCCAGCTAGGAGAGAACCAACAGAATGGGAAAGGACATCAGGAAGGCACTGTCTCTTCCATGATTTGGATGGACACGACACCAACAGCTGCAGGCGCCTAAAGGACATAATTGAGGAGCATGTAAGGAATGGACAGCTGCCACAATATGTTGGACCTCGGAATACAACGGCGGGGCGGGAGCAACCGCCGCCTACCTCAAGCTACGATAGTGGGAGGCCCAGGAATGATGGTCGGTTGATCATCCATTGACCAGGTTAATATGAAATAAGTAGCGAACTATTGGCAAGCAACCAAGTCATTTACACATGTACGGGGACGGAGATAGCCCCTAGGCATGCTCTGAATGATGATAAACTGCAATGCTATGGTTTGTGAAATTTATCTTTTGCTTTTGGATTGGACACTGCTTTTCTTTTTGGTTTTCGGTTTTGGAGCTTGGATTGAGCTCCTGGTTTTTCTTGCTTTTTGATTTGGATTTTCCTTTGAATGATTTTTTTCGGTTTTGGATGCTGGTTTGGATTTCTGGTTTTCTGGTTTTGATTTGGATTTTGGATTTGGATTTTGGATTTGGATTTTGGATTGGATTTCGATTGGGTTTTTATCTGATTTTTGATAAACGGTCGTCAGGTATGGATTATGCCTGGCAAGGGGTGAGTCGCTTCGCCCGAACATGGTAAATTGACTCATTCAGGTCGTCGAGTATGGACTATGCTCGGCAAGGGTCCAGAGTGACCAGGATTCGGCCTAGGACTTAGGCCCTGTATTATCAATTGTTATTTTCAGGTCATTGAGTATGGACTATGCTCCACAAGGGTCCGGAGAGACCAGGATCCGGCTTAGGACATAAGCCATGGCATTACACAGCGTCCAGGGACACTGGACCAAGGTCGTCAAGTGTGGATTACGCTTGGAAAGAACCCGAAGAGGTTAACACAGCGTCCACGGACACTGGACCAAGGTCGTCAAGTGTGGATTACGCTTGGCAAGAACCGGGAGAGGTTAGCTCAACGTCCAGGGACACTGGACCAAGGTCGTCAAGTGTGGATTACGCTTGGCAAGAACACGATGAGGCTAGCTTAACATCCAGGGAGACTGGATCACGGCCGTCAGGTGTAGATTGCGCTTGGCAGGAGCCCGGAGAGATCCTGGATTCGGTTATTGGCTATTGGATAAGAACGGCTTGGGGCTCGGTTGTCGAGTTCGGATGGACATGAAATTGGCTCAAGCTTTGGTTATTGGATTTGGAACTGGACATCGACTCGGAGCAGTCAAGGATGATATTCTCTGGCAATATGGTTATGACTTTGGATAATGGATTCGGAACCATTCAAAACACGCCTTATTATCACAAGGCATGTTTTCGGGGGCAAAGTGTTATCCCATTTTTTGGTCAAAACTGGAATATCAATGTTGTGTGCGTTTCCACCACGACCGGAACAAGAAGAAGCAAGAAAGCGTATATAAGTCTGGGATTTCACTCATGATTCAAGTACAAAGGTTCATTCGGTAAAGCAAGGCAAGAGTTCGTTCGACACTACACTCCCCGAGTTCATCCGGTAATAAGCATCATCTGGTACCTAAAACCCCTCGCTTTCGTCTGGTAGTTCAAGTGTTTGAGTTCGTTCGGTATTCGAACTCCCCATGGCTCATTCGGCATTCTCAAATATGAACGCTCATTCGGCATTCCCAGCACAAGGGATCATTCGGCATTCTCAGTATAGGATCCATTCGGTAGTACCGAGACCGAACCAACTCCACTTCCCTTCCCACCGAATCAACTACAACCGAAGCTCCATCTTTCACCACCCACTACCGGTCCAACATCTCCACTAAACCAATGCCGATCCAAGCCCCACAGAATCAAGCACCGGACCAACCATCACCGGATGTCTCCCCACCGAACCAAGTCCCACCGAACCAAACCAAGACCGGACCAACCCTCTGCACACCACCGAATCAAACTCCACCAAGCAACGACCGAACCAGAGTATGCCGAACCAAAGTTGTCGGTCCAGATTGCATCAGCCCAGGCCCACCAGCAGCTATAAACATCCTAGACCCCTGCCCCCAACCTCACTCTATAAATAGAGGGGCAGGGGTACAACAATGGGGGAAAAGTTTGAGAGCTCAAGCCTGGAAGGAACTTTCAAACAACTTTGATATACTTGTAATCAAAGCTTTGCACTTGTAATCGGATCGGAAAAGGAAAATAACATATAAAGTGGACGTAGGCACGTTCTGGCCAAACCACTATAAATCTGTGTGTCTTTTACAGTTTAGTCCCTGCTTTTTACATATTTGCATAAATCACCCAAATCACTAAGAACAACATATAATCAACTAAATCGTACGACTTTGAGGTGTTTGCCCATTTTTTGCGCAAACAATAGGTATTCCAAATGTTGGGGGTGTATTACTCATGGTTGCTGGTGGCACCTAGAGGTTACATACTGATAGTTATTGGATAACTATGGAATGATTCACTCAAGAATTTCATGTTTGTTAATGATAACCGAGGTCAAATAGGAAATCTCGAAGTGATGATATGTGACGGCCCGTAAATCCGTACCCCTTGAATCAACACTATTCTGCCTCTGTTAACTCAAGAGGCATAGAAATACGAACCATTAGGGTTAAAGAAGTAGAGGTAGAAGTAGAAGAAAGTAAACAATATCAGAATCTCACAGTCGCAGCGGAATAAAATGTAATACACAATAATAGAGCTTTACACAAAATGAGAACTATATCTGTTTTATACATCATATCATCAGAGTATCTCGTACAACAATATTACCAATCAGACATTACCATATAATCATAGCAGCATATATTTAAATACGGATAATACATCTCGGACTCCAGCTCCTCTCCTTCTCCATAGCATCCTGACCTGAACACATAATACTCGGTCTGACCCGAGCATTATAATGAAATAACACCCGAGTCGGTCTGGAATACCAGCTGATAATAATGCACCCAAATTGATTACTAAAGTTTCAAAATCGTTTTGAAAACAAAAGCATCTTGTAAGACCACGCCACAAATAAACATGTCGGGTTTTTACCTTACGATAGCTAAATCACTTTTTATAGAAATCCTCTGATATTATAATAGGGTCTATATACAAATACTTATAAAATAGCTGAAATTGTTACATCTATTAAATTCCAGCTACTAGCCACAGAGTGGGTAATACAAATAAACTCGTACAAGGCTCGTAGGGAAAATGGATTTCCAACTAATGACTAGGCACTGGGGTATCACCTGTCATAGTACGGGGCCTAGATCACCGTACCGAGGACCACTCTCGATCCCCTGCGACACAAGGCCGGACCCATCCCTTACTGCACAGTTCCGAATAAGATCACCCCGTGGTTGGGATCAGCAACCGCACCACTAAGCCGAAATAAAAAAGGGACATCTAGACAGGGATGATCTTACTGTCCAGCGGGGGCTACCCACGAAGCCTTGCTGCATATCCCCTGATTTTCAGTCATTCCCATTTGATGAGGCTTGAGGTTAAGCGTTACCTTTAGAACGTTTCTCTTAGAATGTCCATCGCCCACCTGACGATGTTTCGAAAGCATTCGTCCATACAAGTCCGTCCCGGGTTCGAACGGAACCAAAGGCACTACTCCTACTAATCCATTTTGGAAATATCCTCGGGATTAGTAGAGACTAGCCCTTGCACTTCACTGCTCCATCTTCGACTCCGAACACGTTTTTCCCCGAAACGTACAAACCGGATCGAAGTGGTTTTCGAGAATTAAATGTCGATCCCGGTCTCTTCGAAACGATCAACGCATTTGTCTAATATTGATAGTCGGTGATTTAACTATCAATTTATATTCACAAACATCCATCACACAATAAATAATTTTCCACATTATTTATTTGCCTCAAATATCTTTACAAGATATATTTCCAAATTTTCAAAGCTCATTTGAAAACAATTTCCCAAAGTTCTTCCTTTACAAGATAAATTCTTTACCCTTTATTCCCATTGGAAATAACCAAGTTCAACACAATTTAGATTTTAAAACAATTAAAACACTTTATTCTGAAATATGTTTAAAAAAATATGGAAATTTACTACTAGATATTACACCAAAAATATAATTCCAATATGTAAAGTAAAACCATTTCTTATGATATAAACTTTGATTTTAAATGAGGGTTTTGTTAAACTAAATTTAAAAGTAGAATTTAAAAGGGATTAATACTAATTTCAAATAACTTAGGTCAAAACTAGCTTTTAAATAAATCCATTTATAAAATAATTACTAATGTAATGGCAAATAGTCACTATTGCTAATTTATTAATTAGTTACTTTAAATAATAATTTTCAAAACACTCTTTTAAACAGGTTTTAAATCTAACTTTCTTTTAATAAAATCTGTTTAAAACTCGAACTTGGTTTTCCAGGGAAACACACTTTCCATTCCAACATTCCAAAGAATCCGTCTTATAAATCCAACCAATTTATTACCATTCAAATTCATGTTTTAATAACATATATTTCCTTTCCATGTTTAAAAAAATAACTTATTTCGAAGCCCATACATAGTTCTCCATTCCTGGAAATTCACTTTCAAAGTTCGGGTTTAAAAATCCTTTTTAAAAAAAACTTTTGAGAATTTATTAAAGGAAAATAATACTTATGAATTACTTAAATAAAATCCCAATGGTGAAAAGTGCATTTCAAAATATTTTACTTACATTTAAAACTGTTGATTTATATTTGGAAAGCCTCTTTTAAATATATTTTAATTTCTAGGAAAACATCATCAAATAACCCCATCGTTATTTTTAACCATTTACAATTCCTATAGAATTTATCTTTAGAAATCTATATTTTCACATTTATCTACTGATAAATTTCCTCTTCTATTATAATTCCAAATTTACCAATTTCATTCTTTATCCAATCCAAATCCTCATTTTTATTTCTTTAAATCCTTTACTTAACAATTTCTTTTATATCTTTATAAACCCAAATTTATTTTATTTATGCTTAACAAATGTCAGGTTTAAAACTTATCAATTCATATCACAACAAACTGGGCTTCCAAAATTAGCTGTCATAGTGTATAAATGCAACGATCTCGAATTTTATTTAATTTACATTGATAATTTAATTTAATTTTTGTATAAAATTTGTGAAATAAATTTGTAATTGATATGAAAATATCAGTTATATTATGAAAAAAGGGAAATTTTATTTAAATTAAATTTGAATTGGGATCTGTTGATAATGTAAAGAACAAAATATGTTTTGTAACATATAAGATAAGAAGTATTAAGGAATAAAATAAATATCTAAAGATTTTGGTTATGTAAACTATAAAATATAAGATATACACATTAAACAAATTTGTAAAAAAAAAAAATTTCAAACAACATATTAAAATGGAACTTCATTATATTCAAAAGTAAAAAGGCAAGTAAGATATATACATGCAAAGTAATAAGGCAAAAGAAAAATATCATAATGAAGACATGAAGGACTTAAGCCATTAATGCAAAGATGTCCTTAGTACACAATATAATATCTAACATTATCTTCAGCCGAAATGAAATCTGCTAGCCACCATAACATATCCCTGCAGCCATGCCTATGGTACAAACAACCACCCCGTTTACTTTCTTCATATACATCAATTCCCTTATTCTATTTTGTTCATCAAAGCTTGCATTCCAGTTTCAAAGGTCTGCATTTTTTTCATAAGCTAAATAAAACTAAAACAAAACATAACAATACAAATCAACTCAACCAAGAAAAATATAAGAAGAAGAAGCTTTAGCCTGCAAAATTTCAAACTGCTGTTTCAACATAAATACAAATCAGTTCTTCTTTCCTGGAAATCAAGTGAGTAACCTCACTTTTTTAATAGTTTAGTGTATATATATATAGGTTGTTGATAATCATCTTCTAGTAAGCCTGAAGTGGGATAATATGAATTCAAGTCTATTTAGTATATATGGATGAATGATGGCAATACAGGTACTAATAGTATACCCTCTGCATTTAACTTTCTGGCTTGGTTTGCAAAAGAAATTCAAATCTCTTTGTTTCATTCTCTGTTTAAACTTAGGTTTGAAATAAAATTTGTTGTTTAAACTACAAGTTTTAGTTTGGTAACTCATTCAAGTAAATAAATGTAAATATATCTCTGGAAGAAATTTTTTAACCGTAACTGTAAAAAATTTTGGGAAAATTCGAATATGCTAATTTTAGATTCCAGGAATATACATTTGATCCTGATAGTAAACTATGAATTTTAAAACTAAAATGAGGATTTTTAGTGGACGGGATGGGTTGCAGTTCGTGTTTCATCAGAGAATGGGTTCGGGGACTTTCCCGATGATCTAGAGCGTTGGAGGAGTTGGGGTTGTGGGTAGATGAGGGTGGTAGGCCGACGCTATCGAGAAAAATAAGTTGATATTTTTCCGATCATTGATGACGTCGCGGCGAGGGGAACTAGGGTTTAAGAGGGGTAATGGGTTTAGCTCGGTTGTCGAGGCAATGCAAGGGCGTCAGGGAATTAGAGGCGATCGCACCAGGGGGAGTAGTTGCGTGGGTCATCGGCGAAGCTTCAGACCAAGTTTCGAGGTGGCCGGTGGTCGTGGGAGATGGTACGATGGGTTTGTGGGTGGTCGAGTTTTTGGGTCAGTGGGTTCGAATGGGTCGATTTTGATCTGATCGAAATTTCTTCGATCTGGTTGACGCTTTGGGGTCTCGCGTGTTCGTGTGTGTGTGTGGGATGGACGCGGTGCTCATCGGTGGCCGGAGGAGCGTGGGTAGGTGCACGGTGCACGTGTGTGCACTGGGGAGGAAGGAAGGGGAAGACAGGATGAACTCGAAGAAGAAGAGGGGGACGCGGGGCATTGCTCGAGTTTTTGCGTGAGCGACTCGAGAAATAGGTTGAGTTGCCTGAGGGGTAGGCTCGAGTGAATGTTGAAGTACAGGTTTTACAGTAACCTGTTTGTTTTGTTTTGTTTTTAAATATGTGTTTGTTTACTGAAGTAAGGTTTTAAAACTGAAGTTTAAGACAAGTTTTAAAACCTGGGTTTAAAAGCAAATTTTAAGATGCAAATTTGAAATAAAACCAGTTTATAAAATATAAACATTTAAACCATTTTAAATGTTTAAAGCAAATTTAATAAGGGTTTTAAAATTTGAAATCTAGGATTTAAAACAAGTTTAAATAAAAGGTCTAAATACAAATTCAGATTTAGATTGTACAATTAGATTTTGAATAGAATAAAATTTTGTTTTAATTCAAACTTGTTTAATAACTTTAAAATGTTTATTGAAGTCAAGATGGAATTCAGATTAACTCTTGAATTCTGGTTTGAAATAAATGAAGTTTATAAAAATTTAAAGTATTTAAACAACTTTAGAATGTTCACGTATATTTCATAAAATGATTTGAAATTGAATAATTGGGTTTAAACTCTTATATAAATTTCTTCATAACGGTGGGTAAAGATTGGTTAATTAAATTTTTAATTGTAATTAGTAATGGATGATGGGTAATAAATGAATTTGCAATTAACTACTTAAGTTAACAAATGAATGATTAACAGTTAATTAATTTAGTAAATTAATTGAGAATTAAATGATTAATTAATTGAGAATTAATGGTTAATTAAATAATCAGTGATTAATTATATGATTTCAAAGGCTAATTAAAGGGTAATTAACAATAATTAAATTGAGTTCAATTACTTAAGAATAGTAATTAAATAATTATGAATAGTTAATAAGGATCATTTACTTGAGATTTATTTGATAATTTATTAATGTGATTAATCTTGATAATTAATGTGATAAATTAATTTGTGGATTGTATTAAGTATAATTATTTAATAACAGTAATTTAGAAATAAATTATTCAATATAATTAATTGGGTTAA
Organism: Allium cepa; assembly: GCA_030765085.1. Classification (NCBI taxonomy): domain Eukaryota; kingdom Viridiplantae; phylum Streptophyta; class Magnoliopsida; order Asparagales; family Amaryllidaceae; genus Allium; species Allium cepa. The sequence continues at coordinate 327,328,273 of CM060931.1, read as the reverse complement.
TCAAATCTGTTTAAATTAAATTCTTAATTTAATTTATTCAGAATAATCACTCGATAAATTTGGAAAGGTAATTACTTAGAGAAATAATAAATGGATAATTTATTCATAAGTAATTAATTAAATTGGAAATAACTTGAATCAATTAGGATTAAACGATTTATTAATCCTGTTTATGAATGATTATCAAATGCCTGACCTTACTTATGAATAATTGTATTGTATGAGTTGCCTTGAATTGTTTTTCCTATCTGATCTGTGATATTTTGTTCTGTAGATTGTGGTATGTATAATTTGTTCATTTATGGATGATACATTTGTATATTATCTGTGAATCTGTGAATATATGATAAGCGTTATTGTTTATATCGCTTATCAATTATATTTCTGTGTTTTGATCTGTGATGATTGAATGGTTGTGCACTATTGAGTTAAACCCCTGGACCACACCATACACACACAAATATGGATTTCACGAGGAAATCGATTAAGTCGCAGATTTTTGAAATAGTTAAATTTGAATCTTTAAATTCAAATGTTTTGGAAATGGAATCGGAATAAATGTGAAAAGCTTTTGGAATGGAATTTCAAAATAAAATTTATTATTTTTAAATTACTTGATTAAGTTTTGGAATTTAAATAATTTGATTTAAATTTAAATTCAATACTTGAAATTGAATTCTATGATTTGAAATTAGGATTAAAGATGTTATATTGGTTATATAGGGATTAAACCACTTTTAAGTATTGTTTTTGGGAATTTGAATTTAACCCAAGGATTTAAACTCGTATAAATGAACCAGATTTCCAAAATAAAAACTGTTGTTTTCAAATGATAAACACTTTTAGATAAGAACTGACATTCCAGTTAATTAGGGGAATTTCAAGATTGAATAGAGAAATGATTTTCCTAAGTTATGAATGAATTCTTTTTGAAAGTTATGAATTAAATCTGTTTATTTTTAACAGATTTAAATTGATGATTTGTTTAAATCAAATTGAAATGAAATTGTTTTGAAGGCTATAAGTTAAATCTTTGATTTAACGATTTAACGAGTTAAATCAAATTGAAATGAAAATTGATTTGGAAAATATGTGAATGAATCTTTTGTTTAAAAGATTTAAATGTGAAAATTGTTTAAACTGTTAAAGGTTGTGAAAATGAATCTTTTTGTTTAAAGATTGAAAATGGTAATTTGTTAAACCGTTTGAAAGAAAGTTTGAATTATTAAGTTGTGACTTAATTGAAATCCCATATCCATATGTTTTGAAAATATTTTCGCTCACTATTCGGTTTAACCGGGAAAGGACCTTTGTGTCGTATAACCCATTCCGAATATGTGATACGTCGTTATGGATAGCATTTGAAGACCGGTGATGAAGATCGGGTATTTGTGAAAGCGATAGGATGACCTATCGATTGTTTCTGCACCGAGTCGCGCTGGTATAGAAACTCCCTAAGTGATGGGAAAATCCGATCGGGATTGTGAATATCCGGGTTGCAAGGACTTCTTTGTAAGTGCCTTCGGTTCTGTTCGAACCCAGAACAGACTTGTATGGATTGTGTGTCTGACATTACAAGTTGAGATGTAAAGCCGATTTCTTTCAAATATATTTCTGTGGTGGCGGAGAATTTATTCTTTTAGCTTAACACCCTTCTCTGAGACGTACGAACTCAGAGGTTATATAGTTGAAGTTATCAGCGATATATTCCCAATTTGGTAATGTGACATGCTGAGTGTTGCTGAAATGATCATTGTGTTGATCATTGTGATAGGATCGTTTATTTGATCGTCTATCTTAGTGATCATTTCTATGATCATTTGTTGACCCAAAGCATGGCTTTTGTATAAAGTATGTTTTTGTGGACGTGACTTCGTCGAGCCTCACACCCCGGAAATGGTCAAAACAGGAAAGATGCGGCAAGGTTATGAGGGGTAGCACCCTTTAGGGTATGTACATTTCCTTCTGGATAGAGGTGGTATCATAGTATGGAGCCCAGATATTTAACCTATGTGGTTACTACAAATTTATTACTTTGTGGTTGTTAGTTTTCGGGATCCCGTGAGAAAGGTCGTTTACGATCGGGGAATGGCGTGCTCGTGTCAGTAGTTACCCAGTTAGGGGTAACCCGGCCTTGTGTTGGCAGAGTTCCGGTTTGGTTCTCGGGGATGTCTTTCCAGAGGCATTCTCATGTGGCAATGGGAAGTTCCTTGGCCTGACCATTTGTTGGAAATCCAATTCCCAATACGAAACTTGTACGGTTTTAGTTGTATAACCTGCCATGGAATGTGGCGGTAACCTGCTATTGAACATGGTAGCTATAGTAGGCATAAGTGCGGAATGTCTATGCTGGCTAAGATTTATATTCTACTTTCGAAATAATTTTTTTCCTACACTATGCACTAGTAATAATATCAAATGTTTCTTTTAATGCGTATCAAGCATCTTTGACTATCATAAGGAGAAATCTCCTCCGATTTTGCGTTTGCATTGTGTGTGTGTGCGGGAGGCCTTATGGTAGTCTCATTTCTAAAAAGCATTGCGAATTGACTTTGAAAATCTTTTGTTGAATGTTTTAAAAGATAAATTGTTTTTGTTGCTCACACCAGTCCCACGACTGATCCGGAGTTTATTGTTTTCTTTCCTAAACTCTGGGTGCTCATTATTTTCTACACGAGCAGTCTAGAGTTGGGTTTTTCAGATAGTCGGGTTTAGTAGATTATCTAGAGTTAGTTCAGTCTTTGGACCACACCAGTCTTGCTGAGCTTGGTGATATGTTATTGGGGGTTCGAGCTTCTGCTGGATTGATTCTTGGAAATGGAGTTGCAGTTCTCGGAGTTCTCTTTTGAAGACTATTTTAGAGTTATTTGTTCCACTGCTAGATGTTGTCATCTATTTTCTTTTCCGCTGCTATTTTATTGTATCATATCTCTGATGTATATTGATATCTATTGGATCATCTGTTGTATCAGATATTGTATCAAAGCTGTATATCAATGTATTATTCTTTTATTCCGCTGTGTTATTTACTTAATGTTGTTATAAGCTCCGGCGCATCGGATTTGAACGGTCGAATCTATGGCATTCGAATACGATTTGAAGTATGGATGTCGTTTTTCGAGCGGGCAAAATCCGAGTCGTTACATTTGGTATCAGAGCTAAGGTGAAACTTTAGCTCAGGAGTATAACACATTAAGTAACTCATTAGAGATAGGGTGAAGTAAATCCTAGAATGAGTAATCCTTAAGATATCCGTTTTAACGCCTCAGTAAATTCTTTTACTATCCACTGATAGTAAGTATGAGTGCAAGAAGAAAACGAGATAGGGGACATGGGAATACGACTATAAATAGTCAATACCCTGCAACAGTTGAAATAACTTTCTTCTCAATCTCTTTTGATTCGTTTCCAAAATTCTTTTGAATTGCTTCGTGACAGCTCCAGAGAAAGAAGTTTCGGTGTAATGGCAGCCCTACGAATCGTTGTGGGAAATCTTTACTTCGTATCTTCATCGGTTTCTTATCGGTTTTTGATTTTAAACCTTAATGAATATGAATTGGAAATTTGGAATTGAAAATTTTAAATAAATTGAAATTTTAATTTGAGTTAAATTGATTAGTAGAATATGAAGAATAAATTGAATTGTATCGATAAAACGGCATCGTTTAAAACCGAATTTGAAATTCTATTATAATTTCTTGTATCTATTGTTGATATTCTGATTTGATGAGCCAAATCCAGAATCGATATCCAGTTTGATCTGAAAAGATATTTCTTCTATCTTTCGTCTATCTCTGTATTGTTTTCGTGCCTGCGAATTTCGAGGACGACATTCTTTTAAGGGGGGAAGTCTGTAACGATCTCGAATTTTATTTAATTTACATTGATAATTTAATTTAATTTTTGTATAAAATTTGTGAAATAAATTTGTAATTGATATGAAAATATCAGTTATATTATGAAAAAAGGGAAATTTTATTTAAATTAAATTTGAATTGGGATCTGTTGATAATGTAAAGAACAAAATATGTTTTGTAACATATAAGATAAGAAGTATTAAGGAATAAAATAAATATCTAAAGATTTTGGTTATGTAAACTATAAAATATAAGATATACACATTAAACAAATTTGTAAAAAAAAAATTTCAAACAACATATTAAAATGGAACTTCATTATATTCAAAAGTAAAAAGGCAAGTAAGATATATACATGCAAAGTAATAAGGCAAAAGAAAAATATCATAATGAAGACATGAAGGACTTAAGCCATTAATGCAAAGATGTCCTTAGTACACAATATAATATCTAACATTATCTTCAGCCGAAATGAAATCTGCTAGCCACCATAACATATCCCTGCAGCCATGCCTATGGTACAAACAACCACCCCGTTTACTTTCTTCATATACATCAATTCCCTTATTCTATTTTGTTCATCAAAGCTTGCATTCCAGTTTCAAAGGTCTGCATTTTTTTCATAAGCTAAATAAAACTAAAACAAAACATAACAATACAAATCAACTCAACCAAGAAAAATATAAGAAGAAGAAGCTTTAGCCTGCAAAATTTCAAACTGCTGTTTCAACATAAATACAAATCAGTTCTTCTTTCCTGGAAATCAAGTGAGTAACCTCACTTTTTTAATAGTTTAGTGTATATATATATAGGTTGTTGATAATCATCTTCTAGTAAGCCTGAAGTGGGATAATATGAATTCAAGTCTATTTAGTATATATGGATGAATGATGGCAATACAGGTACTAATAGTATACCCTCTGCATTTAACTTTCTGGCTTGGTTTGCAAAAGAAATTCAAATCTCTTTGTTTCATTCTCTGTTTAAACTTAGGTTTAAAATAAAATTTGTTGTTTAAACTACAAGTTTTAGTTTGGTAACTCATTCAAGTAAATAAATGTAAATATATCTCTGGAAGAAAATTTTTAACCGTAACTATAAAAAAATTTGGGAAAATTCGAATATGCTAATTTTAGATTCCAGGAATATACATTTGATCCTGATAGTAAACTATGAATTTTAAAACTAAAATGAGGATTTTTAGTGGACGGGATGGGTTGCAGTTCGTGTTTCATCAGAGAATGGGTTCGGGGACTTTCCCGATGATCTAGAGCGTTGGAGGAGTTGGGGTTGTGGGTAGATGAGGGTGGTAGGCCGACGCTATCGAGAAAAATAAGTTGATATTTTTCCGATCATTGATGACGTCGCGGCGAGGGGAACTAGGGTTTAAGAGGGGTAATGGGTTTAGCTCGGTTGTCGAGGCAATGCAAGGGCGTCAGGGAATTAGAGGCGATCGCACCAGGGGGAGTAGTTGCATGGGTCATCGGCGAAGCTTCAGACCAAGTTTCGAGGTGGCTGGTGGTCGTGGGAGATGGTACGATGGGTTTGTGGGTGGTCGAGTTTTTGGGTCAGTGGGTTCGAATGGGTCGATTTTGATCTGATCGAAATTTCTTCGATCTGGTTGACGCTTTGGGGTCTCGCGTGTTCGTGTGTGTGTGTGGGATGGACGCGGTGCTCATCGGTGGCCGGAGGAGCGTGGGTAGGTGCACGGTGCACGTGTGTGCACTGGGGAGGAAGGAAGGGGAAGACAGGATGAACTCGAAGAAGAAGAGGGGGACGCGGGGCATTGCTCGAGTTTTTGCGTGAGCGACTCGAGAAATAGGTTGAGTTGCCTGAGGGGTAGGCTCGAGTGAATGTTGAAGTACAGGTTTTACAGTAACCTGTTTGTTTTGTTTTGTTTTTAAATATGTGTTTGTTTACTGAAGTAAGGTTTTAAAACTGAAGTTTAAGACAAGTTTTAAAACCTGGGTTTAAAAGCAAATTTTAAGATGCAAATTTGAAATAAAACCAGTTTATAAAATATAAACATTTAAACCATTTTAAATGTTTAAAGCAAATTTAATAAGGGTTTTAAAATTTGAAATCTAGGATTTAAAACAAGTTTAAATAAAAGGTCTAAATACAAATTCAGATTTAGATTGTACAATTAGATTTTGAATAGAATAAAATTTTGTTTTAATTCAAACTTGTTTAATAACTTTAAAATGTTTATTGAAGTCAAGATGGAATTCAGATTAACTCTTGAATTCTGGTTTGAAATAAATGAAGTTTATAAAAATTTAAAGTATTTAAACAACTTTAGAATGTTCACGTATATTTCATAAAATGATTTGAAATTGAATAATTGGGTTTAAACTCTTATATAAATTTCTTCATAACGGTGGGTAAAGATTGGTTAATTAAATTTTTAATTGTAATTAGTAATGGATGATGGGTAATAAATGAATTTGCAATTAACTACTTAAGTTAACAAATGAATGATTAACAGTTAATTAATTTAGTAAATTAATTGAGAATTAAATGATTAATTAATTGAGAATTAATGGTTAATTAAATAATCAGTGATTAATTATATGATTTCAAAGGCTAATTAAAGGGTAATTAACAATAATTAAATTGAGTTCAATTACTTAAGAATAGTAATTAAATAATTATGAATAGTTAATAAGGATCATTTACTTGAGATTTATTTGATAATTTATTAATGTGATTAATCTTGATAATTAATGTGATAAATTAATTTGTGGATTGTATTAAGTATAATTATTTAATAACAGTAATTTAGAAATAAATTATTCAATATAATTAATTGGGTTAATCAAATCTGTTTAAATTAAATTCTTAATTTAATTTATTCAGAATAATCACTCGATAAATTTGGAAAGGTAATTACTTAGAGAAATAATAAATGGATAATTTATTCATAAGTAATTAATTAAATTGGAAATAACTTGAATCAATTAGGATTAAACGATTTATTAATCCTGTTTATGAATGATTATCAAATGCCTGACCTTACTTATGAATAATTGTATTGTATGAGTTGCCTTGAATTGTTTTTCCTATCTGATCTGTGATATTTTGTTCTGTAGATTGTGGTATGTATAATTTGTTCATTTATGGATGATACATTTGTATATTATCTGTGAATCTGTGAATATATGATAAGCGTTATTGTTTATATCGCTTATCAATTATATTTCTGTGTTTTGATCTGTGATGATTGAATGGTTGTGCACTATTGAGTTAAACCCCTGGACCACACCATACACACACAAATATGGATTTCACGAGGAAATCGATTAAGTCGCAGATTTTTGAAATAGTTAAATTTGAATCTTTAAATTCAAATGTTTTGGAAATGGAATCGGAATAAATGTGAAAAGCTTTTGGAATGGAATTTCAAAATAAAATTTATTATTTTTAAATTACTTGATTAAGTTTTGGAATTTAAATAATTTGATTTAAATTTAAATTCAATACTTGAAATTGAATTCTATGATTTGAAATTAGGATTAAAGATGTTATATTGGTTATATAGGGATTAAACCACTTTTAAGTATTGTTTTTGGGAATTTGAATTTAACCCAAGGATTTAAACTCGTATAAATGAACCAGATTTCCAAAATAAAAACTGTTGTTTTCAAATGATAAACACTTTTAGATAAGAACTGACATTCCAGTTAATTAGGGGAATTTCAAGATTGAATAGAGAAATGATTTTCCTAAGTTATGAATGAATTCTTTTTGAAAGTTATGAATTAAATCTGTTTATTTTTAACAGATTTAAATTGATGATTTGTTTAAATCAAATTGAAATGAAATTGTTTTGAAGGCTATAAGTTAAATCTTTGATTTAAAGATTTAACGAGTTAAATCAAATTGAAATGAAAATTGATTTGGAAAATATGTGAATGAATCTTTTGTTTAAAAGATTTAAATGTGAAAATTGTTTAAACTGTTAAAGGTTGTGAAAATGAATCTTTTTGTTTAAAGATTGAAAATGGTAATTTGTTAAACCGTTTGAAAGAAAGTTTGAATTATTAAGTTGTGACTTAATTGAAATCCCATATCCATATGTTTTGAAAATATTTTCGCTCACTATTCGGTTTAACCGGGAAAGGACCTTTGTGTCGTATAACCCATTCCGAATATGTGATACGTCGTTATGGATAGCATTTGAAGACCGGTGATGAAGACCGGGTATTTGTGAAAGCGATAGGATGACCTATCGATTGTTTCTGCACCGAGTCGCGCTGGTATAGAAACTCCCTAAGTGATGGGAAAATCCGATCGGGATTGTGAATATCCGGGTTGCAAGGACTTCTTTGTAAGTGCCTTCGGTTCTGTTCGAACCCAGAACAGACTTGTATGGATTGTGTGTCTGACATTACAAGTTGAGATGTAAAGCCGATTTCTTTCAAATATATTTCTGTGGTGGCGGAGAATTTATTCTTTTAGCTTAACACCCTTCTCTGAGACGTACGAACTCAGAGGTTATATAGTTGAAGTTATCAGCGATATATTCCCAATTTGGTAATGTGACATGCTGAGTGTTGCTGAAATGATCATTGTGTTGATCATTGTGATAGGATCGTTTATTTGATCGTCTATCTTAGTGATCATTTCTATGATCATTTGTTGACCCAAAGCATGGCTTTTGTATAAAGTATGTTTTTGTGGACGTGACTTCGTCGAGCCTCACACCCCGGAAATGGTCAAAACAGGAAAGATGCGGCAAGGTTATGAGGGGTAGCACCCTTTAGGGTATGTACATTTCCTTCTGGATAGAGGTGGTATCATGGTATGGAGCCCAGATATTTAACCTATGTGGTTACTACAAATTTATTACTTTGTGGTTGTTAGTTTTCGGGATCCCGTGAGAAAGGTCGTTTACGATCGGGGAATGGCATGCTCGTGTCAGTAGTTACCCAGTTAGGGGTAACCCGGCCTTGTGTTGGCAGAGTTCCGGTTTGGTTCTCGGGGATGTCTTTCCAGAGGCATTCTCATGTGGCAATGGGAAGTTCCTTGGCCTGAACATTTGTTGGAAATCCAATTCCCAATACGAAACTTGTACGGTTTTAGTTGTATAACCTGCCATGGAATGTGGCGGTAACCTGCTATTGAACATGGTAGCTATAGTAGGCATAAGTGCGGAATGTCTATGCTGGCTAAGATTTATATTCTACTTTCGAAATAATTTTTTTCCTACACTATGCACTAGTAATAATATCAAATGTTTCTTTTAATGCGTATCAAGCATCTTTGACTATCATAAGGAGAAATCTCCTCCGATTTTGCGTTTGCATTGTGTGTGTGTGCGGGAGGCCTTATGGTAGTCTCATTTCTAAAAAGCATTGCGAATTGACTTTGAAAATCTTTTGTTGAATGTTTTAAAAGATAAATTGTTTTTGCTGCTCACACCAGTCCCACGACTGATCCGGAGTTTATTGTTTTCTTTCCTAAACTCTGGGTGCTCATTATTTTCTACACGAGCAGTCTAGAGTTGGGTTTTTCAGATAGTCGGGTTTAGTAGATTATCTAGAGTTAGTTCAGTCTTTGGACCACACCAGTCTTGCTGAGCTTGGTGATATGTTATTGGGGGTTCGAGCTTCTGCTGGATTGATTCTTGGAAATGGAGTTGCAGTTCTCGGAGTTCTCTTTTGAAGACTATTTTAGAGTTATTTGTTCCACTGCTAGATGTTGTCATCTATTTTCTTTTCCGCTGCTATTTTATTGTATCATATCTCTGATGTATATTGATATCTATTGGATCATCTGTTGTATCAGATATTGTATCAAAGCTGTATATCAATGTATTATTCTTTTATTCCGCTGTGTTATTTACTTAATGTTGTTATAAGCTCCGGCGCATCGGATTTGAACGGTCGAATCTATGGCATTCGAATACGATTTGAAGTATGGATGTCGTTTTTCGAGCGGGCAAAATCCGAGTCGTTACATTTGGTATCAGAGCTAAGGTGAAACTTTAGCTCAGGAGTATAACACATTAAGTAACTCATTAGAGATAGGGTGAAGTAAATCCTAGAATGAGTAATCCTTAAGATATCCGTTTTAACGCCTCAGTAAATTCTTTTACTATCCACTGATAGTAAGTATGAGTGCAAGAAGAAAACGAGATAGGGGACATGGGAATACGACTATAAATAGTCAATACCCTGCAACAGTTGAAATAACTTTCTTCTCAATCTCTTTTGATTCGTTTCCAAAATTCTTTTGAATTGCTTCGTGACAGCTCCAGAGAAAGAAGTTTCGGTGTAATGGCAGCCCTACGAATCGTTGTGGGAAATCTTTACTTCGTATCTTCATCGGTTTCTTATCGGTTTTTGATTTTAAACCTTAATGAATATGAATTGGAAATTTGGAATTGAAAATTTTAAATAAATTGAAATTTTAATTTGAGTTAAATTGATTAGTAGAATATGAAGAATAAATTGAATTGTATCGATAAAACGGCATCGTTTAAAACCGAATTTGAAATTCTATTATAATTTCTTGTATCTATTGTTGATATTCTGATTTGATGAGCCAAATCCAGAATCGATATCCAGTTTGATCTGAAAAGATATTTCTTCTATCTTTCGTCTATCTCTGTATTGTTTTCGTGCCTGCGAATTTCGAGGACGACATTCTTTTAAGGGGGGAAGTCTGTAACGATCTCGAATTTTATTTAATTTACATTGATAATTTAATTTAATTTTTGTATAAAATTTGTGAAATAAATTTGTAATTGATATGAAAATATCAGTTATATTATGAAAAAAGGGAAATTTTATTTAAATTAAATTTGAATTGGGATCTGTTGATAATGTAAAGAACAAAATATGTTTTGTAACATATAAGATAAGAAGTATTAAGGAATAAAATAAATATCTAAAGATTTTGGTTATGTAAACTATAAAATATAAGATATACACATTAAACAAATTTGTAAAAAAAAAAAATTTCAAACAACATATTAAAATGGAACTTCATTATATTCAAAAGTAAAAAGGCAAGTAAGATATATACATGCAAAGTAATAAGGCAAAAGAAAAATATCATAATGAAGACATGAAGGACTTAAGCCATTAATGCAAAGATGTCCTTAGTACACAATATAATATCTAACATTATCTTCAGCCGAAATGAAATCTGCTAGCCACCATAACATATCCCTGCAGCCATGCCTATGGTACAAACAACCACCCCGTTTACTTTCTTCATATACATCAATTCCCTTATTCTATTTTGTTCATCAAAGCTTGCATTCCAGTTTCAAAGGTCTGCATTTTTTTCATAAGCTAAATAAAACTAAAACAAAACATAACAATACAAATCAACTCAACCAAGAAAAATATAAGAAGAAGAAGCTTTAGCCTGCAAAATTTCAAACTGCTGTTTCAACATAAATACAAATCAGTTCTTCTTTCCTGGAAATCAAGTGAGTAACTCACCTTGAATTTGACAAATCAATTCAACCAATCACACAAACATTTATTTTAATCAGCTAACATTCCATATGTGAGTGAGATTAACTCACCTTGAGTTTGACGAGCGTTCGAAATTTAAATTAAACCGAACAACGTTCGATTTAACTCAAATTCCTACTTGCCCGGAATGATTCCCGAACTGCGCCATTGCGTAGTAAGCGTCTCTACGATTCCGACGCTACCAAATTCGTTGAATTCTGAATATGTATGCACAAGTTATGAATTATTAAAGTTTGAATATAAATTTGAAAACAATTTTTTTTAATAACCTTAGATATGCCGTTACTGCTTCTTCCTCTCTCGTTCGTTCAAGACGCAAACACCCAGGGTTTTCGAAACCCAAACGCGCAGGCTAGGGTTTGTAGCCGCACCACTCACGATCGCCTAGAGGACGATCGACCTACGCTAAAACGATGCTACAGCTCGCCTCCACCCTCACCTAAAGCGTGCGCACCCTCGACCTCATCCTTGCACTAGAAATCATGCGCGAATGGCGGCCCTTCCACCATGATTTGTCGGCCATCTACAACTCCATAATCGATTGCCACCGTTCAACTTAAAGAACACGATGGCCTCTCCATTTCGTAGTTGGAAGTTTCTTCAATCGAAGCATGGATTGATCGATAATTAGAGATGAATGTCGTTTCGTTTCGGCCATGGATAGTTTAAGAGGCGGCGGCTACTAAACCACTAGGGTTTTTTGCTGAAACGTGAATGTATATACATTAATTAATATTATTTTACTAATATTTTCCCTCAACTGACAAGATTTTCCGAACGAACTCGAATTTAGACATGCCGCCAGGCGTTTATAGGGTTTTTCCGCATTCCGGACACAATGGAACAGGTTACGTAAGCTAATTCAATCATATGCGTGAGTTACGGAAATAAACGATCAATTTAAAATTAAACCGGTTAAAGTATTTTCTAAGCGTTTCGAGCTTCCATGGTCACACGACAACTCCGATCGCTACGAAAATTGAAATCCGATAATAACTAACTATTATGGCTCCAATGGAACTGGTTTCGTTGTATTCCGAAACTGTGCCCCGGAAGGCTAATTTAACTCGTCGATTAAATCAAGCGATTTTCACAATCGTCGAAATCACTTAAAATTTCACCTTTAAAATCTTATTAACTCTATTACAACTCGTATAAAATTTATATTCACATTATAAATCATTCTGATTCATTTCGAACCAAAATTTGATTACTTGCATTATTATATTATTAAATTCCATTATTAAATTAATATAAAATCCCAAATTTAATGTATTGACTTTTAATTTCATCCAATGGTCCAATATTATAATTCAAACCCAATTAGACCTAAAATAAACTTTAGAATCAAATCTCATATCTATTTACACTCAGAACTACCAATTATCCCAATTCTAATATTAAATTAGTATTATTCAAATTTTCAATTAAATTCTCGTATTGGAAATTTAATCAATTCTATTAACTTAACCAAAATCTTTTATTTCAAAATTCAAATTATAATACCTATTCAATATTTAAAATGAATTAAATGTCCAAATCTAGCGACCCAAAATTCTGGGTCGTTACATTCCTCCCCCCTTATAAAAATTTCGTCCCCGAAATTTGCTAAGGTAGAAAGAATGTTCCAAACTCAATAGCAAAACTTACTTAGCGAAAATCCCAAATTCACTTTGCCCAAATCCTTTGGTTTCAAATCGCAACTACTAATTCAATCCTATTCCAAAATCCTTTATTTTCAATTGTTATTTGAAATCAACTTGTCACTAATGAAACAAATGCTCCTACACTCATTAACTTAACCCAACTTCTTTAGTTACAACTTATATACACTTCCCAAAACCCTTTAGCTCAAATCATATCTTATTTGCTTTACTTATACTCAAAAGCTTTAATTTTACCATTTGCTTTAAAAATTCAATTTCTTAGCAAATCCAAAATCCTAAAAAGTTTCTAACTCCCAAAATTTTTGGAAAATTTTGGCAGAGTCTCCTTTGTACGGAGGAGCTTTCGCGATATCGCGATACAGATAAATACATATACATTGACCCACACGGTCGAAAACCAAAATATATCACAATATATATATATATATATATATCATTTCCCAATTATATTTGCGTAGGCATACTTTTTTAGCAAATTTCAATAGCAAGAGGCTAATAACGCATATACGCGCTCCAACTCTATCGAACGCCTCACATACCTGTACTTACTCAATAAACTCATCAGTTTTCAAAGATATGAACATTTTTAACAACATTTTCAATATAAATGTAAGCCAACATATCCATTTCATAGCCTAACCAAGCAAAATTCATAATTTACAAATGTTAACCATATTTTATCGACAATTCAAAGATCTCAATCACCTTTTAATTTCTTATTCCAGTCCAAACTTCATTTTGTTTCACTTGAATGATTTACATTCAAGTTCCCTATATACAATTCATAGTTATTACAACCAATTCATTTCCATTTCAATATGATTAACATATTCCTTACTTACATTTCTTTATTTTAACTTACATTCCCAATTTGATTAACAATCAAATTTTATCTTAAAATTGAAACATTTGCATTTCTTTTATGATCCATTTCCATTCATATGCAAAATCACTTAATAACATTTCAATCCATTTCAATTAATTCAAAACCAATTCAGCTGCTGTTTAAACAACTCAATTCTGAATACATGCAAATACTCATGTCATTCAAGCAAAAATAATCACCACTTAAGCTCATAACCATCAAAATTAATTCCAGTTTAGATTTATATTAATTTTATTCAATTCTGCATGGTTCACAATCCAAGCATTCTTATTCCATTTCAATTATTAAATTAGATTCTTATTCTTACACTTCAAGTTCATTACCCAACTTGAATTTGTATTAATACCATTCCATTCTTATTTACAACTCATACATTCTTACTTCCACCCAACAATTAATTAAAATTCATTCACTTGCATTTCAATTTGATTATCTAAACCAATTTCATTCAAAACCTCCTTATAAACTTAACAATAACCACCTCACAATTCCTAAATGTTTTCAATTCCAATATACCTCAATCCTTTCTTGCATCAAATTTAATTCCATTTAATTTGATTTTATTTATTTCCTTGGTTCAAAAGCTAACTTCGTTTGCATCTTTAATTCATTAGCTTCGTTTACGACAACAATTAATTTCTTAAGCAAATTCTCATGTTATTTATACAAACCACATTTACATAAACTTATACAAAGTTCCAATTAAATCCATCTAAATCTATATCAATTTTATTTTATTTTCATTTGATTCTCATACAAATAAATTCCAATCCATTTACAAACTTTAATGCACTTTGCGTATTCATTTAGTCCATTTCAGATTTATTTTATTAGCAAATAAACCACTTTAAATTATTTCACTCTTTTGAATTTATTTATGATTCAAACCATCACCATTATAATAATTCCATTATTCATTCACACTCACAACTTTTTATTGCCAAAATTAAATTCCATACTAGAACTGGATTTTTAGTTTTCTTTTGAAGCATTTCCATTTCTTTTATAATCCAATTCCATATCCATTCACACTTCCATCTTTCATTTACCCTCTATTTAACTTGGCTTACACTAAATTCATTCTCAAACAATTCCTTTAACTTAATTAAATTTTTCTTCAATTCAAATGTTTTTTTTTTCCAAATTCAATTCAAGTTTAACCAAATTTATTTAGCCATCTTGAATTTATACCATTACCTTTACTATCTTAAAATGAGAATTTAATTACATTCATTTTTATTCATAACACAATTGAAAATTTATTTATTTATTTATTCCAAATTCAGCTAAATTCTATTTAACCGAAGTTAAATTCAATTTTAATCCTCCATATACAAGTTTAAAACTTGTTTACTAACTTAAGTTCACTCACATCTTTTATAATTTATATTTTCTTCACCTTATTCCAATTCACATTTAATTCAGGATTAGATTTGAATTCACTATAACATTCAACTGTTTCCTATTTGTGATTATAATCCCATTTCCTATTTATAAGTTCACCAACTTATTTACTTCAAAGTTTATATTGCGAGTTATTTTCATCTTATAATCACAATCCCAATTTATATATAAAAGTATCACTGAATTCTTAAAGATACAAATTTCTTTCATCTTAATCCTTTGCACATTTTAAATCCTCAGTTTCAGATTATAAGTATAATACTTAATAGCTTGTGGGTATAATTCATTACACCATAACCCACGATTTCAAAGTCAACTTACATTTTAATTTAATCCAAATCAATTTAATTCTAAGTCCAGTTTTATTTAACTTTTCCAAGTTAAATTCTAATTTTCTATTCACTTCAATATATTTTATTCACTTCCATTAACTCAAGTTAAATTTTAATTTTCAAGATTTAAAATTTTCATTTCCTTCTTATTAATATCAACTTCACTTAATAAGTTCAATAGTTGATTCATTTTAATTTACACATTATTTAAATAGAATTTCCCAGAATTCAATTACCCGGTTTTATCCCAAAACTATTTTGAAATAGTAAATAACTCATACTCTCCTGGTATATCAAATCAAATCTCCAGATTTCCAAAACAACTTGGTTATACTAAAACCATTTTCCCTATTTTGAATTTTCCAAAACACTTATTTATACCAAAACAAATTTCCTCCCTTGAAATTTCCAAAACAACTAGCATACCCAACAAATCCAAACAATATCATAACCAACCATTTTGGTAGCAATCCATCACTTTAGATACTCGAAAATTAATTCTAATGATGTGGCCAACATCATCAGGATTATTTTCCAGCGATTGAAGTGAGTTCAATGCTTCTTACCTTCCCAAATTCATTTCAAAACAGTTCCATTCAAAAATACTTCCCAAATCAATATTCCAATATACCCTTCAAACACTTTAGCAAACATTTCAAACTTTCCCAGGAATTTAAATTTCCAAATCTTTATTTTCATTACATTTAAAATCCTTTTCAAAACTTCCGGGGTTTAAATTCTGGTTCAATTCAAATTTAGTTATTCTTCCTTTTATATAATTTATATTTGAATAATTTTGTTTTCATTATAACTATTTCAAATTTCAGATTAAATTTTAGATTCTTATTTGATTTAGACATTAACAACCAATCATCCAAGTATATATATAATAATTTCAGAAAATTATTTCTTTTGTATCAAAATATAATTTGGGTAAAATTATTTCATTTACCCCCTTTAAAAAAAACAATACTATGTCGGTTTATCTTGTTTAAGAGTTTAGAAACCCCTATCGATACGGTTGTACTTCCCGCACCGACCAGAATTCATAAACACTCAACCGATAAGTCAACACAGTATAAAAACAATTTTTTATCCGCTAACAAGTACGCTCTAATATCTATAAATATGCTTAGCTCATTATAGAGTACTATTGACTCTAATAAATGAGTGATTTCCCCACCAAAGCCTAGGTTGTCGCCAACCTAAGCTCTGATACCAAGTGTGATAGCCCGCAAATCCGTACCCCTTGAATCAACACTATTCTGCCTCTGTTAACTCAAGAGGCATAGAAATACGAACCATTAGGGTTAAAGAAGAAGAGATAGAAGTAGAAGAAATTAAACAATATCAGAATCTCACAGTCGCGGCGGAATAAAATATAATACACAATAATAGAGCTTTACACAAAATGAGTATCTGTTTTATACATCATATCATCAGAGTATCTCATACAACGATATTACCAATCTGACATTACCATATAATCATAGCAGCGTATATATAAATACGGATAATACGTCTCGGATTCCAGCTCCTCTCCTGCTCCATAGCATCCTGACCTAAACACATAATACTCGGTCTAACCCGAGCATTATAATGAAATAACACCTGAGTCGGTCTGGAATACCAGTTGATAATAATGCACCCAAATTGATTATTAAAGTTTCAAAATCCTTTTGAAAAAAAAAGCATCTCGTAAGACCACGCCACAAATAAACATGTCGGGTTTTTACCTTACGATAGCTAAATCACTTTTTATAGAAATCCTCTGATATTATAATAGGGTCTATATACAAATACTTATAAAATAGCCGAAATTGTTACATCTATTAAATTCCATCTACTAGCCACAGAATGGGCAATAAAAACAAAACTCGTACAAGGCTCGTAGGGAGAATGGATTTCCAACTAATGACTAGGCACTGGGGTACCACCTGTCATAGTACGGGGCCTAGATCACCGTACCGAGGACCACTCTCGATCCCCTACGACACAAGGCCGGACCCATCCCTTACTGCACAGTTCCGAATAAGATCACCCCGTGGTACGGATCAACAACCGCACCACTAAGCCGAAATAAAAAGGGACATCTAGACAGGGATGACCTTACTCTCCAGTGGGGGCTACCCACGAAGCCTTGCTGCATATGCCCTGATTTTCAGTCATTCCCATTTGATGAGGCTTGAGGTTAAGCGTTACCTTTAGAACGTTTCTCTTAGAATGCCCATCGCCCACCTGACGATGTTCCGAAAGCATTTGTCCATACAAGTCCGTCCCGGGTTCGAACGGAACCAAAGGCACTATTCCTACTACATCCATTTTGGAAATATCCTCAGGATTAGTAGCGACTAGCCCTTGCACTTCACTTCTCCATCTTCGACTCCGAACACGTCTTTCCGCGAAACGTACAAACCGGATCGAAGTTGTTTTCGAGAAATAAATCTCGATCCCGGTCTCTTCGAAACGATCAACGCATTTGTCCAATATTGATAGTTGGTGATTTAACTATCAATTTATATTCACAAACATCCATCTCACAATAAATAATTTTCCACATTATTTATTTGCCTCAAATATCTTTACAAGATATATTTCCAAATTTTCAAAGCTCATTTGAAAACAATTTCCCAAAGTTCTTCCTTTACAAGATAAATGCTTTACCCTTTATTCCCATTGGAAATAACCAAGTTCAACACAATTTAGATTTTAAAACACTTTATTCTGAAATATGTTTAAAAAATATGGAAATTTACTACTAGATATTACACCAAAAATATAATTCCAATATGTAAAGTAAAACCATTTCTTATGATATAAACTTTGATTTTAAATGTAACAACCCGCATATTTATCGATTTTTATATTTAAATATTTTATCGATACTCGGAATTTAGTCCGAAAAGCTACTTTTTGCATACGGTCGAATTAGGACTCGGAACCACTCCCATTGAGTTTAAAATGCTATTTGCGACCTTTTTGAGTATAAGCTTCGATATGTTTGGAGTAAGTTGATTTTTGCTACTTTTTCACTTAGGGCTTTAGTTTGGGCTGAACCCTCTTACTAACTCAGTCCCGAACCCTCTCCTCTTCATTACTTCATTACTTCATTTCATATTCCTATTACTAAAGCTTTTATATTAATGGAGAGTGGAAGAGGAAATTAAAATTCCAAGCCCTAGTTTTCTTTTGCAAATCAAACTCTAGCTCCAAACTAATAGAAGAACCCATTGGTAAGCTTCTCTTCTTCTTCCCCAACTCATTCTCTTATCAATTTCAGAAATTCCTAAACCTAACTTTGGGAATGTTTTTCTTTTAAAGCTTAGAATCAAGCTTCTTGAGTTGGATTTGAAGAGTGGTTGATTCTCCCTTGCTTTCAAGCTTCTTCTTCAATCGTTTGGGTTCAAAGGTGAGATTTTATCTCACATCTTAGTCTATAATTATCTTCGATTGTTAGGTATGAATTCCTAACACTTATTCTTGTGCAATTGATTTTGGTTTGGATTGGTTTGGTGCATATTCCAATTTTTGGTGTTTTGAAATCAAAATCTATGAAAATCCTTTTATGGATATTTGGACATTGATATTTGAGGCGTATCGAAGAGCTGTTAAGGCTGGGTTGTCGCTTGGCGTAAATCCTTAGTCGGTGTCGCTCGATCGATCGCTTTCGGTATTCGTTTGGCCATTTTTGGCCTAGGTTCAGGGAATGCCCTGAACCTTTGATTCAGACGTCTGAAGCATTAGATTCAGACGTCTGAATATTATATTGGGAATTTTTATTCCCCAGTCGTCTGAATCTATATTTCAGACGTCTGAATTGGTTCATTTGGAACCAGAAAGGAAATAGGCTAAAAAGTGCCTATTTCAGACGTCTGATTTCAAGGATTCAGACGTCTGAATTCTGTATTTGGAAAATATTTTATTTTCCAGATTCAGACGTCTGAATCCTTGATTTCAGACGTCTGAATCTGCACTCTTTTTGCCTATTTGCCTATTCTCTTGAGAATTCAAACTTTAATCGATTTGTGTTGATTCCCTTTAGTTATTATCACTTATTGATGACATTTTCTTCGTGATTTTGGGAATATCCATTTTAATGGATTCGATGTCGATCTCTTTGGATGTTATTCACGTCTTCCAATGTGAATTTTAGTGATTGATTGTTCCTACAATCTTCTTTGTGATTTGTCACTTTAAAAATATAAAGGTTTTGTATACTAGTAGTAAATATCAAAATTCTTTCATCAAAACGATTTCAACACTATTTTATTACAAAGCTCGTTCCTTAAACCGTTTTCCAATCTATTAGTATATACAAGCCTTTACCTCACTCGTATGAGAAATCTAATTAAACGGCTTAGTAAAACGAGTGGTATGAAACGCTTGCGTTTACTTCGTCGGTTAATTCTTGGACTTGTTCGATTGAAACTCTTGTGCCAATTTTCTAGTGGAGATCTATAGTTTGTTCGTAAATATTTAAGTTAAGCAAGTGGTTATGGGACATGAAGCTAAACTCATATATTTACTAGGTTAATGTAATTGACACTTCTCGTTGATCATGACGATCATCTTTGTGATTTAGACTAGCAATGTGCGATGTCTCTTTGTCTGCAAGGGAGACTAAACCCCGTTTTGTGGAGTTTCAACTCAAATTGGTGGGGTAGCAACCCATGGTCTTCGGGCCGTTTGTGGAGCTTCGGCTCAATTTGTGATGGTTAGTAACCATGGAATTAGCGTTCCATTTGTGATACACGTGTTGGTGAGCTTTATGCTCCCGTTTGTGATAGGCCTTCCCCCTTTTTGTGATTTATGGATTTCTTGAGATGATTTCTAGAATTTGTGTTTCACCAATTTTCATGATTTTCATTGATAAGTTTTATCAATATTTATGCATTGGTGAATTTGTGTGTCATTGACTTTTGTGATTCATATTGATATAATCGTCAATATTTATGGTTTGGTGAACGAAATAAAGGGTATGACATTCCTTTTGATCCTTGAGTAGATTTTTCTGATATTGATTAATCTCTTGTTCATTTTCAATTACTTATATATATCATAGCTTGGCATGGTGATTATTATGTGTTTAGTCGTACCTCTTATTCTATATCGCTTCATCTGATATTTATAGTTAGACTAATCCGTTTATTATTTTCTTATTAAATAATACTCGGGTCAGACCGAGATGTTACAGGTGCTTCAGCTTGACTTCTCACTTGGGATAGATTTCTCTGACTTTTGGATAACTACTTAGATTAGTAGTTTATTTTGTTGTATACACTTGAGATATGGACTCATAGTTGTATTCTTTTGTATAGCATGTTTTGCTATTCTTTTGTATTATTGTGGATCTTTTTGACCACTACTCTGATATACACTTTCGTGTGTTAGTTATATATTCATATCTTCTTCCACCTTTGTGATATGAATTATCTGTGACTGATTTGTGTTATGTTTATTTCTATATTTATTTCCGAAGATTATTATAGCCACTGTGCAGTAGCTTTGTGTTTTTATCGGTATGTCGGATTTCCTCTTGAAATAAAATGCATGTTATACCATCTGACATATCGGTGCTCGCGCAAAGCAATTACACGGATGGTCGCTCCTCAACAGCCTTATTCTCCGTGCTAGTTGACAGCATTACACCGTAGTGTCCTTGGCTAGCGTGGGTATAGAGGTGGGGCGTCACAGCTTGGTATCAGAGCCAAACTTCGGAACAATGTAAAATAATTTAACTAGGATCATCGTCCTAAGTCTCTCTTAGGAGTCGTGCCATAGGATTTAACTCGTGTCTTCGTATCGTTCTATCCTATTGTCTTTTATGATTCCTTGTTTTATTTATCAAGATTTTTTGATATTCATTTGGTGAATAACCTTTTTCTTCCTCTTTCTTTCTTTCTTTCTTACGGAAGAGAAATGGTTAGACCTGGTCGTCCCAGAGCCGGACCATCTAGTGCTCCACCCCATGATGGAGTTTTATGACTACCCAATAACTTCTTGACCTTGTCACGAATGCTCAAGCAGCTGGTTCTAATCCGGAACCTACTCACCCTAAATCTGGGTTTGCACGTTTGTGCAATGATTACACCAACCTGGGTGGGAAGCCATTTAAAGGTTCTGAAACTATTATTGAAGTCCAGGCTTGGTTAAGGACATGTGATCGAATCTTTTCTCGCATGAACCTCATTGATCTTCACCGAGTTCAGGTGGCTTCTAGTATGCTACAAGAAAGAGCATTGGACTGGTACGAACTTCTTGTTTCTGAGATTAATGAAGCGGAGCTCACCTGGGAGCAATTCCAGGAACGCTTCGAATTAAAATTCATGCCAGAAGCAGAGAAAGTGACATTGGCTCGGCGTTTCATAGACCTTATTCAAGGTGAATCATCCGTGGAAGATTATGTCGCGTCTTTTAAATCTCTCTCCAAATATGGGGTTGAATACATCAACACCCCATTGAAGAAGAACCAAAGATTTGTCTATGGCTTAAACAAAAGTCTCAACAAGCCATTACTTCTAAAATTAGAAGTTTCTTTCGACTAACTCATTGATATCGCTCTTCGTCTTGAAGAGGCGGATAAGGAGAATGATGTTGAAGTGGTGGGTTCTAAACCAGGCTTCAACAACAACAAGAAAAGGCCCTTATCCCAATAAGAAAGGGAAGCAAGAAACCCCAGTGGCAAAGACTTCTTCCTTTGGTCGTGGGGAATGCTATAATTGTGGTTCGAAGGACCATTATGCGAACAAGTGCCCAAAGTCTCTCTCTTGTCGCTACTGCAAAGGTCCCGGTCATGTTATATCTTCATGCCCCAAGCTTCAGGGCAGGAAGGAGGGAAAGTTAAATGTTGCTCAAGCCCCTGGCAACACATCTCGTGGCCAAGGTATTTCTCATTCCATTCTTGATGGTATTATTTTATTTCATGATCAACCTATTAGAGTTCTTTTTGATACGGGTGCATCCCACTCTTTTATATTAAAAGAACTTGTTGATACTTTTTCTTTAAGTGTTGTTGCTTTAATGACTTCTTTGAGAATTGCGAATCCGGTTGGTGGATCCGCAACAATCAGTTTATTGTGTAAAGATGTCGAGATTATTTTGTGTGATTTTTCTTTCCGAGCCGATTTGCATGTTATGCGTTACTTAGGCTTTGGAATGATTTTGGGAATGGATTGGCTTAACCGTTATGAAGCTCATATCCTATGTCCTGAGTGGACTATTCATCTTCGACATCCTCAATCTGTTAAGCAGATTTCTGTTAATCTTAAAGATTCGGATTCCAGCATGGTTGCATCGTTATACTCTTTAAATCCTCATGATGACGATAATGATGATGAGGAAGATATTATTTCTCTTATTCACATTGTTCGTGAATTTTCCGACATATTTGAGCCCGTTTTAGGATTACCACCTAAGCGAACAATTGAGTTCAGAATTAATCTTATCCCTGGAGCTCGACCTATTACTCGTCCTCCTTATCGCATGCCCAATAAAGAAAATGAGAAGATGCGCATACAATTATCCGATTTGGAAACGAAGCAATTTATTCGCTCAAGTTCCTCGCCTTGGGGAGCTTCGACTATTTTTGTAAAGAAATCCGATGGTACACTTAGGCTTTGCGTTGACTACCGCAAGCTTAATGATCTCACCATCAAAAATAAATATCCTTTACCTCGGATTGATGATCTATTTGACCAACATAGCGGTGCTAGAGTCTTTTCACAATTGGACTTGGCTACCGGTTTCCATCAGCTTCGTATTGCAGAGGATAGCATTCCTTTGACATCGTTCCGTACTCGGTATGGATCTTATGAATGGCTCGTTATGCCATTTCGCTTAACAAATGCCCCGGTTTATTTCGTTGACCTTATGAATAGAGTTTTCAAAGACTTCCTCGACCGATTTGTTCTCATCTTTATTGATGATATTCTTGTGTATTCAGAAACCGAGGAGGAGCATGAAAAGCATCTTCGGATTGTATTGGAAACTCTTAACAGCAATCAATTAAAAGCAAAGTATTCTAAATGCCATTTTTGGCAATCTTGTGTGAAGTTTCTCAGTCATATTATTTCCAAATCTGGAATTTCCATGTATCCTTCAAAGATTGAAGCGATTCAAGATTGGAAGAGACTGGAGAGTGTGACAGAGATTCGTAGTTTCCTTGGATTGGCAGGTTATTACCATAGTTTTATCAAAGACTTTTCTAAGATTGTCGTGCCTCTCACTAGCTTAACAAAGAAAGGTGTTAAATACATTTGGTCGGACAAATGTGAAACTTCTTTTCAGAAACTAAAGGAACTCCTTTCTGATGCTCCTATTCTTGTTATTCCCGAGGGGAATCAAGATTTCGTTGTTTATACCGATGCTAGTCGCGTTGGTTTGGGTGCCGTTCTTATGCAAAAAGAACGTATTATTGCTTATGCTTCAAGGCAATTAAAGCCGGCCGAGACTAGATATGCCACACATGATTTAGAACTCGCGGCTATTGTTTTTGCTCTTTGGATTTGGCGTCATTACCTTTTAGGAGAGAAATTTGTTCTTTATACCGATCATAAGTCTTTGAAGTATTTATTCTCTCAAAAGGAACTTAATTTGCGTCAACAACGTTGGCTCGAGTTCCTTGCACCTTATGATCTTGATATCCTTTATACTCCCGGAAAGGGGAATCGTGTTGCCGATGCACTTAGTCGCAAGCAACAAGCGTTTGTTTCTATGATGATATCCGAATGGAACGATCTCGAGATCTTATCCACTTGTGAGATTCGAGAGCGCGTATCCGATTTATGTTCATCATTTGTTTTATGTAGCCTTGAGGCTCATCCTTCTCTTTTAGACCGCATTCTTGAAGCTCAAGGGCTAGATCTCGAATTGGCTCTTCTTGGCCAAAATGTTAAGGATAAAATTGATATTGAAGGTTTGAAAGACTTTGATACCGATTCTCGTGGCGGCATTCGAAAATTTGGTAGACTTATCGTACCAAATATTGGTGATCTTCGTAAAGATATTTTAGAAGATTCCCATCGTTCTAAATTTACCATTCATCCCGATAGCAGTAAATGTATGCGGATATGAAGCGACTTTATTATTGGGAGGCAATGAAACTTGACATCGCTAACTTCGTTAAGCGTTGCATGACTTGCCAACTCGTTAAGGCCGAACATCAAAGGCCCGTTGGGTTATTGCAACCTTTAGAAATTCCAATTTGGAAGTGGGACAAAATTTCCATGGATTTTATAGACGGCCTTCCCCGTTCTCGTTCGGGTCATGATAGCTTATGGGTGATAGTGGATAGACTTAATAAATCCGCCCATTTTATTCCCGTTCGGTCTAACCGAACCGTTCCTCTGTTGGCCAAACTCTTTGTTAAAGAGATTGTTAAATTACATGGAGTTCCTACTTCTATTGTTAGTGATCGTGATCCATTGTTTACCAGTGGATTTTGGAAGAGTCTTCAAAAAGCTTTGGGAACGAAGCTTAATTTTAGCACCGCTTATCACCCCTAATCCGATGGACAAACTGAGCGTGTGAATCAAACTCTTGAAGATCTTCTTCGTGCTTGTGTGCTTGATTTTGGTGGAAGTTGGGAAGATCATATTTCACTTGTTGAATTTTCCTATAATAATAGCTTCCAATCTAGTATTGGTATGGCACCTTTCGAGGCACTCTATGGAAGGCCATGCCGATCTCCTTCTTGTTGGCTTGAGGCTGGTGAGAAGCTGGTTTTAGGTCCAGATTTTATTCGTGATTCCACAGAAAAGATTGATCTTATTCGTCATAGGATGAAAGAAGCCCGAGTAGACAAAAATCCTATGCCGATAATCGAAGAAGGAAGTTAGAATTTTCTGTGGGAGATCTTGTGTTCATTTGTGTTTCACCTATGAAAGGTGTTGTACGTTTCAGTCGGGAAAGTTAGCGCCTCGATATATTGGGCCATTTCCTAGCATCGAACGTATTGGTTCCGTGGCTTATCGCCTTTTATTACCGGCTTAGTTTTCTGCTATTCATGACGTGTTTCACGTTTCTCAATTACGGAAATGTCTTCGAGATTCTGGTTCTATTCTTGAGCCCGGTGTTGTGGAAGAAATTGAAGTTTCACCTAATTTAACTTATAAGCAGCATCCTGTTCGTATTATTGCTTCGGAAGTCAAACGACTTCGAAATAAGAATGTTCCGCTTGTGAAAGTACAATGGTCTTCAAATCCTAAGGATTGTTCTTGGGAATCTAGAGAGTTCATCGAGCGATCACATCCGGTCTTGCTTTCCCGTGCTCTTTGAGGTGAATTTCTTATTTCGAATTATTTCATTTGTGTTGAATGTGCTTTTATGGTTGTTACTTTATATTTTCTTCTTAAATATTGCGAGGACGCAATTTCTTTAAGGAGGGGAGTCTGTAACAACCCGCATATTTATCGATTTTTGTATTTAAATATTTTATTTAAATATTTTATCGATACTCGGAATTTAGTCCGAAAAGCTACTTTTTCCATACGGTCGAATTAGGACTCGGAACCACTCCCATTGAGTATAAAATGCCGTTTGCGTCCTTTTTGAGTATAAGCTTCGATATGTTTGGAGTAAGTTGATTTTTTCTACTTTTTCACTTAGGGCTTTAGTTTGGGCTGAACCCTCTTACTAACTCAGCCCCAACCCCTCTCATCTTCATTACTTCATTACTTCATTTCATATTCCTATTACTCAAGCTTTTATATTAATGGAGAGTGGAAGAGGAAATTAAAACTCCAAGCCCTAGTTTTCTTTTGCAAATCAAACTCTAGCTCCAAACTAATAGAAGAACCCATTGGTAAGCTTCTCTTCTTCTTCCCCAATTCATTCTCTTATCAATTTCAGAAATTACTAAACCTAACTTTAGGAATGTTCTTCTTTTAAAGCTTAGGATCATACTTCCTGAGTTGGATTTGAAGAGTGGTTGATTCTCCTTTGCTTTCAAGCTTCTTCTTCAATCATTTGGGTTCAAAGGTGAGATTTTTATCTCACATCTTAATCTATAATTATCTTCGATTGTTAGGTATGAATTCCTAACACTTATTCTTTTGCAATTGATTTTGGTTTGGATTGGTTTGGTGTATATTCCAATATTTGGTGTTTTGAAATCAAAATCTATGAAAATCCTTTTATGGATATTTGGACATCGATATTTGAGGCGTATCGAAGAGCCGTTAAGGCTGGGTTGTCGCTTGGCGTTAATCCTTAGTCGATATCGCTCGATCGATCACTTCTGGTATTCGTTTGGCCATTTTTGGCCTAGGTTCAGAGAATGCCCTGAACCTTTGATTCAGACGTCTGAAACATTAGATTCAGACGTCTGAATATTATACTGGGAATTTTTATTCCCTAGTATTCAGGCGTCTGAATTGGTTCATTTGGAACCAAAAAGGAAATAGGCTAAAAAGTGCCTATTTCAGACGTCTAATTTCAAGGATTCAGACGTCTGAATTCTGTATTTGGAAAATATTTTATTTTCTAGATTCAGACGTCTGAATCCTTGATTTCAGACGTCTGAATCTGCACTCTTTTTGCCTATTTGCCTATTCGCTTGAGAATTCCAACTTTAATCGATTTGTGTTGATTCCCTTTCGTTATTATCACTTATTGATGACATTTTCTTCGTGAATTTGGGAATATCCATTTTAATGGATTCGATATCGATTTCTTTGGATTTTATTCACGTCTTCGAATGTGAATTTTAGTGATTGATTGTTCCTACAATCTCTTTGTGATTTGTCACTTTAAAAATATAAAGGTTTTCTATACTAGTAGTAAATATCAAAATTCTTTCATCAAAACGATTTCAAGACTATTTTATTACAAAGCTCGTTCCTTAAACCGTTTTTCAATCTATTAGTATATACAAGCCTTTACCTCACTCGTATGAGAAATCTAATTAAAGGCTTAGTAAAACGAGTGGTATGAAACGCTTGCGTTTACTTCGTCGGTTAATTCTTGGACTTCTTCGATTGAAACTCTTGTGACAATTTTCTAGTGGAGATCTACAGCTTGTTCGTAAATATTTAAGTTAAGCAAGTGGTTATGGGACCTGAAGCTAAACTCATATATTTACTAGCTTAGTGTAATTGACACTTCTCGTTGATCATGACGATCATCTTTGTGATTTAGACTAGCAATGTGCGATGTCTCTTTGTCTGCGAGGGAGACTAAACCCCGTTTGTGGAGTTTCGACTCAAATTGGTGGGGTAGCAACCCATGGTCTTCGGGCCGTTTGTGGAGCTTCGGCTCAATTTGTGATGGTTAGCAACCATGGAATTAGCGTTCCATTTGTGATACACGTGTTGGTGAACTTTATGCTCCCGTTTGTGATAGGCCTTCCCCCTTTTTGTGATTTCTGGATTTCTTGAGATGATTTCTAGGATTTGTGTTTCACCAATTTTCGTGATTTTCATTGATAAGTTTTATCAATATTTGTGCATTGGTGAATTTGTGTGCCATTGACTTTTGTGATTCATATTGATATAATCGTCAATATTTATGGTTTGGTGAACGAAATAAAGGGTATGACATTCCTTTTGATCCTTGAGTAGATTTTTGTGATATTGATTAATCTCTTGTTGATTTTCAATTACTTACAAATATCACAGCTTGGCATGGTGATTATTATGTGTTTAGTCGTACCTCTTATTCTATATCGCTTCATCTGATATTTATAGTTAGACTGATCCGTTTATTATTTTCTTATTAAATAATACTCGGGTCAGACCGAGATGTTATAGGTGCTTCAGTTTGACTTCTCACTTGGGATTGATTTCTCTGACTTTTGGCTAACTACTTAGATTAGTAGTTTATTTTGTTGTATACACTTGAGATATGGACTCATAGTTGTATTCTTTTGTATAGCACGTGTTGCTATTCTTTTGTATTATTGTGGATCTTTTTAACCACTACTCTGATATACACTTTCATGTGTTAGTTATATATTCATATCTTCTTCCGCCTTTGTGATATGAATTATCTGTGACTGATTTGTGTTATGTTTATTTCTATATTTGTTTCCGAAGATTATTATAGCCACTGTGTAGTAGCTTTGTGTTTGTATCGGTATGTCAGATTTCCTCTTGAAATAAAATGCATGTTATACTATATGACATATCGGTGCTCTCGCAAAGCAATTACACGGATGGTCGCTCCTCAACAGCCTTATTCTTCGTGCTAGTTGACAGCATTACACCGTAGTGTCCTTGGCTAGCGTGGGTATAGAGGTGGGGCGTCACATTAAATGAGAGTTTTGTTAAACTAAATTTAAAAGTAGAATTTTAAAGGGATTAATACTAATTTCAAATAACTTAGGTCAAAACTAGCTTTTAAATAAATCCATTTATAAAATAATTACTAATGTAATCGCAAATAGTCACTATTGCTAATTTATTAATTAGTTACTTTAAATAATAATTTTTAAAACACTCTTTTAAACAGGTATTAAATCTAATTTTCTTTTAATAAAATCTGTTTAAAACTCGTACTTGGTTTTCCAGGGAAACACACTTTCCATTCCAACATTCCAAAGAATCCGTCTTATAAATCCAGCCAATTTATTACCATTCAAATTCACGTTTTAATAACATAAATTTCCTTTCCGTGTTTAAAAAAAATAACTTCTTTCGAAGCCCATACATAGTTCTCCATTCCTGGAAATTCACTTCCAAAGTTCGGGTTTAAAAATCCTTTTTAAAAAAAACTTTTAAGAATTTATTAATGGAAAATAATACTTATGAATTACTTAAATAAAATCCCAATGGTGAAAAGTGCATTTCAAAATATTTTATTCACATTTAAAACTGTTGATTTATATTTGGAAAGCCTCTTTTAAATATATTTTAATTTCCAGGAAAACATCATCAAATAACCCCATCGTTATTTTTAACCATTTATAATTCCTATAGAATTTATCTTTAGAAATCTATATGTAACGACCCGCTATTTTGGACTATTCGCATCCGCACATGTCGGACTTGAATAATTCAAAATATCGAATTGTTAATTTAAATTTGGCAAAACTGAGATATACAGTAAATAAATAGTCACAGCATCACAGACACAGAGTAATAATATGCAGCGGAAATAAAAGAGATAGTAGTTCATGAAGCTACTATGTAAATATATAAGATACATCAGAGTTTACAACAAATGAGTAATATGATACATCAGATATAAATCAGAATACATCACTAGAATCATCGAATACTGAAAACAGAATAGATGGCTGGATCTTCAAGCAAAGCTCCAACTCCAAAGGTGAGTCTCAAAGCTGAACCACTCAGTCTGACCCGAGCGTAAAGCAAAACACAAAACACTCGAGTCAGGATTAATATTCTTATATCAATAAATCTAACTCAAGTGAAATAGCAATCAAAATACAGGTAACTCAAAGGATGTTTGGAATAACCATCCTCTAAGGATCCGCGAAACTATCTATTAGGTAGTACTGTACGCTAAGTAGATAATGTCTATCAGTAATATAAAATATCAAAATAGCGTTAAGGCGTTACCATAATCCCCCTTAACACATTTTATATTCCCAAAAGCATATACAAGACCGTAGTTTCCCCAAAACCGGAAGTCACCAGAGGGCAATCCATATACTCAAGGTACAAATCAAAACGTAGTGGTCGCGAATAGGATAATCAGTATGACAAGGTACATGAGGCGATACCAACTAGGATACTAGTAGTTGCGTGATCCGGACTGATGTTGAGCATAGCCAGCAGCTACCTCAACACCGCGAAACAACACTCCCAAATCGAGGGGTGCACCCAAATCGAATCACAAAAGTAATAGATATGGTATCGAAGAAGTGTGTCCGCTAGAGGTGGCGAACCTCAATGGCCTGGCGCGGCTCCTGTTTTAGTCATGTCAGGGGTCATCCAATATCGTTCTCTTTCTTCAGTCAACGCGTTCACCAAACCATCCACTTCATTCTGGATCAACACTCCGCGTATAATAGTTATTAAAGTGGTTTTCAGTATCGACAGAGAGTATGTCCATATCCGATCCCGGTCTCTTTAATAACTACGTATTATTACACCGATTGGTCGTTTAATATATTTTAAAACAATCAATTTCAATTTCAATTTCAATTCGAAAACCATCATTTCATTTGTCTTTCTAAATCAATTTCCACCATTTACATTTCAAAATTTCCAAATTATCATTTCAAAATCTTACAATTCAATTTTAATTTTATTTAACAAAACAAATATTGATTCAAGTTCGTAC
Organism: Allium cepa; assembly: GCA_030765085.1. Classification (NCBI taxonomy): domain Eukaryota; kingdom Viridiplantae; phylum Streptophyta; class Magnoliopsida; order Asparagales; family Amaryllidaceae; genus Allium; species Allium cepa. The sequence continues at coordinate 327,297,388 of CM060931.1, read as the reverse complement.
ATAAGTTTTATTCCGAAATTATTTAAATTAGTTTAATTTAACATTCAAAATCAATTTAAATTTATTTATCGATTTTATTCAATATTCATTAAGTTAATTTAACATCCAAAACAATTCTTTTAAATTTCCAAGTCATTAAATCAATTACTTAAGTTCAACTTCATTATATCAAAACTTCAAATTTAATTAGATTAAATTCGTCAAATCAAATTTCTTAAATTACAAGTCTTACATTTATTTCAATAAAACGCATTTTATTTCTTGCCAAAGAAATTCAATTTCATTTATTCACTTACTTAAATAATTCCCAAAACTTAATTAACAAAGAAACTCAATTTCACTTATTTACGAAGTTGCAATTCACTTATTCAAAAGTTCAATTTCTCTTATCAAATAATTCAATTTTTATTCAATTATCAAATAATTCAATCTTATTCAATTATTGAATAATTTCAATCTTAATTATTAATAATTTCAAAACTTAATAATTTTAAATTTAATTATAAATTCAACCTTAATTATTAAATCATTTCAAAACAACGTCCTTTCATCAGTTATTACATTAATATCTTGTTTCAGATTTCAATATTAACATTTCCTTTTATCAAAATTTACGTTCCAATTTTATTTCAAAACCTTATTATTCAAATAAAATCTTATTTTATTTTAAATCAAATTATTGACCAATCGGGTTTTATTAAATTTTCTATCCTAAGTCAAGTTCATTTGGGTATGTATCATTTCAACCCGATTCCATTTCAATTTAAAATCAAGCAAAATAAAGGGAACTTGCAGTGTGATAACAGGGATGGTGTCAAAGTAAATAAACAAGCAATAACAACAACAAAACAATTCAAATAATCAATTTTAAATAATCCCAAAATAATCGTATTAATTCGCATTGTTATTTGTGCGAATTAATATAATTATTCCTAGAATCTACACTATCATTTCATGTAGATTAAAGATTTTTATATTCCGGTTTTCACTTGTCGTTCAATTTCAGTTTAATACTTCAACAATTAATACAAACTACGTTCAAAGTTCAAAGTACAATTTATCAAATTCTACGACAACTAAAGGGTCAAATTTAACTAATCAATTTTTGTCATATATAATCCGTTTCAATTTGTTAACTATTCTACATTAAATTTAACTTGCAAATTAATTATCACTTAACAATACTAACTAACATCCAATTCAAACAACAATCAATCAATCAATTTATCAACCAAACTGTATTATTATCCAATAAATAATTAACAGATAATGGTGTCAGATGTCATAGGTATACAGATACAGGTAATAGCAGACATAACAGAATAAACAACTAACAAAAACATATTTCAATTTTCGTTTCAATTGAAATCAAATTTAATAAATAAAAGAATATTAATCGTGAGTGATTACTCACCTTTCGAGGCTAGAGAAAATAGAAGATGGCACGGATACGCACACTGATACTGACACTGAAATGGAGTTACAAATCCAAGCATGATTCTCAGAGCAAAGTAAGATTGGCACGAATCGACGAGCAAAACTGTTAAATAGGAATTGCCGAAATCAATCAAAACATTCAACATAGCAACAATTACAAAACATGCCTTACGTCAAAGTTTAACAATATAATTCTATGTGCTACCGAGATCGAAATGGTCTGAAATTTGGTATGAATAAAAATCAAAACTTGTATTTCAAAACTGCAAAGAATCACTTGATTCCGACATAAGACGGAGGAGATACGATGCGTCAAACATGAACTCAAGTCGTGTTTGCAGCAGTGTAAAATAAATTCTAAGTACAAAAGAATATCTGCCTGGGTCTAACTTCCAGATCCTCGACCACAAATCAAACGATGTTGGATTTTGCTGGAATTTGACATGCATAAACTACGTAACTTAAACTCCTTTTTAAAAATAGAATCAATCCATTCCGATAAAACATGAGTGAGATACGATGTCGTGAACATGAAGTCTAACTGCTGTTCAGAAAAATAAAAATAAACAAATATAAACTTATATTTCAACCCGCATATATATATGCATACAATACAATAGTAATGTACATGTTTGAACATATTAATACATATACATATCAATAACAGTAATTGCAACTTTTAAAACTACCCAAATATCTAAATAATCGATAATTTATAAAACAAAGACTGACATATGTATAAATGAAAATTTTCAAACAACCAACTCTCAAAAATAAAGTTGCAGACCTATAAGCTTATATTCATACAAAATATATGCAAACGTTGATCGGTAATGTATACAAACATATATATAAAGCAATGGATCCAAAATAGATCACGGAAATTTATATACCACTACATTTTAACCAACTTTTAAAAGAAAATATATGTAAACCAACTTAGTATGTATAAATTATGCAGGCATATCTATCTTAAAACCATTACATACTAACGGCTCAATACAACATTTCTATATATCTAACTTACATTATTATTTAAAATACAACACACACCTACTGTAACATACTATAGGTGTATGCAATGAACAGCTCCATATATATAAAATAAACTATAATAAATCCTTTTCATTAAAACATAACAAACTAATAGGTATATTAAAACTTATGTAACTTATATACATAGTAAAATAAACTAAAGTAAACAGTATATTGAAGACACGTATATGCGGTAAAATAAATAATATATACATGTACAATATACTTACACAAAATGAACTCACGAATACAAGTTTGGAAAGAGGAACATGCTGGAGCACCAAAATTGCATGCGTGTCGCGGTGGTTGCTTGCTACTGATGTTTGGGCGAGGCTTCGCTCTGGTGGACAAGGCGGCAGCTGCTTGAGGCCGATAATGAGAAGAAGCTAGGGAAGGGGTCGAAGTCTTCGGAAGCACGGCTGTGCTAGGCAGCGGGAAGGCTTTGGCGAAGGTTGCGGCGGGTCTGGGCTAAGGCTGGCGGGGTCTGGGCGAGGCTGGCGGGTCTGGGCAAGGCTGGCGGAGTCTGGGCGAAGCTGGCGGGGTCTGGGCGAAGGCTGACGAATCTGGGCGAAGCTGGCGGGTCTGGGCAAGGCTGGCGGAGTCTGGGCGAAGTTGGCGGGGTCTGGGCGAAGGCTGACGGGTCTGGGCAAGGCTGGCGGAGTCTGGGCGAAGCTGACGGTCTGGGCGAAGGCTGACGGGTCTGGGCAAGGCTGGCGGAGTCTGGGCGAAGCTGGCGGGTCTGGGCAAGGCTGGCGGGTCTGGGCAAGGCTGGCGGAGTCTGGGCGAAGCTGGCGGGTCTGGGCAAGGCTGGCGGGTCTGGGCAAGGCTGGCGGAGTCTGGGCGAAGCTGGCGGGTCTGATGTGCAGTGTTGCATGTATGGAGTAGGGTTTTTGTGTTAATGCTGTAGAGGAAAAATATATATAATAAAAGAAAGATGAGAGAGGGGGAAAAGCACGAAACAGAGGAGTTTTAGATTTGCAAGGAAAGAAGAATGAAGCCGAACCCGGTATAAAGTGAATAATGCAGGCAACCAAGAGCCACAAATTTATTTTCTTGGTAACTGAACTGGCTATTGGGTTCCCTATGCAGCTGAATAGTCAAAGGACTGTTAAAATTTCTGAACGTTGGAGAGAATGGGTTCCGTTATTGTGCTGCGTAACGGACCAGTTTGTACTCCGTTAATAATTATAATTTGCAACGCCGAACTCCGATTGACACAAATAAATATACCGTTTTGATCAGCGCGACGAGGCGGTCACAACGGTATGAAGATATTGGTGATACGATCGAATTATAAAAATTCGAAATTTTCTACTACGGAAAATGCATAAAATTCACCGAAAAATAAGAACGACGGAGCCAAAGATGTCCGAATTTGGAAAAACGACAAACTGACAACTTGCTCAAAAGATGGTTTAGAATTTTTCTATGTAAAAATATTTTGGTTTCGAAAACGGTTTATTTCCATCGATTACAACTGATTTAAATTTGAAGTAAGTTTACGCGCGAAATAAACTTTCATATTTCCGGACGAAAATTTACCAGTTGCTATGTTTAATTAGACGCATTTCAAATATGAAGTTTGAATAGCATCGGAATTTGTTTGTGAAAATACGAAATTCTATACTAAATAATCAATTTTAAAAATTTAAACTGGGTCTGAATTTCAGGGTCGTTACATTCTCCCCCACTCAAAACTTTTCGTCCGCGAAAAGGAAGGAGGTAGGAGAATAGAAACAACTAGAAGAAGTAGACTTGAGTTACAAAATAAACAATTGATTTAAACCATAGAAATTTCAATTCAAATTAATTTATTTTTAACAATTTGACTTTAAATTCAAGACTTCCATAAAATTGATTTGACTTCACATATATTAATGTTAGGTACAAAAGATTCCTTTCAAATGAAATTCAATTTAAATTAATTTTCAAGATATTCTCTTAAGTTGATTTAATTCAATTTATTTACTTTCAAAACAAAATTTTCTTCTATTAATCATACCTATGATTTATTTAACTTATTATTCTATTTATCTCACAAACATTTATAATTAAAATTTAGTGAACAATATTTATGATGCGCACTTACATTTTATTTATAAAGACAATTTATATTATGTATTATCCAATTTTCTTAAATTAACAACTTCAAAGATCGTAAATTTGAACTCATTTATTATAATCAAACCTTCTTTGACAAATTTAATTCTTCTTTATTCCAAATTATTATTAAATTTATTCTACTTAATATATCATATCACATATATATTAAGTATATTCACATTTATTATAACTACTCAATTTATTAAAAATTCCTCTGATATCATTTTCTACTGTATAATATTCAATTACATAATTAACCCCTTTTTTTTATTTAGGTAAGTTATATATAATGCAATTTTGTATTATCCAAATAAAATTCTACAATTCAGTTATTTCAAGTTAAGTATTTATATAAAAGAATTTGGCTTTATTTAATTGAAAATCATCCTTTAACAAATTTTAAGAATTAATTTCCGATTAGCTTCAAACAACTTGAGGTAAAATAAATAAATATATTCATAATACATCAAATCAAATTTAAAATCTTCAATATATATTATAAATCAAGTCATGTTTAGAAATTCAAATCAATTTTTTTTTCAAAACAAATCGTAGCAAAGCTACAGAATAGTCTCTCCACTTCGAAACTCGAAAATGAATGTCGATGATGCGGCCGTCATCACCGAAATTATTTTTCAAGCGACAAAAGAGAAGAGCTCAAATTTAATCATTTTAAATTCTTTGCAAACCATTTCTATTCGAAAATATTTTAAATAATACACACTTTAAACTTTTAAAACCATAGTTCGAAATCACCGGAAATTAATTTCCTGAATTCTTGATTTGAATTCATTACAAACTTCAAATCAAATTATAACCAGATTTTTTTTTTAAAAATTCATTTATTTATGTTATGAAATAGTCAATGATTTATAAAATAATAAATGAAAATTAAATTTTTCACATTTCGGACAACAGGTTCATTAACATTTTAATTTCATAAAATTTATACTTATATAATGTAATCATAAAACTATTTGTTTACCAAATTTGAAAACAATATTGTGTCAGTTTGCTTTGTTCAAGTGTTTTGAAAATCCTATCGATAGCGTTGATCAGACTAATCGATCGGAAACCCAAATCAACATCAACAACTCAAACAACACAATATATGTAAAACATTTTTAAACATTAATTTTCAAAGACACTTCCTCGCTTGACGATACAACAATGGATTTCAAAACAAGAATAAAGATTCAAATTTGATGGACTCCAATCAAAGAGAATTTTGATTCGAAAATAGGTTTGAAACAAAGATAGATAATTAAATAACAAAATAGGAAGCCTGATAAGTTTATATATATCGCGGGCAACCTTAACCGGATTGACCGTGGCTTCAAGAATAAGATCGATGCAAAATTCCGAGGTAAATCAGCATTCGATCTCAAGAAATAGAATTCAGGTATTGCAGGAGATAGATAGCATCGTAAACCGAGGATACAGAAATCTCCGGTAAATCAATGCTTATTGTAAAGGAGCTTCACCCATTTACAAATCATTCGGCGTTTGGGAAGACCGCCGATTCATTATAAAGATTATTCGAGGTGGAGTTATGGAATACTCTAGAATTGAAAGAAGACGAATAGGGAGGGACGAGAATGAATTTGGGAACCGAGGGAACGTTCCAAAGTTCAAAGGAAACGAGTCAAGAAGAAGAGATTGAAACTCGAGTGGGAGTGATTCTGTAAATACATTTACCCTATATGCTAAGTTCTGCCTAGAGCTACCAAAAGCTCTGATACCAACTGTAACGACCCGCTATTTTGGACTATTCGCATCCGCACATGTCGGACTTGAATAATTCAAAATATCGAATTGTTAATTTAAATTTGGCAAAACTGAGATATACAGTAAATAAATAGTCACAGCATCACAGACACAGAGTAATAATATGCAGCGAAAATAAAAGAGATAGTAGTTCATGAAGCTACTATGTAAATATATAAGATACATCAGAGTTTACAACAAATGAGTAATATGATACATCAGATATAAATCAGAATACATCACTAGAATCATCGAATACTGAAAACAGAATAGATGGCTGGATCTTCAAGCAAAGCTCCAACTCCAAAGGTGAGTCTCAAAGCTGAACCACTCAGTCTGACCCGAGCGTAAAGCAAAACACAAAACACTCGAGTCAGGATTAATATTCTTATATCAATAAATCTAACTCAAGTGAAATAGCAATCAAAATACAGGTAACTCAAAGGATGTTTGGAATAACCATCCTCTAAGGATCCGCTAAACTATCTATTAGGTAGTACTGTACGCTAAGTAGATAATGTCTATCAGTAATATAAAATATCAAAATAGCGTTAAGGCGTTACCATAATCCCCCTTAACACATTTTATATTCCCAAAAGCATATACAAGACCGTAGTTTCCCCAAAACCGGAAGTCACCAGAGGGCAATCCATATACTCAAGGTACAAATCAAAACGTAGTGGTCGCGAATAGGATAATCAGTATGACAAGGTACATGAGGCGATACCAACTAGGATACTAGTAGTTGCGTGATCCGGACTGATGTTGAGCATAGCCAGCAGCTACCTCAACACCGCGAAACAACACTCCCAAATCGAGGGGTGCACCCAAATCGAATCACAAAAGTAATAGATATGGTATCGAAGAAGTGTGTCCGCTAGAGGTGGCGAACCTCAATGGCCCGGCGCGGCTCCTGTTTTAGTCATGTCAGGGGTCATCCAATATCGTTCTCTTTCTTCAGTCAACGCGTTCACCAAACCATCCACTTCATTCTGGATCAACACTCCGCGTATAATAGTTATTAAAGTGGTTTTCGGTATCGACAGAGAGTATGTCCATATCCGATCCCGGTCTCTTTAATAACTACGTATTATTACACCGATTGGTCGTTTAATATATTTTAAAACAATCAATTTCAATTTCAATTTCAATTCGAAAACCATCATTTCATTTGTCTTTCTAAATCAATTTCCACCATTTACATTTCAAAATTTCCAAATTATCATTTCAAAATCTTACAATTCAATTTTAATTTTATTTAACAAAACAAATATTGATTCAAGTTCGTACATAAGTTTTATTCCGAAATTATTTAAATTAGTTTAATTTAACATTCAAAATCAATTTAAATTTATTTATCGATTTTATTCAATATTCATTAAGTTAATTTAACATCCAAAACAATTCTTTTAAATTTCCAAGTCATTAAATCAATTACTTAAGTTCAACTTCATTATATCAAAACTTCAAATTTAATTAGATTAAATTCGTCAAATCAAATTTCTTAAATTACAAGTCTTACATTTATTTCAATAAAACGCATTTTATTTCTTGCCAAAGAAATTCAATTTCATTTATTCACTTACTTAAATAATTCCCAAAACTTAATTAACAAAGAAACTCAATTTCACTTATTTACGAAGTTGCAATTCACTTATTCAAAAGTTCAATTTCTCTTATCAAATAATTCAATTTTTATTCAATTATCAAATAATTCAATCTTATTCAATTATTGAATAATTTCAATCTTAATTATTAATAATTTCAAAACTTAATAATTTTAAATTTAATTATAAATTCAACCTTAATTATTAAATCATTTCAAAACAACGTCCTTTCATCAGTTATTACATTAATATCTTGTTTCAGATTTCAATATTAACATTTCCTTTTATCAAAATTTACGTTCCAATTTTATTTCAAAACCTTATTATTCAAATAAAATCTTATTTTATTTTAAATCAAATTATTGACCAATCGGGTTTTATTAAATTTTCTATCCTAAGTCAAGTTCATTTGGGTATGTATCATTTCAACCCGATTCCATTTCAATTTAAAATCAAGCAAAATAAAGGGAACTTGCAGTGTGATAACAGGGATGGTGTCAAAGTAAATAAACAAGCAATAACAACAACAAAACAATTCAAATAATCAATTTTAAATAATCCCAAAATAATTGTATTAATTCGCATTGTTATTTGTGCGAATTAATATAATTATTCCTAGAATCTACACTATCATTTCATGTAGATTAAAGATTTTTATATTCCGGTTTTCACTTGTCGTTCAATTTCAGTTTAATACTTCAACAATTAATACAAACTACGTTCAAAGTTCAAAGTACAATTTATCAAATTCTACGACAACTAAAGGGTCAAATTTAACTAATCAATTTTTGTCATATATAATCCGTTTCAATTTGTTAACTATTCTACATTAAATTTAACTTGCAAATTAATTATCACTTAACAATACTAACTAACATCCAATTCAAACAACAATCAATCAATCAATTTATCAACCAAACTGTATTATTATCCAATAAATAATTAACAGATAATGGTGTCAGATGTCATAGGTATACAGATACAGGTAATAGCAGACATAACAGAATAAACAACTAACAAAAACATATTTCAATTTTCGTTTCAATTGAAATCAAATTTAATAAATAAAAGAATATTAATCGTGAGTGATTACTCACCTTTCGAGGCTAGAGAAAATAGAAGATGGCACGGATACGCACACTGATACTGACACTGAAATGGAGTTACAAATCCAAGCATGATTCTCAGAGCAAAGTAAGATTGGCACGAATCGACGAGCAAAACTGTTAAATAGGAATTGCCGAAATCAATCAAAACATTCAACATAGCAACAATTACAAAACATGCCTTACGTCAAAGTTTAACAATATAATTCTATGTGCTACCGAGATCGAAATGGTCTGAAATTTGGTATGAATAAAAATCAAAACTTGTATTTCAAAACTGCAAAGAATCACTTGATTCCGACATAAGACGGAGGAGATACGATGCGTCAAACATGAACTCAAGTCGTGTTTGCAGCAGTGTAAAATAAATTCTAAGTACAAAAGAATATCTGCCTGGGTCTAACTTCCAGATCCTCGACCACAAATCAAACGATGTTGGATTTTGCTGGAATTTGACATGCATAAACTACGTAACTTAAACTCCTTTTTAAAAATAGAATCAACCCATTCCGATAAAACATGAGTGAGATACGATGTCGTGAACATGAAGTCTAACTGCTGTTCAGAAAAATAAAAATAAACAAATATAAACTTATATTTCAACCCGCATATATATATGCATACAATACAATAGTAATGTACATGTTTGAACATATTAATACATATACATATCAATAACAGTAATTGCAACTTTTAAAACTACCCAAATATCTAAATAATCGATAATTTATAAAACAAAGACTGACATATGTATAAATGAAAATTTTCAAACAACCAACTCTCAAAAATAAAGTTGTAGACCTATAAGCTTATATTCATACAAAATATATGCAAACGTTGATCGGTAATGTATACAAACATATATATAAAGCAATGGATCCAAAATAGATCACGGAAATTTATATACCACTACATTTTAACCAACTTTTAAAAGAAAATATATGTAAACCAACTTAGTATGTATAAATTATGCAGGCATATCTATCTTAAAACCATTACATACTAACGGCTCAATACAACATTTCTATATATCTAACTTACATTATTATTTAAAATACAACACACACCTACTGTAACATACTATAGGTGTATGCAATGAACAGCCCCATATATATAAAATAAACTATAATAAATCCTTTTCATTAAAACATAACAAACTAATAGGTATATTAAGACTTATGTAACTTATATACATAGTAAAATAAACTAAAGTAAACAGTATATTGAAGACACGTATATGCGGTAAAATAAATAATATATACATGTACAATATACTTACACAAAATGAACTCACGAATACAAGTTTGGAAAGAGGAACATGCTGGAGAACCAAAATTGCATGCGTGTCGCGGTGGTTGCTTGCTACTGATGTTTGGGCGAGGCTTCGCTCTGGTGGACAAGGCGGCAGCTGCTTGAGGCCGATAATGAGAAGAAGCTAGGGAAGGGGTCGAAGTCTTCGGAAGCACGGCTGTGCTAGGCAGCGGGAAGGCTTTGGCGAAGGTTGCGGCGGGTCTGGGCTAAGGCTGGCGGGGTCTGGGCGAGGCTGGCGGGTCTGGGCAAGGCTGGCGGAGTCTGGGCGAAGCTGGCGGGGTCTGGGCGAAGGCTGACGAATCTGGGCGAAGCTGGCGGGTCTGGGCAAGGCTGGCGGAGTCTGGGCGAAGTTGGCGGGGTCTGGGCGAAGGCTGACGGGTCTGGGCAAGGCTGGCGGAGTCTGGGCGAAGCTGACGGTCTGGGCGAAGGCTGACGGGTCTGGGCAAGGCTGGCGGAGTCTGGGCGAAGCTGGCGGGTCTGGGCAAGGCTGGCGGGTCTGGGCAAGGCTGGCGGAGTCTGGGCGAAGCTGGCGGGTCTGGGCAAGGCTGGCGGGTCTGGGCAAGGTTGGCGGAGTCTGGGCGAAGCTGGCGGGTCTGATGTGCAGTGTTGCATGTATGGAGTAGGGTTTTTGTGTTAATGCTGTAGAGGAAAAATATATATAATAAAAGAAAGATGAGAGAGGGGGAAAAGCACGAACCAGAGGAGTTTTAGATTTGCAAGGAAAGAAGAATGAAGCCGAACCCGGTATAAAGTGAATAATGCAGGCAACCAAGAGCCACAAATTTATTTTCTTGGTAACTGAACTGGCTATTGGGTTCCCTATGCAGCTGAATAGTCAAAGGACTGTTAAAATTTCTGAACGTTGGAGAGAATGGGTTCCGTTATTGTGCTGCGTAACGGACCAGTTTGTACTCCGTTAATAATTATAATTTGCAACGCCGAACTCCGATTGACACAAATAAATATACCGTTTTGATCAGCGCGACGAGGCGGTCACAACGGTATGAAGATATTGGTGATACGATCGAATTATAAAAATTCGAAATTTTCTACTATGGAAAATGCATAAAATTCACCGAAAAATAAGAACGACGGAGCCAAAGATGTCCGAATTTGGAAAAACGACAAACTGACAACTTGCTCAAAAGATGTTTTAGAATTTTTCTATGTAAAAATATTTTGGTTTCGAAAACGGTTTATTTCCATCGATTACAACTGATTTAAATTTGAAGTAAGTTTACGCGCGAAATAAACTTTCATATTTCCGGACGAAAATTTACCAGTTGCTATGTTTAATTAGACGCATTTCAAATATGAAGTTTGAATAGCATCGGAATTTGTTTGTGAAAATACGAAATTCTATACTAAATAATCAATTTTAAAAATTTAAACTGGGTCTGAATTTCAGGGTCGTTACACTATATTTTCACATTTATCTACTGATAAATTTCCTCTTCTATTATAATTCCAAATTTACCAATTTCATTCTTTATCCAATCCAAATCCCAATTTTTATTTCTTTAAATCCTTTACTTAACAATTTCTTTTATTTCTTTATAAACCCAAATTTATTTTATTTATGCTTAACAAATTCAGGTTTAAAACTTATCAATTCATTCACAACAAACTGGGCTTCCAAAATTAGCTGTCACAGTGTATGAAATACATCATCAGTTATAACAATAATTTCCTATATTGTGAGGAATCCTGTTGGATCCCTCCAACCTGTTTTCCCTGCATCCACAGATATTAGCACAATAAATATATATATATCAATCCAGACTGATAACAACATTTATATTCAACCAATCACACAGTGATTTATTTTAATCAGCTAACATTCCAGATGTGAGTGAGATTAACTCACCTTGAGTTCGGCGAGCGTTCGAAATTTAAATTAAACGAACAACGTTCGATTTAACTCAAATTCCTACTTGCCTGGAATGATTCCCGAACTGCACCATTGCGTAGTACGCGTCTCTGCGATTCCGACGCTACCAAATTCGTTGAATTCTGAATATGTATGCACAAGTTATGAATTATTAAAGTTTGAATATAAATTTGAGAACAATTTTTTTTTTTAATAACCTTAGAACTTTCGTTACTGCTTCTTCCTCTCTCGTTCATTCAAGACGCAAACACCCAGGGTTTTCGAAACCCAAACGCGCAGGCTAGGGTTTGTAGCCGCACCACTCACGATCGCCTAGAGGACGATCGGCCTACGCTAAAACGATGCTACAGCTCGCCTCCACCCTCACCTAAAGCGCACGCGCGCTCGACCTCATCCTTGCACCAGAAATCATGCGCGAACGGCGTCCCTTCCACCATGATTTGCCGGCCATCTACAACTCCATAATCGATCGCCACCGTTCAACTTAAAGAACATGATGGCCTCTCCATTTTCGTAGTTGGAAGTTTCTTCAATCGAAGCGTGGATTGATCGATAATTAGAGATGAATGTCGTTTCGTTTCGGCCATGGATAGTTTAAGAGGCGGCGCCTACTAAACCACTAGGGTTTTTTGCTGAAACGTGAATGTATATACATTAATTAATATTATTTTATTAATACTTTCCCTCAACTGACAAGATTTTTCGAACGAACTCGAATTTAGACATGCCGCCAGGAGTTTATTGGGTTTTTCCGTGTTTCGGACACAATGGAACATGTTTCGTAAGCTAATTCGATTATATGCGTGAGTTACGGAAATAAACGATCAATTTAAAATTAAATCGGTTAAAGTATTTTCTAAGCGTTTCGAGCTGCCATGGTCACACGACAACTCCAATTGCTATGAAAAATAAAATCTGATAATAACTAACTATTACGGGTCCAATGGAACTGGTTTCGTCGAATTCCGAGGCTGTGCCCCGGAAGGCTAATTTAACTCGTCGATTAAATCAAGCGATTTTCACAATCGTCGAAATCACTTAAAATTTCACCTTTAAAATCTTATTAACTCTATTATAACTCGTATAAAATTTATATTCACATTTAAAATCATTCTGATTCATTTCGAACCAAAATTTTATTACTTGCATTATTATATTATTAAATTCCATTATTAAATTAATATAAAATCCCAAATTTAATCTATTGACTTTTAATTTCATCCAACGGTTCAATATTATAATTCAAACCCAATTAGACCTAAAATAAACTTTAGAATCAAATCTTATATCTATTTACACTCAGAACTACCAATTATCCCAATTCTAATATTAAATTAGTATTATTCAAATTTTCAATTAAATTCTCATATTGGAAATTTAATCAATTCTATTAACTTAACCAAAATCTTTTATTTCAAAATTCAAATTATAATCCCTATTCAATATCTAAAATGAATTAAATGTCCAAATCTAGCGACCCAAAATTCCGGGTCGTTACATAATATTACATAGTTTTCTCGACTTGAGAATACTATGGAACTTTAATGTAGATACTCCCTTTTGGTAATAGTTAAATCAATGCATGTTGATCCATCGAGCGACTGTAGTTGGGTCTAAGTTGAAGCATCAGAAGTAAAACAATATTCAATTAAGAATTCCTCTCTACAGCTAGAAGAAGTTAGTACCATGGTCAACCATAGTCAACTCAAGGTCAAAGTCTTTGGCTAGAGAAGTATGATAATAAAAAATGTTACAATCAAACCAAGGATTTTGTATCTAGATCTATGCAGTTAAATATCTGCTATAGCCCTGCTAAATCCTTACTATAGCTCATAGCGCTCTTCAGTCGCAATGCGATTACAATTTAGCACTATTTAATCACTTTAAACCATGCAATTTTCCATTATACCCACTAAATCAAGGCTTTTTGGCACCTGCTTCTTCAATATTAATATACAATTATTTTTTAAACAAAATCAACAAAGTTAGGATAAAGACCTAATTTTAAAGCATAACTGGTCAATATAAGTTAGAAATCTATTGTAATCACAAAACTTTGTCTACATCTTCATAAATCATGGTATTCTTTAATGAAAATTTGCACCGCTATTATTTTCCACTATATCCCATTTTTATCACTACTGTAACTTTTTGCACCTCACTGCTATAAAATTGCTAAGCATTTTAACTGCACAAGTCTAGACTAACCAAGTTGATTGTGGATGATATTGTAATTTTGACCAAAACCAAATACTATAAGTCCTAAAGGGATATAATTTTAATGAATTGAATTAGTGTTAATAATCATAACTACCGGGTACCACTTACAATAGTAAAGTTAGATTTTACTAAAATGATGTATAAGCGATAAATTAGGCAAAAATATTACACCACTAGCTAAGGTGATGTGTGAAAATTAATATTTGAATTGTACGATATTCATCGCCGAATGAATTTATACCTTTGATTCGCACAATTATAATGATGAATTCTCTGAAAAACCGCATGATTAATTAATTTATAAAATATTGTAAATTAATTAATATTTGGAAAATATTAATTACTATTTAACTTATTGATTTTTGAAAGTTGTGTGTAATTATTTGAATGCATGTATAAAATTTATATTTTTGCGTGGAGTGGAGAGAGAGAAAATCTTCCATGGCTAGAAAAAAAAATGAAGATCTCCAAAATTTTACCAACTCCATATCAAATGCAAATATCAAATAAAATGAAACATAATTAGTTCATCCATCTCTTGCAAGGATTGGAAGTGGATCTTGGAGATATGAGAAGAATTCTTCATTCAAGGTCTGAACTTTAGACCAAATCATAAGGCAATTATCCAGTATCATTTTGATTAAATCATGTTAGTATAATTTAGATCTCATATCTTACAACATCCCATTTGATTATATGTTACATTGTATTTGTATAGTTCAAATTCTATATCTTATATAACGAATTAATATACGACTATGTCATCCAGTTTACTATTTACTATTATTTTAAATTAATGTCTAATGATACTAATAAAAAATTAGATTTAAAACTAATTTTCATTAGTGGAAATAATTTTGTAACATATCACATGTACAAATATAAGTGAACTGCATATATCGGTTACTTGAAATCATTGTGTGAAATTAAATATAAATTTCTTGTATATATGTTATTTTCAAAATATAAAATACATTTGGTTATTATTTACAGATATTTACATATATTATTTCAACACAAAATTTATAAGAGGGCTTTTATATAAAATTATAATTCCAATTTTGGATTCTTCCTAAATCAAAGCTAGTTTCCAATCATTAATTTTATATTCAAACTCATACAAAGTTATATGTTGTACATGAATTTTTTATTCTGAATTTAAAATATAGTTTGTTATTATTTATATATTTATTATATATTTATGTTTTTGTGTGTGTATAATTTCAATTCACAGTTTTTAAAAAGAACTTTTGTTTAAAACCATAAATCTAATATTAAATCCTTCCTAAGTCAAAAACAGATTTCAAAGTGTTAATTTTAAATTTCAAAACAAATAAAGCATGTCATAAATAATTTTAATATTTATAAGGTTTTAAGTGTTCAAATATTAATTTAATATGGCACTTAATGATTGAGTGAAGAAAGAAGAAAAGTCCTCAACCTTTTCCTATTTTTAAATGCCTAAACTCATTAATTGTCATACTATTATAAATATAAGTAAACAACCGTCAATTGGTTAAAAATATTTTATGACATATTATATATAATAAAAGTAAAAAATGTATTTATTATTGTTATTATTAATTATTATCATCAGCATCATCGTTATTTTAGAAGATTTCAAAATAAAACTATGGCAAAAAGGCGTATATAAAGGGTGAACGTGCTGTTGCGGTGTTATTCCTAACACCTATAGGTGTACATGTTGACCATATACACTGTTTATCTGTTGAACATGCACTATACACCTATGAATGTATGAAATACGCTCAATATAATATATTCAAATTAAATTATATTAAATTAAAACTCCTTTTTAAAAAATTAAATAAAACAAGATTTAATTTAAACTAAAATATGGTGGATCTAGCAAACTATTTAGACTTCAAAGGCCCAATATATCTAAAAGAAGTTGAAATCTACATACTTCACCCACTTTTGTGTTGCCTAGTTCCTTTGGTTTCATAAGTATATCCCTCAATTGGAAGTTGTGGACGCCCACACATGATCCCTTGCTTGTACAACCCTCTCTGGAGCCCTGGCGCATCCTCCATTACGTTGTAATAACCGCCTCCTCACGTCTAACACCATTACCATTAATCCTCATTTGCATTTAGCCTTCCTCATGGTGGGACCGTACAACTAATCGCTTGGACTAAAAGGTGACGTTGGACCAGTTCGGCACGATTCAGGTCGCAATCCTGAATCATGTCATCTAGGATGGATATTAGCATCCAGTAGCTCATCTCATATGGATCACATTATTCATGCATATGTTCACATCAACCTCACTGACGAAATATTCCCATAAATGTGGTTTATATCCATATGTCTTTACGGGGTTTTAATACTCATCTTACATATCATATCGCATGTGCATCACTTGTCCTATAATTTGTCACATGAGATAATATGGGATATCAAAGTTAAATTCTCAATAATCAAATCACAACATAATTTAAATAGTGGTGTGATAAAATCATATATATATAAGCACATCTCAAATTTACATGGCATAGTAGAGCATAGCATAACATCATAAGCATTAATATTTTCATTACCATCGTACTTATATCACTATAACATAAGGGGTAAGTTATTGTACTTCATTCAATTCATTTATAAATACGAGTAGTTTTGGCACGTGCGATGCACGTGCGCAAGATGAATTGATATTAAAATCACCATTTGTAAGGATTTTTTATCTTACAAAATGACGTGACAAATTACCAAAACTGATACTGGTGCAATTGGAATAAGCACACAAAGCGGAACGTAAGAAATTATTTAAGTTAACTCATGGTCTAGCAAGCATAGTAGCATTGCTCATTCGTATATTACGCTGCTAGCCAAAGTAAGCAAGCAAAATAATTCAGCATATTACATAGTACATAATTTCTTTTGTACAGAGAAAATACTCTCAATACAGATAACAATTTCGAACTTGCAAAGTTTTTTGAGTAGAAGGTAGATTAACAATATAAAAATACAAAATAATCTAATCATAGTAATTAACTAAGACAATTCCACTCAACATTAAATAAAATAAAAATCATGAAAGTTAGCTAGATCAAGAAGTTAAGTGATCAGCTCTTCCATCATCTTAATAGAAATGAATATTTCCTTGTCCATCATAGTGATCACACTTCCCTTGTTATTCTCTTTCCCCCAAACCCGCTATTCTTGCTGAAATATAAAACTACTGAATGCTAGTTTGTAAATTTTGAATTTTCCTTTAGATTAACATAATTGTAATAATTTTTAAGAACTAATTTGATGTAATAGCTGTGCTCTTTGATTTTTTCAAGGTTGATATCAACGGCGCCAGCTTATTAGAGGTTTATAAGAACTAAAATACAGTTGTAGCAATAGTTTTCTCTGCTTCTTTTCCCGGACTTGAGACCAACGTCAGTAATATGTAGATGTCGAAATTAAAGATGTTGTATAACGGATAATTTTATTCAACCACAATTTTTTGTGAGTTGTAAACCTAGCGTTTTTTCATATGTATATGATATATATACATGCGTACATATATATGAATTATCATATAGAAAAAATGGCTAATTAGACAAAAAGGCTATATTTGCATTTTGAAAGTCAACCAATGCATGATAGTAGTTTGGAAAATAAACCGAAGTTGGACTAATATTCAATTTAACATGTTTAGTTCTTCCTAATTAACTCAACATTTTTCCTAGTAGATCCAAAGTATCTTGTAAGTACCTTGCACCATCCGCGTAAAAGTCTAACATTTCAAATATCATAATAAGTGCTTGCATTGAAAAACATCAATATATTGAAATCATACTCCTTGCCTTATTGAAAAAAGTTCATCAAATTGCATATAATAAATCATTCAACTTGAACTTGCGTCCTCAATAATCTCGTAGTGTTACTGTTCATTACTAAAGTAATTTATAATATTGAATTAAATGCAGTAGAATCATACAACCAAAACTACGATGGAACAACCCACATCAAATTTCTAAACAATATTTATCCTTTTCTGAGTATTATATGTAGCATTTTTTTCTCCCAGCTTCTAACAATGGTAAGGGAGGGTAGAAGAATCCCAAAAGTTTTCTTTAATGTAGTGAAGGCAGTAATAGCATCCATTTGTTGCAAAATTATCTCCAAAGTATTAAGCAGTTATGAAGTAAACTAAACAAACTTAGAGTTGGCTTAGAGATATAGCCAGTTGATGTTTGTAATTATAAACATTCTTTGTCGTGACGGCATGCCTATTCAAAACAATCAAATTAGATATTGTTGACATAATGTGATACAAAATGAAAAAAGAATATTAGAATATATATAATCAAATCATGCTGACATTTGCTAAATGGCAGCCTTGTAGATCACTTACTAATATATTTAGAGTAAATTCTAAACTCATGCCACTATATGTACCTGCATTAGAAAATAATAAAGCTCTAAAGTCCATTTGTAGCTGGCAAGTTGTCAACAAGTTCCTACAAAGAAAAATGTCTAGATCATGATAAATTCAATTAAAATACAATTATTGGTTACATTGTAATGCTAGTAGCTGGTTTACATGTTAATAAAACTTCTACAATGTAATCTAGATGCAATTTAATGAAATTTGGGTGCATTTGCTTGAAACTTATATGAATCATGTCATTATACGTTAAAATGTTTGAGAATTGGATATATTAAAGATCATGGATATCTGTAAAAGAACAGGAAAAAAAGAAAGTGTGATAACCCAAATTTTTTTTAACAGCTGATAATTTGATAATTAACTTGGTAGAGATCTTCGAATACCTTGATATCAAATGATAAAATTATCTTTCTAAGCTTATTTAAAGAGATATTTTATTTATAATGTATATATGTGTATACATTGTAAATAGAGAATTTGATTTTTATTTAATATTGAATAAATTATGAATTGGTGAATTTGATTGGAATAGTATTGAAACTTTTCAAAGGTTAATTTAAAGATCTATCTTATATCTTCAAAGTAATTAAAGTAAAAATCTATTTTGTTTAAAAATATAAAGGTTTAAATTGTATTTTATAATAAAAGTTTATTTTGTTTTATTTTAAAAAAAATCATTTTCTTTTGAAATAGACTTAGTTCAATTACAATAGAGTATAATATTTTGGTTTGAAATTTTGAAATAGAATTTAATTCAATGTTCTTTTCTTTCTAATTTTCTCTTTTGAAAATTTAGTTTTAAAATATTATTTTAAAAATATTCAAATAAACATTAAGATGTGTAATTTTATAAAAGTAATTATGTAATCATTTAAGGCTAAAAATAGATAAACATTTATATAAACATGTAAACATAAACCTAAGACAAAAGCTTTTATCTAACATTTAAATGTTTAATTTAAATTGGCAAAAATACAAATGTAAGCCTAAGTTTTATCTGAATACAAGTGTACATTGATATGGCATGCTAATGACATTTGTAAGCAAATTTAACAAGTGTTCTTTTTTTTCTTTTTATCCTAAAATAAATCAAAACTCTTCCAAATATTTGAAACTGAAGAAAAAACAAGATCCAAATTCAAATTTTACACAAGAAAAATCAATTAGGCAAGATCAGGGGCAGATTGAAGTCAAAAACAAGGATCAACTCAGTTTTTTTTCTAATTAAAGCAGCAGTTTAAGATCAAGAACAGGAAGAAAATTCAACCCATACCATAAAATCAGATCTTTTCAAAATCAAAATAGCTAGTAGCAAGTTCAAACTTCGGTTAGAAACAAGAATCCAGATCATGATTTCTGTTATCTTCTTTTACAGGTGAGCAAACCCAGTTTTAGCCTGTCGCATGCTATATTCTTAAAAACTAAGTATGATGAGTAGTGCACGTTTATTTATATTGAATTGCATGTAGATATATACAAGATTTTCTAGTATGCAAGTTTGAAATCAATCACTCTATTCTAGTTATGCTGTTTCCAAAACCTGATCAGATCTATATATTCTTTTACCTGATTTATTTTGAACATTGATGTGTAAGTAAAAATTGATTGTAATGACAAGAAATGGCTTTAAATTATTCCCAGATAAATATAAAGAAAATTCTAAGCTGGTTTTAATAAAAACAAAATAGGCAGGACAGTAGAATCATAAACATAGCAAATACTCGACTTTAGTGATTTCTGGAATCGAGTGTATAATCGAATTTGATTTTAAAATCTAGGATTTTGAAGTTTAAATCATGATTTTTAGATTTGTAATTCAAGAGAATTTGCATATTGGATGGAAGCTGGAAACTTACTAATTTCTGGCTATCACGTGAATCGGTGGTCATGGGGTTCGAATCAGATGATGTTTGTTAGATGTAGTTTGAGAGAAAAATGGTGATCGAAATTCTCGATGGCCATGGTAACAGGAAAAGGGGAAAATAGGGTTTTATCAACCTGATGTGTTGTCTTTGTTCTTGAAGGAAGTTCGACGTCAGTGGCTTACCATAGGTGATCGCGAGTTGGGAATGGGGGCGTGGTGATGTGTCGGTGCTCTGGAGGGCGTACTAGAGTCTCCGATCAAAGGGATCATCGGAGGCGAGCATTTTTTGGTTTTGGCGTTTTTGTTGGGTCGAGTTTCTATCTCGATTTCGTCTCGTTGGATTTTTGTGGGATCTGGACTCGATATTGTGATGGTGTGGGTTCGTGAAGTTGTTGAGGATTGTCACGCCGATCGTCGGTGGCCGGTGTTGCCGGTGCACGGACACGTTGGAATCAAAAGTAAGAATCTGTTTTTGGGAAAGACGAGTGTAGGCTCGAGCATTTCTGGGAATTTTCTCGTGTGGGACTCGGAGAAGTGGGGAGGGGTAGGAGAGTCGTGAGTATTTAGGTATTCTGTTGATTTGGATTTGAACAAAGCATGTTGCGAATGAAATTAAGTACAGTGTAAAAGCAGATTTTTCAAACGAATGAAAACCAAAGATTTTAAGGGTGTTTAATCTAATATGTTTTCAGATTTAAGCGTCAAGATAATTGATTTGTTTTCGAAGTAACTAACTAAATTGATTTTGAAATTGCAATTCAAAGGAATGTTCAATATAAACATTAAATCAAGTTTAAGAAATTTAATAGGTTTAGATATGCATGTTTTAAGTTGTTTAGTATACTCAAGCAATTATATAAGTAATGTTTAAACTATATTTTCAAATATGTTTCAAATGAATAAGTTTAAAGAATATAAAGATTTAGATCTCCAAAGATAAATGTGTGATTAATTTAACTAAGTATACTTGAAAAGGATTTTCCAAAGATTTTAAGTATATTAAAATTAAATGCTGAATTGGTTTGTTTAAAGTAAAATTATATTTAAAATTGTATTCTAACTGGGTTTAAAGAAGTAAATGATTTGAATATGTATTTAGTACAAATACAAGTTTATTCTTAATAGGTTAAGTGAAATTAATTCAAGATGATTAATTAATAAATTAAATTTAAGGTTATTTACTTAGGCGATGTAATTAAGTGTTAATTATTGGGAGTGATTAATTAGAGGATTAATATAATTAACTAAGGAATTAATTAATTAGGATGAGTAATTATAAGATGGTTAATCACTGTTTATGGTTGATTAAGACTGATTAGTGGAAGTAATTAATTAAGGATCATTAGTTAATGCAATTAATTAATGTAATAAATGAGAGTAATTATAGATTAGTTACTGGAAATGATTAAGGATAGTTAATTTGTGAAATCAATCAAAGGATAATTACTCTATGTAATTGAAGATAATTAATCAAGGTAATTAATCAAGGTGGGTATTTGAAAAATGATTAATTAATAAAAGGTTGAAATTAATTAATGGTTGATTAAACAAATTTAGGTGTTTTATTCTTAAGTAATTGATTTAATTTAAGTAAATTTAATTAGTTATAATAGAAATTTACAATGATCGCTCATGAATGATTGTTTGAGTAAATGTATGA
Source organism: Allium cepa (assembly GCA_030765085.1). Lineage (NCBI taxonomy): Eukaryota > Viridiplantae > Streptophyta > Magnoliopsida > Asparagales > Amaryllidaceae > Allium > Allium cepa. The sequence goes on along the minus strand of CM060931.1, from coordinate 327,274,982 downwards.
ATTAGATGATATCTATTGGATTTAATTACTTGTAATTAATCAAGGGATTAACTAGGGAATAAATTAAGGGTTAATTTATTCAATGAAGTAATTAAGGGTAGTTAAATTCTGGATGTTATTAATCAAGGGTGATTAATAATTATGGCTAATAATTAATTAACGAAGTAATTAAAGGTTAATTACTGTATTTGGTTAAGGATAAATTAATTTGTGAAATTAATTAAGGGATAAATAGAATGATATGGGAAGCCTTTGGTTAATTGTTGTCCCTAATATGCGGTTCGTGATGCTATGTGATAAGATACGTTTAATTTAAACTGTGATGATGTGGTTTTCTTTTGATGATGAATTACTTTGACATCCTGTATTTAAAAATTGAATTGGATAACTTGGATTTAGATGACATTGGATTCGAAGAGACCGGAGTCGGGTGTTAGTTAATACCCGAAGCCACTTCGATTCTTTATATAATTGATATGTGGAAATAAATGTGCTGATTTGGAATGATTTGAGTGTATTAGACCATTTATTCTAAGTTTGGCACTTAGAAATTGATGTGTGAAATGAGTAAGGTCTATAATAGTTTGTGAAATTGTAAATTGATAAGTTACCCCGGGTTTCTATAAGTTGTGTGCTTTGGTTTTCCTTGTTAGATGGGTTTACTCACGCTGGTTTCCAGCCTGACCCGGGTGTTACTTTGATGTAATGCTCGGGTCAGACCGAGTATTACAGATTTGCAGGTAAGGACGTTTGGAGCTCAGGAGGAGAGCTGAAGGGCAGGAACGTATAGGGTGTTTTTCCGCTGTGATATATATATATATTGTTATTTATCTAGGACATGTTGTTTAGAACTGTCCAGTGTTTTGAAATGGTTGTAACTCTGATGTAAAAATGTAAATGTACTTCCCCATTTCTTCTTTGTAAACTGTTATTTTATTTGCTATTATATTTTATCCGCTGCGAATGTGAGATTCTGAGTTTGAGTTTTCTGTTACTTCTTCTTTCTCTTTCTTCTTTTCACTAACTATCTGGAAATTTCGAGATCGAAATCTCCGGACCTTTACATTTGGTATCAGAGCTAAAGGTTAAGTGAGAACCTTGGCTCTGGTGGGATTACTTATTAAGGATAGGGTAAGTGGTACCCTAGGATGAGTTGAGTGTATATATATATGAGAGAGCGTACTTGTTATTTTCTTATATAAAGGTTTTTAAATGATTTCAAAAGTAAATGAATCTTATATAAGAAATAGATTATCTATTATATTAAGGAAATTGGTTGTAGTATTAATTAAATTAAAAGTAATAGTAAGGATTAAGTGGTAATAGAATTACAACCAAATTGGAATTAAATTAAAGACAAGTTTGAAATGGATTCAAACTAAAATTAAAATCTTGAATTGGAGAAGTATTTCAGAATAAGTGAATTAGAATTGGTTTCAAACCATAAAATAGAATGGATATTGTGTTTAATAATGGGATGATTGTTTTTCAATAAACAATAAAATGTTTTAAGGAAGTAACCATTTAAAAAGGAAATAATTTGTAAATGTGAAGGGATATAAATTAAAGTGGGTTTCCAATTGTGAAGTTCTGAATTCTAAATTTAAACATTTGAATTGGTTTCAAAATGTTAAAGGAAATTATATTATTCAAACTATTTTGAATATGATCTTATTTTAAAAATAAGAAATGCTTGAAAATTTTAGACAAAATTTGTTTGAATTGAAACCAAAGGTGGTTTAAATTTTTAAATTTGGCTTGACAATCGAAGAAGTAAATATGTATGTGTATGGATATACATAATATCAAAGTTGGTTTGAAATAAACTCTAAATGTTGAGTTTTAAATCTGGAATGAGATATGATACCCAAAGTGATAAGTTTTTGAACTTAATAAGTAGGAAGATTATTAATATGAAGTTAAATAAATTGAATGGTCAAATTAATTTGAAAAATTCAAGATGGAATTAAGATTTAACATAGGAAGTTAAATGGTTGATTTGAATTGGGAGTTTGTGTGATTTCAAAATGGGTTTGAGATCTGGAAATTGGAGATTGATGAATGCTTTAACATGAATTGGATAATATCATCCTATTGTTATTAATAATCTTCAAATTTTGAATTAAATTTGTTTAAATGAATGAGAAATGGAGTATGGTAATCCATTGTTGAGATAAAAGGAAAATTAACCTTTCTTTTGAAACTAAGGATATGGAATTAACTTGAACTAAAAATTTGAGTAATTGATTTAAAGGAATTAAATCAACATTTGTAGTATTAACTCGAATTTATATAATTCAAGATGGTTTAAAATTTGAAATTTGAATTGAATTTGGGAGGAAATCAAGAATAATTCAACTTTATTTGAAAATGAAGTTTGAAATTGAGATTAATTCGAACTGGAGTTGAAAAGGATTGAAATTGAAGTGGGTTTAACTGAATGGATGTTATTCCAAAGTGATTGGAATAACTTGGGATTGTAATTAAAGTTGAATATGTTTAAAATTAAATGGAATTTGATTTAAAATATAAAAAGGAATTGAGAATTAATTCAGCTTGAATTGGGAATGTATCAAGTCCAATGGAAATTGGAATTATTTTAAATTGGAATTGGGTCAATTTCAATGAAAGTGGAAATTTAAATTGAATTGATGAGAATGAAGATTGGGAAGTGAGCAGTTTTGACTCTGGACTATTTTTAATATAAAATTTGTTTTAATATAAACCTATTTTTCCAAGCTATTTATTATATATACAACCTTTCTTTTAAAATCCAAACTATCTTATATTTATTTTACAATTATTTTTTAAATTGTTTAACAATTTTCCAACTGTTTTATAAACTAATTACTATATTTCAACTATTTTACAAAACTAATTACTATCTTACTATTATATTGCAATTATCTAAAATTTCTATAATTATTTAACGATTTTCTAACTATTTTACACCTATTTTACAAACTAGTAATTATTTTTCAACTACTTATCTATTTTAAAATTTTCAAGCTATTTTCTAAATAAACTGGACGGAGTTCAAACTATTATTGGTTAAATATCCAATCGAGATAAGAATAGAGGTGATAATCTGGATTGGAGCAAGTAAGAGTAAGTGAAAGAAATCAAAGTGAATATGAATAGAAATGGAATTGATTTGGCTAATAACCAATAAAGATAAATACGTAGGGTGTACGTATGTTATTCTATTCGCATAATGATTTGATCCAGATTCGAGCACAGAATTTCGAGATAGTTATATTGATCCGAGTAGAATTTTTCACTCGATTTTCGAGGGCGAACCTGGATATGGGTTGTTGATTGGCTCTGGATATTCTCTATCATAGTTATGACTATGCAAGGAGAATGACGGTTTCTGATCAAGAAACCAGATCTGTGTCCGTACTAGAAAGTCGGGTGGACGATATTGGTTCGAAAATGAAATTGTGTGATCGAGTGAGCGATCCGATTGGTATAGCGTACGAATGATATGTGTACATCCTACGGATTTGAATGAAATTGATATTGAAAAGAGTAATCAAATTTGAATATTTGATTTTGAGTAAACAGAGTTAAATATCTTTGTTTTATAAAATGATACTCCCCTTGTTGAATCTTTTGCCAGAAGAAAAGGGTTTTTGGAAATGCTTGAAGTATAAAAGGAGTTTATACAAGTTTGAAATGATCCAAAGTTTTAAAAGATTTTATATATCTGAATATATATATATATATATAAAGGATCATATGAGAATTTTGGAAAAAGGGTTTTGGGAACCTTTGGATTTGGAAAAGGCTTTTGATTTTTGGGTAAAATCAATATGAGAATTTGAAAAGCCTAGTTTGAGAATTATCGATTTTGGAATAATCGATTTTGTGTAAAGGAGCTTTGTATGAGATCATACTAGGTGTATGATTTAAAGGTACTATATATGTATAGTATAAAATGTTTTGATGATGCTCTGGGGAAAAAGGCGCTCCCTTGGAATGCACTTCTCAGGAGTACCACCGGGTGGTGCTGCCTTGAGCCTCAAGGGGGTTCTAAAGTTGATCCTGTGAGGAATCCGGACAAACTAGTTCCTGAGGATTATTGTAGCGATCCTGACTTGACCTTCGAAAATCGGCGCCGAATATGTTACCTATATTCGAATGCCGCAAATTCAAATGTCGAATCCGGCCAGCCGGAGCTTATAACAACATTAATTAAATAACACAGCGGAATAAAAGAATAATACATTGATATACAGATTTGATACAATATCTGATACAATAGATGATCCAATAGATATCAATATACATCAGAGATATGATACAATAAAATAGCAGCGGAAAAGAAAATAGATGACATCTAGCAGCGAAACAATATAACTCTAAGATAGTCTTCAAGGAAGAACTCCGAGAACTGCAACTCCATCTCCAAGAATCAATCCAGCAATAGCTCGAACCCCCAATAACGATGCACCAAGCTAAGCAAGGCTGGTGTGGTCCAAAGACTGAACTAACTCCAGATAATCTACTAAACCTAGCTATCTGAAAAAACCCAACTCTAGACTGCTCGTGTAGAAAATAATGAGCACCCAGAGTTTAGGAAAGAAACAATAAACTCCGGATCAGTCGTGGGACTGGTGTGAGCAATAAAAAAACAGTTTATCTTTAAAAACATTCAACAAAAGATTTTCAAAGTCAATTCGCAATGCTTCTTTTAAAAAATGAGACTACCATAAGACCTCCAGCCACACACACAATGAAAACGCAGACTTGGAGGAGATTTCTTCTTATGATAGTCAGAGATGCTTGATACGCATTAAAAAGAAACATTTGATATTATTACTAGTGCATAGTGTAAGACAAATCATTTCGAAAGTAGAATATAAATCTTAGCCAGCATAGGTACCATTATATTATGCCTACTATAGCTACCATATTAGATGGCAGGTTCTACAACTAATACTGTACAAGGCTCGTATTGTTTCTTTGGATTTCCAACGAATGGTCAGGCCAAGGAACTTCCCATTGCCACATGAGAACGCCTCTGGAAGGACGTCCCCGAGAACCTAACCGGATCTATGCCAACACAATGCCGGGTTACCCCTAACTGGGTAACAACTGACACGAGTATGCCATCCCCCGGTCCTTTGGGTCCTTTATCCGAGAGCTCTCTAATCAACATCACACCATAATAATAAGTGTTTCAACATGAGTAAGTATCTGGGATCCATACCATGATACCACCCTTTTCCAGAAGGAAATGCACATACCCTAAAGGGAGCTATCCCTCATAACCTTGCCGCATCTTTCCTGTTTTGACCATTCCGGGGTGTGAGGCTCGACGAAGTCACGTCCACAAAGCCACGCTTTATACAAAAGCTGTGCTTTGGGTCAACAAATGATCATAGAAATGATCATAAAGATAAACGATCAAACAAATGATCTTATCACAAATGATCAACACAATGATCATCTCACAGCAACACTCAGCATGTCACATTACCAAATTGGGAATATATCACTGATAACCATCAACTACATAACCTCTGAGCTCGTATGTCTCAGAGAAGGGTGTTAAGCTAAGAGAATAAATTCTCCACCACCAACAGAAATATATTTGAAAGAAATCAGCTTTATATCTCAATTTGTAATGTCAGACATACTATCCATACAAGTCTGTTCCGGGATCGAACAAAACCGAAGGCACTTCCAAAGAAGTCCTTGCAATCCAGATATTCACTAATCACGTTCGGACTTCCCATCACATATGGAGTCTCTATACCGGGGACCATTCGATGCAAAGACATTCGACGAGTTGTCCTTACGTTTTCGAAAATATCCGGTCTTCACCACCGGTCTTCAAGTGCTATCCATAACGACATATCACATATTCGGAATGGGATATATGACACAAAGGTCCTCTCCCGGCTAAACCGAACAATGAGCGCAGTATTTCAAAAACATATGGATATTGGGATGTCAATTAAGTCACAACTTAAAATCCAAAAACCTTCCTTTTCAAATGGTTTAAACCAATTACCATTTCAAATCTTTATATTATAAAAAGATTTATTTTACAAAGATCAATTCATAGACTTCAAAACAATTTCCATTCCAATTGGATTAACTCGTTAAATCTTTAAATCAAAGATTTAACTTATAGCTTTCAAACCGTTTCTATAACTTGGAAATTATTTTCATTTTAAACTAGAAATCTTTTTAACACAAATTGGATGTTCATTTCTTATATGAAAGCTTTAATTATTTGAGAACAAATAGTTTTCGTTTCAGAAAAATCCAATTATATTTGCTCGAGTTAGAGCCCTTGAATTCAAATTCAAATTCTCAAATCAATACATTTAAAATAGTTTAACCCATATATAACTGGTATAACATCTTCAATCCCTAGTTTCAAATCATAGAATTCAATTTCAAATCTTAAATTTAAGTTTAAATCAAATTATTTAAACTTCATACTTTATCAAGTTATTCGAATAAATTTCATCTTTGAAATTCCATGTCAAAAGCTTTCCACATTTAACCCGATTCCATTTCAAACTATTTGAATTTAAGAATTCAAATTCAAAACTATTTTCAAAAATCCATGACTTAATCGATTTCCTCGTGAAATCCATATTTGTGTGTGTATGGTGTGTTCCAGGGGTTTAACACAATAGTGCAACACCATCATCACATATTAAAACACAGAAGTATAGTTGATAAGCGATATAAACTATAACGCTTTTCTTTCATATACAGATTCACGGATAATATACAGATGTATCATCAATAAGTGAATAAATTATACATAGCACAATCCGTAGAGCAAAATATCACAGATCAGATAGGACAATCAATTCAAGGCATTTCATACGATACAATCATTCATAAGTAAGGTCAAGCATTCAATAATTATTTATAAACTTGATTAATTAATTGTTTAATCCTAATTAATTCAATTCATTTCCAATTTAATCAATTACTTATGAATTAATTATCCAATCTTGATTATTTAATTAATTACAAATCATTTGATATTAATTTATTTATCAAATATTTTAGTTAATCAAAATATCTAAAATTAATTACAATAAGTGATTAATCCTTAATTACTTTCATTAAGTAATTAAATTTAACAATTTATAATTGATTTTCTAAATTAATTAATCCATTTAATTATTAATATTTATCACTTTAATCAATACTTGATAATCTTTAGTTAATTATCTTAATTAACTAATAATATTTCTTTAATTACTTTCTTAAGAAAAATTTCTTAGATTAAATCTTTATTAATCATTTCTAATTAATTAATCTAAATTACTTGTTTCTAAATTAAATAAATCATTCTTTAATTTCCTTATTAATTAAATCATTTTAATTACCTTAATTATCTCTAAGATAATTAATTTTCTTATTAATGACTTCATCAATATTTTAAGTGTAAAACATTTCACTTTTGAATTTAAACTCAAAACTCATTTTGAATTTATGATTCAAAATGCTTACATATCTAAATATTAACCAAATCTAAATATCCACTTATAATAAATATAAATAACATTTGTTGTTTACATATGAACTTATGTAAGCCTTAAAACCAATTTACTTAATTTTATTTAAAAATTAAGCCTTTAAAATACACCACTATTTAACTTACAGATTCAAATTATCAAAAAACAAGTTCAGTTATTGGTTTGAAAACAAATTTACTTTTAAAAAGCTATTTGATTTATACTTATTTTAAAACACATATGATTTGAAAACTGGTTCAAATTCCAGATTTTAAACTTGAAGCCATATTTAGTCTTGTTTTCATATTTTAATTTATAAACTTAATTTTAATTAAAGTTTGTTTAAACATTAAATTTAATAGAACTTAACTACATTTAAAAACCAGGATACCAATTCATTTTGAATCCCTACATTTATAACTTGTTTCAAAACTTTGATTAAAACTGGCTTTACATTTTGAAATTTGGTTTTAAGTTTCAAAAAGATCTAATGCCTACAGGTTTTCAAATCCTGCAACTAAACAATGACCCTTGCCAACCCATCTTCTTCATCAATATGAAAATCCCAGATGCACAACTTTCGAGCGTGCACGTGTACGTCATGACCAACCACCTCTGATCATCCCCTACGGTTCTCCCACATCGGCGACCTCTTTCCCACTCAAGCACAGTCATCAGAAAACCTATATCAACTCGAATTTGAATTCGAGTTCCTCATCCAAAACCTGGAACAAAGAAACTGGAACGATACTCAAAACCTGGAAAATGTTCGTCTTCCCAATTTCGACCATCAGAAAATCTACAAATCCGGCCTCGACTTCGTCAACCACCGAGATATCGTCCCCCAAAGCCATTCGCCACTCGACGCTGAATTGAGGCCGCAACGATCAAAATTTCGACCCCAAAAAAATTAGGTTTTCGAACGAACATCGCTTGCTGCTACCTCCCCGGTGATTGTAAGCACCACCGATCATTTTTTTCCGAACCCTCGTTCGCTCCTCCATCACCAGCCACAACTTCGACCATCACGAGGCAGTGGATCGCCAGGGGTTGCCAATATTATGAATTTTCGACATTCCCAAAATACTTTTCTCTCCTTTATCTAAAATTTTCGATTTTAACTTTAAAAATAAAGTTAAAGCATATGAATTCAGTTTATATACCTGAAGTAGTAAATTAAGAATTTTTAAAATTTGACAAATTTGAAGTTGGCTCAGGTTTTTTTTTTGATTTCCAGAAAGATAAATAAGTTGATTAAGCTTAAATAAATTTTTACTCTTTAACATATACTATAGCAAACAAAATTCGTTTTGATCTTGAGTTCAATCAGTAAGTAGATTGAGAAGAAAAGACTTATTTGCAAATCTGAGTTTTAACAAGAAACAGGAACAGAGGAAAAAAAAAGTTACAGGCATGCATACATTCACACTCATATATACTCAGAGAAACATACACATATATATAACCATTCACAAACATACTTAACTTCAGAGATAAGCATGTAACCATATTAATATACTTAATATTTAAATTAGTGAGGTTACTTACAGTGATTGGAAAATGGACAGAGTTCTTTTATGTTGAGATAAGCAGTGAGTTTGCAAGCTGAAGCCCTCTCTCTTGAATCTCTAGTTTTCAATGAGGTTGTATGTTTTGTTTTTGTTTTTGTTTGAAGTATTGGATCTCTAAGGCTTCAGGTTTGTTTGAGATGTTAATTACTTTAGATTTTTTTTTCCTCAGCTTGAAGGAACGAAGTGATGATGTTTGATTTGATATATAGGAAAGAAGTTTACTGGTGATATATAAAAGAAAGTGTACAGGTGAAATATTATTATCTTTTGTACAGGGCTACTATTTGCTTGTACATTATAAGATCAGAGATCTTTTCTTTGGAGGCTGATGCATCTTTCTTTTGTGTGCTTTTGTACTTCTTTGTTTTTGTTTATGCCATACTTTATTTGCCATACTATCTCAGCTGAAATGATTTCCAGCAAGTACATATGTTTCTTGATTGGTTTACATGCTCATTAGCTTACTTAATTTTTTTTTATCTTTTCCAATTTAAGATACTTACTCTTTGTAAAGGCCTGGTTAGCTTTTTATAAGTGCTATTTGGTTTTGTTTTGCATTGTTGCCTCGGCTGATATGATCATGCTTTGTACATTTTTCTTTACGTATTGTACACTTGAATATATATCTTATATTTACTTTGTTTCCTTCCTTGCTTATATTTGTATTTGTTTGTATTTCTTCTTTTGTTTTGTTAACTTAACAGAAGTTGATGGCTGGTATTTACTACTTAGTTGGATGTAGTTCTATATTTAATTTGTTGATAGAATTTGTCAAATATGTTTTACTTTATATTTTGCATGTTTTCTTTTATTTTTAACTTAAATATTTATTTCAAAAATTTTGTTATACAACTTTAAAAATCCATTTCATAAGATTGAATTCAAATATCTCTATATTAATATTGTTTAAAAATAACTCAATATTAAATTAAAAATAATTTATAAAAGGAACCATTTCTTTCTTAATAAATAACATAATTTATTTGAATTTGGAAAAACTCGAATCAATTTATCATTTAATTTCACAATTTTAAATCAAAAATAAATTGAATTATCAATTTAAAATAAATTAAAATTCAGGATCGTTACAATTATTGGGTAGCGAAAGTCGAGGGCGCTGATGCCTACAGGGGCATTTTGGTTATGCTGTGACGACAATGTAACTCGATGTTACTGCGATCTACTGTGGGGACCATAGCAAAAATCGTGTGGAGGATGAGTGTCAACGGTCTGCACTTGATTTTGCCGGGAAGGCAACGCAACATCGGTAGACTGCGATCTATGGTCAAGTGGAGTGGAGAAGTTTCATTCTTTTGGCAGCGAAATTCGAGGGCGCTGATGCCTACAGTTATATGGGTTTTGGCTGTGACAGCAACGTAACTCCAGTTGTAGCTGCGATCTGTAGCGGGTTCCATGGCGTAATTGAGGAGCGCGGAGGCCTACAGTTATCTATGGATTTTGTCGGGATGGCAACGTAACCATCAGGTTAACTGCGACCATGGATGGGAGTGATGATTTCCAGAGCATTCTCACCAAAGATATATCCTCTATTTCCAAAAACTGTTTTCTATATTTTCAATAAAATTATTTTCAAAGTATTTTCACTGGGTGTTGAAAACGGGTCTTCTAAGTACTTATAGATTTTCAGCCGTACGCCTGATCAACGTATGACCGGAGTTCTATGAGAACAAAGACGGACTTGTGGAAACATCGAGTTATAAAAGTATTTTCATAAAACTATTACTGTAATACGATATAGGTTTTAAAGTGTTTTAAAATGATCAAAGAATATTTTAACTGGTTTTAAAATATTAAATAAATTCCGCTTTCATTCCTTTTCGAGGACGAAAAGATTCTAAGGGGGGTGAAATGTGATAACCTGAATTTTTTTTAACAGCTGATAATTTGATAATTAACTTGGTAGAGATCTTCGAATACCTTGATATCAAATGATAAAATTATCTTTCTAAGCTTATTTAAAGAGATATTTTATTTATAATGTATATATGTGTATACATTGTAAATAGAGAATTTGATTTTTATTTAATATTGAATAAATTATGAATTGGTGAATTTGATTGGAATAGTATTGAAACTTTTCAAAGGTTAATTTAAAGATCTATCTTATATCTTCAAATTAATTAAAGTAAAAATCTATTTTGTTTAAAAATATAAAGGTTTAAATCGTATTTCGTAATAAAAGTTTATTTTGTTTTATTTTAAAAAAAATTATTTTCTTTTGAAATAGACTTAGTTCAATTACAATAGAGTATAATATTTTGGTTTGAAATTTTGAAATAGAATTTGATTCAATGTTCTTTTCCTTTTAAATTTTCTCTTTTGAAAATTTAGTTTTAAAATATTATTTTAAAAATATTCAAATAAACATTAAGATGTGTAATTTTATAAAAGTAATTTATATGTAATCATTTAAGGCTAAAAATAGATAAACATTTATATAAACATGTAAACATAAACCTAAGACAAAAGCTTTTATCTAACATTTAAATGTTTAATTTAAATTGGAAAAAATACAAATGTAAGCCTAAGTTTTATCTAAATACAAGTGTACATTGATATGGCATGCTAATGACATTTGTAAGAAAATTTAACAAGTGTTCTTTTTTTTCTTTTTATCCTAAAATAAATCAAAACTCTTCCAAATATTTGAAACTGAAGAAAAAACAAGATCCAAATTCAAATTTTACACAAGAAAAATCAATTAGGCAAGATCAGGGGCCGATTGAAGTCAAAAACAAAGATCAACTCAGTTTTTTTTCTAATTAAAGCAGCAGTTTAAGATCAAGAATAGGAAGAAAATTCAACCCATACCATAAAATCAGATCTGTTCAAAATCAAAACAGCTAGTAGCAAGTTCAAACATTCGGTTAGAAACAAGAATCCAGATCATGATTTCTGTTATCTTCTTTTACAGGTGAGCAAACCCAGTTTTAGCCTGTCGCATGCTATATTCTTAAAAACTAAGTATGATGAGTAGTGCATGTTTATTTATATTTAATTGCATGTAGATATATACAAGATTTACTAGTATGCAAGTTTGAATATAAAACAATCACTCTGTTCTAGTTATGCTGTTTCCAAAACCTGATCCGATCTATATATTCTTTTACCTGATTTATTTTGAGCATTGATGTGTAATTAAAAATTGATTGTAATGACAAGAAATGGCTTTAAATTATTCCCAGATAAATATAAAGAAAATTCTAAGCTGGTTTTAATAAAAACAAAATAGGCAGGATAGTAGAATCATAAACATAGCAAATACTCGACTTTAGTGATTTCTGGAATCGAGTGTATAATCGAATTTGATTTTAAAATCTAGGATTTTTGAAGTTTAAATCATGATTTTTAGATTTGTAATTCAAGAGAATTTGCATATTGGTCGGAAGCTGGAAACTTACTAATTTATGGCTATCACGTGAATCGGTGGTCATGGGGTTCGAATCAGATGATGTTTGTTAGATGTAGTTTGAGAGAAAAATGGTGATCGAAATTCTCGATGGCCATGGTAACAGGAAAAGGGGAAAATAGGGTTTTATCAACCTGATGTGTTGTCTTTGTTCTTGAAGGAAGTTCGACGTCATTGGCTTACCGTAGGTGATCGCGAGTTGAGAATGGGGCGTGGTGATGTGTCGGTGCTCTGGAGGGCGTACTAGAGTCTCCGGTCAAAGGGATCATCAGAGGCGAGCAATTTTTGGTTTTGGCGTTTCTGTTGGGTCGAGTAATTATCTCGATTTTGTCTCGTTGGATTTTTGTGGGATCTGGACTCGATATTGTGATGGCGTGGGTTCGTGAAGTTGTTGAGGATTGTCACGCCGATCGTCGGTGGCCGGTGTTGCCGGTGCACGTGCATGGACACGTTGGAATCAAAAGTAAGAATCTGTTTTGGGAAAGACGAGTGTGGGCTCGAGCATTTCTGGGAATTTTCTCGTGTGCGACTCGGAGAAGTGGGGGGGGGGGGGGGTAGGAGAGTCTCGTGAGTATTTAGGTATTCTGTTGATTTGGATTTGAACAAAGCATGTTGCGAATGAAATTAAGTACAGTGTAAAAGCAGATTTTTCAAACGAATGAAAAACAAAGATTTTAAGGGTGTTTAATCTAATATGTTTTCAGATTTAAGTGTCAAGATAATTGATTTGTTTTCAAAGTAAATAACTAAATTGATTTTGAAATTGCAATTCAAAGGAATGTTCAATATAAACATTAAATCAAGTTTAAGAAATTTAATATTTTTAGATATGCATGTTTTAAGTTGTTTAGTATACTCAAGCAATTATATAAGTAATGTTTAAACTATATTTTCAAATATGTTTCAAATGAATAAGTTTAAAGAATATAAAGATTTAGATCTCCAAAGATAAATGGGTGATTAATTTAACTAAGTATACTTGAAAAGGATTTTCCAAAGATTTTAAGTATATTAAAATTAAATGTTGAATTGGTTTGTTTAAAGTAAAATTATATTTCAAATTGTATTCTAAACTGGGTTTAAAGAAGTAAATGATTTGAATATGTATTTAGTACAAATACAAGTTTATTCTTAATTGGTTGAGTGAAATTAATTCAAGATGATTAATTAATAAATTAAATTTAAGGTTATTTACTTAGGCGATGTAATTAAGGGTTAAATACTGGGAGTGATTAATTAAAGGACTAATATAATTAATTAAGGAATTAATTAATTAGGATGAGTAATTATAGGATGGTTAATCACTATTTATGGTTGATTAAGACTGATTAGTGGAAGTAATTAATTAAGGATCATTAGTTAATGCAATTAATCAATGTAATAATGAGAGTAATTAGAGATTAATTACTGGAAATGGTTAAGGATAGTTAATTTGTGAAATCAATCAAAGGATAATTACTCTATGTAATTGAAGATAATTAATCAGGGTAATTAATCAGGGTGGATGTTTGAAAATTGATTAATTAATAAAAGGTTGAAATTAATTAATGGTTGATTAAACAAATTTAGGTGATTTATTCTTAAGTAATTGATTTAATTTAAGTAAATTTAATTAGTTATAATAGAAATTTACAATAATCGCTTATGAATGATTGTTTGAGTAAATATCTGAATTAGATGATATCTAATTACTTTGTAATTAATCAAGGGATTAACTAGGGAATAAATTAAGGGTTAATTTATTCAATGAAGTAATTAAGGGTAGTTAAATTCTGGATGTTATTAATCAAGGGTGATTAATAATTATGGTTAATAATTAATTAACGAAGTAATTAAAGGTTAATTACTGTATTTGGTTAAGGATAAATTAATTTGTGAAATTAATTAAGGGATAAATAGAATGATATGGGAAGCCTTTGTTTAATTGTTGTCCCTAATATGCGATTCGTGATGCTATGTGATAAGATATGTTTAATTTAAACTGTGATGATGTGGTTTTCTTTTGATGATGAATTACTTTGACATCCTGTATTTAAAAATTGAATTGGATAACTTGGATTTAGATGACATTGGATTCGAAGAGACCGGAGTCGGGTATTAGTTAATACCCGAAGCCACTTCGATTCTATAAACCAGAGTCGGGTATTAGTTAATACCCGAAGCCACTTCGATTCTTTATAAAATTGATATGTGGAAATAAATGTGCTGATTTGGAATGATTTGAGTGTATTAGGCCATTTAATCTAAGTTTGGCACTTAGAAATTGATGTGTGAAATGAGTAAGGTCTATAATAGTTTGTGAAATTGTAAATTGATAAGTTACCCCGGGTTTCTATAAGTTGTGTGCTTTGGTTTTCCTTGTTAGATGGGTTTACTCACGCTGGTTTCCAGCCTGACCCGGGTGTTACTTTGATGTAATGCTCGGGTCAGACCGAGTATTACAGATTTGCAGGTAAGGACGTTTGGAGCTCAGGAGGAGAGCTGAAGGGCAGGAACGTATAGGGTGTTTTTCCGCTGTGATATATATATTGTTATTTTATCTAGGACATGTTGTTTAAAACTGTCCAGTGTTGTGAAATAGTTGTAACTCTGATGTAAAAATGTAAGTGTACTTCCCCATTTCTTCTTTGTAAACTGTTATTTTATTTGCTATTATATTTTATCCGCTGCGAATGTGAGATTCTGAGTTTGAGTTTTCTGTTACTTCTTCTTTCTCTTTCTTCTTTTCACTGACTATCTGGAAATTTCGGGATCGAAATTTCTAGGCCGTTACAGAAAGATAAATCTAAAATATACCATATCTGCAATGAAGGAGCATTTTTGTAGCTTAAGAGCATCATTTGGATATTTATTGATAGATGCATATGTTGGAGACATATCAATAAGAATAAGAACATATAAGAAATTAGTTATAGTTAGGCAACTAAATGAAAGAAGAAAATTATAAAAGCTTGAAATGGAATAAACTATAATTAGTTTGAGTCACATTCATACATTTCTCCCCAAATGGTTCTTTCTTTTTCATTCAGCATTTTTTCTGTTAGGTTTATCATTCCCCTATTGTGATGCAGTAGCTGCATCTTTTCCATATGCAAGTGTATATGTATCTTTAGGCGACTTTCTCATTAGCTCTAACAAATGATGTTGTGCAAATGTTTTCTTAGCTTTGACATTTTCGTATGTCAAGGTTAACAAATTCGATAAAGTTTCTTGTGAGCTATGATCATTATTAATTTTTTAGGGTAGCAGTCAACCACTTAAAAGTTAAAGGTTCTTATAGCTTATTAGATTTGCACTATCAATATGACCTGGATCTCACTACAGCAGAAGCGATGACACCATAACATGAGAAATGATCCTTTACAGCATTAGTCTGGGAATTGAAATTTGCGTGGTGAGTGAAATTGAATGATTTATAATTAGATGAAACTCGCCATATGATTGTTAAATTTCCTATTTATATATTGGTCCAATGCACGCCTTTATTCTATTCTCTATTGTTTTATTATAGTAGCTTGTGATTAACCTATGCGTGTATGACTATTGACTGTGCTACTATTTATTTTATACTTCTTATTGGACTAGTCTATGTAATTACAGAGTTGTATAAAATTTTATCTCCTCGATTACATTCTTACATGAGGCATTATGCTTTTATAGAAGTTTATGATTAAACTATGATTGTATAAGACTATTATCAATATTATTTTTTATTTTATCCCTCTTAATGGAATATTATATGTTATTATTGTATACAGTAATATTGTATCTATGATTAGTGATTATATTCTAGCATGAGACTACGTTATTTATTGTATATTCCAACCATGTGCCCAACTTTCAATCATATTTCAAAATTCTAACAACATAGTATACTTCAATAATTTTTACATACCAAGCTTAACCTTATCATAGCTTAACCTTATTCATTTTATATAGTCATGAATGCAACAGCCATATATACATTAATTGTGCAGTAACAGCCATATATACATTAATATTTTGTCAAATATTAATATAATTACTTACATTTTTGGATTGATCACATTTACTATTAATTGCAGTAATTAATCAAATAAATTGTCATAATTAATCATCATTTTCAATAGCTATTAGTAGTTCTAGATTAGCAGTAATTCTAATTTGTTATACAACCTTTAGAAAAAAGTTAGCAGCGTTATAAATAAAACGTAGTAGCCATAAAAATAATAACAATTCAAAAATCATCAAAATACCCACTTTGAATATCAATAGAGAAAGCAAAATGAAATTAGGGGCTTAAAGGTTTTCTCAATATCTAACAATAGCTTACTAACAATTCACTACTAAGTTGGAACAGAAATTATCGTCTTAGTGCTTGTATAATAACATTTGACAACACTTAGTTCTAATTTGTAAATAGCAATTTGTAATAATAAATCAAGTAGTTTAAAAAAATTATTGGCTATACTACTACATAAATATTTATATATCCACATACACACCGGTGTTTTGTGTGTGTACGTATATAAACATGAATGCTTTTACAAATTTGGATGCATTATGAATTAAATGCACCCATTAATGGAAAAATACCAATTGAAAGGTCAATTGAGATGGCAGTAGCATAAAAGATTAATACATTCATACAAATAGTTCATGTGACTAACTTTTTAGTTAATTTTATAATTGAGCATAACAAATTACTATTATTAATCGACCGAAAGAATGACATAGGTAGTGAAGTTATATTATTATAAGTTTAAACAATTAGCTTTGATAGAATGCATGCAACAAAGAAATATATCCCGGCTCCAAACAATGAGTTTGGTAAATGATATTTAGTCTACCTTATTAACTAAACTTATCTAGCATTGATAGAGTTGGGATATAACCAAGTTAATGTTTAGCTTTGCACTTCTAACACATTATTAATTAGTAACAACTTATCAATTTCCGAATGTAATTATTCCCAACACCAAATATATATTCTTGACCAAAATGAGCAATACTAAGGTGACTATATGCTTTGATGTAACTTGGATTGATCTCAATTTCATTCAAGCAGTCTTGAATTGCTTCTGTGTACTTCTACATGTGGATGAAAGCAGCACCCCTAAATTATCATATAAAGAATAACCGCATTCAAAATTTTGACTTTGAGGCAGAAAATCATGAATCTAGATAAATTCACGAAAAATGATTAGTTGAAACCATTGTAACTCTTCCAAGGATTTAATTATAACTATTATAAAACCCATTGTCCCTTGCCTACATAGTAGTAACTACGTCAACATATAATGTGATCCAATATATTATATATGTTATTCATAGATAAATGACGTGTAACAAAACTACAAAGGCAGTTTCATGTATTCTTGGTGGAAGTAGTTTATATATAGCGCTCTTATTCACACAAACCAACATCCATTCCTCTCAATTAATTTTTTTCTGGTGAGGTATTTAGGTTGAGTTACTCCAATATTACTTTGCATGTGAGAAGAGAGCAAGTACAAATAAAATATATTCAAGAAGTAAGCAGTATCGCTAACATAAAATGATTAATAAAAATGCTACTATTTTCATGGTATAAACTTAGGTAACATGATAATCACAACTGTTAAACTCTAAAAAAATTATAGCATATAAGGTTGAGAATTTTTTTTACTACATACAGCCTGTCTAATTTTATCGAACTATTTTTCTTTACTGAGATTCTGTATCAAATTTCAACACTACAGATGTTTACAAAATTAACATAGTTCAATGGAAGATGTACCTACTCCGACTAATAAATTCTGACCTCAATACACACCCGTTCTTCTCAATGCAGTCTACAACTGAACAACCTCAATTCACAATTATCATATCATCCATATTGCACAGCAAAACATGTCCAAGTACTTACAAAATCTCAGTCAAATTCATTAGCAGTGAGTTCAAGGCGAGTTCACAGTCCTCACTATATCATTATTAGTATAAATAAGCAGCAGGCTTGAAGCTCGCCAGCAGAGGATGCAAACAGAACAGCCACACTAATGCAAACATACAAATTAGGGCATATAAAATGCTTGAAAGAAAAAGAGGTTACCTGAAACTTGGGTGATAAGACGAATACTCAGATCCAAAGCATGGAAGAAGAAAACCATGGAGGAAAGCATAACCGCATTAAAATATATGCATGCACTCAACTTTCTAATATGTATTGCAAAAATGATATCAATTAGTTGAGAAAACCCAAACAGAAAAGATGATAATTCAAAATTGAAAGCAAAAGGATGAAAATTTATACAAAATCAAAGTCAAGAACTTTGATTATAGCAAAGCTACGTAGTTTGCGCCCATCACGAAAGACTGAGGAAGAAAAATCGCAGGTGTCTGTCGGTTGAAAGAAGAAAAAGTGGCGACCGTATTTTTGATTAATGGTTGAGAACGTGCAGATGAATTGGCTTCCACTACCTTTAATTTAACGGGCAGAAATAGTTTTACAAAATTATTTGAATTTTTTTAGGAAAAAGGTTATTTTGGGAAACTCAAAAAAGGCTTCACTTTGACCACTTTGACCAGGGTTTTGCTTTCTAGTATAGAATAGATATGTCCTCCCTAATGCCATTTATTCCTAAAATGACGTTTTTATCCATCTTTATCAAATATAATGTCGCGTACATGTATCACATCATATTATAGCATCAACTCATGCATTAGCATTTATAAAACATGACATGTACAAAAATCCACATCATAACATCATATGGATATTACTACATAACTTGGCAATATTATCTAAACAAATCAATTTTTAATCAACCAATTCATATGCATATATCATACACAGAAATAAAAGCCGACTTCTATATTATTGAAAATATGGAAGGATAGTAATTGGCCCTTCACATATATAACAAACACAATGATTTGTGTCATTCATTACAACAAACATTAGCTGGCATTTTATATTTCAAGCATCAATTACAACCAAATTTTAGAATATGTGACAATTATTTCAAGAAACAATATGAGCACATTTTCTCTATCAATATCATTTTGTTTCAGCCCATTACCATGAATCAAAACACACATTTGTCTAATATTTCACATCATACGTATTACATTTTTCATATACACATAAACATCAATGTTGATGGGTTTTTCCTATTACAATACCCTTATAAATATTTTGTCAAAGAGTTTCAGATTGAAAGGCCAAAGAGAATATTTCACTTTGTTGACATTCTATAATCAAAATAAACAACTTTTTTGCAATTATATTTTCAATTACTTCAAAATAAGAGAATAAAACCAAAATAAGATTTAAAAATATAATTAGCATTCAAAATAATTTCTATATTGATTATAAAGCAATTTAATTGTATTAATTCGTATGACCAGGTTACATACAAATCCAAGCTTATGTGCATCTCATGTTAATTATTTCAACAAAAAGGCATTGCCTTTTAATCATATAAATTCAATAGGAAAATTACACTCTCTAAAATTGTGTTTTTGATCTTCCAATTTCAACCTTAAACTATGATACCTTTTTTCTATCCCATATTGATGTCAAATCCCATTATTGTGGGCATTTTTGCTCATAACATTATGAATACGAAAAGATGTCAAAGAGCACAGAAATAGTTAGAAGGTACATAATAAATGGGCCATCATGTAATCATAAAGCCGAGGGTAATTGTTAGGAGAAATTTTGGCATATTATAAAAATAGACTTAAAGCACCTGTAAAATGTTCCTAAGGTCAAAAAACACTTACGTCGAAAGGACATCTTAATTCGAGCTGCAGATTGAAAGATATGATCATCTTAAAATCTCCACACCACCTAACCAGTTTAGGCCCTACCTTAAAGAGGTATTAACCACTTCGAGCAAATGGAACATCCAAACGTCTTGGAATATTCTGCTTGACTATATGAAGCTATTGGTTTAAGTTTGATTCAATTCCGACTTTAAACGAAGGAGTCATGGTATAAAGAAGGTCGGTTTAGAAGGGGACTAGAGAAATAGTTTGGTAGGTAACCTAACCATTTCTGCCTGACTCTTTACTATCTAACATATCTCTACTTAATCTCACACCTATAAATACACCAGAATGAGCACGACTGGGAGGAGAGAAGGGATATCAATAATGGTAGACAAGCATGGAGCCATGAAACTACCTAACCAAATCTCCACCCAACATAATCTTGCCTAATCGAATTTCTAAAGCAGATATGGATAGCAAGTAATCATTGTAGCCTTATACGATTAGCTTCATATATCTATCCATTAATCCAACATCATGTTTTGGAAGACGAACCTCAAGATTTACAGCATTAGAGTGTCTCCAATCATAAATCTAGCAAACCACAATTATTACAACCAATCCAGAGAGATCTAGCAGCTGTCGGAGCAATTGGAAATCAGAGCATCATTACTTAGCCAAAGGATTAGGATGACAGGGTAAGAAGATCAAAACAAATCATGAGGAAAATTAGGAAGATGAATTAAAGATTGCAAAATCTAATTACTTGGTTTGTTAAACAACCAAATCGATCTTGATTGATACTTGCTGGCAAATAGGAAATATTGTTTGGTAGTCAACGACCAAACAGAGATAATTTTTTGGTAGTCTACTTCTGAACCAAGGAGTTGCCAAACTAACATGCCACCGGACTAGGGAGCACCAACGTAAACCAAGGATGCTGGGTTGAGGATACTGAGCTACTCGAGTAAGGAAACTCCAGACTAAATTTTTTATATATGGAAAGTGCAGATTGGATCTATTATATATGGAAAGTACCAAATCAAACAAGTTACATATGGAAATTTTATATTCTATAGGCCTAACCTTCCTATATGTTCACTATTTTGTAGGCATATCCTCTATATATGTTCACTCCTATAAATATCCAAGTTGTATATAGTAATGGCGGACAAGTTAGAGAGAGCCAAGAATAGCCGAACAAAAATAGATGAACAAAAATAACTGAATAGGAATAGATGAACAACAATAGCCGAACGGACTTCCATAGGTTATATCTTAATTTCTATTGAGCTACAAATCACCATATTTTATATCTCAAGTATTGTACCGAAGATCTATAAGTATCAAGAAAAGGGATGTGGATGTTGTCATATTCTGTTTGAATCACTATAAATCATTGTATTCACCATGTTACTGCATTTAGTTTTCTGCATAACCAAATCATGAGCTTCTTTTTAAAATCAATCATAATACAAATATAACAACTGTGTTATGAATCCCATATTCAAATTTTAATAGCAAATGACCAGGAGGTGTTTGCCTCATTTTGGCACATAAACATACCTCCAAGTCATTTGCTATAGAACTATAAACACAAGGTGTAGCTATTATATTTGTATTATGATTAATTTTAAGAGAGCGAATCAAAGATAGGTTATGCAAAAGGTGAATTATAGTGAACTAAAGAACGCATTGGTTTATATTGGTTCTTCCAGAATGTGCCTACATCCACGCTCCATTTTCATTATCCTTCTCATAGATCATTGATGCAATGCTTGGGATTCAAAATAAAATGATCTAAAGCTTAGTAGAAAGAAAGATATAGCCCCAAGGGAGCCTTTACAGCTACTCATGTTCATTTATTCATGTTAGGCTATTATTTTCGTCTATTCATGTTCGGCTATTCTTGGCTCTTTATGAATTATCTATCATTACTATATGCAGCTTGGGTATTCATAAGAGTAAAGATATAAAGAGGCTAGTCCCACAAACTAGTTGATTTCCACATGTAACTTATTTGGATAAATACTCTCTACAAATAACAGTTTTGGACATATACTTTCTATATATAAAAGATTCGGTCTGGAGTTTCTTTATAGCTTGCTCAGTATCCTCGGTTTTGTCCTCCTTGGGTTAGGTTGGTGCTCTCTGGTTCAGTGCTCCTTCGTTTTGTGGAAAGTTGATTTGGAATTAGAGTACAGAACAAGAATCTCTGTTCTATAGACGACTACCAAATAATATTTTTGATTTGGCAGCAACTATTGAATAAGATGTTTAGTTCGGTGGTCAACTAGACCAAGTACTCAGTTTTAGTAATCTTTATCTTACCTTGTGAATTTTAGTCATGTTATCTTTTGATTGTCTTACCATCTTGTCCTAATCCTTTGGCCAAGTAATGATGCCCCAATTTCAAATTTCTTCGATGCTTGTCAGATCTCTCCAAATGGGCGGTAATAATTGTGGGTTGCTGTAACGACCCGGAAATTTCGATCCGAAAATTCCAGATAGTTAGAGGAAGAAGAAAGAGAAAGAAGAAGAAGAAGAAATAGAAACACCAAAACACAGAAAACCTCGCATTCGCAGCGGATCAAAATATAATAATAAATAATATCATTTTACAAAAGAATATTAAATCTGTCGAATTACACTTTAATACAATCAGAGTTACGAATACACAGACATTGAATATATTCAATTATCATGTCATAGATACCCAACAATATTATACTTTTCAGCGGAAGTATTCGATATGCTCTTGCCATCCAGCACGCCGCCCGAGCTCCAAAACGTACCTACCTAAAAATCTGTAATACTTGGTCTGACCCGAGCATTACATCAAAGTAACACCCGGGTCAGGCTGGAAACCAGCGTGAGTATACTCATTTTAACAAGGAATACCAAAACATACAACCTATTTAAAACCCGGGGTAACTCGTTTAGATTTACAACTTCACAAGTCGTTATAAGCATTACTTATTTCACCCATCGATTTCTAGTACCAAAACTCAGATCAAATGATCCAATGCACTAAAATCATTCCATACCAACCCATTGATTTCACATATCAATTTATAAAAAATCGAAGTGGTTTCGGATATTTACTAATACCCGACTTCGGTCTCTTCGAATTCAATTTCATCTGAATTCAAGTTATTCAATTAAATACTACTCAACTTTCATTATCAGATATCCTTTTTACACAGCAATTCATAATTGATAAATAATCATATTATCACCGTCCATCTAACATAGCATATCACAAAGCAACTCATATCAGAGATATCAACCAATTTAAAATATTCATCATCACTCAATCATTGATAAGCAAGATTGATCACTTCCAATAATTACATTAATTAATGATCCTCTAATAACTTTCATTAGTTAATTATTCTTAAATTTCATTTAATAATTAACCTTTAATTTAATTACATTTATTAATCAACCTTGTTAAATCACACTCAGAAAATTATCTTTCTTAATTTCTCCATCAATTAAACCAACCCCTTGATTAATTATTAATTAATCTTTTAATTACACTGAGTAATTATCACTTAATTTCTTCCACCAAGTAATTATCCTTTAATTACTTCCCATCAAGTAATTTCCTTTAACTAATTACATCCAGTAATTAGCCACCAATTACTTCTCTAAGTAATTATACCTCATTAATTACCTTAAGTTATTATACTTAACTCAACATCAAATGATTACCTTTAATTAATTAAATTTAATTAATTAATTTGTATTAACCAATTTATCTTAATTAATTACACAAATTAATTAACCTTACCCATACACATTGATTACATCAATCCATAATTAATTACTCGAATTAATTTTCTATAATTATTTCCATTGATTAATTATCCTCCAATTAATCTTCTTCATTAATTAACTAACCCTTTATTAATTCCCTTAATTAATCAATACTTTAAGTAATTAATTAGTCACTAATTACAACGTAATTACTTAATTAACCTTCCTGAATACATTAAATAATTTGTACTCCATTTAATCACAATTTTAATTCATCTTAAAGCATATAAGATTTGACTTATTAAATAATCACTCAATACAACCAACT
This sequence comes from Allium cepa, assembly GCA_030765085.1. Classification (NCBI taxonomy): domain Eukaryota; kingdom Viridiplantae; phylum Streptophyta; class Magnoliopsida; order Asparagales; family Amaryllidaceae; genus Allium; species Allium cepa. The sequence continues at coordinate 327,250,661 of CM060931.1, read as the reverse complement.
TGAAACATTATAAATTTTGGAAATTCATTTAAAACTTGCTTAATACTTTGCTTAAAACCTGATTTACATTTCTTTACTAAATAAACTAATTTAAAGATTCATGGAAAATTTAGTTTTTAAATAATTTCTTTGATTTACTTGTTCGACAAAACATTTGGAAAGTTTAATCCAAAGATTTTACTCTTGTTTAACCTGGGCCAAAAGCTACATCCATACTTCACAATTAAATTCTTAATTTATAGAACGGGCCGAAGCCCAAAACGATAAAGCACGGTTTTGTCTCAAATATTCGATGCCACACTCGAGACCTTCCCCTCATTTTCTCGAGTATGCTCTGTGATTTACTCCGAGAAATTCCAGCTTCCTACAATCTTCGAGTCGCCACCGAAATAAACACGGTAGCTACTTCGAGTCGACCATCGTCTTCTCCAAACAAAACCTCCCAATGCACAGACCCAACACGATGCACATTGCACCACCAACCAAACCATTCCGACCATCAAGTCAATCGCCGACCAATGCCATACAACATCGACAACCCTAACTTCGACCTAGATTCAAGAATACAAACTTAAATCAAACTTCAAACATTCGAACCCAAAGGCTCGAACAACAACAGCTGCCACAATCCAAAAATCCACCCACGGACGATCACCACATCGCCGTTTCACCTTGCCGACCCCACCATTGAGACACCATGACCAAGAACATCAACTTCCCCAAATGCGCACGACTTCGGTTCCATATCCAATTCGTAAATCCTTCTATAGTCAAACCAAAACAAAACAAGGTAAAAACCCTAAATTGATCAAATTCGAACGATTCGTTCATAGGAAAAATTATTCAACAAATTTCCCTTCATCGGCATCACGACAACAAGCTTCGACCACAATTTCATCTCGAATCAATGCGTGGATAATCGCCAATTCACAAAATTACCAATTTCGCATCAACCCAAAATTCTCATTAAATACCCTATTAAAAATTATGAATTGCATGTTAAAATTCATGAATTTCAAACACGGATCCAATCCTATAATGTAAATTCAAAATTTAGTAAGTTGGTTTTTTGAAAATTGGGCTTTTCGCTGTCATTTTAAAATTTCAAACTAAATACTTATTATAAATTCTTGAAACGATTTCTGGTAGGGAAGATACATGATTTAAATCATTTCTTTTTTGCAAATCATAGACTAACAATGATTAAAGAAGATGATATTGAATTTAAAAAGGGAAAATCAAACCTGTTTAAACAACAGAATTTATATCCAGGCATTCAATACTTTTTTTTATAAACATACATTCAGGTAAACAAATATTCATCATCAAAGCCAAATTCATTTGCATGCAACATTCAATTATAGATTGTATCAAAACTATTTTTAAAACAAAATCTACTTTCCTGTTTTAAAGCAGAGGACAGTGAACATGTTCTTGTTTTTTTCCAGGCTTAATTGGTTTGAACTTTTTTTTTTGAAGTGGTCTTGAATCCACTTGCTTTAATTCTATTAACACTTGTTATGTGTATGATGCTATTGTTTTACAAATGTGTTAACTATTTATTTTATGTTTAAAACCTTGTCTCTAATTTATTTATAATTTATGTTTAAATCTGTACTTAATTCTTATTTGTTTATAAATTACTTATTTTATATTTACATATGGGATGTGTATTTTAAATAGCTCTTGAAATTGGTTTCTATATTTTTAAATAGAATTTAACTACAATTACCCTTTGAAAAATTATTGAATTCAAAACAATGCCTCTTAATTACTGCATATATACATACATACATATATCTATATATACTTATATACTCTTATGTTTGTATATTTGAATTTTCTAACATTATAAAGTTTGCCTAAATTTATATATATGTTAATTTCCTACAAGATTATCATTTTCAAATATTTAAATTTATAGATTCAAATTCATTTATACACATATCCAGATAATTATTCAATTATCAGATGACCAAAATCTGGGTTATCACATTCCTCCACCCTTAGAATCTTTTCATCCTCGAAAAGAAATGAATCCAGAATTTATTAAATATTTTAAAACCAGTTAAGATATTCTTTGATCATTTTAAAAAACTTAAAAAAAATCTATATAATATTTTCAAAATAGTTTTTATAGAAAATATCATTTTATAACTTGATGTTTCAACCAGTCCATCCTTGTTCTTGTAGAAATTCGGTCATACGTTGATCAGGCGTACGATGGAAAATCTATAAGTACTTAGCAGACCCGTTTTCAACACCCAGTGAAAATACTTGGAAAAATAATTTCATTGAAAATATAGAAAACAGTTTTTGATAATAGTAGATATATCTTGGGTGAGAATGCTCTGGAAATCATCACCCCCCATCCATGGTCGCAGTTACATTCCAGGGTTACGTTGCCGTCACAGCAAAAGTCCATGTAACTGCAGGCTCTCCACGGCCTCTCGATTACGCCATGGATCCCATACGACAGATCGCAGTTACATTCCAGGGTTACGTTGCCATCACAGCAAAAGTCCATGTAATTGCAGGCACTCCGCGGCCTTTGATTTTCGCTGTCAAAATGAAACTTCTCCACTCCTACATAGGTCGCAGTCTACCGATATAAAATCAAACGCAGACTGTTGGCTCTCAGCGGCATACACGACTTTCGCTATGGTATACTCCACTCGTAATCCCCAGGAACTAGTTTTGTCCGGACTCCTCACAGGATCAACTTTAGAACCCCCCCTTGGGGCTCAAGGCAGCACCACCCAGTGGCACTCCTGAGAAGCTCATTTCAAAGGAGCACCTTTTTTCCCAAAGCTATCATCAAAACATTTTATACTATGCACATATAGTATCTTCAAATCATACACCTAGCATGATCTCATACAAAGCTCCTTTACACAAAATCGATTATTCCAAAATCGATAATTCTCAAACTAGGCTTTCCAAATTCTCATATTGATTTTACCCAAAATTCAAAAGCCTTTCCAAATCCAAAGGTTCCCAAAACCTTTTCTAAAATCCTCATAAGATCCTTTATATATATATATATATATATATATATATATATATATATATACAGATATATATAATATTTAAAACTTTGGATCATTTCAAACTTGCATAAAACTCCTTTTATACTTCAAACATTTTCAAAAACCCTTTTTTTATGGCAAAAGATTCAACAAGGGGAGTTTCATTTTATAAAACAAAGATATTTAACTTTGTTTACTCAAAATAAAATATTCAAATTTGATTACTCATTTCAATATCATTTTCATTCAAATCCGTACGATGTACACATATCATCCGTACGCTATACCAATCTGAACGCTCACTCGACCACACAATTTCACTTCCGAACTAGTATCGTCCACCCGACTTCTTAGTGTGGACACAGATCTGTTATCTTGATCAGAAACCGTCATTCTCCTTGCATAGCTTAACTATGATAGAGAATACCCAAAACCAATCAACAATCCATATCCAGGTTCGCCGTCGAAAATCGAGTGAAAAATCCCACTCGGATCGATATAACTATCTTGAAATTCTGTTCTCGAATCTGGATCAAATCACTATGTGAATAGAATAACATACGTACACCCTACGTATCTATCTTTATTGGTTATTAGCCAAATCAATTCTATTTCTATTCACATTCACTTTGATTTTCATTCACTTACTCACAATTACTTCAATCCATTTGGATTATCACCTCTATTCTTATCTCGATTGGGTAGTTAACCAATAATAGTTTGAACTCCGACCAGTTTATTTAGAAAATAGCTTGAAAATTCTAAAAATAGATAAGTAGTTGGAAAATAATTACTAGTTTGTAAAATAGGTGTAAAATAGATAGAAAATAGTTAAATAATTATAGAAATTTTAGATAATTGCAAAATAATAGTAAGATACTAATTAGTTTTTGTAAAATAGTTGAAATATAGTAATTAATTTATAAAACAGTTGGAAAAAAAATTGTTAAACAGTTTCAAAAATAATTGTAAAACAAGTATAAGATAGTTTGGCTTTTAAAAGAAAGGTTGTATATATAATGAATAGCTTGGAAAAATAGGTTTATATTAAAATAATTTATATTAAAAATAGTCCAGAGTCAAAACTGTTCAATTCCCAATCTCCATTCCAAATCAATTCGATTTAAATTCCACTTCCATTTAAATTGACCCAATTCCAATTTAAATAACTTCAATTTCCATTGAAATTGATTTAACCCCAATTCAAATTGAATTAATCTGACTTCTCCCCAAATTAAATTCAAATTCCATTTGAATTTAATACTTATACGTCTTCAAACAATTTCAATTAACTCAAATGAGTTTCAATTTGAACTAATTCAATTCAAATTTCAAATTTAAACCATCTCGAATTATATAGATTCAAGTTAAATCCTTTTAAGTGTTGATTTAATTTTTTAAATCAAATCAATTTATCTCTTTAAACCATTTAATTCTGAATCCAAATTCCATTTTTTTTAAACTAAAACTTTGAAATTTAATTTATCACCAAATTTCAATTTTGTAACCAAACCTTTTGAAGTTTATCTTAAACATTCAAATCTTAAGTCCAAAATGATTCCATATATTAATTTCACTACATACTAGTAGTTCTTACATTACATACATTTATCCAAAATAAGAGTCTTCCAGAAGTCATAAATCCAGATGCTTTCCTATTACCTAGAGGTTTGGGAAAAACAGAGCCCTAATACTCCTATAAGAATCCTTCCTATGGACTTCCTTCCAAAGGGCAAAGCCCGAACATACAATTCTCAACAGGGTGTCCCCACTTATAACATTTACTACAAAATGTTTCTATCCTGTCATCAATCTGGATAACCTTCACGCCTCCAACAGTACGTTCCACAGCCTTACTCCTCTTCTGCCTCTCGGAATAATTCCTAGCAATGTGTCCCGGCTTCTTACAATGATAGCAAATAGTCGACTCATTAAAGGTCCAACTGGTTTACGCTTCGCCTTCCTCACTTTAGGGCAATGATTTAGAAAATGTCCTTTCTTATGACACTTAAAGCACAAGACCTCAGAGCGAAACCGATGGAATGTACCCTTCAATTCCTCTCTTGTTTTACTACACTTGGCTGCGTAATGACCCTTATTAAAACATCTGTAACAGGTGACATTATCGTAAGGTCATGGTTCAGCCCTTTCCTTAACCTGATTCTCATATTCTTGAATATTTTCTTTACGATCCCAACGTGCAGCTACTCCTTGCTCTCTACGTCTAACCTTCCATTCTTCACCCTTAGTCATCTCTCTCATAGACTGAATTCTAAGGGGCTTCCTAACCTATAAATTAGACTTAATTAGAAGAATTCAACTTTTACTCTTATATCAATTTGCTTACAAAGATATACCTTATGTTTTAACATCTTTGGTTTTTAATTTTCAAACAAAGTTCCAAACAACATCTTATTTCAACATAAGATTACTTCCAAAACAATTCTGAATAAAATTATTTATCATTCCCTTTAACAATTTGAAATCAAATTTAATTTCTAATGTTCCTTATATGAATGGTACATTCTATTCAATTACTACTCGGATACATAGATTTACCACTTAAATTCTTATTTAATTTCAATAATTTAGCATCCCGTTACCTTAATATTTATAATAAAGAAATATTGCCTTATATATCAAAATATATTCTTATATAAAATCATTTAAAATCTTTATATAAGAAAATAACAAGTACGCTCCCTCGTATATATACATATATATACATATATATATATATATATATATACACACTCAACTCATTCTAGGGTACTATTGATCCTATCCTTAATGAGTAATCCCACCAGAGCCAAGGTTCTCGCTTAACCTTCAGCTCTGATACCAAATGTAACGACCCGGAAATTTCGATCTGAAAATTCCCGATAGTTAGAGGAAGAAGAAAGAGAAAGAAGAAGAAGAAGAAAGAGAAAGAAGAAGAAGAAGAAATAGAAACACCAAAACACAGAAAACCTCGCATTCGCAGCGGATCAAAATATAATAATAAATAATATCAGTTTACAAAAGAATATTAAATCTGTCGAATTACACTTTAATACAATCGGAGTCACAAATACACAGACATTGAATATACTCAATTATCATGTCATAGATACCCAACAATATTATGCTTTTCAGCGGAAGTATACGATACGCTCTTGCCATCCAGCACGCCTCTTGAGCTCCAGAACGTACCTACCTGAAAATCTGTAATACTCGGTCTGACCCGAGCATTACATCAAAGTAACACCCGGGTCAGGATGGAAACCAGCGTGAGTAAACTCATTTTAACAAGGAATACCAACACATACAATCTATTTAAAACCCGGGGTAACTCGTCTAGATTTACAACTTCACAAGTCGTTATAAGCATTACTTATTTCACCCATCGATTTCTAGTACCAAAACTCAGATCAAATGATCCAAAACACTAAAATCATTCCATACCAACCCATTGATTTCACATATCAATTTATAAAAAATCGAAGTGGTTTCGGATATTTACTAATAACCGACTTCGGTCTCTTCAAATTCAATCTCATCTGAATTCAAGTTATTCAATTAAATACTACTCAACTTTCATTATCATATATCCTTTTTACATAGCAATTCATAATTGATAAATAATCATATTATCACCGTCCATCTAACATAGCATATCACAAAGCAACTCATATCAGAGATATCAACCAATTTAAAATATTCATCATCACTCAATCATTGATAAGCAAGATTGATCACTTCCAATAATTACATTAATTAATGATCCTCTAATAACTTTCATTAGTTAATTATTCTTAAATTTCATTTAATAATTAACCTTTAATTTAATTACATTTATTAATCAACCTTCATAAATCACACTCAGAAAATTATCTTTCTTAACTTCTCCATCAATTAAACCAACCCCTTGATTAATTATTAATTAATCTTTTAATTACACTGAGTAATTATCACTTAATTTCTTCCAACAAGTAATTATCCTTTAATTACTTCCCATCAAGTAATTTCCTTTAACTAATTACATCCAGTAATTAGCCACCAATTACTTCTCTAAGTAATTATACCTCATTAATTACCTTAAGTAATTGTACTTAACTCAACATCAAATGATTACCTTTAATTAATTAACCAGTATTAACCACTTTATCTTAATTAATTACACAAATTAATTAACCTTACCCATACATATTGATTACATCAATCCATAATTAATTACTCGAATTAATTTTCTATAATTATTTCCATTGATTAATTATCCTCCAATTAATCTTCTTCATTAATTAACTAACCCTTTATTAATTCCCTCAATTAATCAATCCTTTAAGTAATTAATTAGTCACTAATTACAACGTAATTACTTAATTAACCCTCCTGAATACATTAAATAATTTGTACTCCATTTAATCACAATTTTAATTCATCTTAAAGCATATAAGATTTAACTTATTAAATAATCACTCAATACAACCAACTTGAAACTTTATAAACTTTGGAAATTCATTTAAAACTTGCTTAATACTTTGCTTAAAACCTGATTTACATTTCCTTACTAAATAAACTAATTTGTAGATTCATGGAAAATTTAGTTTTTAAATAATTTCTTTGATTTACTTGTTCGACAAAACATTTGGAAAGTTTAATCCAAAGATTTTACTCTTGTTTAACCTGGGCCAAAAGCTACATCTATACTTCACAATTAAATTCTTAATTTATAAAACGGCCCGAAGCCCAAAACGATGAAGCACGGTTTCGTCTCAAATATTCGATGCCACACTCGAGACCTTCCCCTCATTTTCTCGAGTATGCTCCGTGATTTACTCCAAGAAATTCCATCTTCCTGCAATCTTCGAGTCTCCACCGAAATAAACACGATAGCTACTTCGAGTCGACCATCGTCTTCTCCAAACAAAACCTCCCAGTGCACAGACCCAACACGGTGCACGTTGCACCACCAACCAAACTACTCCGACCATCAAGTCGATCGCCGACCAATGCCATAAAACATCGACAACCCTAACTTCGACATAGATCCAACAATACAAACTTAAATCAAAATTTGTACATTCGAACCCAAAAGCTCGAACAACAGCAGCTGCCACAATCCAAAAATGCACCCACGGCCGATCACCACGTCGCCGTTTCACCTTGCCGACCCCACCATCGAGACACCACGACCAAGAACATCAACCTCCCCAGATGCGCACGACTTCGGTTCCATATCCAAGTCGTAAATCCCTTTATAGTCAAACCGAAACAAAACAAGGTAAAAACCATAAATTGATCAAATTCGAACGATTCGATCATAGGAAAAATTATTCAACATTTTTCCCTTCATCGGCATCACGACAACAAGCTTCGACCACAATTTCATCTCGAATCAATGCGTGGATAATCGCCAATTCACAAAATTCCCAATTTCGCATCAACCCAAAATTCTCATTAAATACCCAATTAAAAATTATGAATTGAATATTAAAATTCATGAATTTCAAACACGAATCCAATCCTATAATGTAAATTCAAAATTTAGCAAGTTGATTTTTTTGAAAATTGGGCTTTTCACTGTCATTTTAAAATTTCGAACTAAATACTTATTATAAATTCTTGGAACGATTTCTGGTAGGGAAGATACATGATTTAAATCATTTCTTGTTTGCAAATCACAGACTAACAATGATTAAAGAAGATGATATCGAATTTAAAAAGGGAAAATCAAACCTGTTTAAACAACAGAATTTATATCCGGGCATTCAATACATTTTTTTATAAACATACATTCTGGTAAACAAATATTCATCATCGAAGCCAAATTCATTTGCAAGCAACATTCAATCATAGATTATATCAAAAATGTTTTTAAAACAAAATCTACTCACCTGTTTTAAAGCAGCGGACAGTGAACATGTTCTTGTTTTTTTTCCAGGCTTAATTGATTTGAACTTCTTCTTTTTTGTTGAGTTGGTCTTGAATCCACTTGCTTTAATTCTATTAACACTTGTTATGTGTATGATGCTATTGTTTTACAAATGTCTTAACTATGTGTTTTATGTTTAAAACCTTGCCTCTAATTTATTTATAATTTATGTTTAAGTCCCTACTTAATTCTTATTTGTTTATAAATTACTTATTTTATATTTACATATGGGATGTGTATTTTAAATAGCTCTTGAAATTGGTTTCTATATTTTTAAATAGAATTTAACTTTAATTACCCTTTGAAAAATTATTGAATTCAAAACAATGCCTCTTAATTACTGCATATATACATACATATATCTATATATACTTATATACTTGTATGTATGTATATTTGAATTTTCTAACATTATAAAGTTTTCCTAAATTTATATATGTTAATTTCCTACAAAATTATCGTTTTCAAATATTTAAATTTATAAATTCAAATTCATTTATACACATATCAAGATAATTATCCAATTATCAGATGATCAAAATCTGGGTTATCACAGTTGCTAGATCTATGATTGTTAAAGCTCTATTGCCATAAAACTCGAGATTGGTCTTTTACAAATTGATTTTGAATAGTGGAATAGAAATTTGAAGGTTACTGGATATGACTATAATGATTCCCTCATGTCCGAAAATACCATAGAGATTCGTTAGGCAGGATTCTTTTGTGCAAAGATTTGGCTAGGTAGTTTCAATGCTCCAAGCTGGTTTTTTGTTATTGCTCATCCCTTCTCTCCTCCGTAGTTGTGCTCATCCATGAGTTATTTATAGGTGTGAGGTTAAGTAGAAAACCGTTAGGTAGTAAGTGGCTTGGTAGTAAATGGTTTGGTTACTTACTGAACAATTTCTTTTATTCCTTTCCAAACTGACCTTCATTCTGCCAAAACTCCCTCATTTTGAGTGAAACTTAGACGAATATCTTTGTATCATCATATATACATTCCACTGCCTTTGGATATTTCATTTTTTGAAGTGGATAATAGCTCTCTAAGGTAGGGACCAAATCGGTTTAGTGGTGGAAGGATTTAAGATGATCATATCTTTCAATCTGTAGCTCAGATTGAGATGCGATTTTCAACAAGGTGCATTTCTTGACCTTAGGAACATTTTACAATTGCTTTGAATATGTTTTGAGACTATGCCAAATTTTCCCCTAACACTTTATCTTTTGCTTATGATTACATGATGGCACCTTTATTATGTGCCATACAGCCATTTCTGTGCTCCTTGAGGTCTTTTCATATTCACCATGCCGTGGATGAAAATGCCCACAACACTTGCCCCTCAAAGTGTACTTTCATGTAACTACTATGCCTTGCTTCATCCAAAATCATCTTTATTTCTTTTGCAATGGTTATCTTGAACCTTGAATATATATACCCTTATTCACGTCCTTTTGGTAAAATTTCCCCTACTAGTATGATGCCAAGCCTTGTTCGTTCGAAGGAAATCTCATTGATCATTCCAAGACTTCTTTTTATCAGTATCACATTTGTAGGTTGCACTTGCTCGGTATTATTGACATCTAGGATGTTTTCCAATGTGCTTCACCTTTGTTTGGTGGGTTGTTGCTTCCTCTAGCTCATCTTCCTTACCCTTAGTCCTTAAGGTCGCACACTATCTCATGAACATTTTGGGTGCATCGAGGCACTCCAAGGGGACGGGTATACTGAAGTTCCATATTATGGACCCATGATTTATTTTTATTTTTTTGCATTGACTTCGGTTTTGGTAGTTAAGATTGATGGCTGCGATCTATTTTCCTTATACGATCTCCAAGTTACTCTGCTAGCAACTCCATCACCACTACCGTGTATACTTGTATAGCATCAATCACAACCAACCTTGGTTAGGTAAGTGGATTCAGCTAAAGTTTTGGACATATGCTGACTCTTCATTTATGATGTAAAACTAATCTTTTTTTCATATAATGTGTTGTTGTGTTTGATATATATTCATCTCCATATTCTCCTTTTCCTTCGCTAGTAATCATGATATGTTTGTTTCAGATGATTGTTAAGGTTTGCTTATCCCATTATTAACCTTTTCACCGCTACTGTGCATACTTCTATGGGATCAATCACCAACAAGTTCGGTCGGGTAAGCGGTTTTGGCTAAAGTGTATTTGGGTATGAGACATGATGTTTGATACCTTGGATATAATGTTGACTACGCTTTGTTGTTAGCCTAATCTATGACTAATTATTTCCCTTGCTCACCCTTTTATATTTCCTATATAGGAACACTTACACCAGCACATATCTATCTTATATAAATTTTTAAATCGAATTATCATACATGATTAAGACTAGTTGTTTCATTAGTTCATACAACGTCCTTTTTTAACCATTAGCTTGTTGTTATTTTTTCATTGTTACCTTATACACTTGTATAGGATCCATCATTGATAAGTTAGGCAAGGTTAGCACACTTTGAATTAGTTCTTTGTCACTTTCTTAGCTATTTTGGCAATAACTTCATCGCTACATTGCATTCTTGCACGAGGTCAATGATAGTCATGTTTTGCAAGGTAGGTGGTTCGTCTTTAAAGCGCCTCTTCTGCTCGACTAGCAACTTTTCCACTACTAAAATGCATACTGGTATAGGAATGATCACCAGCAATTTTGGCAAGGTGGGTAGTTAATCGTGATTCGAGTCACTGCTATCTTGTAAGCTTTTCCAATGTCTCTTCCTTTATCCCCAACATGTTTGAACATGATCAATCGCTGAAAAATTCAAACAGACAAGCAATCTTTGTGAAGTCATACTCCATTGTTCCATTAGTTTTTTTATAGTCTTCCCTTCTCTACCCCGTGTAGTTGTAAAGGTCAATCATTGTCAGGTTCGGTGGGGTAAGCGACCTCTAATGGAATGTCTTTTCATCGCTACCATTCATGTTTACACAGAACCGACCACCGTCAAGTTTGGCAAGGTGAATGATCTTCGATGGAGTGTCTTTGTAATCTAATCCCATGTATTCTTGTTGGTTTCTAATTTCTCTGCCTTGGTTTATAGCGAGTTCATCCACACTGAAAGGAAGGAATACTTGTTATACCCAGACAAGTAAGTCTATAGGCGGATTGTTAACAAATAACTATCCAGTCGACGATCATGTCCTGATCATGATAAAATTGGTCTATTGTTGTAAGCCAAAAAAAATTCTACTAATTGTTAATAGTGAACTACTTAGTCGACGATCATGTCCTGATCATGGGTTAATTGGCTTACTATTTCTAGCTAGGATTTGTGGGCCGATCATTAATAGTGAACTGCCTAGTCAACGATCATGTCCCAATCGTAGGTAAGTCAGTTCACTACTATCGATTAAGGTTTGCCTAAGTTTGTTATGATGCGCAAGTGTCGGGTGCCTCCCAATATGCAGTGGCCTTGCCCGTATAACCCGAGAAATCGGGGACTTTAGTTAGTATGGGCCAGTTGTCGTAGCTGTGGTTTATTAGCACTAATCATCTACCATGGTTTCACACACCCTATTAATAGGGTTCGGTAAAACTGTGGTGGTCGATCATACACCTACAATAATCCATGTAATTTCACCAATTACTGCACAAAACTAAACTCAACGCATATAGATTTCAGAAGATGCACATTTATTTATCACAAAAGTAAAGTTTCTTTTATTAAAAGATAATAACATTTGTGTATAAATAATGAAGATTAACAAAAATAATGATGGTGGTTTCGAGCATTCCATTTTCCTAAATACCATTTCGTCCATGGTGTTGAGAATGTAAGCTTCATTCCTTAAATCCCTATTGACAATAAATAGTCCTTCCCAGATCAATTCATGTGCCCTCAATCATGGAGAAATTTTCTCCATGGCTTGGTTCCTTAAGTGGGTGAAGCTTTGTCTTGGAGTTGTATTTCTTCATCGCCTTTTCCTAAAGCAACGATTTTCACAACAGCCTCATCCCGCTTTTCCTCGATCAGATCCAGGGACATGTTTTGCAACTCCTTATTCTCCACCTGGTCATACTATATTCACCTATGAGATATGACTATAGTTTCAACGGTTAGCATAGCCTCTCATCTATAGGAAAAGCAAAAGGAGTATGCCTCATTGCAGACTCGTAGGAAGTGCAATACAACTAAAGTGTCAATGGTAGCTTACCCATCTAGCCTCCCTTAGCTTTGCCAAATGCTTCTTTATGAGTGTTTTGATAGCCCTATTGGCTGCTTTAATCCATCCATTAGTCCATGGGTGAGCCAGTGCAGTCAATCTTTTACCGATTCCATGTTCCCGGTAGAAGTTGGCGAACTTCTAGCTATCAGACTACAACCCATTGTCCGAAATAATCTAAAATGGGAGTTCATACTTGGTAAAGTAATCCGTAATACATAGCTCCACTAATAGCCATTTGAAGTTCTTCGATAAGATCAATGACCCATATAGCAATTGGCCAAGGGTTGACCATTTGAGTTAGTTCGGCTAGTGGTAACCTAGGGATCTTATCAAATATTTAAGACTCATCGCATCTTTTCATATACTCATGTTAATGTTCAGCCAGAAATATCTATGCCATATGACTTTTTTTCTAGGGTCAGCCCATAGTGTGGTCTCCAAAACTACCTTCATGCATATTGTCCAATATTTCCATCGTTCATTTTTCAACCACACATCTTAGAAACGGGTTAGAGAATCCTCTTTTGTATAAGGTACCATCATGTATGATAAACTGTGGCGTTTTCCGTAATACATTCCTAGCTTCATTGCAATTAAGGGGTAAGACTATTGGTTAACTACTTCATGATGGGGGTCATCCATGTCTCCTCTTTGATACATTTGACTCTTGGCAAAAAAAAATTGTTAACAAGGTGCTAGCATGTTACTCCTGCATTATTCAATCCAATGGGCCCAACTCCATAGTAATATGGTCTGATCAGTAATGAAGTCAGTATGGTCCCAGTTGAGGATATACGTTGTTGTTTTATTGTATCCACGGTATGCCTCCAAGAAGGAGAGTAGCTCATGTCTTGTTATTCCATCGAACAATTGGTCGTTTCTTGGAAGCAAGAAACTATCCTTTGGAAATGCATCATTCAAATTCAAAAAGTCGATACATGTTCACCTTTTCCAATTCGGCTTCCTAACTAACTGCTGATTTGTTATTCGCTTTGCGTAACAGATATCCCTGAAAAAGTTATTTGCTATTAAAGCCTTATTCCACATTTAAATCCGATAATCTATCAGGTTCCGTATTCCCCTTCTTTTTCTTTATTAAGAGTATTCTTGGATCTATGTTCAATGTATGGCTTGGAATATTGGGATAAATCATGTACATGTTGGCATGAGACCATGCAAGAACATCTTATCATTAGTTTAGTTTGATCATGCTCATCTACCTCCATAAACTTCATTGCCTCTACAGGCTCCACTACAGCTCCCTCTTCTACATCTCTAAGGTCTAGCTCATTGAATGGATCATTGATGTACCTAAGCGAGGCCGCTTCTTTAGTTGCTATGCATTCGATTTTTTAATGCATAAAGTCCTATCTGCATTATATATCGATTCTCATGAAGATTTGTCACATAGCATTCCCATGTAGTGTCTTGATCTCCTTCTACAACTTTAAATCCAAAAGCTATAGGGAACTTCATCTTTAAGCACTAATGGACTAAGACTGCTTGAAATTGAAATATGGCTGGTCGACTTAAGAGGGCATTGTATGCCAAGAAACCATCCACCGAGACAAAATTCTACTTCCGTATGGCTCAACTAAGATAGTCCCCGAGCTTGATAAATAAATCCACCTTTCCTAAGGGAATTTTTCTTCTTTGATGAACTAGTGTTGCTGGGTGTTACGTAGAGTGGCATCCTTCATTAGTAATCCTATCCTCTCAAAAGCATCCTTAAATAGAAAATCGACGGTGCTCACGGTATCCATGAATACTCAATGAACCGCTGTTGGGCCAAGCATGGCAGAGAACATCATCGAGTTGTTGTATGGGTAGTGTTACCATGTATGTCCTTATCATTGAAGGTGAATTCATCCTCTTCTCGATGAAGGGTCTTAGCATTGTGCCCCTTACGTACCACATATATGAATCCCTTGCAATTCTTCAATGACTTGGCATACGTCTCCATTTTGGCTCAACAGTTACTCACCATCCTTCCATTATTTTCATGGGTAACACCAGTTCCTTCTCCTGAATACATGTGGAAGTTTCATTGGTGATTGGCGTATGAGGATTGGAGGGCTATCTGGATTCTTAACATATTGTTCCAATTTTTTCTTGATATACTCCACGATAAGGTCATTCAAGTAGCGGCACTCATTGGTATCATATTGGTGGGACTCATTGAAATGATGATTTTTCCTGCAGTTTATATGCTCTTTGCCTCTTTTTTAGGTCGAGTCCTCTCATATTTTGAACTCCACTTGGGTGACTAGATAGAGATTCTCAATAGTGTCATTTAGGTCCATATAAGCATCGAACCTTGGTCCGGGCCTTGACCTTTTCCGCTCCACTTTCTTTATTTGTAATCCACCTTAGTTTTTATCCTTCTTCTCAACAAAGATAGCCCTAATTGCCTTTACAGTAGAATTCACATAACTAGGTGATTCTCCAACTTTAGTTGTTATCTTAGGCTATCTCTTCGATGTAGCATCTTCCAATCTCATGTAACAGTCGAAAATTATGTAATGAAGTTGCCATTACGTAAGCATAAAGGAAAGGCAAAGTTTTTGAGGAAAATTTTGCACAGTATCAAAACAGAATCAAAACACTTGTAAATTTTTCCTAGGATAGGAAGTACACCTATGTCAAAAATTCATCTCAAACCAAGCTATAGATTGAAAAATATGATCATCTTAAAATTTATCCACTAACTGACCAATTTGGACCCTTGTTGAAAAGCTACTGTCCACATTAATCAAATGGAATACCCAAAGGCATTTGAATATTCTACACGATGATATAGAGCTATTAGTCTAAGTTTCGCAAAATTCCAACTTAAAACGAAGGACAAATGACATAAAAAGTCAGTCTGGAAAGGAACAAGAGAGATGATATGGTAGGGAACCTAGCTGTTTACTGCCTAACCATGTACAACCTAATTGATTTATACCTAACCTCACACCTATAAATACCTCATGCATGAGCGCAACTAGGTGAGAGAAGGGATGAGCATTATCAATGATGGACAAGCTTGGAGCTTTGAAGCTACCAAATCAAATCACTGCCTAACAGAATCTTGCCTAACCAAATCTCTAGAACATTTCTGGATAGCAAGCAATGATCATTGTAGCCTTATCCATTCACCTTAAAATATCTAGTCCACCATCTAACATCGGGTTATGGAAAATCAACTTAAAGATTTACGGCATTAGAGCTTTGCCAATCATAAATCTAGCAGCCCACAATTATTACAATCGGTCCAGAGAGATCTAGTGGGCATTGAAGCAATCAGAAATCAGAGCATCATTACTTGTTTAAAGGATTAGGATGAAAAGGTACGAAGATCAGAAGATAGCACGAAGAAACTTAGGAAGATAAGCTAAAGATTACTAAAACCAAGTACTTGGTCCAGTAGACAACCAAACTGAAGATCTTGTTCGATAGTTGCTGCCAAATAGAAAAATATTGTTCGGTAGTCGACTGTCAAACAAGATTCTTATTTGACTGTCTACTCCTAACCAAGGAGTTATCTAACCAACTTGCCACTATATAAAGTAGCACAGAACCAAGGAGCACCAACCTAAGCCAAGGATTTCAAAATGAGGATGTTGAGCTAGCTAAGTAAGGAAACTCTAAATTGCGTCTTCTATATATGGAAATTACCTGATCGATTTTTTTAAATATGGAAAGTATCGAACCGATAAAGCTACCTATGGAAATTATCTATTTTTATGCCTTTCCTACTCATATATTCACTTCTATAAATACCTAAGCTATATATAGTAATAGCTACAAGTTTGACAGAGCCAAGAATAGCTGAACTAGATTAGACGAACAAGAAACCGAACATGAATAGATGAACATTAGTAGCCGGAAAAAACTTTCTTTGAGCTATATCTTACTTTTTATTGATCAAATAGATCACTACACTATATATCCCAAGCATTGTACCAAAGGTCCATAAGAAAGATAAAGAAAACGAAAAGTGGATGTGAGCAAATTCTAGTCGACCCGCTATAAATCTTTATATTCTTTACTATACTGCAATTTTCTTTTTGCATAACATATTCATGATCTTTTGTCTGATTATAAATCATAACACAAATACAACAACTGTGTTATACATCCCATATTCACAGTTCTATAATAAACAACTTTTGGAGGTCTTGTAGCCAATGCTTCTCATTTACATCAGATTGACGTCACCCCTTACTGAAATTGTTATCAATAGAGAGAAAAATGGCTACCAAGAGCAGTCTAGGAGCCAGGATTGAGAATGTGATCGAAGATCTAGCCATCATAGAGAAAATGACAAAGACTTTTCACCCCAGAGGGAAATGTTAGTACATCATCAATAATCACTTGGGCTAAAAGATAGAATGGCACAAATCATTAGAAAATCCATTTGACGTGAACAAGTGGAGCGAGGTATAAGAGCAAGGATTAGTGGTCCCTTCTCCCTAGAAACTGAAACCGCAAGGATACCCAAAGGTTTTAGGATCCCTGTTACAGAGCAGTATAAGAGACTAACTGACCCAGTAATACATTTACAACAATATATGCAGCGTATGCCATTGAATGGCAAGTGTTTTCCTTTATTCTTGGTAGACTTTGCCCTTATGTGCTTTAGTCCTTTACCCATGGGATCAACTTATTTTTGGACGATGTTAAAGGAGATGTTTATTAGCTAATTCCAGATATACGTTGAACAACCAAAATATATATACTTTTAATCCGCTGTGAAGAAATGTGAAGATTAGTTACTATATGGGTACCTAGCACAGTTTAATGCCATAGCAATAGGAATTCAGAACACCAACAAAAGGCTTGCCTTGATGGCATTGTGTAGTTGAGTGCAATAGAACAAATTTTTCTAGGATATTGACAAAGGAGAAATGAGCTACTTTGTAGAAATTCTTCTATGAGGTGGAAAAGCACATAAGGTTGGAAGAAGCTACATCAAAGAGATAGCCTGGTATAATCACTAGATTAGAAGAATCGTCTAGTGGTGTGAATGCTAGGTTAAAGGGAAATAGAGATGACTTTACTGAGAAGAAGGACAAAAATTAGGGTGGACCAAGCGGAAAGAAAGGAGAATAGATAAGGTCAAGACCCAAACTGTGGTATGATGCTTATATGTACCTAAATGACACGACGGAGAATCTCTATCTTGCAACCCAAGTGGATGAATACGAGAGGACTTAGCCTAGAAAGGAGTCAAAATATGATCTAAACTCCGGGAAATATTTCCATTACTATGAGTCCCACCGACATGATACCAACAAGTGCCACCACTTATGTGACCTTATCGGGGAGAATATCAAAGAAACTAAAATGCAAATATGTTAAAAATCCAAGTTGTCCTACAATCCCTGTATGCCAACTACCGAGGGAACTATCGCATGTTAGTAAGGGAGAAGGAACCAGTGCTATTTATGCAAATAAATGGAAGGATGGTAATTAAGAGTTGGGTTGAAATGGAGAGGTATGCCAAGTCAATGAAAAATGGCAAAGGATTCACATATATAGTAGGCAATGGGAATAATGTCGAGACCCTTCATCGAGAAGAGGTTGAAATCCATTCAGTGATAAGGAATTGCATGGGGAGCAGTAACACGTACCAAATTGATGGTGTCATACTCGGCACTACAGTGGTTCATAGAGTATTGGTGGATAGTGGGAGCTCCATTGATATTTTATTCAAGGATGCTTTTGACATAATGAGATATCTATATAGGACATTGTGATGACCCACCTTTCTGACCCCTAAGAATGAAACTTAACACATCCTTGGTGTTCTTTTATCATGGCCCAAGCATCTGAAAGACAAGTTGTCGTGGGGTCAAATAAAGAACAGAATAAAAAATTTGACAACAAAACGGTTAAATATAGCACAACAATAATATAGTACATAAGGTTACTCCTTAACCTAAAGTTATCAAAGCCACACAAAATTACTACTACTATCAGCCTAGGTAGTTATATATCCTGCCTTTACAATTGCTGACCCAAAATATACACATAATTAACATAACGGTGGAAATAGATAACTATATAGATAAGGAGCCTCCTGGTCATTCATCGTCGTGAAAATTGCCCAAAGTAACATGCTTCTCTTAGACTACTCAAAAATCGTTACCCGAGAGTTTAGGGAAATTAACAACTCAGGTTTGATAATAAGTCAGGTTTGAGTAAAGCTCAAAACAAAAGGTGCAAACAAACATCAATATGTGAGACTATGCCGCCAAATGCAGAATGAGTTTCCCCTCACAATGACAACATCCATCCACAATAATGGGTATAAATAATTAAACATAGCGAATTGTGCAAGACATTTCCTAATGCAACTAAGACATAATTAAATTCAATGGTTTGAATCAAAGGGAAGGAAAGGGAAATTTTCCAACAATGATCAAGATGGTGCGCCCTCCTTACCGAAAGTATAGCACTGGACCATATAAATGAGAAGGTCATTTTCCCTATGACTCCCTCGAAAATTTATAATTCGAACCCCACCAACCTTACCGAGAATCCGAGTATTTCACATCTTAGTGCTCATATCACTGAAACCAATCTACAGTAGATGTGGAAATACCCTAATGAAAGTAATTCCACATAGCGTGACGTCCACTCGCTCTTGGGTTTTGGTCACTTTTGACAAAGGATATTAATCTCAAATTAGAAACAAATCTCTTAAGTTGATGATACACAAAGAAGAAAGCTGAATCGATAGTCGATGCATCAACATGACGATACACAAAGAAGAAAGCTTAATTGATAGACAATACATCAACTATCGGGAATATTTAAAAGATCGTTTATGGAAATTAAATCTCGTATTCTTATCACTACTCATCGATTTCAAACTTGTACTTTTTCTTGATTGAAATGAATTCAAGCAAGTGAATGTAGTGTAACCTCTAGGCATTGCCTTGATGACATTTTTAATGTTCGAAATAGGGACGTGTTTCCATATCTCGATGTCTAGTGCTAAGAGTATAACCAAATCTTTTCCATATAACCAACATCGAACTATGGAAAATTGAATTTCTTATCCTTTCCGTAATCAAATGAAAATTTAACTTTTAAAACCTGGCTTATGCTTGGATTTCACATTGTAGATATTAATTTTGAACAACATTATCAAAATGATTAATTAATTTTAGAACGTGATTAATTTCATCAATATCATTGTCTTGATTAATTGCTTCAAACGTCTTTATTTGAAATAACTAATTTGCTTTAACCCAAATTACTTACTTCAAACATCATTGTTTAAAATAATTAATTGACTTTAATCATTATTATTGAAGTGATTAATTAACCTCAAAACATCATTATTAAAATGATTGATTTATTTTAAAACATCTTCATTAAGATGATTAATTAATCTTAGAACATCATTCGTAAAGTGATTCATTACTTTAATACAACATTATTTTAAGGATAATTAACCTTAAACATCATTAGTTAAAATGATTAGTTGATCTTAAATATCATTAATAAGATGATTAATTAACTTTAAACAGATCATTATTTAAATGATTAATTAACCTTAATCATCATTATTGCAAATGATTAATTAATTTTAAATATCATTATTAAGATAATCAATTAAATTCAAATACATCACTTTGAGAATAATTAATTAACTTTGTAAAACCCAAGCAAAGATTTAACCAAAAGGTTTCCAAAAGGGGTGATAATTTTCAAAGTGACTATATAGCCATAGCCTCTATACGAACAACTCCATAAACACTTTCATATGTCATTTAATCATCCAAGCATCACATAACATAAATATGAGCATGAATACAAAGGCAAGTAACAATTATACAGCGTGTAGAGAGCATCAATTATATTATTTATTTAAAACTTTTTCGACTAATTTCAAGTCACTTACTAAAACCAAGATGTCATCTCTTTAAAGCGAAAACCAAAACAACCATCATCACTTGACAATACATATAAACAAGTAAATAGCAACCACTATTATAAACAAAAGAAAAGCTAATAACTTTATTTTATAAAGGTGAGATTTTTACTCACCAAAAGCAACCATCAAGTCAAACCAACATCACGACTTGTACTAACACCCGATCTTTGTTTTTCTTTGTAAAAATTTGAACTTTTTAGGCTTAAAGGGCAAGATAGGCTCAACCATGGGTAACATGGGCTCGGCCTTGGCATAAAATGGTGGAGATGGGTCTTGTTTTGGTCAGTTAGGAGGTGTAAAGGAGAAACAAATGAACTTCGGTGATTTATTCAAGGAAGCAGTAAAAAAGAATGGATTTCAAAATTTCAAAATTTAAGAAACCATTAATTTTTAAAAAATATAATAAGAAAGGTGATGGAGTTTAAGAAAAGTAAAGAAATGAAATGAAAAAAATGAGAAGGCATTTTTATAAAAAGTGGAATATATGAGTTATTAAAGTGCCCTTCCTTACGCACCCTCCACTCATTTTGCTCCTCATCATCGCCACACTCCTCCCTTGCCAATTCCACATGCTAGCCATTAAACCCCCTATTGTCCATCTTATTTAACACTTCCTAGTACTAATGATGTGATGAAATGTGACATTACTGCTTACTTTATTTTTGTTAACGTTTTTGAATATAAAGTTGCATCTCAATCTTTTTACTTAAGTATATATTTATATACCATTTATAATTTAACCATAAATATGTTATTTAGTATATGTATGTGTACTAGAGTGTTCACAGCATTTCTGATAACTTTTAGACAATGAAAAATCAAAAACGGGAAAAACGATTTCCGCTCATATTTTCGAATTTTTTCCGAACAAACAATTTTTGTAAACCATATTTTAAAACAACATACCCATTATTAGTTATGCCTAAAGATGTTTACTTGGGTTATAAAATTCATTATTTAAATATTTAAAAATATTCTAAATATTCAAATTCAAAGTGATTACATTACGAGCCTATACATCCTTCCCTCCTTATTGGAAATTTCATCGCCGAAATTAATCATACATGTAACGACCCGTAAATTTTCGATAATTAAAATAGCTAATTTAATAAGACTTCGTGAATTAGTGTTAGAAAAAAAATTGGAATTCGTTTGGAATAATAATAACTGAAAGGAATTGCAATAATAATTATCCAAGTAATGAAAAATAAATGCGACTTAGTGAATCCCTTTGCAATCGATAATTGAATAGGATAGTAAATGTTGAATCCATTGGGTATAATAGAGTAATTGATTGATAAGTAAAATCTATTTGAAATCAAATATTGAATATTGGACAGGTAAGTTGTTTAAATTAAATATTTAAAACTTATTGAATAATTGAATAACTGTAAAATGAAAATAATGTTCTAAATTGTGAATTGGTTTTAAAAGCTGATTCTTATGAGTTCAATTTCAATATTTCAAAAGATAATGAATTATTGGATAATCGAAATTGTTTAAATTAAATATTTGGAAATTATTGAATAATTTGATAATGGGAATCGAATAACCGTATAATGAAAATGGTTGTTCTATAATCTTAATTCGTTTCAAAAAGTTAAATTTTAAGCTCGTTTGAATATTTCAAAAAAATAGTGATTTAAGAATAATCCAATTGTTTAAATTTAATATTACGAATGTTGAATAAATTAAATTTCAAATTTGATATGATTAATTTGATATTGAAATTTAATATATGAAAATAGAGTGAATATTTGAAATTTGATTTAATATGATTCAAATTGGTTTCCAAAGTGAATGTAAGTTATATTTGGATTTTAATAGAGTTAATAAGATTTTAAAAATTGGAATTTATTAAATAACTGAATAACGGGTTTAATATGATTAAAAATGATTTGTAAAATTTTATTTTATAATATTAAAGTTAGAATGATGTTGTAGAACTTTTAAAATTGAATTTAAAGTAAATTTGTGAAAATCGAATATTTTAATATTTAATTATCGACTGGAAAATAGCCAAATTTTGAACGGTCTCAGAATTGGACGAAACTAGTTCCATTGGATCCATAATAGTTAGTTTTTATCGGATTTCAATTTTCGTAGCAATCGGAGTTGTCGTTTGACCGTGGCAGCTCGAAACGCATCGAAATGGTTTTAATATTAATTTGGCGAGTTAAAATAGTCATTTTTCAAATAGTCTCGGATTTCGACGAAACCAGTTTCATCGGATCCGTAATGTGATATTATTGTAAGATTTCAAATTTCGTGTCAATTGGATTTACCATTTGTCCGGGGCGAGCCAAAACGCATAGAAATTCGTTTAATCGGTTTAATTTAAATTTGATCGTTTATTGCCGTAACTCGCACAGATGACCGAATTAGCTCCCGAAACCTATTCCATTGTGTTTGGAATGCGGGATAAACCCTAGGAACGCTGGTCACCGTGCGTAAATCGAAGTTCGGAATTTCCGGGATGAATAGTGTTCGTTATAATTTCTATAAAAGCCCTTTTATTTCATTTCTTGCAAAAATTAATTTGCCCTAGGGTTTTAAAAAAAACGCAGCCGCCATTCTCCTGTCCTACGGCCAGAAATTCATGCTCATCTCCCCTCGATTCCCCTTAATCCCTTCATTTTCTCGCTCCGGCTTCTACACGAAAGTTGGAGAGCTTCACGAGCTCGATGACTTCAACGGTGGAGATCAAATTTTGCGAAGCCGTTTGATGGCAAATCAAGGTTGCAGGGCCGGCAGTTTTTCGTGTTTTTCGAGTCGTGGGGGAGGCCGTGCGCATGCGGTCGGCTTGTGGAGGTGGAGTTCACCGTGGCGCATCGCATGGGGGTGCTTGATCGATGCAGATGTGGATGTTGTGGGTGGCGAAATTTCTTGATTTAGGCGGCATTGGGTTGTTTCTCATGCGAACGAAAGAGGGGGAGGAGAAGGGAACGCGCGCGTGCAAGGGCTGGTCTGGGCAAGGAGTTTTGAACGGCTTTGATGTGAGTTGGGTTAAAATTTAAAAATAAAGTTAATATTAATTTATATAAAAATCTGTGTAAACTTATAAATGTCATAACTTGTTCGTACGAGGTCGAATTTCGGCAAAACAAGTTGCGTTGTCTTCGTTTCGTCGAGCACTACGCTATGGAAATGGATTGGAGTCATTTGGAGCTAGTTTGAATTTCAGGTAAAATTAAACGCTCGTTTAATTTTATTCGAAATAAAACGCTGGAATCATTGAAATCAATGTGAGTGTTTTATAACGCTCACACCGTACTAAATATCCTTATGCTAGTTAAATTGACATTATGAAGTGATATGAATTTTATTTGTCGTTGTTTGATATAAATTTAATTGTCATATAGCTTGTTGTTTGAATTAACCGTTGAAAAGTAAAATTGACAGTTAAATTGAAATTAAAATTGAATTGCGATTAAATTTCCTGACATTGATAACTATAAAAATGCCATGAATTGTATTGTTTATTGGATGATGTATTTTGATGGATGCTATTGGTTGATAATTGAGCGTTTGGATGTTTATTTGCTTATATAGATCCTGTTATGCACACATATGATACTGTGATTTAATTTAAGTAATATATACTCATCCCTGACATTTAATTGAAATAAATAATTACTTGGCCATAGGGTAGATAATTTTATACGGACACCGAATTGGCTAAATTAATAATTTTTGAAATCGTCGATTGGAAATCTACTTAAATGTTTTGATTTAAAAGTTATAAATAGAAATCGATTTATAGAAATTGAATTCATCGAAAAATTGAGTTTGGAATGTTGAAATAAATTTTGGTTAAAGGAATTTGTTAAATAATTAAGTTGAGACTTTGAAATTTAAAAATTTGGTTATGATTGAAGTTCGAAAATTTATTCGTTTAAAGGATTGAACCTTAAATCGAGCTTTGAATATTATTAAGTAAAAAGCGTTATAAAATGATATTGAAATTGAGCTTGAAATTGAATCATGTTTGAAATTGGGATTTAAATGGAATATTGAAGGATAATTTTGTTAAGTGTTAAAATTGATATTTTGAAAAATCAAGCTAAAAATCGATATATATTGAAATTGAATAAGTTGAAGGTGAATGTAAAATCGAATTAATTTGAAGTCAAAGTTGGCATTGATTTGAATTAAAAATCGAAATTGAATCGGTAGAATTGAAATTGGAATTGATTTGAATTGGGAAGTTATAATTGCAATGGATTGATTTTGAAGCTGTTTTATTTTGTTTTCCAAATTACTCGGTTTTATAAACCATTTTGAATACTTAAAATATTTTAGTCTATTTTAAGTCTACTTAACCCAGTTTAAATTATTTTAAACTAAATTTATCTATTTCAAATCCATTTTAAGATTTTAAAGTATTTTAACTATTTTAATTATTTAAAACTACTTTTAAACTACTTAAACTATTTTCTAAAATTTTAAGCTGGTTAATAAGGTGAAAGGCTTATGTTTAAATCTTGAAATTGAATACGAATTGGATTAAATGAAGTTGCAACCTAAATTGGAATTCGAAATGATTTTGAAACCGAAATGAGATATTGATGCGACAATGATTTTTGAAACAAAAATTTGCATTTGAATAGATTCGACGATATTTGAAATGGATTTGGTTTTTGAAGCGAACATGATATTTTGATATCAATTATGAATCGATTTGAAATATAAAGAGCCAAAGGTGTGATAATACATAGTTATTAAAGAGACCGGGATCGGATATGGACATACTCTCTGTCGATACCGAACACCACTTTAATAACTATTATACGCGGAGTGTTGATCCAGAATGAAGTGGATGGTTTGGTGAACGCGTTAACTGAAGAAAGAGAACGATATTGGATGACCCCTGACATGACTAAAACAGGAGCCGCGCCGGGCCATTGAGGTTCGCCACCTCTAGCGGACACACTTCTTCGATACCATATCTATTACATTTGTGATGCGATTTGGGTGCACCCCTTGATTTCGGAGTGTTGTTTCGCGGTGTTGGGGTAGCTACTGGCTATGCCCAACATCAGTCCGGATCACGCAACTACTAGTATCCTAGTTGGTATCGCCTCATGTACCTTGTCATACTGATTATCCTATTCGCGACCACTACGTTTTGATTTGTACCTTGAGTATATGGATTGCCCTCTGGTGACTTCCGGTTTTGGGGAAACTACGGTTTTGTATATGCTTTTGGGAATATAAAATGTGTTAAGGGGGATTATGGTAACGCCTTAACGCTATTTTGATACTTTATATTACTGATAGGCATTATCTACTTAGCGTATATTACTACATAGTAGATAGTTTAACGGATCCTTGAGAGATGGAAAATCCCGTAACATCTCTTGAGTTATTGCACGCACGTTGACACTGGATAGGAGATGTCGAACCCCGTAAACATCTTTAACGCCGTTACACTCATATTTATTTACGATTGATTTAACTTTCATAAGGATATTTTAGTCTTGACTCGATTTTTTTGTCTTTTCATTATGCTCGGGTCAGTCCTGAGTTTTTCAGATTTTCGAAGATCTATTCTGGAGGATGGAGACGAAGATTTGGTATGCTATTACTATTATTATCTGTGCATTATGCTATCTACTGCATTATTTAAATTGTTCTGTTGTATATGTATAACTCTGATAAATGTTGTATAAATAATTGTCAAAGTATAGTAGACAGCTTCATGAACTGTTTATTTGACTATTATATTTTATCGTTCCGCTGCGAGATTCTGTGTTGTTTCATTTCCTTTATTTCTTTTCCTTTTCTTTTCTTATTTACCCCAATAACCATCTGCCCTTTTTAATGGTTTGGAATCGACATGTGTATTTGATCGTCGGTTTAAACTGTCCAAAAAGGCGGGTCGTTACAGTTGGTATCAGAGCTTTGGTTTAGCGATAACCTTAGCTCTGTGGGGTCTGACTCTTTATGAATAGGGTAGTTATACCCTATGATGAGTCGCTGAGTGAATATATATATGAGAGAGCGTATTTGTTAGTGATATAAAATGTTTTATATTGTGTCGGTTGATTTGTTGAGTGGCTTATGGTTTCTGGTCAATACGAGTAATTAACGTCATTGATAGGGATCTCTAAACACTCAAATAGAACAATTCGACATAGTATTGTTTTAAAATGGGGTACATGAAATAACTTTTCCCTAATTATATTTTGTATATAAAGGATTAATTTTCAGAAATTTTGTGACTTACCTAGCTTACCTGGTTGTTAGGAATGAAAATATTGGATTATCATTAATTGGATATTGTAATTTAATAAATAGGATGAATTACAGAATGAACAGTAATAACACAACTTGTAGAATGTTTGAAGAAAATCCTATAAGAATATTTTATAAAGGTGACTTATGAATTAAAAATAGATTTAAATTGGAAAATATTGAGTTTAAGACCAGGAGATTTTAAAAAATGGTTTTCAAGGTTTTGAAGAAAATATATCGTGATATTAGTTGGAAAATATTTATGAGAAATATTTTTAAAGGATTTTAAGAAGGAATGAATTCAGTACTCCTCTCTTATGTCGCTGGAAAATAATTTCGGTGATGACTGCGCAGCATCATCGACGTTCATTTTCGAGTTTCAAAGTGGGGGAGACTTCTAAGAAGCTTTGTTTTTCTTCGAAATTATTTTGGGTAAATGGGTTTTTGGTTTAAACTCCAAAGGTGTGATTTGATATATAAAAAATACCAAATATAAGTATATGTTTTTATTTCAAACGATTTGAAAGAACCGGGCATTTAAAATTCTAAGTTATGTTAATTAGAAATTTTCAAATTATTTGAATGAAATGTGAATAACCAAAATTTATAAAATAAGTGGATTTAAACTAATTAAGTTTGTGAACATTCTAATTAAGTAAAATGAAATTCTATAAATTTGTATAATACCAAATTTGCATTCTGATAACATATAACAAGACTTACCAAATACTAAAAAGTTAAAATGATGTTTTGGATATGTAATGAGATGTTGTACAAATAAACAGAACCTGAAAGTAATTGAAGTATACAAGTAAGGGAAACTCAAAATGAATTAAAATGTATACAAATGAAAATTTTGGTTGTGAAAAAATGTTATATGCTTAAATATAGCACGAAATGATGAATGGATAAATGGAACAAGTAAAGTGAACTTAAGAAATGAATCGTATTATATCTTTGTAAATTGGTTATAGAAAATAAATATAAATTGCAAAGGGATTGTTAAATAATTGAATTTGTAACCTTTAAGATATCTGTAAACTAAGAGAAGTCATATATGAGAAGTTAGACTTTTATGAAATGACTATAAACTAAAGTGTTGATATATAAAATGATCCACAAATGAATTCGTTATTAACTAAAATTATGGAATTGAAGTAAATGTAAACAAAAGAATTTGGTATAGCTAAGTTCAATTTCATAATAAAATTGAGCTTAATTAAATTATATAGGAAGTTAAAAATGAACTTGAGTAAGCAAATTCTATGATATGATGTTTAAGGAAAAATAAGTTGAAGAATATGCTATGTAAAGAAATGGATATATTAACTGAATAATGGATTGTGAATAATTAATTGTAAATAAAATGAAAGTTAAAAAAATAATTTATTATAGATCAATTGTATAGAAATCTATTGGAAGGTAATACGTGAGATTGTACGTATATTATTTTATTCGCATAACGATTTGATCCAAATTCGAGCACAAAATTTCGAGATGATTTACATCGATCCAAGTTAGGATTTTTCACTCGATTTTCGACGGCGAACCCTAGATATGGATTTTTAATTTGATTCTGGAATTCTTTATCATAATATATGGTTATGCAAGGAGAGTAACAGTTTCCAATCAAGGAACCAAATCTGAGTCCGCACTAGAGAGTCGGGTGAACGATACTAGTTTGGAAGCGAAATTGTGTGGTCGAATAAGCAATTAGATTGATATTGCTCACAGATGATATATGTACGGCTTACGGACTTAATTAAAGTTAATATTGGAAATTTAAGATGCCAAATATAAAATGATTCTTTTAAAATTATATAGCATGATATATATAAAAGAAATAAACCAAATTGAATGTAAAATAATAATTTGGTTATGTTGGGTATGATTTGGTTGTTATGTGATTTTTAGATGATTGTTAAGTGTAAATTGAAGCTATAAATCATTGAAATCAAAGTGAAGTTAAATGAATTTAAATAGAATTTAATTTGATTCAAATTGGAAGTGAACTATAATATAAATTAGTGAATGTTAACTAATTGAATTGAGAATGAACGTTAGTAAAACCCAACGTTAATGAATCAACTGTGATTAAAATTGAAAACCAAGTGAAATAAATATTAATGAGAAGTGAATTTATATTGATTGGTTATGGGTTTGTTGGATGATAGTTGATTTATGGTTGCATTTGTTGTTTTGTTGCAGTTGCTATGTTGGCACATGTAGTTGTTATGTTGCTATATTGTGTATATTGATATTATTTTCATATATGCATGTTTCTCATGGTTTGTTGAGTGTTTAGTAGGTGCGGATTTCGCTTGCTTCGCATTTGGAGCTCGCTTTCGCACTATATTATTCGTATATGCTCGCTAATAAAAAAAATATAAGGTACATGTTTATTTTATCATTGGATTTGGTGATTTTTGATGAGCCACTTGGCTTTTGGATTTTCTTTTGTTGGTTTGGGGCCCGTAGAGGCGTTTTGTAGTTGTACCGATCGAGCCGCGCAAAGGAGACTCTGCCGAAATTTTCCGTAAAATCCGGGTGTTAGAAAAATTTTCAAGTTTTAAATTTTTTTTTATAACTTGTTTTGATAACTAACTTTTAAGTTTAGAAAGCCGTTCGGAGTAAGTTAGTGGAAGTGTAGTAACGATTTATGAATGGAATTTCATTGTTTTATAAGTTGATAACTTTAAATAAAATATAGCTAGTGTGAATTCTGTACTTAGTGTATTTTCCCTTCTTTTTCGTTTTCGGGGACGAAAAGTTTTGAGTGGGGGAGAGAGTAACGACCCATAAATTTTCGATAATTAAAATAGCTAATTTAATAAGACTTCGTGAATTAGTGTTAGAAAAAAAAATTGAAATTCGTTTGGAATAATAATAACTGAAAGGAATTGCAATAATAATTATCCAAGTAATGAAAAATAAATGCGACTTAGTGAATCCCTTTGCAATCGATAGTTGAATAGGATAATAAATGTTGAATCCATTGGGTATAATAGAGTAATTGATTGATAAGTAAAATCTATTTGAAATCAAATATTGAATATTGGACAGGTAAGTTGTTTAAATTAAATATTTAAAACTTATTGAATAATTGAATAACTGTAAAATGAAAATAATGTTCTAAATTGTGAATTGGTTTTAAAAGCTGATTCTTATGAGTTCAATTTCAATATTTCAAAAGATAATGAATTATTGGATAATCGAAATTGTTTAAATTAAATATTTGGAAATTATTGAATAATTTGATAATGGGAATTGAATAACCGTATAATGAAAATGGTTGTTCTATAATCTTAATTCGTTTCAAAAAGTTAAATTTTATGCTCGTTTGAATATTTCACAAAAATAGTGATTTAAGAATAATCCAATTGTTTAAATTTAATATTACGAATGTTGAATAAATTAAATTTCAAATTTGATATGATTAATTTGATATTGAAATTTAATATATGAAAATAGAGTGAATATTTGAAATTTGATTTAATATGATTCAAATTGGTTTCCAAAGTGAATGTAAGTTATATTTGGATTTTAATAGAGTTAATAAGATTTTAAAAATTGGAATTTATTAAATAACTGAATAACGGGTTTAATATGATTAAAAATGATTTTTAAAATTTTATTTTATAATATTAAAGTTAGAATGATGTTGTAGAACTTTTAAAATTGAATTTAAAGTAAATTTGTGAAAGTCGAATATTTTAATATTTAATTATCGACTGGAAAATAGCCAAATTTTGAACGGTCTCAGAATTGGACGAAACTAGTTCCATTGGATCCGTAATAGTTAGTTTTTATCGGATTTCAATTTTCGTAGCAATCAGAGTTGTCGTTTGACCGTGGCAGCTCGAAACGCATCGAAATGGTTTTAATATTAAATTGGCGAGTTAAAATAGTCATTTTTCAAATAGTCTCGGATTTCGACGAAACCAGTTTCATCGGATCCATAATGTGATATTATTGTAAGATTTCAAATTTCGTGTCAATTGGATTTACCATTTGTCCGGGGCGAGCCAAAACGCATAGAAATTCATTTAATCGATTTAATTTAAATTTGATCGTTTATTGCCGTAACTCGCACAGATGACCAAATTAGCTCCCGAAACCTATTCCATTGTGTTCGGAATGCGGGATAAACCTTAGAAACGCTGGTCACCGTGCGTAAATCGGAGTTCGGAATTTCCGGGATGAATAGTGTTCGTTATAATTTCTATAAAAGCCCTTTTATTTCATTTCTTGCAAAAATTAATTTGCCCTAGGGTTTAAAAAAAAACGCAGCCGCCATTCTCCTGTCCTGTCATAATATAATCCTTGGCTTTCCAAGTACGATCCCATCATCTCCACTCCACTGAACCTTAACTGGATTCGCATCCTTCGTCCTTAATCGCTTTATATCTTTAGCGATAATACGAATAGGCTGCCTAAGAATGATTAGGTTAGGCCAAACTTCCAAATCAACTTGTTGCACCGGTCCTACTATTGTTGTCGTGTATTGTACATACATACGTAAATAAGATATGTGAAATACGATGTGCACTCTGATAGTCTATCTAGCAACTTCACTCTATATGCAAGTTTACCAATCTGGTCCAGTATGGGAAAGGGCCAATATATCGAGGGGATAATTTCCTTGATTTCTCAAACCTCACATCACTTTGCAATAGAGAGACCTTCACAAATATAGAATCCCCAACTAAGAACTCAAGATCCATGCGCTTTCGATTTGCATAACTCTTCTGTCAATCGTACGCTTCCATCATCTTCCTTCTAATATCAACTACCTTCTCGTTGGCTTCTAAGACCATGCTGGACCTAAGGACAATCTGTCACCAGACTCAACCCAACATAGAGGAGAATGGCAAGGACGACCATATAGAGCTTTGGAAGGGCTTGTACCAATGCTTGCTTGGTAGTTGTTGTTGTAAGTAAATTTGGCTAAGGGTAAATGATCTTTCCAAGAACCTCCGAAATCAAGAATGCATGCTTGCAACAAATCTTCTAAGATCTAGTTAAATTTCTTCATCTTCCATCTTTTTGTGGATGTAATTTGTACTCAAACTCAGCTCGTTCCTTAAGGCCAGTCCCTCTCAGAACCTACTAGTGAATATCGCATCTCATCACTTATAATACTACGAGGAATACCATGAAGCCTCACAATATCCTTCACATACAAACTTTCCAGACTTGTAGCATTACAAGTTGGCTGAATCGGAATAAAATGAGCGATCTTTGCTAGCCGATCGAGCATAACCCAAATATCTTTAATCCCTCCTTTTGTCCTAGGAAGTTCGTAAATAAAATCCACCGAAATCTGCTCCCACTTCCACTTCAGGATCTTAAGTGGTTAAGCAGTCAAGCGGATTTTTGCTGATCACTCTTAATCTGCTAGCCGTTTGCACATTGACTCGCAAAGATTGAAATATCTTACTTCATCCCCTTTTACTAGAATGCCTTCATCATATCTTTGAACATCTTAGTCACTCCTGAATGGAAAGATAAATTTGAGCATTGATATTCAGCTAACACTCCTTTCCTAAGCCCATTAATATTCAAAACACAAATATGCCCATTCAACTTCAATACATCCTAGGTATCAACCTCAAGAATAGAAACAATAGCTCTTGAACATCTTTTTTTGATTCGAGCAAAAATAGGGTCTTCTTATTGACTAGCCGCAATCCTACCCATCAATACTGGTTTGACTTCTAAATTAGCAACCGTTGCTACATTTCTACTCAATGTATCCACAATAGCATTTACTTTCCCATGGGTATGAAGAATCTCTAAATCATAAGAGAAACTCTAGCCATCTCTATTGCCTCAAATTCTAGTCTTTCTGTGTAAAGAGATATTTTAAGGATTTATGCTCCATGTATAACTCGAACTTTTCACCGAAAAGATAATGCCTCCACATCTTAAGTGTGAAGACAACAACAAAAAGTTACAAATCATGCGTAGCATAATTTTTCTTATTTGGCTTCGGCTGCTGACTCACATTGGCAATAACCTTCCCATGTTACATCAGAATTACTCCTATGCCAGTAATACAAGCATCTGTATATAATGTTAAGCTTACGCTCCCATCTGGGATGATCAGTATAAGAGCTCTAGTTAACTTCTCCTTCAATTCAATGAATGCTTGAACAAAGTTAGGCGTCCACATGAACTTAACATCTTTCTTTGTTAACTTCATCAGATAGAAAGCAATCTTTGAGAAATATTTGATGAACTTTTGGTAAAAAGCAGCCGATCCTAAGAAACTTCTAGCTTTAGTCACACTTTCGGTCTTCTTCCGATCTTGAACTGTAACAACTTTAGCTAAGTCAACCGATATGCCTTCTCCCAAAACACATGTGCCAGAAACCTAACTTCGGATTTCCACAAATAGCACTTAGCAAACCTAGTGTTCAACACATGGCTTCTTAAGGTACTAAGTATGACATTGAGATGACATTTGTGCAACTCCTTCATTTACAAATAAACAAGAA
Organism: Allium cepa; assembly: GCA_030765085.1. Taxonomy (NCBI): domain Eukaryota; kingdom Viridiplantae; phylum Streptophyta; class Magnoliopsida; order Asparagales; family Amaryllidaceae; genus Allium; species Allium cepa. The sequence goes on along the minus strand of CM060931.1, from coordinate 327,216,851 downwards.
TGTCATCAATAAAGACAAGAAAAAATTTATTAAGAACTCCTCGAAATACTCGACTAATTAAGTCCACAAAATAAGAGGGCGTATTAGTCAGCCCAAACAGCATAACTACCCAATCGTAGAAACTATTTAGAGCCCTGAAAGCTATTGAGGGAACACTCTTCTCTGTTACCCTTAAGTTATGAAAACCGGTGGCAAGATCCAATTAGGAAAAAATCCGAGCGCCATGAAGCTGATCTAACATGTCTTCGATCCTTGTTAAAGGGTATTTATTCTTGATAGTCGTTTTATTCAACTCTCGGTAGTTTACACATAACTTTAAAGAACCGTTCGCCTTTGTAGCAAAGGTGACTGGCAATCCCCAACTAGAGGTATTACATCTTATCAATCCCTTCTGCAACAAGTCGAATGTTTGTCTTTCTAACTCCTTCTTCACTTTTGGAGGCAACCTTCAAAAGGGTTGTACAATAGGTCCGGTTATTGGAATCAAATCAATATGGAACTCCGCTTCACGATGAGGGGGTAAACCTTGCACTTCATCAAAAATGTCCGTGAAATCCCAAATGACTAGTACATCCTTAAGCTCCTCTTTAGCTACTTCTAGCGAATAGAGAAAAATATTCACCGACTCGTTAGGCTTTTCATAAAATATATCAAAGCTTCTTCCTACTATATACTTTACCAGATCATTCTCTTAACACAATCCATGAGAGCTCTAAACTTAGATAACCAATTCATTCCTAACAACACTCTAAAACCCATGAACCTAAGAACAAACAAGTCAAAAGAAAAAAATGATTTTGATAAGAAATAAGAACATATAGACATATAATGGCAAGATTTATCAGACCCCTAATAGGGTTTGACACACAATGAGGGTTACTACAAACGATGGGTTTAAGGCTCAGTTTGTTGACGAGATCAACTAAAATAAAACTATGGGAAGCACCCACGTTGAATAACACTCTAGTCGGAATATCATAGATGGGGAGTGTACCTTAGAACACTTGCTTCTCCTTCTATCCTAAAGAAGTGGATGGTGTCTCCTCTATAGCAAAAGCTTGTCCTTGCTACCCCTTCTTTGGAATAGGCACTCATTCTTTATGTGCACTTGCTGGTGACAACTATAGCAGGTGGTAATCGGGCACTTGGGTGCGAAGTAACATATTTTGTTACACTTGAAACAAGTAATATCAGCCAACTCAAGCGGCTTCTTCTGTGTTGGAGCCACATCTTCGAGTTTCTTACATGCCCGCTGCTTCTTCCCTTAAACTTACATTTGAAATTTGACTTTCCTACAACTAGTATAATTGATAATGGCTTGGCACTGACTACTGGCAGTACTCCCTTTTGGACTCCTCCCTTAATATCCAGAGCTTCAAACCTCAAAGCCATGCTGATAAGATTGGTGATTGTACCTGTAAGATGATTTGTCATTTCTCGTTAGACTCTGGTCGCATCCTATTAACAAACATTTCATTCTTTCTGAGCGATTTGTCTATCATTCCAAGTCTAAAATGGGATAAAGAGTAAAACTTATGTTCATACTACGCCGCCATCATATCACCTTGCTTCAAATCTAAGAAACTTCTAATCAACCGAGTCCTTCCAGTTTTTGGAATAAACTGTGCCTCAAAGACTTCCTTAAACTGATCCTAAAATAAAACCTCCTCGAGGGTATTAGCTGTCGTAGAATCCCGCCAATCCATCGTTAACTCCTGAAGTAGCCATGATGCCAACAGCCGTTTCTCTACATCTACCAAGATCTCCAAAAGTCCTTTGACAAAATCTAAGCCATGTTCGCACTCCAAGAATATCTTTGGTCCCATAGAACGGTTCCCACCCAAACTGTTGTAATTCTTGCATAAAGTCACAAAGTTCATTGGTGGCTGAACTTACGCGACCACTTCCTCCACCAATTCTAAATCTGGCATGTTAGCATTTATATCTTCCCTACCGTTGGTAGCCATGCTAGTCCCAGATCCTCTCCTACCTCCTCTTCTTGTATCCATCTTTATTACCTGAACATAACAGATATTTTTAGAATACAAGAATAGGATTAGTATGATTTAGGGAAATAACACCAATGGATTGAAAATGAGACTTTATAGAATAGACATTATTATAAAAATTACAAATACGCATGCTCAAGATTTGCTCATTCTAGGGCATCACTTACCCTATCTCTAATTAGTTGTATCCCAATCAAGCTAAGGTGTTCGCTCAACCGATGCTCTGATACCAACTGTGGCGACCCACCTTTTTAACCTTTGAATACAACAGTTAAAACATCACTAGTGTTGTGTGCCATTGCCCAAGCATTTGAAAGACTAGTTGTCGTGGGATGAAATAAAGAACATAACAGAAAATTTGACAATGGAATGGTTAAATATAATACAACAATAATATAGTTTATAAGATTACTCCTTAACATGGAGTTATCAAGGCTACACAAAATTACTACTACTATCAACCTAGGCAATTATATACCCTTCCTTTACACTTGCTGATCCAAAATGTACACATAATTAACATAACAGTAGAAATTGATAACTGAACAGATAAGGAGCCTCATGTTCGTCCATAATCTTCAAAAGTGCCCAACATAACCTGCTACTCTCGGGTTACTCAAAAATAATTGATTACTCGAGTGTTTAGGGAAGAAAAACAGTGCAGATTAGAAAATAAGTCTGGTATGAGTAAATCTCTAAACAAAGGGTGGAAATAAACCACAATATATGAGACCATGCTGCCAATTGCGGAATGGGTTTCCCTTTGTAATAACAACATCCAACCACAACTAATAGGTATAAATAATTAGACATTGCAAAATGTGCAAGATACTTCCCGGTGCAATTAAGAAAGAATTAAATTCAAAGGTTTTAAATCGAAGGAAACAAAAGGAAAATTTTCCAATAATGACTAGAAGAGTGCAACCCCTTACCGAAAGTATACCTCTAGACAATATACTTGAGGGAGTCATTTTCTCTATGACTCTCTTGGAAACATACAAGCCTAACCCCTCCAACTTTACCGAGAATCCGAGTATTTTACATCTTAGTGCGTATATAACCAAAACCAATCTAGAGTAGATATGATAATTACATAATAGGAGAAAATCCACATAGCTTGACATCCACTTGCTCTTTGGTTTTAGTCATTTTTAAGAATATCAACGCTCAAATGAAAAACAAATCAACTTAAGTTGATGATACACAAAGAAGAAAGCTAAATGATAGTCAATACATTAACTATCGGGAATATTAGAAATGACCATATATTGAAATTATATCTCATATTCTTATCACTACTACTCAATTTCAAACCTGTACTATTTCTTAGTAAAAATGAAGTCGAGCATGTGAAGGTAGTGTTATCTCTGATCTGCCTTGACGACATTTTTAACTTTTGAGATAGGGATGTGTTTCCATACCTCTACGTTTAATGCTAAGAATATGACTAAATCCTTTCAATATAAGCGATACTGAATTACGAAAATTGAATTTCTTATTCTTTATGTAACCATATCAAACCTTTTAACTTTTAAAACCAGACTTCTGTTATTGCAGATATTAACTTTAAGCAACATTATCAAAATGATTAATTAATTTTAAAACATGATTAATTTCTTTAGTATCATTATTTTAAAATGATTTATCAAATTTAATCAACGATTAATTGCTTCAAACATCTTTATTTGAAATAACTAATTTGCTTTAACCCTGATTACTTACTTCAAACATCATTGTTTAAAATAATTAATTAACTTTAATCACCATTACTAAAGTTATAATTAATTTCAAAACATCATTGTATAAACGATTAATTAACCTTAAAACATCATTATTAAAATGATTAATTTATTTTAAAACATCATCATTGAAATGGTACATTAATCATAAAACATCATTAATAAAACAATTAATTGCTTTAATATATAATTATTTAAAGAATTAATTGACCTTTAACATCATTAGTTAAAATAATTAGTTAATCTTAAACACCATTAATAAGATGATTAGTTAACTTTAAACACATCATTATTTAAATAGTTAATTAACCTTAACCATCGTCATTTCAAATGAATAATTAATTTTAAATATCATTATTAAAATAATTAATTAATTTTAATCACATCATTATTTAAATAATCAATTAACCTTAGTCATCATCATTTCAAATGATTAATTGATTATGAATATCATTATCAAAATAATTAATTAAATTTAAACACATTATTATGACAATAATTAATTAACTTTGTAAAAACTCAAGCACAAGATTTAACCAAAAGGTTTCCAGAAGTTATGATAATTTTCAAAGTGCCGTATAGCGATAATCGCTATACAAACACTTGCATAAGCACTTTTATATGTCACTTATTCATCCAAGCATCACATAACATAAGTATAAGCACAAATACAAAGGCAAGTAACAAATGTACAACATGTAGAGAGCATCACTTATATTATTTTCTTAAACTTTTTTGACTAATTTCAACTCACTTACTAAATACAAAGATATCATCATTTTAAGGTGAAAGCCAAGCCAAACATCATCACTTTACAATACATATAAACAAGTAACTAGTAACCACTATTATAAATAATAACAAAACTAATAATCTTAGTTTATAATGAGATTTTTACTCACCAAAAGCAACCAAATAGTGTCAAACTAACACCACGCCTTGCACTAACACTCGGTCTTTGCTTTTCTTTGTAATAGTTTGAATTTTTAAGGCCTAATGGGCAAGATGGGCTCAGATATGGGTAATATGGGCTCTTCCTTGGGTTAAAATGGTAGAGATGGATCTTGTTTTTCTTAGTTGGGATGGGTGGAAGAGAAAGAAATGAACTTAGTGATATTGTTTAAGGAAGAAATGAAAGGGAATGGATTTTTAAATTTGAAAACTTAGGAAGCCATTAATTTTTTTTAAATGCTTAAGGAAGATGATGGAGTTTTAGTAAAGAAATGAAATGAAAAAAAATGAGAAGGAAAAATAAAGGGTTTGTTTTTATAAAAAGTGGAATATGTAATTTACTAAAATGCCCTTCCTTACACAACCTTCAGTCATTTTGCTCCTCATCATCGCCGCCCTCCTCCCTTGCCAATTCCATAAGCAAGCTATGAGACCCCCTATTGTCCATAATGTTTAACACTTAATAATGATGTGATGAAATGTGACATTACTTATTACTTTATTTTTGTTTAAATTTTTGAATAAAAAGTCACATCTCATTTTTTATTTAAGTATATAAATATATACCATATATAATTTAAAAATACATACATTATTTAGTATATGTTTGTGTAAATGTATGCTAGAGTGTTCACAATGTATTCGACACATTTTAGACTACGAAAAGTAGAAATAATTTTTGGGCATATTTTTTATTTTTCTTGAAACTAATTACTTTTGTAAACCAAAATTTAAAACATCCCCATTATTAGTTATTACTTAAAAGAGGTTTGTTTAGGTTATAAAATACATTATTTAAATATTTAAAAATATATTAATTGCTCAAATTCAAAGTGTTTAAATTATTGGTCGTTATAGACATCACTCCATGCAACAAGCAACGACACAGGTTCGTAAAAGAAAGAAAGATCTCCCTAGGAAATTTGGATTTATTTGTCAAGCTCGGGGACCATCCCTGTTCAACCCTATGAGAATATGCTTCTATTTTTATGAATGATTTCTAGGCCAACATTGCCTTCTTGGGTCGACTGGTCATGTCCAATTTTCGGGCAACTTAGCCTAGTGGTGCGTAAAGATGAGGTTATTTATAGTTGATGGAATTAGAATTATTTAAGGAGATCAAGATACTGCAAGGGAATGCTGTATGCAGAGCTTTGTGACAATCGATGTATGGAGAAAGGAAGAATGAAGAGATGACATTTTTTATTAAAAACCAAATAGGTAGCAATTAAGGAAGGGGCCCCTACTTGGGTACGCTAGTTATCCCATCAACAAACTTGACCTTAGAGACATAGAGAAGGGGAAATTAGGGGGCCTGTGGAGGTAACAAAGTTTGTGTAGGTAGATGAGTACGATCCAACAAAACTAACGATAATCGGATCCCAGTTGAAGCGAGATCTAGGAACACAACTATTGGGTTTCCTATGAAATAACCAAGATGTATTCACATGGTCTCATGCTGGAATGTATGTGATTTCTCTAAATATTGCATACCAAGCACTAAACATCGATCCAAGAATACCCCGAACAAAGAAGAAGAAGAGGAGTATGGACCCTAACCGATCAGTTGACTTACATGAGGAAGTAAATACTTTATTATTAACCAGATTTACCAGAGAGACCCATTACCAGGAGTGGTTAACTAATTCGGTGTTTGTCAAGAAGTCGAATAGGAAATGAAGGACATGTATCGAATTTTCAGACTTGAACGATGCATGACCCAAGGATTGTTTCATGCTTCTAAGAATTAACCAATTGTTGAATGGAACAGTAGGATATGAGCTACTCTCCTTTATTAATGCATACTATGGATACAATCAAACAGTAATGTATATCCCTGACCAAAACCATACTGGCTTCATAACTGATCTGGAACTGTATTACTATAGATTCATACCCTTTGATTTAAAGAATGCAAGAGTTAAATGCTAGCACTTGGTTAACATAATGTTTTCTTAGAGTCGAATATATCATAGAGGAGATATGGATGACCCCATCATTGAGTACTTAATCAACAAAGTCTTACCCTCGAATTCGAATGAAGCAAGGTCGTTGTTGTGGAAAGGGCCACGGTTTATCATAAAGGATGATATTTCATATGGAATATGATTCTATAATTTGTTGCTAAGATGTATGGCTGGAAAAGGGATGAAGGAAATATTGGACAACATGCTTCAGGGTAGCAGTGGAGACAACACTAGAAGGGAAGACCTAGCAATGCATATCCTACCGTATGGATATTTCTAGAAGACCATCAATAACAATGATGTGGAGTACGTGAAAAATGTGGTGAGTTTTAGAGATTTGCTTAGATCCCTAAGATACTATTAGCCAAACTGATTCACATGGTCATCCCTTGGCCATTTACTATATTGAGCATCAACTTGACCAGAGAAATTTTAGTGGATATGGGTGGAGCTAAGTATGCAATAGTGAATGTGGTTTACTTTACCAAGTATGGAATCCCACTTCATTTTATTTTGAACAATGGGTTGTATTTCTATAGCCAGTAGTTCGCTAACTTCTATTAGCAACATGGAATCAAGAAAAGGTAGTGGATTGCCTACGGGTCAATGGACTAGTTGAAGTAATCAACAGGGTTTTCAAAATACTCATTAAGAAGCATTTGGAAAAAGCTAAGCGAGCTTAGAGGATAAGCTGCCATTGGAACTTTAGGTGTATTACACTACCTGTGAGACTACAATACAGTGTACTCCTTTTTCTTTGGTCTATAGATTAAAGGCTATTATTTTTGTGGAAACTACAGTCCTATCTCAAAATACTCGTAAGGGGTTGTGAAAAATTCTTTGGATCTATTCGAGGAAATGAAGGACAAGACTGTTTTGAAGATCGTTGTGCACCAGCAAAAGGCGATGAAGAAATACATATCTAAGACAAAGCATCACCCAGTTAAGGAACGAAACCTTGTCCTAGAGCGAATATTTCCTTGACTAGGGGTATTAGACTAGGTTTGGGAAGGACTATGTATTGCCAGCAGGTATCGAAGGATTGGAGCATGCATTCTAAGCACCATAGACGAAATGGTATTTGGTAAAACATGGAAAACTCGAAACCTCCGTCATTATTTTTGTTAATCTACTTTACTTTTCTTTGAATGTTATTATCTTTTAATAAAAGCAACTTTACTATAGTGATAAATAAATGTGCATCTTTTGAAACATGTTTATGTTAGGTTTCCTTTTTACGCATTGATTACTACAACTGCATGGATTACGATTAGGGTTATTGTTGATCATCGGGATTTTACTGAACTCTGTTGATAGGATGTGTAAGACCATGACAAATGATCCATGCAACCCAACCACCATGAGGAAAACCAACCATATCGGCTAAAGCCCTCGATTTTTAGGACTATATAGGCAAGGCCATTACATACTAGGGGCACCCGACTCTGGCGTAATAAAGTTGGACAAACCTTAGCCGATAGCAGTAAAATGGCTTACATGTAATTAGGACATGAACAACGAATGGGTAGTTCACTGTTGACGATTGACCCATAAATCTTAGCTATAAGCAGTGGACCGACTTACCTACTATCAGGACATGATCATCGATTAGGTAGCTATCGATTGACCATCAGCTCACCAACCTTGGTCGTAGCAGTGAACCAACTTACTCGCGATCGAGACATGATTGCCACTAGGTAATTATCTATTGACGATCAACCCACAAACCATGGCCAACAGTACTGAACCAATTTACCTTCGATTAAGACATGATCGTCGACTAAGTAGTTCACTATAGACAATCGACCCATAAGTCCTGTCTAGTAGCCAAGAGCAGATTTTCCCATGATCAGGACATGGTTGTGGACCAGGTAGCTTACTATTGATAATTGGCCAAAAAATTATGGATAGGGATAACAGATTGATTTATATATGATAATGATATGATCGCTAACTGGGTAGTTCATTGTTGACAATTGGCCTCTAGAATTAATTTGTCTATTTATAGCAAGTGTTCCCTCCTTGCGGTGCTACGAACTCGCTTGAACCAAGGAAAAAGAAATTGGAAACGAACAAGGACACATGAGACTAGATTACGAAGACACTTCACCAGAGATAGTTTACCTTGCCAAACTTGATAGTTGTAAAGGTCTAGGCTTTTCAACCATCGACAGCAGCCAATCTTGACTGGTAGGCTTTTCAACCATCCTAGCCCTGCAGTGGCATACAATGGTACCCTGCCCTTACTTTTACGGCCAGCCTTTCGACTGTCACGCCTTGCGACTGACCTTGCTAATTTATATTTCTCTGATACCAAATTGTAACAACCCAATTTTTCGACGCCCGAAAGTCGACATCAATACGTCCACTGCATCGAATGCCGCACAGTCGAATGCCGTAAAACCAAACCATTAAAGTTTAAATAAAAAGAGGTAGAAGAAGAAACAGAAACAATAACAGAATCTCACATATCGTAGCGGAACAAATATAATAGATAAATGAATAATCTTTAAAACAAAGAACTATATTAGTTATTACATTACATCACATTACATTATCAGAGTGTCACAACTACAAATAACGGAAAGGAATATAACATATACTAGTGCTATGCTTCGCCATCCAATTTGCTCCCGATCTCCACAGCATCTCTTTTCTGCCTTCGCTCCAGAATAACGATAACCTGAATCTAGGCTGCCCATGTGGAAAACTATTGTAACATCCGGCCTTTTCGCACGCTTTAAATCGACACACGTGCTAATTCAAACCATACGGAAGGGCGGATTGTTATGGGGTAAATAAGAAAAACAGAGAAGAAAAAAAATAAACAGAATCTCACATCGGAAGGATAAAATATAATAATCAATATACAGTTCATAAAACTGTTTACAAAACATTTTATTCTTCTTTATACAATAAATATCAGAGTTCACATACCAATAAATATCAATGCAGTGGAATACAGTGTGTAGTTGAACCATATAATATAATAATAATGAAAACTTCATCTTCGTCCTCCAGAAATAAAGTCTTCGATCCTGAAATGCTCGGACTGACCCGAGCGAATTGAAAAGACAAAACACTTGAGTCAGAACTAAAAGATCTTATGTAAGTTAAATCAACATAAATAAATATGAGTGCAGTAACTCAAGAGATGCTCGGGATTTACATCTCTTAATGATCCGTTAAACTATTAACTATGTAGTATATTTCTCTATTATAATAGTGTCCAATTGTAAAATAAACTTACTTTTTTCTAAGCATTAAGGGGTCACCCATATAGCCCTTAACACATAATAGTCCTAGTAGTCCATCCAGTATCAGCGTATCTCCAGATCGGGAGACTACCCTAAATACTCTATGGGCTACGGGAGAAAACCAAACTCGTACAAAGCGTGATAGGGTAGGTGACACGGCATAACTAGGCAATGCCAGGGTAGATATACCAATTACGCTTCCGGGTCGATGGTAACGCGTATTCGCAGCTACCGCCCACCTCGAGCCATACCCCCAAATAAAAAATCAAATGTGGCCACCGAATCAATCCAAAAGTCAAAGTATAATATCGAAGGGATGTGTCCGATCAAAGGTGCTACCTCAATTAACCCGTCAATCGCTCCTGTTTTAGCCACCTTATGCCAACTCACAGGAGTTGGGTCCACGTATTTACCTCAAAGGAAACGCCGCCACCATCCTATTTCATTCTGGAATCTCCAACGCGTACACGGTTGTTAAAATGGTTTTCGGAGTTGGCAGAGAGTATGACAACTTCCGATCCCGGACTCTACAACAACCAAACATTATTATTACACCGCGTTCTTTTGAAATAATTTATACCTTTTAAAATCCAGAATAAAATATTCATTTCAAAACTACTTAAATACGATATCATTTAAATTTAAAGACCCAAATCCATATGATATGAAATATATCTTTTTCAAAAATCATAGCCTTTTCAAATCTATATACCTTGAAACCATAGCTTTGTAACATAACTTTTAATATTTAATGGTTTAAATACTATATTACTTAATATAATAAAATAGCTTCTTTAAATTTCACAATAAAATTCCAATATCAATTTGAACCTCCAAATAAACCATTTTAATTCCAATATATTTCACAGCTTAAATATTCTATATTTCAAAACTTAAATTTTTATAGTTCATATTTTCCACTCTTTAAATATTCCACTATTTCAAATGGATTCTTTGAAAATTTAATATATCAAATCCAAATCCTATTATTTAAAACTTGAAATGTACACTTAATAGATAAAATATTATTTAAGTAAAACCCTTAAACTTCAATAACACGATATTCTTTTTAATTAAATTAACTTGATAATATTCTTTAAATCAATTGGATATTCATTTAAATTCTCAAATCAAAAATCAAGTTATACAATCATACCCTTTAAATCTTAATTTATTTACATTTCAAAACAAATTTTTCGAAGATAATTCTTAAATACTTTAATTCAAATCATATTCACATTTATCTTCAACCTTACTTTTATTTGAGTTATTATAAACTCTATATACAATAGAATTTTTAAACAGATACTTAACCATAATTTATAAAAGAAATCAAACTTCATTTTTTTAGCCTATTTTATAGTTCAAAACAAATTTATACATAGCTAACTTCAATACTAAGATAGCATTTATAAAATATTTAAAAAAATTAATATCTATATACTCATATTTTCTTTACAAAACCACAGAAATCATTTTAAAAATAATTTTACATATAGACCGCGGTGTCTTCATAAAATTTTCTATCCTATGGTCAAGTGATACGGATATTTATCATTTCAATCCGTAATTTAAAATAAAATTTACGATTATATATCATTTCAAACCGCAATCCCAAATGAAATGAAAATGCATAATAACTTGCAGTTTATAACAGTATAAAATACAGCATCCATTCATCCAATATCAACAATCAACCATTTATCAAAATCATCATCCAAATTCAAACAATACATTAATATATAACAGGTAATAAATAACAGGTATTAACTAACAGTTTACATTCAATAATAAATTAATAACTACTTAACTGGCATTTTATATGCAATACTAAATAAATTTAACCGTCAATTTTATATGCAAGAATAAAATTAAACAACAATTTAATTTGAATAAATACAATTTAACTGAGATGATGATTAAAATATGCCAAACAACCATAATTAAATTCAAAATCACATCATGTATCAATTTAACAAACATAAGAAATTTTAGAAGTTATGAGTGTGTTAAAACACTCACCTTTTGAATTTAAATTGAATCCAAATCCAATTTAAACCCAAAAATTTGACAGTCTCCAAATTCGTCCAAACCATTGCCAAAATGTCCGAAATTTTATTACGATCCTAACAAAAAAATCGCACGTGAAACGGAGTTCATATGTAGAAGTTATAGAGATAATTGCGAGTTGAAATCAAATAAAAAAATAAAACAAAAGAACACATTTTACACCTTTTAGCTTGCCACATCATCTCCCCTTCAACACAGCACGCACGGAATCTACTTCGTGAAACCGAACGCAGCCGAACCCAATCCAAGGCCGTTGACCCAACTTTGACCGCCCCTAACGTCGCCGTCCTACCCCACTTCGACACGTCGCAACCACCAATGGAACCACCTCCTCCTCCTACATCGGCCGCACCCCTCCGGTCGCCCAGAAACGCCATGCGCCGCCCCCCATTTGAAACCCTAGATCGCAATTTTCCATAAATCTGACCATCAACTTGCCACGAAACCCACATAGATCGACTCCCCTCAGTCCCCTCTACAAAACCCAGAAACGGTTCGTCGATCCGTCGAGTTTGATTTCGACGTAATGAACGGCCGAGACTTCTTTGATTTTTACCGATCAAACGACAATCCGAAATGAAAAACGAATTACACCAGAAGGTTACGCACTTCGAAAGCTTCAACATATAATTTTTCTGAGGACTTTGAAATTTTAGCTTTAGATTGAATTTGCAATTGGATCTAGAAATATAGAATTTTGGGTGTCATTGAGGAAGAGGAGGAATAGAACGAATTTACGTACAGACAAGTGAGAATTAGGGAGGCTAGGGTTTATAGAAGGATATTTATAGGGAAAGTTGGAATAGAATAAATGGATCGGGTTGAATACGCGCTAACGACAAAGTGGCCCAAAAAGTCCGTTCTGACCCCGGAACGAAATTGGGTAAACACATATATCAAAATAGGTGTTTTAAAATATTATAAATGCAATGGAAAAGGTTTTAAGTCCAAATTCCATCGTATGAAGAAGTTATGCTAAGAACAATATTTTCCAAATTGATTTCAATCGCGTTTATTTCAAGATGTTTCGAGTACGTACGATCAAACGACAAGTCCGATCGCTACGAAACTTGAAGTCCTACAATAATTCTCTGTTACAGATCCGATGAAACTAATTCCGTCAAAATTCGAGTCTGTGGCCAAAATGGCTATTTTTATATTAATTAAATAAATCAATTAAATCCAATTTTTAAATTTCACTTCTATAACTGGAAATGTTATCACTTTAATTTTCTTAATCATTCACATTAGTTAAACCAAATTTAGATGAAAATTTAGAGTTAATTAATTTATCCATTTCAGCGTTAAATTTTCAATTTCACTATATTCACAAATTATAAATTAAATTTGCAAAAATTCCATTAAATTCACTATCCATTCTTATTATCAAATTCATTATAGTCAAATGGATGAAATTAACAATTGGTTCAAAGCTATTACATAAATATTTCCCAATTTCAACTTAATTTTTAAATTAACGTAATAATTAAATATTTGATTTCATTCATTTGCAATTAATCCAATTATTATAAATTAAATAAATTAACTCACTATTTAAAATTCAAATTCTATAATTCATAAATTTTATCATCTTGTATTACTTATTAATTTATAATTCTTTAAACCAATTCCCATCTCAATTTAAAGTAAATTAATTCACCAACTATAGTATTTATTTCAATTTCTTAAAATAATCCCTTTATTATAAATTGAAGCCAATTTATTTCAATAAGTTTCCAATTAAATGGATTAGATTCAATTCCAACCCTTAAATTGAGTCTATTATAATCTATACTACAATTAACACTTGTCTCACGTTTCATTCCATTAATATATTCAAATTCCATCTTCATTTCAATTAGCGTAATAAATTAAATTTCATTTATAATAAATTCATTTACCAAATTAATTTGGTAACTTTTAATTATTGCTCTTATACGTTCGTTACTTATCAATCCAAGATTTAAAATTCCATACATAACGCTAATTTTATTCCATTGCATTAATATACGCCTATTTACATTTTAATTTGAATGAATATTATGTTTTTAAATGTGTACTTCTATCAATTAAATGCATTCACTAATTAAGGTTTTAAAACCAATAAATGAATTTTCCTTAATTTCATCCTTAAACCAGCTTATTACTCTACATACATTGCGTATTAATTCATCAATTTACATCCTATGAACTATCTTCCCAATTTATCAATTTCTACCTTAAAATAAACTTATGTTTCTATTAAATTTTCAATTACACTTTCGTTACTATACTAATAATCATTAAAGTAAGGTTTATTATCAACACGAACATTAAATTTCGTTTCTAACATTGATTGTATTTGTTTTTATTAAATGACCCTTTATTAATAATAAAATTTTCTTAAATTGCATTCAGTTACTGTTTGACAATGTGTTCTTTCATAAATCAATTCAATACTTACTTTTATATTCCTCCATATTCAATTATATCCAGGTATAATACTTACACTATTTCATTTATTGCAGTTTCATTTAATCTATCCAAATTTTAGCTTTAATAACCATTGTTATCCTTCATCCTAGTTATTATTCATTACTCCTTTACAAATTTTATTCGTTTCAATATTATTCCATTTATTACAATAGATCCAATTAATTAAAATTTAATATCAATACATCGTTTTAAATTTAATTTCAACAAATTACTATAATTTCATACATAATACTGAGTTCATTCGATCACCACAAATTTTATCATTTCACTAGTTAAATCAATATTCCCATTTGTTTCCTTATATTAAACTTATAACCAAGGATGACAATTTACATTATTTTAACTAATTCAATTTCATCTTTTTTATTGTTAATTTTTATTACAACTGCTACACTTAAATTTCTACATTCGCTTCATTATAAATTATAAGATTTTTATTTCTTTCTAAATTTAATTAAAAATCTTATTAATTTAACTCATTTTAATCATCGAATTTTATGGGTCGTTACACTCTCCCCCACTCAAAACTTTTCGCCCCCGAAAAGGAAAAAGGAGGGAAAAGAAGAATGAAGAAATCAGTATATCTTATTTAAAGTATTAATTTTATAAACAATTAAATTTACAAAATTAGTTACTTTAAATAAAATATACAAATTTACAATCATATATCTTTTTATACTTAAATCAATAAATTTTGGAAAATATTTTCAAAAATTTTCTAAGTCCAAAATTTACGGAAAATGTCGGCAGAGTCTCCTTTGTACAGAGAGGCTCGGGAGAAAATATAATATCAAAATAACAATATATAACATATACTTCCCAAAATAATATACATCCCAACACGGGAAGAACGATATAATAGCGCTATAAAACGTAATCCAAAAACGTACCTATTTGTCGGGCAATAACGCTTAAATTATGAAACAAAAAGCAGCAGCAATTGCTTGCATAACCTGTATTTTACTTATATAATCCAAAAGAGTTAATAATTATATAAAATGAAATATTTAAAAAAATTTATTCCCAAACAATCAAATCAATACAACAACCATCAGTTGCAACAAGCATATAACCATCACATAAAAATCAACACAAATCAAACATTCATTCATATCAAACAACCAAATAGCTGTTCAGGTTCAAAACTTCAAATTGTACAGAATGAAAATAAACTAATTGGGGCACCATTTACTCAACAGTTTAAGATGAAACTAAATAGATTATTTATTCTTCCAACCAATTTTGAAGTATCCTTACCCAAATAACCATAAATCAAAACAAACAACAATCTTAAATAATAAATCAAGCTCATTCTTATAAATTTCATTTATTACTTACAATTATTTATTTTTTCATTCTAATGTCATGTAACTTTCTTCTTTATTGCATCATATTTATTTATTTATATTATCATATACAAATCAATTTCTTTTTAGTAGGTAAATTTATTAACTTAAGTTTTTAATCATTCTTTTTTTTTTCCTTTCACCTTTTATTCTTATTTTATTCAGAAGCAACTTCAAACTATTTACTTAAGTTTATGATTACTTGCTCACAATACCTACTTTACATTATTTTTAATTAGCATCATCTCAAATATACTTAAGTTTACAACAACCACAACATCTAATTCTTATCTATTAAAGAATTTCAGTGAATACTTTTATTTATTCTAAATTTCATTTATAATACTTTTATGGTTTGATTTCCTTATTATTCAACTTATTTTTATCTATTTAATTTGCCTTTTATTTCATATAGTTTCATTTACTTCTATTCATTTCTAGCAAAGTCCCATTTGCACTTATCCATATCATGAAATTTTATTTTATTACACTTATTTATTCACTGCTTATTTCCAAAATAAATGCCTTCAACACTTACTTAAGTTTATTATCATTTATTTATAATACTTACATTTCTATTATATTTTATCATAGTACATTTCAATTATAACTTAAGTTTATAACCATTTCAACATCAAATTCTTATTTATTAAAGAAATTCATTGAACACCTTCATTCATAAGTTTGCTTGTACAACTTCCATTATTTTCTTATTAACATTTCAAATTTTTACATCTTTTGATAAGTTATATATGTTAAAGAAAATGCAAATGAAACTTGTACAAGTTTTACCTCATCTTTTAGTTAAATTTAATGTTCAATAATATTATTCTTTGTTTCATAGGTTACAGTTCAAATTACCTTTAATTTCATTCATAACCTAGCACTAAATTCCTTATTTTAATTTATTAATTACCTACGTTCCAATTCACTCCAGTAACTGAAACTATTAATTAATGGAAACCTAAGAATTAAATACCGGGTTTTATTCACAATCATTTAAAATAACAGATAAATGTATATACTCACACTTTATATATCCAATTACATTTAAAACAATTAAAATTTATATTTGTTTATAAAAAAATGGATCTGCAGTAAACTACTACAGTGGCCTTCCCACTTCGAAACTCGAAAATGAATGTCGATGATGTGTGCACTCATCACCGAAATTGTTTTCCAGCGACAGAGAGGGAAGTACATAACTTATGTCTTTTCCAAAATCTTCTTTAAAACCATTCTTCCAATTTACATTGAAATATTTATATCAGAAAATACTTATATAAATATTATTACTATATTCCAAAATCATTTGAAAGAAATTTTCAAACCCTGGAACTTAAGTTCTAAATTTCCAATTTCATTATTTTATTTTCAATCTTATTTTCACTGTTATTTATAAACTTATTACCCAACAACCGAATATATTACAACCAAATATAATCTTTTTATAAAATTTTACTTTATATATAGAAAATATAATAGAAAATTTTATTTCATTCACCTATATTAAAAACAAATATTATGTCGGTCTGTCCTATTAAGTGTTTAGAAATTCCTATTGACGTCACAATGTCCCGTGCACCAACCAGAATTTATAAATACAAAACGCAACAAATTAACACAATATTAAAACCTTTTATAACACTAACAAATACGCTCTCTCATATATACACTCAGTGACTCCCATAGGTTATTACTACCCTATTACTAAAGAGTCAGACCCCACAAAGAAAAGGTTTTCACTAAACCAAGGCTCTGATACCACATTGTAACATCCCGCCTTTTCGCACGCTTTAAATCGTCACATGTGCCAATTCAAACCATACGGAAGGGCGGTGTAACAACCCGATATTCGCGTCAATTCATAATCGACGTTAAAACGATTTATATTTTCGTCAATTGCCATTTTGAAGTTTTTAAAATTAAAATTAAAATTAAAATTACATATGGTTATTAAGTTTGAGGGGCTTTGATATAAATTCTCGGCCCACGATTCTTTTTTTTTATTATTATTATTCAACCGGTCCCCCTCTTCCCCCTTTTCATTCGAAATCCTACATCATAATCGAACGAAGAAAAATTAATGGCGGCCCCTTTTCGTTTCTCGTTCGCCCCTTCATCTTGTTCGTGGCTACGTCGATCGACGATCTCGTGCTCGGCTTCTCCTAAATTCGTCGACAAGGTGAGTTTGCTCACATCTAATTCATGTCTTGAGTTATCTGTGTATTTTGTTGCTTGAATTTCTGCCGTTCCATGTTGTAGATGTTGATGTTTTACTTCACTTTATATGTGAGTCTTGTGTCCACTTGATGTCTGTCTCCTTGGTTGAACTCGAACCTGATACACTGTATTGATGCAGTGTATTCATTTGTATTTGATCATTATATTTCATTGGTGACAGTATCCATATTTAAAACTGTCCTGAGCCTTTTACTGTCAAGTTGTATTTGAGAAAATTGAGGTTGAGAGTGTAGTTGCAGTATATTTGGACTTCTTTTGATTTAGTTAAAGTTGCCATCTTGTTTGCCTTCACCTCCATTCTGCAGTGTCTTCGTGCTGGACCACTGACATATGTATTTGGTCATTCGAGTTCTGTGCTCTATTCTTCGAGGCATGTAGTTTACATGTGTTTGTACTTGCTGTTTCATGCAGCTGTGTACATGTCGTGACATTGCGTTTGTAGTTGAATTGTTCTTCACCACTGCACTTCCATCACCATATATCAGTTATACCTGTTTCAATTGGCTGTTACCAGTCAGCACTTCACTGCCTTTATGTCATTCATGTTGCATTGTCTCTGTAGTACACTTGAACCTGTTTGTGCAATTTGTCACTGCCTCTTTCTATTTGCTCATGGTCTTTGAGTTGTAGCCCTTTTCCCTGTTGCATTATATTGCCACTCTGTTGTGTTGAGCCTGGCCTTAGTTTCTTATTCGTCTGATGGAAAAGTGGCCCAGATTTGTGTTCCTATGTACATGTTTACATGAGTTTACTTTGTGTTGCATGGTGCTGCTTCATTTTATTCATGCTCATGTACATATGTTATTGCTTCATGGTCATATGTGCCTCTAGTCATGTATGTTGGCTTCTTCATGTTGCATGATCGAGTCAAGTTGCACTGCCGTTCCATGATACGCTTGCTTGTTTCTGTGGTTACAATTGTTGTTGCCTTTTTCAGTTTCATTTAATTGACACTGTCTCGAGTCTGATTTGGTACATTAGTCATTTGAGTCATGATAGCTATGCATCAAAACCTGATTCATGGTTCACTACTATTTTATGTACTTGGGGTCTAGGCTTTAATGTTGAGGCTCCTTGTGGAACTTCATGCTGGTGAACTGTTTTAATACCAGTTACAACCACTGTCATTTTGCACTGTTGGGTTTATATTGCCTGTGTTTGAGTCTGCGTTGCCTTCATGTTGATACTCTGGTTATCCACTTAACTTGGTTGAGTTTCCCTCTGTAGTCTCTGACCTGCAGTCTGTAGTAATGCTGCATATGTATTTTGTAGCTTGCTCTCTTCATGTTCATTTGAGACACTAATCTTATTTAAAATCCACTCTATGTCTTTTACTGTCATTGAATTTGAGAACATTGAGGTTAAGTTTGTTGTTGCATTATATCTGGACTTACCTTTGATTCATTTAATGTTGCCACCTTGTTGCTCTCACCTTCATTCGGTTGTGTCCCCATGTTGAACACTGCCTTGTGCACTTGCTCATTTGGGTGGCGCGGTTTCTCGTTGCACTTCTGATTCTTTTTGCCACGTGTAGTTGGTTATGTACATTCACTTGTGTACATATCTTACATTCACTTGTGTACATATCTTACATTCACTTGTGTACATATCTTACATTCATTGGGTACGTTATCACTGTTGTGGCAGGGCAGTGCACGCAAGCGTGAACTGCAGCCACACGGTATTGAGTTTTTGGGCACGACATCACTATAGTGGCAAGGCAGTGCACGCAAGCGTGAACTGCAGCCACACGGTATGGCGTATATGATATTCTATTTTGTTTCGACTTATGGATCTTTTGCGTATTCCATATTCCGTAGTGGCGAGGCAGTGCACGCGTGCGTGTACTGCAGCCCTACTTGAATTAATATTTTAATTGATATTTCAATGGTTTGAACTGTTCTGTTTATTTCAATTCAATATTCTGAATTGCATTCTGATTTGGTTTAATTACTGTCGTCTATTCATTATTTGATTATTATTGCTTCTGTGCACTAATAACTGAGTTTGAATTAGACTGACCCGAGTATTATTTTCTTTTGAATTTAATACTCGGGTCAGACCGAGTATTTCAGGTTGTAGATATTCTGCTTTGGGTTGCTGCTAGAGCTATGAAGTTCTTTCATATCTTTTGGAGTAGTCGTCGTTATTTGTAGTAGTCTGTATGATTGTATAGGAAGATATGTATTCATGTATATTATATACGTTAATGTACTTGTATATGTAACTTCCTGAGTCGACTGTTGTAATTGTATCATATGTACCGGGTCAAATATATTGTAACTGACATCAGTTATTGTATATATGAGAATTTCTGTTTTATCTGTGTTCCGCATTTATATTTATCTGTGTTATTATTTTATATTTACTGTTCTAAACTATTATGAACCATCGTAGTTCGTTTTATACTGGAATTGGGGTATTTCGATGGGAGAAAATAAATCAGAGATGAAAAATGAAAGAATATATATATATATATATATATATATATATATATATCACTCCTATCGAGATAACCAATACTAGTGTAAGGCCAACTATTGATGGCCGCTCCTCAACAGCCTTATTCTCCGTGCTAGTTGACAGCACTACACCGTAGTGTTCTTGGCTAGCGTGGGTATAGAGGTGGGGCGTCACAGCTTGGTATCGGAGCCTGGGGTTTAGAACAAATATAAAACATAACTTATAACTTAGATAGTACATGTGTTACAACTGTTTGTCGACGTTTTATCTCTCATATTTGCATATGATTATCTTTGATTGTTAGGTATGAATTCCTAACGCTTATTCATATGCATTTGATTTTGATTCTTGTGTTTTCGGCTTTGATTTGATTTAGCCGATGATTGATTTTGTTCGAATCTCAGCGATTCCGAACTTGATATTTTATGTTTTCCTCGGCTTGATTTCCATTCGACTTCGGTCACTTTGTTTTGAGAAATTTCTAAATTCTTGATTTCCAAGACTCTGACTTGGTTTGCTGTTGAGTCCTTTGATGATGATGTTGAATCGTTTTGTACTCTATTATGGCCATTACTTGTTGACTTCGGCATTGACTTGATTTTCATTTTTGTTGAAGTCATTTATGCATTTATGCTCGTTCCGCTTTGTTTTTCCAATTGTTAATCGATTCTTCTTTTCCGATTAGTTGTTGTCATCTTTGTCGACTTTGAAAACTTCTATTTTTGGAATTTTTGGATATTCCTACTTTGATGGATTTAGAATCGAATTCTTTGGATTTTATTCACATCTTCGAATGTGAATTTTAGTGAATTGATTTGGTTTCCAAATTTAATCGATTTTTGATTATTTCCCGATTTGTTGCTATCATTTATTAGCAACTTTGATGACCATTTCTTCGGGATTTTTGTGAACATACCCTTCGATGAATTTGGTATCGATTTCTTTGGATTCTATTCACGTCTTCGTATGTGAATTCTTGTGATTGATTGTTTCTACAATCATTTTTGTGATTTGTCACATTAAAAATATAAATGTTTCTATACTAGTAGTAAATATCAAAACCCTTTTCTCCAAACGATTTCAAAACTATTTTACTACAAAACTCTTTTCCTAAACCGTTTTCCAATCTATTAGTATATACAAACCTTTATTTCACTCGTATGAGAAATCTAATTAAACGACTTAGCAAAACAGGTGGTATGAAACGCTTGCGTTTACTTCGTCGGTTAATTTTTGGACTTGTTCGATTGAACCACTTGTTACATTTTTCTAGTGAAGATCTACAATTTGTTCGTAAATATTTAAGTTAAGCTAGTGGTTATGGGACATGAAGCTAAACTTTTATATTCACTAGCTTAGTGTAATTGACACTTCTCGTTGATCTTGATGATCGCTTTATGAATTAGACTAGCAATTTCGCGATGTCTCTTTCATTGCAAGGTTAGACTAGACACCACTTGTGTGATTCCACTCACGCATACCTTTTTGCTTTTTGGTTAGTCTTGACCTCAATCTGTGTGATTCCATTCACACATGCTTAGAGTAATTGACACTCCTCGTTGATCATGATGATCGTTCTGATGGTCAGACTAGACACCACTTGTGTGATTCCATTCACACATACCTTTCTGCTTTTTGGTTAGTCTTGACCTCAATCTGTGTGATTCCATTCACACATGTGGGGTAGATTCCCTTGGTCTTCGGACCGTCATGTGATAGGCCTCTTTCCCTTTTTCTGTGATTTCTAGATTCCTTATGTTGATTTCTGGAAATTTTATGCTTCACCTATTTTTGTGCATTGGTGAATTCATATGTTATTGATTTGTCATGAGTACAAATTTGGGGTATGATACCTCTTTGGATCTTTGAGAAGATTCTTGTGATATTGATTATCTCTTATCGGTTGATCTCCTGTTGATCATTATTTGCATACTTATAGTTGTATGTCAGTATGGGTATTTCATATTTATGCCATACCTCTTATCGGTTGATCTCCTGTTGATCATTATTTACATACTTATAGTAGTATGTCATTATGGATATTTTATGTTATGCCATATCTTTTATTCTATGTCATATTCCCATTCGAGTTCTCATACTCCGTTTGAGTTTTCATACTCTGTTCGAGTTTTCATACTCCGTTCGAGTTTTCATACTCTGTTCGAGTTTTCATACTCCGTTTGAGTTTTTTTTTACTCTGTTCGAGTTTTCATACTCCGTTTGAGTTTTCATACTCTGTTCGAGTTTTCATACTCCGTTTGAGTTTTTTTTACTCTGTTCGAGTTTTCATACTCCGTTTGAGTTTTTATACTCTGTTCGAGTTTTTATACTCCGTTCGAGTTTCATACTCCATTCGAGTTTCCATACTCCCATTCGAGTTTCCATACTCCCATTTGAGTTTTCGTACTCTCATTTTGTGATATCTGGATTTCTTGTGTAGATCTCTAGAATTTGTGCTTCACCAATTTTCGTGATTTCCATTGATAAGTTTTATCAATTTTTGAGCATTGGTGAATTCGTGTGTTATTGACTTGTTATGAATACAAGTTTAGGGTATGATATCCCTTTCTATCTTTGAGAAGATTCTTGTGACACTTTTGATGAATGAAAATCCACTTATCGAAGTTGCTACTGATGTCGCTATTTTAATCACGTGTTTTAAAAATTGTTTTAAATATAAATCAAAATTGTTTTCAAAATTTTTACGATTTGCGCTTTCAAAAGAATGAGGAAGCGAATTAAACGTTTCAGTAAAATCGAGGACTATGACCCCTTTATTTTGCTGATTCGCTTAATTCCGGACTTGTTCGTTTGAGAATGTAAATTATTATTATTATTATTATTATTATTTATAAAATAAATGAAAATTGTTTTCAGAAGTTTTACAGTTTACGCTTTCAAAAGAATGAGGAAGCGATTTAAACGTTTCAGGAAAATCGAGGACTATGACCCCTTTCTTTTACTGATTCGCTTAATTCCGGACTTGTCCGTTTGAGAACGTAAAATGTTATTTATTTAAAATACACAATTTTGCACTTTCAAGGAAACGATGAAGTGAATTAAACGATTTAGTAAAACTCGTGGTTATGGGTCATGTGCGTTTGCTATTTCGGTTAATTTCGGACTCGTTAATTGAAAATTTGTGATTTCTGATTATCGTTTGTGATAATCAGATATTTGCTGTTTCTGATTATCGCTTGTGATAATCAGATATTTGAGATTTAATTATCGTTTGTGATAATTAAACATTTGCGATTTGAGATTTGATTATCAATTGTGATAATTAAATATTTGTGATTTGAAATTTGATTGCCGTTGTGGTAATTTCTGATTATCGTTTTGATAATTGGATGTTTATGATTTCTGATTTATCGTTTTTGATAATCAGATATTTATTGTTTCTAATTATCGTTTGTGATAATTAGATATTTGTGGTTTGATTATCGTTTGTGATAATTAAACATTTGCGATTTGAGATTTGATTATCAATTGTGATAATTAAATATTTGTGATTTGAAATTTGATTACCGTTGTGGTAATTTCTGATTATCGTTTTGATAATTGGATGTTTATGATTTTTGATTTATCGTTTTTGATAATCAGATATTTATTGTTTCTAATTATCGTTTGTGATAATTAGATATTTGTGGTTTGATTATCGTTTGTGATAATTAAACATTTGCGATTTGAGATTTGATTATCAATTATGATAATTAAATATTTGTGATTTAAGATTGATTTTCGATTTTTGATAATCGAATACTTGTTGATTTGATTATCGTTTTTGATAATCGAATATTTGTGATTTGAGATTTCTGAATTATCTATTGATAATTAGATTTTGTTGATAAATTGTGAATTTCTTTTATGAAATTAAAAGATTTCTTTGGCGTTTATATTGTATTACGCCGGTGTACCGACTCAATTTTCTGCTATTCATGATGTTTTCCACGTCTTCAAATTACGGAAATGCCTTAGGGATTCCCGATTTCTATTCTTGAGCAACCTTATATTCACATCATTGCTTCGGGGGTGTAGCACCTTCGAAATAAAGATGTTTCTCTTGTGGAGATTCTCAATGGTTCTCAAATTCTATGGACTTCTGTTAGGAATCCAGAGAATTCATCGAGCAAACACGTTCAGGCTTTCTCTTTCATGCTCTATATGGTGAACTTTCTATTTCTAATTTCTTCATCTTGTGATGATGTTCTTTATGGTTGTTACCATTTGTCCATTTATTCCTTATGATTGCGAGGACGCAATTTTTTTAACGAGGGGAGTCTGTAACAACCCGATATTCGCGTCAATTCATAATCGACGTTAAAACGATTTATATTTTCGTCAATTGCCATTTTGAAGTTTTTAAAATTTAAATTTAAATTTAAATTACATATGGTTATTAAGTTTGAGGGGCTTTGATATAAATTCTCGGCCCACGATTCTTTTTTTTTTTATTATTATTATTCAACCGGTCCCCCTCTTCCCCCTTTTCATTCGAAATCCTACATCATAATCGAACGAAGAAAAATTAATGGCGGCCCCTTTTCGTTTCTCGTTCGCCCCTTCATCTTGTTCATGGCTACGTCGATCGACGATCTCGTGCTCGGCTTCTCCTAAATTCGTCGACAAGGTGAGTTTGCTCACATCTAATTCATGTCTTGAGTTATCTGTGTATTTTGTTGCTTGAATTTCTGCCGTTCCATGTTGTAGATGTTGATGTTTTACTTCACTTTATATGTGAGTCTTGTGTCCACTTGATGTCTTTCTCCTTGGTTGAACTCGAACCTGATACACTGTATTGATGCAGTGTATTCATTTGTATTTGATCATTATATTTCATTGGTGACAGTATCCATATTTAAAACTATCCTGAGCCTTTTACTGTCAAGTTGTATTTGAGAAAATTGAGGTTGAGAGTGTAGTTGCAGTATATTTGGACTTCTTTTGATTTAGTTAAAGTTGCCATCTTGTTTGCCTTCACCTCCATTCTGCAGTGTCTTCGTGCTGGACCACTGACATATGTATTTAGTCATTCGAGTTCTGTGCTCTATTCTTCGAGGCATGTAGTTTACATGTGTTTGTACTTGCTGTTTCATGCAGCTGTGTACATGTCGTGACATTGCGTTTGTAGTTGAATTGTTCTTCACCACTGCACTTCCATCACCATATATCAGTTATACCTGTTTCAATTGGCTGTTACCAGTCAGCACTTCACTGCCTTTATGTCATTCATGTTGCATTGTCTCTGTAGTACACTTGAACCTGCTTGTGCAATTTGTCACTGCCTGTTTCTATTTTCTCATGGTCTTTGAGTTGTAGCCCTTTTCCCTGTTGCATTATATCGCCACTCTGTTGTGTTGAGCCTGGCCTTAGTTTCTTATTCGTCTGATGGAAAAGTGGCCCAGATTTGTGTTCCTATGTACATGTTTACATGAGTTTACTTTGTGTTGCATGGTGCTACTTCATTTTATTCATGCTCATGTACATATGTTATTGCTTCATGGTCATATGTGCCTCTAGTCATGTATGTTGGCTTCTTCATGTTGCATGATCGAGTCAAGTTGCACTGCCGTTCCATGATACGCTTGCTTGTTTCTGTGGTTACAATTGTTGTTGCCTTTTTCAGTTTCATTTAATTGACACTGTCTCGAGTCTGATTTGGTACATTATTCATTTGAGTCATGATAGCTATGCATCAAAACCTGATTCATGGTTCACTACTATTTTATGTACTTGGGGTCTAGGCTTTAATGTTGAGGCTCCTTGTGGAACTTCATGCTGGTGAACTGTTTTAATACCAGTTACAACCACTGTCATTTTGCACTGTTGGGTTTATATTGCCTGTGTTTGAGTCTGCGTTGCCTTCATGTTGATACTCTGGTTATCCACTTAACTTGGTTGAGTTTCCCTCTGTAGTCTCTGACCTGCAGTCTGTAGTAATGCTGCATATGTATTTTGTAGCTTGCTCTCTTCATGTTCATTTGAGACACTAATCTTATTTAAAAGCCACTCTATGTCTTTTACTGTCATTGAATTTGAGAACATTGAGGTTAAGTTTGTTGTTGCATTATATCTGGACTTACCTTTGATTCATTTAATGTTGCCACCTTGTTGCTCTCACCTTCATTCGGTTGTGTCCCCATGTTGAACACTGCCTTGTGCACTTGCTCATTTGGGTGGCGCGGTTTCTCGTTGCACTTCTGATTCTTTTTGCCACGTGTAGTTGGTTATGTACATTCACTTGTGTACATATCTTACATTCACTTGTGTACATATCTTACATTCACTTGTGTACATATCTTACATTCATTGGGTACGTAATCACTGTTGTGGCAGGGCAGTGCACGCAAGCGTGAACTGCAGCCACACGGTATTGAGTTTTTGGGCACGACATCACTATAGTGGCAAGGCAGTGCACGCAAGCATGAACTGCAGCCACACGGTATGGCATGTATGATATTCTATTTTGTTTCGACTTATGGATCTTTTGCGTATTCCATATTCCGTAGTGGCGAGGCAGTGCACGCGTGCGTGTACTGCAGCCCTACTTGAATTAATATTTTAATTGATATTTCAATGGTTTGAACTGTTCTGTTTATTTCAATTCAATATTCTGAATTGCATTCTGATTTGGTTTAATTACTGTCGTCTATTCATTATTTGATTATTATTGCTTCTGTGCACTAATAACTGAGTTTGAATTAGACTGACCCGAGTATTATTTTCTTTTGAATTTAATACTCGGGTCAGACCGAGTATTTCAGGTTGTAGATATTCTGCTTTGGGTTGCTGCTAGAGCTATGAAGTTCTTTCATATCTTTTGGAGTAGTCGTCGTTATTTGTAGTAGTCTGTATGATTGTATAGGAAGATATGTATTCATGTATATTATATACGTTAATGTACTTGTATATGTAACTTCCTGAGTCGACTGTTGTAGTTGTATCATATGTACCGGGTCAAATATATTGTAACTGACATCAGTTATTGTATATATGAGAATTTCTGTTTTATCTGTGTTCCGCATTTATATTTATCTGTGTTGTTATTTTATATTTACTGTTCTAAACTATTATGAACCATCGTAGTTCGTTTTATACTGGAATTGGGGTATTTCGATGGGAGAAAATAAATCAGAGATGAAAAATGAAAGAATATATATATATATATCACTCCTATCGAGATAACCAATACTAGTGTAAGGCCAACTATTGATGGCCGCTCCTCAACAGCCTTATTCTCCGTGCTAATTGACAGCACTACTCCGTAGTGTTCTTGGCTAGCGAGGGTATAGAGGTGGGGCGTCACAGGCGGATTGTTATGGGGTAAATAAGAAAAATAGAGAAGAAAAAAAATAAACAGAATCTCACATCGGAAGGATAAAATATAATAATCAATATACAGTTCATAAAACTGTTTACAAAATATTTGATTCTTCTTTATACAATAAATATCAGAGTTCACATACCAATAAATATCAATGCAGCGGAATACAGTGTGTAGTGGAACCATATAATATATAATAATAAAAATAAAAACTTCGACTTCGTACTCCAGAAATAAAGTCTTCGATCCTGAAATGCTCGGACTGACCCGAGTGAATTGAAAAGACAAAACACTCGAGTCAGAACTAAAAGATCTTATGTAAGTTAAATCAACAGAAATAAATTGAGTGCAGTAACTCAAGAGATGCTCGGGATTTACATCTCTTAAGGATCCGTTAAACTATTTACTATGTAGTATATTTCATTATTATAACAGTGTCCAATTGTAAAATAAACTTACTTTTTTCTTAGCATTAAGGGGTTACCCATATAGCCCTTAACACGTAATAGTCCCAGTGGTCCATCCAGTATCAGCGCATCTCCAGATCGAAAGACTACCCTAAATACTCTACGGGCTACGGGAGAAAACCAAACTCGTACAAAGCGCGATAGGGTAGGTGACACGGCACAACTAGGCAATGCCAGGGTAGATATACCAATTACGCTTCCGGGTTGGTGGTAACGCGTAGCCGCAGCTACTGCCCACCTCGAGCCACACCTCCAAATAAAAAATCAAAAGTGGCCATCGAATCAATCCAAAAGTCAAAGTACAATATCGAAGGGATGTGTCCGATCAAAGGTGCTACCTCAATTAACCCGTCAATCGCTCATGTTTTAGCCACCTTATGCCAACTCACGGGAGTTCGGTCCACGTATTTACCTCAAAGGAAATGCCGCCGCCATCCTATTTCATTCTGGAATCTCCACCGCGTACACGGTTGTTAAAGTGGTTTTCGAAGTTGGCAGAGAGTATGACAACTTCCGATCCTGGACACTTCAACAACCAAACGTTATTATAACACCGCGGTCTTTCAAAATAATTTATACCTTTTAAAAACCAGAATAAAATATTCATTTCAAAACTGAATAAATACGATATCATTTATATTTAAAGACCCAAATCCATATGATATCAAATATATCTTTTTCAAAAATCATAGCCTTTTCAAATCTATATACCTTGAAACCATAGCTTTGAAACATAACTTTTAATATTTAATGGTTTAAATACTATATTACTTAATATAATAAAATAGCTTCTTTAAATTTCACAATAAAATCCCAATATCAATTTGAACCTCCAAATAAACCATTTTAATTCCCATATATTTCATAGCTTAAATATTCTATATTTCAAAACTTAAATTTTTATAGTTCATATTTTACACTCTTTAAATATTTCACTATTTCAAATGGATTCTTTGAAAATTTAATATATCAAATCCAATTCCTATTATTTAAAACTTGAAATGTACACTTAATAGAACAAATATTAATTAAGTAAAACCCTTAAACTTCAATAACAGGATATTCTTTTTAATTAAATTAACTTGATAATATTCTTTAAATCAATTGGATATTCATTTAAATTCTCAAATCAAAAATCAAGTTATAAGATCATACCCTTTAAATCTTAATTTATTTACAATTCAAAACAAATTTTTCGAAGATAATTCTTAAATACTTTAATTCAAATCATATTCACATTTATCTCCAACCTTACTTTTATTAGAGTTATTATAAACTCTATATACAATAGAATTTTTAAACGGATACTTAACCATATTTTATAAAAGAAATCAAACTTCATTTTTTTAGCTTATTTTATAATTCAAAACAAATTTATACATGGCTAACTTCAATAGTAAGATAGCATTTATAAAATATTTAAAAAAATTAATATCTATATACTCATATATTTCTTTACAAAACCATAGAAATCATTTTAAAAATAATTTTACATATAGACCGCGGTGTCTGTATATAATTTTCTATCATATGATCAAGTGATACGTATATTTATCATTTCAATCCGCGATTTAAAATAAAATTCACGGTTATATATCATTTCAAACCTCAATCCCGAATGAAATAAAAATGCATAATAACTTGCAGTTTATAACAATATAAAATACAACATCCATTCATCCAATATCAACAATCAACCATTTATCAAAATCATCATCCAAATTCAAACAATACATTAATATATAATAGGTAATAAATAACAGGTATTAACTAACAGTTTACAATCAATAATAAATTAATAGTTGTTTAACTGGCAGTTTATATGCAATAATAAATAAAATTAACTAGGAATTTATATGAAATACTAAATAAATTTAACTGTCAATTTATATGCAAGAATAAAATTAAATAACAATTTAATTTGAATAAATGCAATTTAACTGAGATGATGATTAAAATATGCCAAACAACCATAATTAAATTCAAAATCACATCATATATCAATTTAACAAACATAAGAAATTATAGAAGTTGTGAGTGGGTTAAAACACTCACCTTTTGAATTTAAATTGAATCCAAATCCAATTTAAACCCAAAAATTTGACAGTCTCCAAATTCGTCCAAACCGGTGCCAAAATGTCCGAAATTTTATTAGGATCCTAACAAAAAATCATGCGTGAAACGGGGTTCGTATGTAGAAGTTATAGCGATAATTGCGAGTTGAAATCAAATAAAAAAATAAAACAAAAGAACACATTTTACCCCTTTTAGCTTGCCATGTCATCTCCCCCTCAACACAACACACACGGAAGCTACTTCGTGAAACCGAACGCAGCCGAACCCAATCCAAGGCCGTTGACCCAACTTTGACCACCCCTAACGTCGCCGTCCTACCCCACTTCGACACGTTGCAGCCACCAATGGAACCACCTCCTCCTCCTACATCGGCCGCTCACCTCCGGTCGCCCAGAAATGCCTCACGCCTCCCCCCATTTGAAACCCTAGATCGCAATTTGCCACAAATCTGACCGTCAACTCGCCACGAAACCCACATAGATCGACTCCCCTTAGTCCCCTCTACAAAACTCAGAGACAGTTCGTCGATCCGTCGAGTTTGATTTCGACGTAATGAACGGCCGAGACTTCTTCGATTTTTACCGGTCAAATGACAATCCAAAACGAAAAACGAATTACACCAGAAGATTACGCACTTCGAGAGATTCAACATATATTTTTTCTGAATTTTTCTAAGGACTTTGAAATTTTAGCTTTATATTGAATTTGCAATTGGATCTGGAAATATAGAATTTTGGGTGCCATTGAGGAAGAGGAGGAATAGAATAAATTTACATACAGACAAGTGATATTAGGGAGGCTAGGGTTTATAGCGGGATATTTATAAAGAAAGTTGGAATAGAATAAATGGACCAGGTTGAATACGCGCTAACGACAAAGTGGCCCAAAAAGCCCGTTCTGACCCCGGAACGAAATTGGGTAAACCCATATATCAAAATATGTGTTTTAAAATATTCTAAATGCAATGGAAAAGGTTTCAAGTCCAAATTCCATCGTATGAAGAAGTTATGTGTAACGACCCGCTATTTTGGACTATTCCGCATCCGCACACGTCAGACTTGAATAATTCAAAATACCGAATTGTTAATTTAAAATTTGGCAAAACAGAGATATACAGTAAATAAATAATCACGGAACCACAGACACAGAGTAATAATATGCAGCAGAAGTAAAAGAGATAGTAGTTCATGAAGCACCTATATAAATATATAAGACACATCAGAGTTTACAACAAAAGAGAAATACGATACATCAAGTACAAATCAGAATACATCACTAGAATCATCGAATACTGAAAGCAGAATAAATGGCTGGATCTTCAAGCAAAGCTCCAACTCCAAAGGTGAGTCTCGAATACTGGTACACTCAGTCTGACCCGAGCGTAAAGCAAAACACAAAACACTCGATTCGGGATTAATATTCTCATATCAATAAATCCAACTCAAGTGAAAACGCAATTGAAATACAAGTAACTCAAAGGATGTTGGAATCACCATCCTCTAAGGATCCATTAAACTATCTACTATGTAGTAGTGTACGCTAAATAGATAATGTCTATCAGTAATATAAAGTATCAAAATAGTGTTAAGGCGTTACCATTATCCCCCTTAACACATTTTATATAAGATGCCATAGTCTATACAGCACTGTAAACTCCATCGTAAACTAGTGGGCTATCAGGGAGTACTCCATAGGTATAACACAAAACAAATTCGTAGTGGTCGCGTATATAGGGATACAAGTATGACAAGGCACATGAGGCAATACCCAAGGTAGTGAAACTACCGTTCGCCTGATCCGGACTGGTGAGAACGCATCGCCGCAGCGATCGCAACACCGCGAAACAACACTCCTGAAATTCCAAGGGTGCACCAATCAATCACAAGTAATGAATGCAGTTACGAAGAAGTGTGTTCGCTCGAGATGGCTAACCCCATTTGGCCCGGCACGGCTCCGGATTTTAGTCATTTCCAATTTGACACAAGTGTCAAGGCTATCCATTATCGTTCTCTTTCTTCAGTCATCACGTACATCATTCCAACCACTTTATTCTGGATCATCACTCCGCGTATAGTTATTGAAGTCATTTTCGGTTTAGATAGAGAGTATATCCATAACCGATTCCGGTCTCTTTAATAACTTTCGTAATTATTTCACCGATTGGTCGCTTAATATATTTCAAAACCGAATCAATTTCAATTTCAATCAGAGTTCGTAAATCAACATTTCGTTTGTCTTTCTAAATCAATTTCCAAAGTTTACGTTTCAAAACTTCCAAATTACCATTTCAAAATCTTATAATTCGATTTCAACTTTTATTTAAACAATTCAAATATTGATTCAAGTTCATATATAAATTTCATTCCAAAATCATTTAAAATGGTTTAATTTTCATTCAAATCAATTTAAATTCATTTATCGATTTCATTCCATATTCATTAAGTAAATTTGTCATTCAAAACAACTTCTATTTAAATTCCAATTCATTTAAATCAATTACTTATGTTCAACTTCATTATATCAAAACTTCAAATTGAATTAAACTAAATTCGTCAAATCAACTTCATTAAATTACAAATCTTACGTTAATTTCAATAAATCCCATTCATTTCAATAAATCACATTTTTATTTCTTGTTAAAGAAATTCAATTTTCACTTATTTATTGACTTCGTTACAAATTTCAAACTCAATTAATAAAGAACTAAATTTCACATAATCGAGGAGTTTCGATTTCACTTATTAACTTACTTAAATATTTTTCCAAACTTCATAAATAAAGAAACCCCATTTCATTTATTAACGAAGATCAAATTCACTTAATCAAAAGTTCGATTTTCTCTTATTAAAGAATTCAATTTTTATTCAATTATCAAATAATTCAAACTTATTCAATTATTCAATAATTTCAATCTTAATTATTAATAATTTCAAAACTTAATAATTACAAACTTGATTATAAATTCAAACTTAATTATTAATTCAAACTTAATCATCAAATCATTTCAACTTAATTATAAATTCAACTTAATAATTTCAAACTTAATTATAATTTCAAACTTAATTATAATTTCAAATTTAATTATTAAATGATTTCAAACTTAATAATTTCAAAACTCAATTATTACTAATTCCAAATTATTTATTAATAATTCCAAATTTAATTATTAAATAATTAAATTTCAAACAATGTTCTTTCATCAATTACTACGTTAATATTTGCTTCATATTTCAATCTTTACATTTTCCTTTAAAAATTCAAATTCCAACTTCATTTCAAAACTTATTCTTTACTCGAATAAAATCATTATTTTATTTTAAAATCAAATTATTGACCAATCGGATTTATTTAATTCTCTATCCTAGGTCAAATTCATTTGGGTATATATCATTTCAACCCGATTCCAAATTCAATTCAAGATCAAGCATAATAAAGGGAACTTGCAGTGTGATAACTGGGATGATATCAAAGTATATAAACAAGCAATAACAACAATCAAACACAATCCAGCAATCAATTCAAATAATCCTGAAATAATCGTATTAATTCACATTGTTGTTTGTGCGAATTAATATAATTATTTCTAGAATCTACACTATCATTTCATGTAGATTAAAGATTATTACACTAATTATTCTATGCAATTCTACACTTTACATCAATTATTCAATTTCATACTTCATCAACTAATACAACATAAATTCAAATGGTTCAAGTTAATTAACTATTTCTACATGTCAAATAATTAAACATTTAAGGGGTCATACTATACAAATTTAACTAATCAAATTCAACACATATGTCGATTCAAATTTTAACTATTTTACGTCAAATTCAATTGCATAATATTTATCACCTTGTACAATACAAATTTAACATCCAATATAGACAACAAACAATCAATCGATTATCAATCAACAGGATTATCATCGTGTAAATAACAGATAATTGTGTCAGATGTCAAAGGTGAACAGATACAGGTAATAGCATATATAACAGTGTAAATAACTATGGCAGCATATTTCAATTGTCGTTTCAATTTAAATCAAATTTAATAAATAAAAGAATATTAATCGTGAGTGATTGCTCACCTTTCGAGGCTAGATGATGAACGATAAGATGACACGGATACGCACACCGATACGGACTCTGAAATTGAGTTACGAATCCCAGCACGAATTCGTTGATCAAAGCTGATAACAATGAGTAGACGAAATCACATCAGAATTGAGTCGATGAAGATGAATGGGTAGAAGTGTACTTATATATATATAATATTATAAGTTTTCTTAAAAATCAATACTCAACTTACAACACCAATCAAAATAAAATATACACACACACACACACACACATATATATCCTTAAAACCAATATCAAACGAAAATCTATGTATTTAAATTTAAAATTATTATTTATACAATTCATACATTTCCTTCAAAATTCTTCCAAAATAAGTGTAGATAACATATATAAAACTGTAAAATGTAAAACAGAGAACAGAGTAGCTTATTACAAGAACAACGAAACAAAACCCAACTAATAATATAACTTGTATAAAACGAGTATAACTTAATAAAAGTTTCAAACAAACATATATCTATCAAATTTATATACATGCGCACCACATAAAAATATGACAGCAATGGACTGCTACCTGTACATAGGATAGAGGAGTGAACTTACCTTTATATGGACTTCTTATATAATATATGTTATATGCATAAATTGGAAGTAAGAAACGTGAACCAGAGAACCTAAAGTAACATATAAACAACTTTCATAACCACATACATACGGTAATTTAAAATTATCATTTATTTTATGAATAAAAATGAATTTACTATATTGTAATAAATGTAAGCTAACATATTATAAAAATAACGTATAATATATAACGCAAGCTATACGAAGTCTTAGGTACACAGCTATATATATATTTTGAAATGGATAGGCTCTGAGTTGTACTGCACAATAAAATGACCTTCATATAACTGAAGTATGCAGATCGACACATACGAAAATACCAATATATACAACTATAAATTTGCTAGTAAGTAATATACTTTTAAACGTATATATATTCACCCAGATGTTTAGAAAACTTTTAATACTAAAACTATGAACAATACATGTACAAACAGAGACTCGAAATTTCTTCTTCTTTTTTTATAACAAATTATATACAAACTATATAAAATAATTTCTTTTTTGAAACGAGACACGTACATAAAAATATGTTCCATAGACTTTACGCGTCATAAATATAGATAAAATGATTTAATCAACTAACCATATAAACAAAATCGTTATAAATGTGTCACATATAATTGGAACCTAGTCAGATCCCATACATGAAGATATTTTCGAAACTTAACATTTGTATTGTATAACAGTATGAACCATATTATATATTTATAAACTAACAAAATTAAACTACATATTACCGCATATATTGACCAACATACATACTTAGCACGCAATATACTCAACCCATAATAACTAGTATACATTTTCATATAAACAAATGTGCAATGTAGCTTTTTTTTTAAATAAATAAATAAATAAATAAATAAATAAAGTATATTTATTGTATAATCTTTATATATAAATGAAACATAGTAAAATACAACAACATTACCTTTAAATATATCACACATATAAGAGAGGAATATGCAATAGAGGCAGGCCGAGAAGTGAAGCGACCTATGAAGAGAAGCTGCTGCATGGAGGTCGAGCAGCAGTGGCAGACTGGAGCGGCTAGACTTGCTCAGGCGCATCTCGTCGAGGTGGAGATGCTCAGGCGGTAGGGGATGAAGGGAATAAAGCGAAGAGCTTGCTGGAAAGGGTTGAGGCCATGGGATACTCGTCTCCCAGTGCTGGCTGCCGTGGCCATGCGATTCACGGTGGAGGAGATTGGGCCGAGCTTGGGTGATGTTGACGAGATCGCTTCAATAACTGGTAGGAGGAGGGTGCGGTGAAAGGTAAGGCAGAGGGTGGGCGAACTTGATCACATGATGAGAATGCATGCGGGGTGAAGGAAGCAAGCGGAGGAGGAAGTGGATGTTCGGCATTGAGAGGCTGAAGTGGATCTCGGTATGGTCGGAGGTGCTTGTCTGCGGAAAGAGCTGTTGTATAGACGGAGGAGGCACGGCGGCACGGTGATAGTGAAACGCGACTGCGCACGCGGGTTCCGAGGCCGGGACAAGGTGGCCGAGGAGGGAGAAGAAGGGTGCGTGCATGGCTCAACAAAATATGAGGAAGAAATGGTGGATCTTGAAGTAGGAAAAATGAAAAGAAAGAGGAGAAAGAGAAGTAGGACGTTTACAGTAAAGAAGAGTGCAGGAAAAAATGAGCAAGCTTAAACATATACATGCCTTTTCATTTCTTCCTTTAAGAGAGTACTACGTGAATACCAAGCAAAAGTGGGGAAACCAAAAGTCCTACGTGAATACCAAGCAATAATAAAAGCTGTGACCATTTGTTCCTGAACGGTGGAAAAGAAATGGTCGCAAGTAAACAAAATGACGGACCGTTACGGTTAACCGTTTCGCGTGATTCGTCACGTACCGAAATTTCAAAACACAGAAGTGAATATACAATAGAGATCAGCACGATGAGACAACCAAAACGGTATAAAATTATCAGTGGCACGATCAAATTATAAAAATTCGAATTTTATACCAGCGTAAAATGCATGAAAAACACAAAAAAATAAGATCGACGGAGCTAAAGATGTCTGAATTTGGAAAAACGACAAACTGACATCTTGCTCAGAAGATGATTTAGAATTTTTCTATGTAAAAATATTTTGGTTTTGAAAACTTTTTATTTTCATCGCTTTTTAACTGATTAAATTGAAGTAAATTTATGCGCGAAATAAACTTTCATATTTTCGGACGAAAATTTACCAGTTGCTATGTTTAACTAGACGCATTACAAAGATCAAATTTATATTTCAAAATTTTATCGTTTATATTATTTCTTTTTTTTCCACACAAAACGGTTAATTAAATTAAATAAAATCATTAAAATATCCGGGTTGTTACACTCTCCCCCACTCAAAATTTTTCGTCCTCGAAAAGGAAGTAGGTAGGAGAATAGAAACAACCAAAAGAAAATAGACTTGAATTACATTATAAACAATTAATTTAAACCATACAAATTTTAATTTTAAATTAATTTATATTCAACAATTGACTTTAAACTCAAGGAATTTCCTTAACTTGGTTTATTTCCAATTTATCATTGTTTGTGGCAAAATTCATTTCAAACAAAAATTTATTTTATTAATTAATTTATTATTCAACTAACCTAGTATTCTATTTATTTCTATTAATCATTTATAATTTAATTTTAAGTGTATTTATTGAATTAAATTTTATTTCACTTAATATATCTTATCACATATATATTAAGTATATTTACATTTATCATAACTACTCAAATTTTATTTTAAAATTCTTTTGATATCATTTTATATTGTATAATATTCAATTTCATAGTTAACCTTTGAAAATTTAGGTAAGTTATATATATATATATATATATATATATATATATATATATATATATATAATGCAATTGAGTATTATATAAATAAAATTTCTAATTTAATTATTCAAGCTTAAATTTTATTCAACATTTCGATTTCGTTTTATAATTGAAATTATCCTTTAACATAAATTTAAGAATTAAATTTTTGAGTAACTTTAAATTTATTTAGAGATAAATAAATACATATATATATATATATATATATTTAAATCATATATCAATATATATATATATATATATATATATTACAAATTAAATCATATTTTAAGAAATTTAAATCGATTTAATTTCAAAAACAAAACTGTAGCAAAGCTACGAATTGGTCTCTTCTTTTCGAAACTCGAAAATGAATGTTAATGATGTGACCGTCATCACCGAAATTATTTTCCAGCGACAAAAGAGAAGAGCTCTATCTTAATAATTAAAAATTCTTTGAAAACCATTTCTATTCGAAAATATTTAAATAATATACAATTTTAAAACTTTAAAACCATAGTTCGAAATTGTCGGAAATTAAATTCTCAAATTCTTGTTTTAAATTCATTTTAAATTCCAAATCAATTTTAACCTAGTTTTATAAATTAATTTATTTATATTATTCAATAGTCAATGGTTTACAAGCCATAAATGAAAATCAAATATTACTATTGCTGGCAATAGATTCATTAACAATTTAGTTTCAGAATTTTATACTTATATATAATTTAATTGTACAAAACTATTTTATTTACCAAATTTGAAAACAATATTGTGTCAATTTGCTCTGCTCAAGTGTTTTGGAAATCCTATCGATAGTATTGACCAGACGAATCGGTCGAAAACTCAAACCAACATCAACAACTCAAACAACACATGATATATTATAAAACATTTAAATCTTAATTTACAAGTACACTTCCTCGCTCGACGATATAATAATGGATTTCAAAATAAGTAAAGAGATTCAAATTTGATGGAAATCAAATCAAAAAGAATTTTGATTCGATAATAGGTTTGAAACAAAGATAAGATGATTAATGTCAAAATAGAAAGATTGATAAGTTTACTAAATCGCGGGCAACCATAATCGGGTCGACCGTGACTTCAAAAATTAGATCGATGCAGAATTTCGAGGCAAATTTACATTCGATCGCAAGAGATAGAATTCGGGTATAGCAGGAGATAGATAGCATTGTAAACCGAGGATACAGAAATCTTCGGTAAATCGATGTTTTATTGTAAAGGAGTTTTATCCATTTACAAATAATTCGAAGATTGGCAGACCGCCGATTCATTATAAAGATCATTCGAAGTGGAGTTATGGGATTCTTCAGAATTGAAAGAAGACGAATAGTGGGGGACACGAATGAATTTCGGAATCGAGGGAACGCTCCAAAATTCAAAGGAATTAAGTCAAAAGGAAGAGGTTGAAACTCGAATGAGAGTGATTCTGTAAATACATTTACCTTAGGCTAAGTTTTGCCTAGAGCTACCAAAAGCTCTGATACCAACTGTAACGAACCGCTATTTTGGACTATTCGCATCCGCACACGTCGGACTTGAATAATTCAAAATACCGAATTGTTAATTTAAAATTTGGCAAAACTCAGATATACAGTAAATAAATAATCATGGAATCACAGACACATAGTAATAATATGCAGCGGAAGTAAAAGAGATAGTAGTTCATGAAGCTACTATATAAATATATAAGACACATCAGAGTTTACAACAAAAGAGAAATACGATACATCAAGTACAAATCAGAATACATCACTGGAATCATCGAATACTGAAAGCAGAATAGATGGCTGGATCTTCAAGCAAAGCTCCAACTCCAAAGGTGAGCCTCGAATACTGGTACACTCAGTCTGACCCGAGCATAAAGCAAAACACAAAACACTCGAGTCGGGATTAATATTCTCATATCAATAAATTCAACTCAAGTGAAAAAGCAATCGAAATACAAGTAACTCAAAGGATGTTGGAATCACCATCCTCTAAGGATTCATTAAACTATCTACTATGTAGTAGTGTACGCTAAATAGATAATGTCTATCAGTAATATAAAGTATCAAAATAGTGTTAAGGCGTTACCATTATCCCCCTTAACACATTTTATATAGATGGCATAGTCTTTACAGCACTGTAAACTCCACCCTAAAGTAGTGGGCTATCAGGGAGTACTCCATAGGTATAACAAAAAACAAATTCGTAGTGGTCGTGTATATAGGGATACAAGTATGACAAGGCACATGAGGCAATACCCAAGGTAGTTAAACTACCGTTCGCCTGATCCGGACTGGTGAGAACGCATCGCCGCAGCGATCGCAACACCGCGAAACAACACTCCTGAAATTCCAAGGATGCACCAATCAATCACAAGTAATGAGTAGCAGTTACGAAGAAGTGTGTTCGCTCGAGGTGGCTAACCCCATTTGGCCCGGCACGGCTCCTGATTTTAGTCATTTTCAATTTGACACAAGTGTCAAGGCTATCCATTATTGTTCTCTTTCTTCAGTCATCACGTACATCATTCCAACCACTTCATTCTGGATCATCACACTGCGTATAGTTATTGAAGTGATTTTCGGTTTAGATAGAGAGTATATCCATAACCGATTCCGGTCTCTTTAATAACTTTCGTAATTATTTCACCGATTTGTCGCTTAATATATTTCAAAACCGAATCAATTTCAATTTCAATCAGAGTTCGTAAATCAACATTTCGTTTGTCTTTCTAAATCAATTTCCAAAGTTTACGTTTCAAAACTTCCAAATTACCATTTCAAAATCTTATAATTCGATTTCAACTTTTATTTAAACAATTCAAATATTGATTCAAGTTCATATATAAATTTCATTCCAAAATCATTTAAAATGGTTTAATTTTCATTCAAATCAATTTAAATTCATTTATCGATTTCATTCCATATTCATTAAGTAAATTTGTCAATCAAAACAACTTCTATTTAAAATCCAATTCATTTAAATCAATTACTTACATTCAACTTCATTATATCAAAACTTCAAATTGAATTAAACTAAATTCGTCAAATCAACTTCTTTAAATTACAAGTCTTAAGTTAATTTCAATAAATCCCATTCATTTCAATAAATAACATTTTTATTTCTTGTTAATGAAATTCAATTTTCACTTATTTATTGACTTCGTTACAAATTTCAAACTTAATTAATAAAGAACTAAATTTCACATAATCGAGAAGTTTCGATTTCACTTATTAACTTACTTAAATATTTTTCCAAACTTCATAAATAAAGAAACCCCATTTCATTTATTAACGAAGATCAAATTCACTTAATCAAATGTTCGATTTTCTCTTATCAAAGAATTCAATTTTTATTCAATTATCAAATAATTCAATCTTATTCAATTATTTAATAATTTCAATCTTAATTATTAATAATTTCAAAACTTAATAATTACAAACTTGATTATCAATTCAAACTTAATTATTAATTCAAACTTAGTCATCAAATCATTTTAACTTAATTATAAATTCAACTTAATAATTTCAAACTTAATTATAATTTCAAACTTAATTATAATTTCAAATTTAATTATTAAATGATTTCAAACTTAATAATTTCAAAACTTAATTATTACCAATTCCAAATTATTTATTAATAATTCCAAATTTAATTATTAAATAATTAAATTTCAAACAACGTTCTTTCATTAGTTACTACGTTAATATTTGCTTCATATTTCAATCTTTACATTTTCCTTTAAAAATTCAAATTCCAACTTCATTTCAAAACTTATTCTTTACTCGAATAAAATCATTATTTTATTTTATTTTAAAATCAAATTATTGACCAATCAGATTTATTCAATTCTCTATCCTAGGTCAAATTCATTTGGGTATATATCATTTCAACCCGATTCCAAATTCAATTCAAGATCAAGCATAATAAAGGGAACTTGCAGTGTGATAACTGGGATGGTGTCAAAGTATATAAACAAGCAATAACAACAATCAAACACAATCCAGTAATCAATTCAAATAATCCCGAAATAATCGTATTAATTCACATTGTTGTTTGTGCGAATTAATATAATTATTTCTAGAATCTACACTATCATTTCATGTAGATTAAAGATTATTACACTAATTATTCTATGCAATTCTACACTTTACATCAATTATTCAATTTCATACTTCATCAACTAATACAACATAAATTCAAATGGTTCAAGTTAATTAACTGTTTCTACGTGTCAAATAATTAAACATTTAAGGGGTTATATTATACAGATTTAACTAATCAAATTCAACACATATGTCGATTCAAATTTTAACTATTTTACGTCAAATTCAATTGCATAATATTTATCACTTTGTACATTACAAATTTAACATCCAATATAGACAACAAACGATCAATCGATTATCAATCAATTGGATTATCATCGTGTAAATAACAGATAATTGTGTCAGATGTCAAAGGTGAACAGATACAGGTAATAGCATATATAACAGTGTAAATAACTACGGCAGCATATTTCAATTGTCGTTTCAATTTAAATCAAATTTAATAAATAAAAGAATATTAATCGTGAGTGATTGCTCACCTTTCGACGCTAGATGATGAACGAGAAGATGACACAGATACGCACACCGATACGGACACTGAAATTGAGTTACGAATCCAAGCACGAATTCGTTGATCAAAGTTGATAGCAAGGAATAGACGAAATCACATCAGAATTGAGTCGATGAAGATAAATGGGTAGAAGTGGACTTATATATATATATGTGTGTGTGTGTGTGTGTGTGTGTGTGTGTGTAATATTATAAGTTTTCTTAAAAATCAATACTCATCTTACAACACCAATCAAAATAATATATATACACACACACACACATATATCCTTAAAACCAATATCAAACGAAAATCTATATATTTAAATTTAAAAATTATTATTTATACAATTCATACATTTCCTTCAAAATTCTTCCAAAATAAGTGTAGATAACATATATAAAACTGTAAAATGTAAAACAGAGAACAGAGTAGCTTATTACAAGAGCAACGAAACAAAACCCAACTAATAATATAACTTGTATAAAACGAGTATAACTTAATAAAAGTTTCAAACAAACATATATCTATCAAATTTATATACATGCGCACCACATAAAAATATAACAGCCATGGACTGCTACCTGTACATAGGATAGAGGAGTGAACTTACCTTTATATGGACTTCTTATATAATATATGTTATATGCATAAACTGGAAGTAAGAAACGTGAACCAGAGAACCTAAAGTAACATATAAACAACTTTCATAACCACATACATACTGTAATTTAAAATTATCATTTATTTTATGAATAAATATGAATTTACTATATTGTAATAAATGTAAGCTAACATATTATAAAAATAACGTATAATATATAACGCAAGCTATACGCAGTCTTAGGTACATAGCTATATATATATATTTTGAAATGGATAGGCTCTGAGTTGTACTGCACAATAAAATGACCTTCATATAACTGAAGTATGCAGATTGACACATACGAAATTACCAATATATACAACTATAAATTTGCTAGTAAGT
Source organism: Allium cepa (assembly GCA_030765085.1). Lineage (NCBI taxonomy): Eukaryota > Viridiplantae > Streptophyta > Magnoliopsida > Asparagales > Amaryllidaceae > Allium > Allium cepa. Next base: position 327,173,331 of record CM060931.1, on the reverse strand, counting down.
AATATACTTTTAAACGTATATATATTCACCCAGATGTTTATAAAACTTTTAATACTAAAACTATGAACAATACATGTACAAATAGAGACTCGAAATTTCTTAATTATATACAAACTATATAATATTTTTTTTTTTTGAAACGAGACACGTACATAAAAATATGTTACATAGACTTTACGCGTTATAAATATAGATAAACTGATTTAATCAACTAACCATATAAACAAAATCGTTATAAATGTGTCACATATAATTGGAACCCAGTCAGATCCCATACATGAAGATATTTTCGAAACTTAACATTTGTATTGTATAACAGTATGAACCATATTATATATTTATAAACTAACAAAATTAAACTACATATTACCGCATATATTGACCAACATACATACTTAGCACGCAATATACTCAACCCATAATAACTAGTATACATTTTCATATAAACAAATGTGCACTGTAGCTTTTTTTTTTAAATAATAAATAAATAAATAAATAAATAAAGTATATTTATTGTATAATCTTTATATATAAATGAAACATAGTAAAATATAACAACATTACCTTTAAATATATCACACATATAAGAGAGGAATATGCAACAGAGGCGGGCCGAGAAGTGAAGCGACCTATGAAGAGAAACTGCTGCATGGAGGTCGAGCAGCAGTGACGGACTGGAGCGGGTAGACTTTCACGGGCGCATCTCGTCGAGGTGGAGATGCTCAGGCGGTAGGGGATGAAGGGAATAAAGCGATGAGCTTGCTGGAAAGGGTTGAGGCCATGGGATACTCGGCTCCCAATGCTGGCTGCCATGGCCATGCGATTCACGGTGGAGGAGATTGGGCCGAGCTTGGGTGATGTTGACGAGATCGCTTCAATAACTGGTAGGAGGAGGGTGCGGTGAAAGGTAAGGCAGAGGGTGGGCGAACTTGATCACATGATGAGCTGCGCTGGCGAATGCATGCGGGGTGAAGGAGGCAAGCGGAGGAGGAAGTGGATGTTCGGCGTTGAGAGGCTGAAGTGGATCTCGGCATGGTCGGAGGTGCTTGTCTGCGGAAAGAGCTGTTGTGTAGACGGAGGAGGCACGGCGGCACGATGATAGTGAAACGCGACTGCGCGCGCGGGTTCCGAGGCCGGGACAAGGTGGCCGAGGAGGGAGAAGAAGGGTGCGTGCATGGCTCAACAAAATATGAGGAAGAAATGGTGGATCTTGAAGTAGGAAAAATGAAAAGAAAGAGGAGAAAGAGAAGTGGGACGTTTGCAGTAAAGAAGAGTGCAGGAAAAAATGAGCAAGCTTAAACATATACATGCCTTTTCATTTCTTCCTTTAAGAGAGTACTACGTGAATACCAAGCAAAAGTGGGGAAACCAAAAGTCCTACGTGAATACCAAGCAATAATAAAAGCTGTGACCATTTGTTCCTGAACGGTGGAAAAGAAATGGTCGCAAGAAAACAAAATGACGTGCCGTTACGGTTAACCGTTTCGCGTGATTCGTCACGTACAGAAATTTGAAAACACAGAAGTGAATATACAATAGAGATCAGCACGATGAGACAATCAAAACGGTATAAAATTATCAGTGGCAGGATCAAATTATAAAAATTCAAATTTTATACCAGTGGAAAATGCATGAAAAACACACAAAAATAAGATCGACGGAGCTAAAAATGTCCGAGTTTGGAAAAACGACAAACTGACATCTTGCTCAGAAGATGTTTTAGAATTTTTCTATGTAAAAATATTTTGAGTTTGAAAACGTTTTATTTTCATCGCTTTTTAACTGATTAAATTGAAGTAAATTTACGCGCGAAATAAACTTTCATATTTTCGGACGAAAATTTACCAATTGCTATGTCTAACTAGACGCATTCCAAATATCTAATTTATATTTCAAAATTTTATCGTTTATATTATTTCTTTTTTTCAACACAAAACGGTTAATTAAATTAAATAAAATCGTTAAAATTTCCCAAATTGATTTTAAATTAAATAAAATCGTTAAAATATCCCAAATTGATTTTAAAATCGTTACATTATGCTAAAAACAATATTTTCCAAATTGATTTCATTTGCGTTTATTCCAAGACGTTTCGAGTCCGTACGATCAAACGACAAGTCCGATCGCTACGAAACTGGAAGTCCTATAATAATTTACCGCTACGGATCCGATGAAACTAGTTTCGTCGAAATCCGAGTCCTGGACTAAAATGGCTATTTTTATATTAATTAAATAAATTAAAAATAAGTCAATTAAATCCAATTTTTAAATTTCACTTCTATAACTGGAAATGTTATCACTTTAATTTTCTTAATCATTCACATTAACTAAACCAAATTTAGATGTAAATTTAGAGTTAACTAATTTATCCATTTCAGCGTTAAATTTTCAATTTCACTATATTCACAAATTATAAATTAAATTTGCAAAAATTCCATTGAATTCACTATCCATTCTTATTATCAAATTCATTATAGTCAAATGGATGAAATTAACAATTGGTTCAAACCTATTACATAAATATTTTCCAATTTCAACTTAATTTTTAAATTAACGTAATAATTAAATATTTAATTTCATTCATCTGCAATTAATCGAATTATTATAAATTAAATAAATTAACTCACTATTTAAAATTCAAATTCTATAATTCATAAATTTTATCATCTTGTATTACTTATTAATTTATAATTCTTTAAAATAATTCTCATCTCAATTTAAAGTAAATTAATTCACCAATTAAAGTATTTATTTCAATTTTTTAAAATAATCCCTTTATTATAAATTGAATCCAATTTATTTCAATAAGTTTCCAATTAAACAGATTAGATTCAATTCCAACCCTTAAATTGAGTCTATTATACTCTATACTACAATTAGCACTTGTCTCACGTTTCATTCCATTAATATATTCAAATTCCATCTTCATTTCAATTAGCGTAATAAATTAACTTTCATTTATAATAAATTCATTTACCAAATTAATTTGGTAACTTTTAATAATTGCTCTTATACGTTCGTTACTTATCAATCCAGATTTAAAATTCCATACATAACGCAAATTTTATTCCATTGCATTAATATACGCCTATTTACATTTTAATTTGAATGAATATTACGTTTTTAAATGTGTACTTCTATCAATTAAATGTATTCATTAATTAAGGTTTTAAAATCAATAAATGAATTTTACTTAATTTCATCCTTAAACCAGTTTATTACTCTACATACATTGCGTACTAATTCATCAATTTACATACTATGACATATCTTCCCAATTTATCAATTACTACCTTATAAACTTATGTTTCTATTAAATTTTCATTTACACTTTCGTTACTATACTAATAATCATTAAAGTAAGGTTTCTTATCAACACGAACATTAAATTTTGTTTCTAACATTGATTGTATTTGTTTTTATTAATTGACCCTTTATTAGTAATAAAATTTCCTTAAATTGCATTCAGTTACTGTTTGACAATGTGTTCTTTCATAAATCAATTCAATACTTACTTTTATATTCCTCCATATTCAATTATATCCAGGTATAATACTTACACTATTTCATTTATTGCAGTTTCATTAAATCTATCCAAATTTTAGCTTTAATAACCATTGTTATCCTTCATCCTAGTTATTATTCATTACTCCTTTACAAATTTTATTCGTTTCAATATTATTCCATTTATTACAATAGATCCAATTAATCAAAATTTAATATCAATACATCGTTTTAAATTTAATTTCAACCAATTACTATAATTTCATACATAATATTAAGTTCATTCGACCACCACAAATTTTATCATTTCACTGGTTAAATCAATATTCTCATTTGTTTCCTTATATTAAACTTATAACCAAGGATGACAATTTACATTATTTCAATTAATTCAATCTCATCTTTTTTTATTGTTAATTTTTATTACAACCGCTACACTTAAATTTCTATATTCGCTTCATTATAAATTATAAGATTTTATTTCTTTCTAAATTTAATTAAAAATCTTATTAATTTAACTCATTTTAATCATCGAATTTTACGGGTCGTTACAATTATGGGCACCCAGAGTTTAGAAAGGGAACAATAAACTCCAGGCCAGTCATGGGACTGGTGTGAGATCTCAAAACGGTTATTTTCACAAAAAAAAGAAAACGAAATCCGCTATGCTTTTTGAAAATGAAACTACCATAAGGCCTCCCGCCACACACACAATGCAAATGCAGAATTGGAGGAGATATCTCCTTATGATAGTCAAACATGCTTAATACGCAAAATCTTTTTATATTATCATTAGTGCATAGTGAAGAAAGCATTTCGAAAGTATAATGTTAATCTTAGCCAGCATACAACCATTATTGTATGCCTACTATAGCTACCATGTTCAATAGCAGGCTACCGCCACTTTCGATGGGAGGTTATATAACTAAAACCGTACAAAGCGCGTATTGTTTTATTGGATTTCCAACAAATGGTCAGGCTAAGGAACTTCCTACGGCCACATGGGTACGTCTCTGGAGGAACGTCCAGAGAACCTACCCGGCTCTCTGCCAACACAAGGTCGGTTACTCCCTTCCCCGGACGTAAAACCTAAGATATGCCACCCCCGGTCATTTGCGACCTTTATCCGAGGATCCTCTACACCAACAACCATAAAGAAAAGTATTTGAAGTAACCACAAAAGTTAAATATCAGGGCTCCATACCTGACACCACCTTTTTCCAGAAGGAATGGCAATACCCTAGGGGAGCTACCCTTGAAACTTTGTCGCATCTTTCATGTTTCGACCATTACCGGTTTGTGAGGCTCGAGGAGGTCTCATCCACAAATATACACTTTTCACAAAGTCATGCTTTGATCAATAAATGATCAGCAGCACTTCGTATGCCACATTACCAAATTGGAGAATGTATCACTAGTAACCATCAACTACATAACCTCTGAGCTCGTACGTCTCAGAGAAGGGTGCTAAGCTAAGAGAATAAATTTTCCGCCACCAAACAGAAATGTATTTGATAGAAACCAGCTTTACATCTCAAAGTGTAATGTCAGACACACATCCATACAAGTCTGTTCCGGGTTCGAACAGAATCGAAGGCCCTTCCGAAGAAGCCCTTCCAATCTGGGTATCCACAATCCCGATCGGACTTCCCATCTCTTAGGGAATCTCTATACCGTAGCTACTCAGTAAAGAGACAATCGATAGGTTATCCTATCGTTCCCGCAAATACCCGGTCTTCAGCACCGGTCTTCAAATGCTATCCATAACGTCGTATCATTATGGGTTATATGACACAAAGATCCTCTCCCAGCTAATCCGAATAACGAGTGTAAAATTTAAAAACATATGGATATGGGATTTCATTTAAGTCATAACTTTAAAATTCATAACTTTCTTTCAAATGATTTAAACAAATTACCATTCAAATCTTTAAACAAAAGGATTCATTCCACAAAGTTCGCCCAATTTCATAAAGATCCATTCACGGATTTAAAAACAATTTCCATCAATTGGATTAACTCATTTAATCTTTAGACCAAAGATTTAATCTGTAGCTTCCAAAACCGTTTCCGAAGATTCATTCATAACTTGGAAAAACATTTTCAATTCAACTTGAACTTCCTTTAATACAAATTGAAAATTCATTTCTTATATGAAAGCTAATATTGTTTGAAAGCAAATAGTTTTTATTTCGGAAAAATCCAATTTCATTTATACAAGTTAAGATCTTTCGGTTAATTTAAATTCCCAAAGCAACACTTTCTAAAATGGTTTAAGTTCATGTAAACTTATATAACCCTTTTTAAAAAAAATCATAAGTTCACGACATAGAATTCAATTTCTATTTTTTTTTTCAAATTTAAATCAAATTCAAAACTAAATTAAGTTATTCAAAAATAACTTTTATTTTTTTGAAATTCCTTTTCATAATTTTTTCCACTTTAAATCCGATTTATTTCCAAAACCAGTGGGATTCAAAAACCCAATTATAAAATTATTTCAAAAACCTGTGACTTAACCAATTTCCACGTGTAATCCATATTTGTGAGTATATAGTGTAGTCCAGAGGTTTAACACAATAGTGCACAACTTCAACCGTCACAAATTCAATCATATCAACATCGACAAGCGGTATAATCCATAATGCTTGTCTTCATTCACAGACTTGTAGATAAAATAAATTTATCAATGAGATATATCACATAATATAAATAATGTAATAACCCATAAATTTAACCGGTTTTAATAATGTTATTAATTGAAATTTTGTGGAATTTTAAATGATAAAATTTTAAAATAAAATTTTAATATTTGAAATGCGTCTAGTTAAACATAGAACTTGGTAAATTTTCATCCGAAAATATGAAGTTTATTTTCGTGCGTAAATTTACTTCAATTTAACCAGTTATAAATCGATGAAAATAAAACGTTTTCCAAACCAAAATATTTTTACATAGAAAAATTTTAAAACCTCTTCTGAGCAAGACGTTATTTTTCGTTTTTCAAAATTCGGACTTCTTTAGCTCCGTCGATCTTATTTTTCTGTGTTTTTCATGCATTTTCCGCTAGTAGAAAATTCGAATTTTTATAATTAAATCTTACCACTGATATCTGTATACTATTTTGATCGTCTAGTCATGCTGACATCTATGGTATATTCATTTCCGTGTTTTGAAGTCCGGTACATGACGGAATCTGTAAACGACGGATCGTATCGGTATCCGTTTAACATCTCTTGGTTTCATTTGTCCTTTCAGCTATCTACGTGAATTGAAGAGATCAATAATTTTACACAGCTGCCAACCACTAAAATTAACTGCTTCTTGAATTCAAAATTTTGACTTTTGTTATTCCCAATGCAAGCTTCAATATGCCAGTTCGTCCTTCCATTTGTTAGCTATGAAAAAATTCTAGTTATGTATATGCACGCATTAAAACAAGAAGGCATCACTTTTTCCCCTTTATATTTCTGAATGAAAATGAACAGATTTGCTCAACTTCCTTCACGCATGAAGCTAAAAGATGGAAACTTTCCATTCTCTCTGTTAGTTCAAATGCACACCCACCCTTTTCGTTTTAATTCTTTTCTTCTTTCTATTAGTTCACTTCTCCTCTGCATGAAAAAGAAAGAAAAAAAAGAAAAAAAAAACAAAGACAGCAACCGAGGCCTCCATCTACCCTCCGCATGCCGCCACATCGTGCTCCCTTACGACCTCACCACCACCGCTCCACCAAACACATCAGCCACGCACAAACGGCCACGGCCCGAGCCCGCCTCGCCACAAACTCCGGCCATCTCCACTTCCATCAACCACCGCGCAACCCATAGCCATTATTGGCCTTCCTCACTGCAGCGCCTCTCCCCTCATGTTCCATCGGACCCGCCTCCATGAAACTTCCTCTTCCTTCTACCCTCTCTCTCATGCCACAGCCTGATCCTAAGCACCACCCTTGTGCCGCATCAATAGAAACCGAACACTTGTTGACCGTCAACCCAAATGTTAGCATCCCTCATCCAATCTTCGCCGCAGCTATCACCATCGCCGACACCCCTCCGCCGCGGCCTACCTTCCCACCAGCAGCGTCGCCGATCTTCATTCACCAGCTCCTCTCATGGCTTATACTCGTAAGCGCGTTACTTTTATAGTATTATTTTTATTTTTTTATTCGCTCTGCTCGGTGAAGTAATATGTTTTCCTTGCCTTGTTCTTTCATGCTCAAACCTTCCTTTGTTGAAAATTATATTATATATATGCGTCGTTAGTGATTAGCTGCATATACGTACAGCCGAACCTTCTATCAACCAGGCCAAGTCCGCCTATTATATCTTATATATATAGGTTATATATATGCACGTTAGATCTTGCTGTCTGTTCATGCATTGAACTCTCTTTCTTGCTTTGTGAAAACTTATACATATGTTGTGCCAGGCTGTCATCTTAGTTTATAATTTTGTTGAATAGTATACTATAAGGGCTTCTAGGCTTTGTCAATTTGAAACATATTTGTGCTGCATTGTGCTTTCAAATTGGAACCAATACACATGTTACATATATATAAAAAAAAACTTTTACGTGTTGAATAGTATTGTACATGCTGACTAAAGCAAGAAAGGCTCATCTTTGAATCTAAGCTTATTTCTGTAATGTATGCCGACATCTATATATTTACACTTTGTCGGAAATCTTTGCATTTTTTTGACAAAAGTAATATATATGTACGTATATATTTTACTCCTTCAATGTCTGTAAAAAATAAATAATAATGTGTGTATATATTGCATATGTACATATATCTATTTTTCATCGACTTATCGTGCTAAATCGACTCATGTTTGTCGCAGCTAATTGACTCTTCGTGCATGATTCGTGCCAATGTCCGTTACGTCGTACTTTTCTGTAGCTGTTTTTCCATCGTTCTCTAGCCACGAAAGGTGAGCAATCACTCACGATTAATATTCTTTTATTTATTAAATTTGGTTTCAACTAAAACGAAAATTGAAATATGCTGCTGTTAGTTATTTACACTGTTATATATATTGTTATCTGTATCAGTTCACCTGTGATATCTGACACCATTATCTGTTAATTATACGATGATAATCCCGGTCGGTTGATAATTGATTGATTGATTGTTGTTTATATTGGATGTTAAATTGTAATGTATAAAGTGATAAATATTATGCAATTGAATTTGACGTAGGAGTTAAAAATTTGAAAATTATATATGTGTTGAATTTGATTAAATAAATTTGTATAATATGACCCCTTTAGATGTTTAATTTCTCGACACGTAGAAATATAGTTAATTGCACTTTGAACCATTAAAATATATGTTGTATAAAGTGATATAGTATGAAATTGAATAATAGATGTCAAGTAAAGAACCGTATTTATATTAGAGTAATAATCTTTAATCTACACGAAATGATAGTGTAGATTCTAGAAATAATTATATTAATTTGCACAAATAACAATGTGAGTTAATACGATTATTTCGGGATTATTTGAATTAATTATTGGATTGTTATTGATCGTTGTTATTGCTTATTTATTTACTTTGACACCATCCCAGTTCTCACACTACAAGTTCCCTTTGCTACGCTTTGATTTTTATTTGAATTGAAATGGAATCGGGTTGAAATGATAAATACCCAAATAAACTTTGACTTAGGATAGAGAATTAAATAAAATCCGGTTGGTCAATAATTGATTTAAGAATAAAATAAAGATTTTATTTGATTAAAATAATAAAGTTTTGAAAGGAAGTTAGAATTTGAAATTTAATAAAGGTAATGTTAATATTTAATAATCTGAAATGAAATATTAACAAAGTAATTAAGGGAAGAATGTTGTTTAATTTAAGAAATGAATGAACTAAGTTTTGAAATTATTTAATAATAAAGTTTGAAATTATTGAATAATTAAGCTTTGAAACTATTTAATAATTTAATAAGATTGAATTAATTAATAATTAAATGTAATTGAATTTTGATATGAAAAATTGGACTTCGTAATAAGTGGAATTGAACTTCTTTAATAAGTAAAGTTGAGCTATGAAATAATTAAGTTTTGAAATTTGTCCAAATCAAGTAAGTAATAAGTGAATTAAGTTCTTTATGAACTGAGTTTTGGAATTTGTAACTAAGTAAATGAATAAATGAAATTGAATGTCTTTAGCAAGAGATAAAATGTAATTTATTGAAATTAATTAAAGGATTTGATTTGACGAATTTAACTTAATTAAATTTGTAAGCTTTGATATAATGAAGTTGAACGTAAGTAATTGATTTAATGATTGGAAATTAAATGGAAATTGTTTAAATGATAAATTAGCTTAACGAATATTGATGAAATTGATAAATGAATTTAAAATTGATTGGAATGTTAAATTTAATAACTTTAATTAATTTCAGAATGAAACTTATATACGAACTTGAATTAATATTTTAATTGTTTTAAATAAAAGTTGAAACTTAATTATAAGATTTTGAAATGGTATTTTGGAAATTTTGAAACGTAAATTATGGAAATTGATATTGAAAGACAATTGAAATATTAATTTACAAATTTTAATTGAAATTGAAATTGACTTGGTTTTGAAATATATTAAACGACCAATCGGTGTAATAATTACGAAAGTTATTAAAGAAACCGGGATCGGTTATGGACATACTCTCTGTCTAAACCGAAACCACTTTAATAACTATACGTGGAGTGTGATCCAGAATGAAGTGGTTGGAGTGATGTACGTGATGACTGAAGAAAGAGAACGATAATGGATAGCCTTGACACTTGTGTCAAATTGGAAATGACTAAAACAGGAGCCGTGCCGGGCCAAATGGGGTTAGCCACCTCGAGCGAACACACTTCTTCGTAAACTACTCATTAGTTGTTATTGATTGGTGCACCCTCGTACTTTTGGGAGTGTTGTTTCACGGTGTTGCGATCGTTGCAGCGATGCATTTTCACCACTCCTGTAACGCTTCGGATTTTCGTTGCCGAAAAACCGAATAGTTATGGGTTTTAAAAAAAGATTTTAAGAAAAGAAGAAGAGAGAAAAAGAAAATAGAAAAATAGAATTTGAAAATAGAAAAAATAGAGGGAAAAGAAGATAGACAATTTTAAAAAAAAACAGAGAATTAGAAAAACAGAAGATAGAAGAATTTTAAAAATAGAACGGGACAGAAGAAAACAACAGAAAAACAACAGAATCTCACAATTCGCAGCGGAACAACATATAATAATAAATGAATAATCTTTAAACAAAGAACTATATCAGTTATTACATTTTATACATTACATTACATCATATCATCAGAGTGTACAACAACATACAACAATAAACAGTGCAGCGGAAAAGAAATACTATATAAACTAGTAATACGCCATGCCATCCAGCTTGCCTCCAGCAACTCCAGAATATCCAGAATATCCTGATAAACCTAACTCTTAACTGCCCGTGTGGAAATTGGTGGGCACCCAGAGTTTAGGAAGGAAAACAATAAACTCCAAGTCAGTCATGTGACTGGTGTGAGAACTCAAAACAGTTTATTTATCTTTAAAATCAAAATAGAAGAATATCTTTAAATCAATTCGCAATGCTTTTAAAAATGAGACTACCATAAGGCCTCCCGCACACACACACATGCAAACGCAGAATCGGAGGAGATTTCTCCTTATGATAGTCAAAGATGCTTGATACGCATTTAAGATAACATTTGATATTATTACTAGTGCATAGTGTAGGAAAAATTCATTTCGAAAGTAGAATATAAATCTTAGCCAGCATAGACATTTCGAACTATGCCTACTATAGCTACCATCCAAACAGTGGTGACCACCATAAGTGAATAGCAGGTTCTACAACTAATACCGTACAAGTTTCGTATTGGGAATTGGATTTCCAACAAACGGTCAGGCCAAGGAACTTCCCATTGCCACTGAGAATGCCTCTGGAAAGACATCCCCGAGAACCAAACCGGATCTCTGCCAACACAAGGCCGGGTTACCCCTAACTGGGTAACTACTGACACGAGCACGCCATTCCCCGGTCCTTTAGGACCTTTTCAACCGAGCGCTCGATATCCAACATCACACCATAATAAATAGAGTGTTTTCAACATGAGTAAGTATCTGGGCTCCATACCATGATACCACCCCTTTCCAGAAGGAAATGCACATACCCTAAGGGGAGCTACAGCAACCCCTAATAACCTTGCCGCATCTTTCCTGTTTTGACCATTTCTGGGATGTGAGGCTCGACGAAGTCACGTCCACAAAAACATACTTTATATAAAAGCCATGCTTTGGGTCAACAAATGATCAACACAATGATCACTAAGATAGACGATCAAATAAATGATCCTATCACAATAATCAACACAGTGATCATTTCAGCATCACTCAGCATGTCACATTACCAAAATGGGATATATCGCTGATAACTTCAACTATATAACCTTTGAGCTCGTACGTCTCAAAGAAGGGTGTTAAGCAAAGAATAAATTCTCCGCCACCAACAGAAATATATTTGAAAGAAATCGGCTTTATATCTCAACTTGTAATGTCAGACATACAATCCATACAAGTCTGTTCCGGGATCGAACAAAACCGAAGGCACTTACAAAGAAGTCCTTGCAATCCGGATATTCACAATCCTGATCGGATTCACCATCACATATGGAGTTTCTATACCGGCGCGACTCAGTGCAGAAACAATCGATAGGTCATCCTATCGCTCTTGCAAATATCCGGTCTTCAACACCGATCTTCAAATGCAATTCACAACGACGTATCACATATTCGGAATGGGTTATACGACCCCATGGTCCTTTCCCGGTTAACCCGAATAGTGAGCGCTTATTCAAAAATAAGTGTGCATTCAAATTCAATCAATTCACATCAAATACCCATTCAAAGGGAAATATTGATAGTCGGTTATTGAACTATCAATGGATATGCACACATCACCAGATTCCAAATAATTTTCCAAATTATTTATTTTCCAAAATATCTTTACAAGATATATAATTTCAATTCTTCAAAAATAAATCAATATTTATTTTTTTTTTTAGACAAATTCCACTTCCTTTATAAATTCCTTAGTGAATTTATAATTCCAAAATATCAATGAATATTCGATTTCAATTATTCATTTTCAATTTATCTTCAAGAAGATAAATTCTATAAATTCACTTCATATTGGAAAACATTTCCATACTTATTCAATAAGTAATTCACAATCTTTTATTTTCAACACTTAGAAAATATTCAATATACTTAAACCGAATTAAGTATATATTTCATTCTTTAAGGAAATCATTCACTTAACATATTTATTTGGGCCAAAACGAATGTTACGTAAAACATCGTTACTACGTCCCAAAATCACTAGTATAGGGATTCGAAATAAAATAGATATATAAATCCCAATACTATTCAAACATTTCCATTCGGAAATCATTTACTATAACAACAGTGTTATAGTCCACCATTTCCTTTTATTTCTCGAAAACGTCTATTTCAACAATGAATGTTGAAATCTATGGTTTCGAATCTCAACATGTTTAAAAACATCGTTAGATCGTTTTAATTCTATTTAAAACATCACATTCAAAAACATTTTATTTAACGTGTTATTCACTATTCAAAAACGTGAATATACTACGTTAATGAACATCATCCTTTTATTCATTTTAATTCAAAGGATTATTCACTATTCGAAAATGTGAATATAACTCCATTAATAGGTTTCAACAATTAACTTATCAAAATAAGTCGTTTGCGAATTTATAAAACAACGTTTATAAATTCCATATCTATTTATTTATAAAAACTTCCTTTTTATAAATTCCTTTATTAACCTATTCCCGTTTATAACTAAATTATAAACTAAACGTTCACATTATAAGTTAATTACTTATAAAACGATTATTTTACAAAATCGTTCTTTTTAAAGACTTTTCAATTTATAAACCTTATAACTTATAAGATTTATTTATTTAATCAATCTATTCTTCAAATAATTTCACCAAATTTATAAATCTTACTATTTATAAATTTCATTTATAACTTCACAGTTTATAATTCTATAAATTTCATTCTATTATGAAATTCATTTTCACTTCATTCAAACACTTATAAAAACTTGTTTTATAATGTCTGAATCTCAATTCATAAATATCCATTTATAAATCTTTTAATATAAATCAATTTATATTATTATTTTAAAACGTCTTTAATTTCCTTTATAATTTCACCATTCTGATTTATAAAATAATTAAATTTTATGAATCCTATATTTAAACTTTTCACAATAAATTCAAATTTCCCAATTTAAACTATTTTATAAGATCATTGGTTCATATTTCTCAAAAATCAGTTTTTCTAACAATATTACACAAAAATTATAATTCTATAACTTCTAAAATTATAACGTTTATTTATTTAATATGGATCAATTCCAAAAATAAAGTATATTTTCAAAAATCATTTTTAAAAACATTTTTAAAATCCCAAATCTGGGTCCAATGATGCTACACACCAAATAGTCAATCACGACTACAACGATCCATCATATATCGTATATGAAAATCAATCAAATATCAAAATATCTGAAATTAAATAAATACTGTTGAGGAATCCAGTTGGATCCCTCCAACCTGTTTCCTGCATCCAAAAACATTAGCACAATACCAATTTCGCTCCAGTACGAAATTATCGCGGTACATGTTCTTAATAAATATTATCCGCTTAATAACGGCGTAATAGGGTCTCATCCGCTAAACAAAAAAATGCGGGAAATCAACAACTGCAATATATACATATGCCAATATATATATATATTGATATTATATATAATACCAATTTCACTGTTTATGAAATATTCGCGGTATATGTTTTTATTAAATAACATCCGCTTACTAACGGCGCATAATGTCTATTTTAACAATCAAAAATTTACAGTCATCATTCAAACATGCATTCAAATATTTTAAATCTAACTATTTAAAATAAAATCAAAACTGATTCGATTGAGTGAGAAGTTCTCACCTTGATTTTAAATTCCGTTTTAGCTTTTTATTTCGAATAAAATTAAACGCGCGTTTAATTTTACCCGAAATTCTCACTAACTCCAAACGACTCCAAACCAACTCCATCGCGTAGTGCTCGTCGATACGATTCCAACGCAACTGAGTTTGCATTTTTTCGACTTCGTATGAAAAAGTTATGCAGTTTTAAAGATTACTCGATTTAAACTTATCAATTTACAAATAAACTTTTATTTTTAAACCTAAATTAACAATAGCCGTTAGATCTCATCCCTAGCAATCACGGCCGTTCCTATCTTCTCCTTCCCCCCTTCGCATACACGCGACATTTACAGGCCGCACAACCCATAGGCTTCCAAATTAGGTTTTTAATTTCCTAGCTTCCTCGACGCACTTGAGCTCGATCAACTAGCATCACGTCGTAGCCCCATCCACCACCTTCCTTCGGCCCAAGAACGAGCAAGCTCGGCTGCCCCTCCTCTTCTAGAAACGCGTGCGAACGAGTGTACTTCACGGCCAGATTCTGGCGAATCCACTTCGAGTTTTTCCATCATAACCGTTGATTAGCTAGTTCGTGTTGCCCTCTTCAACATTGTAGTTGAAAATTTTTGATGAAACTGAATAGATTTGAAGAAATCAAAGAGAGAAGGGGAGTAAGTATCGGCCGTTCGTAGCAATGGTGGCGGCTGCGTATTTTTATTAGGGTTTATATTTTTTTTTTTTTTAGAGAGAGATAGGGGTCTATTTATAAGAAAAGCTAGCGTAAACACTATTCATTCCGGGAATTCCGAACTCCGATTTAGGCGCCGTAACCAGCGTACCTAGGGTTTATCCCGCGTTCCGGACACAATGGAATAGGTTTCGGAAGCTAATTCGGAAGTATGTGCGAGTTATGGCTATAAACGCTCAATTTAAATTAAACCGATTTAAACCGATTTCTAGGCGTTTTAATTTGTACCGGACAAACGGTAAATCCAATTGACTTGAAATTTGAAATCTTACAATAATATCACATTACGGATCCGATGAAACTGGTTTCGTCGAAATCCGAGACTTTTTGAAAAATGGCTATTTTGACTCGCCAAATTTAAATTAAAAATAATTCGATGCGTTTCGAGCTGCCACGATCAAACGATAACTCCGATTGACACGAAATTTGAAATCCGGTAATAACTAACTATTACGGATCCAATGGAACTGGTTTCGTTCAATTCTGAGACTGTCCAAAAATTGGCTATTTTACAGTCGATTATTAAATATTAAAATATTCAATTTTCACAAATTAACTTTTAATTCGATTTTAAAAGTTCTAAAATATCATTCTAACTCCCATATGATAAAATAAAATTTTACAAATTATTTTCAATCATATTTAACTCAATTTTCAATTATTTTCATAATTTAACATATTAAATTATCGATTAAATTATCCAATTAAATCCAAAAATTCAAATAAAAATTTATTTGACTTATAAATTCACTTATAAATATTTAAAATTAATAAAATATTCAAATTTAAATTTATAAAAATTCTGGGTCGTTACAATCTTTCCCCCTTAAAAGAATTTCGTCCTCGAAATTACAAGTAAGAAAGTTACAAAATCTATTAGCTTTCCAAAATCCATAGTTAAACTTTTTACCAATCTTTACTAAGTTTTCAAATCATACTTAGTTATCTTTTCAAAAACAAACTATATCATTTAACTTTCAATTCCAAATCAAAGTTTAAAGTTTTCAAAAATTTTCCAAAATTTTCTCAAATTTTTCTAACGCCTTAAATTTTCGGAAAAATTCGCCATAGTCTCCTTTGCGCGGCTCGATCCGAAAAAAAAATGACAGTATATATATCACAAATATACATCTCATCAAGTAATGAGGCATCCCGAAGGGAAAAAAAGTGTAAAAGTACGATATTTAATCCGAGATATGTACCTTATACTTTATTAGCAAGCATATACGGCTAATATAGCGCTAAAGCGAACTCCAAATGCGAAGCACACGCGATCCGCACCTACTAAACTCAACAAACAACATGAGAACATGCACATATGCAAATAATATCGATATACAACATATAGTAACATATCAACTATATATATCACATAGCAAATGCAACAATAGCAATATATATTCAACCATCATCCAATTACCATTCAACAAATTCATAACCAATATATTCATTCATATTTTCATTCATATACAATGAATTGGTTTTCACTTTAAATCACATTTGATTTGTTTACATTGGATTTTATCAACATTCATTCTCAATTCAATTAGTTTACATTTACTAATTAAATCTAATCCACATTCAATTCTATTCAAATTTATTTACTTTCAATTTGAATTCAATTTACTTTAGTTTTCCACTTCATTAATACTTAATGAACTTATATAAAATCAACTACAATCATATAACAACCAATGTATATCAATTACAACCAAATTTCTTTGCTTCACTTACATTCATTTTGGTTTAATATCTTTACTTTCCAATTGGTTTTATTAAATTGATTTTTCATTCAATTATTCAACTTTCAATAACATTAGGTTTCAATGAATTTACACTTACATTCATTATTTCATATCAATTCTATTTTCCATTCAATTGATTCACAATTCAATTTACTCATTCAATTCAATTTCTAAAGTTGAATTTCATTTGCATAACTTAAGTTCCCATTTATCACTTAGCTTTATTTTTACTTCGATACCAAAATCAATTCCATTCAACAACAATATTTAAGTTATATTCCATTTAAATTTAAATTTACCTTTATTTACAACTCATATTTTATATAGTTTCACTTCTTATATATATAAGTTTATTCACAATTGTAATTCACTTTAATTATAACTCAATTCTTACAATTCTTTTTGCTTATACAATTCTTCTTTTATTTAGATTATTCAAACAACCTAACAATCAACTTACATACAATTTAATAATTTTGAAAAATTATTTCTTTATATATAAAAATATAATCAAGGTAAAATTATTTCATTCACCCAATTTAAAATCAATACTATGTCGATTTATCTTGTTTAAGAGTTTAGAAACCCCTATCTACGATAGTTAGCTAGACTAGATCGACGGGAATCTATAAACAATCAACCGATAAGTTAACACAATATAAAACAATTTCATATTCACTAACAAATACGCTCTCATAGCTATTATTACACTCAGACTCATTCTAGAGCACTACTGACTCTATCTCTAACGAGTAATACCCTACAGAACCATGGTTCTCGCTTAACCATCAGCTCTGATACCAAATGTAACGCTTCGGATTTTCGTTGCCGAAAAACCGAATAGTTATGGGTTTTAAAAAAAGATTTTAAGAAAAGAAGAAGAGAGAAAAAGAAAATAGAAAAATAGAATTTGAAAATAGAAAAAATAGAGGGAAAAGAAGATAGACAATTTTAAAAAAAAAACAGAGAATTAGAAAAACAGAAGATAGAAGAATTTTAAAAATAGAACGGGACAGAAGAAAACAACAGAACAACAACAGAATCTCACAATTCGCAGCGGAACAACATATAATAATAAATGAATAATCTTTAAACAAAGAACTATATCAGTTATTACATTTTATACATTACATTACATCATATCATCAGAGTGTACAACAACATACAACAATAAACAGTGCAGCGGAAAAGAAATACTATATAAACTAGTAATACGCCATGCCATCCAGCTTGCCTCCAGCAACTCCAGAATATCCAGAATATCCTGATAAACCTAACTCTTAACTGCCCGTGTGGAAATTGGTGGGCACCCAGAGTTTAGGAAGGAAAACAATAAACTCCAAGTCAGTCATGTGACTGGTGTGAGAACTCAAAACAGTTTATTTATCTTTAAAATCAAAATAGAAGAATATCTTTAAATCAATTCGCAATGCTTTTAAAAATGAGACTACCATAAGGCCTCCCGCACACACACACATGCAAACGCAGAATCGGAGGAGATTTCTCCTTATGATAGTCAAAGATGCTTGATACGCATTTAAGATAACATTTGATATTATTACTAGTGCATAGTGTAGGAAAAATTCATTTCGAAAGTAGAATATAAATCTTAGCCAGCATAGACATTTCGAACTATGCCTACTATAGCTACCATCCAAACAGTGGTGACCACCATAAGTGAATAGCAGGTTCTACAACTAATACCGTACAAGTTTCGTATTGGGAATTGGATTTCCAACAAATGGTCAGGCCAAGGAACTTCCCATTGCCACTGAGAATGCCTCTGGAAAGACATCCCCGAGAACCAAACCGGATCTCTGCCAACACAAGGCCGGGTTACCCCTAACTGGGTAACTACTGACACGAGCACGCCATTCCCCGGTCCTTTAGGACCTTTTCAACCGAGCGCTCGATATCCAACATCACACCATAATAAATAGAGTGTTTTCAACATGAGTAAGTATCTGGGCTCCATACCATGATACCACCCCTTTCCAGAAGGAAATGCACATACCCTAAGGGGAGCTACAGCAACCCCTAATAACCTTGCCGCATCTTTCCTGTTTTGACCATTTCTGGGATGTGAGGCTCGACGAAGTCACGTCCACAAAAACATACTTTATATAAAAGCCATGCTTTGGGTCAACAAATGATCAACACAATGATCACTAAGATAGACGATCAAATAAATGATCCTATCACAATAATCAACACAGTGATCATTTCAGCATCACTCAGCATGTCACATTACCAAAATGGGATATATCGCTGATAACTTCAACTATATAACCTTTGAGCTCGTACGTCTCAAAGAAGGGTGTTAAGCAAAGAATAAATTCTCCGCCACCAACAGAAATATATTTGAAAGAAATCGGCTTTATATCTCAACTTGTAATGTCAGACATACAATCCATACAAGTCTGTTCCGGGATCGAACAAAACCGAAGGCACTTACAAAGAAGTCCTTGCAATCCGGATATTCACAATCCTGATCGGATTCACCATCACATATGGAGTTTCTATACCGGCGCGACTCGGTGCAGAAACAATCGATAGGTCATCCTATCGCTCTTGCAAATATCCGGTCTTCAACACCGATCTTCAAATGCAATTCACAACGACGTATCACATATTCGGAATGGGTTATACGACCCCATGGTCCTTTCCCGGTTAACCCGAATAGTGAGCGCTTATTCAAAAATAAGTGTGCATTCAAATTCAATCAATTCACATCAAATACCCATTCAAAGGGAAATATTGATAGTCGGTTATTGAACTATCAATGGATATGCACACATCACCAGATTCCAAATAATTTTCCAAATTATTTATTTTCCAAAATATCTTTACAAGATATATAATTTCAATTCTTCAAAAATAAATCAATATTTTTTTTTTTTTTAGACAAATTCCACTTCCTTTATAAATTCCTTAGTGAATTTATAATTCCAAAATATCAATGAATATTCGATTTCAATTATTCATTTTCAATTTATCTTCAAGAAGATAAATTCTATAAATTCACTTCATATTGGAAAACATTTCCATACTTATTCAATAAGTAATTCACAATCTTTTATTTTCAACACTTAGAAAATATTCAATATACTTAAACCGAATTAAGTATATATTTCATTCTTTAAGGAAATCAT
The DNA here is from genome assembly GCA_030765085.1 of Allium cepa. NCBI lineage: Eukaryota > Viridiplantae > Streptophyta > Magnoliopsida > Asparagales > Amaryllidaceae > Allium > Allium cepa. The sequence continues at coordinate 327,153,146 of CM060931.1, read as the reverse complement.
TCACTTAACATATTTATTTGGGCCAAAACGAATGTTACGTAAAACATCGTTACTACGTCCCAAAATCACTAGTATAGGGATTCGAAATAAAATAGATATATAAATCCCAATACTATTCAAACATTTCCATTCGGAAATCATTTACTATAACAACAGTGTTATAGTCCACCATTTCCTTTTATTTCTCGAAAACGTCTATTTCAACAATGAATGTTGAAATCTATGGTTTCGAATCTCAACATGTTTAAAAACATCGTTAGATCGTTTTAATTCTATTTAAAACATCACATTCAAAAACATTTTATTTAACGTGTTATTCACTATTCAAAAACGTGAATATACTACGTTAATGAACATCATCCTTTTATTCATTTTAATTCAAAGGATTATTCACTATTCGAAAATGTGAATATAACTCCATTAATAGGTTTCAACAATTAACTTATCAAAATAAGTCGTTTGCGAATTTATAAAACAACGTTTATAAATTCCATATCTATTTATTTATAAAAACTTCCTTTTTATAAATTCCTTTATTAACCTATTCCCGTTTATAACTAAATTATAAACTAAACGTTCACATTATAAGTTAATTACTTATAAAACGATTATTTTACAAAATCGTTCTTTTTAAAGACTTTTCAATTTATAAACCTTATAACTTATAAGATTTATTTATTTAATCAATCTATTCTTCAAATAATTTCACCAAATTTATAAATCTTACTATTTATAAATTTCATTTATAACTTCACAGTTTATAATTCTATAAATTTCATTCTATTATGAAATTCATTTTCACTTCATTCAAACACTTATAAAAACTTGTTTTATAATGTCTGAATCTCAATTCATAAATATCCATTTATAAATCTTTTAATATAAATCAATTTATATTATTATTTTAAAACGTCTTTAATTTCCTTTATAATTTCACCATTCTGATTTATAAAATAATTAAATTTTATGAATCCTATATTTAAACTTTTCACAATAAATTCAAATTTCCCAATTTAAACTATTTTATAAGATCATTGGTTCATATTTCTCAAAAATCAGTTTTTCTAACAATATTACACAAAAATTATAATTCTATAACTTCTAAAATTATAACGTTTATTTATTTAATATGGATCAATTCCAAAAATAAAGTATATTTTCAAAAATCATTTTTAAAAACATTTTTAAAATCCCAAATCTGGGTCCAATGATGCTACACACCAAATAGTCAATCACGACTACAACGATCCATCATATATCGTATATGAAAATCAATCAAATATCAAAATATCTGAAATTAAATAAATACTGTTGAGGAATCCAGTTGGATCCCTCCAACCTGTTTCCTGCATCCAAAAACATTAGCACAATACCAATTTCGCTCCAGTACGAAATTATCGCGGTACATGTTCTTAATAAATATTATCCGCTTAATAACAGCGTAATAGGGTCTCATCCGCTAAACAAAAAAATGCGGGAAATCAACAACTGCAATATATACATATGCCAATATATATATATTGATATTATATATAATACCAATTTCACTGTTTATGAAATATTCGCGGTATATGTTTTTATTAAATAACATCCGCTTACTAACGGCGCATAATGTCTATTTTAACAATCAAAAATTTACAGTCATCATTCAAACATGCATTCAAATATTTTAAATCTAACTATTTAAAATAAAATCGAAACTGATTCGATTGAGTGAGAAGTTCTCACCTTGATTTTAAATTCCGTTTTAGCTTTTTATTTCGAATAAAATTAAACGCGCGTTTAATTTTACCCGAAATTCTCACTAACTCCAAACGACTCCAAACCAACTCCATCGCGTAGTGCTCGTCGATACGATTCCAACGCAACTGAGTTTGTATTTTTTCGACCTCGTATGAAAAAGTTATGCAGTTTTAAAGATTACTCGATTTAAACTTATCAATTTACAAATAAACTTTTATTTTTAAACCTAAATTAACAATAGCCGTTAGATCTCATCCCTAGCAATCACGGCCGTTCCTATCTTCTCCTTCCCCCCTTCGCATACACGCGACATTTACAGGCCGCACAACCCATAGGCTTCCAAATTAGGTTTTTAATTTCCTAGCTTCCTCGACGCACTTGAGCTCGATCAACTAGCATCACGTCGTAGCCCCATCCACCACCTTCCTTCGGCCCAAGAACGAGCAAGCTCGGCTGCCCCTCCTCTTCTAGAAACGCGTGCGAACGAGTGTACTTCACGGCCAGATTCTGGCGAATCCACTTCGAGTTTTTCCATCATAACCGTTGATTAGCTAGTTCGTGTTGCCCTCTTCAACATTGTAGTTGAAAATTTTTGATGAAACTGAATAGATTTGAAGAAATCAAAGAGAGAAGGGGAGTAAGTATCGGCCGTTCGTAGCAATGGTGGCGGCTGCGTATTTTTATTAGGGTTTATATTTTTTTTTTTTTAGAGAGAGATAGGGGTCTATTTATAAGAAAAGCTAGCGTAAACACTATTCATTCCGGGAATTCCGAACTCCGATTTAGGCGCCGTAACCAGCGTACCTAGGGTTTATCCCGCGTTCCGGACACAATGGAATAGGTTTCGGAAGCTAATTCGGAAGTATGTGCGAGTTATGGCTATAAACGCTCAATTTAAATTAAACCGATTTAAACCGATTTCTAGGCGTTTTAATTTGTACCGGACAAACGGTAAATCCAATTGACTTGAAATTTGAAATCTTACAATAATATCACATTACGGATCCGATGAAACTGGTTTCGTCGAAATCCGAGACTTTTTGAAAAATGGCTATTTTGACTCGCCAAATTTAAATTAAAAATAATTCGATGCGTTTCGAGCTGCCACGATCAAACGATAACTCCGATTGACACGAAATTTGAAATCCGGTAATAACTAACTATTACGGATCCAATGGAACTGGTTTCGTTCAATTCTGAGACTGTCCAAAAATTGGCTATTTTACAGTCGATTATTAAATATTAAAATATTCAATTTTCACAAATTAACTTTTAATTCGATTTTAAAAGTTCTAAAATATCATTCTAACTCCCATATGATAAAATAAAATTTTACAAATTATTTTCAATCATATTTAACTCAATTTTCAATTATTTTCATAATTTAACATATTAAATTATCGATTAAATTATCCAATTAAATCCAAAAATTCAAATAAAAATTTATTTGACTTATAAATTCACTTATAAATATTTAAAATTAATAAAATATTCAAATTTAAATTTATAAAAATTCTGGGTCGTTACAATCTTTCCCCCTTAAAAGAATTTCGTCCTCGAAATTACAAGTAAGAAAGTTACAAAATCTATTAGCTTTCCAAAATCCATAGTTAAACTTTTTACCAATCTTTACTAAGTTTTCAAATCATACTTAGTTATCTTTTCAAAAACAAACTATATCATTTAACTTTCAATTCCAAATCAAAGTTTAAAGTTTTCAAAAATTTTCCAAAATTTTCTCAAATTTTTCTAACGCCTTAAATTTTCGGAAAAATTCGCCATAGTCTCCTTTGCGCGGCTCGATCCGAAAAAAAAATGACAGTATATATATCACAAATATACATCTCATCAAGTAATGAGGCATCCCGAAGGGAAAAAAAGTGTAAAAGTACGATATTTAATCCGAGATATGTACCTTATACTTTATTAGCAAGCATATACGGCTAATATAGCGCTAAAGCGAACTCCAAATGCGAAGCACACGCGATCCGCACCTACTAAACTCAACAAACAACATGAGAACATGCACATATGCAAATAATATCGATATACAACATATAGTAACATATCAACTATATATATCACATAGCAAATGCAACAATAGCAATATATATTCAACCATCATCCAATTACCATTCAACAAATTCATAACCAATATATTCATTCATATTTTCATTCATATACAATGAATTGGTTTTCACTTTAAATCACATTTGATTTGTTTACATTGGATTTTATCAACATTCATTCTCAATTCAATTAGTTTACATTTACTAATTAAATCTAATCCACATTCAATTCTATTCAAATTTATTTACTTTCAATTTGAATTCAATTTACTTTAGTTTTCCACTTCATTAATACTTAATGAACTTATATAAAATCAACTACAATCATATAACAACCAATGTATATCAATTACAACCAAATTTCTTTGCTTCACTTACATTCATTTTGGTTTAATATCTTTACTTTCCAATTGGTTTTATTAAATTGATTTTTCATTCAATTATTCAACTTTCAATAACATTAGGTTTCAATGAATTTACACTTACATTCATTATTTCATATCAATTCTATTTTCCATTCAATTGATTCACAATTCAATTTACTCATTCAATTCAATTTCTAAAGTTGAATTTCATTTGCATAACTTAAGTTCCCATTTATCACTTAGCTTTATTTTTACTTCGATACCAAAATCAATTCCATTCAACAACAATATTTAAGTTATATTCCATTTAAATTTAAATTTACCTTTATTTACAACTCATATTTTATATAGTTTCACTTCTTATATATATAAGTTTATTCACAATTGTAATTCACTTTAATTATAACTCAATTCTTACAATTCTTTTTGCTTATACAATTCTTCTTTTATTTAGATTATTCAAACAACCTAACAATCAACTTACATACAATTTAATAATTTTGAAAAATTATTTCTTTATATATAAAAATATAATCAAGGTAAAATTATTTCATTCACCCAATTTAAAATCAATACTATGTCGATTTATCTTGTTTAAGAGTTTAGAAACCCCTATCTACGATAGTTAGCTAGACTAGATCGACGGGAATCTATAAACAATCAACCGATAAGTTAACACAATATAAAACAATTTCATATTCACTAACAAATACGCTCTCATAGCTATTATTACACTCAGACTCATTCTAGAGCACTACTGACTCTATCTCTAACGAGTAATACCCTACAGAACCATGGTTCTCGCTTAACCATCAGCTCTGATACCAAATGTAACGCTTCGGATTTTCGTTGCCGAAAAACCGAATAGTTATGGGTTTTAAAAAAAGATTTTAAGAAAAGAAGAAGAGAGAAAAAGAAAATAGAAAAATAGAATTTGAAAATAGAAAAAATAGAGGGAAAAGAAGATAGACAATTTTAAAAAAAAAACAGAGAATTAGAAAAACAGAAGATAGAAGAATTTTAAAAATAGAACGGGACAGAAGAAAACAACAGAACAACAACAGAATCTCACAATTCGCAGCGGAACAACATATAATAATAAATGAATAATCTTTAAACAAAGAACTATATCAGTTATTACATTTTATACATTACATTACATCATATCATCAGAGTGTACAACAACATACAACAATAAACAGTGCAGCGGAAAAGAAATACTATATAAACTAGTAATACGCCATGCCATCCAGCTTGCCTCCAGCAACTCCAGAATATCCAGAATATCCTGATAAACCTAACTCTTAACTGCCCGTGTGGAAATTGGTGGGCACCCAGAGTTTAGGAAGGAAAACAATAAACTCCAAGTCAGTCATGTGACTGGTGTGAGAACTCAAAACAGTTTATTTATCTTTAAAATCAAAATAGAAGAATATCTTTAAATCAATTCGCAATGCTTTTAAAAATGAGACTACCATAAGGCCTCCCGCACACACACACATGCAAACGCAGAATCGGAGGAGATTTCTCCTTATGATAGTCAAAGATGCTTGATACGCATTTAAGATAACATTTGATATTATTACTAGTGCATAGTGTAGGAAAAATTCATTTCGAAAGTAGAATATAAATCTTAGCCAGCATAGACATTTCGAACTATGCCTACTATAGCTACCATCCAAACAGTGGTGACCACCATAAGTGAATAGCAGGTTCTACAACTAATACCGTACAAGTTTCGTATTGGGAATTGGATTTCCAACAAACGGTCAGGCCAAGGAACTTCCCATTGCCACTGAGAATGCCTCTGGAAAGACATCCCCGAGAACCAAACCGGATCTCTGCCAACACAAGGCCGGGTTACCCCTAACTGGGTAACTACTGACACGAGCACGCCATTCCCCGGTCCTTTAGGACCTTTTCAACCGAGCGCTCGATATCCAACATCACACCATAATAAATAGAGTGTTTTCAACATGAGTAAGTATCTGGGCTCCATACCATGATACCACCCCTTTCCAGAAGGAAATGCACATACCCTAAGGGGAGCTACAGCAACCCCTAATAACCTTGCCGCATCTTTCCTGTTTTGACCATTTCTGGGATGTGAGGCTCGACGAAGTCACGTCCACAAAAACATACTTTATATAAAAGCCATGCTTTGGGTCAACAAATGATCAACACAATGATCACTAAGATAGACGATCAAATAAATGATCCTATCACAATAATCAACACAGTGATCATTTCAGCATCACTCAGCATGTCACATTACCAAAATGGGATATATCGCTGATAACTTCAACTATATAACCTTTGAGCTCGTACGTCTCAAAGAAGGGTGTTAAGCAAAGAATAAATTCTCCGCCACCAACAGAAATATATTTGAAAGAAATCGGCTTTATATCTCAACTTGTAATGTCAGACATACAATCCATACAAGTCTGTTCCGGGATCGAACAAAACCGAAGGCACTTACAAAGAAGTCCTTGCAATCCGGATATTCACAATCCTGATCGGATTCACCATCACATATGGAGTTTCTATACCGGCGCGACTCGGTGCAGAAACAATCGATAGGTCATCCTATCGCTCTTGCAAATATCCGGTCTTCAACACCGATCTTCAAATGCAATTCACAACGACGTATCACATATTCGGAATGGGTTATACGACCCCATGGTCCTTTCCCGGTTAACCCGAATAGTGAGCGCTTATTCAAAAATAAGTGTGCATTCAAATTCAATCAATTCACATCAAATACCCATTCAAAGGGAAATATTGATAGTCGGTTATTGAACTATCAATGGATATGCACACATCACCAGATTCCAAATAATTTTCCAAATTATTTATTTTCCAAAATATCTTTACAAGATATATAATTTCAATTCTTCAAAAATAAATCAATATTTTTTTTTTTTTAGACAAATTCCACTTCCTTTATAAATTCCTTAGTGAATTTATAATTCCAAAATATCAATGAATATTCGATTTCAATTATTCATTTTCAATTTATCTTCAAGAAGATAAATTCTATAAATTCACTTCATATTGGAAAACATTTCCATACTTATTCAATAAGTAATTCACAATCTTTTATTTTCAACACTTAGAAAATATTCAATATACTTAAACCGAATTAAGTATATATTTCATTCTTTAAGGAAATCATTCACTTAACATATTTATTTGGGCCAAAACGAATGTTACGTAAAACATCGTTACTACGTCCCAAAATCACTAGTATAGGGATTCGAAATAAAATAGATATATAAATCCCAATACTATTCAAACATTTCCATTCGGAAATCATTTACTATAACAACAGTGTTATAGTCCACCATTTCCTTTTATTTCTCGAAAACGTCTATTTCAACAATGAATGTTGAAATCTATGGTTTCGAATCTCAACATGTTTAAAAACATCGTTAGATCGTTTTAATTCTATTTAAAACATCACATTCAAAAACATTTTATTTAACGTGTTATTCACTATTCAAAAACGTGAATATACTAAGTTAATGAACATCATCCTTTTATTCATTTTAATTCAAAGGATTATTCACTATTCGAAAATGTGAATATAACTCCATTAATAGGTTTCAACAATTAACTTATCAAAATAAGTCGTTTGCGAATTTATAAAACAACGTTTATAAATTCCATATCTATTTATTTATAAAAACTTCCTTTTTATAAATTCCTTTATTAACCTATTCCCGTTTATAACTAAATTATAAACTAAACGTTCACATTATAAGTTAATTACTTATAAAACGATTATTTTACAAAATCGTTCTTTTTAAAGACTTTTCAATTTATAAACCTTATAACTTATAAGATTTATTTATTTAATCAATCTATTCTTCAAATAATTTCACCAAATTTATAAATCTTACTATTTATAAATTTCATTTATAACTTCACAGTTTATAATTCTATAAATTTCATTCTATTATGAAATTCATTTTCACTTCATTCAAACACTTATAAAAACTTGTTTTATAATGTCTGAATCTCAATTCATAAATATCCATTTATAAATCTTTTAATATAAATCAATTTATATTATTATTTTAAAACGTCTTTAATTTCCTTTATAATTTCACCATTCTGATTTATAAAATAATTAAATTTTATGAATCCTATATTTAAACTTTTCACAATAAATTCAAATTTCCCAATTTAAACTATTTTATAAGATCATTGGTTCATATTTCTCAAAAATCAGTTTTTCTAACAATATTACACAAAAATTATAATTCTATAACTTCTAAAATTATAACGTTTATTTATTTAATATGGATCAATTCCAAAAATAAAGTATATTTTCAAAAATCATTTTTAAAAACATTTTTAAAATCCCAAATCTGGGTCCAATGATGCTACACACCAAATAGTCAATCACGACTACAACGATCCATCATATATCGTATATGAAAATCAATCAAATATCAAAATATCTGAAATTAAATAAATACTGTTGAGGAATCCAGTTGGATCCCTCCAACCTGTTTCCTGCATCCAAAAACATTAGCACAATACCAATTTCGCTCCAGTACGAAATTATCGCGGTACATGTTCTTAATAAATATTATCCGCTTAATAACAGCGTAATAGGGTCTCATCCGCTAAACAAAAAAATGCGGGAAATCAACAACTGCAATATATACATATGCCAATATATATATATTGATATTATATATAATACCAATTTCACTGTTTATGAAATATTCGCGGTATATGTTTTTATTAAATAACATCCGCTTACTAACGGCGCATAATGTCTATTTTAACAATCAAAAATTTACAGTCATCATTCAAACATGCATTCAAATATTTTAAATCTAACTATTTAAAATAAAATCGAAACTGATTCGATTGAGTGAGAAGTTCTCACCTTGATTTTAAATTCCGTTTTAGCTTTTTATTTCGAATAAAATTAAACGCGCGTTTAATTTTACCCGAAATTCTCACTAACTCCAAACGACTCCAAACCAACTCCATCGCGTAGTGCTCGTCGATACGATTCCAACGCAACTGAGTTTGCATTTTTTCGACCTCGTATGAAAAAGTTATGCAGTTTTAAAGATTACTCGATTTAAACTTATCAATTTACAAATAAACTTTTATTTTTAAACCTAAATTAACAATAGCCGTTAGATCTCATCCCTAGCAATCACGGCCGTTCCTATCTTCTCCTTCCCCCCTTCGCATACACGCGACATTTACAGGCCGCACAACCCATAGGCTTCCAAATTAGGTTTTTAATTTCCTAGCTTCCTCGACGCACTTGAGCTCGATCAACTAGCATCACGTCGTAGCCCCATCCACCACCTTCCTTCGGCCCAAGAACGAGCAAGCTCGGCTGCCCCTCCTCTTCTAGAAACGCGTGCGAACGAGTGTACTTCACGGCCAGATTCTGGCGAATCCACTTCGAGTTTTTCCATCATAACCGTTGATTAGCTAGTTCGTGTTGCCCTCTTCAACATTGTAGTTGAAAATTTTTGATGAAACTGAATAGATTTGAAGAAATCAAAGAGAGAAGGGGAGTAAGTATCGGCCGTTCGTAGCAATGGTGGCGGCTGCGTATTTTTATTAGGGTTTATATTTTTTTTTTTTTAGAGAGAGATAGGGGTCTATTTATAAGAAAAGCTAGCGTAAACACTATTCATTCCGGGAATTCCGAACTCCGATTTAGGCGCCGTAACCAGCGTACCTAGGGTTTATCCCGCGTTCCGGACACAATGGAACAGGTTTCGGAAGCTAATTCGGAAGTATGTGCGAGTTATGGCTATAAACGCTCAATTTAAATTAAACCGATTTAAACCGATTTCTAGGCGTTTTAATTTGTACCGGACAAACGGTAAATCCAATTGACTTGAAATTTGAAATCTTACAATAATATCACATTACGGATCCGATGAAACTGGTTTCGTCGAAATCCGAGACTTTTTGAAAAATGGCTATTTTGACTCGCCAAATTTAAATTAAAAATAATTCGATGCGTTTCGAGCTGCCACGATCAAACGATAACTCCGATTGACACGAAATTTGAAATCCGGTAATAACTAACTATTACGGATCCAATGGAACTGGTTTCGTTCAATTCTGAGACTGTCCAAAAATTGGCTATTTTACAGTCGATTATTAAATATTAAAATATTCAATTTTCACAAATTAACTTTTAATTCGATTTTAAAAGTTCTAAAATATCATTCTAACTCCCATATGATAAAATAAAATTTTACAAATTATTTTCAATCATATTTAACTCAATTTTCAATTATTTTCATAATTTAACATATTAAATTATCGATTAAATTATCCAATTAAATCCAAAAATTCAAATAAAAATTTATTTGACTTATAAATTCACTTATAAATATTTAAAATTAATAAAATATTCAAATTTAAATTTATAAAAATTCTGGGTCGTTACAACTCTGGATCAGGCAAATGGCAGTTTCACTACCTTGGGTATTGCCTCATGTGCCTTGTCATACTTGCATCCCTATATACGCGACCACTACGATTTCTTTTTGTTATACTTATGGAGTACTCCCTGATATCCCACCAGTTTACGGTGTAGTTTACAGTGCTGTATAGACTATAACGCTTATATAAAATGTGTTAAGGGGGATAATGGTAACGCCTTAACACTATTTTGATATTATTATATTACTGATAGACATTATCTACTTAGCGTACACTACTACATAGTAGATAGTTTAATGGATCCTTAGAGGATGGTTATTCCAATGTCCTTTGAGTTATTGTATTTCAATTGTTATTTTACTTGAGTTGGATTTATTGATATAAGAATGTTAATCCTGACTCGAGTGTTTTGTGTTTTGCTTTACGCTCGGGTCAGACTGAGTGATTCAGCTTTTGAGACTCACCTTTAGAGTTGGAGCTTCGCCAGGAGATCCAGCTATCTATCCAGCTTTCAGATATTCAGTTGATTTCAGTGATGTATTCTGATTCTTGTATTTGACTATTGTATTCGAGATTTCTGTTGTAACATGTTTAACTCTGTTATTTATATAGTAGCTTCAAGAACTACTATCTTTTCCTTCCGCTGCATATTATTACTCTGTGTCTGTGATTCTGTGATTATTTATTTACTGTATATCTGAGTTTTGCCAAATTTTAATTAAAAATTCGGTATTTTGAATTATTCAAATCCGACATGTGCGGATGCGAATAGTTAAAAATAGCGGGTCGTTACAAATTCCTATTTGTGAGGAATCCAGTTAGATCCCTCCAACCTATTTCCCTGCATCCACAAATATTAGCACAACCAATAAATATCAATTCAATCTGATAAAAATTATCATATTCGGCTAAGCAACAATCAAACATTTAAATATTGGATATTTAAATTAACTGGTATCCAGATGTGAGTGGGATTAACTCACCTTAAATTTCTGACGAGCGTTCAAATTTAAATTAAATCGAACGGCGTTCGATTTAACCTAAATTTTTACTTACTCCGAATGATTCCTAAATTACTCCACTGCGTAGTACTCGTCGCTGTGATTCCGGTATCACCAGTTTCGTCGAATTCTGATAACGTATGCAAAAGTTACGAATTTATAAAGTTTAAATAACATTTTAAAACAAATTTTCTTTTTAATTCTATCAGAACAAATCGAGGCCGTTCATTTAAATTACCAAATCAAGGCCGCATATTAGTTCTTCCTCTCGTGCGCTAGCTTTAGGAAAAAAACACGAACAAAGAACCCATACCCATGAACGAAAGCTTCATGCAGCACCCACCACGACGCTCTGGAACGGGATCGGAGGCTGCCACCCTGAAGTCCATCGCGAGCTCTACCCTAGGCCGCAGCTAAACGAAGCTCGGCGCTTCTGAAAACCAGAAATACGTACACGAACGCGGCCCGTTCACCATCCATATCTGGCCACCACGTCACTCGATAATCGATCTTCACCGTTGGATGACTCGACCCCACAATGTTCTTCGCTTTTCCAGTTGGGATCTTCCGAAATCAGTGTGTGGATCAAGTGGAATCGAGGGGAAAAGGTTCAAGAGTTTTTTGGCCATCAAAAATATGGTGGCGGCTGAGAACTAGATCTAGGGTTTTGGTCATTAAAACGTGTATATACGTGTGTGTGTGTGTGTGTGTGTGTGTGTGTGTGTGTGTGTTTGTGTGTGTGTGTGTCTATATTAATTTAATACTAAAGTCATCATTAAACAACTTTGTCAAACAATCTCCAAACAACGCATGCCGACAGGCGTTTATAAGGTTTTACCCGCGTTTCGAACACAATGGAATGTGTTTCGAAGGCTAATTTGGTCGTATGTGGAAGATAGCTTTTTAAATCGAGTTTAAATATTAAATTATCGATTTTAATTTCAACGTGTTTCTCACCCGTACGAGCAAACAATAACTCCAAATGCTGCGAGAATTGAAATCCGATAATAATTAACTATTACGGATCTAATGGAACTAGTTTCGTCGAATTCCGAGAATGTGCCCCGGAAGGCTATTTTAACTCGTCGATGAATTCGAGCGATTTCCGAAATTGTCAAAATCACTTAAAATTTCACTTTTAAAATTTTACTAACTTCATTATAAATCATACAGGATTTATATTCACATCAGAAATCATTCTGATTCATTTCAAACCAAAATCTGATTATTTGCATTATTATATTATTAAATTAATATAAAATCCCAAATCTTAATTTATCGACTTTTGATTCCACCCAAAAGTACAACATCGCTATTTAAATTCAAATAGACTTGAAATAAATTTTAGAAACCATTTCATAACCATTTATATCCAGATTCACCAATTATCACAATTTCAAATATTTAATGATTATTATTCAAATCCAAATAAATTACCGTATTTGAAATTTAACTAATTCGATTAGTTTGACCAAAATATTTTTACTTCAAAATCAATTCAAAATCCACACTTAACATTTAAAATGAATTAAATGATCAAAATTTACGACTAGAATTTCTGGGTCGTTACATCCTTTGTAACAACCCGCATATTTATCGAGTTTGTATTTAAATATTTTATTTAAATATTAACTCGTTAATCGGATTTTGGTCCGAAAAGCTACTTTTTGCAAACGGTCAAATTAGGACTCGAGACCACTTCCATTGAGTTCGAAATGTCGTTTACAACTTTTTAAGTATAAACATCGATAGGTTTGGAGTTAGTGAAATTTCACTGACTTTTCCCGCTTTGGACTTTGGGTTAGTTTAGCCTATTAAGCCCAAGTTCCAACCCTCTTCTCCTCACTCTTCATAAATTTCCTAACTAATCAAGCTTTGGCATTAATGGTGGAGGGAATGGGAAATTAAAACTCCAAGCACAAATTCAATTGCAAATCCAACATTCAACTCCAAATTCAAGTAGAAGATATTGGATTCAAGCTTTGGATTGCTTCTCCTTGCTTTCAAGCTTCATCTTTATAAACTTTAGTGCAAAGGTGAGATTTTTATCTCACAAATCTAGTCTATATCTATCTTGGACTGTTGGGAATGATTCCCTATCACTTTAGCATGCATATTTGCTTTTGGTTTGGATTGGATTGGCGAAAGACTCCGATTTTTGGTGTTTGGGTGAAATTTCTGCATTTAGGTCGTTCTGGCCGTTTTTAGCTCGCTCGGAGTTAGGTCGTGTGGACCTTAGGTCGTAGGTCGCGTACGAGTTAACCCCTAGGTCGTTCTGGCCATTTTCGTGTTTTCGGAGTTAGGTCGCTCAGGACCTTAGGTCGTAGGTCGTATGGCCGTTAGGTCGCCCTGCTTTGGCTCTGGCCATTTTTGCTCACTCGCAGTTAGGTCGCTCACGACCTAGGACTTAGGTCGCTCGCGAGTTAGTGGCTTAGGTCGTTGGGTCATATAACCCATTAAGTCGCGCCCCTTTAGGTCGTGAACCTTGTTAAGTCGTTCACCCTGAGCTTAGGTCTTAGGTCGCATCACCCTTAAGTCGTTCGACCTGATCCTTTCTTAGGTCGCGCATCCCCTTAGGTCGCTAGGTCTTAGGTCGCGCCATCTTTTAGGTCGCGCCATCTTTTAGGTCGCGCATCCCCTTAGGTCGCTAGGTCTTAGGTCGCGCCATCTTTTAGGTCGCGCCATCTTTTAGGTCGCGCATCCCCTTAGGTCGTATGACCTGTTTGTTAAGTCGGCTGTCCTTAAGTCGTTCGACCCCACTAAGTCGTAGGTCGCCTCCGACCTTACCCTTAGGTCGTATGACCTGTCATCCACTAGGTCGCGCCACTTAGGTCGTATCCCTTAGGCCGCGAACTCTTTAGGTCGTTAGACCTCATTTTGCTTTAGGTCGTAAGCCGCTTGTCTTCACTTAGGTCGTACCGTGACGGGGCGCTGCCCCGCACCCCGCCGGGGGCGCTGCCTCCTGGACCCCCGCGACCTGACCGGGCAGGTCGAACCCCGTATAACTCTGCGTAGGGGATCTTATCTGAAAAATATTGAGCTGATTTCCTTGGATTTTATTCGCATCTCCGTATGCGATCTTTGTGACTGATTGTTTCTACACTTGCTTATGTGTTTTGTCACTTTATAATATAAAGGTTTCAATACTAGTAGTAAATATCAAAACTCTTTTAACCAACAATTTCAACTCTATTTTTAATAACAAAGCTCTTTTCTTAAACCGTTTTCCAATCTATTAGTATATACAAGCCTTTACCTCACTCGGATGAGAAATCTAATTAAACGACTTAGTAAAACAAGTGGTATGAAATGCTTGCGTTCACTTCGTCGGTTAATTCTTGGACTTGTTCGATTGAACCTCTTGTGACAATTTTATTAGTGAAGATTTACAGTTTGTTCGTAAATATTTAAGTTAAGCAAGTGGTTATGGGACATGAAGCTAAACTTCTATATTTACTAGCTTAGTGTAATTGACACTTCTCGTTGATCTTGATGATCGCTCTATGAATTAGACTAGCAATTGCGCGATGTCTCTTTCATTGCAAGGTTAGACTAGACACCACTTGTGTGATTCCATTCACACATACCTTTCTGCTTTTTGGTTAGTCTTGACCTTAATCTGTGTGATTCCATTCACACATGCGGGGTAGCTCCCCTTGGTTTTCGGACCATCATGTGATAGGCCTCTTTCCCTTTTTATGATTTCTGGATCTCTTGTGTTGATTTCTGGAATTTATCTCTTTGACTTGTCATGAGTACAAGTTTAGGGTATGATGCCCTCTTCGAATCTTTGAGAAGATTCTTGTGATAATGATTATCTCTTATTGATTGATCTTCTGTTGATCATTATTTACATACTTATAGTGGTATGTCGTTATGGATGTTTATGTTTATGCCATATCTTTTATGTTATATCATGTCATCTGATATTTATAGCTAGACTGATCCGTTTATTATTTTCTTAAATAATACTCGGGTCAGACCGAGATGTTACAGGTGCTTCTGCTTGACTTCTTCCCAGGGATTCATCACTCTGACTTTTGGCTAACTGTTTAGATTAGCAGTTTTTGTTGTATACACTTGAGATATAGACTCATAGTTGTATTCTTTTGTATAGCACGTGTTGCTATTCTTTTGTATTATCGTGGATCTTACTGACCACTACTCTGATGTACACTTTCATGTGTTAGTTATATATTCATATCTTCTTCCGCCTTTGTGATATGGATATCTGTGACTGATTTGTGATATGATTATTTCTATGTTTGTTTCCGAAGATTATTTATAGCCACCGTGTGATAAGCAATTACATGGATGGTCGCTCCTCAACAGCCTTATTCTCCGTGCTAGTTGACAGCACTACTCCGGAGTGTTCTTGGCTAGCGTGGGTATAGAGGTAGGGCGTCACATCCTTTCCCCCTTAAAAGAATTTCATCCCCGAAATTTGCTAAGGTAGAAAGAATGCTCCAAACTCAACAGCGAAACCCACTTAGTGAAAATATCAAATTCACCTTGCCTACACTCTTAAGTTCCACTCAAAACCACTAGTTTCGATTCCTATTCCAAAATCCTTTTTGTTTAAATTTTAATTTGAAATCAATTTGTCGTTAACGAAACGTTTCAAAATTTTCAAAAAAAAATTCTAACTCCTAAAATTTCTAGAAAATTTTGGTAGAGTCTCCCTTGTATAGAGGAGCTTTTGCAATATCACAATAGACATAAATATATATACATCGACCCACATGGTCGGAAAACCAAAAACAGCTCATATTTCCTATTTTTATTGCGTAGGCGTACCTTTTATTAGCATTTTAAAAGCATGCGGCTAATTTATATTGCATATACACGCTCCAACTCTACCAATTGGTATTAAATTCGACTAAGTAGTTCGCTTTGTGAAACTTGAGTGAGAAGATCTCGTGGCGATTTGGTTTGTGGTGGCGGATCGGAGCAGCGAAATATTGGGTCACGACTAGCATCGAGAAGCGGCGACATCAGGCAGTGGAGATGGTGGCATGCAGACCAAGTCGGCTTCGTCGCTAGTCAATGGCAGCAGCAGTGTTGTCGAAGCGAGAGGCTAGGGTTTCGGCGATTGGTGGGGGGAGGGCTCGTATACAAGTCAATAAGGTATAACTGATTTATTTTAATTTAATCTGAATAAACATACATATATATAAATTTGAAATTTACCAGTTATTTCAAAATAATGAATATGGTGATTAAATTGTCTAGTTAACCTATATTATCTTGTTACTAAAAAAAGTAATTTATTAAAGAAAAAAATTATTAGTTTAAAACCCAATTATTAGTTCAAGACAAAACCATTGGTTAATTAAATTATTTTTAGTATATGGATTTCAAAAGAAAAGAAAAATATTTTGCTAAAAATAAATTAGTTTAAAATCAAATTTTAATTTTTGAAATTAAAATCATTGATTAATTAAATTTATCCAATAGGAATTTAATTGTTCGATTAGTTCAAAGTGTTAATAAAACCTTATAATGTGTTACAAGGTCTTAAATCGCGAAGAAATGGCATGGAATGGAAATGGATTGCAATCAAAGGTGAGATCTTCTCACTCAAGTTTAAATTGGAATTTCCAGTTGATTTGAATGGTTAGATTTAAAATTGATTGACCGTGTGCTTGGATGATTGATTTATAATAATTATTCACTGGATGAAATTATATATATAGTAGTATATAGTATATATTGGAGTTGTTGATTTCCTGCATTGTGTAGCGGATGAGACCCTATGGGCCACATAATAGCGGATGATATTTTATAAAATTCCATAGATATTCCACTTCGAAGTGGAATTGGTATTTAATTATTGTGCTAACGTCTGTGGATGCAGGGAAAACAGGTTAGAGGGATCCAACTGGATTCCTCAAATATTTGAATTAGTTTCAATATTTTATGTTGATTTTTTATAATCTATGAGTGACTATTTGTGATTGAAACTGTTGAAGGCTAAAATTTAGCCGAATATATTTTTGGTATCGTAGGATACTAGAAACAGATAGAATTTGATTTTTGAAATTTGGTAGAAAATTTATAGTAAATTAATTTTAGAAAATTGAATAAATTTAAAAAAGGAATTCGTTTCAAAAGATAATAAATTTGATGTTGAAACAAATTTAGAAATCAATTTTGAAAATTGATTTGGTATTTGAAAATAAATCTAGAAATTAATTTAGAATTTAATACGGTGCTGAAAATGAATATTTGGCAAATCGATTTAAAAAATCGTATACCTGTGAATATTTGAAAATTTAAGAATTCACAATGGGAATATTATAAAAGAAAGGGAAATTTGTTTCAAAAATAAATATTGTTTTATTTTAAAGGTGTGAAAAGAAATTTACAGGTTTGAAATGTAAATTAAAATAAATCGAGAAGATTTATTAATTTATATAAATGGAAACAGAATTCTTTCCTGAAAAGTCGAATATATTTTCAAAGTAACTTTTAAAGTATAAATTAAAAGTTTAAGAAATTGTTTTGAAAAGTATTGTTAGAGAAATTATTTAGGAAATGTTTAAATCTTTAAAGTAAAGATTTATTTAGTTGATTATAGAAATGATTATTTTAAAGATTTAATAAAAATCTAATTTAGAAATTGGTTATCTAAATATTTATACCCTGTCTACTAATTTTTATTTTAAAGTTAGTTTGGACTTGGAATGTTATATGAGACATTTATATAATATTTTCATAACTAATATTTAAATAAATGTTTTAAAATAGTTTTTATTTAAATGTTTCCAAGTATACATTTTGGATAAATGATTTAAAGAATTTTAAAGTATTTGAACTCGGCAGCCTTTCAGTGGTAATAAATAATATCGGGAATTTTATTCCACGAGTGAAAAGTGATTTGAAATTTGTTTTCAAATGGTTGAAGTGTTAAAAATATATATCTTGCGAAAATATTTTTAAAATAAATAATCGGGGAAAATTATTTAAACTTGATAATTGTTGTGAATGTTGATTAATAGTCAAATAACCGACTATCAATAATTGCATTTAAACGACATTAGAATTTCGATGCGACCGGGGGTCGGATTCCAAGTGGATATCCGAAAACCACATCGAACCTTTGTGATTGTGATGGATCTTTTATTTAAGAGATCAACGTGGAATTTGTTGTGATTTGTTTGAAGTCTGATTGAACACTTATTTTTAAAAATAAGGGTCATTATTCGGATTAGCCGGAAGAGGACTTTGTGTCATATAACCGATTCCAAATAGTGATTCGATGAAATTAATAGCATTTGAAGATGGTGTTGAAGACCAGGTATTTTCGAAAATGAAAGGATTACCAGTCGGATGTCTCTGCACCGAGTTGCTTCGGTATAGAGATTTTATCACCCTTTGTGATGGGGATTCCGGACGTGATTAGTGAATATCCGGATTTGCAAGGGCTTCTTTTGAAGTGCCTTCGGTTCCGTTTGATCTCGGAACAGACTTATATGGATGTGTGTCTGACATTATATTTTAAGATGTAAAGCTGGTTTCTATCAAATACATTTCTACTGGTGGTGGAGAATTTATTCTCTTAGCCTAACACCCTTTTCTGAGACGTACGAGCTCAGAGGTTATGTAGTTGATGGTTACTAGTGATATATTCCCAAACTTGTAATGTTGCATACGATGTGCTGCTGATCATTTGTTGATCAAAGCATGACTTTGTGAAAAGCGTAGCTTTGTGGACGAGACTACGTCGGACCTCACACCCCGGAAATGGTCGAAACATGAAAGATGCGGCAAGGTTATGAGGGCCGTGCCTTTTAGGGTATGTCATTTCCTTCTGGAAAAGGGTAGTACCATGGTATGGAGCCCAGATATTTTACCTATGTTGATGCCGCAGATTTATTATACTTTGTGGTTGTTGCTTTGTGGTTGAGGATCTTCGGATAAAGGTCTCAAAGGACCGGGGGATGGCATACTCGAGTAGTAGTTACCTAGTTACACAGGTAACCCGACCTTGTGTTGGCAGAGATCCAGGTAGGTTCTTGGGACGTCCCTCTAGAGGCGTGCCCTTGTGGCAGCAGGAAGTTCCTTAGCCTGACCATTTGTTGGAAATCCAAAGAAACAATACGCGCCCTGTACGGTTTTAGTTGTATAACCTGCCATGGAATGTGGCGGTAACCTGCTATTGAACATGGTAGCTATAGTAGGCATACAATAATGGTTGTATGCTGGCTAAGATTAATATTATACTTTCGAAATGTTTTCTGCACTATGCACTAATGACAATATTAAAAAGGTTTTTGCGTATTAAGCATGTTTGACTATCATAAGGACAAATCTCCTCCAATTCTGCGTTTGCATTGTGTGTGTGTGGCGGGAGGCCTTATGGTAGTTTCATTTTTCAAAAAGCATAGCGAATTTCTTTTTATTTTCTTTGTGAAAAAATAACTATTTTTAAGATCTCACACCAGTCCCACGATTAACCTGGAGTTTATTGTTCCCTTTCTAAACTTTGGGTGCCCATAATTTTCCACATGGGCAGCCTAGAGTCAGGTTATCATTATCCTGAAGCGATGTCGAAAAAGAGATGCTGTGGAGATCAGGAGCAAGCTGGATGGCGAGGCATATCACTTATATATGTAATATTTCTTTCCGCTGTTTGTTGTTATAAACTCTGATAATGTAATGTGATGTAATGTAACAACTGATATAGTTCTTTGTTTTAAGGATATTCTGTTTATCTATTATATTTGTTCCGCTGCGATATGTGAGATTCTGATGTTGTTTTCTTTTCTTCTTCCACATCTTTCTTCTTTAACCCTAAAGACTCGTATATTTGTTCCACTTTAGGATGAATTGTTATGGAATTTTTCCAGCTCAAAGGGGTACGGATTTGCGGGCCTTTACAACAGTGATTGATCATGTGCAAGTGTGCGAGTAGCAATGAAAAGACATTCCTTAGAGGTTTCTTACCCTAAAAAACTCGACTAATTGATCCTATGAAAATACATGGGATAGAGATGGGAAGATTATCAACAACCTAATGGAACAACAGAGTATGATTTCATAAATATTTCTCATTTGGTTGAACTTGTTGGTGATTGATCCTGTGAAAATATGCTGGGGAAAAAAAGAATAGTTGCTGGAAAAGCTTACAAGATAGAAGTGACTCAGATAATGAAGAGCCGCCAACTTACTGAAGTTATTTGTAATTGATGCCATACACGTTTGCATGGTTGGAATGAAAAAGTTTCTAGTGGAATGAAAGAGGCGCTTCAATGAAGAACCAACCATCTTGTTGAACATGATAGTGATTGATCCCGTGCAAGAGAGCAAGTTAGCGGAGAATTGATTGACAGAAGTGCTAAGAAAGTAACAAGGAACTATTTCACCAGTATGCTCGAACTTGTCAATGATGGATCTTATACGACTACGTAAGCTAGTAATGAAAAAAGTGATAATGATCTAATGGTTAAGAAATGATATTGTATGAACATAATGGGGCAGCTAATCTTAATCAGGTCTGCTAATTCCATTTATAAATATATATAAGATTGATTTGCACTTAAGTAAGTGTTCATATAGGAAATATAAAGTGTGAGCTAGGGAAAGCATTAGTAATAGATCAGGTTAACATTAACTCATAGTCAACATCATATCCAAAGCATCAAGCATCAAGCATCAAGCCTCGTGTATCATACCCAAAGACACTTTAGCGGAAATTGCTTTCCCTACCAAACCTGTTGGTGATTAATTGCATAAAAGTTACACAGCAGCGGCAAAAAGGTTGCTAATGAAATAAGAAAACTTAGCAATCGTACATAACAAACATATCATGATTACTAAATAGGAAATGGAGCATATGGACACGAATATATATATCATACATTAGAATGCATAAATATCAAAAGAAGATTATTTTCACATCACAAACGCGGAGTCAATATATGTCCAAAATTTTAGCAAAATCCACCTACCTGGCCAAGCTTTTTGGTGATTGATCCTATTCAAGTATGATGGTAGTGGTGAAGGAGCCGCTAGCATAATAACATAGCAACCAAAAGTGATAAATACATTATGGCCACCAATCATTAATAGCCAAACCAAAGTCAAAGCAAAAAAATATACATCGTTGGGTCCACACATTATGGAATTCGGTATATTCCTTTCCCTGAAGTGCCTCGATATACTCAAAACATTCATGGGATTGTTCTTGACCTTTAGGACCAGTGGCCAAGGAGGTTTAGCTAGATTAATTAACAACCCACGAAGAGGAAATGAAGCATATTGGAAAATCATCCTAGATGTCTATACTACTAAGCAAGTGTAAGTTAAAAACATTATATCGATAAAGATGTCTTGGAATTATCAACAAGCTTTCCCCTAAACAAATAAGGATCTGCAACAAACTAGCAACAGAAAATGCACCGAAAAGATGAAATAAGGATATGGATGTTTGAGATTTGGGATAATAATCACATGAGAAATAAAAATGATTTTGGATGAAGCAAAGCACATTTTGCATTCACAAAAGTATGCTTTTGAGGGCAAGTGTTGTGAGCATTTTCACCACAGCATGGTGAATAGGAAAAGACATCAAGGATCATAATAACGGCTGGAAGGTACATATTGAAGGTTCCATCAAGTAAATATAAAGGCAAGGCAAAGTGTTAGGGGAAAATTTGGTAGTCTCAAAATAGAATTAAAGCACTTGTAAAATACTCCTAAAACTAGGAAATGCACCTAGGTCGAAACCACATTTAAATCAAAGCTACAGATCGAAATGTATGATCATCATAAAATCTATCCAACACCAATCCAACTTAGGCCCCACCGTAAAGAACTACTATCCACTTCAAGCAAACCAAACATACAAAGGCATTTGAATATTCTACTTAACATACGAAGTTATTGGTCCATGTTTCACTTAATTCTAGCTGAAAACAAATGAGTTATGGCACAAAGAAGGTTGGTCAGGAAAGGAAAAGGAGAAACAGTTCGGCAAGGGACCTAGTCGTTTGCTACCGAATAGATTTTCACCTAACCATAACACCTATAAATACCTCATGGATGAGTAAACTCGAGCGGAGAGAAGGGATGAGCAATAATGGTCGGTAAGCTTGGATTTTGGAACAACCTAACCAAATCTCTGTCTAATAAAATCTTGCCTAACGAAATCTCTATAACACTTTTCGACAACAAGAAATCATTGTAGCCTTATCCAATCACCTTCAAATATCTTGTCCACTGTGAAACATTTGGTTGTGGCAGACCAACCACAAGATTATGACATAGGAGCTTTGCCAATCACGGAACTAGCAATCTACAATTATTATAATCAATCTAGAGAGATTTAGTAGACGTCGAAGCATTGGAAATCAAAGAATCATTAATTGGCCAAAGGATCAGGATTAGGAGGTAAGAGATCGTAAGATGGCATGAGGAAATTAGGAAGTTGAGAAGAAGATAACTAAAACTAAGCACTTGGTCCGGTACAAAACCACATCGAGCATCTTGTTCGATAGTTGCCGTCGAAAAAAAATATTGTTTTGTATTCGACTAACGAATAGAGATTCATGTTCATTAGTCTTCTTTTGAACCAAAGGGTTGTCGAACCAACTTCCCACCGAACCAAAACCATTAAACTAAGGAGCACTAACCTAACCCAAGGATGTCGAGCTAGCTCGTAAGGAAACTCCACACTTAATCTTTTATGTATAGAAAGTACCGGACTGAATTTGTTATACATCAAAAATACCACACTAAACAAGTTACGTATGGAAATTTCCTATTTTGTAAACCTAGCCTTCTTATATCTACGCTCCTATGCGTAACGACCCGTAAATTTTGATAATTAATTTTGTCAATTTAATAAGATTTTGGTAATTAAATCTGGAATAAATAAAAAAATTGGAATTCGTTAACGAATTAATAACGGGAATGAAATGTAAGAATGTTAGTGCAAGATTAATGAATAACTAATTTAGTGCAATTCCAATAAATTGAAACAATCGTAAAGCTATAATTGATTGTAAAAAGTAAGTTTGAAAATAAATTTGAAGTAATATTAATTGATGAAATATTATGCAATAAACTGTATTTTGATAAAATTACAGTTAGATAAGTAATTTTAGTATAAAAGTATGATTAAGAGTTAATGGCAATGATTATTATAAGTTACCAATATATTTTAATCCATAAATTGAATTGGAATCAATTGCAATAAATCTATATAATTACTACGTTAATATTAATTAAGGAAATATTTGAAAATAAGGTTAATACTATCCATAATAGGAAAATTTGTTGAATTTAAAAGAATGGAAATGAAGACATATCAATTTAATGGAATTTGAACTATAATAAATGGATTTAATTGCAAATTAATGAAATTAAATATCTAAATATTATGTTAATTGAAATGAAGATGGAATGTGAGAATATTAATGTAATATATTTTGAATCGAATGTTAATTTCATCCGTTTGATAATAATGAATTGAATAATAGAATGAAAATTAAATTAAATAGAATTATTGGAAATTAAATTTATAATTTTTGAATTTAATGAAATTGAGGTTAATACTGAAATTGATAAATTAATCAACTCTACATCAACATTTAAATTTGTTTAAATCATTGTAAATGATTGAGAAATCAAAAATGATGAAATTTGTCAATTATCGAATTGAAATAGAAACTTGATTTAATTAATCAATTATTTATTTACTTAATTAATAAGGAATTTTGGCCACTGACTCAGATTTCGACGAAACCATTTCACTGGATCCGTAACGGTGAATTATTATAGGATTTCAAGTTTCGTAATGATCAGATTTATTGTTTGATCGTACGGACTCGAAATGCCTAGAAATCAATTAAATTGGAATCAATTGAAATCAATTTGAAGTAATTTGATTTTAGCATGACTTCTTCATAAGATGGAATTTGAACTTGAAACCTGTTCCATCGAGTTTAAAATACTCAAAAACATCTATTTTGATATATGGGTTGGCCCAATTTCGTTTCGAAGTCGAAATGGGCTTTTCGAGCCATCTGTCGTTCAACTTTCCAAACCAATCAAGCTCATTCGTTTCTATTTTGTTTCAGCTGATATATACCTTGTTATAAACCCTAGCCTATTTCTTATTCCTCATTCTGTACGTACAATTCAGCTGTCTCTCCTCTTTCCCAATGGCAGACAGAACTCTAAATCTCAAAATGCAATTTCAATTAAAATTCGAAGCCAAAAATTAAATCTCTTCAAACTATATCAAATTATATATGGATTTGAAGATCTCGACGAGCGCAAGTCAAATATATAATTTGTTTTCAATCTGGGTTTCGGTTTGGCCGAAAATTTATGAACTATCCACGGCCGTTCATCACGCCGCGACCAAAATCGTCCGATCTACGAATCTATTTCTGGGTATTGTAGAGTGGACCGAGGAGACTTCATCTATGCAGTTTATTTGGCGAATCGACGGTTGAATTTTCGTGTAAAATTCGATTAGGGTTGGACCAATAGGCGGCGGCAGCGCGTTTTTGGGTTGATGCGGTGATCTTTGGGGGTGCTGGCGGCCGCGCGAAGGGGGGTCGAAGGTAGGTGCGTCCTTGGGAGTAGCATCGGTCGCGGCGACGACGTGCGCAGCACGTGCGTTATCGGCAGCCGATGATGTTGTGCGTGCGTTAGGGTTTATCGAGCTGAATATACGAAGCAGCTTCAGGTAGCTTGCATGTGGAGAGTGCTGACGTTGCTTTGTTTAGGGGGGTGAGTTATTTATTTTTGTTTTAATTTAAATTTTGTTTTCAAATGATCTAACGCATATAACTTTCACATATGAGATTCATTTCATGTGCGATTCTCTCCGCTAGGTTCGTATTGAAATTCTGGACATTTTGACACTGGTTTGGACGGATTCTAAGACTGTTCAAATTTTGGGTTTAAATTGGATTTAAATTAAATTTAAATTCAAAAGATGAGTGTCTTAACCTACTCACAACTTCTAAAATTTCTTATGTTTGTTAAATTGATTTATGATGTGATTAGAATTTTATTTATGAATGTTTGGCATATTTTAACCATCATCTCAGTTAAATTGAATTTATTGAATTATATGGTTATTTAATTTATTATTGCATATAAACTGCCAGTTAAATTGTTATTTAATTTATTATTGAATATAAACTGCAAGGGCATACCTGTTATTTATTATCTGTTCTGTATTGATGTTATTGTTTGAATTGGATGATGGTTGTGATAAATGGTTGATGATTGATATTGGATGAATGGATGTGGTATTTTATATTGTTATAAACTGCAAATTGTTATGCATTTTATTTCATTCGAGATTGCGGTTTGAAATGATATAAAACCATATTTTTATTTTAAATTACGGATTGAAATGATAAATATCCGTATCACGTGACCATAGGGTAGAAAATTATATACAGACACTGTGGTCTATATATAAATATTTTGAGAACGATTTCTATGATTTTGGAAAGAAATATATGGTTTAATAAATATTGATTTTTTATATTATATAAATATTATCTTTATATATAGGTAAATTCAAGTTAGGTATAAATTTGTTTAATAAAAATAAGTTTAATAATGGAGTTTGATTTTTAAATTAAAATATGATTAAGTATTTAAATCATACTTTAGAGGTTATAATGACGTAAATAAAATTAAGGTTGGAAAATAAATATGAAATTGTTTTGAATTAAATTATGTAAGAATTATACTCGAATAAATTTGATTTGAAATTAAATAAATTTGAGATTTTAAGGGTATGATTTTATAGCTTGATTTTGGTTTAGAGTGATTTAAATAAATACAAGTTGATTTAAATGAATATATCAAGTTAAATAAATTGAAAGAATATCCAGTTATTTGAAGTTTATAAGTTTTACTTAAATCATATTGGATTTATTAAGTAAATATTCCAAATCTAAATAATAGTAATTGAATTTGATATATATGGAATTATCAAAGAATTAGCTTTGAAATGGTGGAATATTTAAAGCTTTGAAATATATGGAAATTGAAATGGTTTGTTGGGGGTTTCAAATCTGTACTTGGAATTGATTTGTGAAATTTAAGAAGCTATTTTATTTCATAAAGTAATTTAATATTTGAACCATTTAAGTGATGGAAGTTATGTTTCCAAGTTCGAGTTCCAAAGTAGTATGATTTGAAAGTGTTATAATTTGAAGTGTTTGGTTTGCTATGATTTTGGAAAAAGGATATTTTGAAATAAAAATGATATTATATTGATTTGGGTTTTATAAAAATGATATCATATTGAATTGGGTTTTGAAATAGGAATGATATCGTATTTATATAGTTTTGAAATGGATATTATATCCTGGTTTTGAAAGTATATTTATTTTAAAATGACCACGGTGTTATAATAATGTCTAGTTGTTAAAGAGACCGGAATCGGAAGTTGTCATACTCTCTGCCAACTCCGAAAACCACTTTAACAACCGTGTATGCAGAGGAGATTCCAGAATGAAGTAAGATGGCGGCGGCGTTTCCTTTGAGGTATATACGTGGACCCGACTTCCTTGAGTTGGCATAAGGTGGCTAAAACAAGAGCGATTCCGAGCCAATGAGGTCATTCCTCTGATCGGACACACTTCTTCGATACTATTCTCTGTTTTTTGATAGATTCGGTGGCCATTTTTGATTTTTGATTTGGGGGTGTGGCTCGAGGTGGCCTATAGTAGCTGCTATGCGTCACCACCAGTCCGGATAGCAATTGGTATATCTACCCTGAGATTGCCTAGTTGTGTCGTGTCACCTACCCTAGCGTGTCTTGTACGAGTTTGGTTTTCTCCCGTAGCCCATGTGGTATCCTCTGGTGGCTTCCCGATCAGGAGGGACTATGATACTGGATGGACTACTAGGACTATTACGTGTTAAGGGGAATATTGGGTCACTCCTTAACGCTATTTAAAAGTAAGTTTATTTTATTAATAGACATTATTATAATAATGAAATATTACTACATAGTAAATTGTTTAACGGGTCCTTAGGAGATATGAATCCCGAGCATCTCTTAAGTTACTGCCCTCACGTTTGACACTGGATAGGAGATGTCATATCCCATAAACATCTCTAACGCCGTTCCACTCATATTTATTTTCCGTTGATTTAACTTACATAAGATCTTTTAGTTCTGACTCGAGTGTTTTGTGTTTTCAATTCGCTCGGGTCAGTCTGAGCATTTCAGTATTTGAAGATTTTATTTCTAGAGGACAAAGGCGAAGATTTTATTACTATTATTTACTACATCATTCTACTGCATCATGTATTCCGCTGCATTATTTACTATTCTCTGGTATGTGTAACTCTGATATGTATCGTGTAAGTATAATCAAATGTTTTGTAAAACAGCTTCATGAATTATTTATTTGATTATTATATTTTGTCATTCCGCTGCAAGATTCTGTTTTGTTTTTTTCCTTTCTCTGCTTTTTCTTATCCACCCCAATAAAAATCCACCCTTCTGTATGGTTTGAGTCTGATGTGTGTGGTTTATCGTCGATTTAAACCGTACAGAAAAGCGGGATGTTACACTATGAATACCCAAGATGTATATAATAATGGCGTAGAAGTCAAAGAGAGCCAAGGAAAGACAAACGAGAATAGAAAAATCATAATAGCTGAACAAGAGCTGCTAATGACTTCCTTGGGGCTATATCTTTCCTTCTATTGAGATATAGATAATTATACTTTGTATTCCAAACATTATACCAAAGATTTATAAGAAGTATAATGAAAATGGGCAGTGGGTGTAGGCATTGTAGGCGAACCATTATAAATCTTTGTGTTCTTTAATTTACTACCATTTACTTTCTCCATAACCTATATGTAAACTGCTCTATGAAAAGCAATCATGATACAAATATAACAGCTGTGTTATACATCTCGTATTCATAGTTGTACAGCAAACGGCTTGGAGGCATTTGACCAAAAATTTCTACGTCACCTCCATTTCTTTGTCATCGTTATCATGCATCAATCCCCATTGTGTGCCTAATGTTATGCACCAATCCCTGGTCATGCTCGAGCATCGCTGTTTATTCTCTGCGTCGTGGTAAATGTCACTGCTTCTCATTGCATTACCATGGACACATGCCACTATGCATTAATTTTTATTTTTTATTTTTCTGCATTTGGAGCAATGGCATTGATAAGAATAAGTGTGAAACCAGAATAAGGGATAGGATTGGCAAGTTTAAGAGGTGGGGATAGGTTTTTGGGCCTTAGAATGGCCATTGAAGCCCAAAGTAATAAAACAATATGTATTTCTTTTTAAATTTAACATTTTATGCTCATATTTATTCAGTTTAATTCATTTAAACACTTGTAAAAATTCTTCAAACCAATACAATTTTTTTCCTAATTTTATTTCCATTTAAAATAATTTTTCAATGGAAAAAAAACAGTCTTTAACTTTTAAGAAAATTTTAAAATATTTATTTATTCTTCAAAATTAATCCAAGGCTTGTAAATATAGTTTAGTTCATATGTATGTGTAAGGGGGTGTGTGTGTGTGACTTTTAATTTCACGAATTACGTTTCAAATGTCAAATTTTATTTTTCTACTCGATTCATATTTTATTTCAAAATAAACCCGATTCAATAAAATACCCAAAATAACATTTTAATCTAATTTAACAAAATTTCCAATTTTATTCATTCAAAATAATTTTCACAACTAAAATCCATTTTTATCCACTAGAATCTCAATATAAATCCAAAACTACATTTTATTGCATTTACTTTATCATGTTGGGATGTTACAGACTTCCTTCCTTAAAAAATTGTGTGCTCACGATTTACAAGAGATCACTATAGCCAATTAGACCATTTCCATCCATACAATCATTTGCGACCATGCAAACATACATCCAACTATACATACATGTACATATGCATGCATAGAATCCTTAGATTATATTAATACCCACTCAAATATCTAAGCAGCCATCATAACATTTCATTAAATTCATTCCATGCTCTGTTTCATTCAAACATACCATAGCACATCCATAAACATAGAGAACCACATATGTATAGTTTTCAAAGGTCCCTTGAAAATTTTCTTCAATTTTAAGGCATAAAAATTTTTTGAAAATTTTCTACACATAAAAATATTTGAAAATTTTGGCAGAGTCCCCTCCGTACAAAGAAGCTTTCAACATATTAAAATATGGATGTATAAGTATACACAATCAAAACATGATCAGATTCATAATATTTCACACTACATATATACATACGCACATGCATAAATCATACCCTGTAGTGCAATTTAAGCGACTTATTTAGTTTTTTATGTTAGTAAAAGTGAGTACGCACCGCCATTAAATCCTAATAGCCATCAAGCGCCTATTCTCAACTCAGAAGGAACTCATAAGATCTCTCATATATATATATATATATATATATATATATATATATATATATATATATACACTACAAGTGTTGCATTGAAGTAGCAAAAGACTAACGTATCATCCTAGTTTAGGCTAATTTTCGACTAACTTTAAAGCGTCAAAACCACATAATTATTTCATGCTTTCAAAGTAGAGTCGTAGCGTAGTTTAAAGGCTTTACAAAACTTCTTTTGGATTAAGAAAATATGAACCATATCAAAAGTTAGGTGGGTTTGCTAACAACATAAATTCTGAAATGATATTTATAGTATAGACCCACCCTATAAAAACACTATTTTAACCAAACAAACAATAAATTTTTGCATAACTTTAAAGTAAAAGTTGTTCCTTATCATCTTAGATTTTAAGAAAATACAATATCATCAAAAACGATTAAAACATTTGAAAGTTATAGCCAAAATAATAGGACTCTAAAATTCTAAAAATCAAATCCAAGTCAGAATTTTTCCCAACTTCAAACACATTTTACACTAATACATTTCAAATGTTCAAAAATCGATAACACAAAAGTTATTCCACATCAAAATTTCTTTCAAATGAAAGAAAAGGTACCAAAATCGGATCATAAAAGAGTGAAAAGAAATTCATATATGATGCGTTTTCTTACTTCTTTTCAAAATTGATATTTTCTTCTATATAGTTTCATAAGTAAATTCCTTTCTCTTTGAAAACTAAAAGTTTGCTTTCATTGATATCATAAGGTCGACTTATTTTTATAAAATCATATAAAATATTGTCAATCAAACATCCGAATAACCATAAATAAAATCAAGCAAGCATGTGTTAGATCCAAATAAAATTCATTTTAACATATTATACATACTCAAATACTCACACCATACGTGTGAATATAATTTTTCATTTAAAGAGTAAATAAATATTTTTTTTTTTGAATTACCTAGAGAACCAAGCTTCGCTTGTAAACTCTAGGGAAGTATGTGCCTGCCAAACACATACTTCGGTTACTTGTTACAGGGTTGTCAGTTTCGGGGTTCGAACTCGTGACCTTCGATCACGCAGTCCGGACCATCAACCAACTGCGCCAACCCTGTTGGCAAGAGTAAATAAACTTTAAATCATCACTACAAATACACATGCGCACACACACACCACACACATATACATACACATACACACACGCATGCACACATATAGTTTCATGTATGCCATAACCTAATGATTGACCCCATTGATCATTTGACAACTCGCACATCACCGTGAGAGTCAAACTAAAAAGGGGTAAAACATCTTTAAGTCTGAACAAATATAACTCTATCTTTCTATTATTCTAATTTCAGCTTCAATACCATGCTCTGGCATGCTGGCTTGTGTGATAAAACTATCAAAGGCAGTTAACCGCTTGATAGCCTAGACCAAAGGACCCGAAAAGAGAAAACCCTCATACACATTACGTTGGGTCAACACGAATACGTTACAATGACTGAATATACAGTAATAATATGTATCGCCTCCTGACACAAAGCAACATATGCAAGATGCCCAAACTGAATAATACAGTATTAGAGACATAGAAGAATAGACCTAAAGTTACATAATCAGATGCCAATAAAAGAAAATAAGTGTGTGTGTTTGTGTCATAATTGACATCTGATACAATATCTCATACAAATACATGGCTAAACAACACATGTACATCATGCCATTAAATACAACTAAGCATCAACATGTGAACATGTCATCACATTAGGTGATACATTCAATACATGCAAAATGAATATATTTTATCCTCATCGACTCCATCCCCAAGTTGTAGACTACAAAGCACATGTATTCATAACATCAAACTTGTAAAACAGCCTTAGTCTGACCTGAACTTGTTAAATACATAACAAATCCCAAGTTAGACTGGAAATTAGTTATGAATGTATGTCTGCTGAATACATAACATAATGCGAGTGTCGTATGCTTTTACTCTTAAAGATGTCACACACTCACTAGACTAATACCCGGCCCGCATTTCATCATCATCATATAAGTTTTAACCACATCACTGCTCTAAATTGCGTGACTCATTAGTATTACTCTAATCAACTGAGGGATCACTCCTATCCACGTATATTTGTAATCATAATATTTATTAATCACGTCATTTCACAAGTATAAAAGAGGTGTACATTTCTAAGTAGCCACATTCCTTCTGTTAATCCTAAGTTGACACCAGGGCCGTATGGTCTATTTCCCCTTCATTTTCTCAACCAATCTTTAGTAGTCTCTGGCTTAATACTATGATATCATGGCATGTTTTTACCGTATATCCCTCGTTCAGAAGTTGTGGGTGCCCCTAAACGATTCCTTGGTTGTACAATCCTCTTCGGATCTCCAGCGCTTACTCCTTTATGATGTAGTATCCGCCTCATTGTATCTCCATCAATAGGACTACCAATCCTTTTTTTCACTGTGTCTGCCTCATGGTGTGTCCAGGCATCGGATCATCTAGACTAAAAGGTGACGTTAGACCAGTTTTTCATGATTTAGGTTGGACCCTGAATCATATCCGCCAGGATGGATACTTGTGCCTAGTACCTCACCTTGTACCGATCACATTATTCATGCATTTATTCACATTTGTCTCACTAATAATATTACCACCTAAATGTCATTTATATCCCAATGTATTTACTTGGTTTTAACACTCATCTCACATAGCATATCACATATGCATTACTCATCATACCATTTATCATATAAGACGTAATGGGATATCAACATTAAATTCTCAATCATCAAATCGCATAGTGAGGCAGGAAAATCTTATATAAGCACATCTCTATTTTACATGGCATAGCAGAGCATAGCATCATGAGAATTAAAATATTCGTTACCAGCGTACTTATATCACCATAACAAAGGGGTAAGTTATCATAATTCGATTTATGCATTTATAAATATTTGGCCTCCCTAACGCCCTTTATTTCCTAAATGCCGTTATATTCCATTTTAGCCAAATATTATGTTGTGTTAGTGCATCACATCATAGCATCATATGGGATATACCCTGTGCAGTTAAAGCGCTTAGCAATTCTGTAGCGCGTTGGAGGTGCAAAAAATTATAGTGTGGATGTAGCGAAAAATAACGGATGTGCAAAAAGCTTCATTTGTTATAAAATTAAATAATTGAAGCTAATTTATCCTCATTCTCACATCATTTGTGTCGAAAAAGAAAATACTGCTTATTCTTATTTTAACAGAATCGAAGAACCATGATTTACGTAGACTAGATTTGATACCTACAATAGGTTTCTTACTTGTATTGAGTACTTGTGCCTCAATGTTAGGTATTTACCTAGCTTTGTTGATTTGGTTTAAAATAGAACTAACCGAATCAACTTTTGTATGTTAATATTGCTAAAGCGGATGCTTAAAAGCCTTGAATTAGCAGGTGTAGTGGAAAATAGCGGGATTTAAAGCAGATTGACTATTTAATCGCACTACATCGAAAATAGCGATTGAAAAACGCTATACGCTATAGCAGAGATATTGGAGGGCTTTATTGCTCCGTATATATCCTGGTAATATTGTCTAAGAAAAAGCAATTTTTAATCAACCAAGTCATGTGCATATATCATACATAACAATAAAAGGCCAACTTGTATATTATTGAAAACATGGCATGATCGTAATTCACACCTAACATACGGGGCAAACATAATGCATTCATGTCTTTCAACACAACAAACATCAGGGCCTGTCCAAGTTGCTAATGGGCCCTGGGCAATGAATTGAGTTTTAAATAGACAAAGTAAAAATGGGCCAAAATTAATTAGTAAAAATTGCAAAAACCAAGAATTGATCTTGCACCAACAAGAAGATTATATGCTTCGGCTATCAATTCGACTAAAGAAATATTTAACCTAAAACAAAATATGAAAATTTTGAATAGGAACAAGTAAACATAATGGGCCCTCTTCAGAACTGAGCTCGTGTAGCTAGCCCATGCTTAGGGTCGGCCCTGCAAACATAACATAGCATTTTATATTTCAGACATCACTTAACAACCAAATTTTAGCATATGTGACAATTATTTCAAGTAATAATACGAGCACATTTTTTTATCAATATCATTTGATTTCAGCCAGTCACCATGAATCAAAACACCCAATTACGTTTACTTCACTCCGGATGCATAGCAAAATTTACACATAAGATGAAGGTTTTCCTATTAAAATACCCTTATAGATATTTTGACAAAGAATTTTCAGATTGAAAGGCCAAAGAGAAACCAATTCAAAAGCTATTTATAGTTGATAAGCTTTTTATAATCAAAACAAACAACCTTTTTGCAATTACATTTTCAAATACTTAAAAATATTTAAATAAATTCAAAATAAGATTTGAAAATATAATTAATCTTTAAATCATTTCTGCCTTGATCACGAAGCAATTCAATTGTACTAAGTCATATGAACAAAGCGACAACAGAATCCAAGCACATATGCATCTTATGCTATTCATTTCAGCAGCAAAGCATTGTCATTCAATCATATAAATTCAATAGGAAGATTACACCCACCAAAATTTTGATTTTGATCTTCCAATTTCAGCCTCAAACTATGTTTCCTTTTTGCCTATCCCTAATTGAAATCAAATCCCATTTATCTTGCCACAATCAGACATCGTGAGCACCTCCAGCCCCTAAAGCCTCCGCCCTAATGCAACCCGGACCCAAATATTTCTACATCGCCTCCCTTTTTTTGTCGCCATTGTCATGCACCCACCCCTCATCACGCGCTTGATGTCGAGCACCAATCCCTAGTCGCACTCAGATGTCGCCACTTCTCCTCCAACGTCGCGGTTGATGTGGCCGCCTCTCGTTGGGCCGCCATGACGCCCCACGTGCGTCAATTTTTTTCTTCTGTATTTGAGGCTAGGGCATGGATTAGGATAAGTCTGAAATTGGGACAAAGGATAGATTTGCTGGTTCAAGAGGCGTGGATGTAGATTCGGGCCATGGAATGACCTTTGTAGCCCAAAATAATAAAGGAATACGTATTTCTTTTTATGTACAATTTCCTTCTCAAATTTATTAATTTTATTTCATTTAAACACCGGTACAAATTCTTCAAGCCAACACAATACTTTTTCCAATTTTATGTCCACTAGAAACAATTTATCAATGGCAATATATCCGATAATAATGATTATTAACACGTCATTTTCGATAAAATCCAATTTTACTAATTATAAGTCATACTCGGTAGTAATAATTATACACACCAGTTTTCTTCATTTACAATATATCATATTTAGATTTATGGAATTTGGTTTTTATCAAAATTCAAATATCGTGTACATGCAACTTGGTTATTCCATAGACAAAGCCCCGATTCAATAACAACATTTATTATTTATCATACTACTCCAACTTGAGATTTTGGGTATTAGTTGACTGCCGTTGACCATGATACTAACCTCATATTACCGATAAGATGAATTCTTTATTGAATAATGTTTCATTTCCAATTCTTCAATCCAGGCACAATTATAATTATTTAATGGACGTCAAGCCTCGATTAACTATAATCGAAGTGAAGTATCTACATTAAAGTTTCATCGTATTTTCAACTCGAGGAAACTGTTTAACTCCAAACTTCAAAATTATTTGTTTGTCCTTAGTTGTCTTAACCAACAGAAAACTCGCAAATGGGTAATTCCATAGTTATTCAATAACTATAAATGCATAACACATTGTTGCCCCTAGCAGCCATGGGCAGTACACTAGTCAAGGCGTTGCGCACTCTAGTCTCAACTAATCGATATCCCATCTTGAAATATCTTGACTGAGAATATTTAAAATAATATGTTATTTTTAGTATGATAAATTTCTCCTGATTACAATACATTGTAATTACTATCACATAACATATCAATAAGAATTTTCTATTTAATATATTTCAAATTAATTACTTAATTAATTATATCACAATATAACAAGTATATAATGAAAAGAAAACACCTTTCACATTGAACAAGATTGGTTATCGAGTTAAATATATGTAGTATATAATTTTCTATAGGGCATACCACTAACTTCATCGCATTAACTACATTTTAGGGGAACACTCTATTACACGATCATCATTATCCACTGGATCAAATTACGTACATTAGTTTACACGTATGAAAAATAATATGGAAGCTAATGGCCTTTAAATCTAGGATGCTACTCAAACCTAGCATGTAGCTCCTGCTGCAGCGTTGAGTACATGTTCGGATGCTTAAAAGGCCATAGCTATAAATTATTACAAGCAATGAATATTTTGCATTATATATGAGATAAAAATGAATTTACATGAGTTATGATTTGCACTACCGCATGTGATATTTGGTATACTTTGTAAGTTAAACATGAAGGAACCAGTATAATAAAGCGGATTAAATGTCTATGCTTAAAAATCAACTTTAGAATTTTAGAATGAAAAATGATGAAAGCATTTCTGAAATGTACGTTTAAAAACTACAACATGCATTCGTGAAACTTAGAGAAAAATTTATAGATTTACAGTATTAAAAAAATTTAATTTATTAACGAATGAATGGGAAAGGAAAGTACTTGTCATTGAAGAAGACAATGATCTTTATCAACTAAAAG
Organism: Allium cepa; assembly: GCA_030765085.1. Lineage (NCBI taxonomy): Eukaryota > Viridiplantae > Streptophyta > Magnoliopsida > Asparagales > Amaryllidaceae > Allium > Allium cepa. Next base: position 327,116,465 of record CM060931.1, on the reverse strand, counting down.
TTTATGGATTAATATGTAATTTAATGTTCTATGAAGAAAATTTGCAGGCTAGAAAAGAATATGCATAGGAAAAGAGAACGATAGCGTTTCAAGTAGAAGGCGATGGTGATATTGATGAAGATAATATTGCTTTTATAGCCAAGAACTACAAAGCATTTATAAAACTCAAAAATCATCAAAAATTTAGCAATTATAGCAACTCATCTATAATGAAATGTTTTGAGTATGACAAGACTGGCTACATAATGAAAGACTACCTTAAAAAGGTGATCAAGAATTACAAGAACAATAAACTTTAGAGGGAAAAAAGGAAGCATTTCAACTCACATTGGATGATTAATAATCACTTCAGACGGAGATAGTGAAACCGAGCAAGCCAACATTTGCTACATGACTATAATGTGGTAAAATCATAAATTTCATATGAAAATTTACTAGAAATAACTTCCAAATTAGGTGATAAATTTAAAGCAACTAAAAATTAAAATAAGATATTAAAAGTCAGGATTAGTCATTTAGAACTAATGGTGGACATGCTTAAAGATCAAAAAGTAATTCTCGAAAAAGAATTACAAAATCCACAAATTTCTCATTAGAATTTAACATCTCAAAATTATGCATTAACTAATGAAATCAAAGCATGTAGAGATGAGACTATTAAAACATCGAAGGAAAATTATAGTTTATAATCATCTTTTCATCTATTAGATAATAACATTAAAGAATGTGAATTAACATAGAAAATTTAACTAATAATATTTTAAAAATTAATCAAGGAAAGGAAAACTTATCAAATTCGAAATATTTCAAAGCCATCGGATAACAGGAATGGATTAGGTTTTTGGACTAAGGTTAACAGGCCTAGTTAAAAAAATTTACATCATTATATATGAAGTTTAGGATACCCATTAAGGTCACTCCAAATCAAATAATAGAAAATTTATAACATGAGTTTTGAAAACAAATAATAGTTTAGCTAGAAATGAATATGTTGATAAATCATTTTTTGAGGTCCATATTATCAGTAATTTTATTTTCAAAAGTTCTACCTAGAAAAGCCACCTCTCACTAATCCCTTGGACATTAACCTACGGAATAAGTATGGATACATAAGTAATTATTTTTTTGCAAGTAGCCAATGAAAGAATTAGGATAACAGAATCAAACATGTTTAAAGGAAGAAAAATATATAATCATTGAGAAAGAAAAATCAGAAATAAAGATATATCCAACTCATTTTAAATATAATTTCTTAAATTATCTTTATAAAGAATAAATGTTCTTTTTAAAAAATATTAGGCTAAAAATCGATACTTGAAATTTTGAAAAATTATGGTGCAAAAGTAGTTTTGAAATTAATTTTCTTGAAAATTCATTTTCAAAAGAAATAAATATTTGAAAAATCATACTTTATAAATTTAAAGAAGAATTTTTAGTTTTTGAAATTTATCTTTTCAATGATATTTGAGCTTAAATGATGAAAATTAGAATTTGATAAAATGATCGACCTTTCAAAAAGTATTGTCGTTTTACAGAAGGTCATTAATCAAGGTAAGGAGAAATTATTTAAACTTTTATTTAAAAGTCCTTGGTTTATAAATATGAATTAATTTAAAATTTAAAAAATGTAGGAAATAGTATGACATAATCACTTTGGATCTTTGGTAATGCTTTACAAATATATTCACTAAACTAAGAATTTGTGTCTTGATGATAACTGAGAATTTGTGCCTTAACCGACTAAAACTAAAAGAGACTATTTTTCTTTAAAAATAATTTAATAAAGGGAGATAAATAAATTTATTACGTATGTTTGTATTCCCAAAAAAATATTCCTTTATGATAATGTGGGAGAAAGATGCAGATAACTCAAGCATATCATGACATAAATACAGGAGAAATATCAGTTGAGGAAGTGTATAAATTGATTAATTTATAAGTAGTTATCATCATCAAAATGAGGAAGAATGTTAGAACATGTGTATTAATGATTTCAATGAAACTTGTATTTAGAAGTATTTATAGGAATACACAAAGCACTGTAGACAACAAGTATAAAAGAAAAGGACAAAACATTAGAGTCAAGTATAAGCGATCAAAACCATTCAATAAAGCCAACAAAAAATGAAGCAAACACTCAGAGATCTACCAAAGTGCTAACAAATAAGAATGTTATTTTATCGATTTTTTATCGAGTCATTATTGAGCCTTAAAAGTTTATAATTGTTAGAAATCATATAAGATTCTAAACCGTCTTCAAATTCTGTTACATCACCAATAACACTCTCTAATATTTTTAAGATTTTTCTCAAAGATTTCCAAACAAGTTATATCGTGTTTTCAAAAGATCAAAAGGCAGACAGAGCATAGAATATACCAATAATCAATGTACCTATTAAACTATAATCGATCGACTGATTGTTACATAATCGATGTATCGATCATGGTATACTTATAGTCACTTTGCTAATTTATGCATCTATTCCAATCTTCTTCAACGATTATCTATTCCTCAATAGTTGCATCTTTTGATCTTTTGTGAAACATTACACCTCTCAGATTACATTAAATCTATATATACTCATTGTGATGACGCCCCACACTTTGGTGCTCAATATAACCTGTAGTGCGCTGTAAACAGTACTCGACTAATATAGGACAATAGCCAAGGTTGTAAAATTACTAGTAATTAATGAACCAATCGTATAACTCATAGTGCGTCGATAAATTATAATAATAAACATAGACATAAAACCGGTGAGACAAAAATATAGCCATATGAACAATCATAGGTCAGAGCATAGGTTCTATGAAGTTATACAAAACAACGATAGAGTTTATACGACCGATAAATAAACCAAAATATCTGTCTCTAATAAATTAAAGCATCGACAAACCTCTACAGTCTTACTTTGAGGAATAAGTAATAAAACTAAAACGAGTGTACATATATAATAGCACTAGCCTCATACACGTCCTCTGAAGAGCTTTGTGCACTAATACCAAACCTACCATCTAGTCTACTCATTTAAGAATATTCGAGATAATAAAAAGTAAAGCATAAAATCTTGAGTCATACAACAGTCTGGTGTGAGTGATAAATAATCTCAAGATATCATAAAAGCCGATATAGTATAGGAACATTGGATATGAAAAGTCATACATGCCACGTTCCTGCATCCAACAACTTAGCACATAAACTCAAATATGTTAAACCGTCATCATAGGATATGCTAGTACTCATGGTATGAAATAAGGTGTCAGGGAATATCTCATAAGAAATCTAACTCAATCATACATCAATCAAGGTAGACATAGCAATCAAACCAATCAAGGAAATCAAAGCAATTGTCACACTCTTGGATGCTCTCGAATAACTTATACAGCCAACTCAAATGATCTACGAATACTCAAAGTTGTAGGTGCTCAATACTCAATCCCTAACTTAGATGGCTAGTGGTATGGACTGCTCAAATGTCTGACTCATGGATCCATCTTATAGGGTACTCAAATCACTCCACGGTACAATCAGACTACCCTGCCCTATACAAGCACCTATCATTAGCAAACATAACAATGGTAGAACCACCTCATATCCACTTCGCAAGTGCTCACTCAGTGCTTGTCCGCTCGGTAACTAACTCAAATTCCATCACTACCCCTCATGTAGTACCCGACTACTCAACATCCAGTCATTATCGTTCGAAACATCTGGACACTCCTCAAAGTCAGAATCTCATTTTCATAGTCCTAAAATAACATGTCTATCAAACCCAAATTGGAACTCTGACTCCTCCACTAGATACCAATTCTAGCACTCCATTCCATAATCATTTGATGTTGTCTCAAAGCATTGAAACACAGAACATCTCTGGATTCCCACCATGATTTGTAGAATCATCACCACCAATGTAACAACCCTCACTCCAGTGGACCTGAATTTTCGCTAAATCGGAACCCAAATCTATCAAAGTACGAGTCGTTGGTTTGATGTCCTGCAAATAAAACAAAAGAATGCATATCAAACCTTTAACAAAATAGCTTACATTGGAATAATTTAAAATATAATAGATCACATAAGTACTGACCAAGTTTTGACACTAATAAAATCAAGTGTCCATGTCAGCATTGAATACGCAAAACTCTAGTACCTATCCTTCATTCTATCCATTGGATTGTATTTCAGAGATGGTCAGAACAATGTTTTGGTGACTTGGAAAATTATACTTTTTGTACATAACACAAGTTCATGCCGATTGTTCACTATCTCATGTTATTTTTGTTTTTATTTTATTAGTCGTCTCGACTCCATATCCGTGTAAGAACCATTCCTATCTACCATCCATAGATTTATATCTACATATATAACTATATATATATATATATCCCATGGTCCCCTAATGGACATAGATACTATCCCCACTAGCATCTAATGTTCAAGACCTCATCAGGGTCCAACGCATCAGCATATCACGATATGGCTATCATATATCTCAAGAAAATCCTATTATGCTACATCGATAGATTATTTCACTGCCCTCTAACATTGACTTTTCCTATATAGCCATTCTCTTTGGGGATTTTCTACTTTGTCTTCTTCCTATAACATGGACTCGGCTCCACTAACCACCTCGTCTATGTTTTGAAGGAATCTCGTTGTGGGTTATCTATCCTTGCCCTATCAAACAAACAAGCAAACGAATATGGTGGTGCATTACCCAACCGAATCAATCTTGGTAGACGAGGAAGAATAGTTAGGTGTAACCTTGCCCTTCTTATTGACCATAAGGGATCGATGACGGACTTGTGACCAATGCAACCCTACCCTTAAATTTTTGTATTACATGCATTGCATAGTGTCTGATCCCAAGCATCACTCGTTTAGATTGCCTAGTTCAATCATGGAAATACTCTCCTCTGAATTTTTTTAAAGCTGACTACTCTATAGTGCTTGTCCAGCCTCGATATACCCCTAATGGACTGTCCAATTGCTTACGTTTACAGAGCTATCGTTTTAGCACTAGCATATCCTGACCGTAAGCCTTACTCTATACGCACACGTATACTCTCCACAAGTCCTATGGTTGAATATGTTTTCACATTCCAACAGACTCCAATGACCTTATATCATTCATATTTTATAGTTTATGTATATTAAATTATAACTATCCACATCCGTCATAAAATCATATCCGAGGCTATATATATACATATGTAATATCATGTATATGCATTCTGCTTACTTTTTCTTCATTGCCTCTACATCTTTTATATTTAACCCTAGGTCTTCATTTTATTATGCGTTTAACGTTTTGTTCATCAAATTCATATACCGCTTCTTATTTTCAATTAACAACATCGTTGCTACCACATTATTAGGTTCTACTTCGATTTCTACTCCATTTCGTTTTTTATTCCTTTTCACCCTTGCTTATAGCTTCACATTATCTGTTTCATTACTTCCCATCTTATTGTTATTTTTATTTGATTCTTATCTTATTGTTCAACTCTTGGGATTTACTATATGTTGGAAACTAAACTTCTATTCAACATATGTTAACATAGTAAATTTCCATATCTTATCAAAAGAGGAAATGTTTGTGTGGTGTTTTTAATCACAAGGAATTGCCTTTTTTAATTTATTTTGAAACAGATAGTACAAAACACGAAAATTTTCCTAGTTTGGTACATCTCTTTCTTTTTATTTTCATACAAACATTCCTTGTTATTTCAAATGTCACAATTTTTTTTATTTTAAACTTGATAATATGCGGAAATCTACTTGTGACATTTCAAATTTCGATATATTAAAATATCACAAAAATCTCGATGGTCAAAAATAATTTCTTATTTCAACTTTTATCATAGCGTCAAACAAAAACAAGTTCCTAATCATTACACGTATATTAAGATTTCATCAGTTCATATCCATCCAACAAAAATAAATTTCCGCATCATTAAATTAATATCCGACGTATAATTAACAATTCTAATTATTACGCAATTCAATATAAGTCTCATATAAAGTTCCAAGAAATTCATAACAGGAAAGTATCAACATAGCAGTATAAATTTCAAAGACAGGTATAGAATTTCCAACTTCTCATATTTATGAATTTATTTATAGTTTAAATTTAGTTCTCAGCATGTAGGAATAGACCTGCAATGATATAATCTAATATTATATAAAAGCATATAATATTGCTGCTCAACTTCTATTAGGGCTATAAAAACATATAATATTCTTACTCACCTTCTATTAGGGCTCCCAAATCTCTAGATCTAAACCCTATTACTTGTATCTTCCATTTTGACTCCCTATTCGAATCCAAAATTAACATTTATACAGATCCATTAGAATTTGGATTAGAGAAAAGAGGTTTAGATTTAATTTATTAATTATAATCGGATCTATAGTTTACTATCGATGTAGTGCCTTGGTTTGAACCTATTTTATATTCCATATCATGTCATATTCCTTCTCCAAAGTGTATATGTGCAATCTAAATCTATTTATGTGTATTTAGAATTTTGGAAGAGAAAAGAAAATTGCAGAGCTTTCGCGCTCATTGGAAAATTATGAGTTAGAAGTAAAGCCCTAGGTCTTAATTTATAGATGTTCAAATCAATGCTAACCGTTGGATCAGACTATATTAAATCTGGGCCATATAGCCAAAACTGTCGCTACCTAAAATAAATCACGGACGACCCTTATGGACCTATCGTCGACCTAGGAAGGTCACGGTCAACCTATGCTTTGTTACTTTGGCAAGTTTGAACGTTCATTGATTCTAATTGATTTATTTACTTAATTAACCAAATAACGTAATATTATTCCTTAATTGCAATTCTTTTTGGCCTAGTAGCTGTTAATTTTAATGGCGTTTAATTAACGTAAGTTAATTTCAAAGTATTTCCATTACATATATCTTTATTTTCGACTCCAAAAATTCAAATATTAATAACTTAGTCATTTGAACTTCGATCGGAAAAGTTTATATATGAAAGTTGATCAGAAAATCACCACGAATTCAATGGTATAAGTTTCATAGTCAAACTCTGACATTTGCAAAAGTCCCTTTTGTCACTGTTTCTATTAATTAATTAATTTTCTTTTAATTAATTGACATAAAAACGTGGGATGTTATATTCTTCCTCCTTAAAATAATTTCGTCCCCGAAATTTCTCAAGAATTGAACAATGCAACATAACATACGGCCATTCCAAACTATTAACCATGAATGTGCAAACAATGTTGCAGCCAAACGTGTACGGTGCATGGTTTATCACAATATATGATATGCATATTGAGCAATTCTAAATTGGTGTCTCCTATATCAATGCTTTATTTTAAACAAACTTTCAAAAATATGGTGCAAACATCCTTATATACTGGCAGTTCTATATACATGCAACTTTTGAAATCAAAAACTTAACTTACATTCAAATTTTCCACACTTCTACAAGTAGAAGTATAGTTCAACCAATTTTGCATCTAATATCTACCATCCAAAATCCTAGCACGCTGTTGCTAACATTCAAATTTTTAGAAAAATCTAGTCTTCTAAACCTATTTTCTTATGCTAGGAAAGGGTCTAGATGGAAAATTCTATATTTTCATCCTTGTGTACCATTTTTCACTTTTCCTTGAAATTTTCTCTTATGCCCCCAATACTCATCCAACTTTTCCAAGCCCAATTCGAATAAGTCAATTTTTTTTTAAATTTTTTTGTTATTCCAAAAAATAGATCAACACCCTGGTTTGAGAATAAAAGCACCAGCCCTGTTCTCAAGAAAAAAAATCCTAAGGTCGACCACCATTTTCAATCATAAGAGAAGATAAAGCTAGAATTTTCAAGAGGAAGAAGTAAATCAACTTATTCAACATCAAATCTCACATCTTTAATTAGAAAGCTAAGGTCAATGGTCACTACATCCCATTTTTCTCATAGTTTTTGGATTTAAGGATAAACAGAAATGATTTTGCATGATAATGCCACGTTTTGGATGATTTAAAGTACATATATGCTTGTTGATGATTTATACATGCTCACAATATATTTTATGATATGTTTGATAAGAAAACCCTATTAAATGTCATCCAAATGCCTTGAAAATTTAAGTGTAGATCAGAAATTATACTTTAGAGATGGGTTTCACTTTTCATAATTTTCTGAATTAATATGGATTTTATATTAATTTTCTAGTGAAGAAAATGATTTATTTGGGTCTGAAACTTATATATGTTAGAAAGATATAGAAAAGGATTTTCTAGAATTTTAATAGAATTTCCTACATGGTTTGATGAGTATATAAATTATTTAATGTATGGGACTTAAATGTTTTATATATTTAATTAAGGAGAAGAGGTATTTTATAAAATAAAATTATAATTTAATTCTAAAATTATGGCAGCACTTTTAGAAAACAAAAATTAGCAACCAATAAGTGTTTAATAAGCAAGATAAGTTAGTTAATAAGTTTACTTAAAAAGGGTTTAAATCATAAATCACGCTAAAAGCATGTTTCGCCTCGGTAGCTTTCAACTAAGACCCTTTGCTTCCTTCCACAAAATAATGCACATAGTATCAACAGGTTGGTACACAGTGAACTAGACAAAGGAAGGTAAGAGTCGAAACCAAAGGATTCTGAAAGGGTCAAAGCGCCTTTTTGTTTTATAAATTAAAGGTAGCGCATGCTTTGCTTTTGAAAGGTGAGGTTTCGACTCAGTTGGCTTTCGATTGGGTCAAATATTTTAAAAGGAAAGGTTTCGAATAGGTTGCACTCTTATATTTTAAATAATGCTTTCAGGAGTCGAAACCCCTAGTTGTCGCTCTTCTAACTTTCGAAGTCAATGGTTTCGGAAGGTATACTATGTTTTTGAAATAAACCACTTCTCCAATGCTTTCAAAGGGATGGGTTCGACACCATCACTTCTTTACTTAGGAATAGGTTTCGAAAGGAAGGCTTTTGACTTAGATGTTTTAAATGACCCTTTTGTTATGTTTAAGTATAACCCAACAGTTTCGAAAGAGAAGGTTTTAATGGTTTCGAAAGTGTTTTTCCACATGTTTTAAATTTGAACTTAAGTGCTTTCGAAAGGTTTGAGTTTCTATAGGTTTAATGCTTTCGAAAGGTATCTAAAATGGTTTCAAAGGGGTGTTTCTCCAAAGGGTTTCGAAGGAGTCCAAAAGATAGTGTTTTTGATGGTTTCGAAAGGGTTGAAATGGAAGGTTTTTAAAGGAAATGTTTTGATGTGTTTTAATATACAATGTTTAAGGTTTTGATTCTTTCGGAAGAAAGGTTTTTAAAGGTTTCTAAAGGGTTAAAGTATGGTTTTGAAAGGGAAGTTTTTGGCCTTTCGGCCTAGATAAATGAAGGCTTTTACATGGTTTCGAAAGAGACACTTTCAATGGTTTTGAACGGCGGACCTTCAATAAAATCAGAAGGGGTACTTTTAAGTGTTTAAATGTTTTCATTAGCTAAGGATTGAGTAAAATGCATATGTATATATATATATATATATATATATATATATATATGTATGTATATATATATGTATATATATAACATGGTAAGGTGATTTTGAGTAAATCATAGAGTATATGTATTTTCCTTCTGTAAGTTTGATTTAAAGATTATAAATCAACTTGTGAAAAGATTTTCAATAAAAAATTTGGGAAGATATCCCTAAGTAAAATGACTCAAATATTAGAATACTAGATGAGACTGGTTTAGGGTCGTGCCCTATACATTAGCTATTGGCCCTAGCTAATTTAGTTTAAAGTTCCAGTATATAGGGGTTTGTCATAGGTTAGACTAAAATTATGAATACACACAGAAGGGAATATATATTTGTGTATAGATTGGTTATTGGTGAGCCCACAAAACCATTAGGATTAGATGACCCTGGGAGATGTTAAGTTAGGGACAGATTTTCCAGAAGAGAAGTATTTAATAGATAGTTAAGGACAGACCATCTAGAAGAGGAGTGTCTAACAGATGTTAGATTGCTATTTTTTATTGTATGGTAGGCCCAAGTCAACCAAAGGTTAATAGTCAGCCAAACAAAACTGAAGTGTTTGGACAGATGGTTCTTTTATTACCTGATATGTATGTTCGCATAATGATGCTTTGCAGTATTTAACCAGTTGTGGTTGTAGAAAAGGTTTGCAAAATATATGTTTTAAAAGAATCTTACCGAGGGGAAACCCATTCCGCTAAGCGGCGTGGTCTCACTTAACCTTAATAACCGAGATGTATAGTATTATTCACAATAAGCTTTATGTGAATGGAAGTTTATGTTTTCCCTTTTAAACTTTCGTGTGCTCAAAATTGACTTGAGTAGGCTAAGGGTTGAGGTTCTTCCAGGTTTTAGTAGGATCTATTTAGGAGTTATAGTTCTTTGTTGTGTTATTTCCACTATGCATGTATTAAGTTAATTATGATTATATGACTCTAATCATTCAAGGAGGCATCTTCGTCTGTCGCTCTTGGTGTATTTTGTAATAAGTATATTTTATCTTTGCCTGGGAAACATTTGGGATTATGTAATCTGAATATGGAACATCTATATTGAAATGTAATGGAAAATTCTTTTTTAAATCTGTGATTTGTTTCAAATTCAAGTGCTTCTGATATTATAGATATCATTGACATAGCCATATTTAGTTATAAAAAGTTAATGCTATAGATGACTGCATCATCTATAGCACTTAGCTTTGGGCTTGTAGATAGGGGATGTTACAACTTGATATCAGAGCATAGGTTTATGAAATACTTTAACTAAAAATGATTTTTTTTAAATATAGTCTTTAGAAATTAGAGTTAAGATAGGGGTATGGGATGATGCTATTGTAATGTACTTATTTTTGTTATATATATGTATATGCTTTATCTCTAGACTCCTAACTTTGTTAGGCTATTCTTCTGTATATCACGAGGCTTGAATACAGATACGGATGGAAGAAGAGGCAGAGTTAATCTAGGAGGAGACAACACCGCCAAAAATGGAAATGCCCAACCTAATGCTAGAAAACGTCAAGGTCAGATTGAGAATGTTGGTGTTGGGGTTCCCTAAGTGGACATAGGTGACATGTATCAGTTTTTCATAAACATGATGCAAGCTGGAATCGCAATTGGAGTTGTTGGAGGAAATGCTGCTGGAGGTGGAGTTCAGCAAGCTCCGATGGTCAATCAGTATGCTAACTTAAGAAGAGACTATGCTAGGCTTGGGGGTAAGCCGTTTATTGGGAGTGAGGATGCGATCGAGGTGTAAAACTAGCTACTACACCGTGAAAGGATTTTACTGACCTAGGGTCCATGACAAGCAAAAAAGAAGACTTGCTTCAAGATAGCTTCAAGGAGCTGCTTTATTTTGGTGGAATATTGTAACTGCTAGTGTGGATGACAAAACTTTGGTGTAGGCAGAGTTTAGGAGGAGGTATCAAGAAAGGTTCATATCATTAATGGCACAGTGTGTGTTGGTTAGGAAGTTTGCTGGGATAGAACAAGGGGAGTTGTCTGTTCTGGTATATGCTAGTAAATTCGAAGAGTTCGCATGGTATGGTTAAGCTACCGTTGACATAGTGTTGAAAATGAATGAAAAGTTTATTAGAGGGTTAAAGCTGGAGTTGGCTAGGGCTACTTTACCGCACATCAGAGGTCCATGTGATGTAGTTGTGGAAATGGCATTGACACATGATGGGATGTTAGCTTGTTTTGAGAAGAATAAGAAGGAGAAGGAGGTCCAAGTTAGACGGGGTCAACAGAGAAATTTTTTCCATAAAAAGAATACTCAGAAAGGAGGTGCAACAAAGAAAGGAAAGTCTGAGGTGGGCTGCTATAAGTGTGACACGAAAAAACACTATGCTCATGATCGTCAAACTGGAAAGGGAAAATGAAAGGAGGTGGTTGGACAAAAGAACGTCGGGTGTTTTAATTGTAATTAGATTGGCCACTATAAGAATCAGTGCAAAGAGCCAGCTAAAGGAGATAAAGGCCAAGTATTTGCATTGGAGCCTGCTACTTCAAAGCCGATAGTGTAGGAGAAGGGAAAGGCTGTGTTAGGAGGTATGCTTCAGACCCATATACATCTGTTAGCGTTTTATTTGATAATGGTACATCTCATTCTTTTATATCTCGATGCTTGGTAGATAGACTTAACCTAGAACCCATATATTTGGTTACTTCCTTAAGAGTTGCAAATCTGGTAGGAGGGTATGCGATGCTTGGGACGAAGTATGACAACTTAGAATTTGACTTGCTAGGTTACACATTCGTTTGCAGTTTGTGACTTTGTTGGGTTTGGAATTATATTGGGTATGGATTGGTTAAGTAAGTATGATGCTAGGATATTTTTCTAGGATAGGAAAGTATCACTTAGACACCTGGATTGTAATGATCAGATAGTTTGTACCATAGAAAACCCTAGCTGCGAGTTGAATGCTTTGTTGGGTGTTATGGAGTTAGAAGATGAGTTGAATCACATTTTCGTAGTTAGAGAATTCACAGATGTGTTTGAACCTATAGTTGGATTACCCCCGAAATGAGCCATTGAGTTTCAGATCGATTTAGTGCTTGGAGCAAAACTGGTAAGTAGGCCGCCAAGCAGAATGATGTCAACAAAGATGAAGGAGTTGAAGGCTCAATTGGTAGATTTGGAAGGTAAGAGTTTTATTAGACTAAGCAGTTCACCCTAGAGAGCAGCCCTAGTATTTGCTAAGAAGCCGGATGGATCGTTAAGGCTATGTATCGATTATCGTAAGCTAAATGAGAAGACGATAAAGAATTGATATCCATTGCCGAGAATTGACGATTTATGCGATCAGTTGAGTGGAGCCAAGGAATTTTATCAATTAGATTTGGCAACAGGATTTCATCAGCTTAGAGTAGCGGAAGATAATATACCTTTGATGGCGTTCAGAAAAAGATATGGGTCAAACGAATGGTAAGTTATGCCGTTCGAACTCACTAATTGTTACCCGGCACCTTGAGCCGGCTACAAAACGATAGTTGAAGATGTTATTATTAGCACTGGACAAGATTCTGACTAAGGAGAGCCTGGAGGTATAAGGGTTTGATGCAATCGACATGTTTCGTCATGCCTGCCTGGTGCGCAGAAGTCACCTACTACGGACCGAGTTACCTTGTTCCTAAGCCCATATGGGAAGTCCAACCCATCTTCGTCTATAAATAGAAGGGCAGGGGCATAGTGAAAGGGACCTTTTTTCCAAGAACATTGAGGAGACCTTGCCATTGTGATACTCTCCTCTTTTTAATTCAAACTTGTATGCAAGTGATTGGTTTATGGATTGTATCTGTATTCAAGTGATTGAGAAAGAAATAAAGATTAAACTCAAAGTGGATGTAGGCAATTACACCGAACCACTATAAATTTGGTGTTCTCTTTTTTGTTGTTCTTTCTGCATTGAATTACACTATTCTTCTTTTCTAATTTACTCTCTTCATTAATCTCTCTACATAAATCTACTCAAGGGTGTTAGTGACTAATTTTGGTGCAAACACTAATGCGGTGACATTCTTTGTGGATTTGGTGAATCGGATATTCGGAGAGCACTTAGATAGGTTCATTTTGGTTTTTATGGATGATATTCTGATGTACTCTAATGATGATATGGAGCATGAAGTTCATCTTAGAGTCGTGCTTGAGACGCTGAGGCAACATCAGCTAAAGGCAAAGTTTTCGAAGTGCCATTTTTGGAAGAAAGAAGTGAAGTTTCTTGGTCACATGAATTTGGAAAAAGGATTGTCAATTGATGCAGAAAAGATCGAAGCCATCGATAATCAGAAAAGATCAGAAATAGTAACTGAGATAAGAAGTTTCCTTGGATTTCCGAGACATTATCGGAGGTTCATAAATGATTTCTCGCGGATAGCAGTGTCGACGACCAAACTAACACAAAAGGATGTAAAGTTTATATGGACCGGTAAGTGTGAGGAAGCATTCCAGAGATTGAAACACATATTGACCCATGCACCTGTGTTGGTGGTTTCGGAAGGGAATTAAGATTTAGTTGTTTACACTGATGCGTGTGGTACTGGGTTGGGAGCTGTACTAATGCAGAGGGGTAAAGTGATCGCCTATGCTTCTAGACAGCTTAGACAACATGAGGTTAGGTATCTGACGCATGGTTTGGAATTAGCTATAGTTATATTTGCATTAAAGGTGTTTAGGCATTACCTTTTGGGAGAGAGGTTTGTGCTCTATATAGATCATAAGTCATTGAAGTATTTATTCTCTCATAAGGACCTGAATATGAGACAACAAAGATGGTTGGAGTTTATTGTTGCTTATGATTTTGGAATTCAGGAAACATAAGAATGCAGTTTTAGCGATGATTGCTGAGCGGAAGGATTTAGAAACATTGTTAGCTTGTAGAGTGTAGTGGTGATCCGAGGCTGATTCTAGTGGGGGATCTGCAAGGTTTTCCTGTTTAGAAGTCTGACTGGTATTGATAGAGAAGACTGGTATTGATTGAGAAGATTGCTTCTAAACAAGAAAAGGATCCGGTTTTAGTTGAAAGGATCAAGAAATTAAGGGATGGGACGGAGAGCGATGACTTGAAAGATTTCAGTCTTGACCAGAATGGGTGGTTGAGAAAGAAGGGTAGATTACATGTTCCAAATGTGGGAGACATAAGGAAGGAAGTCTTGGAGGAATGCCATCGTTCGAAGTTCACTATTCATCTAAGGGGAACGAAGATGTATCAAGATATGAAGAGAATTTGCTTCTAGGAAGGAAAGAAGAGGGATGTGGGCTTGTGCGTAAAACAGTGTTTAACCGTCAGCAAGTGAAAGCCAAACATCAGAAGCCAAGTGGATTGCTTCAACCATTGGATATTCCGATATGGAAGTGGGATTCCATTTTCTATGGATTTTATTGATGGGTTGCCGAGATCTAATAAAAGGAATGAAAGTATATGGCTCATAGTGGATAGATTGACCAAGAGTTCTCATTTCATTCCAGTTAAGGCAAATAAGATGGCATCTGTATTGGCTAAGTTATTTATGAAGAATGTGGTTAGACTGCATTGAATTCCTAGTAGTATTGTTAGTGATAGAGATTCTTTGTTTACTAGTGCTAGAAGAGTCTACAGGAAGCTTTGGGAACCAAGCTCAAGATTAGTGCCGCTTACCATCCGCAGACAGATGGTTACATGGAAAGAGTTAACAAGATCTTAGAGGACTTGTTACGAGCTTGTGTATTGGACTTGGGGGGATCATGGTAAGATCACTAAACCTAGTCGAGTTTTCGTATAACTATAGTTATCAAATTAGTATAAGGATGGCACCGTTTGAGGCTTTGTATGGAAGACCATGCAAATCCCTTACATGTTGGTTAGAGACCAAGGATAGGTTGGTTCTTGGTCCTGATTTGGTAAACGAAGCAGCAGAAAAGATTGAGCTGATAAGGGCGAGGATGAAGGAAGATCAATCTAGTTAGAAAAGCTATGCAGATAGAAGATGAAAAGATGTAGAGTTCTCTGTTGGAGATCATGTTTTTATCAAACTATCACCGATGAATGGTGTTATCTGGTTCGAGAAGACGGGAAAGTTAAACCAAGGTTTTGTAGGACCATTTCCTATTTTAGAAAGGATTGGGAAACTCACATACAAAGTAGAGTTACTGAGTAATTTGGTAGGAACCTACAATGTTTCCCATGTATCTCATCTAAGGAAATGTGTTAGGGATCCAGACACTACTATAGCACCAACACTATTGGAAGATTTAGTAGTGGAACCAGATATGACTACAGTTAGGAAGCCTTTTCGGATAGTCGAGAGAGATAAGAAGAAGTTGAGGAACAAGACAATCAGATTAGTGAAAATCCAATGGAGTGACGATACTAGAGACTGTACTTAGGAAACCGACAGCAGGATTAGAGATGCTTATCCTGATTTATTGATGATATGTTTTACCTTTGATTGTGTGTTGTGTACCTTATCGTAATTTCGAGGATAAAATTATTTAAGGAGGGGAAATTATAACATCCCATATTTTTAGTAACATTATTTAGGATATTTATTTAGTAAATAAAATAAAATAATGTAAGACGATTAATAGATTGACATTTGATTTAACTAAAGGTAGCCGTGCCATGTTAAATGTAAATCAAAATGAGATAGCATGAATAGAGGTGTTAGGAAATAAGGGAGGGCAAAATGGAAAATAGGGTGAGTTAATACCCTAAACCCTTAGGAAACACGTTAATTTCATTTTTCTCAAGCAAAAATACCTTAAGGCCGGCCACTATTTTCAATCTTAAGAGAAGATAAAGCCAGGATTTTCAAAAGAAAGAAGTAAATCAACTTATTCAACGTTAAATCTCACATCTTTAATCACAATGCTAAGGTGAATGATTACTACATCCCATTTTTCTCATAGTTTTCAGATTTAAGGATAACTCGAGATGATTTTGCATGATATTGCCATGTCTTCGATGATTGAAAGTATATATACGCTTGTTGATGATTTATACATGTTCATATTAGTTTTTAGGATATGTTTAATATGAAAACCCTTTTAAATGTCATCCAAACGCCTTGAAAATTTGAATGTAGACTAGAAATGATGTTTTAGAGATGGGATTCAATTTTCATAATTTTCTAAATTACTGTGGATTTTATATTAATTTTCTAGTGAAGAAAATTATTGTTGGTTTATAAATTATTTCTGGCATAATAAATAATTATTTAGGTCTAAAATTTATATACGTTATAAAACATATAGAAAAGAATTTTCTAGAATTTTTATAGAATTTTCCTAAGTGTTTTGATGGATATATAAAATTATTTAAGATCCATGACTTAATTGTTTTGTATATTTAATTAAGGAGAAGGGGACTTTTTTTTAAAATAAAATGCCAGTTTAATTCTGAAATTATGGCAACACTTTTAGAAATGAAAAATTAGCAACCGATAAGTGTTTAAAAAACAAGGCATGTTAGCTAAAAAGATTGCAAAAAAAGGATTTAAATCATAAATTCATGTTAAAAGCATGTTTCGCATATGTAGCTTTCAACTAAGATCCTTCGCCTCCTTCCACAAACCAATGCACATAGTATCAATAGGTTTGTGCGCAGTGAATTGGACACAGGCGGAAGGTAAGAGTCGAAACCAAGGGGTTCCAAAAGGGTCGAAGCTCCTTTTTGTTTTAAAAATAAAAGGCAACGCCTGCTTTGCATTCGAAAGGTTAGGTTTTGACCCAATTGGCTTTCTGCTAGGTCAAATATTTTAAAAGAAAAGGTTTCGAATGGGTTGCAATCTTATGTTTTAAATAATGCTTTCGAAAGAGGTCGAAACCCCTTGCTGTTGCTCTTCTACCTTTCGTAGTCAATGGTTTCGGAAGGTATACTTGTTTTTGAAATTAACCACTTCTCCAATGATTTCGATGGGATGGGTTCGGCACCATCACTTCTTTACTTAGGAATAGATTTCTAAAGGAAGGCTTTCGACTTAGATGTTTTAAACGATCCTTTTGTTCTGTTGAAGTATAACCCAACGGTTTCGAAAGAGAAGGTTTTAATGGTTTCGAACGTGTTTCCACATGTTTTAAATTGAACCCAAGTGCTTTCGAAAGGTTTGAGTTTCTAAAGGTTTAATGATGTCGATAAGTATCTAAAATGGTTTCGAAGGGATGTTTCCTTGAAGGGTTTCGAAGAAGTTGAAATGTACTGTTTTTGATGGTTTTGAAAGGGTTGAAATGGAAGGTTTTCCCATGGTTTTTAAAGGCAATATTTTGATGTGTTTTAAGATATGATGTCTAAGGATTTAATGCTTTCGAAAGGAAGGTTTTTAAAGGTTTCGAAAGGGTTTAAGTATGGTTTTGAAAGGGAAGGTTTTGGCTTTTTGGCCTAGATAAATGTAGGGTTTTGCATGGTTTCGAAAGAGATGCTTTCAATGGTTTTGAAATGGGGACTTTCAATAGAATCAGAAGGGTTACTTTCAAGTGTTTAAATGTTTTCATCAACTAAGGATTGAGTAAAGCATACATATGTATATTATGTATATAACATGGCAAAGTGATTTTGAGTGAAGCATTGAGTATATGTATTTTCCTTGTGTAAGTTTGATTTAAAGATTTTAAATCAATTTGATAAAATATTTTCAAGTAATTCTTTGGGAAGATATCCCTAAGTAAAATGATCAAATATTAGAATACCAGATCAGACTGGTATAGGGTCGCACCCTATATATTAGCTATTGGACCCAGCTAATTTAGTCTAAAATTCCAATGTGTAGGGCTTTGTCACAGGTATGACTAAAATTATGATTACACACAGAAGGGAAAATATATTTGTATACAAATAGGTTATTGGTGAGCCTGCAAAACCATTAGGATCAGGTGGCACTGGGAGATGTTAAGTTGGGGACAGGCCGTCCAGAAAAGAAGTATTTAATAGCAGTTAAGCACAGACCATCCACAAGAGGAGTGTCTAACAGATGTTAGATTATTTTGTTTATATTGTCTGGCAGGCCTGAGTCAGCCAAAGGTTAATAGTCAGCCAAACAAAACTAAAGTGTTTGAACAAATAGTTCTTTTATTACCTGATATATTTTTACATAATGATGCTTTACAGTATTTAACCAGTTGTGGTAGCAAGAAAAGGTTTGCAAAAGATATGTTTTAAAAGAATATTAGCGAGGGAAAATCCATTCCGCTAAGCGGCCTGGTCTCACTAAACATTAAAAAGCGGGATGTATAGTATTATTCACACTAGGCTTGATGTCTAACTCGAATTTTATGTTTTCCCGTTTAAACTCTTGGGTGTTCATAATTGATTTGAGTAGAATGAGGGTTGAGGTTCTTTTAGGTTTTAGTAGGATGATAAATAAAGCTACCGGAGGCGAGCAAGAGGCTAACAGATAGCTATTTAGGAGTTGTAATTCTTTATTTTGTGTTTATTTCCACAATGTATTTATTAAGTCAATTATGATTCTACGACTCTAATCATCTAGGGGGCATCTTCATTTGTCGCTCTTGGTGTATTTCTTAATTGGTATATTTTATCTTTGCTCTTGGTGTATTTCGTAATATGAATATGGAACATCGGTTTTGAAATGTAATGGAAAATTCTTTTTTGAAATCTATGATTTGTTTCAAATTCAAGTGCTTCTGATATTATAGATACTATTAACATAGCCATATTTATTTGCCTGAAGTTAATACTGTAGATGACTGCAGGATCTATAACGCTTAGCTTTGAGCCTCTAGATAGGGTATGTCACATTGCTACTCAACATCCTTTCTCTGTACTTCGCTCACTGAAATTTACTTGCAATTTTGTTTTATTTCTGTTTTAGTAGTCAATTAAATAAATTTCTTAATTTTTCATTTATAACTTCCAATCTCTATTATTTTCTTATCTTATGCATTATTTGGCTGTCATTTCTCATATTTCCTTATCCTTATTATTTTCCCATAACATTGTGGTCCTCATCATAAACAAAAATAAAAGGAACGTTTCCTTTAATAACACATGAAATTTTATCCCAGTAAAGACAACTAATGCTTACAACCCAATCTAACTAGAACAACTACTGGAAGCCGTACTTCAACGTTAACTAACACTGATGATGTTGTAACCCTATCACTTCATACTCAAATTGAATGAACCTTCCAAAAATGCCAACTTACTATAATCCTTATATTTTAAGTTTGAGTTTGCCAATATCCTCCATGAGTGTTTGCCATCTCAATATCCTTTGTTACCATCTTATTTTAATTCAAATTCCTTGATGGTATTCTCAAACCTTGCACTCATGTCTAACAAAATATTCTTAGGTTTTTGCCATTATTATTTATATTCTACGAGAATTCTTTGTTACTATTCCAAGGGTAATCATTGTTATCTTCTTCGTAGGCTTATCCCTTATCCCGTCTTACCTAGACAAGAATTCCTACCAAATCCACATTTAGAAATCTTGGTTTGGTCTTATACATTTTTTTTCCAAAATTAAAACTTCAAAATTTTTAGAGCACTTAATCCCCCAAAACTTTTGTCTTTAAAAGTGTAATTTAGAAACTTCTTATTAAATTCAAAAATAGTTGTCCTAACCTTTTAAAAGCTTTAATTTATAGTTTTGAATTTAATTTATTCCCTAAGCCTAAGAGAGAATGTTAGCAAACTTGATTAAAAGTTTCTTCTCCTTTGTTTTCAAATTAACCTTTTCTTTTGAAGACCATTTCACATTTTACTTTTTAAAAATTGGGATTTTTACATTAAACAATCTATTAAGTTTTCCTTTCAAAATTTTTTTCATTACACCAAACATTTCTTTTTTAAAAATAAAATTTGCATTTTTCCAAAACATATTTTATAATTTTTTAACAATAAAACTGGACTAGATAAAAAAACTCCCATTCTATCATTTTTTTACCACTTATATTTATCCTCACATCCAATCCTTTGTCGATTTTCTAATACTATATTAGCGGGATTTTTAAAAGATACTCTCAACCAATATGCACAATAATGGAAAACGTCTATTTTTTCTTTATTATGCATTTAATTTCCTATGTTGCTACCAATTCAATTACTTAATATAATTTCTTTTCATGATTTCCTGTAAAATTTCTAATTACTACACTTTATTTTATTATGCTTAAGGGCCTATACTTTAATACATTGGAACTACTTTCCCCTTTAAAAAGGAATTTTGTTAACACTATAACTCTCTATGAATCACTTAAAAGAGAATTCGTGTTTTGTGTGAAATTATAAGAAATTATAGTTCATTTTTGTTATACTGGTTTTGAACCTAGAAGGAGCCAACAAGAAATAGAACAACCTCATGTAAACAGGACGGTTCATAACTTAACCAGAAATGCTAAGACAAGGGATTAACAAGGGACAATCTATAGGACTAAGGCAACGACTAGGATCTAGAAACTTCAGAAATCAACATTCTTGCAGTCCTATCAGCAGCTGAACGTAAATAGCTAACGAATTTCCATCAAATGTAACATCTACGATAAAAGGCTTTAGAAACATCTCCAATTCTAGACTCCAAAAAAAATCGTAAGTGGTTGGATCATCAGTGACCCATACCTCTCCTCCAACCTTCGAACAAAAGGAATAAGGAACACTACGAAGAGGCCAAGACGTTGGCTCGCTAAACGAACCAAGTTTATAGGTCGCTAGCGACCCATAGACCATGGGTCGCCAGTGACCCATGGATCTAACTTGTTTTGCAAGCCAAACTCCCCCTGGCTCGTATTCTACCCACCTACGAGCTAATGAAGACATGGCCTGGCCTAGAAGGTCTCCGCTCCATGTAAATACCACCCAACTTGCAACATAAGAAGGGGCTTCTCCGGATTGGTTGCTGAAGCTATGCTAGAATTATTCTTCACTCTCTATCTCCTTCACAACAATCTCCAAAGGAATTTACTATGATTCTCCACTGGATTCCAGCTCTAGGGATTCAATCTAGCTAGGAAATAATCAAATCCTTGTAATAAAAAAAAATCTTGTAATAGTAAGTAAAGCTGTAAAGTGGACGTAGGCTTCATTAACAGCCGAACCATTATTAAAATTCTCTACCTTCTTTCTTTTACTGTTCTTTTTTTGTACCTATGACTTGTGATATTGCTCTGTCAAAACAAGGCTGATGCTTTCAAACTCAAACCAAGGTATTGATCCATTTTTTGGGTCAACATTTTGGTGCTTTCGCTAAGAACCCAACTCAGGCTTAGATCTGGCTATCTACTTTAGATCAGGCTGGTTCAAAAGTTAGATCCTTAGTCTCTGCTTAGAAGGCATACTATTGAGAATAGAAGAACTAACCGAGAAGGATCAGCGAAAATGCGAGCTAACACATGCTAAGGCGATGGAGAATAGACGCAACCCTAAAGGCAAAGCTCAGAAATCACTTAAGCACATGGGTCGCTAGCGATCCATGCATCGTGGGTCGCGAGCGATCCATACCTTTTCACTTGATCGCCATAAATTCCAGAAGACAAAGTACTGAAATTAGTATGACTAGCATATGGACGAAGCGAGAGTGATGGATGCAGTCTGCTGCGAGGCCCTCAGGAATCATTAAAGGATGAAAAAACCTGCTACCCTGGAAGAATTCTATGGAAGGGGAACCAGTTCTAAAGACTAAAAGTAGTGCAACTAGAAGAAGGCAAACCCGACAGTGTGCTAACGAACATACCAAACAGTGAAAGGGCTACATGACCTCAGGGGTCCTTCTGGCCAAGCAAGGCTACTAGGACCCAGCAGAAAAGCACCCCCATTAACTGACGAAATCTGACGAAAGGATGACTATCAAATAACACTCTAGCTTGCTAGCAACTAAGGAATGAGACAGCAACCTAAAGCGATGTCTTCTCATCCATCCTTGTCTACTCTCCTTTTCCAAATGAGCCATACTAGGACATTAGGGGTATTTAGCTAGCTACAAATAACCTTTGACGAGTCATGTCAATCCCCCTTCGAAGAACCGGCATTGCTAGTGGCGTCGAGAAGTCTTATCCAAAGGATCGTTAAACAAAACAATCTAACACCTTAGCCTATAGGAACCGATATAATTGTGTTCCCTCGAGCTGAATTGGAAAAATTCCTCTTGAAGTAGATGAATTATTGTTTTAAGACCGCCGACCGCCGGACACACAACCCAAAACTCCTCTCGAAATCGATAAACTATCATTCCAAAGCCGTCTGGTCGCCGGACATCTGACTACAAAAAACCCTTCACAAACGTGAAGGTCTTTCAGGAACTAAAGCGTCATGAAGGTAAACCAGTAGATCAACGGTCATATGATCCACAAAACCCTTCACGAACGTGAAGGTCTTTCACGAACTAAAGCATCATGAAGGTAAACTAGTAGATCAGTGGTCATATGATCCTAAAAACCTTCATGAATGTGAAGGTCTTTCATGAACTAAAGCGTCATGAGGGTGAACTGGTAGATCAACAAAATTTATGTACGACTGATATCCGTGAAGGTGAACTAGAAGATCAGTAGTCGTCTAATGCAAAACCCCTTAGAGTTAATGAGGACATGCTCTAAGGCCACAAACCGACAATCATATTTTTCAATCAACATAATTAAACAACCGATGAAACAAATAGTGCTGAACCCCAAAGCTTCAAAGTCACTCAAAGGAACCAAGCCAAAACTAAACCGACCTTGTGGTTAATTAGAGGCTGACTCGAATCAAGCCAAGACTTGGAACTCAGAAGAACCACTCCCACTGACTAGGGGTAACTAAACGAGTTGTGGAGAGACCATGGATACAGTTCAAGCGCCCTAATAGCCTTGTGGCATAGGGGGCACCTCACACACTTGAATAACCATAAGAGGTTCCATAACTAATCATACCATAGTTCTGTTATGCCCGATCAAAATTTTTGGCATTCCGACAACCGTGGACTTAATGACCTAGCTAGTGCAAAAAATGAAATACTAGCATAATACTTGTCGACCTCTTTCCAACTACTATTTTACCACTCTTGGTGACCAATTCCTCTTCCTCTAAGACCATATGCCAATTAAAGACCAAGTCTCTAGAGGCATTTTGGACCAAAAAATGAGAGTCATGCCCCAAACTCCAATAAGTTCTTTCTTCATAACCATCTCAATGCGGTCGGTTGTAGATCACTCTGCCATGACAATCTTATTTGTTTAGCCGATCACATCTTCTCGAAATACGAAAGGATCGTCCAAGCCACGACTACCCGAACTAAAAACTAATTATCTCTTAGAGATGACGAAACCATGTTCCAATGAAGTAAAACCGCCGGATTGATGGGAAAACTCGATCCTTACCTTCTATGAACTGGTGTCACTCCTCTAGCACCAGGAAGGCCCAAACCACTGTGCGCATCCGATAAGCCATGCCTCGCTTCTTGAATCAATAAAGCCGTGTTCATAGTAAATACCCACTGGGTCGATGGAAGCAAATTGACTCAAACCATTGGGTCGACGGAACACAATCTTTGCCTTTCGAAAACCAGTTTTGTCCCGGCAACTTCAGGAAGGCCCAAAACTTAAACTCCTCGCATTGCATGGAGATAGGCAACGCCAAGGATCACTAAAAGATTAACTTTTCTCATTGGTCTGAGATAGGAAACGCCAAGGGGCATAAAAAATTACACTCATTGCATTGCCCAGAGATAGGCAACGCCTAGGAGCACTCAAACTTAAACTCCTCGCCTTGCCCGGAGATAGTCAACACTGAGAAGCACTAAAAAACTAACTCCTCGCATTGCCTGGAGGTAGGCAACACCAAGGAGCACTAAAAAAATAAATCCTCGCGTTGCTCAAAGATAGGCAATGCCGAGGAGCGTCAAAACTTACACTCCTTGCCTTGCCCGTAGATAGGGAATGCCAAGAAGCACCAAAATCCACGCATCTCATAAGCCGTGCACCCAAAAAATTAAATCCTTGTGTTGCCCAGAAATAGGCAACACCGAGGGAAAGCGAAAGCGATGCATCTGATAAGCCACGCACCAAAGTAATAATTTCTCGTGTTGTCCGAAGATAGGCAACTGTAGGATCGATTTCACCCTATAAGGGTGATAAATAGGATGATACTAATAATAATAAAATTAATGCGGAAATATATAAAATAACTCCAGCATAGATAATAGAAAAATAATAAATGCAGAAATAGAACAACACATATTTACCCAGCTTTGGCAAAACCCTGCCTACGTGCTGCCTCCATGGTTTCTACTAGAAAATAAACAGTCAGACGCTTACACATGTAAACTTGTGACACTCCTATCGACTAACCTAACTCTACTCTCAAAACCCTACCACAACTCAATAGCTGAGTTGCGAATTCTTGAACTAAAAACCTGTAGTTCGTAACCTAATGAAACAAACTAGAATTTGAAAAATTAAAATATAATTACAATTTTAAAACAATTATAAACAAAAACCCCAAGCCCACAAAACAACCGACCCACTTAAGTTATAAAAAAAGAACGAGCAACTTCCCTTTTCTATTATGTCACAGAAAAAAAAACTTTGGCCAATCTTATTCTGCTCATTCAGAATTAGGGCTTTTGAAAATTGAAACTGTAGATTCCAGTTGATCGATTGAATAGTTGTTTTCGCGTTGACTGCTTTGAGAATCGATCGCCTTGCTTTGAATTACTCGGATGCTTTAATTTTTCATGTTGGAATTGAATAATACCGGTATGGTATTTTCCTTTATTACTCTCATTGATATGCTTGAATTCGATGATTAACTGTCGATGATGTTAAGGAAATTTGTATAGAGTTCGATCCTATTAATTTTCGTTCAAATATTTCAGTTTGAATATTTCGTGACTTTGTTTTCTGCATTGATTTTTGATCGTATCATCTTGAGACCTCTGACTGGTTCGTTCCTTGATTATAGCTTGGTATTTGAATTTGAGATATATATATATATAATTTGCTTCTTGTTTGATTCTACCTTGGTCACCACGGCATTGATTCTTTGGCATTTTGAATTTTTGTTGACTTCTGTTACATTCTTTTTTGAACCACGACATTGTTACTCGAACTGCTAATGTTTATACTTGACCTTGGTAGCCTTGCCTTTCACTCTGTTTCACATGTATGTAATTTTCATTGGTCTTGTCTTCATGCTGCCTTTGATATGTGCACTTGCATTTCCATTTGAAGTTTATTGCTGTAGCGATGCAGTCAGGTTTTGATATCTTCATTTATGAGTTGTTGTCACTATGTCATATGCATTGTTGTCATGTGCATATGTGTTTGGTTATCTGGCTTGAACTTTGTTTGGTTGGACCTATATATATTTGTATATGTATACATGTGTATTTAGGCATGTATATATGTATGCTGGTTGAGTCTTGTTGCTCTTTGGTGTTGAGGCTTTGCTCTGTTGACTTGTACATGGTTGCATATCTGGGTTACCCTGTTTGCATTGCTTCGAGTTTCATATCCACTTCCTTGTGTGCTGCTCTGCTCCAAACACTGTTGTGTTGTTTTGCTGTGTCTTTTGTTTCATTTATTGCAATCTCTGCACTTGAGTTCTGTATGACCCACTGCCTTGGTTCTGAACTATTTGCACTTGAATGCTGGTCTTCTTGCCCATTCATTTGGATTGGTTTGTCTTGGTAGTCTAAAACTTTTATACACTTGTATCTAGTTGAAGTTGTTTTGTCTAGTTAAGTCTGTATGCATATTTTGGTCCATGGTTTTCTTTGAGTTTAGAGTTTGTGACATGTTAGGTTGAGTTGCTTCTAATATGTATACATGTGTGAACATTCATGTATATATGTATGTACTGACTATTCCTCTTTGATCATTTCATTGAACTTCCACAGATACTATGCTTGATCATATCATGCTTATATATTGCCATTTACTTGTTGCTCCATTGCTTTGCACCTGACCATTTGTATCTAGTCTATTGGGCCTGGTTGTGTTGACACACTTGTGTACATGTTCGTATGTGATCTGGTTGTGTACATTTGAGTCAATATGTGCATGGATCATTTCATTGAGCTTGGAGCCTCTGGTCTGATTGGTTCCATGTGTTGCTGCATTTTGGTCTGTGTTCACCTCATTTTTGTATTGTTTGAGCCATACTTGTTTGCTCTCATATGTAAATTTGTGATGTTGTATGTTGTATTACGTGCACCTGAGTTGAATCCAGCCTCGGCTCGGGTTTGACCTTGTGCTCACCTGTCCTTGTAGTTTTATCAAGTGTATATCGATATGCATGACCTTGTGGCATCTATAGTGATACGCTATGCATGTTACAAGCTATTCATGTAAGATGAATTCAAAATAAATGATAACAAACAATCCAAATAACTGAGGCAAATAACATTTTCATAATCACACAATTCATTGTACACTGCACAAATATTTCTTTTTCAATCTTGCCGCATCACTGTTTATTTTGCAGATAATTCAGATGCTGGATTCAATCTGAAATAGAATTGAAGATAAATACAAGTGAATGAGTGATATGTAGTGAGGTGAACATTATAAATCGAAATTGTAATGTAATTGAAATTGTGTATATATAGTGAGAGCTCAAATTTGTACTATTCAAAACTGTAATAAAATATTTGTTTGAATAAAATATTTATTTGAATTTAAATTCTGTGTTATTTATTTTAATCAATACATATTTATTTAAGTATGTGACCAATAAAATAGTATAATAACAAATACATTTAAATGAATATATATATATATATATATGCTTATTATCATCAAACAAAAATCATGTACTAGAATATTCAATAGTCTTTCCCTTTTGATGTTAACAAACATATATTTAAGATTTTGAATTTATTAAATGTATTTGGTCATTGATGAACTCTATTTGCTCCCTCTATTTGAATGCTTACTCTCTACAACAAAACCCCACCTTCATATATGCATGAAGATAAATAAAAATGCAAATGAACCTAGATGGGATTATGCGGATAAGAAATAAGATATTTGATCTTTATTTGTCAAAACCTTAAATTTTCTCTCCACCTTTTGTTATCAACAAAAGAGTAATAGTTTAGAGAAATAAAGATAAAGTGATAGATATTAATACAACTTCAATACCCAGTCGAGTATAAATATAAAATTTCAATAAAAAAATCAGACAAAAATCATAAATACTTTGTTAGGCGCATATTCCACTTTAGAGTGACAGGGGTGATGCCAGCATATAAAACCATATAGTTGTATCTATATGTAGTATATTTATATCAGGAACTCGAATATATACTAACCATGCATAACCATTAGGACTTTTAAATGAGATTAGTAGTATTCCCAATTTTTATAAAAAATGAATTTCAAGCGTCTTCTAACCACGCTTAACCGTGAGGACTTTTAAATAGGATTGGAATCATCTTGTTTATTTAATAATCAATTTTGGTATGCATGCATAACCATAAGGACTTTCAAATGAGCATAAAAGCACATAAACAAATACTCTAAGTAATTCACCCATACATAACCGTAAAGACTTTTAAATGAGAGTGAATACTTTGGATGTTTTTCTTATTAAAAAATGAAATAAAATAAAAACGAATAATTTCTTGTCTGAAATACCACATTTTGACATACTATATTGAATTTTGAGAAGTGATAGTTGTTAGAAATATGATATAAATAGAGGTGGTCATGACAAAAGTTACTATAAATCTTGTTTAATTTTTTAATTAAATTTTTTTACTAAATATACTGTCCCAAGTCATAGATATGATTAATATCAGCACTCATCACTTTTTTAATCATTATTTATCTTTTCGATAATTTGTAGGGAGTCAGATTAGCTAATGTATTCATTTAAGATCAAATCCAAAAATCAAATTTTCTAAAATGACTAATCTGAAACAAAGTCAACAAAAACTATTTTCTGGAAGGGGTTTTATAAGAAAAATGTCTGCTAATTGAAAATCACTTGAAATGAAAAATATGCAGATATTTTCTTTGAAAATGTGATGCAACTAATGAATGTTTCGACATAAAACACGTTCCACTAGTAATTTTTCTATCAATTACATTACTATGTAATCTGCATCCGAATTTTCCTTTGACTCAAGATTATCATTAATTGGATATCATAGACCAGACCGTGAAGTTGCAACAAATACCTTAAAATCATTTTACATCTTTTAAATGAATTTTTTTTTCAAATTGAATTGAAACCGGGCAAATAGACAAGCAGTGAATATAGTGTCAGATCTAGAAGCAGTAAGATAAACAAATATATCCACGTGTATCTTGAGTAATCATCAATCAACACCAAAAAAAACATCTCCTATCATTTAACTTGCAATGTAGTTAGTTCAAGCAAATCTATACAAAATAGTTCAAAAAATCCAGAGGTACTTATAGCGTTCTCGGCATAAAAAGATAATTAGCCAACAATTTTGCATGAATCAGAATCAAAATCAACATTCATTTCTTTATCACATAACTGACTGATTTAATTCAGATTATGGTGCAGATTTTCACATGTAATATATCATTCAAGATAAATGTACCGTTACCAATTTTACCTTCACAATATTTTTTCATTGTTACCCATTGTGATTCTACCACCTTTGTACTAGGCTAAGGAACTTTGATTTATCACCCATAGTGTGCCTGGAACAGGTAGAATCCGGGTAACACTGTCGTTGTTCCTTAGCCTGCCACCACAACTACATGAGGAAAGATTTTTGTGACCTATTTGTTTTTATAGGTCCATGGTTGTTAGTAACAAAAGAATTTGGAAAATATGTTTGAGTAGACCCAAGATAATTTATATTTATTCCTTTCGGCACTTAGATTTGTTTGACTTTAAGGAGTTTTACATCTGTGCCTTTGGGAATCCAAACTGGAATGGTTTTCACATGTTTGGGTCTATACCAGCAAATATTGTGATCGTGTCTAGTTTTTTCCATAAATCGTGCACTTTGAATTGACTTAATTAATTTTGCTTCTAACATGATCAGATTGATTATACCCATGTCCTTATTTAACAATATTAACAGTTTGTTTCCCTAATAGAATATTTAACGATCATTCTCCTTTGGAAAATTTTCCTAAAGTTGTAGACAATTGTTGGAATTGTGTTTTGAGAGATCCATTTTCATTCAATAATTGAGTGCACTTTTTAATAGAATTTTCTCTCCCGGTATTTTCACTTTCTTTCAAAATCAGAATTTCATTTTCAAGTGATTTAATTTTAACTTTTGATTTTTTAATATCTTCTTCAAATAATGGACACTTACCACACTTAAGGCACTTGTTTTGACAGTTTTTAACCAATTGATCAAGATATTTACTTAATTCTATTATACTATCTCTTTGTGATTCAATTTTAGTGCATTTCTCCTTAAGTATTTCAAAACATCCATTTACTTCGTGAAAATATATAAGTAATTCTGAATGGGTAAGTTTTGATATCTCGCTTGGCTCGTCAAAATCACCGTCAGTTGTTTCTCCTTTAAGACACAAAATTTCTTTTTCACTCTCACCGCCAGTGCTTTAATCAGCTTCATCAGTTTCATCCCAAGTAGCTGCAAAAATTCTCCTTTTCGATTTCTTTCCTTGGCCGAGTCGATTCTGAGGACAATTGTGCTTGATATGATAGGATTCATTGCATTTGTGACAAATGATCCCCTGCTCTTCTAAATTGTCTAGTACTTTGGCAATTCTGCTTTTTAATTGTTGATTTAGAGTTGGATTTCCATATTTGTGATTCCACCTTTTGAATCTTTTTATTAATAGTGCCAATTTAGCTGCTTCATCATCATCATCATCGTTGTTCCTTTGAGAGCTATTAATTTCTTTTGCGTATCACATCCTTCATGTTCTTCCTTGAATTTCATTCTAGCTCATAAGTGGTGAGATTTTCGATGAGTTCCTCAAGTTTGATTTGTTCAGGTCTTTTGATTCTTGAATGGCAGTAACTTTCGCTTCAAAATTTCATGGAAGGACTCCGAGGATTTTTTGGACTATTTCCAATTCCGTGTATGGTTTTTCGAGAGCTCTAATTTGTATATGAGACTAGAAAGTCATCCATACATCTCTTTTACATTTTCATCCTTGGCCATTGTGAAGTTCTCATATTCGCTACTAAGCATGACAAGGTGAGATTCTTTTGCTTGAGACATTCCTTGGTGAGTCACTTAAAGTGTGCGCCGGATTTCCTGCGCAGTTAGACAATATGAGACACGATTAAATTTAATTTGATCCAATGAAAAAATAATAGAATTAATAGCTCTAGCATTAGCATTCTGTAGTTTATTTTCAAGTTCTGTGCACTAATCCATCAGTTTTTCAATTTCTGATTATCTACCACTATAGTTGGTGTCCTATAACCTGTCTCAACAATATTCCAAGCATCAATGATTTTCAAAAAAAATTTCATTCTATTTTTCCAGTGTGTATATTCACCATTGAACATAGGTTTTTTAACTATGGACTAATCCTCAGCAAATGCATTATTAAAAGAAGCCATTTTAAAAAATCAAAATTTTAAAATAAAAATTGGTTTCTGAAAAATCAAATTTTAAAAGCAATTTTTTTTGTTCCTAGCTCTGATAGCACCTGTAGGATCGATTTCACCCTAGAGGGGGAAGTGGTAAATAGGGTGATACTAATAATTATAAAAATTAATTGGGAAATATATAAAATATTGCAGCATAGATAATAGCAGAATAATGAAAGCAGAACTAGAGCAACACAGATATACCCAACTTCGGTAAAACATTGCCTAGGTGCTGCCCCAAGGTTTCTACTAGAAATTAAGTAATCAGATACTTACACATGTAAACTTGCGACACTTACTTTTGACTAACCTAACTCTACGCTAAAAACTCTACCACAACTCAGCCACTGAGTTGCTAATTCTCAAGCTACAAAACCATAGTTCGTAACCTAGTTAAACACACTAGAATTTGAGAAGTTAAAAGAAAATTACAATTTAAAAACACTTAAAAAAAACCCTAATCCACAAAACAACCGGCTCACTTAAGTTATAAACAAAAGAAAGGGCGACTTTCCTTTTCTATTATTTCACAGAAAAAACTTCGTCCGATCTTGTTCTCCTCTTTTAGAATTAGGGCTTCTTGAAATTAAAACCGCTGATTCCAGTTGATTGATTGAATAGTTGTTTTCGTGTTGACTGCTTTGTCGATCGACCACCTTGCTTTGAATTCACTCAGCTGCTTCAATTTGTTGAGTCCGAATTGAATAATACTGGTATGTTATTTCGATTATTACTCTCATTGATATGTGTGAACTCGATGATTAAATACCGATGATGTTAAGGGAATTTATATAGGGTTTGATCCCTTTAATTTTCTTTTGAATATTTCAGTTTAATATTTCATGATTGTATTTTGTGCGTTGATTTTTGATCGAATGATCTTGAGACCTCTGACTAGTTCGTTCCTTGATTGTAGCTTGGTATTTGGATTTGAGATATATATATTTGTTATTTGCTGACTGTTTGATTCTACCTTGGTCACCATGGCTTTGATTCTTTGGCATTTTGAATTTTTGTTGATTGACGCTACATTCTCTTTCGAACCATGACTTTGCTAATCTAACTGCACTGTGTATACTTGACATTGGCAGCCTTACCTTTCACTCTGTTTCATATGTATGTAGTTTTCATTGGTCTTGTCTTCATGCTGCCTTTGATTTGTGCACATGTAGTTCCATTTGAAGTTTATTGCTGTAGCCATGCAGTTAGGTTTTGATATCTTCATTTATGAGTTGTTGTCACTATGTCATATGCATTGTTGTCATGTGCATTTGTGTTTGATTCTCTGGCTTGAACTTTGTTTGGTTGGACCTATATATATTTATATGTATACATGTGTATTTAGGCGTGTATATATGTATGCTGGCTGAGTCTTGTTCCTCTTTGGTGTTGAGGCTTTGCTCTGTTGACTTGTATATGGTTGCATATCTGGGTTACCCTATTTGCATTATTTCGAGTTTCATATCCATTTCCTTGTATGCTGCTCTACTGCAACCACTGTTGTGTTGTTTTGTTGTGTCTTCTGTTTCGTTTGTTCTAGTCTATGCACTTGAGTTCTATCTGCCAATTGCCTTGTTTTGGAACCATTTTCACTTGAATGCTGGTAATCTTACCCATTCATCTGGACTGGGTTGCCTTGGCAGTCTGAAACTTGTATACACTTTTTTCTAGTTGACGTTGTTATGTCTAGTTGATTATGTATGTAAATTTTGGTCCATAGTTTGCTTTGAGTTTGGAGCTTGTGACATGTCAGGCTGAGTTGCTTCTAATATGTATACATGTGTGAACATACATGTATATATGTATGTACTGACTGTTCCTCTTTAATCATTTCATTGAACTTCTATAGATACTATGATTGATCATATCATGCTCATGTACTGCCATTTACTTGTTGCTCCATTGCTTTGCACTTGACCATTTATATCTGGTCTATTGGGTCTGGTTGTGTTGCCACACTTGTGTATATGTTCATGTGTGATCTGGTTGTGTATATTTGAGTCTTTAGGTGTATGGACCATTTCATTAAGCTTGGAGCCTCTGGTCTGATTGGTTCCATGTGTTGCTGCATTTTGGTCTGTGTTCACCTCAGTTTTGTAGTGTTCGAGCCATACTTGTTTGCTCTCATGTGTATATTTGAGATGTTGTATGTTGTTTTTCATGCGCCTGAGTTGAATCCTGTCTCGCTCGGGTTTGACCTTGTGCTCACCTGTCCCTGCAGTTTTATCAAGTGTATATTGATGTGCACAACCTTGTGGCATGTACAGTGATACACTGTGCATGTTACAAGCCATTCGTGTAAGATGAATTCATAAGAAATGATGATGAATAACCCAAATAACTAAGTAAAATAACATTTTCAAAATCATATATTTAATTGCACACTGCATAAGTATTGCTTTTTCAATTTTACCGCGTCAGTGTTTATTTTGCGGATAATTCAGATGCTGGATTCAACTTGGAATAGAGTTGAGGATAAATACGAGTGAATGAGTGATATGTAATGAGGTGAACATTGTAAATTGAAATTTGTGATGTAGTCGAAATTGTAATTAACTAAAATTGTGTATATATAGTGAAAGCTCAAATTTGTACTATTCAAAATTGTTATAAAATATTTTTTTGAACAAAATATTTGTTTGAATTTAAATTCCGTGTTATTTATTTTAGTCAATAAATATTTATTTAAGTATGTGAATAAAAAAAAGTACAATAACAAATACATTTAAATGAATATATATATGTTTATTATCATCAAACAAAAATCATATGCTAGCATATTCAACAGCGACAGCGTGGGAAAGCAAAAGCCTCCCATCTCATAAACCATGCACCAAAAAAATAAGTCCTCATGTAGCCCGAAGATAGGCAACACCGAGGGGAAGCAAAAGCCATGCATCTCATAAGCCGCGCACCAAAATAATAACTCCTCATGTTGCCTAAAGATAGGCAACACCGAGGGAAAGCAAATGCTGTGCATCTCATAAATCGCACACGAAAATAATAACTCCTCGTGTTGCCCAAAGATAGGAAACATCAAGGGAAAGCAAAAGCCACGCATCTCATAAGCCGCACACCAAAATAATAACTCCTCATGTTTCTCGAAGATAAGCAACACCGAGGTAAAGCAAAAGCCTCTCACCTCATAAGCCACGTACCAAAATAACAATCCCTCGCGTTGCCCGAAAATAGACAACACTGAAGAGAAAGAAGAGCCATGCACTCTCTATGCCACTAGCTAGACACTAAAACACACGCTCCTCTAGTGGCCGAAGATAGGCAACGTCGAGGAGCACTAAAAATTGCACATCTCATAACGTGCGCCAGCTGCTCCAATAATCGGAAATAATGAGCACAACTCCGACTAAATTGGAATGCTACAAACCAACTGAAAAGTCACAATTATAGACACTTAAGGGTTAAAAACCATCCTTAATTAACCCACACACTTTGCTCCTCTAAAATACGCGTATATTGCACACTTATCGAAATATCACAAGAAATTTGGATTACGTGCTAAAGTTGTAGAACTTCTGAAAGAAGGAAAATCAAGCTGTGACTTTTAACCCAATTTCAAGTCTAAATATGAAAATTATCTAAACTATAAGTTATCAGTCATTTGAAGTAAACAACCCTGTGAACTGGGGGCTTGCATCGGTACTTAAATAATAGCAAATAAAAACAATAAGTTCGCAAGTTCTGTTACCCCAAACAAAGAGTTGTTGCTCCAAATAATTTTTTTGGTGGAAATCACAAAATTGGATAAGTGTAAGCGAAACAATCGCAAGTGGACTGAAAACATATAAACAGATAGATAAGATACAGTCGAAATGTAAGTGTATTGCTTATAATTTTCTTTACATGGGGTCAGAACATGGAGGTTGTATCCACACAACACCGCCAACAAAAGAGAAAATACATACTCCATGACAAGAACACAAAGCACAGACTCAGCACTTGGACAAAATGACTCAAAAAAAACCAAAATTAGACTAGTCTCCAAACAAGCTCATCAGCACTTCCTTCCACTGCACCACTTTCCACCCAATGTTACTCTGGCATCATCACAAGACCATCAAAATTCTCTAAGTATCGGTGTTGTCTTGACAACACCGATAAACTAGTTTATTTTAGGATTAACAAGAATCGACCCCTACCACCCAAAAGGACCGACATTGCTCCGGCAATGCCATAAAGTCTCAAAACCAAGATTTCAACAAATAGTTCCAATCTTTGACCAAAATGTCTAAAGTTAAGACATTCAAATCATGAGCTTCCAAAGATAGTAGCTGCGACATAACTTTGACTAGGGGCATCTAGAGAGGTGCCCAGAACATCAAGTCTCGCATTAAGTGTTCAGAGTAATCAGCCCTATGGATCAGTGACTCATATAGCATACTAACAATTGGTTGGGACCAAAAATCACTCCATGGTTCTGTTATGCCGAACAGAGAATTTTGGCAATCGCAACAAAACAAGCAGTATAGTAGCCCCGATGAATACAGAATTAAAAAGGAAACTGGTCCAACCTGCTAGACATCGATATTGCCTCAGCAACATCGAGAACTCCAGACCGTCATATCAACAAGAAAATCGAACTCCTTAAAGTTGACCATCTCTCTTAAATAGGGATAAAAGGAGGAACTTGCCGACGACCAGAGATAGATAATGATGGAAGACATTTCAAGAATCAAGTCAGCGATCCAGCAGCTTCAAAAGACAGAAGCACGTGCTCGAATAAGGTCTCAAACCCTAACTTGTAAAAAACCAGCTGTTATCCGAAGATAGACAATGGCAAGGAGCGAACACTCCAAATCGAGCGGCTAAACCATTGATTCTCGAAGATTGGAACCAATGAATAAGGTTGATATCCATAACAATGCAATTAATCCAGCATAATGCATATGGCTTGAAACAAGCAAGGTTAGGTGTCATGGATTCAAGAAAAACACTACCGAACTCTACTGGTCCATGATCAGTGTAGGAATGAACACGGTCATACCGAGGGAAATGTGATGACTCGCTTCACAATTTCAAATTTTCTATAAGACTTAGAGTTTGTGAACCAAGAATGAAGGGTTTCACTAATAGTTGTTAGATCGTAACAAAAATCGGATGAAGAAGTTCAGTTTTTCGTTAATAAGAATAATTATAGAATTGTTAAGAAAAAACCTTGCACCTCCAAGGGCAATACTTGATGGTTAAACAAAGCTAGGCAACATAAACGCCTAGGACTCTCACCCTTATAGAATGTGGCGTATCCCAGATTCAAGCAACATTGAGAAAACAGCCACATTGGGTTCAAAGGAATCTACTCAACCCTACAGGATCAGAGGAATGATTTAATCCTCCTAACATGACTTTAACACTGCCTGAATATAGGAAGCACTAATAAAATACTTCTACCATCCAATCATCGAAGTGCTAGTTTCTAAAGGCTGAAATTAATACCCAACTGAACTAAAAGTACTGTCGAATTGACGGGAAAAATCGATCTAAACCTTCTGAGTACCGTTGTTGCCTAGGTAACGCCAAAGCCTTCTTTTATCTTTTAAGTACCAGAATTGCCCTGGCAATTCTGTGAAAATTTTCTATTTTCTAAGTACCAGTGTTGCCCCACAATGCTTGGAAACATTCTATTTATAAGTGCCGGTGTTGCCCCCGCAACTCTGAGAAACATTCTACTCACTAAGTATAGGTATTGCCCCGGCAATGCCAGGAAAACTTTATTCTACAAGGCTGATGAGAAACACTCATCCCAGTGAACCATCGACGCACTAGCTTCTGGAAATAGAAGTTGGTCCTCAACTGAGTCTCTACCTTCTCTTAAGAAAACTACTGTTTCTCAGTGACAGGTAATGACCAGAAGACATAATCTTTCATAGGTCGGCCGCATGGTTCGAACTTTTATCACAGCAATCGGCCACCGCACAGGAATAAGGCAGCGTCGAAAGGAAATCCCAGGATTGAATTTCCCATGTACTAATTTCTAAGGACGAAAGCTGGTGCAAAACCGAATTTCCTAAATTCAATATAGAAAGAATTTAGACACAGGCGAAAGATAGGCAGCCTCGATGAAATGTTGCTTGGACCAAGCAGCTAGGTTATTAATTCTCAAAGATAGGAGTTGACATATGAACAAAATTTCCGTGATGACGTCAACAACCAAGAAGAGCATGCATGGCCAAGGACAAGCAGGACCAATCATCGAAGGTTGGAAATAAAATGATCGAACTTCCTCAAGTCCAGAATTGGATTGAGAGCCAGACTGGGGGCATGTGATGACCTGCAAATCCATACCCTTTGAATCGACAATAAACCACCCATGTCCAATCCAAAAAGCAGAGAATGACAGAAAGTCAAGAGAAAAAAAGAAGAGAGAGGAAGAGAAGAGAGAACCAACAGAACAATACAGAATCTCACATCGCAGCGGAAAACATATAATATCATATCAATGATCTTTACAAAACAGAAACTGTATATACGTACATCAATCAGAGTTCAACAATCAATCACTAGTTATCAGCCTAAACAGTTATAATAACCCATCCTCACAATTGCCGACAATATACATAAACAACAATGCGCAAAGCGGAAAATCAAAACAGATATGTGCATACGAAATGAAGATCTCCAGTTCTCCGCCTAAAGCTCCAAAAGCACCAAATCTGAACCTGTAAATATACTTAGTCTGACTCGAGCACTAAAAGGGAAGAACGCCCGGATCAGTCTCGTAAACCAGCGTGAGAAACACACTCAACTGAATTTATTAAATTACCAAACTTTTCCTTTCAAAACAAAACTATCTTGTAAGGCACGCCCACATATAAACACAGACATGTTTTTTACCTTACGATAATTAATGCATTTCATATCCAATCCTCTTATATTATTATAGTGTCTATTGCATAAATAATATTAATCATAGCCGAAATTGTTACATTGATTAAATTCCAGCATATAGCCCAAAATGGGTGATACAATCAAAATGATAGGCATGTAATGGAGTTTGGATTTCCATACAGATGACCAGGTGAAGGGACTACCTTCCTGCAGTACATCTCTAGAGGAATGCACCGAGGACCATCACAAAGGATCCTCTAACAACACAAGACCGGCCTATCTCTGTAACTAGATAGTACCGAGTATATCATCCTCCGGTCGTTACCGACCTTTACCAAGGGCCCTCAAAGCATACAAACCGCAATAATTAGATACACGATGTCATAGCATGTAAAGATATATCTAGAAGAGGATGATCATACCCTGATGGGAGCGACCCACTTAGCATTGCCGCATCTAACATTGTTTTGGTCATTTCTAGTTGATCAGGCCTAAGGTATCGATTATCTTTCACATATCACAAATCACATCACTTTGAATGCCACAAGACAATTTTCGTTGACTACTGATTGCCTTCCACAAAATACAAACCTTAAGCTCATACGTCTCAAGGAGGGTGTTAAGTTAAGAGAAGTTGCCTTCTCCCGCGCCACCGCTGTATGTTTGTAAAAACCAATATACGTAAAATTAGAAAAGAAATATCAGACAAACATCCATACAAGTTGTCCAGGAACAGGACAAACCAAAGGTACTTTCCTACCACAACCTATCAGGAAATCCATATGATTAGTAGCAAATAGTCCTTGCATTGGATATTTCATAACAAAGAGACTACAACTACTGGATGTATATTGGGATTTTAACACCAAACGATCAACGAGCAGTCCTTCACTATGTAAATCCTGAATATCTATATATTCACAACCAACCTGCACAATCATCACATAAATGTTGGTCTGAAGTGGTTTTCAGATAAATCTGATCCTGGTCTCTTTGCACCAACAATGTAAAGGCGTTTCTCAACCTCACACAAAAACTAAGTCTCATAGACTTATTACGTCTCCAACTTTTAACGTGCTATCATTCGGCCAAGAAGGAAGCTTGATAGATTGGAGTAATACTCCGCACTACACGAACCAACATCATCAGCACAAACAATAATCAAGCCTACATAGAAGGTTACGTACTAGATGTACGACTAAATAGTTCCCATATCAAGTCGAGGAACTAAAATGGCCAAATTTTATAGTCCAATATTTAACTATCATAGAAAATAAACAAATATTTAACACCATATGTAATCATTAGTTCCTTTTAATTAATCTTTCATTAATTAAATCACTTGCCAAATATTCACTTCAAATTATCTTTAAAAAAATATAATATCAAACCGATTTCAACATTTCACTGTGAGGAAAACATTTCCATATACTTATATAATAATAAGTAATTCACAAATCTCTTTATTTTCAACACTTAGAAAATATTCCATATACTAAATCAGGATTAAGTATATATTTATTCCTTTAAGGAAAACATTCTCTTAAACATGTTTATTCGGGTCAAAAACGAATGTTGCGTAAAACATCGTTATGACACCCAAAATCAATTCAAAAATTAGATAGATATACAAATCCTATATACTATACAAAAACATTTCCTTTTGAAAATCATTTAGTATAGCATAGTGTTATAGTCCCTCATTTTCTTGCTTTTCGAAAACATCTATTTCAACAATGAATGTTGAAATCTATGTATTGATACTTAAACATCTTTCAAACCATCTAACTCTATTTAAAAGACCACTTTTCAAAACGTTTTAAAAGATTATTCACTATCCAAAATATATAATTCCCTAACCAAATTCCTTATTATGGCAACATTTAACTTAAAGGATAATTCACTGTCCAAAATCGTGAATATATCTCCTTTACCAAATTCATTACTTCTACATATTTATTAAAGGATTATCCAATATCCAAAATCGTGGATATAATTCATATAATAAACTTCCATATTTAACTTATCACATTCAATTGATTTTGGAATTATAAAACAATGTTTATAAACTACATTTATATTTTATAAAAACTTCCACTTATAAAATTCCTTTATTAACCAATTCTATTTAAATCTCGCTTACATGCCAAAATCCGATTATAAGTTAATTTACTTATAAATCTCTTATTTACAAATTCATTCTTTTTATAACTTCATCAATTATAAATCTTATTCACTCATAAATTCCGATTATGACATCATTTTAACACTTTCAAAACTCCTTTATAATTCCATCACTTTTAATTTATAAAAATATCGATTTTGTAAACTTTATATATAAATCGATTGTAATAAATCAAAAATCTCAATTTAAACTAGTTTACAAAATAGTTAACTCCATATCTCAAAAATCACATATTGATATATTTCACAAAATTCATAATTTCTTATGACATAAAAATTATAACTTTTATTTATTTAAAATAAATTCATTTCCTTAACAATTCAAAATTTAACAAAACGTATATTTTTAAAATCACTTGAAAATCATTTTCAATTTAAAATCATCATTTTAACATTTTAAAATTACAGAATATGGCCCAATGTTGCAACAACACTAAGTACATCAATCAGGGCATCCAAATCATTATATATCACATGATAACAGCATATATCACAATATTTGTAAATAAAATTAATATTGGTGAGGCATCCAGTTGGATCCCTCCAACCTATCACCTGTAACAAATATACATATTAGAAAATATGTACAATGTCCGCTTCGAGGCAGACGCACGTATAAAGGGTCATCTACTCATACATAGGAACATATAGGGTCTCATCTGCTCCAATAGGCAGGAAAATATCCAAATACTAATCAATATATATATATATATATATAAATAATATCATATATAATCCAAACAATCATTAATCATCATAAAACAAATTTATTTCTCACTTATATAAAAATATCAGTGAGTCAGAAAGAGTGAGTTGTACTCACTTTGGTTCCAATAGCAGTTATAATGTTTTATTCTGAATAAAATTGAACAGGCGTTTAATTTTACCTAAAATTTACACTAGCTCCAATCAACTCCAAACCAGCTCTAAAATGTAGTGCTCATCAATACGGATCTAACGCATTTTGTTTCGTC
Source organism: Allium cepa (assembly GCA_030765085.1). Lineage (NCBI taxonomy): Eukaryota > Viridiplantae > Streptophyta > Magnoliopsida > Asparagales > Amaryllidaceae > Allium > Allium cepa. The sequence goes on along the minus strand of CM060931.1, from coordinate 327,075,469 downwards.
AAAAACGGACCCTGTATGAAGTAGTTATAGCTTTTAGAAGTTTATACGAATTTATATATAATTATTTACAAATTTTTTTTAAACCTCTTTAATCACAGCTTTTGATTCAATAAAATGAGATATTGTCGTTGTTCCTTTTCTCCCCTTCCAGGTTCATACGTGCAAAACAACCTATCCACCACCATTTAAAGCATATACATCGCGACTACGTACGACTAGCTACACATCTATCGACCAAGGCCGTTTTGAAGCCTACGTCATGCTCCACCTTCATCGTGAAGGACATTGCACTCGGTCACCAATCTTGCTTGAGAAACATGCTTGAACGCAAGGCCTTCATGAACAAATTGGCTCCAATTGGCTCCACCATTTTCGATCATCACCATTGAGATTAAAGATCTCATGAAGCTCTATCATCTTGTAGTTGAACATTTTTCGAATAGGTAGATGGATCGAGAGATTTTAAGGGAAGAAGAATTGAAAATACCGGCCATTAAAAAATTAACGGCGGCTAAGGTTTAGATGTTAAGGTTTGTGAAAGATGGAAATTATAACGTCCTTTTATAGAAAATTTCGCGACACTATTCATCCAAATTTTTTTCGAACTCCAAACGAAGCGTGCCGCCCGACGTTTATTATGTTTACCCCTATTTCAAACACAATGGAATATATACCGGGAGCCAATTCGATCGTAGTCGGAAGATAGGTTTTCGAATCAAATTTTTTAAATTAAAAATTCACTTAAACAAATTTCTACGCGTTTCAACTTCGTATGGACCAACCGTAAGTCCGATTGACACGAAATTTGAAATCGAATAATAATATAACATTATGGATCCAATAAACTAGTTTCATCGAAATCCAAGACTGTGTGAAAAATGACTATTTTTACACATTAATTAAATATTAGAATATTCAATTTCAACAAATTTACTTCTGTATCAATTTTTAAAGTTCACCAACTTCATTGTAATTCAAATATAATTTAATTCAACATTATAAATCATTTTCATTCACATTAAATCCAAATTTCAATTATTTCTGCAATTTCAAATGTTAAATTAACAATTTAATTATCTAATTAAATAAAGAAATTTGAAATATAAGTTATTCAACTTATAAAATTTACTTGTGAATATTTAAAATTAATTAAATATACGAATTTCAAATGGCTGAAATTATGGATCGTTACAAGGCAACTGAGCAATTCGCTCCACAAATTTCCATCTCTCACAATCGCCCAAGTACAAGCATTCAAAACAATTAGTCCCTCTAGAAGGGATAGAAGCACAGATACTTGATCGAAAGAAATGTTTCTAAAGTCCAAACATGAATAACCGCGAGGTTGGTTAGGTAACGGTTCTGTATCATAAAACAGAGCACTCTAGCAATAATCGCCAACGAAGGAAATAAAGGATGTAACGTTGAGAAATCAACCGTCGCTCATAGTTTGGCGATGATGAGAAGGATCGATGACCTATTTACAGTCCAACTAGATCATTTAGTTCCAACTTTTAGGAATATTCCATTACCCAAAGTTTGGTGATGCTAGAAAGAAAGCCCAAAACGAAACTGTCGACACATTGGCTTTCAAAAATAGAAGCAAAATCTCGATCGACTCTTTAATCCTACCTTCTTGAATCTGACGTTATCCGAAGATCCATGCATCAAGGTTTGAGTCATCTATACATGAGTTTACGAAGATAGAAACCGAACACATGATTAGGATCTCAGTGCCGGACACAGAAGAATTTACTTCAGCAATAGATGCCAGAAATGCATCTTTCTAATACATACCGGCATCATTACCGTACTCAGATATTGTGGTCAAACAACAAAGTCCCTAATTCCCGAAGATAGGAGCTGTCGTGTCAATCAAACGGGGCAATCAAAATTATTACTTAGGAGACCAAGTCTCCCAAAATAGGTTGGTACAGTAGTCAAAGTAATCTGCCCAACGGACTAAGGAATTTACACCAACATTGTTGAAATGAACACAATTGAGCATAAGTAGGGATTAGTTATAGAACTGGCTAGACCAACCTACTTCATAGCTCCGAACAAAGCTATGGAACAGAATATGTTGAAATGACCGCATAAGTATTACTTACATGTATAGAATTAAAGTAAACGAGTATGCCGCACATGAGCACAACAAATGCAATAGCGAGAAAAAGCAATGCTTGAAATTGAGCAATTAAGCCAATAGTCCCCGAAGACAGAGGCTGGTGTGTAGTGGATTTCGAAAAATGCAAAGGAAAGACAATCGAACTTGGGCAACTCGTGTGCTAGCTTCCGAAGGCTGAAATTGTGCTTGATTGAACTTAACTACAACTCCACAAGGGAAATTATGCTATGTAATTAGCTATGATCAATCATCCCAATATGATAAGAATAATACGCGAAGCTTAAGTTGCGAAGGACCCAGCTTCCGGAGGTGTGGAAGTTCCTCCGCCGGACTAAAGATTGGATGATCGAAAAGTCATTTTTGACAAAAAACCTTGGCATTCAACCCTGCCAGGTATATTCTACTTTAAATAATATCCTAGTATAACCAATGCCCTAAATCTGAGGGAAATCGATGTATGTTGACCTGTCAGTTTTCGAACGATGACTGGGGCAAGTGCCGTTTGCTATTTATATAGAATAAACTTGGTGCTCTAAACACTACAAACACCCTATCCTCTACAGATAGTTCGCTCACAGTGGAGGAAGAAAAGAACTTCCCGTTTTACTTTGTTTTCTGCTTTTACTTCTACTCCTTGTACACTTACCCATTATCGATTAATGATCGTTAACAGATCCAATACCCGAAGCGACATGGAAAGCTCTCCTCACTACAGGAACACCGAGTATGGAATAAACAAGTAGGATAAGCCCAAATTCTCTGTAAGAATTGGTATGGACCAGTGATATGTCGTGCGGAAACGTCTGTGAAACTCGACACAAGTTTAATGGACGAAGATAGCAAAAAGCGTCAAGCATTGGACCATAACCCAAATGTCATTTTAGGAAGAAACTCAAGACTCGATTGGCAATCTCGACCCTTCAAACCGCAATCAACTCGAACTTCTCGTAATCAATGTTGCAAATGGACACTCGCCACCAACTCATTGCGCGAACGCAGTAATTAGCAAATCAATTGAGCAAACCCACCTGAAAATGAATTCAAAGGCGTAAGAGGAGTTGCTTGGAAACGGATTGCTCGAAGAATAGATCGCTTAAGAAAGTTCGGTAGGTTGGATTGAGTGAAGAGTTAGGTCAGTTCGAGTGGTGCATATAGAAAAGAAAAAAATTGCTAAGTAATCGGGTCACGTGCGATGCATTTTGGATTGCTAGTGACCCGACCTAAAATTGAAAACTTCAAATAAAACAAGTAGTTAGGTCGCTAGAGACCCATCCTACATGGATCGCTAGTGACCCAAAAAAAAAGGATGAGAAAAGAAAAAAGAGGAAAGGCGGCTTCACCTAATCCTCTTGAACTCCATGTCCTACACCTATTCATCATTTGGAGGCATGCCGAGAATTGTAGGAAAAAATTTGATCCATTATGACAAGCAATAGTAGTCAGAACCAAAGAAAGATGACTAAGAACATTGGGCTAACTTATTCGTAGATCTTTGATGCAATCACTTAGAAATTAATAGATGGATATTGATAGCGATAACGTCCAGAGCACACCTTGTTTACAACGAAGATGTATTTTGGGGGGTAAATCTTATACTAGTTTTGAAGCCAGCAGGAACCAATAAGAAACAGAACAACCTCATGTAAACAGGATGGTTCAGAACTTAACCAGAAAAGCTAAGACAAGAGGTTAACACGGGCCAAGCTATATGACTAAGGAAATGACTAGGATCTACCAACTCGAAAGATCAGCATTCCTTCAGTCCAATCAGCAGCTAAACGTAAATAGGTAGCGAATTTCTATCAAAATGTAACAACTATGATAAAAGGCTATGGAAACATCTTCAATTCTAGACTCCAGAAAAAAAGTCCTAAGTGATTGGATCATCAGTGACCCATACCTCTCCTCCAAGCTTCAAACAAAATGACTAAGGAACACTGCAAAGAGGCCAAGATGTTGGCTCACAGAACGAGCCAAGTCCATGGGTCGCCAGCGACCCATTGCTCTAACTCATTTTACGAGCCAAACTCCCTAGGGTCGTATTCTACCCACCTGCGGGCTGATGAAGACACTGCCTGGCCCAAAAGGTCTCCGCTCTATATAAATATCACCCAACCTGCAACATAAGAAGGGGATCCCGTTCTTGAAAATCGGCACTTCTCCAATTCTCCGGACTGGTTGCTGACGCTCTATTGGAATTATTGTTCACTCTCTATCTCCCTCACAACAATCTCCAAAGGAATTCACTATGATTCTCCAATGGATTCCAGCTCTGGGGATTCAATCTAGATAGAAAACAATCAAAGCCATGTAATCAAACAACTCTTCTAACAATAATCAGTTTATGGTAAAGAAATAAAGTGGAAATAGGCTTCATTAACAGTCGAACCACTATAAAAATTCTCTTCCTTCTTTCTTTTATTGTTCTTATTCTTTACCTGTGATATTTGATATTGCTCTGTCATAACAGGGTTGGTGCTTTCAAACTTAAACCAGGGTGTTGGTCCACTTTTTGGGTCAATGTTTTTTTATATTAAATTAAACCGTACAAAATACGGGGTTTCTCATATTCTGTACATCTCTTTCTTTACCTATGCATTCCCTACTATTCCAAACAATACACCTTTATTTGCAACTTAATTGATTCATAGACACTTATATTATTATTCATTTTCATTCTAATGAATTAAAATATGTCAAATCCGAACCTAATTACTACATATCAAATCCCATTTCTATTTATATTTCGTATCTTCTCTACTATTTAACTCCTCTACCTAAACTGCACTTATTCCAACTTGTCCCATTTCATATTGTCCACCCTTAAAATTTTAATTCACAATGTAAAAAATTTCATTACAGAGAAACACTTATAAGCTATATTGCTCTATCATTTCTTTTTAAAGGAAGATAACTGCCTAAAAAATTTCCCTTGTAGAATTCTTATGTTTCAACAAAATATCAATTTCTATTACAACTTTATGTTCGCACTTTCTTTCTTTATAAGGAACTGGTGAGCCATATATAAACTCTATTACGTTTTGAAACGAATTACTTTTGTAAAACTATATTGTGGAAAACTTTTAAAATTAACTAGATATATATCTATTTTCCTTTTCCAACAAAGCTTTTGTAGATAATTCTCAAAATTTAATATTTATTTACTTTTACCACCATTTCCATCAAAACTCCTTTTTATGTGTACAATTTATACCTTTTACCTCAATTCTTTACAAATTTCTTACTCTTGGGTTAGATTCAAGGTGTATTTCTAACCATTCACCTAAGAACATCTTTCCATAAATTTCACAACCTTTTCCCCTTCCAATATTGACAATCCAGTTATCCATTAGGAGTGACCATTTCATACCCTTCATCAAAAACTTCCCTATCTTCCTCTATCTATAACATGTAGATGCTTGTTTTTCCTTTATTTAGACCTATTGTACATCAAAATCGGTAAAAATATGGCGATCTACAACCATTGGGCTATCAAGGCCCGACTAGGGAGTCATGTACCATCCAGCTTTAGGGATTTCCATATGTAACATTCTATAGTTGGAATTATTAGGAACTAACATATATTATATTTTTAGGAAAATACAAACATATTCACTCAATGTTTTCAAATTTTCGAGATCAACTAACCTAAGCTCTGATACCAAATGCAACAACCTACACCCCAGTGGGCTTGAATTTTTGCTAAATCGAAAACCCAAGTTTATCATCGTACAGATCCTTGGTTTAGTGTCTTGCAAATAATGAAAAAGAATGAATATAAGAACTCTAACAAAATAACTTGCAACAGAATAATTTAAAATATAATAGATCACATAAATACTAACCAAGGTTTGATACATCCAACATCAAGTGTCCTTGTCAGCACCGAACATGCCAAACTCTAGTACCCGTCCTTCAATCTATCCCGTGGGTTGTATTGAGGAGGGGGACAGAACAATATTCTAATGGCTAGTAAAATTATACATTTTGTATATAACACTAGTTTATGCCAATTGTTCACTATCTCATGTTATGTCAGTTTACATTTTATTAGTCGTCTAGACTCCATATCTGTGTACGAACCATTCTCATCTACTTACCATAGATTAATATCTATGTATATAACTATACATATTCCATGATCCCCTAATGGACCAAGATACTATCCCCACTAGTATCTCTTATTAAACACCTCGTTAAGATACAATGCCTTAATGTATCATGATCTCGCCATCATATATCTTAAGAAAATCCTATGGCGTTGCATCGACATATTATTTCACCACCCTCTAACATTGGATTCTCATATACAGTCATTCTTTTTGGGGATTTTCTATTTTATTTTCTTCCTATAACCTGGAATTGGCTCCACTAACCATCCCATCAAAGTTGTAAAGGAATCCCGTTATGGGTAATCTAGCCTTGCCCTATCAAAAAAATTAGCAAACAGCTGTGGTGATGCATTACACAACTTAATCAACCCTAGTAAGTAGTGAAGATCAGTAAGGAGTAACCCTGTCCTTCCCATTGATCATAAGGGATTGTTGACAAACTCCAAACCTGTGAAACCTTACCTCTAAATTTTGGTATCACACGCGTTGCACAGTGTCCGATCCTAACCATTGTCCATTCAGATTGCTTAGTGCAATCAAGGCAATACCCATCTCTAAAAATTTGAAGCAGACTACTCTATAGTGCTTGTCTAGCCTCGACATCCGCCAAATGGACCTCCCAATTGCTTATGTTTACAGAGCATCTATTCCAAGCACTAACATGACCTGAGGGTATCCCTTATTCTATACACAAGCGTATACTCCCTACAGATCCTATGGTATATGATTTCACATTCCAACCGACTTTAATGACTTTATGTCATTTAATTTTTATAATTAAAAAATATATATATATTAAATTATAACTATCCACACCTGTGATGATCCACCTTTTTGATCATTGGAAATGACACTTAATACATCCTCAGTATTAATGTGTCGTTGTCCAAGCATCCGAAAGGGGAGATATCATGGGGTACAATAAAAGAATGGAATAGAAAATCTTGCAGTGGAACAGTTAATTATAATATAAAAATATGATAGTACAAAAGTTTACTCCTTAACATGAAGTTATCATAGTTACACAATACTACTACAGCTATCAGCTTAGGCAGTTATAAACTCTGCCTTTACACTTACTAATCCAAAATACGTACACATAAATAAACATAACATCGGAAATAGATAACTAATAGAGAAGGAGCCTTATATTCATCCATCATCATTGCTAAAGAGCCGAAGGAAACCTGCTACTCTCAGACCACTCAAAAATAATTGAGCACCCAAGTGTTTGGGAAAAAAACAAGCATTTGGGTCAAACAATAAGTTTGGTATAAGTAAACTTCAAACAAATGATGGAAATTAAAAACAACATGTGAGAACATGCTGCTAAATGTAGAATGAGTTTTCCCTCAAAATAACAACATTCAACCACAATTAATGGGAACAATTTAGAATAAAACCCAAATTGGAAAGAATCGGCCTAAACAGGTTTAAAACAAAATCTAGAGAATCAGCATAAATAATTAAACATCAAGAAGAGCTCCAACCACTTCTCGATGCAATTACGAAAACAAATTCAAAGGTTTGAATCAATGGTAAGGAAAGATAAATTTTCAACAATGACCAGGAGGCTGCACCCCCTTCTGAAAGTATACCTTTAGAAAGTATGCTTTAGAGAGTCATATACTCTGGAACACTCTCGGGAACTCTAAGCCGGACCTTGCTAACTTTATCAAGTATTCGAGTATTTCACATCTCAATGCACATATAGCCCAAATCAATCTGGATTAAATGTGATAATACACTAATGAGAGCAATCCTACATAGCTTGGCCCCCACTCATGCTTTGATTTTACTCATTTCCAACAAAGGATATCAATGCTCAAATAAGCAACAAATCGTCTTAAATTGAAGAAGCATAAAGAAGAAAGTTGAATCGTTAGTAAACAAATCAACTATTCAGAATAATCAAATTGATAGTATAGGGAAATTTAATCTCACATCCTTACCACCACACATCGATTTCAAACTTATATTATTTCTCGGTTAAAAATAAAGCCATGTAAGTGAAGGTAATGTTACCTCTAGGCATTGCCTTGATAGCACTTTAATGTTCGATATAGAAACTGGTTTCCATACTATGACGTTTAGTGCTAGCAGTATGACTAAATCCTCTCCATACAAACAATATCGATTATGGAAATTTAATTTCTTATCCTTTCCATAACCAAATCAAACCTTTTAAAATTTTAAAACCAAACTTGTGCTGAGATTTCACATAACAAAATAGTAACTTTGAACATCATTAATAAAATTGTTTTATTAACTTTAACCATGATTAATTACTTCAATCGTCATTATTTAAAATGTTTGATTAAATTAAACATGCTTAATTACTTCAAACATCATCAATTAAAATGATTATTTAACTTTAAAACATCATTATTAAAATAACTAATTAACCTTAAAAATCGTTATTAAAATGATTAACTAATTTAAAACTTCATTATAAATATAATTAATTAACCCTAAACATCGTTGTTAAAATGAATAATTAATTTTAAAACATCCTTCCCTCCTTACAGGAAAATTTGTCCCCGGAATTGATCACACACAACGAAAAAACTATAAAAGAAACCTAACCGATATCATTCAAGAAACGAGTACAAAGAAAGTGACTCCACTACAGCCTGGTGAGTACACTAAAAAGATATAACAAAATACACATAACTACGACAACAACTCGGGATAAGAATCCCTAATATAATTCTCAGTTTTCCAAGTACAATATCTTTCATCACTACCACTCCACTAAACCTTAACTAGACTCACTTCCTTCATTCTCAACCACTTTTTTCTCGGGCGATGATACAAATAGGCCACCTAAGAATGGTTATATTAAGTTATACTTTCAAATCAACTTGTTATGCCAGTTCCACTATCGTCGAAGGGTCGTGTACATACTTATGCAAATGAGATATGTGAAATATATTGTTCACATCTGATAGTCAATCTGGTAACTCCACTCTATCTGCAAGTCTATCACTCCAGTATGCGAAAAGGTCCAATATATCAAGGGGCTACTTTTCTTGATTTCCCAAATCTCACAACACTTCTCAATGGAGAGACCTTCGCAAACACCGAATCTCCTACTGAGAACTCTAGATAGCGCCTTCGATCCACATAACAGTTCAGCAGATCCTGTGCTTCCTTCAACTTCCTTCTAATTTCAGCTACATATCACTGGCGTCTAAGATCATGTCAGGTACAAGAATAATTCTATCACCAGACTCAACCCAACATGAAGGAGAACGACACACACGGTAATATAGCGCTTCGAAAGGGCCATACCAATGCTTACATGATAGTTGTTGTTGTAAGTAAATTCGTCCAAGGGTAAATGATCTTCCCAAGAACCTTTGAAGTCGAGGATTCATGCTTGCAGTAAATGATCTGAGATCTAGTTCACTCTCTCTATATACCCATCTTTCTAAAAATGGTAAGATGTACTTAGACTCATCTTGGTCCCTAAGGTAGTTTGCAGTCCCTTCCAGAATCTACTAGTGAATATCGGGTCTCAGTAACTTACAATGCTACAAGAAAGACCATGGAGTCTCACAATCTCCTTCACATGCAAACTTGCCAGACTTGTAGCAGTCCTTGTCAACTTAACTGGAATGAAATGAGAACTCTTGGTTAACTAGTCGACCATAAACCAAATACCTCTGTTCCCTCTTCCTGACCTAGGATGCCCATCAATAAAGTCCGTAGAGATCTGCTCCCACTTCCACTTGGGATCTTAAGTGGCTGAAGGAATCCACTGACTTTCGCCGATCGCTCTTAATCTGCTAGCAGTTTACACACTTACTTATAAAGATCAAGGTATCCCTCTTAATCCCCTTCTATCAGAAAACCCCTTCATATCTTTGAACATCTTAATCATTCCTAGGTGAAAAAATAACATTGAATGGTGACATTTTTCTAACACTTCTCTCCTAAGTCCGTTAATATTTGGAACATGTATATGCCCTATAATAACCCCATCGTCAACCCATATTATTAAAGAACGTTATAAATAATGGCACCTAAAAATATGGAGAATATGACTTGTTAAAGGCGACCAAATATGAATATAATTTTAAACTAACTCCGACACATCATATTTACCATTCTAATAAATCTTTGGAAGTAAAATTTGACGTATACAATCTTAGTTCATTATTAAATACATTGGTTTCTCAGAATCAAAATAGTATATCATATAAAATAGTAATTACATATCATGGTGGAATAATAAATCTCACAAAAATATACAAACGGTGGGTCTACAAAGTAAAATACTAGACCTATATAATATACATGTATTACGAATCATTAACTCAAATATACGTCTCAAATACAGATACAAATTCCTTCATGAGATAAACTAAAGGTCAAAATGGTTTATCTCTTTGCTAGCCCAACTATTCTAAGGTCTACCTATCATGTAAACTAAAAAGTCTTGGTGACTATTATAAAATAAACGAATTAGACTATCTCTAAATATCCAAAAAGGGTAAGAATAAGATGTAACACAAGAATAAATGGCATATAAGTAAATCCAGATGTCCAAGGTATAGTAAGTCACATAATTAATTTAACTTAGAATTTATTCAAGGCATAGGTTATATATTTAGGCCACAAACATAGATTAATCACTAAACGCAGAATTACAGAACAGAGCACAATATCTCCAACGCATATAAACCAATTCCATGCGGATCACCCCGATCGTCCATATTAATCTTAATGATTGTTTATACCATGGCAAACAAATATGGTATCGCTCGTACTAATTTGATATCAAGGATCGTCCATACCGTAAAACAGAATCACAACTAATAACAAGGATCATAATAACCATGACTTGAAGATTCTAGATTATTCATTACTAGTATACATTTATGATTGTGAAGAAATCCATAAGTATACCTCTTAAGATCTATCGGTTTCACTGAAGACCAAAAGATAGTAAACTCTATATTGTCAAATACTATCACTTTAAGTAATCACTAGAACTTAACCAAAACCTCTCATACCGTACGGTGAAATTCAAGTATTTACTAGAAGCTAGTAAATCTCACTTAATACGGATATACTGGAAAACCTGAACTACATTCTCTTAAGGATCAATCGATGATACCAAAATAAAAAAGAGAATATAACCCTGAAGTGTTAAATACTTCCTAATAGCAATCACAAGAATTTAACCATGACATCCCATACTACATGCTGAAATTCAAGTACTCACCAATGGGCTAGTAAATACCACTCAAGAATTCTATTCAATGAGCAGTACCATATTCGATAACGCATTACTCTAGAACATTTAAACTAATCGGTAACACTAAATCAATTATTACTGTTCCCCATATTATAGAATTAAGATTCTCAGAAATTTTTATCTTTTAAATTTATGGTTTAGAAAGTAACATTTTAATTTTCCAAAAATCCTTTATTATTTAACTTTTTATAAATATTCACTATTTGATAAAGCTTCCATAAATCAGAATTATTCCAAAATTATACTTATATATAGGTACACGATTGTCTCAAAATTCAGCACAAGATACTTAGTTAATAAACCATGTTTTAAAAACCCACACATACACATATATATAAGTCTATTATCCTAAACAACCATATTTATTGCTCTTCCAAATCCACTTTGATATAAATCCATTTGATTTAGAAATAAATTAGTTTTATATTTCCGTGACCACATTTACGAATTCCATGTCCATTTTATTAATAATACATAATATGTAATACAATTAGATAAAATCATTTCTAATAGGAATTAGATCAATTTAGAAAAGCTTTGAGATTTATAAATATAAATAAACACTCTTTTATAAAATCACTTATATGCCAATATATATATATATATTTATATTTGGAAAAATATATAGATATAAATTTATACTACTCCAAACCTTTGACTCAAAGTGATTCAAAGTCCATAGAGCACAAGAGAATTCACTATAATAAAATATTAGGTCATCACATGATTATAATAACAAATTGGTCCATATTGTTTCTACTTTAAATCATTTCATAAATTAGCAAAACAAGGGAAACAGACATCAAATGGGCCATAAATAATCATGCAAAACATAGGATAATAGCATTAACAAAGTAAGCAAAACACAGTTCAAGTAACGGGTCGTAAAGGGGTTGCGGTCACCTGGCACTCACATTCTATGTAACGACCCGTAAATTTTAACGGTTTAAATAACTTAGTTGTATCACTGATATCTGTGTACCATTCTGTTCGTCTCGTCGTGCTAATCTCCGCAGCATATTCATTCTTGTAATTCAGTGTCTAGTACACGGCGAAACCGATAAAACAGTTTATCGTATCGGTGCTATATTTTAAATTTCGTTCACTTGCCTTTTCATTTCTAGCTGAGTAATCCAAGCAGCACTTGCTTTAATTATATTACCTGAATGACCTTTCCACTTTCCATTGGTTAATATATTTGCTGCAGCCTTTTCATTTTCTCTTCTGTTCATTCTGAAAAGAAAAATAACTGCGTTCTTCTACTTCTCCTCTGGTTCCTGCCCCTTATTTTCGCGCTTTCCCTGTTTTCCCGAAGCTAGACCCCAAGCCGCAGCCTTCCTGATCCCAAGCCCGCCTCCAAGCAGCCTTGCATCCCCACACCAAAACATCGCCGCACCATAGTCCTGAAGCTAGACCCCTAGCTGCAGCCTTCCTGACCCCAAGCCCGCCTCCAAGCAGCCTTGCATCTCCACACCAAAGCACGTTGGCGCCAAAACACCACCATAATCGACCCAATGCTTCGCCTTTCACCTCTAGGAGCCCACGTGCCACAACCCACCTGATAGCAAAATCCCACCATCATCTGCCCTGAACACATCACCACCACCCAAGCACTTACCAGCTGACCCGAAGCCAAACCCGAAGAAACCCTTTCCCTCACCCGAGTCAGTACCCCAAGCGCCCATCATCTCCTCAGCCCTTTATATTGCCACTGACCCAGATCCGCCACTTCGTCACCTGATTCCCTCTGACCCGAAGCCAAACCCGAAGAAACCCCTTCCCTGACCCTAAGCCAGACCCAAACAACAGAATAGCAAGAACCCGAAGCCAAACCCAAAGAAACCCTTTCTCTAACCTGAAGTCAGACCCGTGTTTTTGCCCCTCTGTCCGGAAGCAAGCCCAAATCTACTGCCTAAACCACTTTCTTGTGCATGTCCTGAGTCAAAACCCCAAGGGGAAACTATCTCGACTCCAAGTAGACCGAGTGCCTTCAACCTGTTTTGCTTCTTTTCCAGTTCATTTTATTTTCTTATGTGAAGTATATGCACCCAAAGTTATATATATGCTACACACATATATTGGCAAAAAGTTGCATTCATTTTAAACCCAAGCTTTTATATATGTTGTATATATTGCACATGTATGCTTTGTTGATTGAAAGCTATATGTTGTATATATTGGTTCCTTCTAATATATATAAAACAAATATATATATCTTATATGTATATATATTTGTTTTTCATCGAATTCTCGTGCTGAATTTGTTTTGCGCTTGTCGCAGCTCTTTGACGTGTCGTGTCCGTGTGTGTATCCGTGTCAGTTGCTTCTCATTCATGCTCTCTAACCTCAAAATGTGAGCAATCAATCACGATTAACATTCTTATATTTAATAAATTTAATTCACATTGAAATGACAATTGAAATATGCTGTTAAATTTGAACCGTTAATTATATAATTGCTATATATGATATGCCATTATTTGTAATTATTCATGTGATATATGACACCATATCATGTTGTATATATTTTAATTAATTTATCGATGATGATATATGCTTGTTGTTGATATGTTATATTATTATCATATTTGTTTTCACTTTGCAAGTTCCTTGTTAGTTTAGAATTCCCTATGGGTTGAAATGATACATACCCGAACGATGTTCTAGAATAGGAGAAAATCTTTATGGGTTGAATGATAAACCCAAGCGATTTTCATTGATTTTTAATTTTTGAGATTGCGGGTTGAAATGATATATATACCCACAGATATTTAAATTGCCGATTGAAATGATAAATATCCATATCACTTGACCATAGGATAGAAAATTATATACAGACACCGTTGGTCTATATTTTGAAACTGAATTCCAAAGTTTCGAAAGGAAACATATGGGTTTAATAAATATTGATTTTAAAAATATAATATGTATAAATGTTATTTATATATATGTCTATATTTTTTATATTTAAAATTATATGTTTTCGAAATTTTGAATTCATAAGTTAGTTTTGAAAGGATAATTTTTAAGATTTTTTTATAATTTTATTATTTTAAAAATATATAAGATAGATTTAATATAAAATTAATTTAATAATAAGATTTAATTTAATTAGTATATAATATGTTTAAGTATTTATTTAAAATTATATTTTCAAAATAGATTTTGTAATAACTTTAATAAGTTAATGTTGGAAGATAAATTGAAATTGATTTGGAAATGTATTTGCCTAAGAATTATACTTAAATGAAATTGATTTGATACTTACTGAATTTGAGATTTTAATGATACGATTTTATATGTTGATTTTTGATTTAAGGTTATTAAATGAATACTTTCGAATTTAAATAAATTGAAATGGGATATTTAGTTTTATTTAATTTTGTAATTTGAGATTTTTTTTAAATGTTATTAGATTGATTAAGTAAATATTTCAAAACTAAATAATAGTGATGTTGAATTTGAAAAATATATGAAATTTATCAAATTGATGTATTTTAAAATGTTTGAATATTTAAACTTTGAAACCTATCAAAATTGAAATGCTTAATTTGTAGTTCAAATCTGTATTTGAAATCGATATAAATTAAAATGATTTATGGAAAATTTGAATTGAATCGTAATTGATGAACCGAGATTGATTTGAATGGAATTTTAGTTGATTTGAATCGATTTGTGAAATTGGATGAAACAATTCCAATTTGGAAACTGTTTCAGTGTAGTCTCTTTTATTAAATATAAACTATTTTTAATTTACAACTATTTTAATATATAAATTATTTTAATATGTAAACTATTTTAATTTATAACTATTTTAATATATATACTATTTCAATATCTAAACTGTTTAAGTTGAACTGTTATGATCACAAAAGTGTTATGATTTCAAAAGTGTTATGATTTCCAAGGTTTATGATCTCGAAAGTGTTATGGTTTCAAAATATTATAATTTTGAAAGTGTTACGATTCTGGAAATGAATATTATTTAAAGTGTATAATGATACTGAATCGATATGGTTTCGAAATGAATATGATATTTTGATATGAAGTATGAACTTTTTGAAATGAAATGACCACGGTGCATAAATATGGTGTTGTTAAAAAGACCGGGATCTGATATTGTCATACTCTCTACCAATACCGAAAACCACTTTAATAGCTGTGTATGTGGTGGAGATTCCAAAATGAAGCAGGATGGTTTGGTGACGATTCTATATGGTATTTACGTAGCCCTAATTTCCGTGAGTCAGCTTAATGCGGCTAAAACAGAAGCCACACCAGGCCGAGTGAGGTCATTCCTCCGATCGGGCACATTCCTTCGATACCATTCTATTACTTTGTGATTTGACTAGGTGCACCTTTGATTCGGGAGTGTGTCACAAGGTGGGCGGTAGTAGCTGCTATGCGTTACAACCAGCTCAGATCCGCAAACGGTATATCTACCTTGGTATTGCCTTGAGTGCCTTGTCGCATGCCCTATCACGCCTTCTACGAGTTTGTTTTGTACACTACCTATGTGGTGTCATTTGGGTAAACCCTCAGTTTACAAAGGAGCGTATGGCATTGTATAGACTACGAGAATATACAAAATGTGTTGAGGGGGATATGGATAGTGCCTTAATGCTATTTTAATACTTTTACTTTACTTTAGATATATTATAATAATGTATATTATTACATAGTAGATAGTTCCATGAATTCTTAGAGGATGGAAATCCCAACTATCCTTTAAGTTACTTGTATTTCAGTTGATATTTCACTTGAGTTGAATTTATTAATATATGCATGTTAAACATGACTCGAGTGTTTTATGTTTTATATTGAGTGTCACAGCATTTGAGACTCACCTTTGGAGTTTGGAGGTTCGCTTGGGATCTAACTATCTATCGAGCTTTAAGCTATTTCTGTTTATTCCAGTCATTTATGTTCAGACTCGTTAGTTGCTTAAGTATTATAGATTCATTGTATTTGAGATATTCTGTTGTATTTGTTCCAAACTCTTATGTTCATATAGTAGCTTCATGAACTACTATTTATTTATTCCGCTGCTTATTATTATATTACTCTGTGTCTGTGATTTTGTAATTGATTATTTATTGTATATGCTGAGTTTTTCCAAATATAAATTAACAATCTGACTTTTTGATTAGTTCAAATCTGGCATGTGCGTATGCGAATGGTTCAAAATACCGGGTCAATACAAGTGGTATCAGAGCTTCGGTTTAGGCAAAAATTAGCATATGGAGTAAAAATTAATTACAGAATCACCTTCACTCGAGCTTAAATCTCTCCTCTTTGATTTGGATTTCCTTTGAATTTTTGGAACCTTCTTCTTCATTCTGAAAATACATTCTTGTCTTCTCCCGTTTATGTCCTCTTGTTATTGGAGCATCCCATAGCTCTATTTCTATTGACCTCCTCTTGTTATTGGAGCATCCCATAGCTCTATTTCTATTGACCTCTATGATCAATTTGAGAACATCTTGCCACCTCAATTTGCAACTATGACCATATGTATGTGTCTAAACCATCAGTGGTTCCGCTAACCTTATTATGATTTGTAAAGGGGTGAAACTCCTTTACAACTAGCGTTGATTTACCGTAGATTTTATGTCCTCAGTTTTGATGCAGTAGACAACCAGGGTAATTCTCTTCTGATCGAATGTTAATTGCCACAGAATAATGCAGGCAGTTTTATCCTTTCGTTTGATTTTCGGTCTAGTGATCTTGACTCCACACCGATAGTCAATGATCATCCTAATGTTCGGTGAAGTCACTCCTCCTCCTCCCAAGCGGAATGTTTAATTCCACATCAAACTTAATCTTGGAGCTCGATTTGTTGTCCTTCCTCCCAGACGAATGGTTTCTATGAATGGTTAGTCATGCTCTTTGGATTTACCAATTCTCCTATCTTCCTAGTCAATCTCATAAATCACGTTTTCATGATGTTCTCAACAAGTTTGTCCCCATATTCGTTGATGATATTCTCATTTTTCAAGTCTCGGCTGACTTGGTAAAATTCGCCGCGATAAAAATAGTCTGTCCATCTTTCCTCTTTTGTAATTTAATTATCTTATCTTCCTCTCGAAGCTACTTCTTAGTTGGAATTTCCTTTTATTTGGGTTCCTCTAAAATTGAATCTCTATCGTTGTGCTGAATGCATCCTTGAATCATCTTATGAGAAAATTTTGAGTTGTTTTATATTGTAATTGAATTATACAATCATTTGTAATTGATATTAAAATGCTTATATTGTGTTGTTTGAGTTGTTAAGTTCGAATTTTGGGTTTCGATTGGTTCGTCTGGCCAACGCTATTGATAGGTATTCCAAAACACTTGAACATAACAAACTAACACGGTATTGTTTTCAAAATTGGTAAATGAAATAGTTTTATGTATGATTATATTTTATATACATAAATGTATAATTTACTAGAATATATATAGTTAAAAGAATTGGTTGTTAGAAATGATAATACTAGATTATCATTTATTGTTTGTTAACATTCCTAAATCACTAACTATTATCATATGTTATAAGGAGATAAAATTTTATAAATTTGGTTTATAAATCTATTTGCAAATGAATTGAATTTAAATTAGAGAATTTATGAATTAATTTTTCGAGACTTTTCAAAATTTGAGTTTAAAGTTTTGATATATATTGTTTGAAAGTATCTTTGACTGGAAATTGTTTTCAAAGAATTTTCAAAGAAGTAATTCAATACTCTCCTCTGTTGTTGCTATAAAATAATTTCGATTATAACTGCAGTATCATCGACATTCATTTTCGAGTCTCAGAGTGGAGAGACCACTTAGTAGCTTCGCTACACTTTTGTTTTGGAAAATGGATTTGATTTGAATTTCTTGAATGTGATTTGTTTGATGTATTACATATATATATATATATGTGTGTGTGTGTGTGTGTGTGTATTTAAATTTATTTCAAAATTGTTTAAAGTGAAACCGAAAATTTAACTCTTAAATTCTGTGTTAAGCGATGGTTTTCAATTATTGCAATGAAGCAAAATTTAGAATAATTAGAGTGTCTAAAATGAGAAGTGAAATTAAAACAACTTGAAATAGTTGAAATAGAATAGAAATTTTATTTGTATAATAATCAATTACATTCTAATATATTTAACTTATCTGAATAATCAAAAAGTTAAAATATTAATGAATTTGTAATTGGAGAATTTACAAGAGGAAATTTAAATAATAAAATGTTGAAACAAAATTTTTATTAGTGGAAAGAGCGTAAATAAAATGTAGATTTGTATAGTTTTTAATTACACTCAGAAACATTAATATAACTTACCTAGAAAAGTTTAAATGTAATCAGAATGTAATTTGGTAGTATACACTATGATATAAGTAATAGGATATCAAAAATGAAATTTGGTTAAGGGGAATTATAAATGAAAACTTAATGTTATAATGAATTTTTACACAGCTAATTGATGTTATAAGTAATGTGAGTGAAATGAATTTAATAATTAAAGAAAAATACTATTTAAGTAAATAAATACGAACTTAAAAATAGTTGAAATTGAAATTTAAGTGGAATTAACTTAATTGATTTTAATAGGATTTAACAAATGGGTGAAACAAAATAAAAAAATTTATAAGAAAATTTTGTAATAATTGTTAATAAACTGAAAGAAAATCAATTATTGAATTAAAACCAACCAAATGTGTTTACCATGAATATTTATTGATTTGATAAAATGGACTGAAACCAAATTAATTGAATATAAATCAATTTAAAAACTAATGAAATTTATATGGTTTTGAATTCATTTGGTATCTGATAATATGTATTTCAAATCTATCTCTCCTCTCTTTTACTTCTATTCTCATACCTTATTTCTTTTCGGGGACCAAAAGTTTTGAGTGAGGGAGGGTGTAACGATCCATAAATTTTAACGTTTTAAATAACATAATTAACTGAATTTGTTTGCTTAAAATAAACAATTAAATTTGACAATGGAAATTTGATATTTGGTATGCGTTTATTTAAACACAGAAAATGGTAAGTTTTCTTTGGAAAATATGAAAGTAAGTTCTGTTGTGTAGTTTTTAGTTTAAAAGCAGTAAATTTGATATAAATTAAATATTTTTGAAATTTGAATATTTTTGTATAATAAAAATGTAAACTATTTTCTAAGTGAGACGTCATAATTCGTTTCGCCAAATTTGGACTGCTTTAGTTTCGTTCATCTTATTTTCGGCGTTTTAACAGCATTTTTGGCAACAAAAAAAATCAATTTTTTATAACTTGGTTGTATAGCTGACATCTATGTACCATTCCTTTCGTCTCGTTGTGTAGATCTCCACAGTATATTCATTCCCGTAATTCGGTGTCCGGTACACGGTGAAATTGGCAAAATAGTTTATCGTATCGATGTCGGGTGCACTCAATGTGTACGAGCCTGCCCCACAGATGTATTGGAAATGATACCTTGGGACGGATGTAAAGCTAAGAAAATTGCTTCCGCGCCAAGAACGGAAGACTGTGTAGGTTGTAAAAGATGTGAATCTGCCTGTCCAACAGATTTTTTGAGTGTCCGTTCTACGGACTCTTTCGCTACGCACCTGTTCTGACCTAAGGTGCTTGCCTCGCCAAGCCTGGTGAGTTCTGGGTACGTGACTCTTGGTCTCTTTCACAGAACATGGAGAGACTCGAACATAGAGAGAGCTTCTGCTTTAGATCTCTAGTCTTTCGTCTCAAGCTGTAGTAACAAGGAAGTTCTTTCCAGATGGTTTGTCTTTTCATTTCCAGTTGAGTAATCTAAGAAACACTTGCTTTAATTATTTACCTAAATGACCTTTCCACTTTCCATTGGTTAATATATTTGCTCCAGCCTTTTCATTTTTTCCTCCGTTCATTCTAAAAAGAAAAATAAATTGCGTTCTTCTTCTTCTCCTCTGATTCCTGCCTCTTATTTTCATGCTTTCCCTATTTTCCTGAAGCTAGACCCCAAGCCGCAGCCTTCCTGACCCAAGACTGCCTCCAAGCAGCCTCGCATCCCCACACCAAAACATCGCCGCACCACATACCCGAAGCTAGACCCCATGCTGTAGCCTTCCTGACCCCAAGCCCGCCTCCAAGCAGCCTTGCACCTCCATACCAAAGCACGCTGGCACCAAAACACCACCACAACTGAACCGAAGCTTAGACTTTCACCTCCAAGAGCCCACATGCCACAACCCACCTGACAGCAAAAACCCACCATTATCTTCCCTAAACCCATCACCACAACCCATGCACCCACCACCTGACCCGAAGCCAAACCCGAAGAAACCCTTTCCCTAACCCAAGCCGGTACCCTAAGCGTCCACCATCTTCTCAGCCCTTCACATCGCCACCGACCTAGATCCGCCACTTCCTCACCTGATTCCCTCTGACCTGAAGCCAAACCCAAAGAAACCTCTTCCTTGACCCTAAGCCAGACCCAAACACCACCACAGCCAAGAACCCGAAGCCAAACCCGAAGAAACCCCTTCCCGGACCCGAAGCCAGACCCAAACACCATGATAGCCGAGAACCCGAAGCCAAACCCAAAGAAACCCCTTCTCTGAGCCAAAGTCGGACCCACGTTTTTGCCTCTCTGACCCGAAGCGAACCCAGCTGCCTAAACCACTTTCCCATGCCTATCCTGAGTCAAAACCCCATGCGGTAGCTATCTCGACTCCAAGCAGACCGAGTGCCTCCAACCTATTTTGCTTCTTTTCCATTTTATTTATTTACTTACATGAAACTTTCTCTACTTATTATGTGAAGTACATACACCCAAAGTTATATATATGCGATACACATATATTGGTAAAAAGTTGCATTCGTTTTAAACCCAAGCTTTTATATATGTTGTATATATTGCACATGTATGCTATGTCGATTGAAAGCTATATGTTGTATATATTGGTTACTTCTAATATCTATAAAACTAATATAATTCGCATATGTGTGTGTGTATATATATATATTTTCAATCAAATTCTCGTGCTGAATTTGTTTTGTGTTTGTAGCAACTCTTTGATGTGTCGTGTCTGTGTGCGTATCCAAGTCAGTTGCTTCTCATTCCGTGCTCTCTAACCTCGAAAGGTGAGTAATCACTCACGATTAACATTCTTATATTTAATAAATTTAATTCACATTGAAATGACAATTGAAATATGCTGTTAAATTTAAACTGTTAATTATATAATTGCTATATATGTTATGCCGTTATTTGTAATTATTCATGTGATATATGACACCATATCATGTTGTATATATTTTACTTAATTTGTCACTAATGATATATGCCTGTTGCTGATATGTTATATTATTATCATATTTGTTCTCGCTTTGCAAGTTCCCTATTAGTTTAGAATTCCCTATGGGTTGAAATGATAGATACCCGAAGATGTTCTAGAATAGGAAAAAATTGTTATGGGTTGAATGATAAACCGAAGCGATTTTTATTGATTTTTAATTTTTGGGATTGCGGGTTGAAATGATATATATACCCATAGATATTTAAATTGCGGATCGAAATGATAAATATCTGTATCACTTGACCATAGGATAGAAAATTATATACGAACACCGTTGATCTATATTTTGAAAATGAATTCCAAAGTTTTGAAAGGAAATATATGGGTTTTAATAAATATTGATTTTTAAAAATATAATATGTATAAATGTTATTTTTATATATGTCCAAATTTTTTATTTTTAAAATTATATGTTTTAAATTTTAAATTTGTATATTAGTTTTGAAAGGAAAAATTTTAAGATTTTACTTATAATTTTATTATTTTAAAAATATATAAAATAGATTTAATATACAATTAATTTAATAATAAGATTTAATTTAATTAGTATATAATATGTTTAAGTATTTATTTAAAATTATATTTTAAAAGTAGATTTTGTAATAACTTTAATAAATTAATGTGGAAGATAAATTGAAATTGATTTGGAATTGTATTTGGAATTGTATTTGTCTAAGAATTATACTTAAATGAAATTGATTTGAAACTTATTGAATTTGATATTTTAAAGATACGATTTTATAACTTGATTTTTGATTTAGGGAGATTAAATGAATACTTTTGAATTTAAATAAATTGAAATGGGATATTTAGTTTTATTTAATTTTGTAATTTGAGATTTTATTTAAATGTTATTAGGTTGCTTAAGTAAATATTTCAAAACTAAATAGTAGTGAAGTTGCATTTGAAATATATATGAAATTTATCAAACTGATGTATTTTAAAATGTTTGAATATTTAAACTTTAAAACCTATCGAAATTGAAATGGTTAATTTGTAGTTCAAATTTGTATTTGAAATCGATATAAATTAAAATAGTTTACGATTAATTTGAATTGAATCGTAATTGATGAACTGAGATTGATTTAAATGGAATTCTGGAATTTAGATTGATTTGGATCAATTTGTGAAATTGGATGAAACAATTCCAATTTGGAAACTATTTCAGTGTAATCTCTTTTAATAAATATAAACTATTTTAAATTTACAACTATTTTAATATATAAATTATTTTAATATGTAAACTATTTTAATTTAAACCAATTTTAATATATATATATATATATATATATATATACTATTTTCAATATCTAAACTATTTAAGTTGGAAATGTTATGATTACAAAAGTGTTATTATTTCAAAAGTGTATGATTTCCAAGGTGTTACGATCTCGAAAGTGTTATGGTTTCCAAAGTGTTATAATTTTGAAAGTGTTATGATTCTGGAAATGAATATTATTTAAAGTGAATAATGATACCGAATTGATATGGTTTCGAAATGAATATGATATTTTGATATGAAGTATGAACCTTTTGAAATGAAATAACCACGGTGCGAAATAAGTATGGTGTTGTTAAAGAGACCGCGATCGGATATTATCATACTCTCTACCAGTACCGAAAATCACTTTAACAACTGTGTACGTGGTGGAGATTCTAGAATGAAGCAGGATGGTTTGGTGACGATTATATGGTATTTACGTAGCCCTGACACCCATGAGTCAGCTTGATGCGGCTAAAACAGGAGCCACGCTGGGCCGAGTGAGGTCATTCCTCCGATCGGGCACATTCCTTCGATACCATTCTATTACTTTATGATTTGATTGGGTGCACCTTTGATTTAGGAGTGTGTCACGAGGTGGGCGGTAGTAGCTTCTATGCGTTACCACCAGCCCGGATCCGTAAACGGTATATCTACCCTAGCATTGCCTTGAGTGCCTTGTCGCATGCCCTATCACGCCTTCTACGAGTTTTTTTGTGCCGTACCTATGTGGTGTACTCTGGGTAAACCTCCAATTTATAGAGGAGCGTATGGCATTGTATAGATTACGGGATTATATAAAATGTGTTAAGGAGGATATGGGTAATGCCTTAACGCTATTTTAATACTTTTACTTTACTTTAGATATATTATAATAACATATATTATTGCATAGTAGATAGTTCCACGAATCCTTTTAGGATGGAAATCCCAACTATCCTTTAAATTACTTGTATTTTAGTTGATATTTCACTTGAGTTGAATTTATTAATATAAGAATGTTAATCCTGACTCGAGTGTTTTGTGTTTCAGACTGAGTGTCACAACATTTGAGACTCACCTTTGGAGTTTGGAGGTTCGCTTGGGATCCAGCTATCTATCCAGCTTTAAGCTATTTCTGTTTATTCCAATCATTTATGTTCAGACTCGTTAGTTGCTTAAGTATTATAGATTCATTGTATTTGAGATATTCAGTTGTATTTTGTTCCAAACTCTTATGTTCGTATAGTAGCTTCATGAACTACTATTTATTTATTCCGCCGCTTATTATTATATTACTCTGTGTCTGTGATTTTGTAATTGATTATTTATTGTATATGCTGAGTTTTGCCAAATATAAAATAACAATCTGACTTTTTGATTAGTCCAAGTCTGGCATGTGCTTATGTGAATGGTTCGAAATACTGGGTTGTTACATGTGGTATCAAAGCTTTGGCTTAGGCAAAACTTAACATATAGAGTAAAAATTAATTACAGAATCACCTTCATTCGAGCTTAAATCTCTCCTCTTTGATTCGGATTTCCTTTGAATTTTTGGAACTTTCTCCTACGTTATGAAAATACATTCTTATCTTCTCCCGTTCATGTTCTCTTGATATTGGAGCATCCCATAGCTCTATTTCTGTTGTTCTCTATGATCAATTTAAGAACATCTTGCCATCTCAATTTGCAACTATGACCTTATGTATGTGTGTAATCTATCGGTGGTCCCGCCAACCTTGATATGATTTGTAAAGGGGTGAAACTCCTTTACAACTAGCGTCGATTTACCGTAGATTTTATGTCCTCAGTTTTAATGCTGTTATTTCTTGAAATGCCCGAACCGTTTCCCAACTATACCACCAGGGTAATTCTCTTGTGATCGAATGTTAATTGCCTCAGGGTAATGCAGGCAGTCTTATCCATTCATTTGATTCTCGGTCTAGTGATCTTGACTCCACACTGATAGTCAGTGATTATCTTGATGTTCCGTGAAGTCACTCTTCCCCAAGCGGAAAGTTTAATTCCGCGTCGATCTTATTCTTGGAGCTCGATTTGTTGTCCTTCCCCCGGATGAATAGTTTCTATGAATGGTTAGTCATGCTCTTTGGATTTACCAATTCTCCTATCTTTCTTGTTGATCTCATAAATCGCATTTTCTTGATGTTCTGAACAAGTTTGTCCCATATTCATTGCTAGTATTCTCGTTTTTCAAGTCTCGGCTGACTTGGTAAAATTCACCACGACAAAAATAGTCCGTCCATCTTTCCTCTTTTATAATTTAATTATCTTATCTTCCTTTCGAATCTGTCTTCTTAGTTGGAATTTCCTTTTATTAGGGTTCCTCTAAAATTGAATCTCTATCGTTGTTCTGAATGCATGCTTGAATCATCCTATGAGAGAATTTTGAGTTGTTTGATATTGTAATTGAATTATACTATCATTTGTAATTGATATTAAAATGCTTATATCATGTTGTTTGAGTTGTTAAGTTTGAATTTTGGGTTTCGATCGGTTCGTCTAGCCAACACTATCGATAGGAATTCAAAAATACTTGAACAGAGCAAACTGACATGGTATTACTTTCGAAATTGGTAAATGAAATAGTTTTATGTATGATTATATTTTATATAATTAAAAGTATAATTTACTGGAATATATATAGTTAAAAGATTTAGTTGTTAGAAATGATAATACTAGATTATCATTTATTGTTTGTTAACATTCCTAAATCACTAACTATTATCATATGTTATAAGGAGATAAAATTTTATAAAATTGGTTTATAAGTCTGATTTGCAAATGAATTGAATTTAAATTAAAAAATTTGTGAATTAAATTTTCAAGACTTTTCAAAATTTGAGTTTTAAATTTTTGATATATATTGTTTGAAAGTATCTTCGAATGGAAATTGTTTTCTAAGAATTTTCAAAGAAGTAAGTCAATACTCTCCTCTATTGCCGCTGCAAAATAATTTCGATGATGACTGCAGCATCATCGACATTCATTTTCGAGTCTCAGAGTGGATAAACCACTTAGCAGCTTCGCCACACTTTTGTTCTGAAAAATGGATTTGATTTGAATTTCTTGAATGTGATTTCACGTAATATATGTGTGTGTGTGTGTGTGTATTTCAAAATTGTTTAAAGTGAAACCGAAAATTTATCTCTTAAATGTTGAATATGCGCTTATATGATTTTTGTTTGATGATAATAAACATATATTCATTCATTTAAATGTATTTGATAATATACTATTTTATTTTTCACAGATTAAATAAATATTTGCTGAATAAAATAAATAACACAGAATTTGAATTCAAACGAATATTTTATTCAAACAAATATTTATTACAATTTTGAATAGTATACAAATTCAAGCTCTCACTATTCACTATACAACTTTGATACAATTTCAATTACATCACTATTTTACATCAGCACCTCACTACATATCACTCACACTCGTATTTATCTTCAACTGCATTCAAGTTTGAATCCAGCATCTGAGCTATCTGCAAAAATATAAACTAACGCAGTAAAATTGAAAATAAAATATTTTTGCAATATAAAATAAAACGTGAATTTTGAAAATGATATTTGCCTCAGTTATTTGGGTTGTTCGTCATCATTTAAATTTGAATTCATCATACACGAACAACTTGTGACATACACAGTGTATTACTGTATATGCCACAAGGCCGTGCACGCCGATATATACACTTGATTGTTTTACAGGGACAGGTGAGCACAGGTCAAACCCAAATGAAAAATCAGGTTCAACTCACGTGCAATAACATTGAAAATCACGACACAAGCACAAGGTCAAATCCTAGTTTTGAAACTGGATTCAACACAAGGCGACATGATATGAATGCAACGAAGACCAACATCAAAATGGACTGCAACATGGATATCACAATCAAACTGCAACAAGGCAACTAGGAATGAACAGAACATAACAGCACCAATGCATGTAAGTCAGTGGCAAAACACAAACTGTAGTGGACAGACCAGAGTACATCAGTGCCAAGAAACTCAAGTGCACGACTAAACTGATGATGAATACAACTTGAAGCATACAAGCTCAATGAAGATTGCAGCAACAACAGTGAGCACACTCATATGAACAAATGCAAAGAACAATGAAGTATGCACAGCAAATATCATACTACAAGTACAAGCAGCAGTGTGCAACTCGAAAATGTACACAAGTAAAAACAGGAATAAAATATGAGACTCAATGGTGAAGCAGACTCAAGTGAACAGGTAGCACAAGAACCAGAAACTACTGAAGCTACTTCTAAGAGAGAAGCCAAAGCAAATGAACCAACTGCAAGTGCAAAAGTATCAAGTACAGTATGCACAAGAAGCAAATGACAGTAAGCAATGAAGCAACAAGCTCGAGCACAAGAACATGACAGCAAGCACAAAGTGCACAGCAACTATTAACTGCCACAAGACCATCATGCAAAGACCAGAAGTACAGAATGAACAAGCAGTGCACCAATGAACCATCAGAGAGTGCAACACAGTGAAATGACCAAGTGCAACTGGAA
The DNA here is from genome assembly GCA_030765085.1 of Allium cepa. Classification (NCBI taxonomy): domain Eukaryota; kingdom Viridiplantae; phylum Streptophyta; class Magnoliopsida; order Asparagales; family Amaryllidaceae; genus Allium; species Allium cepa. The sequence goes on along the minus strand of CM060931.1, from coordinate 327,047,845 downwards.
ACAACAATGGATGCAAACTACAAATACATGATACTGTTCAATATCCAAGACTTAAGAATGCATCACTATGACACAGTATACACAAGTGAAGCCAAAAGAAATCAATCCAGTTCCCACACAACTCAATCAAGTAACCAACAGCTAGTGCTATCAAATGAACCAGTAACAATGCAACAATCAACTCACATGAATACAGCAAGCATGCAACAGAGGTCAAGCATATATAGATATGCAATGACAAAGTGGATCAAAATGAAACATACAAAATGCCCAAGTAAAGTGCACAGTGAAGTATAAAGCAACTACAACAGATGCAGTGAAGCATCTGTGTAAATATATGTATTTCATATCAAGCAAGTGCAGTCAGTTCATGTTAAACCGATCAGAAGATGGCCAGAGACTATAGTTCTCAGTGAAGTCGAAATCAGTGTCAAGGCCGAAGTCATAGTAAAATTGCCATGTCAATGTTGAACAAGTCAACAAAGTATAAATTCCAGAAATCAAAATACCGTGGTCATCACGAAATTGAATCAAACCGTGTTAACCAAGTAAACACGATATATTCGAAATTGAAGAAGTCAGAAGTCATCACATTCGTTGAAGAAAAATCAAGTGGCAGAGATGAATAATTGACAAATTCAAATAAAATATATAAGACGAAAATACAGGGGGGTCGAACCCTATAAAAGTGATTAACATCATCGACAATTGGTGGATTCGAGTTCAAGCAAAACTGAGAATAATAATCATTCATCTCGAATCAGATCGAGTTCAAGCACGAAAAATCAGAAGAAGCAAAAGGCACAAATTACATACCGGAGGAATCGAACTCGATCATCAAAGAGCCGTGAGCAAACCAGAGAAGCAAGAGATTGACGAAGCAAACAAATTGATAAATCTTCCTTTCGATCTAGCAATCAAAGCCGGCTTCTTTGAAATCACGAAAACCCTAAATTGGATCAGGGACGAAGCCAAAATTGTAAGAGGAACGGCCGCCATTACAAAGGAAGCAAATAAAAGAGACGGGCTAGAATATAAAAGAGGCCGGCCTATTGTTTTAAAAGGGAGAATTTTTTTTTATATAAGGGTTTTTAATTAGGGTTATTTTGTTTTAAAATTGTTTTTAATTTGTATTTTCTTTTAAACCGTTTTTAATTTTCTAGTCGTGTGACTAGGGGACAAACTACGGTGTGTAGTTTGGGAATTCGCAACTCGGTGGTTGAGTTGTAGTCAGGGTTTTGAGCGTAGAGTTAGATTAGTCAATAGCGGGTATAGCGAGTTTACGTGTGTAAGCGAGGGACTATCTAATTTCTAGTAGAAACCTTGGGGGCAGCACGTAGGCAGGTTTTTGCCGAAGCTGGGTAAATTCTGTGTTGTTCTGTTCTGCATTTTATTATTCTGATATTATCTGTGCTGTGTTTATTCTGCAGTGATCTGTGTTAAAATTATTATACACTTCCGCAATAATTTTTATAATTAACACTATCACCCTATTCACCCCCCCTCTAGGGTGAAATCGATCCTACAAGTGGTATCAGAGCTAGGAACAAAAGCCATTTTTGTTTTAAAATTTTGATTTTACAAAAACCAATTTTTAATTTAAAAATTCGTGTTTCAAAAATCAATTTTGTTTTAAAAATTCGTGTTTCAAAAATCGGTTTTTGTTTTAAAAATCTGAATTTTTTAAAATGGCTTCTTTTAATAATGCTTTTGCAGAAGGGCAATCCATAGTTAGACCACCAATCAATGGTGAATATGCTTACTGGAAAAATAGAATGCAAATTTTTTTGAAAACCATTGACGCTTGGAATATTGTTGAGACAGGTTATAGTATACCAACTATAACTGTAGATAATCAGGAAATAGAGAAACCAAAGGAACAATGGACAGAACTAGAAAATAAATTACAGAATACTAATGCCAAAGCTATGAATTCTATTATCTGTTCATTGGATCAATTTGAATTTAATCGTGTCTCACATTGTCTATCTGCGCAGGAAATATGGCACATACTAGAAGTGACTCACGAAGGAACATCTCAAGTCAAAGAATCTCGCCTTGCAATGCTAAGCAGCGAATACGAGAACTTCAAAATGGCGAAGGAAGAAAATGTCAAAGAGATGTACGGACGACTCTCCAATATCGTATACAAATCAAAAGCTCTCGGAAAAACATACACCGAATTAGAAATAGTCCGGAAAATCCTCAGAGTCCTTCCACGAAGCTTTGAAGCAAAAGTTACTGCCATACAAGAATCGAAAGATTTAAAACAACTTAAAATTGAAGAACTCATCGGAAATCTCACCACTTATGAGCTAGAAATGAAATTCAAAGAAGAGCGTGAAGGAGGTGACACTCAAAAGAAATCAATAGCTCTCAAAGGAACAACCGAAAGTGATGATGATAACGATGAAGATGATGGAGCAGCAGAATTAGAGCTGTTAATAAGGAAATTCAAAAAATGGAATCAAAAACATGGAAATTCAGCTCGAATTCAAAAAGCAAAAAGCAGAATAGCCAAAGCACTAGACTACTCGGAAGAACAAAAGTTTATTTGTTATAATTGCAACAAACCCGGCCATATCAAGCCCGATTGTCCACAAATTAAATCCAGCCACGGAAAGAAACAGAAAAAGAAAAGTTTTGCAGCCACTTGGGATGAAATAGACGAGAATGATCAAAGCACTGGCAGTGAAAGCGAAAAGGCAGAATTGTGTCTTCGAGGTGATACAACTGACAGTGACGATGACGAGCCAAGTGAGGTATCAAAACTTACCCATTCTGAGTTGCTTATATATTTTCATGAAGTAAACGGTTGTTTTGAACGACTTAGGGAAAAATACGCCAAACTTGAATCTCAAAAAGATACTTTGATATAATGTAATAAACAACTTGATCAATTAGTTAAAACCTATCAAAGTAGGATCCCTAAGTGTGATAAGTGTCCAACATTTGATGAAGAAATTAAAAAATCAGAAATTAAAATAAAATCGCTTGAAAATGAAATTCTGATTTTAAAGGAGAATGAAAATACTAGGAGAGAGAATTCTATCAAAAAGTGCACTCAATTGTTGAATGAAAACGAATCTCTCAAAACACAAGTCCAACATTTGTCAACGACTTTAGATAAATTTTCCAAAAGTGAAAAATCGTTGAATATGCTATTAGGAAAGCAAACTGTTAATACGGTTAGACAAGGACTTGGATATAATAATTCGAAAATTGTTGAAAACAAGATTAATCAAGAAAATTCAATGTGCACGATTTGTAGAAAATTTGGACACGATCACAATAATTGTTGGTATAGACCCAAACATGTGAGAACTATACCGATTTGGGTTCCAAAAGGCACAAATATAAAATCTCTCAAAGTTAAACAAATTTGGGTGCCAAAGGGAACAATTATAAATAGTTTTGGGTCTCCACAAAATTGTTTTTCAAAATTTTCTGCCACTAACAATCATGGACCTATAAAAACAAACAGGTCACATAAATCTTTCATCGTGTAGGTGTGGTGGCAGGCTAAGGAACAACAACAGTGTTCTCTGGATTTTGGCTGTTCCAGAAACATAACGGGCGACAAAGCTAAGTTCCTTAGCCTTGTATAAAGGTGACAGAATCACAACGGACAACAACGAAAAATATCGTAAAGGTAAAACAGGTATGGTATGTTTTAAACGATATATTAATTGTGATAATCTGCACCGTATTTTGAATTAATTCAGCCAATATTGAGATGAATAAAAGATGATGATTTTGATTCTGATTTTTTCAAAATTGTTGGCCAATTATGCTTTTATGCCAAAAACACTACAATCCTTGAAATACTTTATATCGATTAATTTGGATTGCTGATGGTGCTTTTATTGATTGACGATAATATTTTTGGCTAAATCTATATTCACGGTTTCTTCTATTTACATGGCTTCAACTTAAAATCCTAATGAATTCTATTTAAAAAAATTGTAAAAAGGATTTTAAGAAATTTCTGACTTGTTTTTATTTATGACATTGATTTGTGCTTAAATGATGACCAATCAGATTTTCAACATTGAACTAATCCATATAAATTTGTTCGGCCAAATGATGGTATTTGATTACTCATGCTACACGTAGATATATTGGTTTTGACATTTTTGTCACTGCTTATAAATTTGCACGATTTCAAATTTCATGTGAAAGATGTTAAAAAGTTTTTTTTTTGAGAAATTGTTGAAACTTCAAGAATTTGTTTAAAGAATAATGATGTTGATTGACTGTTGATTACTCATGAATATAACTGTTTATCCTAAGGTTTCTGAAATTAACACTATGATATTTGTTTGAGTGATAACATGGCTTCATTTCAAATTTCATTTTAAAAATTGTTGAAAACAATTATGAGATAATTTGTTGAAATTTCACAATCTGGTCTTTGACATTCAACGAGTGAATATTGAGTGAAATTTAAATTCAGATGCAGATTACACTGGTAATATAGTTGATAGAAAAATTATTAGTGTAACGTGATTAATTTTTGAAACATTCATTTGCTGCATCATTTTTCAAAGAAAATATCTGCATATTTTTCACTTGAAATAATTTTCAAATAGCAGAAAATTTTCTTATGAAACCCTTTCTAGAAAATTAGTTTTGACCTTGTATCAGATTAGTTATTTAAGAAAACTTGATTTTATAACTATTTTTGAAATTGATTTCGAATAACTATATTAATTAATCTGACCCCCTAATAATTATCGAAAAGATATATAGTGATTGAAAATAAGATGAGTGTCGATATTTGTCATACATTACTCAAGACAATATATTTAGAAAAATTTCTTTAGAATTTCATAACAAAAGTTATAAAAACTTTTTGTTGGGTATAAATTCCATGATCATTTCTATTTCTATCATCTTTCTATCGACCATCACTCATCAAAATTCTATATAGTTTGTCAATATGTGGTACTTTAAACAGGAATCGTTCGTTTTTTCGTTTTTCACATTTTTAAAAAAAAAGGTAACAATAATAATAATAAATACCAAAGTATTCACTCTCATTTAAAAGTCCTCACGGTTATGCATGGGTGAATTACTTGGAATTTGTTATGTGCTTCCATGCTCATTTAAAAGTCCTCACGGTTATGCATGTATGGAACGCATATCAAAAGTTGATTTTTAAAATAAACAAGTTGATCCTAATCCCATTTAAAAGTCCTCATGGTTATGCGTGGTTAGAAGATACTTGAATTCATTTTTCTAAAATAAATTTGGAATACTACTAATCTCATTTAAAAGTCCTAACGGTTATGCATGATTAGTAGATATTCAAATTCCTGATATAAAAATACCACAAACAGACACAATTGTATGGTTTTATATGATGACATCATTTCCATCATTCTAAAAGTGGAATATGCGCCTAATAAAATATTTATGATTTTTGTTTTTTTTATTGAAATTTAATATTTATATTCAATTGGGTTTTAATGTTGGATTAATATCGATCACTTTATCTCTATTTTCTCTAACACTATTATTCTTTTGCTGATAACAAAAGGGGGAGAGAAAAGTTAAGATTTTGTAAAGAAAAGGAGAGAAAAGGTCAAACAATTTTTCAATATACATCTAGGCTCATTTGCACATTTTATTTGTATGCATATATGTAGGGGGAGTCATATATGTAGGGGGAGTATCATATAGAGAGGAAGTATTCAAATAGGGGGAGCAATTGAAATTATCAAATACATTTAATATATTCAAAATCTTAAATATATGTTTGTTATCATCAAAAGGGGGAGATTGTTGAATATGCGCTTATATGATTTTTGTTTGATGATAATAAACATATATTCATTCATTTAAATGTATTTGATAATATACTATTTTATTTTTCACAGATTAAATAAATATTTGCTGAATAAAATAAATAACACAGAATTTGAATTCAAACGAATATTTTATTCAAACAAATATTTATTACAATTTTGAATAGTATACAAATTCAAGCTCTCACTATTCACTATACAACTTTGATACAATTTCAATTACATCACTATTTTACATCAGCACCTCACTACATATCACTCACACTCGTATTTATCTTCAACTGCATTCAAGTTTGAATCCAGCATCTGAGCTATCTGCAAAAATATAAACTAACGCAGTAAAATTGAAAATAAAATATTTTTGCAATATAAAATAAAACGTGAATTTTGAAAATGATATTTGCCTCAGTTATTTGGGTTGTTCGTCATCATTTAAATTTGAATTCATCATACACGAACAACTTGTGACATACACAGTGTATTACTGTATATGCCACAAGGCCGTGCACGCCGATATATACACTTGATTGTTTTACAGGGACAGGTGAGCACAGGTCAAACCCAAATGAAAAATCAGGTTCAACTCACGTGCAATAACATTGAAAATCACGACACAAGCACAAGGTCAAATCCTAGTTTTGAAACTGGATTCAACACAAGGCGACATGATATGAATGCAACGAAGACCAATATCAAAATGGACTGCAACATGGATATCAAATCAAACTGCAACAAGGCAACTAGGAATGAAAAGAACATAACAGCACCAATGCATGTAAGTCAGTGGCAAAACACAAACTGTAGTGGACAGACCAGAGTACATCAGTGCCAAGAAACTCAAGTGCACGACTAAACTGACGATGAATACAACTTGAAGCATACAAGCTCAATGAAGATTGCAGCAACAACAGTGAGCACACTCATATGAACAAATGCAAAGAACAATGAAGTATGCACAGCAAATATCATACTACAAGTACAAGCAGCAGTGTGCAACTCGAAAATGTACACAAGTAAAAACAGGAATAAAATATGAGACTCAATGGTGAAGCAGACTCAAGTGAACAGGTAGCACAAGAACCAGAAACTACTGAAGCTACTTCTAAGAGAGAAGCCAAAGCAAATGAACCAACTGCAAGTGCAAAAGTATCAAGTACAGTATGCACAAGAAGCAAATGACAGTAAGCAATGAAGCAACAAGCTCGAGCACAAGAACATGACAGCAAGCACAAAGTGCACAGCAACTATTAACTGCCACAAGACCATCATGCAAAGACCAGAAGTACAGAATGAACAAGCAGTGCACCAATGAACCATCAGAGAGTGCAACACAGTGAAATGACCAAGTGCAACTGGAAACAACAATGGATGCAAACTACAAATACATGATACTGTTCAATATCCAAGACTTAAGAATGCATCACTATGACACAGTATACACAAGTGAAGCCAAAAGAAATCAATCCAGTTCCCACACAACTCAATCAAGTAACCAACAGCTAGTGCTATCAAATGAACCAGTAACAATGCAACAATCAACTCAAATGAATACAGCAAGCATGCAACAGAGGTCAAGCATATATAGATATGCAATGACAAAGTGGATCAAAATGAAACATACAAAATGCCCAAGTAAAGTGCACAGTGAAGTATAAAGCAACTACAACAGATGCAGTGAAGCATCTGTGTAAATATATGTATTTCATATCAAGCAAGTGCAGTCAGTTCATGTTAAACCGATCAGAAGATGGCCAGAGACTATAGTTCTCAGTGAAGTCGAAATCAGTGTCAAGGCCGAAGTCATAGTAAAATCGCCATGTCAATGTTGAACAAGTCAACAAAGTATAAATTCCAGAAATCAAAATACCGTGGTCATCACGAAATTGAATCAAACCGTGTTAACTAAGTAAACACGATATATTCGAAATTGAAGAAGTCAGAAGTCATCACATTCGTTGAAGAAAAATCAAGTGGCAGAGATGAATAATTGACAAATTCAAATAAAATATATAAGACGAAAATACAGGGGGGTCGAACCCTATAAAAGTGATTAACATCATCGGCAATTGGTGGATTCGAGTTCAAGCAAAACTGAGAATAATAATCATTCATCTCGAATCAGATCGAGTTCAAGCACGAAAAATCAGAAGAAGCAAAAGGCACAAATTACATACCGGAGGAATCGAACTCGATCATCAAAGAGCCGTGAGCAAACCAGAGAAGCAAGAGATTGACGAAGCAAACAAATTGATAAATCTTCCTTTCGATCTAGCAATCAAAGCCGGCTTCTTTGAAATCACGAAAACCCTAAATTGGATCAGGGACGAAGCCAAAATTGTAAGAGGAACGGCCGCCATTACAAAGGAAGCAAATAAAAGAGACGGGCTAGAATATAAAAGAGGCCGGCCTATTGTTTTAAAAGGGAGAATTTTTTTTTATATAAGGGTTTTTAATTAGGGTTATTTTGTTTTAAAATTGTTTTTAATTTGTATTTTCTTTTAAACCGTTTTTAATTTTCTAGTCGTGTGACTAGGGGACAAACTACGGTGTGTAGTTTGGGAATTCGCAACTCGGTGGTTGAGTTGTGGTCAGGGTTTTGAGCGTAGAGTTAGATTAGTCAATAGCGGGTATAGCGAGTTTACGTGTGTAAGCGAGGGACTATCTAATTTCTAGTAGAAACCTTGGGGGCAGCACGTAGGCAGGTTTTTGCCGAAGCTGGGTAAATTCTGTGTTGTTCTGTTCTGCATTTTATTATTCTGATATTATCTGTGCTGTGTTTATTCTGCAGTGATCTGTGTTAAAATTATTATACACTTCGGCAATAATTTTTATAATTAACACTATCACCCTATTCACCCCCCCTCTAGGGTGAAATCGATCCTACATTAAATTCTGTGTTAAGTGATGGTTTTCAATTATTGAAATGAACCAAATTTAGAATTATTGGAGTGTCTAAAATGAGAAATGAAATTAAAACAACTTGAAATAGAATAAAAATTTTATTTGTATAATAATCAACTACATTCTAATATATATAACTTACCTGAATATTCAAAATTTTAAAATATTAATGAATTTGTAATTGGAGATTTTACAAGAGTAAATTTAAATAATAAAACGCTCAAACGAAATTTTTATTAATGGAAAGGGTGTAAATAAAAGGTAGATTTGTATAGTGTTTAATTACACTCAGAAATATTAATATAACTTATCTAGAAAAGTTTAAATGTAATTAGAATGTAATTTGATAGTGTACACTATGATATAAGTAATAGGATATCAAAAATGAAATTTGGTTAAGTGGAATTATAAATAAAAACTTAATGTTATAATGAATTTTTACACATTTAATTGATATTATAAGTAATGTGAGTGAAATGAATTTAATAATAAAAGAAAAATACTATTTAATAAATAAATATGAACTTAAAAATAGTTGAAATTGAAATTTAAGTGGAATTAACTTAATTGAAGTTAATAGGATTTAATAAATGGGTTAAATAAAATAAATTTTTGTTTTAAAAGAAAATTTTGTAATAATTTTTAACAAACTGAAAGCAAATCAATTATTGAATTTAAACCAACCAAATGTGTATACCATGAATATTTATTGATTTTATAAAACGGATTGAAACCAAATTAGTTGAATATAAATCAATTTAAAAGCTAATGAAATTTATAAACTTTTGAATTTGTTGGGCATCTGATAATATGTATTTCAAATATATCTCTCCTCTCTGTTACTTCTATTCTCCTACCTCCTTCCTTTTCGGGGACGAAATTTTTTGAGTGAGGAATATTGTAACGACCTGCAAATTTTAATGGTTTAAATAACACAAATAACTGAATTTTTTTGCTTAAAATAAACAATTAAATTCGACAATGGAAATTTGATATTTGGTATGCATTTATTTAAATATAGCAAATGGTAAATTTTCTTTGGAAAATACGAAAGTAAGTTCTGTTGTGTAGTTTTCAATTTAAAATCAGTAAATTCGATATAAATTGAATATTTTCAAAATTTGAATATTTTTATATAATAAAAATATAAATTATTTTCCGAGTGAGACGTCATAATTCGTTTCGTCAAATTTAGACTGCTTTTGCTTCATTTATCTTATTTTCGGCGTTTTAATAGCATTTTCGACAGCGAAAAAAATCAAATTTTTATAACTTGGTTGTATGGCTGATATCAGTGTACCATTCTATTCGTCTCGTCGTGCTGATCTCTACAGTACATTTATTCCTGTAATTCGGTGTCTGATACATGGTGAAATTGGCAAAACAGATTATCGTATAGATGCCGTATTTGAATCTTTGTTCCCTTGCCTTTTCGTTTTCAGCTGAATAATCCAAGCAGCACTTGCTTTGATTATTTTACCTGAATGACCTTTCCACTTTCCATTGGTTAATATATTGCTCCAGCCTTTTCATTTTCTCCTCCATTCATTCTGAAAAGTAAAATAAATTGCATTCTTCTTCTTCGCCTCTAGTTCCTGCCCCTTATTTTAGCGCTTTCCCTATTTTCCCAAAGCTAGATCCCAAGCTACAGCCTTCCTAACCCCAAGCAGCCTCACATCCCCGCACCAAAACATCGCCGCACCACGGACCCGAAGCTAGACCCCAAGCTACAGCCTTCCTGACCCCAAGCCCGCCTCCAAACAGCCTTGCATCTCTACCCCAAAGCAAGCTAGCACCAAAACACCACCACAACCGACCCAAAGCTTTGCCTTTCACCTCCAGGATCCCACGTGCCATATCCCACCTGACAGTAAAAACCCACCATCATCTTCCCTGAACCCATCGCCACCACCCAAGCACCAATTACCTGACCCGAAGCCAAACCCAAAGAAACCCTTTCCCTGACCCGAGTCAGTAACCCATGCGCCCACCATCTCCTCAGCCCTTCACATCGCCGCCGGCGCAGATCCGCCGCTTCCTCACCTGATTCCCTCTGACCTGAAGCCAAACCCGAAGAAATCCTTTCCTTGACCCGAGCCCAAACACCACCATAGCCGAGAACCCAAAGCCAAACCTAAAGAAACCCCTTCCCTGACCTAAAGTCAGACCCGCGTCTTTGCCCCTCTTACCCGAAGCAAACCCAGATCTGCCCCCTAAACCACTTTCCCATGTCTGTCCTGAGTTAGAACCCCAACGGCAGCTATCTCGACTCCAAGCGGACCAAGTGCCACCAACATGTGTTGGTTCTTTTCCAGTTTATTTTATTTTCTTAAGTGAAACTTTCACTGCTTATTATGTAAAGTGTATACACCCAAAGTTATATATATGCTATACACATATATTGGCAAAAAGTTGCATTCGTTTTAAACAAAAGCTTTTATTTATGTCATATATATTGCACATGTATGCTTTGTCGATTGAAAGCTGTATGTTGTATATATTGGTTCCTTCTAATAACTATAAAATATATATATATATATATATCACATATGTGTGTGTATGTGTGTGTATATATATATATATATATATATATTTGTTTTTCATCGAATTCTCGTGCTGAATTTGTTTTGTGCTTGTCGCAGCCATTTGACGTGTCATGTCCGTGTGCGTATCCGTGTCAGTTGCTTCTCATTCCATACTTTCTAATCTCGAAAGTTGAGCAATCACTCACGATTAAAATACTTATATTTAATAAATTTAATTCACATTGAAATGACAATTGAAATATGCTGTTAAATTTGAAGTGTTAATTATATAATTTCTATATATGATATGCCATTATTTGTAATTGTTCTCCTATGATATATGACACCATATCCTGTTGTACATATTTTATTTAATTTATCACTAATGATATATGCCTGTAGTTGATATGTTATATTAATATCACATTTGTTCTCACTTTGCAAGTTCCCTATAGTTTAGAATTCCCTATGGATTGAAATGATACATACCCGAACGATGTTCTTGAATAGGAGAAAATCGTTATGGGTTGAAATGATAAACCCAAGCGATTTTCATTGATTTTGAATTTTTGGGATTGCGGGTTGAAATGATATATGTTCCTGTAGATATTTAAATTGCAGATTAAAATGATAAATATCTATATCATTTGACCATAGGATATAAAATTATATATGGACACCGTTGGTCTATATTTTGTAAACGAATTCCAAAGTTTTGAAAGGAAATATATGGGATTTAATAAATATTGATTTTTTTTAAAATAATATGTATAAATGTTATTTTCATATAAGTCCAAATTTTTATTTTTAAAATTATATATTTTTGAAATTTTGAATTCATAAGTTAGTTTTGAAAGGATAATTTTTAAAATTTACTTATAATTTTATTATTTTAAAAATATATAAAATAGATTTAATATGAAATTAATTTAATAATAAGATCTAATTTAATTAGTATATAATATGTTTAAGTATTTATTTAAAATTATATTATAAAGAAAGATTTTGTAATAACTTTAATAAATTAGTGTTGGAAGATAAATTGAAATTGATTTGGAATTGTATTTGTCTTAACATTATATTTAAATAAAATGATTTGAAACTTATATAATTTGAGATTTTAAAGATACGATTTTATAACTTGATTTTTGATTTAAGGTGATTAAATGAATATTTTCGACTTTAAATAAATTGAAATGGGATATTTAGTTTTATTTAATTTTGTAATTTGAGATTTTATTTAATTGTTATTAGATTGATTAAATAAATATTTCAGAACTAAATAATAGTGAAGTTGAATTTGAAATATATATGAAAATTTTAAAATTGATGTATTTTAAAATGTTTGAATATTTAAACTTTGAAACCTATCGAAATTGAAATGGTTAATTTGTAGTTCAAATTGGTATTTGAAATCGATATAAATTAAAATGGTTTATGGAAAATTTGAATTGAATCGTAATTGATGAACTGAGATTGATTTAAATGGAATTTCGGAATTTAAGTTGATTTGAATCGATTTGTGAAATTGGATGAAACAATTCCAATTTGGAAACTATTTCAGTGTAATCTCTTTAAATAAATATAAACTATTTTTAATTTACAACTATTTTAATATATAAATTATTTTAATATATAAATTATTTTAATATGTAAACTATTTTAATCTATAACTATTTTAATATATATATATACATACTATTTTCAATATCCAAACTGTTTAAGTCGGAATAGTCATGATTACAAAAGTGTTATGATTTCAAAAATGTTATGATTTCCAAGGTGTTATGATCTCGAAAGTGTTATGGTTTCAAAAGTGTTATAATTTTGAAAGTGTTACGATTCTGGAAATGAATATTATTTAAAGTGAATAAAGATATCGAATTGATATGGTTTCGAAATGAATATGATACGTTTATACGAAGTATGAACTTTTTGAAATGAAATGACCACGGTGCGAGATAAGTGTGGTATTGTTAAAGAGACCAGGGATCAGATATTGTCATACTTTCTACCAATACCGAAAAACACTTTAACAGCTATGCATGTGGTGGAGATTCCAGAATGAAGCAGGATGATTTGGTGACAATTCTATATGGTATTTACGTAGCCTGGACTCCCGTGAGTCAACTTGATGCGGCTAAAACAGGAGCCACGCCGGGCCGAGAGAGTTCATTCCTCCGATCGGGCATATTCCTTAGATACCATTCTATTACTTTGTGATTTGATTGGGTGCACCTTTGATTTAGGAGTGTGACACGAGGTGGGAGGTAGTAGCTGCTATGCATTACCACCAGTCCGAATCTGCAAACGGTATATCTACCCTGGCATTGCCTCGAGTGCCTCGTCGCATGCCCTATCACGCCTTCTACGAGTTTGTTTTGTACCATACTTATGTGGTGTCCTCTGGGTAAACCTCCAGTTTCGAAGGAGCATAGGACATTGTATAGACTACGGGAATATATAAAACGTGTTAAGAGGGATATAGGTAACACCTTAACGCTATTTTAATACTTCTATTTTACTTTAGATATATTATAATAGCATATATTATTATATAGTAGATAGTTCCACGAATCCTTAGAGGATGGAAATCCTAACTATCCTTTAAGTTACTTGTATTTCAGTTGATATTTCACTTGAGTTGAATTTATTAATATAAGAATGTTAATCCTGACTCGAGTGTTTTGTGTTTTGCTTTATGCTCGGGTCAGACTTAGTATCACAGCATTTGAGACTCACCTTTGGAGTTTGGAGCTTCACTTGGAGATCCAACTATCTATCCAACTTTCAGCTAATTCTGTTTATTCCTATCATTTATGTTTAGATTCATCAATTGCTTAAGTGTTAGAGAATCATTGTATTTGAGATATTCTGTTGTAGTTTATTCCAAACTCTGATGTTTATATAGTAGCTTCATGAACTACTATTTTTTTATTCCGCTGCTTATTGTTATATTACTCTGTGCATGCGATTCTGTGACTTATTTTTTATTGTATATGCTGAGTTTTGCCAAATATAAATTAACAACCTGACATTTTGATCAGTTTAAGTCTGACATGTGCAGATGCGAATGGTTCGAAATACCGGGTCGTTACATTCCGGGTGATGACCGGTGCATCGGTAATGTACGACCGGTGCACTAGTAATAATGACCGATCCATCGGTTGTAGACTTGGAACATGAGTTCTAGGTAACCTTTCCCACTTTCGATGACAATAAACAGTTCCATCATGACTTTGGTTCATCCCAACGACTTATATCAGCCATACGATAACATAAACTAACAAGTGTTCATAAAGTCAAGTGATTAAAGCAACCTAAATCTAGGAGAGGGTTGAACTTGTATTTTGTAAATGAATTCAACAAGAGATATAATATAAGTTTGCAGCCCTAAAGATGATTTCAGCAAGCATACAATTAGATAATTAGAGATAGGTTGTGTGAGTGTGTACCGACCCGGTATTTTGAACCATTCAAATCGACAATCATCCACACATGTCAGACTTGAATTGCTCAAAAAACAGATTGTTAATTTGTATTTGGCAAAACTTAGGATATACAGTAAGTAAATCAATCACAAAATCACAGACATAGAGTAATATGACAATAAGCAGCAGAATAGATAAATAGTTGTTCATGAAGCTACTATATAAATAACAGAGTTTGAAATAAAATACAAAAGAAATCTCAAATACACAGAAGTTAATAATACAAATGCCAATAATAAGTCTAAACAAAACCACTGGAATAAACTATAGAAACTGGAAAGCTGAATAGACAAAAATAGTTCCTCAAGCAAAGCTCCAAACACCAAAGGTGAGTCTGAAATGCTGTGACACTCAGTCTGACCCGAGCATAAAGAAAAACACAGAACACTCGAGTCAGTATTAGCATTCTTATATCGGTAAATTCAAATCAAGTGAAATTTAACCTAGAATACAAATAGCTTAAAGGATGTTTGGAATTCCCAACCTTTAAGGATTTGTAAAACTATCTACATACATAGTACAATACGCTACATAGATGATGTCTACAGCAAAGTAAACTATTAAAATAGCGTTAAGGTGTTACCCATATCCTCCTTAACACATTTTTATATATTCCCATAGTCTGTACAGTACCGTAATTCCTCCATAAACTGGAGGGCTATCATAGGACACTCCGTACGGTATGGTACAACCCAAACTCGTACGGGCACGATAAGGCATGTGACAAGGCACACGAGGCAGCGGCCGTGGTAGGATTCTACCGTTTTGTGGATTTGGACTGGTGGTAATGCATAACAGCTACTACCACCCACCTCGAGACAGACTCCCAAATCAAAGGTGCACCTAATCAAATCACAAAGTAATAGAATGGTATCGCAGAAATGTGTCCGATAGGAGAAATGACCTCACTTGGCCCGGCGTGGCTCCTGTTTTAGCCACATCAAGCTGACTCACGTGAGTCGAGGCCGCATTAATGCCTCATACAGAATCATCGTCAAACCATCCTACTTCGTTCTGGAATCTCCACCATGTACATAGTTGTTAAAGTGGTTTTTGGTATTGGCAGAGAGTATGACAATATTCGATCCCGGTTACTTTAACAACCAAACGCTTGTTTCACACCGTAGTCATTTTATAAAATCACATTTATAATCATTTCAAACAGTTCGTATTTCATATTAAAATATCATATCATTTCAAAATCATATCACTTTCAAAATCATATTTGCTTCTAAAATCATAGCTACAAAATAGTTTAAACCTTCATATCAAAAATATTCGTATTTAAATCCATTAAATCTAAATCATAACAGTTCCAATTTAAGCAATTTAAATATTGAAAATAGTTTATATATATTGAAATAGTTACAAATTAAAAATAGTTTATGTTTAAAATAGGTTACAAATTAAAATAGGCTAAAGATTGAAATAATTTATGTTAGCGCCAAAATTGGTCACTAACACCCAAATCCATATGAAAGCACCAACTAACAGTCACCCATAACAGATAGAGTGTGTGTAGAGAGTAATAATACGAAGAACAGTTAAAATTAAAATGAAAGCAATAAAGAACAACATATTTTATAGTGGTTCGGCTAACTCCGGCCTACGTCCACTCCAGAAGTTTTCTTTTTATTGATGTAAAATCAGTTACCGTTACAAAGTGGTAGGCTAGCCTTAATAAAAATGTCAGAGAGCGGAAGAGAAGAAGAAGAAGATCCTCCATCTGGAGACCCACATGCTGTATTTATACGCAAAACCAGGTTGTTGGGCCTCTTGAGTAGTTTGGGCCCATCAAGGGTACGAGGTATCGAGGTGTCGAGGTATGGAGCTATCGAGGTATGGAGGTATGGATCTACCGAGGTATGGATCTACCGAGGTATGGATCTACCGAGGTATGGAGGTATGAGGTGCAATGCCGAGCGTGGTGAGGTATGTCGAACGCTCCCTGATGCCGAGCACTCCATCCAATGCCGAACGACCCTTAATGCCGAACGATCTCTAATGCCGAGTGCTACTGAATGCCGAGTGCTCCTGGAATGCCGAACCACTCAAGTATGACGGACGCTCTGTGTATGCCGAGTACTCTTGAATGCTATTCGGACGTGAATGCCAGACAAACCATTTGTGCCGAACCTCCACCATGCCGAGCGATGTTTAATGCCGAACCATGTTTAATGCCGAACCATGTTTCCTAGACCCAAATTATAGTTGATCCATCTTTATCCAATCATATTTCCATCTCCCAAGCACATAGCGTCATCCATCCATCCAGTCGACTGAATCCATCGTACACCAGCCTCGACGAACGTGTAATTGATTAAGTTAAACCCGCCTGTCCACGGCCTGGTAAAATGGCGGGTTAACATTTGCCCCCCAAAACATGCCTTGCTGTTGGAAGGTGTGTTTTGAATAGCCTCGAATCCGATATACAAAGTCCATGTTTCATCCATATCCAATAACCAATAACCGACTTTAGGACCTCTCCGGGTCAATATCCAAATCCTCTGCCGTTCATGGCCGATATTCATATCCCGGGTCCTTGTCAAGCATAATCCACACTAGACGACCGTACTCCAGTGTCCTGAATGTTGAGTAATGCATGGCTTAAGTACGAAGCCGAATCCTGGCTGCTCCGGACCCTTGCCAAGCATTGTCCATACTCGACGACCTGAAATAGTAACCGATAATATGGGGCCTAAGTCCACGGCCGAATCCTGGTCTCTCCGGACCCTTGCCGAGCATAGTCCATACTCGATGACCTGAAATAGTAACCGATAATATGGGGCCTAAGTCCTAGGCCGAATCCTGGCCTCTCCGGACCCTTGCCGAGCATAGTCCATACCCGACGACCTGAATAAGTCGATTTGCCGTGCTTGGACAAAGCGACCTACCCCTTGCCAGGTATAATCCATACCCGACGACCATTTATCAAAAACCAGATAAAAAATCCAATTGAAAGCCAATCCAAAATCTAGATCAAATCAGAAAACAAAAAATCCATATCGAAATTCGAAACCAATATCCAAACCAGAAAACAATCATCCAAATATAAGTCCAAACCAAGAAACAAACAAAACCGGAAGTTCAAACCAAATTAGAAAAAAGCAAATGTCCAAGCCAAAAAAGAGAAAGCAGATTTCACAAATTAGAGCGTCGCGGTTTATCATCATCTCAGAGCATGCCTAGGGGCTATCTCCGTCCCCATACATGAGTAAGTGACTTGGCCGTTTGCCAGTAGTTTGCTACTTATTTCATAATATCCCAATCAATTGATGACCAATCGACCATCATTCCTGTGCCCCATGCCATCACTGTGTGAGGCAGACGGTGGTTGCTCCTGTCCTACCGCTGCGTTCCGAGCTTCGACGTATTGTTGCAACTGTCCATTCCTTACATTCTCCTCAATTATGTCCTTTAAGTGCATGCAGCTGTTGGTATCGTGCCCGTCCAAATCGTGGAAGAGGCAGTGTTTTCCTGATGCCTTCTCACGTTCGGAGGGTTCTCTCCTAGCCGGCCTTCAGTAGGGAAGGCGACTACGAGTCTCCAAATAAATCCGTTCCAGCGTCTCGTTCAATCCTGTGTAGGTGGAGAATTTTTGCTCTCTCCCCTGCTTCCTAGCCTTTCCTAACTCGTCATCCAGCTTCCTCTTTCCTTTTTCCAAGCCTCCGCTGGACGGCCCTCCATCCTCAGCCGCATTCACCTCCTTTAACTTCATATCTAAGCATGCATCTTCCTGCCGAAGGAATTTCTCAGCTTCGTGAAAGAATTCCCCGAGATCCATCGGAGGGTCCCGTATCAGTGACACTTTGAAATCTGAATTTTCTCTAACTCTTGACACTGCCGCCATTAAAACCATCGATGACTCCGGCCGATCCATCGAAGCAACCTCCGCATTGAACCGAGTTAAAAAAGCTCTGAGTGATTCGTCTGTCCTCTGTTTTACCGATGTCAGTGTCATTACATTCTTTGGCCTTTTGATATGTACCTGAAATTGCTTCAGAAACCTGTCCACCAGCTCTGTTTATGTCCCGATAGATCCTTCTCCCAGCTGCCTGAACCATATAGCGGCTATGTCCGCTAAGAATAAAGGGAACATCAAGCCATAACTTCTTCCACCCCTAGCACCTCCATATGTCTTGTATATCTCATCAAGTGATCTGTTGGATCGGCCTTGCCATTGTACATTTCCACGTTAGGTAGCTTGAAATCTGGCGGATTCCGAGCTATCCTAATTTCACGAGTGAACGGATTCTTATTTAATCCTTCCAGATCCCTATTGGTCAAACCCCCGCGCATGGTTTACCTGATAATCTCAGCTAATCCAGCATTGTTCGTCAAGAGATGCCCCCGAGTTCTCGAGGGAATTCTGATACATACTCTTCATCTCTTGCTCTTACATTCCTGCCAGCATCTTGTTGCGTGGTGTTAGCTGGAACCCCTCCATGAACTGGTTCGGCATTATCTAATGGTGCGCCCCTAAGTCCAGGTCCATCCAGATTGTTAGTTGTCTGTTGATTAGGGGTTGCCTCCTGCTGAACCATCCCCTCTGCTTGCTGGTTAAGCGCTTCTGATCTGGCTCCATGGATCTGAGCCCCGCATTTCCTGCTTGCGTAAATAGTCTGAGAAGAGCCTGCGTCATCTCCTCTTGTCTTTTCATCATGGCTTTCATTTCCTCTCTAGTGATGTAGATGGATACTTGACCTGCTCCAGCTCAAGAGGAAGCCTCTTGACTTCCCTCCTGATTGCTCCTTTTTGTCACTTGCTTTCTTATTGATGGCCTAGACATTGCTTTCTAGAGTCCAAGTTCCTAGCTCCAAAATCCCTGAGTGCTTGCCTTCTCAGTGAAAGCACCAAAATGTTAGCGCCAAAATTGGTCACTAACACCCAAATCCAGATGAAAGCACCAACTAACAGTCACCGATAACAGATAGAGTGTGTGTAGAGAGTAATAATATGAAGAACAGTTAAAATTAAAATGAAAGCAGTAAAGAACAACAGATTTTATAGTGGTTCGGCTAACTCCAGCCTACGTCCACTCCTGAAGTTTTCTTTTCATTGATGCAAGAATCAGTTACCGTTACAAAGTGGTAGGCTAGCCTTAATAAAAATGTCAAAGAGCAGAAGAGAAGAAGAAGATCCTCCATCTGGAGACCCACATGCTGTATTTATAGGCAAAACCAGGTTGTTGAGCCTCCTAAGTAGTTTGGGCCCATCAAGGGTACCGAGGTATCAAGGTGTCGAGGTATGGAGCTACCGAGGTGTGGAGGTATGGATCTACCGAGGTGTGGAGGTATGGATCTACCGTGGTATGGAGGTATGGATCTACCGAGGTATGGAGGTATGGATCTACCGAGGTGTGGAGGTATGGATCTACCGTGGTATGGAGGTATGGATCTACCGAGGTATGGAGGTATGGATCTATCGAGGTATAGAGGTGTGGATCTACCGTGGTATGGAGGTGTGGATCTACCGTGGTATGAAGGTGTGGATCTACCGAGGTATGGAGGTATGGATCCACCGAGGTATGGAGGCATGGAGCCGAGCGCTCCATCCAATGCCGAACGACCCTTAATGTCGAACGATCTCTAATGCCGAGCGCTACTGAATGCCGAGTGCTCCTGGAATGCCGAACCACTCAAGTTTGCCGGACGCTCTGTGTATGCCGAGTACTCTTGAATACTATTCGGACGTGAATGCCAGACGAACCATTTGTGCCGAACCTCCACCATGCCGAGCCATGTTTAATGCCGAACCATGTTTCCTAGACCCAAATTATAGTTGATCCATCTTTATCCAATCATATTTCCATCTCCCAAGCACATTGCGTCATCCATCCATCCAGTCGACTGAATCCATCGTACACCAGCCTCAACGAACGTGCAGTCGATTAAGTTAAACCCGCCATTCCACGGCCTGGTAAAAAGGCGGGTTAACAATTTATCTATTAAAAATAATTTGTATCAGAAATTGTTTCAATTAGAATTGTTACTTCCAATTTTCACAAATCCATTCAAAGCAATCTTTAGTTCCAAAATTTCAATTTAAATCAATCTCAATTTAACAAGTTTTAATTTAATTCAAATTCTCATTAAACCATTTTAATTTATATCAATTTCAAATCAATTTCAAATCCAGGTTTGAACTATCATTTCAAATTCAATTGGCTCCAATGTTTAAATCTTAAAACATTTACAATAACTCAATTCGATAAATTTCATCTATATTGCATAATTCAACTTTAATTTTATTTAAATTTGAGATATTTACTTAGTCATTTATAATATTTAAATAAACCTCAAATTACAAATTAAAATTAAATCAAAATTAAATATCTAACTTCACTTATATGCAATTCTAAAATTATTCACTTAATCACTTTTAATATCATGTGAATAAATCTCTAATTACACATTTAAATAAAACCTCCAATTTATTTAAATTTGAAAATATTCATTAATCACCTTTAATCAAAATCAAGTTATAAAATCATATTTTTTAAATATCAAATTCAATAAGTTTCAAATCAATTTTTTTATTTAAATACAATTCTTAAATAAATAAAATTTCGAATCAATTCAATTTATCTTCCCAACCTTAATTTATTAAAGTTATTATAAAATCTATTTTTAAAACATAATTTTAAATAAATACTTAAACATAATATATATATATATACATATTAATTAAATTAAATTAAATTTTATATATTTTTAAAATAATAAAGTTAAAAAAAAATCATAAAAAATATATTTTAAAACTAACTTATAAATTTAAGAATTCTAAAACATATAATTTTAAAAATCTAAATTTACACATATATAAAAATAACATTTTTACATTATTCTTAAAAAAATCAATATTTATTAAAACCCAGATATTTCCTTTCAGAACTTTGAAAATCAATTTCAAAATATAGACCAACGATGTCAGTATATAATTTACTATCCTATAGTCACGTGATACGAATATTTATCATTTCAATCTGCAATTTAAATATCTATGGGTACATATAATTTCAACCCGCAATCTTAAAATTCATATCAATGGAAATCGCTTGGGTTTATCATTTTAACCCATATGATTTTCCCTAATCTACAAAATCATTTGGGTATCTATCATTTCAACCCATAGAGAATTTATAAACTAATAAGGAACTTTTAGAGTGAGAACAAATATGATAATAATATAACATATCAACAACATGTATATATCATCAGTAACAAATTTAAATATAATATACATACAACAGGTTATGGTGTCATATGTCATAGGTGAACAAGTGAAGATAATGGCCTATTATATTTAACAATTCAATAACTTAATAATTCATATTTAATAGCACATTTCAATCGTCATTTCATGTGAATTAAATTTGCTAAATATAAGAATGTTAATCGTGAGTGATTGCTCGCCTTTAGAGGCTAGAGAAAACAACGTGAATGGGAAGGATTAACACAGATACACACGAATAAGCTAGAGTTGTGGAAAAATCTTCGGACAGCAACGGAAAAAGCAAGCAAGTGGACGAACTTGAATTTTATGAGAACACAATATATATATATATATATATATATATATATATATATATATTATATTTTAAATCAATATTCAAATTTGAAAACGCATATTTGAAATAAAATCTACATATATATACTTTAAAAATCAATATTAAATTTTTAAACATGTATAAAATAAAGTATATATATATTCTACTGAAAGAGGCTATGCGGTAGGATCGTGTAATATGGAATAACGGAATAGTCTAGGTAGATAAAGTAGGTAAATGCAAGGAGACACCAAGATTTTATACTGGTTCAGACCTCTCGGCCTACGTCCTGTCGCTAAGCTTCACTTAGGAATTTCACTAACTAACACCCTCACTTCACCCGGAGGAATAGGTTTACAGCTTACCCGAACAAACGAACGAGATTTCTTGCCTCAACTACCGAAGAGGACTTCAACTCAATTACTAAAATACAAAATCCGACTTGTTGTGTTCTTGTCAACACTAATGAGTCTAATGTAGTACAATATTCCTATAATCTTATCCTCGAGAGTATGCAATGTGTTTGTGAAGATTTAGGAAATGTGAGTTGCTATAAATCAAAAGAATGTTATAAACAAAATAGTGATTCAAGCAATAGATTGGTGATTGCTTTGAGAATATCTAGAGAATATGAACAAGAGAATATTAAGATTAAAGCAATAGAATTCAGTGAATTAAATGATGTTAGAATCATGTATATATACTTGTAGAAGAGGTGCGTTTGTTGTCGAAGGTTGCAAACAAGAGATGCTTCCATTTCCATTGATGAATGGTTGCAACTCTTGGGAGGAAGAAGGTGTCTTTTCAGAGAAAATTCGTAGGTTCAAATTCAGTCGACTGAGCAGGGAATTCAGTCAACTGAAAATATGAAGTAAAATTTTCGGGAGCAAATTCAATCGACTGTACAGGAAATTCAGTCGACTGAAACTGTGCATGTTTATATATTTGTTCCAGTTTCAGTCGACTGGCTATACCTGTTCAGTCGACTGAACTTATAAAATATGCATAGTGAAAACTTAATTGAAAATGAAGTTTATAAAATGTTATCTAGTGTTCGTGCAAGCCTCTTGAGGATAGATTTTAACAATAAATCTAGACTAAGACATATATAAAAAAAACATACTTTATGTTTGTTTGGTCTTTATCGATCTTCCTTTAGCATTGCATATGTTTCTTCCTTGTTTGTTAAAGCACATTGTCATTGATCAAAATCTTCGCGTATCAACATTCTCCCCCTTTTTGATTGATGACAATACTGATTTATTCTAGAGATGTTTTTACTTATTTTCTCCCCCTGAATGTATGCACTATCTTTCCTACAAAACAAAGTTAGTACCATAGATTTTCTCCTCCTTTGTCATCGACAAAAAGGAAGAACTAACAGTAGTAATAATTTATCAAAACAATCACTGAAGCATAGAGAATATTTGCATAATCATGGCTTAATAAAAGTAAAAAAATGTTGCGACAAATAAGCATAAAATGGCTATTTATACAAGCCACTAGAAAGTTAAAAATACACATCAAACCAAAAAATTACTCATCTCTATCCCAGTCATATGAACCTTCTCTTCCAGTTGGTTCACGTATGACGGGTCCTCCTGTTGGTGGTCTGTGTGCTCTTCCTCCTTGGCCACAACTAGCTCCGCTTGCGCTGCTACTTGTATGCTCTTCGGATGTCGTCCATGTAAACGTAGGTGCTGGACGTTTGCCGCGAGATGTCAAAGCAGTAGTGGTGCTTGAGCACGAGATTGCATCCCATAGCTTGTTGAAGAATCCTTTGATTTTGTCAAGCTTGTGATCTACCTGTTTAAGACGAGTGTCAAGAATTTGTTGATTTCTTGACAATATCCCCAAGGATTGGTTGGTAGTGAAGCTTGGGTCAACAAGACGAATTTCATCATCTTGCTCGAGATGTTCTTCGTGGTGAGGTTGAGGAGGTTGTTGTTGTTGTTCTTGATGCCTTGCTTCCCATTCGGCGAGTGATATTATGCGAGGAGGTCCAGATGGGAGCTGCATTAGGCTTATGGTCCGGTGGTTAATTTGATGGACCATTGTATTCTCCGACTCAGGTAATGGCGTATCGACACTGAGGAGAAGTCGCATGATGTACTCTCCAAAGTAGATAGTGCGCATTTTGCCATTATTAAAAGTGAGAAACTCATCAAGAATAAGCTGTACCCAATTGACTTGTATATTGCCAAAAATAGCATATAGAGCTCGATAGTTATTTGGGTAGACAATTTCGTACGAGCCCGTGCGAGGAGTAATTGTTCTCATTAGGGCTTTATGGAGGATTCTTGCCATAGGTCGAAGAGAGGTGGACTTAAAATCTCTAAAGTTGATATTATCATCCATAAATCGATGGTTTATGTTGTCGCGAATATGTGGATTGAATTCTATCTCCTCTAGCTTTCTCCCGACATTTGGTGATTCTAAAATGTGTGCTATTCTATCCAAGGAAAACCAAACTTTCTTTCCACATACCATACTCCAAAACACTATAGTTTGGATTTCTTGGAGTTTGGTGTCCAAGATTAAGATTAGCATAAAATAATTTGACCATTACATGATTTATGGCATGGTCATTTCTTTTCAAATCTAAAAGAGAAGTTAAACCTGCTGGATCTGTTAACGCTTGGATGTTGTAGGTTTGAAAGCTTTGGAAATCAACGAAAGAATGCTCGAAAATTCGGGAATTCTTCATCTTATTCCATCCAGTGACAGCGGTTCCATCGTAAAGCCATTGTGCTATTTGAGCATCAATTGGCTCGGAGGATGAAGAAGATGAAGCTCTTGATCTCTTTGGTGCCATTTGGGTGAGATTTGAGTGGATTTTGAGGAATTGGGGGCTAGGGTTTCGAAATTAATTTGGGGAAGAAAGTTTGTAGGAGGTAAAAAGTGAATTGGTAGGATAAAAATTGGTGGTTAAAAGGGGAAGTTTGCCTGGGAATTGGCATTCAGTCGACTGAATACTCTGTTCAGTCGACTGAATTGAAGGCCGAAAATTTTCTGGGCTGAATTCAGTCGACTGAACAGGATTTTTAGTCGACTGAATGTTTGCCTGAAAGTTTTTGTTATTATTTTAGTCGACTGAGCAGAAGATTCAGTCGACCGAATTGTTAAACATTTTGCATTCTGTCATAAGTTCAGTCGACTGAGCAGGGGGTTTTAGTCGACTAACGTATGTATTTTGTTGTTCTTTGTTAATTTTGAAGGCAAACTCTTTATTCAAGGAAATAATTACAATTATATAGATGTAATATCATGAATAGATTTCAACACTAACTATTTCTTAGGGGATGGACTTGGATTCTTTTTCCCTTCATTCTTCATATAATTGATATCCCATGAATTTGGACTATATTGAGGAGTCTTAGGAGACATCCAAGGATTCACAGGATCGACTGATGTACGATAAGATGAAGATGGATCAATTAAGCTAACGGGGCGAGGTAGGGGTTCAGCCACTTCGTTCTTTTTGTTCTACAAAAGCGTAAACCGATTTGCACAAGGAAGCTTAAACGTCAAACCGTAACCTTTTGTTCGAAGTATAATGCTCGTTAAAGATCTATTTGTTGTTATTGAAAGTGATGAATTTCATCAATCTTTCTTTATGTGTCTGGAGAAATAAAGAGTCCGCGTTTTGCTTTCTTGGATTCTGGTGTGTAGCCAGTACGATAATTGTTCCATTTGAAAACTGGTTCATGTGTCGGTGTTGGAGTGGGAAGTTTTGGAAATGTTCGAGTGTTTTCGACAGAAGAGGTGATGTTGATCGGGGAAAGAGCGTTGTTGGACGACATTTTTATAAAACTTTTATTTGTGAGAATGAGTTGTGAAAAAATAATATTTTTAAGATATATTTATAGTAGGAATTTTCTAAATATATAGTGGTTATAAATCCTTAAAGTTTTTCATCCACTTAATGATTTAATGGTTACCATAATTCTGTTAAAAATGTATGGTGAATATTATTTGACAATATATTATGTAACATATTTGAAAAATAAATTGAAAATCCCATATTTTCTTTATTCAGTTGACTGAACAGATAGTGTTAGTCGACTGAATTTTATAGATTTTTCTCTATACGATATCTTTAAAAGACATTATTCCTAATTCTCGTCGTAATTTTATGAATGAGTTTTCTAATAGAGGTTTAGTAAATATATCGGCAATTTGATTTTCGGTAGAAGTATGTTCTAAATTAATTATTCCTTTTTTGATATTGTCACGTAGAAAATGGTGACGAATATCTATATGTTTTGTACGAGAGTGATTAACCGGATTTTTAGATAAGTTTATTGTACTTGTATTATCACAGTATATTGTAGAATTTGTTAAATTTATATTAAAATCTTTAAGTGTTTGTTGCATGTATATAAATTAAGTGCAAGCTAAAGCAACTGATATATACTCTGCATCGCAGGTGAAAAGTGAGACATAATTTTGTTTCTTACTAAACCAAGATACAAGTGATTTTCCAATGAAATGGCAAGTACCACTTGTACTTTTTCTATCTGTTCGAGATCCACCAAAATCAGCATCACTAAATGATACTAACTCAAATGAACACTCCTTTGGATAGAAAAGACCGAAATCTTTAGTTTTGTTAAGATATCGCGTTATTCGTTTTAATGCTCTTAAGTGTGAATCTTTAGGATCGGATTGAAAACGTGCACATAAACAAACACTCATCATTATGTCAGGTCTACTAGCGGTTAAGTAAAGTAAGGAACCTATCATACTTCTAAACAATTTTTGATCTACACTTTTGCCATTTTCATCTCGATCGAGATGTGTAGTGGTACTCATAGGAGTAGGTTTAGCAGAAGTGTTTTCCATGCCGAATCGTTTAATTAAATTAGCACAATATTTTTTTTGGTTTATAAAAATTCCATTTGTTAATTGTTTGATTTGAAGTCCAAGAAAATATGATAATTCTCCCATATGAGACATTTCGAACTCATTAGTCATTATATTTGAAAATTCTTCACATAAATTTTCATTTGTTGAACCAAAAATAATATCGTCTACGTATATTTGAATTATTAAAATATCTTTGGTAGCATTTTTTAATAAAAAGTGTTTGATCTACTTTTCCAACTTCAAATCTCGAGTTTAATAAATAACTTTTAAGTCTTTCATACCAAGCACGAGGTGCTTGTTTAAGACCATATAGTGCTTTCTTTAATTTAAACACATGATCCGGATATTTTTCATGTATAAACAAAGGAGGTTGTTCTACATATACATTTTCTTTAATAAAACCATTTAAAAATGCACTTTTAACATCCATTTGATAAAGTTTAAAATTGTGAAAACATGCAAAGGCTAATAGTATACGTATTGCTTCAAGTCTTGCAACGGGGGCAAAAGTTTCTTCAAAATCAATACCTTCTTCTTGATTATACCCTTGTGCTACTAGTCTTGCTTTATTCCTTGTTATATTACCTTGTTCGTCTACTTTGTTTTTGTAAATCCATTTTGTTCCAATTACTGATTGATTATTAGGACGGGGAACTAATTCCCAAACATCGTTACGTTCAAATTGATTTAATTCTTCTTGCATTGCGATAACCCAATAATCATCTGTTGATGCTTCTTTTGGATTTTTTAGGTTCTATTGATGAAATGAAAGCTACATAACCCATTTGATTTAGTTGATTTCTTGTTCTCACTTGCAAATTTATTTCTCCTATTATATTTTGAGTTGGATGATCTCGTAATATTCTAGGAGGAGATCTTAGTTCATTATTATTATTTTCAAGGTTTGTTTCTTCTATATTTATCAATTCTTCATCATCTTTTATATTTAAATTTTTATTAAAATTTTCATCAAAAGATATATGCAAAGTTTCTTCAATTAAGTTTGTTCATTTATTAAATACTCGATATGCTTTACTTCGTTCTGAGTATCCTACGAAAATTCCTTCATCATCTTTTGAATCGAATTTTCCTAGTTGATCTTTTGTATTAAAATGAAACATTTTGATCCAAATATTTTAAAATAAGATATATTTGGCTTTTTATTATTAAATAGTTCATAAGAAGTATTTTAAGTTAATGGTCTATGTTTGCGTCAAAATTGACCACAAACACCCAATAGTCGTGAAAGCACCCGTTCGCAGTCACAAATAACAAATTTGTAGATAACAAAAATGATGAACATTCAACAGAAACAGCAGAAACAAGTAAACGACACAGGATTTATAGTGGTTCGGCGATCTTGCCTACGTCCACTTTGAAGCTTTCTATCTTTATTGATTATTCTCTTGGTGATTACAGTGGTTACCGCGAGTTACAATGGATTATAGCTCTGAAACTCGAATGCAACAACGATGATAAAGTGTAGAATTGAATCTGATAGAGTTTTGGCGCTTCAGAATTCTGATCCCCTTTTCTGAATGACCTGGGGCTCTATTTATAGATGTAGGAGGCTGATATTTCGCCTAAATTTAGGGAGACCACTTCTGGTACGTGAGGGGGTCCACGAGCCCAACCTCAGGGAATTTGGGCCCACTTTGGGATCGATTCGAAGTACGTTCGAATCGATCAAGAATTCATCCAATCGAGGCGAAACTTGGCGTGGACATTCTTCTATGTATACGCAAGCTCCTGTGAAAATTTCATAGCATTTGGACTTGTAGATCTCGAGTTATAATCGATTCAAGATGGTGCTCCTCGTCCTATGGATTCGTTCGAATCGATATGGTTCGAATCCATAGGTTCGAATCCATGCTTCTGCATGTGAAGATGATGATGTGGTCCGTGTGCTTCAGGTCAATCCTCCTTTTCCTTCGATTTTACTGGGTATAATCCTTGGTTTTAGTTGCATGGACTTGGTGGATTCGAGGTGATCGATTCGAAGACGTGCCTCCTTCGTATTTATTGAACCAATGCTCCTTCGAATCGATCAGGGCAAGTCACTATTGATCGGTTTGAATTTGCCTCAACAGGGTGGATTCGAAGACAGTTATTAGATGGAGTCGAAGTCCCTACAACTGCATGGATTCGAAGGGTTTCAGCTTGACGGACTCGAAGATAGAAATACTCTGATGGATTCGAACTAGGGAGGGTCTTGGATGGATTCGAACATAGACATACGAGGCTAATTCCTTTCTAACCGGTGCGAACGCAATGGACACGAAGTAGCACAGAGTCGAACTAGATGGAGTCGAGATGAGACATGAGGATGGGTACGAACTTCATGGATTCGAAGTATTCCAAAGTGATGGATTCGAAGTAGGTGGAGTCGAATCAATGGATTCGAACATAATTTCTGGCCATCGATTCGAACTATGGGGTATCCTATGGGTTCGAACCGATCAAGGGCTATCTTTCTCAAATTGAATCCATCATATCTTGAGCATACGAACTCGGATTGGCTTGAAACTTGAAACGCTGGCTTCTACAGCTTTGCTCATCATGTCTTGTCAATTTTGGCACAATCCGGACTCGGATAAAATTCATCGATATCCATAGCGAAGTGAAGTACAACCAATCTGAGACGAACTGTCTTTTGTTTTTGACCGATCTTTTGGTATCACGGCTTTGTCAAAAAGCGGGATAACAGTCTAATTGATATTCTATTTAATACATAACATGCAGTAGCAACGGCTTCTGCCCAAAAATGTTTTGGTAGAGAACATCTATTTAATAATGTTCTTGCGCATTCTTGTAATGTTCTATTCCTTCTTTCTACAACTCCATTTTTTTGAGGAGTTCTAGGAAAAGAAAAGTTATGATTTATTCCTTTCTTTTTACAAAAAGTTTCAAAAACTTCATTTTTGAATTCGTCTCCATGATCGCTTCGAATATTTTTAATTTTCAAATCTTTAGTGTTTTGAATTCTTTTGACAAATGTTTTAAAATGCTCAAATGTGTCACTTTTATTTTTCATAAAAATAGTCCATGTATATCTTGAAAAATCATCAACTATTACAAATACGTATCGATTATGATTAATGGATTGAACTTGTGTTGGTCCAAATAAATCCATATGTAGTAATTCTAATGGTTGTAAAGTTGAAATATTTTTCTTAGATTTGAAAGATGATTTCGTTAATTTTCCTTTTTGACAATCATCACAAAGATTATTTATTTTAAAGTTTATTTTGGGTAAACCTCTTACTAATTCATTTTTAGAAAGTTTTCTAATAGTTTTAAAATTTATATGACAAAATCTTTTGTGCCATAACCAAGGATCATTATCTTTGGCAAGTAAACACATACTTGAATTATGATTAATATTCATATTTAAAACATAAATATTTTTATCTCTATTTCCTTCGAAAACAAGATTTTGGTTTTGATAAAAAATACTACATTTATTATTCGAGAAAGTTATTTTAAAACCTTTGTCACATAGTTGACTTATGCTAAGTAGATTATGTTTTAAATTTTCAACTAATGAAACATTTGTTATAAAAGGTAAATTTGATGTACCGTAATTGTTCACATCTCCTTTGCCAATGATATAGCCTTTTGAATTGTCTCCGAAGGTAACCGAGCCACCATCAAAGTATGTGATGTTTGTAAGCATATCTTTGTCTCCGGTCATGTGTTTTGAACAACCACTGTCTAATATCCATTTCTTCTTTTTGAGTGGGACCTGAAAATAAATATGAAATTATTGGTACCCACCTTTTAATAGGGTCCTAAAAAGTTAGAGTTTAGGAAACCAAACCCAATTTGGTTTAGTATCCTTTTTATAAATATAGTTTTCATTATGATGAACATTATCCATAAATGTTTTAATATATTTATTTCTTATTAATATATTGTTGGTCTTTGGTACCCAAATTTTAACTGCCTTGTTTTCTACTTTTGTTTTAATAGGTTTCTTTAGCAATATTTGTTGTTTTGAATCCATATTCCTCTTAAAATTTGTATTTTTCTTTTTAGGAATTTTTGACTCCTTTTTATATCTTAATCCATGTTTACTTGAAGAGGATTGAGAATTTTCTAAAATCTTAGATAAATTTTCTCTTCCTTTGTTAAAGTTAGAAACATTTTTAGTGATGTTATCTAATCTAGCTTGAGGACTATTATTTTCTAACTCAACTTGTCTAATCTTAGTTTTTAACTCATGATTTTCAGAAACAATTATATCATTCTTTGTTTTTTGACTTTCAATTTCTTGACTTAAAAGTGATAATTGAGTTTCCGAATTTGAATGAGATTCTTTAACTTTTTCAAGTTCTTCTTCTAAGATTTTCTTTTCATCTTTTAACATATCCCTTTCAAATTCAGCTTTGTTTTGATTTTCATGAGTATCTTTGAGTTTCTTTTTAAGAGTTTTTATTGTGCTTAAAAGTTCAGTGTTTACTTCAATTAAATCGTCGAAAGTTAAATTATTTACCTTAGATTCTTGAGCCATGAAGCATACATTTGCCTGTTCATTGTCGCTATCACTATCATTTTCGGATGAAGATGAATCTGAATCGTTCCATGTTACAGAAAATGCCTTCTTTTTGAATTTATCCTTCTTGTTTTTTTTGTTGAAGCTTTTCTGAATTTCCTTCATTTGTTCTTGACAATCTTTTTGCATGTGTCCTTTCTTGTGACAATTGAAGCATTCTATATTTGAGGATGAAGGTTTGTTCAAGAAATTCTTTTTGAATCCGTTTTTGTTTCCTTTTCTATACTTTAAGAATTTCTTGAAATTTTTGGCTATAAATGCTAGATCCTCATCTTCAGACTCTGATTCTTCCTTTTCCACATGAAAAGCAACATTCTTTCTTTCTTGAGCTTGATCTTTCTTAGCTTGCATATTTACTTCATACGACATAAGATTTCCAATCAATTCTTCTGGTTTCATTGTAGATAGATCATTTGCTTCCTCGATTGCTAGTACTTTTCTCTCCCATTCATCAGTGAGTGAATTTAGAACTTTAGTCACAATGTCAAAATCCGCGTATCTTTCTCCTAGTCCGATTAGAGCATGATGAATGTCTTGAAATCTTGAGTACATGTCATCGATGGATTCATTTTGTCGCATTCTGAAGTTTTGGAATTGATTCTTCATCATGGATATCTTTGTTTGTTTAACCTTGTTTGTGCCTTCATGTATGACTTTAAGTGTTTCCCATATCTGATATGCAGTAGTACATATGCTAACACGGTTGAATTCATTTCTATCCAGGGCGCAAAATAGCATATTCATAGCTTTTCATTTGCACTAGCTTCATTCTTTTGAATTTGTGTCCATGTAGGATAATCGGTTGTGGGTACAACGAACTCTGCTTGAGTAGCATTCCAGGCTTCGAAACTTGTTGCTTGCATATAAATCCTCATCCTAGTAGCCCAATAGTTGTAGTTTAGTCCATTGAATAGGATGGTCTTTGGGTAGATTGTCCTTCCGCAAATGTGGAACAATATGCAGACGTTGTGCTTGTACTTGCGTTATTTTCCATATTATCAATATGTGTAATAACGTTGTTATGGTTATAAGACGACCTTGCTCTGATACCAATTGAAAGAGGCTATGCGGTAGGATCGTGTAATATGGAATAACGGAATAGTCTAGGTAGATAAAGTTGGTAAATGCAAGGAGACACCAGGATTTTATGCTGGTTCGGACCTCTCGTCCTACGTCAAGTCCCTAAGCTTCACTTAGGAATTTCACTAACTAACACCCTCACTTCACCCGGAGGAATAGGTTTACAGCTTACCCGAACAACCAAACGGGATTTCTTGCCTCAACTACCGAAGAGGACTTCAACTCAATTACTAAAATACAAAATCCGACTTGTTGTGTTCTTGTCAACACTAATGAGTCTAATGTAGTACAATATTCCTATAATCTTATCCTCGAGAGTATGCAATGTGTTTGTGAAGATTTAGGAAATGTGAGTTGCTATGAATCAAAAGAATGTTATAAAAAAAACAATGATTCAAGCAATAGATTGGTGATTGCTTTGAGAATATCTAGAGAATATGAACAAGAGAATAGTAAGATTAAAGCAAGAGAATTTGGTGAATTAAATGATGTTAGAATCATGTATATATACTTGTAGAAGAGGTGCATTTGTTGTCAAAGGTTGCAAACAAGAGATGCTTCCATTTCCATTGATGAATGGTTGCAACTCTTGGGAGGAAGAATGTGTCTTTTCAGAGAAAATTCGCAGGTTCAAATTCAGTCGACTGAGCAGGGAATTCAGTCAGCTGAAAATATGAAGTAAAATTTTCGAGAGAAAATTCAGTCGACTGTGTAGGAAATTCAGTCGACTGAAACTGTGCATGTTTATATATTTGTTCTAGTTTCAGTCGACTGGCTATTCCTGTTCAGTCGACTGAACTTATAAAATATGCATAGTGAAAACTTAATTGAAAATGAAGTTTATAAAATGTTTTCTGGTGTTCGTGCAAGCCTCTTAAGGATAGATTTTAACAATAAATCTAGACTAAGACATATATAAAAAAACATACTTTATGTTTGTTTGGTCTTCATCGATCTTCCTTTAGCATTGCATATGTTTCTTCCTTGTTTGTCAAAGCACATTGTCATTGATCAAAATCTTCGCGTATCAACAACTACCTCAAAATCGTTATTTCCTGGGAACACATATTTTCTCAAGATCAAACTATATATATATATTTAAAATGAATACTTAAAATCAATATTTCCCAACACATATATTAAAATCAAAATATCAATACCAAATATTATATTTAAAAATCTATGAATAATTTAAATCAATATATATGTATATATTACATTTAAAACACATATTTTTCAATATTCTTCAAAGAAATATTTAGACAGACTATCTTTATATGTTGCAAAAAAATCCATTTCAAAATATTACTATAAATTTAAACATAGTATATAACCATTTAACTATATATATGTGTGTGTGCGTGTCTGTGTCTGTTTACCTTTTTCCTAAGCAAAGAATTAAATAGGCAAAAGACAGAACGACAGGAGGTGTTGGAAAATAAAATTTAGAACTTGTTTTTATAACTAAAAACAAATTTCTTTATCATAAATGAGGAGGCTACTAAGATGTAGCAAGGGTCGGAGCAAACGCATGGTGCTTGGCTGCGGTGAGTGCTGCGGCCTCGGCTACTGGGGCTACATGGGGTTGTGCTGACAAAGTATGGATAAGCATGGAGTTTGGGTCTGGCAGTGATGCAAGGGTGGTGGGAAAATGGTAGAAGGTGTCGGTTCAAGGGGGAAAGTTAGGGGTGACTATGTTCTCTGGTGGTTATGTCCATAAGGGTGGGCGAGTGAATCTGATCGGATCAACTATGGATGGAGGGAGAAGTTGCCTATGAGGCCGGAAAGTTTTTGGGTGGTGGCAACTTGTATTCACGTGGAAGGAAGCTTGCATGGTGATGGAGGCATGGTTGACCAGTCAAGGTAGGTTATCGTCTTATATATATATTATATAAAAAAAATTAGAAGTGGTATGCACGGCTAAAGATTGAAGGAGGATTGAGCTAAGATGGGAAGGGCGATGGAAGGAGGTGGTGACATGGCGGAGATTTTTTGCTTGGCTACTGCATGTGGAAACAGGGTTTGCTAGGTGGTGTGGAGAAGTGTGCTGGATATGGTGGTCTTCGGAGGAGAACTAGGTGGTTGGAGGGAGGAAGAAGGGCAGAAGTTGACGATGGAGCTGTGGGTTGTTCAAGAGCTATGGTAGGCTATCACGATCAAAGAGATAATGAAAGCAAACCAATTTTTCTTCCTTTTTTCAGAAGTAAGAATTTAGAAGGAGCACATGCAAATGAATAATGTAAATGAACCAGTTCAAAGATAAATATGCTTTATATATATATATATATTATTACTCGAATGAAACATAGAAAAAGAAGAGACTGAAATGAAGAAAGGAGTTTGCAAATGAACTAACATATATTGACCAATAGGAATAGAGAAAGACAGGAACGAGAATTCAGAAATTAATAAAAGCAAATGGCTATTTGATTTATACAGTGGGTAATGGAAAAACACAGGGAAATCAAAAGGCTCCAGAATGGCTACCAATACGGTTAACCGTTTCGTTGTTTCGTCGCGTACCGGATGCCAAAAAGCATAAATGAATATACTTTTGAGATTTGCACGACGAGACGAACAGAGTGGTAAATAGATATAAGCGATATGATCATCCTATCAAAAGTCGATATTTGCTACCAAATGCTGCTAAACCGTCGAAAATAAGATAAACTGGGATATAGCAGTCCAAATTTGGTGAAATGAAATACGATGTCTCACACAGAAAATGATTTACATTTTTATTATATAAAAATATTAAGATTTCTAAAATATTTTATTTTCATCAATATTAACTGATTTTAAATTGAAATTGAAAATTTACATAACAGAATTAACTTCCATATTTTCTGATGAAAATATGACATTTGCTATGTTAAATAGACGTAATCCCAATGTCAAATTTTCATTTAGAAATTTTATTGTTTCAATTCCAAAAAAAGATTCAATTAATTTTTTTTAAAACCATTAAAATTTACAGGTCGTTATAGAGTGATTAAGTCACCTTTAAAATCCTATGTTTAGCTCAGTAATTTGCATCCAGATCTAATTTGATTCCTATTTGAAGAAGCCCTAGAACAATGCACTTGATTTGGGGATTTATTTTAGCTTCTAGGGTTTGCAATTGGGAGGATATTTGGTTTCTAATTTATAGTTTATTGTAAACGAAAATGAATGAACAATGAAATGAGAAGAGGGATTTCTTCTTAGTTAAATGGGCTTGTGCTTCATAGACCCAATAAGAAGAAGTTACTAATATCTTTTCTTTTCCCTTTTAAAACACTATCTTTTACTCTAAATAATGTTTTAAAATCATAAAAAATGATTTATCAATTTTATCAAAGAAAATCGATAAGTTAAAATTCCCGTTTCTATTAATATTGAAATATTTTATACAATTAAATATAACTTTTGAAAATAATACTATTCTAATTATTATTTTTTAAATAAAAGAAGATAAACTATTAATTGCAAATTATCATTTTAAAACAGTAAATCGAAATGTAAACAATTTACCCTAAATGCCAAGTTAAATATTAATTTGATAATATTTTAAATTTAAATTGAAAACCTCTTTAGGAAATGAAACACATTCCTTAATAAATCAAATCATCTATTCTCGAAAAGTAGATTTAATTTTATAACCAAAATTCACAAATCACAATTTAGAATTAATTATCCATAACTAGATTTTATTTATTAGGTAATTAACAATAGGGTTGTTACATGCCCATTCCATTTCAATACCCCTTGAGGATCATTCTCAAAACTAGAAACGACACCTTCTTGTACATCCTTCTTAAATTGATCCAAAATAGAATCTTCTTCTTAAGTAGATGCAATCCACTCCATCAATACTGGCTTAACTTCTAAGTTAGCAACTATTGCTACATTTCTATTCAATGCATTTGCAACAACATTTGCCTTACCAGAGATATAAAGCATCTCCAGATCATAAGAAGCAAGAAACTCCAGCCATCTCTACTGTCTCAAATTTAAATCTTTCTGGGTAAAGAGATATTTTAACGATTTGTGGTCCATGTATAACTTGAAATTTTCATTCAAAAGATAATGCCTCCATATATTCAATGCAAAGACAACAACGAAAAGATCCAAATCATGTGTAAAATAATTTTACTCGTGTGGCTTTAATTGTTGACTTGCATAAGCAATAACTTTCCCATGTTGCATCAAAACTTCTCCCAAACTAGTACCATAAGCACCTATGAACAGTTAAACATTCACTCCCATCTAGAATGGTCAAAATAGGAGCGCTAGTAACTTCTCCTTCAATTCATGGAATGCTTGATCGCCCTTAGGCACCTATGCAAACTTAACATATTTCTTCGTTAACTTCGTTAGATGAGAAGCAATCTTTGAGAAATATTTGATGGCCCTATGGTAAAAACCAGCCAATCCTACGAAACATCTAATTTCCATTGCATTTTCGGGCTTCTTTCTGTCTTGAACTGCAAAAACTGTAGTTGGATCAATAGATATTCCTTCTCCCAAAACAACATGTCCTAAAAACCTAACTTTGGGTTTTCAGAAATGGCAATTAGCAAACTTAGCCTTTAACACTTAGCTTCTTAAGGTATTGAGTATGACATAGAGGTGGTACTTATGCTCGTCCTCCATTTTCGAACAAATAAGAATGTCATCAATAAGGAGAAGAATAAATTTATTAAGAATATATCGGAATACCTGAGTCATTAAGTCCATAAAATAAGCGGGTGCATTAGTCAGTCCAAATAGCATAACTAATCACTCGTAGAAATTATTTGGAGTCTTAAAAGATATTAGGTCCACTCTTTCCTTTACTACCCTTAATTTGTGAAAACCAATGGTAAGATCCAATTGAGAAAATATCCAAGAGTTAGGGAGCCGATCAAATATGTTGTCAATCCTTGGTAAAGGATATTTATTTTTGATAGTCCTCTTGTTTAACTCTCGGCAGTCTACACATAACCTTAAAGAACCATCTGCCTTTGTAACAAAGACGACTGGTGATCCCTAACTCAAGCTATTACGTCAGATCAAACCCTTCTACCACAAGTCTTATGGATGCCCTTCTAACTCCCTCCTTTCTTTCAGAGCCAACCTTCGAGGGGGTTATACAATAGGTCTGGTTCCTGCAATCAAATTAATACAGAACTCCACTTCACGGTAAGGAGATAAACCTTGCACTTCATCCAAAATATTGGTGAAATCCCTAACAACCGGCATATCTTTAAGCACTTCATTAGCTACTTTGAGCGAATAAAGAAAACTGTTAATTAAATTGTTTGGCTTTTTAGAACATATATCTACACCAACATATCCAGCATTCCTAACTCTGACAATCCTTCAGTCATAATCCAAGATCGCTTTAATCTTAGATAACAAAGAAATTCCATACAACACTCCAAAACCATGAACAAACAAATCAAAGGGAAAGAAATAATTTCGATAATAAATAGGCACATTTATACACATAGTGTCAAGATTTGTCAGACCCCCAATTGGGTTTGACACACAAAGGTGACTATTTAGAATAACATATTTAAGGTTTAGCTTGTTCATCCGGTCATACGAAATAAAGCTTTGGGAAGCACCCATATCGAATAACACTTTTATAAGAATATCATATATGGATAATGTACCTTGCAACACCTGTTTCCCCTTCTATCTGGTAGAAGTGGATAGTATCTCTCCTATGTCGAAAGCTAGTCCTTGAGACTTATTATTTGGAAAAGGGCACTCAATCTTCATGTGTCACATCTCCTTCTAGTTGCATCATGAGATAATTAGGCAATGAGTTGAGAAGCGGCCCAAGTTGTTGCACTTAAAACAAGTAATATTAGTTAAGTAGAGTGGCTTCTTCTATGCTGGAGCACCACCTACGGTTTTCTTTTCTCCCTACTACTTCTTCCACTTAAATTTATGCGTGAAATTTAGATTTCCTCCAACTGGTATCGAAAATAAAGGCTTGGCGCTACTTCCTTCCGGACTCATAATATCGAGAGCTTCAAACCTCAAAACCATGCTAATAAGGTTGGTGAACATACCTATAAGATGATCAGTCATTTCATGATGGAACTTTTATTGGATCCCATTTATAAACGTTTCATTCTTTTTAAGAGGTGTGTCTATCAATCCAAGTTTGAAATGAGACAATGCATTAAACTAATGCTCATACTATGCCACCATCATATCATCTTGCATTAAGTCCAAGAAAATAGTAAACAACCGAGCCCTTCTAGCTTCTGGAATAAACCGTGCTTCAAAAACTTCCTTAAAACGAGCCTAAGAAAACTCCTCCTTCGGGTATTAGCCATTACTGAACCCGACCAATCCATCGTTGACTTCTGAAGTTGTCGTGATGCGAATAGCCATTTCTTCACATCTTCCAAATGCAGATATCCAAATATCCTTTCATAAGATCTAAGCCACGTCTGCACTCCAAGAATATCTTAAGTCCCATAGAATGGTTTTTCTCCCAAAATGGAAAAATTCTTACACAAAGCCACAAAGTTCATACGGGCTGAACCTGCACTACCACTTCCATTACTAGATCTATAGTTGGCATAGTAGAATTTCTAGGTACCATGTCATTAGTAGCCATGGTAGTTCCAGATCCTCTCCTTCCTTCTGTTCTTGTATTCATCTTCTACAGCCTGAATAAATAACATGTGCCTTTAGAACAAAAGAATGGGATTAATATGGTTTAAGGAAATAACACAAAAGGATCTACAATGAGACTTTAGATGATATTATTATTATTATAAAAATTGCAAATACATTCCCTCAAGAACAGCTGTAACAACCCAGTGTTTTATGATTATTTTAATTGTTTATTTTAATTATTTAAAATCGAATCTCCTGATTTAAAAAAACATTATTATAATTATTAAAATGAATAAATTTTGTTATTTTAAGAGTATATTTTGATCTTTGGGTGAATTAAAATTTCAAACCTGAATAAATAGGATATTTTCAGAAAATGTGGATTTTGGTCAATCTGGTCAAACTTTGACTTTTAAATCTAAATATTTGAACTTTTGAATTTTATCCTTTATTATGAAAATATATTAAATTTCAAGAATACTACTTTTCGTTTCGTTGAAATCCGATTTGTATTATGAAAGTTATGCTTTTTACAATAATGTATGTAAATTGATTTATTTAATAAAATTGTCTATTTTAAATTATATGACATGTTTGATATATATTTTATTTTTAAAAACATTTTAAAGTGATGTTATAATTTTTTCAAAGTTTATTGCATTTATTTCCTATTTTTAATAGGCTATTTCTATTTTTCTGCTATTTTCTTCATTTAAGTTATATTTAATTACAATTTACTTATTTATTTTTATGAATGCATTTTTATTTTATGTTATTATCTTTATTTATAAATATTTTCCAAGTCCATATAAATTTTCCCAAAGTTTGTTATGTTTATTTTCAATTTTTCTAAACTAGTCTTCATATTTTGTGCTATTTTCTTACTTTTACCATATATAATTAATAATTACTTATTTATATTTTATATTTCATTATATTTTCGAAATTTAAACTGAAAGTATTATTATTTTCAGATATTTAAAATTATATGAAGAAATTAAAAGTAATTTGAAAAGGTTATGACTTTTGGTTTCCAATGGCCTTTTATCTTCCACATTTTTACATTTAAACTAACTTTTCATTCAATTAGCTTTTACTATCCACTTCTTTAGCCGCATACTCTATTTTCTATTCACATACATTCACTTCTCATTTCTGAAACAAAAAAAAATTCGGCCATTGCTATTGAGAAAAGTTTGGGTAAATTTCTTTTCTTCTCTTTTGTTTTACTTTTATTCTTCTTTGATTTGAGTTTTGCATTTGCTCTTCTTCATCATAGGTTCAGCCATCCTACTCTCCATGCCCTGCCACCTTCACCACCACCTTAGAACACCACCATCATCACCTCCTCTCTGGCCAAACCCCAAGCCGTGCCTCAAAGTGGATGATCCATCACCTAAATTCCACCAAAACTCCATACACTTGCCTTGGCCGAGCTCTACCATGTATCCACCACCTTCCACACCCCATGGCCGCCACCAACACCACCTCTAGCACCACATGGACTCTCGGCCACATCATCATCTTGGACCCCACAGTGAAGGCCATGACCCTAGTGGCATTGGCCGAGCCAAACTTTGGCTTGAAACCATGTGTATGTTGATTATTGTTGTTGTTGTTTGCATCTCCACCACTTTTGCACCACCTTCTAGCTTGTTAGGACGACCCTTAGCAACCCAAACCTGACCCAAAAACCTTGCCTTAGCCTTGCATTTCACCTATGGCTGAGCCCAATGGAAGTTGGAAGCAAGTGCAAAGCAATTCTTCATTGATTTGTGCAGTCAACTCTATCTTAGTTTATCGTATTTGAATTTGAAAGCTTATGTATATTATATTGTTTTGTGTGACTTGTATTCAAGGGAATTGATACTTTGGCTCTTTCACTCATCTCCGTGTCATGTTATCGTGCTTGTCTGGATCTCATTCGTGCACTCGTCATTGTGTCTCCAGCTCAAACCAGTGAGTTATTCTCACCAGACATTGTATACCTATATAACTAGTAAACTGACCACTTGCGAATCTGTATAATGCATAACCATATTATATCTGCTATGCTATGATTATATAATATTCACCCATGCTTAAACACCTATTATATCATATATTACTATTATATTATGCTGTTCTGTTATTTATATGGGTTTATCACTGCAAGTTCCCTTTTAGATTAGAATCACTGTTGATTGAAATAATACATACCCGAACGGACTTTAGAATAGGGGAAAATCATTATGGGCTGAAATGATAGGCCTGAACGATTTTCAAATTATTTCATTTACTTGGGATTGTGGGTTTGAAATGATAAAACCCGGGTTTTCTTTATAAATTACGGGTTGAAATGATATATTACCCGTATCACTTTACCTAGGCTAGAAAAAGAAATACAGACCCGTAGTTAAAATATGTTTTTCTAAAATTTTTAAAATATTTTAGAAATGCAAATATTATAATATTTTGTTTAAATTTGATAAAAAAATGATTTATGTAAAGTATTATTGATTTTCTGAAAATTTATAAGTTAAATAAATTATGGAGGTTAGAAAATTTGAAATGTAAGTTTGTTTGGGAAATTTTAATTTGGTGATAATTGGAATTTAAATTAATATGAATTATGATAAATTTATGATAATTTGGATAAAAATGAATTTAAAATGATTTTATAATATATTAATGATTTTTGAATAAAGTTAAAATATGAAATGAATGAATATTTAAGTTGAAATTTTGAAATATAACTAAAATTGGGAATTTGGTTAAATGTGAATTTTAAGTTAAGTAAATAAAAATAGAATTAAGTTATATTTGAAATTTAAACTTAAGTTTAAGTAAAAATTTAATTTAATGAATTTAAATTTAGTGTTGGAATTTAATAAGTGAATTATTATTAAATATTGATTTTTAATGAAAATTTAACTTTATAAAATAATTTATTTAAGGAAAATAAAATGAAAATTTTAAAAGTGAAAATATGTGATTTGATAAGTTGAAAATGATTTAAATAAAAATATAATTGTTTACGAAATTAGATTGAATATTTGAAGTTAATTAACTGCATCTTTTGAAATGTTATTATTTCTAATGTAGATGATTTTACAGCAATTGTAAATGCTGTAATTGATAATAATGAACTAAATGGCTAAATTTAATTAAAGGCTATTATAACATTTTTGTAAGTGCTATAATTGTTGAATTTAACAAGTTTCTTTAAAACTAATGTAACCTATTACAGCATTCTTAAATGTTGTCTTTTGTTAAATTGAACTGTTTTGAATGTAACTTTCTGTAGCATTTTCTAAATGCTGCAAAAGTTGAATTTCATTGTTTTTAATAAATTTAAGTGAACAAATGAGTTTTGAAAGATTAAAATTTTGGAAATTTAATAATTTAATTGTTAAATGTAATAACTTCATTTTATGATTTAAAATGAAGTAATTTGTTTTGAAATATAAACTATTTCGAAATTTTAACCATGGGATGTATTAATTTATAGTTTAACTGATCCTTAAAGGATGGGCGATCCCAAGCATCCTTTAAGTTATTTTACATTAGTACTACAGTTCACTTGAGTTGGTTTACATTATATAAGTATATATGTCCTGACTCGAGTATTTTGTGTTTTACTTTACGCTCGGGTTTGCCTGAGTATTTACAGCTTAGCTTTGGATATCTTTTCTGGAGCTAGGAATCGCTGGAGATTCTGCTTGTCTGGTTATCTGTTCCCTTTCAGTTTCAGTTATTCTATTTTAGTTCTGGTATTTATAAACTGCTATGTATTTGAGATTTCTATTGTACATGTTTTCAGACTGATATTATGTATTATGTTTTGAGAGTTTGTTATAGTAGCTTCATGAACTACTATGCTATTTAATTTCCGCTGCGAGTTATTCTGATATTTATGTGTCTGTGA
The DNA here is from genome assembly GCA_030765085.1 of Allium cepa. Taxonomy (NCBI): domain Eukaryota; kingdom Viridiplantae; phylum Streptophyta; class Magnoliopsida; order Asparagales; family Amaryllidaceae; genus Allium; species Allium cepa. Next base: position 327,004,555 of record CM060931.1, on the reverse strand, counting down.
TTCTGTAATTGTATTTCACTTGCTCCAAATTTATTTACAATGCAGTATTTTGAGCAATTCAAGTCTGACATGTGTGTTTGCCATTGCACTTAGAGGGTGTAGCATGATAGGGGGTTCTCGCTTCCTGGTTTGGTAGGGAACGATTGACTCTTACTCCTACATGTCCCTGTGGGGGTTGGTGGTGCAGTTGAGAGGCTGGTCGTAAAGGCAGAACAAAAGTACCAATGTATGCTACGGTGGGCGTTACCCCACTGGCGCGGCCTGTTACAGTTATTATCAAAGCTTTGGTTTTAGGCAAACCATAGCCTGTGGCGCAAAAACTTATTAGAGATAGGGTAGAAATGCCCTAGAATGAGTGAAATCAATCTCAGAATCCTTTCTTTGTGAGAGAACGTATTTTCGAAGTATAAAATGATTTCCAAATGATTTTTAAAGAATTTTCAAAGATTATTTTGGTATAAAAATGTTCTTATTTTGAAACCAAGATTTTCTAAGCTTCATTCCTTCTGTATCCACCTTGTTAGAAATCTCTTGGTTAGGATTCTTATCGATTAGGTTTTCCTGAACTTTGGAACGCTCCCACTCGTTCTGAAATCTAGCCTTGTCTTCCCTATTTTACCCTTTTGATCTTGGAGCATTCCATAACTCCGCATTTAAATGACCTCTCTAAAGATTGGTGATTCCGCAAATCTTTGAATGATTTGTAAAGGGGTGAAATTCCTTTACAATTAGCATTGATTCACCAGAGATTTCTATATCCATGGTTTACGATGCTATATATCTCCTGCTCTACACGGATTCTATCTATGGCGATCGAAGGTCGATTTGCCTTAGATTTCCGCATTGGATATATTCCAAAAGTCACGATTGACCGGTTAAGGTCACCCGCGATTTATATAGATTTATCCACCTTCTATTTGGTAATAAAATTATCTTATCTTCATTCGAGCTTATCTTCGAATCAGGATTCTATTTGATTAGAGTTCTTCTAAATTTGAATTTTTGTTTGCTTTGAAATCCATCCTTACATCATCCCTTGGAAATTTGTATTTGGTTGTATTTTGAAATTTATGCATACATCAAATTATTATTTTGATAAGGATGGCCATATTTTATATATAAAAGTGAAATGTTTTCGACAAGGATTATATACCCTTTAAAGAAATGAAAATTTGAAATTTAGAAAGGATTTGAAATTTTGAAAATTTATAAGAATTTGACTTATAAAATGATTTATAACTGAAGAGTTTTGAATGTTGAATTTCGAGGAATCGAACTCCGATGTTTTGAAATCGGTTTTAAGATTTGGGAAAATATATAATAATAAAATGATTTAAAGATATTTCTCCAAATATAATGTTTCAAATGTATTCGAATGAATTCCAATTATTTCGAAGTAATTTCAAATATGTTTCAAGAAAATAAAGTCCATAACCCACTAATGTCGCTGGAAAATAATTTCGGTGATGATTACATACATCATTGACATTGATTTTCGAGTTTCTGAGTGGGGAGAGGCCACTTTAGTAGCTTTGCTATGCGAGTGATTTTGTGAAACCAAATTTTGATTTCAGATTTTTGAAGTATGGTTTGATATTCGAAAGATATATATATATATATATATATATATATATATATATATATATATATTTGAAATGATATAAAGCAAGGCGGTGTTTAGTCCTCGAGATTTTTTTTTTAGTATAACCCTATCTTTTGAAATTGGTTACTGATTTATTGGTGATTTCCAACTCTGGGATTGAAAATATGATTTCTTCGACTATTTTGAAGGTTCGAGCGCTCCCAAATCAAGGCTAACTTTTCAAGGCTAAGAAATGTTGAAAGTATAAGGTATTTGATAAAGAATATAAGTTTGGCTTGGTATGATTAAAGTATAAAGTAATATGATTTAAATAAGTTTGAAACTGTTAGTTGAGTGAAATAAATAAGACTATGTTGAATTATACTGGTAAGAAATTTAGATTTGAAATGTTTTGAATAAAGTGTATATATATAGAATAATAATCTTTCCAATGGTAAATTGGATTTTTCATATAGAAATAAATAGTTTGAAGGTTTTAAAAAGAGGCATTTTTTGAACTTTGTAACCATTTTAGGTATTTTGATGACTGAAATGATTTGGAAATGATGTAATCTTTATTTTGATAAAGAATGTGAATTTGAAATGATAATTGATTTGGATAAATGAATATTTGAAGTTTATATTTGTATGAAAGGATATTGGGTTTACTTGTAATTTGAGTTTATTTAAAAATGATGGATTTATGAAATAAATATTTCGAAACTAAGTAATAATGAAGTAAAATTTGTGATATATGAAATTATAAAATTTAGTTTTGAAATATGGTATATTTAAGCTTTGAAATATATTTAAGATCGAATAGTTTATTTTATGGATCAAATATTTATTTGAAATTTGATAATATTTGAAATGGTTTTGTTGGAAAAACTAAATCGAATTGAAACTGATGGTTTGAATTGAATTAAAATTTGAAAGTTTAGATTTGGGTTTAATTGAATAAATTTGTGTAATGTATAGAATTAAAGGAATGTTTTATGATTTCAAATGTATGATTTCAAAAAGGTTATGATTTTCAAAGTGTAATGATTTCTAGTATTGTGGTTTCGAAAGATTTATAACTTTGAAAGTATTATGATTTTTGAAAGTGAATACATATTTGAAATGGAAATGAATTTGTTGATATAAATTTTGTTGATTTGAAAATTTGGATCATTTCCTAAATCTATTGTTTTAAGAAACTTTGAAGCTTAATATATGTAATTAGGAAGAAATGATTTGGCGAAATTATATATGATTTTGAAACTGAATTGATATTGAAAAGGAATTGCAATTGAAAACCTTGTTTCACTAAATACTGTGATTTGGGAGTTATCGAACTTATATAAAATGGATTTGTATAGGTATGAAAATTGATTTGTAGAAGTATGAAATTGATTTGAAAACTATTGATTCGAAAAGGTACTCATATTCAATTTGTAAATTGAAATCTTATATAATCGAAATTTATATAAGTGTGATTTGATATAATATGGATTTGGAAAATATTCAATCTGAAATGGAATCTTATATATAATGGACTTTATATAAGTATGATATTTGAAAGGTACTATATGATACAAATTTTCGAAGTAAAGATATGGAAAGTACCTTCTGCTTGATATCCGCTTTGTGGACACACTGTGGATTCATTCTATCGATATTATTCTCTCTGATTTGGGTTTTTCGGATATGATACTCGAGTGTCCATTGAATTCCATGGCGATCTCCATGGTCTTACGAGCGCGATTGCATAGCGCAACTGCCTAGCTGAGTTGGCCTAGGGGTACGGATTGTTTCCTGGGCGATCCAGGCGTAACCATTTTGTATCCTCCAATCTATGTAGGTCACATTAGTAGCGAAACTGCCTAGCTGAGATGGCCTAGGGGTACGGATTGTTTCCTGGGGGATCCAGGCATAACCATTGTGTATCATGCACTCTACTAGTCATCATGGCGTAACTCGCAGGGCTGAGAAAGCTTACGGATACGGATTGTTTCCTAGGGGATCCAGGCGTAACCATTGTGTATCTGCGATCCATGGTTAGACAAATGTTTTGGTTTGGTTGATTTGTTTGGATTGTACTTTCCATATCTTTTGTTTTAAAAAGGGTTTTACAGTATTTTCATAGGGTGTTGAAACTAGTCTACTAAGTACTCGGAGAATTCTAGCTTTGTGCCTGATTAACGCATAGCCAGAGTCTGCAGGAACGAAAGTAAACTTGTTAAGACATCGAGTAATAGAAGTATTTTGATAAAGTATATTATATAAAGGATATTTTGAGCTTATATTTTATTTTTCTAAACAATTTAAAAATGTTTTAAATATTATTTACTTCGAACTATTAAAATTGAATCAAATGACTATTCATCATATTATAAAATGTTTAAAATGTTAAATATAAAATTTTAAATTGAAATTTAGATGGTTTAATATAATAGTTCATCCCTATCTTTCAATTTATTTCCCCTTCTAGCTATTCCTACCTTCTTCTTACTTTTCGAAGGTCCTTTTTGCATTTGTGGAAAGAATTGGTTCTTTGGCTTATCGTTTAGATTTGCCCGAGTAACTTTCTGGAGTGCATGATGTATTCCATGCCTTGCATCTTCGTCGTAATCTTCATGATCCATCTCTTATTATTCAGCATTCTGTTCTTGATAGTTGGATATTTAGCCTAATCTGACTGTCGAGAGAGAGGCACTTCGTATTGTCGATTGAGGTACGAAGCAGCTAAGAAGGAAATCTGTTAATCTGGTCAAAATACTGTGGAATACTGATGATCGAGATTGTACCCGGGAAACGGAGGAGAGCATTCGTGCTTCGAATCCGGAATTGTTCGTTTCAGGTACTATTTTGTTTTCTATCTTGTTTCTCTTTAGTTTCTTTGTCGTTCTTTTCGAGGACGAAAAGATTTGAGTGGGGGAGAGTGTAACAACCCAGTGTTTTGTGATTATTTTAATTGTTTATTTTAATTATTTAAAATTGAATCTCCTGATTTAAAAAAAAACTTTATTATAATTACTAAAATGAATAAATTTTGTTATTTTAAGAGTATATTTTGATCTTTGTGTGAATTATAATTTCAAACCTGAATAAATAGGATATTTTCAGAAAATGCGGATTTTTGTCAATCTGGTCAAACTTTGACTTTTAAATTTAAATTTTAAATATTTTAATTTTTTAATTTTATCCATTATTATGAAAATATATTAAATTTCAAGAATACTACTTTTCGTTTCGTTGAAATCCGATTTGTATTATGAAAGTTATGCCTTTTACAACATTGTATGTAAATTGATTTATTTAATAAAATTGTCTATTTTAAATTATATAAATAATATTTTATTTGTCCTATCATGTTCTAATATGTGTTATATGACATGTTTGATATATATTTTATTTTTAAAAATAATTTAAAGTGATGTTATAATTTTTCCAAAGTTTATTGCATTTATTTCCTATTTTTAAAAGGCTATTTCTATTTTTCTGCTATTTTCTTCATTTAAGTTATATTTAATTAATATTTTGGTGAATGCATTTTTATTTTATGTTATTATCTTTATTTATAAATATTTTCCAGGTCCATATAAATTTTTCAAAGTTTATTCTGTTTATTTTCAATTTTTCTAGACAAGTCTTCATATTTTGTGCTATTTTCTTATTTTTACCATATATAATTAATAATTACTTATTTATATTTTAATATATTTTCGAAATTTAAACTGAAATTATTATTATTTTCAGATATTTAAACTTATATAAAGAAATTAAAAGTAATTTGAAAAGGTTATGACTTTTGGTTTCCAATGGCCTTTTATCTTCCACCTTTTCACATTTAACCTAACTTTTCATTCAATTAGCCTTTACTATCCACTTCTTCAGCCGCATACTCTATTTTCTATTCACGTACATTCATTTCTCATTTCTGAATCAAAGAAAATGCGGCCATTGCTATTGAGAAAAGTTTGGGTAAATTACTTTTCTTCTCTTTTGTTTTACTTTTATTCTTCTTTGATTTGAGTTTTGCACTTGTTCTTCTTCATCATAGGTTCGGCCATCCTCCTCTCCAAGCCCTGCTGCCTACACCACCACCTGAGAACACCACCATCATCACCTCCTCTCTGGCCAAACCCCAAGCCGTGTCTCAAAGTGGATGATCCATCACCTAAATTCCAACAAAACTCCATACACTTGCCTTGGCCGAGCTCTACCATGTATCCACCACCTTCCACACCCCATGGCCGCCACCAACACCACCTCCAGCACCACCTGAACTCTCGGCCACATCATCATCTTAGACTGCACAGTGAAGGCCGTGACCCTAGTGGCCTTGGCCGAGCCAAACTTTGGCTTGAAACCATGTGTATGTTGAGTGCTGTTATTGTTTCCATCTCCACCACTTCTGCACCACCTTCGCACCACCTTCTAGCTTGTTAGACCGACCCTTAGCAACCCAAACTAGACCCAAAACCTTGCCTTAGGCTTGCATTTCACCTATGGCTGAGCCCAATGGAAGTTGGAAGCAAGTGCAAAGCAATTCTGCTTTGATTTGTGCAGTCAACTCTATCTTAGTTTATCGTATTTGAATTTGAAAGCTTATGTATATTATATTGTTTTGTGTGACTTGTATTCAAGGGAATTGATACTTTGGCTCTTCCACTCATCTCCGTGTCATGTTATCGTGCTTGTCTAGATCTCATTCGTGCATTCGTCGTTGTGTCTCCAGCTCAAACTAGTGAGTTATTCTCACTGGACATTGTATACCTATATAACTAGTAAACTGACCACTTGTGAATCTGTATAATGCATAACCATATTATATCTGCTATGCTATGATTATATGATATTCACCCATGCTTAAACACCTATTATATCATATATTACCGTTATATTATGCCGTTCTGTTATTTATATCAGTTTATCACAGCAAGTTCCCTTTTAGATTAGAATCACTATGGGTTGAAATGATACATACTCGAACGGACTTTAGAATAGGGGAAAATCATTATGGGACGAAATGATAGGCCTGAACGATTTTCAAATTATTTCCTTTACTTGGGATTGCGGGTTTGAAATGATAAAACCCGTGTTTTCTTTGTAAATTACGGGTTGAAATGATATATTTCCCGTATCACTTTACCTAGGCTAGAAAATGAAATACAGACCCGTAGTTAAAATATGTTTTTTCAAAATTTTAAAATATTTTAGAAATGCAAATATTATAATATTTTGTTTAAATTTGTTAAAAAATGATTTTTGTAAAGTATTATTGATTTTCTGAAAATTTATAAGTTAAATAAATTATGGAGGTTAGAAAATTTGAAATTTTAATTAAATATGAATTATGATAAATTTTTGATAATTTGGATAAAAATGAATTTAAAATGATTTTATAATATATTAATGATTTTTGAATAAAGTTAAAATATGAAATGAATGAATATTTAAGTTGAAATTTTGAAATATAACTAAAATTGGAAATTTGTGAATTTGGCTTAAATGTGAATTTTAAGTTAAGTAAGTAAAAATGAAATTAAGTTATATTTGAAATTTAAACTTAAGTTTAAGTAAAAATTTATTTTAATGAATTTAAATTTAGCGTTGGAATTTAATAAGTGAATTATCATTAAATATTGATTTTTGAATGAAAATTTAACTTTATAAAATCATGAATTTAAGGAAAATAAAATGAAAATTTTAAAAGTGAAAATATGTGATTTGATAAGTTTAAAATGATTTAAATAAAAATATAATGTTTGTGAAATTAGATTGAATATTTGAAGTTAATTAACTGCATCTTTAAATGTTATTATTTCTAATGTAGATGATTTTACAGCAATTGTAAATGCTGTAATTGATAATAATGAACTAAATGGCTAAATTTAATTAAAGGCTATTATAGCATTTTTGTAAGTGCTATAATTGTTGAATTTAACAAGTTTCTTTAAAACTAGTGTAACCTATTACAGCATTCTTAAATGTTGTCTTTTGATAAGTGAACTGTTTTGAATGTAACTTTCTCTACCATTTTCTAAATGCTGCGAAAGTTGAATTTCATTGTTTTTAATAAATTTAAGTGAACAAATGAGTTTTGAAAGATTAAAATTTTGGAAATTTAATAATTTAATTATTAAATATAATAACTTCATTTTATGATTTAAAATGAAGTAATTTGTTTTGAAATATAAACTATTTCGAAATTTTAACCACGGGATGCATTTAATTTATAGTTTAACTGATCCTTAAAGGATGGGAGATCCCAAGCATCCTTTAAGTTATTGTACATTAGCACTACAGTTCACTTGAGTTGGTTTACATTATATAAGTATATATGTCCTGACTCGAGTGTTTTGTGTTTTACTTTACGCTCGGGTCAGCCTGAGTATTTACAGCTTAGCTTTGGATTTCTTTTCTGGAGTTAGTATACGCTGGAGATTCTGCTTGTCTAGTTATCTATTCCCTTTCAGTTTCAGTTGTTCTATTTCAGTTCTGGTATTTATAAACTGCCATGTATTTGAGATTTCTATTGTATATGTTTTCAGACTGATATTATGTATTATGTTTTGAGAGTTTGTTATAGTAGCTTCATGAACTACTATGGTATTTAATTTCCGTTGCGAGTTATTCTGATATTTCTGTGTCTTTGATTCTGTAATTGTATTTCACTTGCTCCAAATTTATTTACAATGCGGTATTTTGAGCAATTCATGTCCGACATGTGTGGATGCAAATGGCTGAAAATATTGGGTTCTTACAACAACCCATTCCAGGGCATCAATTACCCTAGCACTAATGAGTTGCACCCCAATTAGTTTAAAGTGCTCAATCAACCAAAGCTCAAATACCAACCGTGACAGTCCATCTTTCTAACCCCTAGGAACGACAGTTATTACATCCTCGGTATTCGTGTATCGTTGCTCAAGCATATGAAAGGCAAGTTATTGTGGGCTAAAATAAAATAATAGAGCAGAAAATCTTACAACGGAACGGTTAATTATAATATAACAACATGGTAGTACAAGTGGTCAAAAGTAATACAACTATCAACTAGGTAGTTACGCAACCTGCCTTTACAGTTGCTGATCCAAAGTATATGTACATAAATAAAAGTAACATCGGAATTAGATAACTAAATAGACAGGAGCCTTCTGCTCGTCCGTCATCATCTCTAAAGAGCCCAAAGAAACCTACTTCTCTTGGACTACTCAAAAATAATTGAGTACCCAAGAGTTTAGGAAAAACAAACACTCGAGTCAAAGAATGAGTCTGATATGAGTAAACTATAAACAAATGATGGAAATAAGCAATAAGATGTGAGACCACACTGTGGAATGGGTTTTCCTTTACAATAACAATATCCAACTACAAGTAATGGGAAAAATTTAGAACAATACCTAAATTGGATAGAATGGGCCTAAACAAGATCAAAATCAAAACTTAGAGAATGGACATAAATAATTAAACATTAAGAAGAGCTCCGGTCACTTCTCGATGCAAATAAGTAAAATAAATTCAAAGGTTTGAACTAAAGGCGGGGAAAGGTAAATTTTCTGACAATGACTAGGAAGGTGCGCCCCTCGAAAGTATACCTCTAGAAAATATACTTGAGAGGGCCATACGCTCTGGAACACTCTCGGGATCTCGAAGCCGGACCTTGCTAACCTTAAAAAGTATCCGAGTATTTCACATCTTAGTGTGCATATAACTAAAACCAATCTAGAGTAAATGTGATAATACCCTAATGGGAGTAATCCTACATAGCTTGGCCCCTAATCCTGCTTTGGTTTTAGTCTTTTCCGACAAAGGATATAATTTCCCAAATGAGCGACAAATCATATTAAATTAACGATGAATAAAAAATGAAGCTGAATCGATAGTCAACAAATCAACTATCGAAAATAGTCAAAATGACAATATATGGAAATTAAATCTCATACCCTTACCACTTCTCGTCAATTTCAAACTTATACCATCTCTCCGTAAATAATGAAGCCAGGGAAGTGAAGGTAATGTTACCTCTAGACATTGCCTTGGCAACATTTTAACCTTCGAGATAGAAACACATTTCCACACCACGACGTTTAGTGTGACGACCCGACTTTCCATTCCCGGAAAATCGCATCATCTTTAAGAAAGAAAGGGATAGAAAAGAGAATGGAAAGAAGAGAAGAAAGAAACAACATATCAGAATCTAACAGCGGAACGAATAAACTATATTAATAACATAAATATTACATAGTTTACAACAATATCAGAGTTGCACAGCCATACAACACATACTAGACAGTTATAAACACTTGTCTAGTTATACAACTCCATACAACATCTCAGAGAAACACACAACGGAATACTCTATAGCTATACGCAGAAGCCTGCTGCTCCATTGCTCCTTCAGAATTCGTCAAGCCAACTTAAAATCCTAACCTGAATCCCTTGACTACTCGTAAAAATTTGAGTACCCAAGAGTTTAAGAAAAACGGAATAAACTCCGGGTCATACATGGGTCTGGTGTGAGTAAACGGTTAAAGTTGCTTAACTTTTAAAACCTTTTAAAAGAAAAGGTATCACGTAAGACTTCCCACACATTAACATGGAAAAGTTTTTTACCTTACGCTAACCAAAACATTTGATCGGAAATCCGATGATATTATAATAGTGTCTAGGGTTTTCAAATAAATAAGAAATAGCCGAAATTGTTACATTATTAAATTCCAGCTACTAGCCACAAAAGTGGGTAATACAATCAAAACCGTTGGCACTTATTGGATTTTGGATTCCATACAATGGCAGGGCTACTGGGGTACCGCCAGTCACAGTACGTGGCCTAGATCACCGTACCGAGGAGTACTCGCACTCCCTGCAACACAAGGCCGGGACCATTCCTTACTGGACAGTCCCGAACAAGACCACCCCGGCGATTCTAGCTAGCAGTCGCCCCACATAGCCGAAATAAAAAGGGACATCTAGACAGGGATGTATCTCGCTCTCCAGTGGGAGCTACCCACGAAGCCTTGCTGCACCTCCCCTGTTTTAGCCATTCCCGGTTGATGAGGCTTGAGGCTGCGATTACCTTTATAGAACACATCTCTTAGAATGCTCATCGTCCACCTGACGATGTTCTGAAAGCATTCAATCCATACAAGTTCGTTCCGGGTTCGAACGAAACCAAAGGCATTATCTCGTTACACTCATTTTGGAATCACCCTCAGAGTTAACGACAATAACCCTTGCACTCTAAATCACTATCTCGAACCTATAAGAACTAATTCCGTCAACTCATTACGGAATCACCCACAGAGTTTTAATGACTCATAGTCCTTACACCTCGAGTCTTCACAAAGCTCCACTTTGATTCACGACCTAACGTTATTTGGAATCGATGTGGTTTTCGGATATCCAAATATGGAAACCCGATGCCGGTCTCATCGAAATCCAAAGCGTGTCTTTAGGTTCAAGTTGTTTTAAAGGTTTTAAAACAATTAAATTCAACTATCTATATATACACAGAATAGATAATTCACAGGCCACAATTGATAATCAACATTATCAAATAACAGGTAATTCATATAATCCATATCATAATAGATAATCCATATATCAACATTCCAATTGATAATCACAATTCAACCAAGCATTCATATCACACAACCATACTTATCTCATTACTGAGATCACACAGCATTCAAGACAATCAATGTCATCCAATCATTCATAAGCAATGATTAACTCAAACCATAACATAATTAATTTAAAATGAATTAAATTAACTATCTCTAATTAATTTAAAGTGAATTAAATTAATTACCTAATCACTTAAATAATTTAAAATTAATTAAATTAATTACCTTCATCAAAATAAATCTTGCTTAAATTAACATTAGTTAAATCAATTAATTAATCCTAATCAACCTTGATTAATTAACTCTTAATAAAGTAATTAATCCTTAATTATTTTCATTAATCAATTCAATTAATGAACCTTAATTAATTAATCATGCTTAGATTAATCAACTTTAATTAATCAACTTAAATAAACAGTAATTAATTATTCTTAATTACTTCTTAATTACTTATAAATCCTTTGATTTATTACACTAAGTAATAAACTCTTAATTACTTTAACAAGTAATCACCCATTTAAAATTACTTTCCAATCAGTAATTTACCTAACTCAATTACTTCTGTAATTAATCAATTACTTGTCTTAAGTAATTAGCCTTACCAAACTTATTAAGTAATAATACTTAATCATTTATCAAGTGACTATTCTTAATTAATCAACAAATTAATTATCTTACTTGATCAAACTCATCTCATAAACAAAATTGAGTAATTCATCCCTAATTACTCATTAACTCAAATTAATCTTCAATTATTAGATTAATTATCTCCAACTATAAATTAATAAACCTTAATTATTAATCAATCCTTTAATCAAAAGTAATTAATCACTAATTACTTTTATAATTAATTAATTAAACTTAATTAACTAATTAATCAACTCTTAAACATTAATTAATAAACTTAATTATTAATTAATAATCTTAATTACAAATTAATTAATCCATAATTATCAATTAATTAATCCCTAATTATAATTAATTAACCTTAAATTAAAATAGTTAATTAATTCTTAATTAACTAGCATTATAGATTAATAACCTTTCAAATTATTAATTAATGAAACCAAATTAAATCTTAATTACTAGTTTAATTATCCCTTAATTACTTAATTAATTAATTTCTAATTACATATTAATTAACCTCTAATCATTAATTAATCCATCATAATTATTAGTTAATTAAATTAGTAATTATCCTTAATTAATTACTTAATTAACCCCTTTTAAAATAATTAATAAATTTAATTAATTAGACTTAAAATTTCTTAATTAACTTAATTAATTATAACTCATTAAACTTAATTATCTTTAAGATAAAACATTATCTTTAATTATTTTGAAAACATTTTATCCTAACAACTAACTTATCTTAATTAAATCTTTAATTAAGATTTAAATATAAAGTAATCATTAATTACTTACCTTTAATCATTAATTAATAATTCCTTAATTACCAATTAATAAATTACTTTAACCTTTAATTGTTAATTATAAAAATCATTTTTTATTAACCACTAAAAACATTTCCTTATAAATTTCCTTTTATATATTTCCAAAATAAGTTTGAAAATAACATTAAGGTTTTAACTTAAAACATTTTAAACCATTCATACAAATTTATCATACAACAATTCATTTCAATAAATTGATTTAGCTTAATTATTAAAATTTTAAAACTTACTTTAATTTAAATTTAAAATTGGTTAAACATTTTCTTTGGGTTTAACCCATGTTTACTGGAATCTAAGAAAAGGAAATGCATCTTCCCTTCTTCTTCTTTTTTTTTATAAAAAAAAACTGTTTTAGTTAAAACTTCAAACTGTTAAATTTAACAGTTTAACACTGCATATTAAAACCCAGAAACACGCGAGCTATAACCTGAGCCACAACTAAATATACCCGAGTTTCCCCCGAGTCTCCTTCCCTACTACCCAACTAAATCCTGAAACACAACAAACAAACCCAAAACAACTGACACCTACACCCTCTCGTGCACCTGCACCGGAGCCTGAGCCACCTCCGGCCAACGTTGACTTCACCGACAAGACACTCCACCACTCCACAGGCCTCCACGACCATCCAAACTCCAACATCTATCCTAATTTGAAATCGAGCATTCTTGAGGTACAGAACCTAACACCTTCATCAGAAAACCCCAAAATCGTCACCTCCGACCAACAATAAGCACCTCAACCCCGGCCTTAGCTTGCTGACTCACCGTACATGCTTCTCTCCATAAATCATTCGACTCGACGCAATATTGAAAGCGTAGTGATCAATTTCAATAAGAACCCAGAAACTAGGTTTAAATCAATCTAAGGCAAAAATCAAAACCCACGATGATTAATAAATTCTTCAATGATTTTTGCTAAACACTCTGATGCAAATACTAACTCCATTAACCAACTCAAGCATTCCAGATTCACATATTAACAGAGATCACCAAAAATCTATTTCCAGATAAAACCCCAAATTCCCACATTTTGCTTCATTTAAAAACCTGATTTTGATTTTAAAAATCATAACTTGCAACATCAATTCAATCTATATAGATGAATCAGAGAATTGTGCTAATTGATTTCTAACATATTTTATAAAGTTTGTACTGTAACCATATCTTCCCAGTTACTACATATCTAAAAACATGTTTAACTAATTTTAGATTATAGTTCATAGTTAAACAAACTTAATTTGTTTGAGAATACTCAGGCCCCTCAGAAATTAGAGAAGAATGAAAAGAATTTGTTTAAAATTTTACTCTGAATCATGCAACAGAGGGGTGACATACATAGACCAGGCATGCATACTCAAATAAAATTACATTCACAAAAGTACACACATGCAGTTATCATTTCACAAAGATTCTATAAGCAACAATCATCAACCAACTTTATGTTTAGAGTTAAATGTTTACGCACCTCAACCTAGTGCAGAGTTTGTTATTGATGATAGAACTGGAAATTGCTTTAATACTTGGTTTCTTTATTGACTGAGATGATTCAACTTGAAACAGGAAGGATCAAAGCATTGCAGGTTGAATACTACAGATTGTTTACAATCTGTGAATTGGTTTCAGGCTCTTTGAATTCATTTTGCAAATTTGGGTTTAACTATGATGCTTCCAGATTAACAAATTTGCAGAATTTGTTTTTGAAGATTGATCAGGTTTATGTTTTTCTTTTGAATTGAACAAGCTTTGAGTTGAGGAGTGCTTCAGGTTTTAAAACTTGAGGATTGTTTCAGGCTTTCTGGTTCTGGGTAATGAATGAAGATTGCATAAAGATTTTAGGTTTTCTTTTAGAAATGAACAAAGGTTTAATAGAATAATAAAGAGGGTTTTTATAGGATAAATTTCAGATTTAATAAATTGAAAAGAAATTAGAAAAACAAAGGACACTTGTCTCTATTTCCTTAAATATTTTTATCACTTGTTAAAATAGTGTTTTAAAATTAAACACTTGTTATATTTAAAGGTTTATAACATAACACTTGTAATTATTTATTTACATTTGTTGTAAAATGATTTTAAAGTTCTCATTTTTTTTAATTGAATTTCCTAATTACTAATATGTTTTTCTTCAAATTTAAAAGTACTTTTCTAATTAAATTTCAAGTAAACAAATACATTTATACATGTTTGCCAAATTTATATATGTACCATCTTTTTAAAAAAAAATGCAACTAAATATAATTTAAATAAAATTATACAACATTACAACCTTACTTTAAAATGTTATTTCAAAAACCTTGCATTTATTTTACAAATCAAATTTCTACAAAAGAAATAAAACAAATCTTATTTTAGTTAAAAACATTACCTATGTAATTTAAAACCAAACCATATTATCATTTATTTAAATATGAATGTATACCTTTAAATTCAAATTTATATTCCTTTACAAAATCAAATCAAATCTAAATCAATATAAACAACTATTTTAAAATAAGCTCATTATTATCTACAAATAATATATCCTATTTTTGAGATCAATTTAAAAAACACAAATTTAAATACTTATAAATTTTGAAAACAATACCAATTTAGAATTTATTTACACAAATAAAATAATTAATCTTATTACATAACCAATTTATAACCATAATTAAAATATTACTTGGTTAATTATTTTTTAAAATAACAAATTTTATCAATTTCAAATAATTAAATTAAGCGATTATCAGCATTTTAAACTCCTGGAAATTACGCAATATTACAATCCTCCCCCCTTAACAGAATTTCTTCCTCGAAATTTAAAACAAAGATAATCCAAAGTTATATTTTATTTTCAACCAATTCAAACATACATAACAGCCATGCACTATCAATCAAACAAACAATTTCATCTAAACAACCAATTCATCCAAACAACACTAGCTATCCGGACACAGATTCGGATAAACTTCCTAAAATTATCCCGAGTTTCCCCAGTACAGACACAGGGATACTCGCTCTATTAAACCCAAACTAGCTATACTTATAAGCTACTGAGTTCCTACTCAGCTAAATCTATAATCAACCCAAGATACCAGACCATAGACAAGTCTGATCAACATCTAAAACCTTCACAGAACTACTGGTCTCAAAAACCAGTGATGACCAAACACGTACTCCCTCAGAGACACATGAAATAATTTGAATTCTAGTCTTCCAAACTGGCAATTCAACTCTTCCATCCAAAGCACCGATCTCTACAAAAACTCAGAAGAATCCAATACCTCGAAGATCACCTCAAAACCCAATATACTTCGAAGCTTACCAAAACTTATTACTTCCTTTACCAGAGGAAACTCAACAACATCGAAGTCTCCAACTTCGAATTCCAAATTCTTTCGTTACTTAACCTCAAAAACTTCCCAGATGATCTGGGCTACCTACAGATCCTTCCCGATCAGCTCAACCTTTGATGATGCTTCTAAAAACCAACTGGATCACAACAACTCAACAAACCGATCCTCACAAGATCAATCCACCATTAAAACCAAACTCTACTATTAACAGTAGAAAACAACTTCTTCTATCCGGAAAAAACAAAACAGAATCACTTACCAACTTGCCTCGGATTCTGAAAAATAAATTAAGTAGAAACTCTATAATCCAAAATACTGCAACATCCAGTTGCTTCTACTCAAGTCAACAGCCACCTTGCTTCCGCTGCACAACTTTGATCTGGAGCAGATGAAAAGGCCGTAGAAGAACACAGGCACAGACTAAGCAACACATCTCGGAAATAAGGTTCAATAGAAATTCCAAGAAATACAGAGCTGCTACACCAAACAATCAACCTAGGAAACAACCTTCTATCCAGCTGAAACACCATTATCACTCCTGACATCAAGTCGATTCAGAACTCAATCTCCAATGCGGGAAAATTTCTAACTCTCCTGAAGATATATCCAGAAAAATCTTCAGCAATTCCATAATTCTCACATCCTCTAGAGATGCCACAAATCCAAGCAAAAGATTATCTGAGATAATTATCAAACCATCGCAAGTCACTTTTGCGATCAACCAATCCAATATCCAAGATACTGTTCTTTCTCCACTGAACAGTTTATCATCGACCAACTATTACATCTAAGAAACAGGTCCTCACTGCTGCCTCTGAATTCCACCTCCAGGAAATTCTAAGCCAAAAAGATCTTCCTGCTGAAACACAGAACACTCTCGAGCTGCATTGCTAATACAGATGCCAAAGACTTCTTATCCAGAGCTCTTTGAGAAACTCGGACTTCTAACTAAACACAAACATCCTGCTGAACTCAGCTACAACCCCAAAGCAAACATACTTCCTTAAACTTGCTCCGAAAGAAACATCTCCGGAGATATCTATAGTCACTGCGTCTCATCACACAGCTACCACTTCCTAAGGTATCAAAATACCATCACTCTCTTCTGCCTAACCGACAAATCCAAATTCTCAAAAATCCGCTCACATGAGCGCAACCAAACTTACACTTCAAAGATGAACTCCGAACCTTAACAGGTTTCCTTCAAAGATAATGAAATCCTTACACCAAACTGCAAAGATTACTCGAGACGGTACTAGGTCTACAGTCTCGAAAAATACACTTCCAACCTCAAACATTCAAACTCTAACCAATGGTAGTCGTGTTACACACACTGCTACCCCATCTACCTTTATAACTTATATTGGAAAACCCAAACAGGTAACCCAACAGATAGGTAGAAATATATATATATATATATATATAGTTATATATAAAAATTACAAGTACGCTCTCTCAAGGAAGACACCACTACAGAGCCTAGGTATTCACTCAACCTAACGCTCCCTAAGAAAGACATACTTCAGAGCCTAGGTATTCACTCAGCCTAATGCTCTGATACCAAATGTGACGACCCGACTTTCCATTCCCGGAAAATCGCATCATCTTTAAGAAAGAAAGGGATAGAAAAGAGAATAGAAAGAAGAGAAGAAAGAAACAACATATCAGAATCTAACAGCGGAACGAATAAACTATATTAATAACATAAATATTACATAGTTTACAACAATATCAGAGTTACACAGCAATACAACACATACTAGACAGTTATAAACACCTGTCTAGTTATACAACTCCATACAACATCTCACAGAAACACACAGCAGAATACTCTACAGCTATACGCAGAAGCCTCCTGCTCCATTGCTCCTTCAGAATTCATCAAGCCAACTTAAAATCCTAACCTGAATCCCTTGACTACTCGTAAAAATTTGAGTACCCAAGAGTTTAAGAAAAACAGAATAAACTCCGGGTCAGACATGGGTCTGGTGTGAGTAAACGGTTAAAGTTGCTTAACTTTTAAAACCTTTTAAAAGAAAAGGTATCACGTAAGACTTCCCACACATTAACATGGAAAATTTTTTTACCTTAGGCTAACCAAAACATTTGATAGGAAATCCGATGATATTATAATAGTGTCTAGGGTTTTCAAATAAATAAGAAATAGCCGAAATTGTTACATTATTAAATTCCAGCTACTAGCCACAAAAGTGGGTAATACAATCAAAACCGTTGGCACTTATTGGATTTTGGATTCCATACAATGGCAGGGCTACTGGGGTACCGCCAGTCACAGTACGTGGCCTAGATCACCGTACCGAGGAGTACTCCCACTCCCCTGCAACATAAGGCCAGGACCATTCCTTACTGAACAGTCCCGAACAAGACCACCCCGGCGATTCTAGCTAGCAATCGCCCCACATAGCCGAAATAAAAAGGGACATCTAGACAGGGATGTATCTCGCTCTCCAGTGGGAGCTACCCACGAAGCCTTGCTGCACCTCCCCTGTTTTAGCCATTCCCGGTTGATGAGGCTTGAGGCTGCGATTACCTTTATAGAACACATCTCTTAGAATGCTCGTCGACCACCTGACGATGTTCTGAAAGCATTCAATCCATACAAGTTCGTTCCGGGTTCGAACGAAACCGAAGGCATTATCTCGTTACACTCATTTTGGAATCACCTTCAGAGTTAACGACAATAACCCTTGCACTCTAAATCACCATCTCGAACCTTTAAGAACTAATTCCTCAACTCATTACGGAATCACCCACAGAGTTTTAATGACTCATAGTCCTTACACCTCGAGTCTTCACAAAGCTCCACTTTGATTCACGACCTAACGTTATTTGGAATCGATGTAGTTTTCGGATATCCAAATATGGAAACCCGATCCCGGTCTCATTGAAATCCAAAGCGTGTCTTTTAGGTTCAAGTTGTTTTAAAGGTTTTAAAACAATTAAATTCAACTATCTATATATACACAGAATAGATAATTCACAGGCCACAATTGATAATCAACATTATCAAATAACAGGTAATTCATATAATCCATATCATAATAGATAATCCATATATCAACATTCCAATTGATAATCACAATTCAACCAAGCATTCATATCACACAACCATACTTATCTCATTACTGAGATCACACAACATTCAAGATAATCAATGTCATCCAATCATTCATAAGCAATGATTAACTCAAACCATAACATAATTAATTTAAAATGAATTAAATTAACTATCTCTAATTAATTTAAAGTGAATTAAATTAATTACCTAATCACTTAATAAATTTAAAATTAATTAAATTAATTACCTTCATCAAAATAAATCTTGCTTAAATTAACATTAGTTAAATCAATTAATTAATCCTAATCAACCTTGATTAATTAACTCTTAATAAAGTAATTAATCCTTAATTATTTTCATTAATCAATTCAATTAATGAACCTTAATTAATTAATCATGCTTAGATTAATCAACTTTAATTAATCAACTTAAATAAACAGTAATTAATTATTCTTAATTACTTCTTAATTACTTATAAATCCTTTGATTTATTACACTAAGTAATAAACTCTTAATTACTTTAACAAGTAATTACCCATTTAAAATTACTTTCCAATCAGTAATTTACCTAACTCAATTACTTCTGTAATTAATCAATTACTTGTCTTAAGTAATTAGCCTTACCAAACTTATTAAGTAATAATACTTAATCATTTATCAAGTGACTATTCTTAATTAATCAACAAATTAATTATCTTACTTGATCAAACTCATCTCATAAACAAAATTGAGTAATTCATCCCTAATTACTCATTAACTCAAATTAATCTTCAATTATTAGATTAATTATCTCCAACTATAAATTAATAAACCTTAATTATTAATCAATCCTTTAATCAAAAGTAATTAATCACTAATTACTTTTATAATTAATTAATTAAACTTAATTAACTAATTAATCAACTCTTAATCATTAATTAATAAACTTAATTATTAATTAATAATCTTAATTACAAATTAATTAATCCATAATTATCAATTAATTAATCCCTAATTATAATTAATTAACCTTAAATTAAAATAGTTAATTAATTCTTAATTAACTAGCATTATAGATTAATAACCTTTTAAATTATTAATTAATGAAACCAAATTAAATCTTAATTACTAGTTTAATTA
The DNA here is from genome assembly GCA_030765085.1 of Allium cepa. Classification (NCBI taxonomy): domain Eukaryota; kingdom Viridiplantae; phylum Streptophyta; class Magnoliopsida; order Asparagales; family Amaryllidaceae; genus Allium; species Allium cepa. The sequence continues at coordinate 326,984,367 of CM060931.1, read as the reverse complement.
TCCCTTAATTACTTAATTAATTAATTTCTAATTATATATTAATTAACCTCTAATCATTAATTAATCCATCATAATTATTAGTTAATTAAATTAGTAATTATCCTTAATTAATTACTTAATTAACCCCTTTAAAATAATTAATAAATTTAAATAATTAGAGTTAAAATTTCTTAATTAACTTAATTAATTATAACTCATTAAACTTAATTATCTTTAAGATAAAACATTATCTTTAATTATTTTGAAAACATTTTATCCTAACAACTAACTTAACTTAATTAAATCTTTAATTAAGATTTAAATATAAAGTAATCATTAATTACTTACCTTTAATCATTAATTAATAATTCCTTAATTACCAATTAATAAATTACTTTAACCTTTAATTGTTAATTATAAAAATCATTTTTTTATTAACCACTAAAAACATTTCTTTATAAATTTCCTTTTATATATTTCCAAAATAAGTTTGAAAATAACATTAAGGTTTTAACTTAAAACATTTTAAACCATTCATACAAATTTATTATACAACAATTCATTTCAATAAATTGATTTAGCTTAATTATTAAAATTTTAAAACTTACTTTAATTTAAATTTAAAATTGGTTAAACATTTTCTTTGGGTTTAACCCATGTTTACTGGAATCTAAGAAAAGGAAATGCATCTTCCCTTCTTCTTCTTTTTTTTTTATAAAAAGAAAACTGTTTTAGTTAAAACTTCAAACTGTTAAATTTAACAGCTTAACACTGCATATAAAAACCCAGAAACATGCGAGCTATAACCCGAGCCACAACTAAATATACCCGAGTTCCCCCCCCCCCGAGTCTCCTTCCCGACTACCCAACTAAATCCTGAAACACAACAAACAAACCCAAAACAACTGACACCTACCCCCTCTCGTGCACCTGCACCGGAGCCTGAGCCACCTCCGGCCAACGTTGACTTCACCGACAAGACACTCCACCACTTCACAAGCCTCCACGACCATCCAAACTCCAACACCTATCCTAATTTGAAATTGAGCATTCTTGAGGTATAGAACCTAACACCTTCATCAGAAAACCCCAAAATCGTCACCTCCGACCAACAATAAGCACCTCAACCCCGGCCTTAGCTTGCTGACTCACCGTACATGCTTCTCTCCAAAAAATCATTCGACTCGACGCAATATTGAAAGCACCGTGATCAATTTCAGTAAGAACCCAGAAACTAGGTTTAAATCAATCTAAGGCAAAAATCAAAACCCACGATGATTAATAAATTCTTCAATGATTTTTGCTAAACACTCTGATGCAAATACTAACTCCATTAACCAACTCAAGCATTCCAGATTCACATATTAACAGAGATCACCAAAAATCTATTTCCAGATAAAACCCCAAATTCCCACATTTTGCTTCATTTAAAAACCTGATTTTGATTTTAAAAATCATAACTTGCAACATCAATTCAATCTATATAGATGAATCAGAGAATTGTGCTAATTGATTTCTAACATATTTTACAAAGTTTGTACTGTAACCATATCTTCCCAGTTACTACATATCTAAAAACATGTTTAACTAATTTTAGATTATAGTTCATAGTTAAACAAACTTAATTTTTTTGAGAATATTCAGGCCCCTCAGAAACTAGAGAAGAATGAAAAGAATTCGTTCAAAATTTTACTCTGAATCATGCAACAGAGGGGTGACATACATAGACCAGGCATGCATACTCAAATAAAATTACATTCACAAAAGTACACACATGCAGTTATCATTTCACAAAGATTTTATAAGCAACAATCATCAACCAACTTTATGTTTAGAATTAAATGTTTACTCACCTCAACCTAGTGCAGAGTTTGTTGTTGATGATAGAACTGGAAATTGCTTTAATAGTTGGTTTCTTTATTGACTGATATGATTCGACTTGAAATAGGAAGGATCAAAGCATTGCAGGTTGAATACTACAGATTGCTTACAATCTGTGAATTGGTTTCAGGCTCTTTGAATTCATTTTGCAAATTTGGGTTTAACTGTGATGCTTCCAGATTAACAAATTTGCAGAATTTGTTTTTGAAGATTGATCAGGTTTATGTTTTTCTTTTGAATTGAACAAGCTTTGAGTTAAGGAGTGCTTCAGGTTTTAAAACTTGAGGATTGTTTCAGGATTTCTGGTTCTGGGTAATGAATGAAGATTGCATGAAGATTTTAGGTTTTCTTTTAGAAATGAACAAAGGTTTAAGAGAATGATAAAGAGGGTTTTTATAGGATAAATTTCAGATTTAATAAATTGAAAAGAAATTAGAAAAACAAAGGACACTTGTCTCTATTTCCTTAAATATTTTTATCACTTGTTAAAATAGTGTTTTAAAATTAAACACTTGTTATATTTAAAGGTTTATAACATAACACTTGTAATTATTTATTTACATTTGTTGTAAAATGATTTTAAAGTTCTCATTTTTTTTAATTGAATTTCCTAATTACTAATATGTTTTTCTTCAAATTTAAAAGTACTTTTCTAATTAAATTTCAAGTAAACAAATACATTTATACATGTTTGCAAAATTTATATATGTACCATCTTTTTAAAAAAAAATGCAACTAAATATAATTTAAATAAATTATACAACATTACAACCTTACTTTAAAATGTTATTTCAAAAACCTTGCATATATTTTACAAATCAAATTTCTATAAAAGAAATAATACAAATCTTATTTTAGTTAAAAACATTACCTATGTAATTTAAAACCAAACCATATTATCATTTATTTAAATATGAATGTATACCTTTAAATTCAAATTTATATTCCTTTACAAAATCAAATCAAATCTAAATCAATATAAACAACTATTTTAAAATAAGCTCATTATTATTTACAAATAATATATCCTATTTTTGAAATCAATTTAAAATACACAAATTTAAATACTTATAAATTTTGAAAACAATACCAATTTAGAATTTATTTACACGAATAAAAGAATTAATCTTATTACAAAACCAATTTATAACCATAATTAAAATATTACTTGGTTAATTATTTTTGAAAATAACAAATTTTATCAATTTCAAATAATTAAATTAAGCGATTATCAACATTTTAAACTCTTGGAAATTCCGGGATATTACATTTAGTGCTAGGAGTATGACTAGATCCTTTCCATATAAGCGATATCAATTACAGAAATTTACTTTCTTATCCTTTCCGTAACCTAATTAAACCCTTTTAAACTTTTAGAACCAAACCCGTGCTAGGATTTCACATCACAAATTTTAACTATAATCAACATTGATAAAATTGATTTATTAACTTTAACCATGATTAATTACATCAATCATAATTATTTAAAATGATTAATTAACTTTAATCAACATTATGGAGGTGATTAGTTAACTTTAAAACACCATTATAAAAATAATTAATTAACCTTAAAACATCATTATTAAAATGATTAATTAATTTTAAAACATCATTATAAAAAAATTAATTAACCTTAAAACATCATTATTAAAACGATTAATTAATTTTAAAACATCATTATAAAAATGATTAATTAATTTTAAGCATTATTATTTAAATGAGCAATTAATTTCAAATATCATTAGTTAAATTGATTAATTAATTTTAAACATTATTATTAAAATGATTAATTAACCTTAAACATCATTTGTTAAAATGATTAATTATTTTTAAACCCTATTATTAAGAGGATTAATTGACCTTAAATATCATTTTTTTGAATGATTAATTAATTTTAAATCATCATTGCTAAAATTGTTAATCAGCTTTATTTTTGTTTTATATAAATCCAAGCAGAAGATCAAATAAAAGATTTCAAAAGAGATGATATTTTTCAAAGTGTCGATATATCCATTGTCGCTATACGGACACTTCCATTAAGCATTTTCATATCTCATTTATTCCTCCAAGCATCTCATAACATACGCATAGACATATATGTAAAGGGAACTAACATTCACACAACATTGAGAGAGCACCACTTGTAAATAATTATTTAACATTTCGAATGAATCTCAAGCCATTAACTAATTGTCATAGATGTCATCCACTTAAAGCGAGAACCAATCCAGACCATCATTACTTTCAACACATGTAACGCAACCAATTAACATATATCACTACAATAATAAAGTTTAAAACTTTCTCTTTAAATATGAGATTTACTCACCATAAATCCACACAAATGCAAACGAAGCTTCCACATTCTAGCACTAACAACCGGATCCATTTTTCATAAAGACTTGATTTTTATGGTCTTGGAGGGGATAATATGGTTCGACCTAGGCTATATATGCTCCTCCATTCTTTGAAAAATGGATTTAGGCCTTGATTTTGGAAGTGAGGAGGTGTAAGGTAGAAAAGAAGTATTTTTTTGGTTTTTGTTTTAAGGATTTTAAAGTGGTAAAGAGAGGATTTCTTAAACTTGGAAACTTAAGGAGGCCATGGATATGAGAAAACAGCTTGGAAAAGAGAAATAAAAGTTTGGAAATGAAAATGAAAAATGAGAAAAATAAAGAATTACCTTTATATAAATTGAATATGTGAAATGTCCAAAATACCCTTAATAATTTCAAAGTACTCTACCCTCCACATTTCAATGCCACATCACCACCTCTCCCTTAATCTACATGCAACTATTCTCTTCCCTCCTTTATTCCATCACTTCTACAATTTCACGCTGTGATGTTACCTTGTTTTGTATATTTCACTTTTTAAATTTAAAAAGATAAGTCAAAGTTTACTACATTTGCTTAAGTACATTTTTAAACCAAAATTTAATCAAATTACTTTATTAATAAAATCATATGTGATTTATATGTGTATGTAATGACCCGCTATTCTGGACTATTCGCATCCGCACATGTCGGACTTGAATAATTCAAAATACCGAATTGTTAATTTAAATTTGTCAAAACTGAACATATACAGTAAATAAATAATCACAGATCTCAGACACAGAGCAATAAATGCAGCAGAAACAAAAGATAGTAGTTCATGAAGCTACTATATATGTAACAGAGTTAAATAAGTTACAACAGAAGTCGTGAATACAATATCAGAATACATCTATAGAATCAACTGAATATCTGAAAGCTGGATAGATAGCTGGATCTCCAAGCGAAGCTCCAACTCCAAAGGTGAGTCTCGAAGACTGCTACACCCAGTCTGACCCGAGCGTAAAGCAAAACACAAAACACTCGAGTCAGGATTAACATTCTTATATCAATAAATCCAACTCAAGTGAAATAGCAACTGATTTAATCTTACGTAACAAAATCGAACAGTATTATGATTTATGCAGTCTTGATTTGGTGACTATTGTGGACTTCTAACTTATATTTATCATATGTGCCTTGAAATTAAGTCTTTACCCTAGCTTTGCTAATTTGATTTAAAAGAGAATTAATCAAATCAACCTTTTTATATTAATATTGCTAAAGTGGGTGCTAAAAATCCTTAATTTAGTGAGTATAGTGGAAAATAGCGGAGTTTAAAGCAAATCTAATTTTTAGTAAGGTCAAATTAAAAATGCTTAGTGATTAAGGTGCGCTACATGCTATAGTGGGATTTTTCGATGCTATAGCGGGTCTTTTAATGGCACAGCTCCTTGTTCTCCCTAGTGCAACCACCTTTGCTCTCACTTTACCGAACCTTCACCACATCACAATTTTCCTCCTGAACTCTTTCGTATGATGTCTAATGGCATGAATAGGCCCATGAGGCCTCAAAGCTACTATTTCAATCTCGATATCATCTAGCTAATCCAATGCCATTTTTCTTAATGCTTCTTGTAAGATCCTCCTAAAACAGTAGTAAACAATGGCTTTCGATCACTCATAATGCTCGTTGACATACCATGGAATCACATAATCCACTTCTCATACAACTCTGCCAATTTGGATGTCGTTTTTTGGATTTTAAGGGTATAAAACTGGCACTCATTATCGATCTTCCTACTTTGACCCTGATATTATCATACCCTCCTCTAGACCTCGACAATCCATCGAAGAAGTCCTTCGATATTTGTTCCCATTTCTATTTGGGAATCTCGAGCGGTTGTGGCAAACCACTCGGCTTCTTCTATTCACCCTTCAATTGTTTATAGCTCATACATTTCGAGATGGATGCCCCAATGTCCTTTATCATCCATTTACAATAAAATGTAAACCAACGAGATGGATAGTCAATCTCGGATGATGGCTCTCTCATGGCACCTCATCCATGATCTTGTCGACATCGGGAATAAGCAATCTCCCATACTAACAGAGAAAAACATCTAGATCAAGCCCGTACTGCCTCATATCCTCGAAATCTACACCACTCTCCATATTAGAAACAATCTCTGCTAGTTTAGTGTTATGTCTTTGAATGGAACTAAACCGCTCAATCAAAATAGGTTTGACGGTCAAACTAGCCAATAGAACTAGTTTTAGCTCACACCGAGGTCTGAAGTCATAATCAGCTATAAACTTAAGATGAGTCCATTCTACGAACAATACTCCTAAACTGGAATGTCTTCTACTTACAGCATCAACAACTACATTTCTCCTACCAATTTGTCGCTGCTTGCGAAGGTTAAGATCCTTTTGGAGAATAGGTGCTTCAATGACTTATGATCATTGAATAACTTAAACCTCTCTCCTACTAGATAAGGCCTGTAAACAATCAAAGCGAACACAATCGTAGCTAACTCTAAATTATAATTCGAATTCTTTCTCTTGTGTGGTTTTAATTGCCGACTAGCATATGAGATAACCTTACCTTCGGCTCAAAACCACACGATGTCCAGAACCATAAGCATTTGTGTATATTGTCAGCTCATTATTCCCACTAGGAATGACTAATATTGATGCACTCATCAACCTCTCTTTTATACTCATGAATGAAAGCTTGCACCTCCTGTCTCAACCAAAGGTCTAATCTTTTTATTAAATTGGTTAATGACGCTTCTACCTTAGAGAAGTCCTTGATAAAATTTCTATAATATTCCACTAATCTAAGAAAACTCCTCAAATCCATAACAATCTTGGGTTAACTCCAATCCTAAACTGATGCTACCATTACAGATCCACAACGATGCCTTGTTAAAAAACAACATGCAAAAGAATCCCACTTCCCTCCGCCATAAGTGACACTTCGAAAACTTTTGTTCATTCAGTGTTTGTAATAGCCCTGCTTTTTACGAAGTATAATAACAAACATTAATAAAATAAAATAGTTTGAATTTGATTTGTATGGTTAGTAGTTTTCAGATGAATTTTACAATTAATTAAATTTATTTTATAAAAGATTTTATTGTAATAAATTGAATCAAATTAACAAATTTCTTTTGAATAATTTATTAAAATCAAATAAATTTTTTAATTGAATATGAAATATTTTGAGATGTAAGTAATTTTATATAATTGAAATAGTTGAAAAACAAATTTATTTATGCAATAGAACAATTAATTAATGAGTAAATTGTAACGACCCTAGATTTTAATTTAATTTAAATTGATAATTAAATAAATTTTTGAATAAAAAAATTTGTAGAATTAATTATAAATAGATGCGAGTTTCCCCGAGTTCAAATATATTCTATATAAATCATTTAAAAATTTAATTATTGTATATATATGTATATATGTGAATGTATATATATGTATGTATATTTGGGTATATATGAGTCAATTTGAAATTATAAAATCTTGTGTGTATATATATATATATTTTGATTTGGATTTAAATCTTAGATGAATGGTTTAATAAATATTTGAGTTATAAAATAAATTAAGAAAATATATATATATAGTAACTCATAAATAAATATACAAGACAATTTGTAAGGAAGGCAATATAAAAGCAAAAACAAAATATAAGATTAAAATATATTCAACTATAAGTATGTTGTGTACACTTAAAACAACACCAAGGCAAATGAAATATTGATAAACTATAAAAAATAAAACATACACATTAAACAAGTTTGTTAAATTATAACATAATAAAATATATATATAATCATTTATATTGCTAAGTAACAAGGCAAGCATAAATAAGAAACAAAACAAAGTAAGATATATAAACAAAGTAAAATAAGTATTAGCAATAAATGTTTCAAATAAAATTATGGTTAGAAATAAATATTAAAGTATATACATTGACACAGGTACGAAATGAATAAATAAGTGAATTGTTAATTTATTTTTGATGGTTAATATATATATATATATATAATAAATACAAGACAATAAATAAGAAGTAAATAAAATATAAGATATAACAATATAAAGTAAATATATATATATATATATATATATATATCTTAATCTCATATTAATAAATCAATACAAAATAATACCAATGGAGTAGTCTACAAAAGTAATAAGAGTAAAATAAAAATAGAAGTTCACTTATTTTGTAAAGTAAAATAATTCATACTTAAGCTATGAATAAAAATAAGAACATTGATATATAAAATATAATCAATAAGGATTCAAAACAAATAAATAAGCAAAGTATGAATCAAAACAAAGTAGAACATAGAAACAAATTAATTAAATCTAACAACATGTTATTCATTAAAATTACAAAGCAATATATATACTCAGCTGAAAATAAGAAGTAAGTAAAAACATGAACTAATAACTTAACAACATAATTAAAATAGAAACTTATTTACATTATAAAGTGCTAATTTATAACCAATATATGAAGTGTGGTATTAACAATTGTATACAACAAAGACAAGTGTGCAGGCAAGAAGACAATAAACATATAATTAACTAAAGCAAAGTACAAAAGAAGATGTACCAGGTTTGTATAAATAAAGAGTGTAGCCTGTAATGTAGTGATGCAAAGGCAAGAATAAACAAAACAAATACATAAATATGTAGGCAAATAGAAAGTAAGTAAAAAAACATAAACAAACTGTACAAGTTTATAAAACAAATCAAACAAAATAAAGTAACTAGATACAATGTAAAATATGAAACAAGTTAATATAACAAAGCAAAAGCAATACAAGAGCCTGGAAATAAAAATATAAATAAACAAAGCATTTTGTCAAGACAAAGCTGCAGCTCACCATACTGCTATCATCATAGCCGAGACAAGCAAGAACAAAGAAAGCAAATAAAAGTATCTAAGTACAAAGCAACAAGTACATAATGTTATATCTCTAGCCCATAACTAATGCACCTCAGCCATACAGTTACATCCTATACATGCAAAGGACTTCAAAACCGTATACTTTAACTTCATATACACATCAAAGTATCATTACAGTTTCATTCTTCAAAACTGAGAAAAGAAAAAAAAAACAAAAGCAAGAAGATTTAGGATCAAAAGCAATGCCATTTCCAGTTTTAAAAAGTGCAGGCTGTTTTCAAATTTAAGTATGCTCTGTTCTTCTTCTCAGACAAGTGAGTAACTTAACTTCTAAAAACAGAAATAAAGGTCCATAACTTGATGATTACTTTGTATACATGTTGCTTATGATCTGTTATCAATGTGAGGATGTATGTATGTATATATAAATGTTGAGATGCTTGTTTGTTACAGATTTACCCTGTCTGTATAAAATTCACATATCCAACCCTGAGAAATAAATCAAATTTCTCTTTAACAAGTATGTATAAAATCTTAAGTATAGACAAAAGGTATCTGTTATTCTATGGATTTAAAATTTAAAAGTAAAATTAGATCAAAATCTTTATGGATAGACTCTGTTTACATCAAGCAGTAAATAAAGTGTGAAATGAACAAAATTTAATGGTCAAAATTTATAATGTCAGGATCATGAATCAATTTCATAAATCAAAATTTGATTTTTAAGACTAAAATGGGAATTTTTAGTAGAGAGTGCAATGTGCATTTCTGTGTTGTACAGAAATGGGATTTTTGGTTATATCTGCAGTTCTTTGAACCTGGGGAGGTCGGGAATTGTTTGGTGGTTAGAGGAGGGATCATTGAAGTTAGGAAAAATATTGGATCAAGAATTTAAGCTATGTGGATTTTGGGATTTGGATTTAAAATTTGTAAACCTAATTTTTAGCTATGATGGAATTTTGATCACCTCGGCCTCAATGATGGATCGAGTGTTTTGATACTTCGGGTGGTAGAAGTTTGGGTGACGTCGAAGTCGAGGCCGGAGGTGGAAGCTCGCTGATGGTCAGCACGGCGTGGACGAGGCGATGTTGACCGGTTTGGGGGTGTTGAAGCTAGTGTGTTTCCAGGTTTGGAAATTAACTCGATTTTGATTCGTGTTGTCGTGATGGGTGCTGGGTGATGGATTGAGTTGAGGGGGTCAACGATGACTAGATGGCGATGGAAGTGGTGGCCAGGACATCGGCGGTGGATGGTGCAGGTACACACGTGTTTGCGTGTATCAGCGATTATGTTTGGGTGGTTATAGTTGGGAAGATGAAGATAACTCGAAGGAAGTATCGAGTAATATTGGTTTTGGCTCGAGTCTTAACTCGAGTGCATTCAGTTGTGCGCCGGGTCAGATCAACACTTAAACAAAATTTTGAAAAAAATACTCACACGGGTTGGTTTGGGGAAAAACTCGAAGCACTCAGGCATTTTTCTCGGGTAACTCTCGAAGTAAAGAGGTAGGCGACTCGAAGTAGTGTGCTGTCTTGAGTTTGTTAGTTCCAGGCATTTTAAAAACAGAGGCCTGTTCTTCTGTTTGAATTCAAGCCTGGGTTTGTTAAATTTAGTAAGACTTAAACTTAAGTTTAAATCGAGATTTTAAAACTTGGACTAAAAGTGAAATTTAAATACAAGTTGAAATAAATTCAGTTTTAAATCTGAAGGTGTTTTGAACAAGTTTAAATTCAATTTAAATTTGGTTAAAGTTCTAAATGGTAAATTATTTTGAATCTTATATTCAAAATGTGATTTAAATTTAAATTTAAAAAGGGTAATGTTCTACACATTAATATGTATTTAATCATTAATAAAGAAATAAATAAATTACCTAAGAGATAATTAAGGTATTAAATGATTCGATTAAATAAGATAATTAAGGAATGATTTATTTATCGAATTTATAAATTAATGATTTAGATTAATTTATAATTAGAGATTAATTTAAATGTAATTAAGAAATTTTATTAGTTAATGAAGATAATTAACTATGAATTATTAAGTAATTAAATTAATGTGATTAAATTTTGATGATTTATTAGACTAAATTAATTAAGATAATCAATTGTAAATTGTTAATTACTTAATGAAAGAAATTAAGGGGTTAGTTACTAATTGTAATTAAATTGAATATTTTGATTAAATCAATGATAAAGATAAATTGGTGATTAATGATTTGTTATTATGAGATGATTGCTTAGGGGTACGTAATTAAATCGTAAATTTCTTGAAATAATTAATTAAGAAGTTAATTAATTATATAATTGGTTTAAAGGTCAATTTAATTAATATGATTAATTATAAATAATATAATTAATTAAAGCGCTTGATTAACTAATTATATCAAATGATTTGAAATTAATAAATCAGGAATTGGATGATTAGTTCATAAGTAATTGAATTAAATTGGAAATAAATTAAATAAATCAGGATTTAATAATGAATTAATCCTGCTTATAAATGTTTATTGAATACTTATGAATGATTGTACTGTATGAAATGCCTTGAATTGATTATCCTATCTGATTTGTGATATTTTGTTCTGTAGATTGAGCTGTGTATATTTATTTGCATGTGCATATTATCGGTGAATCTGTGAATGAGCGATAAACGTTATAGTTTATATCGCTTATCAACTATATTCTTGCGTTTTGATCTGTGATGATTGAATGCTGTTACACTATTGTGTTGAACCCCTGGACTACACCATACACACACAAATATGGATTTCACGAGGAAATCGATTAAGTCGCAGATTTTTGAAATAGTTAAATTTGAATTTTTAAATTCAAATGTTTTGGAAATGGAATCGGAATAAATATAAAAAGCTTTTAGAATGAAATTTCAAAATAAAATTTATTATTTTTAAATTACTTGATTAAGTTTTGGAATTTAAATAATTTGATTTAAATTTAAATTCAATACTTGAAATTGAATTCTATGATTTGAAATTAGGGATTAAAGATGTTATATTGGTTATATAGGGATTAAACCACTTTTAAGTATTGTTTTTTTGGGAATTTGAATTTAACCCAAGGATTTCAACTCGTATAAATGAATCAAATTTCCAAAATGAAAACAGTTGTTTTCAAATGATAAACACTTTTAGATAAGAACTGAGATTCCAGTTAATTAGGGGAATTTCAAGATTGAATAGAGAAATGATTTTCCTAAGTTATGAATGAATTCTTTTTGAAAGCTATGAATTAAATCTGTTTATTTTTAACAGATTTAAATTGATGATTTGTTTAAATCAAATTGAAATGAAATTGTTTTGAAGACTATAAGTTAAATCTTTGATTTAAAGATTTAACGAGTTAAAATTGAAATGAAAATTGATTTGGAAAATCTGTGAATGAATCTTTTGTTTAAAAGATTAAAATGTGAAAATTGTTTAGACCGTTAAAGGTTGTGAAAATAAATCTTTTTTGTTAAAAGATTTGAAATGGTAATTGATTAAACCATTTGAAGAAAAGTTTTGGGAAATAAGTTGTGACTTAATTGAAATCCCATTATCCATTTGTTTTCGAAATATTTTCGCTCACTATTCGGTTTAGCCAGGAAAGGACCTTTGTGTCGTATAACCCATTCCGAATATGTGATACGTCGTTATGGATAGCATTTGAAGACCGTTGATGAAGACCGGGTATTTGCGAAAGCGATAGGATGACCTATCGATTGTTTCTGCAACGAGTCGCGCCGGTATAGAAACTCCCTAAGTGATGGGAAATCCGATCGGGATTGTGAATATCCGGATTGCAAGGACTTCTTTGTAAGTGCCTTCGGTTCTGTTCGAGCCCGGAACAGACTTGTATGGATAATATGTCTGACATTACAAGTTGAGATATAAAGCCGATTTCTTTCAAATATATTTCTGTTGGTGGCGGAGAATTTATTCTCTTAGCTTAACACCCTTCTCTGAGACGTACGAACTCAGAGGTTATATAGTTGAAGTTATCAGCGATATATTCCCAATTTGGTAATGTGACATACTGAGTGTTGCTGTGAAATGATCATTATGTTGATTATTTATGATGGGATCATTTATTTGATCGTCTATCCTGGTGATCATTTCTATGATCATTTGTTGACCCAAAGCATGGCTTTTGTATAAAGTATGTTTTTGTGGACGTGACTTCGTCGAGCCTCACACCTCGGGAATGGTCAAAACAGGAAAGATGCGGCAAGGTTATGAGGGGTAGCGCCCTTTAGGATATGTGCATTTCCTTCTGGAAAAGGGTGGTATCATGGTATGGAGCCCAGATACTTACTCATGTTGAAAACACTTTGTTATGATTGTGTGAATTGATTAGAGAGCTCTCGGATAAAGGTCCCAAAGGACCGGGGGATGGCATATTCGGTCAGTTGTTACTCAGTTAGGGGTAACCCGGCCTTGTGTTGGTAGAGATCCGGTTTGGTTCTCGGGGATGTCCATCCAGAGGCATTCTCATGTGGCAATGGGAAGTTCCTTGGCCTGATCATTCGTTGGAAATCCAAAGAAACAATACGATCTTGTACGGTATTAGTTGTAGAACCTATCATTCACTTATGGTGGCGCCCCACTGTTTGGATGGTAGCTATAGTAGGCATACGATAATGGTCGTATGTTGGCTAAGATTTATATTCTACTTTCGAAATGAATTTTTTCTACACTATGCACTAGTAATAATATCAAATGTTCTTTTTAATGCGTATCAAGCATCTTTGACTATCATAAGGAGAAATCTCCTCCGATTCTGCGTTTGCATTGTGTGTGTGTGCGGGAGGCCTTATGGTAGTCTCATTTTTAAAAAGCATTGCGAATTGACTTTGAAAATCTTTTGTTGAATGTTTTAAAAGATAAACTGTTTTTGTTGCTCACACCAGTCCCACGACTGATCCGGAGTTTATTGTTTCTTTCCTAAACTCTGGGTGCTCATTATTTCCTACACGAGCAGTCTAGAGTTGGGTTTTTCAGATAGTCAGGTTTAGTAGATTATCTGGAGTTAGTTCAGTCTTTGGATCGCACCAGTCTTGCTAAGCTTGGTGCATTGTTATGGGGAGTTCGAGCTATTGCTGGATTGATTCTTGGAAATGGAGTTGCAGTTCTTCCTTGAAGACTATCTCAGAGTTATATTGTTCCGTATGCTAGATGTTATCTATTTTTCTTTTCCGCTGCTATTTTATTGTATCATATCTCTGATGTATATTGATATCTATTGGATCATCTGTTGTATCAGATATTGTATCAAAGCTGTATATCAATGTATTATTCTTTTATTCCGCTGTGTTGTTTACTTAATGATTGTTATAAGCTCCGGCGAATCGGATTTGAACGGTCGAATCTATGACATTCGAATACGATTTGAAGTATGGATGTCGATTTTTGAGCGGGCAAAATCCTAATCGTTACATTTGGTATCAGAGCTAAGGTGAAACTTTAGCTCCGGAGTGTAACACATTAAGTAACTCATTAGAGATAGGGTGAAGTAAATCCTAGAATGAGTAATCCTTAAGATATCCGTTTGAATGCCTCAGTAAATTCTCTTACTATCCACCGATAGTGAGTATGAGTGCAAGAAGAGAACGAGATAGAGGACAGGGAAATACGACTATAATTGGTCAATACTCTGTAACAACAGTGGAAACAACTTTCTTCTCAATTTCCTTTGATTCGTTTTCAAATTTCTTTTGATTGCTTCATGACAGCTCCAGAAGAAGTTTCGGTGTGGTGATGCTCTACGAATCGTTGTAGGAAATTCTTACTTCGTATCTTCATCGATTTCTTATCATTTCTTTGATTAAAACTTTAATGAATATGAATTTGAAATTGAAATTGGAAATTTTAAATGAATTAGAAATTTTAAATTGAATTAACTTGATTAATAGAACATGAAGAATGATTAGAATTGAATCGATAAAGCGATTTCGTTTAAAATCAAAATTTTAAATTCTATTGTAATCTCTTGTGAATACCAAAGTCCGAAGAGTGACAAATTGGTATGTATTCTGAGATTTTACGACTTGAATTTGGAATCCATATCTTGTATTTGAGAAATTGTAGAGATCGAATCTGTCTATCTCTGTGTTGTTTTCGTGCCTGCAAATTTCGAGGACGAAATTCTTTTAAGGGGGGAAGTTTGTAACGACCCTAGATTTTAATTTAATTTAAATTGAGAATTAAATAAATTTTTGAATAAAAAAATTTGTAGAATTAATTATAAATAGATGCGAGTTTCCCCGAGTTCAAATATATTCTATATAAATCATTTAAATTTTTAATTATTGTATATATATGTATATATGTGAATGTATATATATATATGTATATTTGGGTATATATGAGTCAATTTGAAATTATAAAATCTTGTGTGTGTATATATATATATATATATTGATTTGGATTTAAATCTTAGATGAATGGTTTAATAAATATTTGAGTTATAAAATAAATTAAGAAAATATATATATATAGTAACTCATAAATAAATATACAAGACAATTTGTAAGGAAGGCAATATAAAAGCAAAAACAAAATATAAGATTAAAATATATTCAACTATAAGTATGTTGTGTACACTTAAAACAACACCAAGGCAAATGAAATATTGATAAACTATAAAAAATAAAACATACACATTAAACAAGTTTGTTAAATTATAACATAATAAAATATATATAATCATTTATATTGCTAAGTAACAAGGCAAGCATAAATAAGAAACAAAACAAAGTAAGATATATAAACAAAGTAAAATAAGTATTAGCAATAAATGTTTCAAATAAAATTATGG
The DNA here is from genome assembly GCA_030765085.1 of Allium cepa. Classification (NCBI taxonomy): domain Eukaryota; kingdom Viridiplantae; phylum Streptophyta; class Magnoliopsida; order Asparagales; family Amaryllidaceae; genus Allium; species Allium cepa. The sequence goes on along the minus strand of CM060931.1, from coordinate 326,968,438 downwards.
TTAGAAATAAATATTAAAGTATATACATTGACACAAGTACGAAATGAATAAATAAGTGAATTGTTAATTTATTTTTGATGGTTAAAATATATATATATATATATATAATAAATACAAGACAATAAATAAGAAGTAAATAAAATATAAGATATAACAATATAAAGTAAATATATATATATATATCTTAATCTCATATTAATAAATCAATACAAAATAATACCAATGGAGTAGTCTACAAAAGTAATAAGAGTAAAATAAAAATAGAAGTTCACTTATTTTGTAAAGTAAAATAATTCATACTTAAGCTATGAATAAAAATAAGAACATTGATATATAAAATATAATCAATAAGGATTCAAAACAAATAAATAAGCAAAGTATGAATCAAAACAAAGTAGAACATAGAAACAAATTAATTAAATCTAACAACATGTTATTCATTAAAATTACAAAGCAATATATATACTCAGCTGAAAATAAGAAGTAAGTAAAAACATTAACTAATAACTTAACAACATAATTAAAATAGAAACTTATTTACATTATAAAGTGCTAATTTATAACCAATATATGAAGTGTGGTATTAACAATTGTATACAACAAAGACAAGTGTGCAGGCAAGAAGACAATAAACATATAATTAACTAAAGCAAAGTACAAAAGAAGATGTACCAGGTTTGTATAAATAAAGAGTGTAGCCTGTAATGTAGTGATGCAAAGGCAAGAATAAACAAAACAAATACATAAATATGCAGGCAAATAGAAAGTAAGTAAAAAAACATAAACAAACTGTACAAGTTTATAAAACAAATCAAACAAAATAAAGTAACTAGATACAATGTAAAATATGAAACAAGTTAATATAACAAAGCAAAAGCAATACAAGAGCCTGGAAATAAAAATATAAATAAACAAAGCATTTTGTCAAGACAAAGCTGCAGCTCACCATACTGCTATCATCATAGCCGAGACAAGCAAGAACAAAGCAAGCAAATAAAAGTATCTAAGTACAAAGCAACAAGTACATAATGTTATATCTCTAGCCCATAACTAATGCACCTCAGCCATACAGTTACATCCTGTACTTGCAAAGAACTTCAAAACCGTATACTTTAACTTCATATACACATCAAAGTATCATTACAGTTTCATTCTTAAAAACTGAGAAAAAAAAAACAAAAGCAAGAAGATTTAGGATCAAAAGCAATGCCATTTCCAGTTTTAAAAAGTGCAGGCTGTTTTCAAATTTAAGTATGCTCTGTTCTTCTTCTCAGACAAGTGAGTAACTTAACTTCTAAAAACAGAAATAAAGGTCCATAACTTGATGATTGCTTTGTATACATGTTGCTTATGATCTGTTATCAATGTGAGGATGTATGTATGTATATATAAATGTTGAGATGCTTGTTTGTTACAGATTTACCCTGTCTGTATAAAATTCACATATCCAACCCTGAGCAATAAATCAAATTTCTCTTTAACAAGTATGTATAAAATCTTAAGTATAGACAAAAGGTATCTGTTATTCTATGGATTTAAAATTTAAAAGTAAAATTAGATCAAAATCTATATGGATAGACTCTGTTTACATCAAGCAGTAAATAAAGTGTGAAATGAACAAAATTTAATGGTCAAAATTTATAATGTCAGGATCATGAATCAATTTCATAAATCAAAATTTGATTTTTAAAACTAAAATGGGAATTTTTAGTAGAGAGTGCAATGTGCATTTCTGTGTTGTACAGAAATGGGATTTTTGGTTATATCTGCAGTTCTTTGAACCTGGGGAGGTCGGGAATTGTTCGGTGGTTAGAGGAGGGATCATTGAAGCTAGGAAAAATATTGGATCAAGAATTTAAGCTATGTGGATTTTGGGATTTGGATTTAAAATCTGTAAACCTAATTTTTAGCTATGATGGAATTTTGATCACCTCGGCCTCAATGATGGATCGAGTGTTTTGATACTTCGGGTGGTAGAAGTTGGGTGATGTCGAAGTCGAGGCCGGAGGTGGAAGCTCGCTGATGGTCGGCACGGCGTGGACGAGGCGATGTTGACAGGTTTGGGGGTGTTGAAGCTAGTGTGTTTCCAGGTTTGGAAATTAACTCGATTTTGATTCGTGTTGTCGTGATGGGTGCTGGGTGATGGATTGAGTTGAGGGGGTCAACGATGACTAGATGGCGATGGAAGTGGTGGCCAGGACATCGGCGGTGGATGGTGCAGGTACACACGTGTTTGCGTGTATCAGCGATTATGTTTGGGTGGTTATAGTTGGGAAGATGAAGATAACTCGAAGGAAGTATCGAGTAATATTGGTTTTGGCTCGAGTCTTAACTCGAGTGCATTCAGTTGTGCGCCGGGTCAGATCAACACTTAAACAAAATTTTGAAAAAAATACTCACACGGGTTGGTTTGGGGAAAAACTCGAAGCACTCAGGCATTTTTCTCGGGTAACTCTCGAAGTAAAGAGGTAGGCGACTCGAAGTAGTGTGCTGTCTTGAGTTTGTTAGTTCCAGGCATTTTAAAAACAGAGGCCTGTTCTTCTGTTTGAATTCAAGCCTGGGTTTGTTAAATTTAGTAAGACTTAAACTTAAGTTTAAATCGAGATTTTAAAACTTGGACTAAAAGTGAAATTTAAATACAAGTTGAAATAAATTCAGTTTTAAATCTGAAGGTGTTTTGAACAAGTTTAAATTCAATTTAAATTTGGTTAAAGTTCTAAATGGTAAATTATTTTGAATCTTATATTCAAAATGTGATTTAAATTTAAATTTAAAAAGGGTAATGTTCTACACATTAATATGTATTTAATCATTAATAAAGAAATAAATAAATTACCTTAGAGATAATTAAGGTATTAAATGATTCAATTAAATAAGATAATTAAGGAATGATTTATTTATCGAATTTATAAATTAATGATTTAGATTAATTTATAATTAGAGATTAATTTAAATGTAATTAAGAAATTTTATTAGTTAATGAAGATAATTAACTAGGAATTTTTAAGTAATTAAATTAATGTGATTAAATTTTGATGATTTATTAGACTAAATTAATTAAGATAATCAATTGTAAATTGTTAATTACTTAATGAAAGAAATTAAGGGGTTAGTTACTAATTGTAATTAAATTGAATATTTTGATTAAATCAATGATAAAGATAAATTGGTGATTAATGATTTGTTATTATGAGATGATTGCTTAGGGGTAAGTAATTAAATCGTAAATTTCTTGAAATAATTAATTAAGAAGTTAATTAATTATATAATTGGTTTAAAGGTCAATTTAATTAATATGATTAATTATAAATAATATAATTAATTAAAGTGTTTGATTAACTAATTATATCAAATGATTTGAAATTAATAAATCAGGAATTGGATGATTAGTTCATAAGTAATTGAATTAAATTGGAAATAAATTGAATAAATCAGGATTTAATAATGAATTAATCCTGCTTATAAATGTTTATTGAATACTTATGAATGATTGTACTGTATGAAATGCCTTGAATTGATTATCCTATCTGATTTGTGATATTTTGTTCTGTAGATTGAGCTATGTATATTTATTTGCATGTGCATATTATCTGTGAATCTGTGAATGAGCGATAAACGTTATAGTTTATATCGCTTATCAACTATATTCCTGCGTTTTGATCTGTGATGATTGAATGCTGTTACACTATTGTGTTGAACCCCTGGACTACACCATACACACACAAATATGGATTTCACGAGGAAATGGATTAAGTCGCAGATTTTTGAAATAGTTAAATTTGAATTTTTAAATTCAAATGTTTTGGAAATGGAATCGGAATAAATGTGAAAAGCTTTTAGAATGAAATTTCAAAATAAAATTTATTATTTTTAAATTACTTGATTAAGTTTTGGAATTTAAATAATTTGATTTAAATTTAAATTCAATACTTGAAATTGAATTCTATGATTTGAAATTAGGGATTAAAGATGTTATATTGGTTATATATAAGTATTGTTTTTTTGGGAATTTGAATTTAACCCAAGGATTTCAACTTGTATAAATGAATCAGATTTCCAAAATGAAAACTGTTGTTTTCAAATGATAAACACTTTTAGATAAGAACTGAGATTCCAGTTAATTAGGGGAATTTCAAGATTGAATAGAGAAATGATTTTCCTAAGTTATGAATGAATTCTTTTTGAAAGCTATGAATTAAATCTGTTTATTTTTAACAGATTTAAATTGATGATTTGTTTAAATCAAATTGAAATGAAATTGTTTTGAAGACTATAAGTTAAATCTTTGATTTAAAGATTTAACGAGTAAAAATTGAAATGAAAATTGATTTGGAAAATCTGTGAATGAATCTTTTGTTTAAAAGATTAAAATGTGAAAATTGTTTAAACCGTTAAAGGTTGTGAAAATAAATCTTTTTTGTTAAAAGATTTGAAATGGTAGTTGATTAAACCATTTGAAGAAAAGTTTTGGGAAATAAGTTGTGACTTAATTGAAATCCCATTATCCATTTGTTTTTGAAATATTTTCGCTCACTATTCGGTTTAGCCGGGAAAGGACCTTTGTGTCGTATAACCCATTCCGAATATGTGATACGTCGTTATGGATAGCATTTGAAGACCGGTGATGAAGACCGGGTATTTGCGAAAGCGATAGGATGACCTATCGATTGTTTCTGCACCGAGTCGCGCCGGTATAGAAACTCCCTAAGTGATGGGAAATCCGATCGGGATTGTGAATATCCGGATTGCAAGGACTTCTTTGTAAGTGCCTTCGGTTCTGTTCGAGCCCGGAACAGACTTGTATGGATAATATGTCTGACATTACAAGTTGAGATATAAAGCCGATTTCTTTCAAATATATTTCTGTTGGTGGCGGAGAATTTATTCTCTTAGCTTAACACCCTTCTCTGAGACGTACGAACTCAGAGGTTATATAGTTGAAGTTATCAGCGATATATTCCCAATTTGGTAATGTGACATACTGAGTGTTGCTGTGAAATGATCATTGTGTTGATTATTTATGATAGGATCATTTATTTGATCGTCTATCCTGGTGATCATTTCTATGATCATTTGTTGACCCAAAGCATAGCTTTTGTATAAAGTATGTTTTTGTGGACGTGACTTCGTCGAGCGTCACACCTCGGGAATGGTCAAAACAGGAAAGATGCGGCAAGGTTATGAGGGGTAGCGCCCTTTAGGATATGTGCATTTCCTTCTGGAAAAGGGTGGTATCATGGTATGGAGCCCATATACTTACTCATGTTGAAAACACTTTGTTATGATTGTGTGAATTGATTAGAGAGCTCTCGGATAAAGGTCCCAAAGGACCGGGGGATGGCATATTCGGTCATTTGTTACTCAGTTAGGGGTAACCCGGCCTTGTGTTGGTAGAGATCCGGTTTGGTTCTCGGGGATGTCCATCCAGAGGCATTCTCATGTGGCAATGGGAAGTTCCTTGGCCTGATCATTCGTTGGAAATCCAAAGAAACAATACGATCTTGTACGGTATTAGTTGTAGAACCTATCATTCACTTATGGTGGCGCCCCACTGTTTGGATGGTAGCTATAGTAGGCATACGATAATGGTCGTATGTTGGCTAAGATTTATATTCTACTTTCGAAATGAATTTTTTCTACACTATGCACTAGTAATAATATCAAATGTTCTTTTTAATGCGTATCAAGCATCTTTGACTATCATAAGGAGAAATCTCCTTCGATTCCGCGTTTGCATTGTGTGTGTGTGCGGGAGGCCTTATGGTAGTCTCATTTTTAAAAAGCATTGCGAATTGACTTTGAAAATCTTTTGTTGAATGTTTTAAAAGATAAACTGTTTTTGTTGCTCACACCAGTCCCACGACTGATCCGGAGTTTATTGTTTCTTTCCTAAACTCTGGGTGCTCATTATTTCCTACACGAGCAGTCTAGAGTTGGGTTTTTCAGATAGTCAGGTTTAGTAGATTATCTAGAGTTAGTTCAGTCTTTGGATCGCACCAGTCTTGCTAAGCTTGGTGCATTGTTATGGGGAGTTCGAGCTATTGCTGGATTGATTCTTGGAAATGGAGCTGCATTTCTTCCTTGAAGACTATCTCAGAGTTATATTGTTCCGTATGCTAGATGTTATCTATTTTTCTTTTCCGCTGCTATTTTATTGTATCATATCTCTGATGTATATTGATATCTATTGGATCATCTGTTGTATCAGATATTGTATCAAAGCTGTATATCAATGTATTATTCTTTTATTCCGCTGTGTTGTTTACTTAATGATTGTTATAAGCTCCGGCGAATCGGATTTGAACGGTCAAATCTATGACATTCGAATACGATTTGAAGTATGGATGTCGATTTTTGAGCGGGCAAAATCCTAATCGTTACATAAATAAGCAAGTGTCGAATCGAATAAAATGGCTAGTGCTGTGTGAATCAGTTTACACTAGATTGAAATTTATTTGAAGATTGAAATTTAAATTTAAATGCATTGGAAATGAACAGGTCCAAGGAAATTAAAGCCGAAACTCGTTGCCTTTCTTCGTGCTTTCTGATATTTCTCCTCGTTTCTCAACTAAGCTCGAATCGGTTCGATTTATTTTTGATTTAACCCCTAGTATCTTAAAAAAAAGAGGGCGCAAATAATTGCTCCCACAAATTGAAAAAAATGCTTGTACACGATCGAAGCAGCGACCACCTAGTATTGCATGTGATCAAGAGCGGATGACAAAACCAAGCTCACATGCAATCAAGAAAGGAAGACGTGACCAAGGTCGCATGTCTTGAGGGGGAGCGACTTAGTAGGCAACCAGGTTGAGTTTGGGAGAGTCGAAGTGGTAGGCAACTGCTGGTAATGACTAGAGCGAGTATGCTTAGGATATGTGTAGATGATTGGGTGACGTACCGACTATTGTCATGAAGTGCCTGAAGTTTTAGGAAGCAATGGTGATCGAGTTGAGTAATAAATGATGTGTAGATATAGGTAGTGTTGTTCGTGCAGATGTTGGTGGTGTTAGTGACAGTTTGTGAAGTGGGCTCGGGTTGGATTTGAAGGCTGAAGCTTGCGCCTCGATGGCGGATGCTACCATGATAGTTCAAGCATCGTTTATTGAGTTTCCCTCACTCACAACTGTATTTTTTTCCTTTGCTTCATATGTGTGTGTGCGTATATATATATGTGTGTGTGTGTGTGTGTGTGTGTGTGTGTCAATCTATCAAGATTGCACTGCATTACTTGGTTGAATTGATTGAATGCTATGGATGAAATGATTATAGTGATATTGGATGTTACTGTTGTTCGATAAGAGAGTCTGTGTTTGTTGAATGTCAGAAATGCAATGGTAATGATATCCGTTTGCATTTTAACTCATGCAATTTATTTACATTACATATACAGCGTTCCTATAATCGAAATTCGATGGAATTCAACTTGGCCATGCGTAAAATTTACATTGATGATTTTATCGTCAGTTTGGGAGAATTTTTCTTTATAATATATATTTTGGATGTACGATTGATTTTCCAATATTGAAATATATATTTTAGAGCTTCGATAAACTATTTTAGTATTTAAAATTAAATTGAAGTATATTTATAAAAAAATAAAATTGCTTTGAAAGTATGTTGATTTCATGGAAATTATTTTAGATATAAAGGTTATTTTGAAATTTAATTATTTTTAGCTGTTTGAATATAGAAAGAATATTTTAATTATAAATTATAGTTTAAGATGAAAAGAATTATTTTGGATTTATAAATTTAGTTTAAAACTATTATTTAGTCAAAGAAAATTATAGAATAATTTATATAACTAGTTTTGATTTGTAAAGCAGATTTTAATGATTTTGAAAATATGCATAAAAGGAGTGGGAAATAAATTTGAGCTATTTGGAAATTTGAATTACATATATTTAGATAAATATTGATTTTTAGAAGAATTTCCATTTTTAAATTTTTTTATCGAGATAACTATATTAAACAAAGAATTAATAGTAAACTTTTTATATGCAAATCTTTTGTGTGTGTGTACACACACACACATCAAAGTTACTACCCAAAGTACCAATTTAGGAGTTATTTATTATTGGTGAGAATAATTAATTAAGATATTTTATATATTAGATTAAATAATATTTTATAATATTATTATAATTTCTTATTCCATTTACGTTGATTTATTTATTATGAATGATTTACTATTGGGATGCTTTTGACTGATGATTTTATACGAAAGGATGATGATGCCTTTATATTTGGTTAGTGTTGTTTTAATATGTACGATGAGAAATTAGAATAAATGGATTAGTAATATCGTTTGGGATGGAGCATTTAGTAATACTTTTTCGGTTATTCTTTAGACTCGTAATATAGTATTAAAGAGCAAGTGTTGCGTATGAATTCTGAATAAATGGACTAGTAACACGCGGTGGTATAGGACGCGGTTGCATTATTTATTCTTCCATTCTTTTCTCGTGGATGACACTCATATGAGGGTATGTAGTGGGTGGATGACTCGCTGTAGTGAGCACGTACGAAGGCTACAGGTTAGCCACATAGTTTATGTACATTATATGTCTATCCATCTTTGTTCAACTCTCTTTATATTTCAGGAGCGAACTAGATTGGCCAATATCCACCCTAGCGGCCTAATCACGAGGTTTAGCCCCAGATCGACGATACCATTGTTGTTTATAATATTTGATGCATCACGAGATAGGTTGTTTGTTTCCCCTTCTATCACATAGGCTAACAATCAGTTACCATAGGGCCACATGTTGGCCGCCAAGGCCGAAGAGGCTACGTGTTTTCAAGCCTATGGTGGGTCATTGTCATGGTATTTGTAGGGGAGAGGTAATGTTAACCGATGACTGTATGATTCGTGTCATATGGACCACGTGTGCCTCCTGAAGCAAGCAGACGTGCTGTCAGTCTCCCATCTGGTTTTGATGTATGTGGTGTATTTGTATGTATGTGGGTATTAGATAGACATATGTTATATACGGATGTGATTATACCTGAGATTGTGCCCAAAGTTTGATCAACCACGTATATTCTTAGGCAAACAGCCTACTTATTATTGATTTGTTGTTTCTATCTCTTAAGCCTTTCAGTTGAGAGTTTTGCCTCTCTAAGGGATGTGGGCCAAGATATATGATTTTGCACATTGCAGCATTAGTATGACCTAGGTAAAATATTTCTTATTGATTTTAGTGATTTGATAAAGGCATGTTGAATATGAGATTGAGAGATATTATGGGCATTACTTCGCTATTACCTGACGTTGCTTGAGGATATCTCATTATGATGGTTTATAGATTTGATAGTGATTTCAAATATGGATGATTCTCCCACTTGTTATTGTCTTGATGAGTTAATAATTAATGTGATTTATATGGGTGATGACTTCTTTATATCGATCTTGTGGTTGTTGACATCTTGTTATGCCATTTTTATATGTTATCACTATAATATTATGCATATTCTATATATATATATATATATATATATATATATATGTAAAACCCTCGATTTAGATATAGTCTGACCTGATTATTATTTATATAATACTCGGGTCAGTCCGAAACATTTTAGCTACATGGACGATTCAACCAGTTTATGGGCTTAGAGGTGACATACATTAGGATGGTATATGAAATTTATATGACATCGATTCATTGTATATTTTAACACTGAGATGTATATTAATTATTTACTACAATACATTGAGATAGTTGACATGTGTGATGAGTTATACTCTTATTGTGTTATTGTATTATATATATATTATATATATTATCACTACAATTAACTCTGTGTTCTGTGTAATTCATTATATATTATGTATTTTTCTGTCCTGAAGTCGTACGTATTTAATGCTTTATAAAGATGCTGTTACATATAGATAAGTTATTCATTTAATGTTTTAATACGTACCAATATTAGTCCAAAAGAATATTCATGTGTTTATCCCATGTAGCCTCATTCTCCATACTATATAATAGCATTAGTCTGTAATACTCTTGGATAGTATGGGTATAAAGGTGGGGTGTTACAAAATGGTATCGGAGTAGGATAAGAACAATGCATCATATAATAGAGACACTAGTCATTAATCTTAGACGAGACATAGAGTCTCCATCCTCTTGGATGTATTGGGTAATTATTTATATTATTTATACAGGATAATTACTGGGGTCATCAAGGGACTATTTGATATTTGAAATTACATAGTTATTTTGCACTTATTTCTTTGAGTTTGTTATAAATGGTTGGAGTAACAAATATGAAAGGAGTAATTAGACCAACGGGTAGTGTCGGTATTAATGATGGTGAATAACCTCTATATGGTTTGAATATGATTGAAGTGATCGAAGTTGCATGGTGGAAACTTATATAGTTTTCCACTGAAGGCGTTTGTTTGTTTATTTAAAAATGCGTGTATTATTCTGAATGCTTGATTGTACTACATGTGTGTAATGATTGTATTGTTAGGGATAATCATTGAATTGTTTGTATGTGCGAGTTTTGAAATCTAATATTTTATTTAGAATAAGCATATGATTTAATAAAATAGAAAAGATATTTTATATAGTAATTGGTAGTTTATTTTGGTGTTAGATTGTCCATAGAGTGATCTAAAATTCAAATTGATACGCCTGATCAATGTTATCGATAGAGATTCCTAAATGCTTAGACGAGGCAGCTGACATAATATTTTAGGAATGATGAAAGAAATATTTTATTTGATGAACAACGTATACAGGCATTAGATGTTAGTGTGTTGAGATCATTAGCGAGGCCGTGTTGATATAAAATCCTAGATAGTCAACACTTCAACCAATTAGTGAGACGGATTGCTAAGATTTATACCATGACAACGTTGGCTATTTTAACACGAAATTGATTTATGGATTATTGTATTTAAATATAAATATTTTATTACCTTTGAATGAAATGAATTTTGTAGTGAAATATATGTATGCATGTATGTATAACGGATGTGCTTTGAGTTTCTACTGTTGTTCGAAATAGATTGAAATTTCAATAATTATTCAAAGCTATCTATGTAGATAATAAAAAAATGTTAAAAAATAATATATACACATAACATAAGGCTTTAATAGTGTAGGAACTAAGAACAAGTCATTGGAATTTCAATATAAGCAGTAAAATTAAGGTTGCAGTTCTTTCTCATTAGAAGTATTTGAAAAAAAAGGTTAAACACTTCTATAAATTATTTCTATGCATGGAGGTAATGTTACTTCTTGTATACATTAATGTCGTATTAGCCCCAATGCTTTCAAGGAATCCAATTACAATGTGAGGTAATTTTCAATGACAATTTTCGTTGTACTTTAAAGATTCGTTTCCAAAGACAATTTTATTTTCCAATCTTTATCCACTCTGATGCAGCCTAAATAATCAATCTAAGGCTAGTTCAAATTTGAATTTACATAGGTAACAAACCACCATCTAAGTTAACAGGTTATGTAACAACCCGTATATTTATCGATTTTTATATTTAAATATTTTATTTAAATATTTTATCGTTAATCGGATTTTGGTCCGAAGCTACTTTTTGCAAACGGTCAAATTAGGACTCGAGACCACTTCCATTGAGTTCGAAACGTCGTTTGCAATCTTCTAAGTATAAACATTGATATGTTTGGGGTTAGTGGAATTTCACCACTTTTTCACTCGAGCCTTTGGTTTGGACTTTTAGCCCATTAGGCCCAAGTTCCACCCCCCTTCTTCTTCATTGCTTCATTTCATTTCGTAACACTAAAGCTTCAACAAAAATGGTGAATGGAATGAGAAATTAAAACTCCAAAGTCTTTGTTTTATTGCAACTCCAACATTCAACTCCAAATTCAAGAAGAAGACATCGGATTCAAGCTTGTGGTTGCTTCTCCATTTGCCTTCAAGCTTTGTTCTTCATTTTCATTGGGTTTTGGAGCAAAGGTGAGATTTTTATCTAACAATTCTAGTCTATAACCATATTGGACTGTTGGGAATGATTCCCTATCACTTTTGCATGCATATTAGCATTTGGTTTGGATTGGATTGGCGAAAAACTCCAATTTTTAGCGTTTTGGTGAATTTTCTGCACTTAGGTCGTTCTGGCCATTTTCGTGTGTTCGGAGTTAGGTCGCTCGCGACCTAACCCTTAGGTCGTAGGTCGTTTCTGGCCTTAAATTCCCCCTGCAGCGTTAGGTCGTTGAGCCTTAGGTCGTAGGTCGTATGGACCTTAGGTCGTAGGTCGTCCTGGCCATTTCTAACGTCTTCGGAGTTAGGTCGTATAGACCTTAGGTCGTAGGTCGTATGGACCTTAGGTCGTTAGGTCGTATGGCTTTAGGTCGCTAGGTCGTATGACCTTAGGTCGTTAGGTCGTTTGGCTTTTAGGCCGCTTCCACGCTAGGTCGTTCGACTCTTAGGTCGTAACACTTAGGTCGTTCGACTCTTGGGTCGTAGGTCGTTCGAATGTTAGGTCGCTCGGCCCTTATCTCCTTAGGTCGTAGGTCGTAGGTCGTTCGAACGTTAGGTCGCTCGGCCCCTATCCCCTTAGGTCGCTAGGTCACGACGTTTTAGGTCGCTAGGTCGCGACGTTTTAGGTCGCTGCATCCTATGCCTCTATAGGTCGCTCGACCTCGTTTATGACCATAGGTCGCTCACCCCCTCTTCGTTAGGTCGCTCGGCCTTGCCTTCCATTTTTAGGTCGCTAGGTCGCGACGTTTTTGGTCGTTAGGTCGCGACGTTTTAGGTCGCTTGACCTTGTTTTCCTCTAGGTCGCATGGCCTTTAGACCGTTAGGTCGCGAGCGTTAGGTCGTTAGACCTTACCTTCCTTAGGTCGTTTGACCGGTTAAACCTTTAGGTCGCTCAACCCTACTACCATTACTAGGTCGTTTGGCCATAGCTCGTTAGGTCGCATGACCTTATAAACCGATAGGTCACATGACATTATAACCCTATAGGTCGTTGGACCTTATCCAGGTAGGTCGCTTGACCCCTTGGACCCCTAGGTCGCAACCCTTAGGTCGCTCGACCCTATTCCCCTTAGGTCGTTAGACCTCATTTTGTCTTCACTAGGTCGAACCCCATAAGCGGTGGCGTTGCCCCCGCACCCCCACCTTGGGGGGTTGCCACCCCCCTGGACCCCCCCTCCGTAGGGGATCTTATCTGAAAAACATTGAGCTGATTTCCTTGGATTTTATTCGCATCTCCGTATGCGATCTTTGTGAATGATTGTTTCTACACTTGCTTATGTGTTTTGTCACTTTATAATATAAAGGTTTCAATACTAGTAGTAAATATCAAAACTCTTTTAACAAACAATTCCAACTCTATTTTTAATAACAAAGCTCTTTTCTTAAACCGTTTTCCAATCTATTAGTATATACAAGCCTTTACCTCACTCGGATGAGAAATCTAATTAAACGACTTAGTAAAACAAGTGGTATGAAACGCTTGCGTTCACTTCGTCGGTTAATTCTTGGACTTGTTCGATTGAACCTCTTGTGACAATTTTATTAGTGAAGATTTACAGTTTGTTCGTAAATATTTAAGTTAAGCAAGTGGTTATGGGACATGAAACTAAACTTCTATATTTACTAGCTTAGTGTAATTGACACTTCTCGTTGATCTTGATGATCGCTTTATGAATTAGACTAGCAATTGCGCGATGTCTCTTTCATTGCAAGGTTAGACTAGACACCACTTGTGTGATTCCATTCACACATACCTTTCTGCTTTTTGGTTAGTCTTGACCTCAATCTGTGTGATTCCATTCACACATGTGGGGTAGCTCCCCATGGTCTTCGGACCGTCATGTGATAGGCCTCTTTCCCTTTTTATGATTTCTGGATTTCTTGTGTTGATTTCTGGAATTTATCTCTTTGACTTGTCATGAGTACAAGTTTAGGGTATGATGCCCTCTTTGGATCTTTGAGAAGATTCTTGTGATATTGATTTATCTCTTATCGGTTGATCTCCTGTTGATCATTAATTGCATACTTATAGTAGTATGTCAGTATGGATATTTTATGTTTATGCCATATCTTTTATTTTATATCATGTCATCTGATATTTATAGCTAGACTGATCCGTTTATTATTTTCTTATAAATAATACTCGGGTCAGGCCGAGATGTTACAGGTGCTACTGCTTGACTCCTCCCCCAGTGATTCACTACTCAGACTTTTGGCTACTTGTTTAGATTAGCAGCTTTTGTTGTTTACACTTGAGATATAGACTCATAGTTGTATTCTTTTGTATAGCACGCGTTGCTATTCTTTTGTATTATCGTGGATCTTTTTAGACCACTACTCTGATGTACACTTTTATGTGATATATATTCATATCTCTTTCCGCCTTTGTGATATGGATATCTGTGATTGATTCGCATGTTATGCTTACTTCTATATTTATTTCCGGAGATCATTTTATAGCCACCGTGTGATAAGAAATTACACGGATGGTCGCTCCTCAACAGCCTTATTCTCCGCGCTAGTTGACAGCACTACACCGTAGTGTTCTTGGCTAGCGTGGGTATAGAGGTGGGGCGTCACAGGTTAGGTAGTTTAATCTTCATCACTTGCGCTAGTTGGAATGATCCGACTAATGTGGTGAACCTAATAACAAAGAAATGGTTATAAATTTAAACCACTACAAGGAATATAGCAACTTTCGGTAGCTAGCAGCCATCAATGGTAGTCGCTAGCCATTGGAAATGCCGTTGGAATATGGGCCATGATTTTCATCCATTTCCGACAGCTTCGATGGCATAGTACCGACGGCCTCCGACGGCTCTTCCTATGGCTGTTTCGACGAACATCCGACGATTGCGATGTACACATGGCATGGTATTTTTTCACTAAGCCCCCGGGAGCCGTCGTTAGCCGTCTAAATGTTGCCATCGGAAGCCATCGCCTGCCGTCAGAAATGGTGGCCAATAAGCCTTCGGACACAGTCGCTTATCGTAGGAATTAATGGCCTTTAAGCCGTCGATAGCCGTCGGTGGCCGTCGATAATCTAGGCAATTTTTTTTCTGCTGCCCGCCTCGCTTCCATACTGCTATCAATATATAACTCATCAAAATTAATATATAAGCCTCGTATATAAGCTGAAATCAACATCAATATCAATATAAAACTCAAATATCATAATATCAAATGCAAACATATTTACGTCCAATGCCAAACTCCATTTTTTACAAAAAAAACCTTCCATCCTCACTTTCACCCATCCAATTTCAATATTCACATCCACTGTCAAACTTCGCATATCAACTACACAAATCAACCACCAAATCAATGTCAAACAACACATTTCTATAAATTAACCTCACCATCACTCAATATTTATATACACAAAACTACATCCAACACCACATGTCTACAAAAAAACTGCAAATCGTATCTCAAGAGTCATCATCGGCTCCGGAACCACCGGACAATGGGAATGCACCATGATGCTCCACATACTAGGCCAAATGATAGTTGAGCTGCTCCATTTGCATTGCTCTAAGATGGTCTTGCTCCTGCAGCTGCACAATCTTCTGTCTAAGCTCATTAATCTATGCGTTGTCCTGAGCCTTTTGGTAAGCCTTTTGTGATGTTCGAGCCTACAGAACAAGCAGAAGTATGTTTAAGTTATTACGTAACATTTATAAAAATTAAGAAAATTTTACAACGTAGCTAATTTTGATAAAATACCGATTGGTTGCCGTAGCGCCTGTTTCTTTGGGTTGCGTCCACAATGGAGTCAAAGATCGCGTCCTCCTCGTCAATGGTCAACTGCTTCCGTCTGGAATGCATAAGCATCTATGCATGTGCCTGCATAAATTTTTCCTTCAACGCAAAATTAAATAAAATAAGTATTACATGACATTTATTATAATATTTTATAATCAACTAATTAAAATGATCATTATTAATAACCTATAACTTAAAATATACTTACCTGTGCAGCTTACGCTTTATCATCCTCACGCCAGGCATACGCCACTGATCCCTTGTCGTCTGTCTGCCTAACGGCATGTGTATGCTCAAACACATTTATATATGACACCGGACCCTCCCATGCTCTTTCTTGTAATAATTGGTGTATATCATTGTTTCTTATATAATTTTTTTACTAAAAATGTAATAACTATTCGGAATTCCAATTAATTAATTTACCAAGTCCTTACGATGGTGCTAGAATGATTTTGAGCCACCGCGGATTTTTATGCCTATTCGTAGAGTTCTTTTCCGACCCTGTCTACAAATTTAAAATTAAGATTATATATTATAGGTATAAATTATGTATTCTATACTGAATAAACTAAGGTGATATCTTATTGCTCTTACCTTGAATTCATCGCTACCCAACTATGCGACCCAAGCATCACAAACGCTGGACCAATCCACCGTGGCTTTTTCTCGGTTTTTCTTACGCTATATATCATATTCCTGTAATTCTTTTCCACTTTTGAGTTCCAGTGGCGCTGGCAAAGGGACACGTCCTACTCTTGCAAGTCTACTGCACCCTGCATATATCTTGAAAAAAATATAAGTTATACATTCATACTTAGTCAGCAAATTGTAAAGTGAATATATATAATAGTATATAATTTTACACTTATCAGGAAGTCTTGACATGCACTCTCCCATACATGGTTCGAGATCCCGCCACTTCGGCCAGCATGTAGACATGCGACCCATGTACGCCTACTTGGATATGCTGAGCACAATGTTAGAAGGCTCATGCTCAAAACCCCTGCATTAAATACGACACAGACAAATCATGACTAATATATCTTGCAAAATATTTACAATACTGAAGTAATTTAATACTTACGAGCAGTCGGCTTTCGATAGTAATCTAACTATCGTATGTGGCGCCTCCTGTGAAGGTCCGCTGCCATCGCCACCACCATGACCTATCCCTCTCTGAGACCTAGAGAGAGGATCAGTCTGTGAAGAACTCCAACATCTAAAAAATGACATCTACAATACCTGTGGCATACATATTATTTTATTATGGTAGAATATATCATTCAATTATGAGTAAACATATTAAGATTTAACAACAATAATCGCATGTAACAAAAAAATGTAACATTAATACTCCCATAAATTACCTTTTTTCAACGTGTATACTATTAAATTAGTCCTCGTCATTTTTTGATTCAGACTCTATCTCGTTGTGACAACCTGGATTTTTAACGTCTGTTAATTGGGTAATTAACCGGTTTAAATGATTGAAACGTCAATTTTATTAGTCGGACAAATAAATTTTTGATAATTGAAATATTTGAACAAATATAAATTGATTTGAAAACCCTAACAAATGTTGAATTATAAATCTTTGGAAATGTTAAATCTTATAGTGAATAAATAGATAATATATTTCACCATTTAAAGTTCAAGAATAATATATCCATAATTATATTAATAGATATATACAAGCTATATAGTATACATAAGTATATAAATGTGCATGTATGTATTTATGCCCATATGAAATAAAATATAAGAGAATATTGTATAAAATGTATAAGTAAATATATATATATATATGTATATGTATGTATGTATATATGTATGTATGTATGTATACACACACCCTTATCTACATACTTGTAATATAATTTTTAAACTTAAACTCAACATTTTTAAAACATCTGAGATAAGTATATATATAGTTAGTAATTAAAATATTGATAACTAAAGTTTCAAATTTAAATAAGAATAAATGAAAGTTTTATGACATTAAGTAAACATGAAATAAAAATATAAATAAATTAAAAGAAAATATAAAATATATGCAAATCGACATTTGTAGGCTTAAGAGGAACATACTAATACATGTGTCAAGATTTCTTCTAAAAAAATGGATTTCCTCATTTTCAAATAAACTTATATATATATATATATATATATATATATCAACTCCTTTCTTTCTTCCATTTTCCAAATAAATTAAAACTAGAAAATAAAAAGTGAAAGCCAAACAAACTACTTCAAGTTTTCTACTGAAAAAGCTATTAGAACTTAAGATTCAAAACAAAGTAGAATTCAAATTCAAATTCAAACAAGAAAGACCAGAGCAAAGATCAACTAGCAGTTTTCTTTTTCAAAGCAAAAATTCGTTTCTCTGTTCAAGTTTTACATGTGAGTAAATTAGAACCTTTTAAAGTTATCATCTGTAATAATTGTGCATGCAATAATTGATGATAGAAATGATTCAAATATGTTTGCTTGGATGGAATTGTATGATTTCCTAGTATATATGTTTGTATTGCTATGTAATATAAGTGCATGTCTCCGTTCTTACTTTAACAGGCTCAAATCCTTTCAAAAACGCATATCTTTTGTAACAACCCGGTATTTTGTGATTATTTTAATTTCTGTATTTTAATTATTTTAACTGAAATTCCTGATTTAAAAACTTTATTTTATTTATTAAAATGGATAAATTTTGTTATTTTAAATATAAATTTTGATTTTTGGGTGAATTATAATTCCAAACCTGAATAAATGGAATATTTCCAAAAAAGTGGATTTTGGTCAAAATAGTCAAACTTTGACTTTTAGATTTAAAATTTAAAATTTTGAATTTTTGAATTTTATCTTTTTTTATGAATATAGATTTAATTTCAAGAATACTGCTTTTCATTTCGTTGAAATCGAATTAATATTGTGAAAGTTATGCTTTTTACAATATTGTGTGTAAATTGTTTTATTTAACAAATTTGTTTATTTTAATTTATATAAATAATATTTTTTTTTAAAACCATGTTCTAATTTGTATAACATGATATGTTATGCATATATTTTATTTTTAAAACCTTTTTAAAGTATAGTTATAATTTTCAAATGTTGATTGTATATTGTTTTCAACATTTAAATTCTAGTTTCAATTAAATAGCTATTTCTTTATTTATTTTCTATTTTTCCTTAAAAGAATTATTTATTTTCATTTACACTTTATTTTTTTCAGCATTTATTTTATTTACTTGACTTTTATTTATTTAGAAGTGTTGTTGAAATCTTCCAAAGTCAGTTGAATTTTATTTACAATTTTAAATTCTAGTTTCCATTAAATAGAGTATTTTCTTTATTTATTTCCTAGTTTTCCTAAAACTATTTGTTTATTTTTCATAATACCTATCTCTACCTTATTTTTCCATTTAGACATCCATTTATTAATTAAATGGTAAGTGTTTAGATCCTTATTTATTTCTTGGAAAGAAATTTCAAATATATAAACGGTATGTTATTTATTGAATTGTTACTTTTACATATATTTTATTAAATCGATAAGTAACAAATCAATTTTGTAAATTAAGTAATAAAAAAATTGTAAATAGCAATTAATTTATACGTTTTATTTTATATATTTCTACATCCGTTTTCTTATTTATTTCTTTGGTGTTTATACAAACGGTATGTTATTTATTAAATTTGTTTCTTTGGCATATATTTTATTAAATGAATAGGAAACAATTTAATTTAAGATACGTTACTTTGATTTTATTTTGGGCATACGTTTCATTTTCATTTCCTGTCATTATATTACCCATCTTTTTTATTCCATACCATTGCCGTTCAAATCAATAGCCGTGCATTCCAAAAGGAAAAATAAAACCCTAGTCGCCTATTGTATTCTCATCTCTTTCTCTACATTTTTCACGTGAAGAACTTTCTGTAAGTAATGGCCTCCTATATTTTTATTTTATTTTTTTCTATCTTCCCCTCTTTTTCATTTTTCTATTTTTTCTTTTGGGTTTGCCTTGCGTAGGTCGGCCTCACCCCTCCTCTAGCCGCCACCTTCCTACTCCACCTTCCCATCCACGGCCTAAACCACCACATCATCCTCCCAAAGCCAGGTCGTGAGCACCTAGGCCAAAACTCCACATCCAAAGCATGTTAACCATGACAAAACCATCCATTCGCCTAACCCCTTCATGTTTGCTTGCCCTATTGTAATGACTCGGAATTTCCGATCTCGAAAATTTCAGATAGTTATGAAAAAGAAGAAAGAAATAGAAGAAGAAGAAGATCAGAAACGTCAACATCTCACATTCGCAGCGGATTAAATATAATAATAAATAATAACAGTTTACAAAGAATACAATATCTGTCGATTACATTTTAATACGTCAGAGTTACACACATACTCATATACTGGACATATACAAATCAACATGTCTCAGATAATCAGAAATATATTACAGCGGAAACACTCCATATGTTTTTGCCATCCAGCCCGCCTCCTGAGCTCCAGAACGTCCTTACCTGAAAATCTGTAATACTTGGTCTGACCTGAGCGATACATCAAAGTAACACCCGGGTCAGGTTGGAAACCAACGTGAGTAAACCCATCTAACACGGAATATAAAGCATACAACTTATATAGAACCCGGGGTAACTCGAATCAATTCACTAGTTCATAATATGTTATAGACATCACTTATTTCACACACATAAGTTTTCTAAGTGCCAAAGATTTAGATTTAAATAGTCCAATTCCTTTAAATCACTTCATTCCAGCCTATAGATTTCACATATCAATCTATAAAAATTCGAAGTGGTTTCGGGTATTTCCTAATACCCGACCCAGGTCTCTTCGTGTCTCATTCAAGGCATCCAATACCATTCCATCATCCATAAAAAAAGCTTAATCACATACGAATTAATTTAATTAATCCCGATTGAATTACTAACCTCAATCACTTAGATTTCTTCATTTAACATTAATTAATTTCAAATCAATTAATCAATCATCCCTTCATTATTTATCTTAATTAATCATCCTGGATTAATTATTCTTCAATTACATTCAAGTAATTAACTTTAATTAATTTCACAATATTAATTATTCTTAATCAAAATAAGTGATTAATCTTTAATTACTTCTCAAATTAATTAACTATAACTAATTACATGAATTCTTAATTACTTATATTACTTTAATTTCTCATAAATCACTCATTATTGATTAATTAATCTTAATTAATAAATCTCTAATTACATCATTAATTATATAAATTAAAGATTTCTAATTACGTTTTGATTTACCCTAATCTAAGCTAATTATATTATGAAATTAATCATTAATTAAACCACAAATATTAATCACTCTTGATTTATCTCAACCAGTAATTAACTAACCTTTTATTTACTTCATTCAATAAATTAATTACTCCTAAATTAATTATCTTAATTAATCTCTTAAATAAATTACACAAAGTAATTATATTTTATTAATTACATTAAGCAATTACCTATCAAACCACCCAATGATTATTCTAAATTACTTACACTTAATTAATTAACTTAAAACTTCATTTATTCAAACCCTTAATTACTAAATTAATTAACCCAAATCAATCATTGAATTAATTATTTATCCATTTTAATTACCCTACTAATTTAATGGATCACAAATCATTAAGTCCTTATTAACATTAAAATGAAAACATTTTCTTATTTATGATTTAAGTTTAAACAATTAAAAACCCGAATACTTCGAGTCAAGCCACAATTAACACGAGAACCGACCAAAACCAAAGTCACCAGATCATCGGTGTACATTAAATCAATTCAATCACTCAACCAATTATTTAAATTTAACCATTTAAATTTAGATAAAAATACAGAAGATTGAGATTTACTCACCTTTGAGCCTTAAATTTGCAAATCCACTTCATTCTCGATTTGATTCCACGGTTATTGACCTTGTATAACATTGTATGATTTATTAATATTTGAACAATCGAACAATAAATTACCATTTAATAATTTTATTTAATCTAATAATTTGATTTTACTCAAATTTGATAGCTAACTTAATAAATTAAATCTCACTCACAATTCCCTTTTTGAAACCCTTTTGTAACCAAAATAAATTAATAAGTGTATTAAACAAATAGATCACTAAAACACATTATTGAAACTAAACTAGAAGATAATAAAGAAAATAAAAATAAAAATATCTATATGTACATTAACTTATTTTTGCAAAATCTATAATAACTTCAAGTGAAACACTGCCATCAACTTTTGACCTCATAACATAAAACTCATTCTCCCCTATTGAAATTAAATACTTGAATAACTTTAAACATTTTACGATGCTAGAATAATTGATATGTAATTTCCTGCAACTATAAGACTTTCAACATCTGGATCTAAAAGCAAAAATATTAAATTATGATTTATAATGCTATAAAATAAATTAGCTTATGCAAAAATATAATATGCGGACCAAATTAAATTGTGACAAACAATATTTCAAATGTATATTTCACAATAAGTTACACATTACCAAATTTAAGTTGGAAAAGAAAAACTGAAAGTATATTTAACAAGATCAAATAAACCAAAGGAGAACAACTAATACCTCTCTGCCTCAACCCAACGCACGCACAACTCGAACCCTACATGACTCGAACCAGACCGACAACGCGACCAGTCGCCCATAAGTTCTCGACGTCGTCGAGTCTGCTTCCTCCACGAGGCTTCTTCCTAGCCTCGAATTTGAAGTTGTTCGACCACCCACTGCTTGAACGCCATCACCTCCCAAACCACAAATTCCAATCATACCACCCAGGGGCGCTCGCATCGCCACCCCATAGCCGCGAGCCTCACCCTCGATTCCTGTGGAAGAGGAGATTCACGCGAGTCCCCTCCTTCGTCTTCGATCTGGAGTGAGCACTTAGGGTTTCAGAGGCGAAGTAATAGAATCGGTTTGAATTGAAGTGAGCACGAACGAACTTCGTTCGTTCAACTCTTCAATCTGAAGGAGGAAGCCGCAGTTTAATTTGAAATCCCCCCTTTTTTCGATTTGCTTTAGATAGACCTAGCGGCCATTTTTTTCTTCTGAGTTCGATTTCTGTTTTTAAGATTAGAGAGGTAGACAGAAATAAAATAGAGATTTGAGGATGGCTTCTTGAGTACGAGTGTTTGTTAATAAAAATATCTTTGACTAATTTACTTCAAATTTTATTATATTATAAAACTTTCAAAATGCCTCGTTAATTGCTACTTAAAATTTCGAACTCCTCTTAAGGAGTGCCGCTTGGTGATCATAAGGTTTTATGCGCATTCTAAACACAATGGAACGTGTTTCGGAAGCTAATTCGATCATATGCGTGAGTTACGGAAGTAAACGTTCAATTTCAAATTAAATCGATTAAAATTGTTTCTATGCGTTTTGAGCTGTCAGGGTCAAATGACCACTCCATTGCTACAAAAATTGAAATCCGATAATAAATAACTATTACGGATCCAATGGACCTGGTTTCGTTGAATTCCGAGACTGTTCCTCGGAAGGCTATTTTTAAATTCAATTTAAACGATATATTATTAAAAATGAACAAATCACCTTTAAATTAAATTTCAACCATTCTATTATCTTCAGTATCATCATTATAAATTTTATAAGCCTTCAAATTATTTTTAACAGGCTTAAAACTCCAGATTCAACATTTTACCCAATTTCAGTTTATTAAATCCAATAACTCAATTGCTAAATAATAATAATATTTGAATTCAAGTTAAAAATTAACTTTTTAAATATTTACAATCAATTAAATATTCCAATTTAAATTGTTAAAAATTCTGGATCATCACATTCCTCCCCCTTAAAAGAATTTCGTCCCCGAAATTACTAGTTAAGAAGAATGATTCAATATTATTACTATTTTCCCAAAACTAAACAGTTTTTATCAACTTGCCATAACCTATCTTTTATTAAAGACCCACTATCACTTCAACTAACTTCCCAAAACCTTCTATAGTTTCCAACAACGTTTTTTTACTCTACTTATTCAAATTTAAATTTAAAATTCAAATTTAAACTATCACAACTTTCCTAAAAAAAATTCTAACTTCCTAAGTTTTCGAATTTTTTTGCCAGCGTCTCCTTTGCGCGGCTAGCTCAGTACAACTACAAAACGCCTCTGCGGGCTCCCAAATTCCAAAAGAAAACAAAAGGCCAAGTGGCTAGATCAAAAACCCAATCAAATTCCATACAGATATTTAAACACATATCTTTTAGTCGGGCAATTCAAATTGTCTCCTGAAATCAAAACCAATTTCCTTTTCCCTTTAATACCTGCATATTCTACTTAACAATAATATCCAATCGTAACTTTTCAAATCATTTTATACATTTCCTTACATAAGTTTCATAACTACTTCTATTCAAATAAGTTTTCCCATTTCCATATGAATTCAATTTATCTTCAATTCTGAATATTGAATTTTATCTTCCATTTATAACTGATTTATATCATTATTTTAAATTAGTTTCACTTAATAATTTATTTCAATTTCCAATTTGAAATCGTTTTGCTGTTAACAAATTTTTTTCCAAAAATTTTCTAACTCCCAAAATTTTCGAAAATTCTTGGCAGAGTCTCCTTTGTACGGGGGAGCTTTTGCAATTTGACAAGAGATATAAATATATATACATCGACCCACCTGGTCGGAAAAGCAAAAACAATTCATATTTCCTATTTTTATTGCGTAGGCGTACCTTTATTTAGCATTTTAAGTAGGCGGTTTATTATTTTAGCATTTATCGCGTCCAAATCCCACCAAACAGCTTCCCGGTACCTGTACTTAATCAATTCAAACATGTAAGCACCAAAATCATGTAATTTAACACATTTAACATATTTAACTAGCAAACATACAAGTTTCTATAAGCAATGCAAGTTAAACAATATTTATAAGCAACTTATAGGGTTCCGACTTAAATTTTTAATTGTTTACAACCAATTCGCAAACAACTTCGTTCACTTTAAATGGTTTACAACACAATTGGTTACATTCAATTCATTTTTAAGCAAAACAAACTCATATTCTCTTCAATTGATCTTAAAATCAATTTATTTGCTTCTATTAATTCATAGAATTTTAATTACTTTTGTTTACATCAACGACAACTATTTTTATGCAAATTCGACGATATTCGCTTAATACAGTATCTATTTTAGTTTATAACTACTTCAAATTAATTTCAACTCATTCTGTATTTAATTCCATTTCATTTCTAATTTATTCACCAACAATACATTTGCATTTCGTTTCATCTCGCATTGGATTCATTTTAAAACTATTTCATCGAGCTTGACAACATTCGATGTTTATATTAATATCGATTTTCCAAATAAATTTAACCCAAACTTTTATATAATAGTCTTCCATTCTGATAACCCAATTCCAACTAAAACTTTGATTTAATTTCTATTCAATCAGACTTCATCCATTTATTATTTAATTTAATTAACCCATTTATTCACCCTTTTCAGATTTTTAATTCACCTACTTAATTCATTGTCGAATTTATTTTATTTATACAAAACCATTCTCAAATTATTTTTACTCACCCGGGTTTTGATTGCAACTCAAACCATTTCTATTATAATTCAATTCCATTTTATTTTTACAACATCTCCACTTATTTTAATTCATTATCAATCCAAGTCGAATTCAATTATAATTCGAGTTTATCTCCAAAATTCATTATTAATTTACAATCCATTTTATTTAACCGAGTTAAATTTTATTAACATACACTATCAAATAATTATTTGGCAAATTAGCTTACTTCCAACTTTTAAATCAATATTCGGTTTTATAACAAAAATCACTTTATTAAATTTTCCTGAGTTTAAATTCTTTTCTTTCATAATTCCTATTTGGATTTTCTTTCATTTTCCAAAATTCCAACACTTTTATTTTAAAATTTTAGAAATGCTTTTAAATTCACATCATACTATTAAAATAGCTCTTTATAAAAATACTTCTTATAACTCGATGTCTCAACCAGTCCATCCTTGTTCTCACAGAAATCCAGTCATACGTTGATCATGCGTAGGACTGAAAATCTATAAGTACTTAGCAAACCCATTTTCAACATCCAGTGAGAATACTTGGGAAAATAATTTTGTTGAAAATATAGAAAACAGTTTTTGAAAATAGAGGAAATATCTTTGGTGAGAATGCTCTGGAAATCATCACTCCCATCCATGGTCGTAGTTACATTCCAGGGTTACGTTGCCATCGCAGCAAAAGTCCATGTAACTGTAGGCACTCCGTGCCCCTCAATTACGCCATGGAACCCACAACAGATCGCAGTTACATTCCAGGACTACGTTGCCATCGCAGCAAAAGTCCATGTAACTATAGGCATCGGCTCCCTCGATTTTCGCTGTCAAAATGAAACTTCTCCACTCCTACATAGGTCGCAGTCTACCGATGTAAAATCAAATGCAGACTGTTGGCTCTCAGCGGCACACACGACTTTCGCTATGTTACCATAAGTCGCAATCTACCGATATAAAACCAAATGTAGACCGTTGGCTCTCAACAGCACACACGACTTTCGCTATGGTCTACGGTAGATTGCAGTGACATCAAGTTACACTGTCGTCATAGCATAACCCAAATACCTCTAAAGGCAACATCGCCCCTCGACTTTCGCTACACACCACCCATAATCCTTAGGAACTAGTTTGGTCCGTACTCCTCACATGATCAACTTTAGAACCCCCTCCTTAGGGTTCAAGGTAGCACCACCCGATGGCACTCCTGAGAAGTTCATTTCAAGGGAGCGCCTTTTTTCCCAGAGCCATTATCAAACACTTTATACTATACACATATAGTATCTTTCAAATCATACACCTAGTATGATCTCATAAAAAGCTCCTTTACACAAAATCGATTATCCCAAAATTGATAATTCTCAAACTAGGCTTTCCAAATTCCAATATTGATTTTACCCAAAAATCAAAAGCCTTTCCAAATCCAAAGGTTCCCAAAACCTTTTTCCAAAATCCTCATAAGATCCTTTATATATATAAATATATATAATTTAAAAAAAAACTTTGGATTATTCCAAACTTGTATAAAACTCCTTTTATACTTCAAACACTTTCAAAATCCTTTCCTTCTGGAAATAGATTCAACAAGGGGAGATTTATCTTATATAATTAAGATATATAACTTTGTTTATTCAAAATCAAATATTCAAATTTGATTACTCTTTCCAATATCAATTTCATTCAAAACTATACGATGTACACGCATCATCCGTATGCTATACCAATCTGATCGCTCACTCGATCACGCAATTTCACTTCCGAACTAGTATCGTCTACCCGACTTCCTAGTGCGGACTTAGATCTGGTTTCTTGATCAGAAACCATCATTCTCCTTACATAGCTATAACTATGATAGAGAATATCCAGAAGCAATCAACAATCCATATCCAGGTTCGCCGTCAAAAATCGAGTGAAAAATCCCGACTCAGATCGATAAACTATCTCGAAATTCTGTGCTCGAAACCGTACCAAATCACTATGCAAATAGAATACTATACGTACATCCTATGTAATTATCTTCATTGATTATTAACTAAATCAATTTCCTTTCTATTCACATTCACTTAAATTTTCATTCACTTATTTACAATTGCCTCAATTCCATTAGATTATCACTTCAATTCTTATCTCAGTTGGGAATTTAATCAATAGTAGTTTGAACTCCGACCAGTTTATACTTAGCAAATAGCCTGAAAATTTTAAAAATAGATAAGTAGTTTCAAAATAATTATTAGTCTGCAAAATAGCTATAAAATATTTAACTAATTGTAAAATAGTTAAATAGTTTCAGAAATTTTAGATAATTGCGAAATAGTTGTAAAATAGTACTTAGTTTATAAAACAGTTGAAAAATCGTTAAATAGCTCCAAAAATAATCGTAAAACAAATATAAAATAATTTGGCTTTAAAAAGAAAGGTTGTATATATATTAAATAGTTTGGAAAAATAAGTTTATATTAAAACAATTTATATTGAAAATAGTCCAGAGTCAAAACTATTCACTTTCCCATCAATTCAATTTTAAATTTCCACTTCTATTTAACTTGACTCAATTCCAATTTAAATAACTTAAATTTCCATTGAAATTGATTTAACCCCAATCCAAGTTGAATCAATCTTGATTTCTCTCCAAATTCAAATCAAATTCCATTTGATTTTAAACCTATTCAACTTTAATTACAATTCCAAATTATTCCAATCAATTTGAATATCAATTGAACCCACTTCAGTATCAAATCATTTCAATTCAATCCAATTCAAATTTTAAATTTAAACCATCTCGAATTATATAAATTCGAGTTAAAATTTTAAATGTTGACTTAATCCTTTAAATCTATCAACTTATCTCTTTATACCATTTAATTCTGAATCCTTTTCAAACTTATCTTCATCTAATTTTAATTTGGTTGTATTTCTATTACCACTTAATTTAATTCCAATTCAAGATTTCAATTTGGTTGTATGATATTACTTCTTAATTTAATTTCAATAATTTAACAACCAATCACCTTAATATTTATTATGTTTTATATATCAAAATATATCTTTATATAAAATCATTTAAAACCTTTATATCAGAAAATAACAAGTACGCTCTCATATATATACACACACACACACTCAACTCATTCTAGGGTACCATTGACCCTATCCTTAATGAGTAATCCAAACAGAGCCAAGGTTCTCGCTTAACCTTCAGCTCTGACACCAACTGTAACTACCCGGAATTTCTGATCCCGAAAATTACAGATAGTTATGAAAAAGAAAACGAGATAGAAGAAGAAGAAGATCAAAAACGTCAACATCTCACATTCGCATCGGATAGAATATAATAATAAATAATAACAGTTTACAAAGAATACTATATCCGTCGATTACATTTTAATACATCAGAGTTACACACATACTCATATACTGGACATATACAAATCAACATGTCTCAGATAATCAGAAATATATTATAGCGGAAACACTCCATATGTTTTTGCCATCCAGCTCGCCTCTTGAGCTCTAAAACGTCCTTACCTGAAAATCTGTAATACTCGGTCTTGTTAGTCCGTGATATGATGGTTTTGATGACAACAACCTTAGAATAGACTATAAAATATAAATACTAACATTATAAGTTTAGATATATATGTATATGCAGGATTTAACCATGCAGGTACTAAGAATGAAGACTGTACAATATAGAGATTCAAGATATCAAGATAGAAGACTCATGAGTATCGAGACTATCGAGAGTTCAAGATTTCAAGGATAAGTAATTTTTTATTATTATTAGGAATTTTTGTTAAAACTCGTAGAAAAGCACTGGCATCTTAAAATCCAATTTATTCGTGGAATGGAATCCACTTCGAGCCCGTTAAAGGGATGGAACCCTAAGTAGGATGGAACCTACGAAAAATCTAGTGGAACATTGTTTAGTATCCGCTAACTTTTATTCAAAATGATTTTTCAAAATTATATCCTGTTTTCAAAATATTTTCAAAACTTTCCTTTTAAAAGATTCAAAACCCTCGATCCTGATTTTAAATAATTTTAGCCCAAAAACATCTTTATTTTCAAAGTCAAATTACTCCTGATTTTAAACTATCTTTTTAAATAATATGTTTAACTTTTAAATATTTATACTTAGATTTAAATATAAAATTGTAGTTAAAATCTATATATATTATTCTTTATATTTACTTATGAATTTTAACTATAGTCAAGTATATTTATAAAGTTTAAAATAGTTTTTATACAAGATAAAGGTTATTTTCAAAGAAAATCAAAAACACCAAAAAATCCTTTGGGATGTCGACATGCCTAGCGTGACTATGTCGACGTGACAGTTTGATTCAAAAATTCAAATTTCAAAAGAAGTGTCTATTCGCCATAACTCTTCATGAATGGTCATGGCTGTTGTTCTTCTATAAATAGGGGTCAGTTTCAATGAATTTTCAATCATAATTTTCTGGTTTTCACTCCTCTTCTTCTTCCTCATTTCTTAATACATATTCTTATCATTACTCTGCCGAAATCAACATTGAATCATACTCAATTACTTCTAGTTTGATTCTCTATCACTATCTCTACAAGATTCTCAGTGCTATTCAGAGTTATAGACTTCTTTGTAATTTATTAAGCGAGAAAAGGTGTGATTGTAGCCTTGGAAATCAATCAAAAGGGAAACGGTGTGATTGTAGCCTTGGTAAATCAATTGGGTAAACTTGTGGCCCGGAAATCAAGCATCTCTACCCAGAGGATCGAAATTCTGGAGGGTGTACCTCGTAGCCTTGAAATCGAGGGTGTAATTGTACAATTGCTTTTGAAAGGAAATCCGTACTTGTATTGTGGGACTGGATGTAGGGTAACTCCGAACCAGTATAAAATCCGGTGTGTTCTTTCCTTTACTTCTTTTATTTTATTTCTGCATCTATGATTATTTCTATGATCATATCTGTGTCTGTATATTGCATACTTTTGTGTCTAAATTAACATAAATTAAAAAGATTTAGTAATTCTTTATTAACACTATTCACCCCCCCCTCTAGTGTTAACCCTAGCCTTAAGATCCGTAATACGCATTTCTCACAATTGGTACAAGAAATAAATAAGAATTTGAGATGAGTCATATGGGTGAATTAAATTTCTTTTTAGGATTACAAATAAAACAATTAGATAATGGCTTCTTTATTAGTCAAGAAAAATATGCTAAAGACCTAATTAGTAAATTTGGTTTGACCACTGCGAGTGGAAAACCCACTCCCATGGAAACCAATGAATACCTTAGTAAAGAAGATCTCTCGAAAGATGTAGATCAAAAATTATATAGAGGAATGATTGGCTCATTACTCTATATTATTGCTAGTAGACCTAATATCATGCATAGTGTTTGTCTCTGTGCCAGATATCAATCCTAACCTAAAGAGACTCACTTAAAAGTCGTGAAACGAATCATAAGATATGTTAAACACACATCTGATTATGGTTTATTCTACCCCAAAAATGATTCTTTTGACTTAATATCTTACTGTGATGCTGACTATGCTGGTTGTAAATCAGACCAAAAAGTACAAGTGGCACTTTTCACTTTTTGGGGCATTCTCTGATTTCTTGGCTTAGTAAAAAGCAAAACACAGTTTCTTTATCAACAACTGAAGCAGAGTATATTTCTGCTGCTTTGGCTTGTTCTCAAGTAATATATATGCAACAAACCTTAAAAGATTTTGGTTTAAATTTCTCAAAATCTCCAATTTATTGTGACAATACGAGTGTGATAAATTTATCCAAAAATACTACTCAACATGCTCGAACTAAACATATTGATATCAAACATCATTTTCTCAGAGATAATATAAGCAAGGAAGTGGTTACTCTCGATTATATCAATTCTGAAAATCAAATTGCTGATATCTTAACAAAACCTTTAAATGAATCAATATTTACTAAATTAAGAAGAGAATTAGGAATTTGTTCTATAACTGAAATATAAAATATAAATAACAAGTATAATTAACAATTGGTATTAAAATAAATTAAAGAGTTAAATTTTTAAAAGACCATGTCGACATCCCCTAGGTATACATGTCGACATATAACGTTTTTGATTTTTTTTTAAATTTTCCCACCAAAATTCAAAAATTTAGTTATATATTCTTCTCAATTTCGACTTTTCATTCATTCTCTCTGTTTTCTCTTCATTCTCTCTTCTGAAATAAATAAAATCGTGGCTTCATCCTCAAAATCAAACATAAAATCAACTTTCTCATTTCCCTCTCCTACTTCTGGTCCATTCCAATGCACTACTCTTGCTCATATAACGAAAATGGAGGAGTCTATGATTGATGTACTTCAGATGTTAACTGAAATTCAAGCAACTCAACTTCGTATGGCAAAGGAACAGGAAAGGCAAGGCAAGATTCTTAGGAAATTGCAGAAAACCCTAATGAACAACCAGGCCAACCCTATTTTGATAGATGAAGACTCTTCACTCAATCAAGAACAAGAGGCCAGCGACGAAGAAGTAGAAGAAGAATCCATGGAAGAAGCACACGAGGAGGATGATGACCAAGTAGTCTGTGTTGGAGAAGTGTGTTTCGACAAATATAGGAATCTTGTCGAACAACGTGGAAATTTCTGTTTCCACTATCCAAACTGTTCGATTCATAAATCTCCTATGTTCAGAAACACACATTAGTTTCTTCTCTTTCCTTCCGTTGTTGTTTGTGTTTTTATGTTTTCAAACGCAAATGTAAATACAACCATATACGTAATAAATAACTCGTGTTCTTATATGTGTTTCTATTATAAGTATTATTGTGAATTCTTAGTTAGGATAGTTAATAGTTTAGGACTATGTTTTAGTATTAGACTTAAGTGTTGATTATTTATGATAACACTATCATTATAATCACATGTCATAGAGTAATAGTTTTAGGGGGAGTTATATAGTTTGGAGTTATCTAGTTTAGATAAAGTTTTTGTTGATGACAAAGGGGGAGAAATATAAAATAGGATAGTTAGGTATAGATTAAGGGGGAGTTGTTAGTTTTAGGGGGAGTTATTAGGATAAAAATAATATTTTACAAACAAAGGTTGTCATCATCAAAAAGGGGGAGATTGTTAGTCCGTGAGATGATGGTTTTGATGACAACAACCTTAGAATAGATTATAAAATATAAATACTAACATTATAAGTTTAGATATATATGTATATGCAGGATTTAACCATGTAGGTACTAAGAATGAAGACTGTACAGTATAGAGATTCAAGATATCAAGATAGAACTCATGAGTATCGAGACTATCAAGAGTTCAAGATTTCAAGGATAAGTATTTTTTATTATTATTAGGAATTTTTGTTAAAACTCTGACGCAGCGGATAATAACAAATGAAGCGGAACGATGGAACAATACAAAGATGAATTGGTGAATTGATGATACCCAAGTGCCCAAATCCGTTGATCTCTCGAGATACCGGATTCTAGCTATCTTCAACACGTTGATCGTGCACGATGCCGCGTTAGAAGATCTACGATTCTTCGACGTTGATCTCGCGCAGGAGATTCTGTGAATCGGCTTCAAATTCGTTGATTCGAGCGCAATCGAATAACCGAAGATGGATAAAGGAGGTCACACTCAACTTCCAATTTTAAAGAGGCACAAAGCTCTCAACAAAATTTTATTCAAAATCAATCTACTTTACAATGACAACACACCCGTATTTATAGAGATTTTACAACACACACAGACCCATACATGCGACACACGAGATAACAAAATACACCGCCTAACAACTCACGCGACCTATGACTTAACGACTTAAGCACCAACGACCTAAGAATTTACAGCATCACGTTACAACATCACGCGACATAAGTACAACGACCTACGACTTAAGAAATTACAACATATAAGCGACTTAAGGCGGCCGACTTAAGACATGAGCGACCTAACGCATAACTTGCTATGTCGTTCAAGGTATAGTGCGCTACATCAAACTCGTAGAAAACCACTGACATCTTAAAATCCAATTTATTCGTGGAATGGAATCCACTTCGAGCCCGTTAAAGGGATGGAACCCTAAGTAGGATGGAACCTACGAAAAATCTAGTGGAACATTGTTTTGTATCCGCTAACTTTTATTCAAAATGATATTTCAAAATTATATCCTATTTTCAAAATGATTTCAAAACTTTCCTTTTAAAAGATTCAAAACCCTCGATCCTGATTTTAAACAATTTTAGCCTCAAAAACATCTTTATTTTCAAAGTCAAATTACTCCTGATTTTAAACTATCTTTTTAAATAATATATTTAACTTTTAAATATTTATACTTAGATTTAAATATAAAATTATAGTTAAAATCTATATATATTATTCTTTATATTTACTTATGAATTTTAACTATAGTCAAGTATATTTATAAAGTTTAAAATAGTTTTTATATAAGATAAAGGTTATTTTCAAAGAAAATCAAAAACACCAAAAAATCCTTTGGGATGTCGACATGCCTAGCGTGACCATGTCGACATGGTGAAGTTTGATTCAAAAATTCAAATTTCAAAAGAAGTGTCTATTCGCCATAATTCTTCATGAATGGTCATGGCTGTTGTTCTTCTACAAATAGGGGTCAGTTTCAACGAATTTTCATAATTTTATGGTTTTCACTCCTCTTCTTCTTCCTCATTTCTTAATACATATTTTTATCATTACTCTGCCGAAATCAACATTGAATCATACTCGATTACTTCTATTTTGATTCTCTATCACTATCTCTAGAAGATTCTCAGTGCTATTCAGAGTTATAGACTTCTTTGCAATCTATTAAGCGAGAAAAGGTGTGATTGTAGCCTTGGAAATCAATCAAAAGGGATAAGGTGTGATTGTAGCCTTGGTAAATAATTGGGTAAACTTTTGGCCCGAAAATCAAGTATCACTACCACGAGGATCGAAATTCTAGAGGGTGTACCTCGTAGCCTTGAAACCGAGGGTGTAATTGTACATTTGCTTTTGAAAGGAAATCCATACTTGTGTTGCGTGACTGGATGCAGGGTAACTCCGAACCAGTATAAAATCCAGTTTGTTCTTTCCTTTACTGCTTTTATTTTATTTCTGCATCTACGATTGTTTCTGTGATCATATCTGTGTCTGTATATTGCATACTTTTGCGTCTAAATTAATAAAAATTAAAAAGATTTAGTAATTCTTTATTAACACTATTCACCCCCCCCCTCTAGTGTTAATCTTAGCCTTAAGATCCGTAATCCGCATTTCTCACAGGTCTGACCTGAGCATTACATCAAAGTAACACCCGGGTCAGGCTGAAAACCAGCGTTAGTAAACCCATCTAACATGTAATACAAAGCATACAACTTATATAGAACCCGGGGTAACTCGAATCAATTCACAAGTTCACAATATGTTATAGACATCACTTATTTCACACACATAAGTTTTCTAAGTACCAAAGATTTAGATTTAAATAGTCCAATTCCTTTAAATCACTTCATTCCAGCCTATAGATTTCACATATCAATCTATAAAAATTCGAAGTGGTTTCGGGTATTTCCTAATACCCGACCCCGGTCTCTTCGAGTCTCATTCAAGGCATCCAATACCATTTCATCATCGACAAGCAAAGCTTAATCACATACAAAATTAATTTAATTAATCCTGATTGAATTACTAACCTCAATCACTTAGATTTCTTTATTTAACATTAATTAATTTCAAATCAATTAATCAATAATCCCTTCATTATTCATCTTAATTAATCATCCTGGATTAATTATTCTTTAATTACATTCAAGTAATTAACTTTAATTAATTTCACAATATTAATTATTCTTAATCAAAATAAGTGATTAATCTTTAATTACTTCTCAAATTAATTAACTATAACTAATTACATGAATTCTTAATTACTTATATTAATTTAATTTCTCATAAATCACTCATTATTGATTAATTAATCTTAATTAATAAATCTCTAATTACATCATTAATTATATAAATTAAAGATTTCTAATTACGTTTTGATTTACCCTAATCTAAGCTAATTATATTATGAAATTAATCATTAATTAAACCACAAATATTAATCACTCTTGATTTATCTCAACCAGTAAATAACTACCTTTTTATTTACTTCATTAAATAAATTAATTACTCATAAATTAATTATCTTAATTAATCTCTTAAATAACTTACACAAACTAATTATATTTTATTAATTACATTAAACAATTACTTATCAAACCACCCAATGATTATTCTAAATTACTTAAACTTAATTAATTAACTTAAAACTTAATTAATTAATTCAAACCCTTAATAACTAAATTAATCAACCCAAATCAATAATTGAATTAATTAATTATCCATTTTAATTACCCTACTAATTTAATGGATTACAAATCATTAAGTCCTTATTAACATTAAAATGAAAACATTTTCTTATTTATGATTTAAGTTTAAACAATTTAAAACCCGAATACTTCGAGTCAAGCCACAATTAACACGAGAACCAACCAAAACCAAAGTCACCAGATCATCAGTGTACATCAAATCAATTCAATCACTCAACCAATTATTTAAATTTAACCATTTAAATTTAAATAAAAGTCCAGAAGATTGAGATTTACTCATCTTTGCCCCTTAAATTTGCAAATCCACTTCATTCTCGATTTGATTCCACGGTTATTGACCTTGTATAACATTGTATGATTTATTAATATTTGAACAATCGAACAATAAATTACCGTTTAATAACTTTATTTAATATAATAATTTAATTTTACTCAAATTTGATAGCTAACTTAATTAAATCTTACTCACAATTCCCTTTTTGAAACCCTTTTGTAACCAAAATAAATTAATAAGTTTATTAAATAAATAAATCACTAAAACACATTATTGAAACTAAACTAGAAGATAATAAAATAATAAAAATATCTGTATGTATATTAAATTATTTTTGCCAAATCTATAATAACTTCAAGTGAAACACTGCCATCAACTTTTGACCTCATAACATAAAACTCATTCTCCCCCATTGAAATTAAATACTTGAATAACTTTAAACATTTTACGATGCTAGAATAATTGATATGTAATTTCCTGCAACTATAAGACTTTCAACATCTGGCTCTAAAAGCAAAAATATAAAATTATGATTTATAATGCTATAAAATAAATTAGCTTATGCAAAAATATAATATGCAGACCAAATTAAATTGTGACAAAAAATATTTCAAATGTATATTTCACCATAAGTTACAAATTACCAAATTTAAGTTGGAAAAGAAAAAATGAAAGTATATTTAACAAGATCAAATAAACCAAAGGAGAACAATTAATACCTCTCTGCCTCAACCCAATGCGCGCACAACTCGAACCCTACACGACTCGAACCAGACCGACATCGCGACCAGTCGTCGATAACTACTTGACGTCGTCGAGTGTGTTTCCTCCATGAGCCTTCTTCCTAGCCTCGAATTTGAAGTCGTTCGACCACCCACTGCTTGAATGCCATCACCTTCCAAACCACAAATTCCAATCATACCACCCAGGCGCGCTCGCATCGCCACCCTATAGCTGCGAGCCTTACCCTCGATTCCTGTAGAAGAGGAGATTCA
Organism: Allium cepa; assembly: GCA_030765085.1. Lineage (NCBI taxonomy): Eukaryota > Viridiplantae > Streptophyta > Magnoliopsida > Asparagales > Amaryllidaceae > Allium > Allium cepa. The sequence goes on along the minus strand of CM060931.1, from coordinate 326,931,438 downwards.
CGCGAGTCCCCTCCTTCGTCTTCGATATGGAGTGAGCACTTACGATTTCGGAGGCGAAGTAATAGAATCGGTTTGAATTGAAGTGAGCACGAACGAATTTCATTCGTTCGAATCTTCAATCTGAAGGAGGAAGCCGCAGTTTAATTTGAAATCCCCCTTTTTTCGATTTGTTTAGGTAGACCTAGCGGCCATTTTTCTTTCTGAGTTCGATTTCTGTTTTTAAGATTAGAGAGGAAGACAGAAATAAAATAGAGATTTAGGGATGGTTTTTTGAGTACGAGTGTTTGTTAATAAAAATATCTTTGACTAATTTACTTCAAATTTTACTATATTATAAAACTTCCAAAATGCCTCGTTAATTACTACTTAAAATTTCGAACTCCTCTTAAGGAGTGCCGTTGGGTGGTTATAAGGTTTTACTCGCATTCCAAACACAATGGAACGTGTTTCGGAAGCTAATTCGATCATATGCGCGAGTTATGGAAGTAAACGATCAATTTTAAATTAAATCGATTAAAATTGTTTCTATGCGTTTGAGCTGCCAGGGTCAACTGACCACTCCGATTGCTACAAAAATTTAAATCCGATAATAACTAACTAGTACGGATCCAATGTAACTGGTTTCGTTGAATTCCGACACTGTGCCTCGGAAGGCTATTTTTAAATTCAATTTAAACGATATATTATTAAAACTGAACAAATCATCTTTAAATTAAATTTCAACCATTCTATTATCTTCAGTATCATCATTATAAATTTTATAAGCCTTCAAATTATTTTTAGCAGGCTTAAAACTCCAGATTCAACATTTTACCCAATTTCAGTTTATTAAATCCAATAACTCAATTGCTAAATAATAATAATAATTTAAATTCAAGTTAAAAATTAACTTTTTAAATATTTACAATCAATTAAATATTCCAATTTAAATTGTTAAAAATTCCGAATCGTCACACTTATCACCTCACCACCACCCTTTCCTTTGATCGCACCACCTATCCATCACCCCACACCTCGGACCTGATCATGGCCGAGCCCAATATAGTGTAGGCCGAGCCTACATGCACCAAAACTCCACCTAGTGGCCTTGCCCCTTTGTATTCTTCAAGTTGTAACTCATACCCTTGCAATTCCTAGCTAGCCGTGCTACTTGGACCCATACCCGAGCCTTTAACACCACCATGGCCGAGCATATGATTCCCCTAGGCCGAGCACTTAAGTGGTTAAAGCATGGTCAAGCTATCTTGTTATTTATTTATCTTAATTTCCTATTCGTTTCAGTCTAATTTTTGTAGAGTATATATTTATATTTCTTTATTTATTTTAATTACAAGATCTAAATCTGGTTGTTACCTCATCTCAAATCTTATCGTGCCTCCCCGCGCTCTGCGGTGTGTGGGTATTTTTATTTTGAATCAACCTCTAGCGTCGAAAAGGTGAGTATTCACGCTTGACATTCATATTTATAGAATTGTAAATTGATAGCAAGTGAATTTGTAGAATTGTTATATCATGTTATACCTGCCTATGATACGAACTATACGATGTTAAACGCTATCATAAACTTGTCACATCATCTGCTATGTTATATACTGTCATGCTGTTTATTCATTTCTGTTTATCACACTGTAAGTTCCCTGTAGAATAGAATCACTATGGGTTGAAATGTTACATAACCGAACGTACTTTAGAATTGGGAAAAATCGTTATGGGCTGAAATGATAGGCCTGAGCGATTTTTTTATTTATTCATTTTATTAACTTGGGATTTGTGGGTTTGAAATGAGAAAAACCGGATTTTTCTTTGTAAATTACGGGTTGAGATGATATGTTATCCGTATCACTTGATTTAGGCTAGAAAATTTTATAACAACCAGTGGCTATTTTATATATTTTTCTGGTTAGTTTTAAGTATTTTAAAATGTAAATTATGATATTTTGATTCAAATTTGAATTTAAAATGATTTATTAAAGTCTTATTGATTTTTCTGTGAATATAAAATGTTAAATAAATGAATGCTTAAGAGTGTAGCTTGAAATATAATCTAACCAGGAATTTGAGATTTGGTGTAAAATGAGGATTTAAGTTAAAAGAAAATAGATTGGAATTTTATAAATGAATTATTGGAAAATTTTGATTTAATTATTTAGAAATATAATAACTTCACTTTTTAATGGTTTAAATGAATTATTTTTTATTATATTATAAACCATTTTTAAAAGGTAATTAAATTTGAATAGTTGAATTTGAATTCAAATAGTGATTTGAAAATGAGATTTTGAAAGAATATGATATTTCGATATATTGAAATGGTTTGGAAATGATTTGATCCTTATTTTGATTAAGATTTGAATTTGAAATGATATTTTATTTTTGAAGTATAAAATACCATTTTAAAATTTATAACCACGGGTACACTTCTTTGTGTGCCATTTGATTTCCTTGTGATTGTTTGATACACACCTTGAATTTGAGAGTGTGGCTAGAGGTGAGCGATTACTGCAGCTCTGCGCTACCCTAGCCACATTTACACTGTTATTTGCATTAATTACTTTAATATGGGTATTTATGTGACAGTGTTTAATTCTTCTTAATTGATGGTTTACCGGATCCTTAAAGGATGGGCAATCCCAAGCATCCTTTAAGTTATTGTGCATTGCTATTACAGTTCACTTGAGTTGCTTTACATTGTATAAGTATGTACGTCCTGACTCGAGTGTTTTGTGTTTTACTTTACGCTCGGGTCAACCTGAGAGTCACAGCTTTGGATTCACCTTCTTGAACTAGAGATTTGTTGGAGCTTATCTGACCATCAATTAGTATATTTCTGATCCAGTTATTTCCTATTCGGTAATTCTTCTGCATCGGTGATCTATGTATCCAGACTTCTATTGTATCCATTTTTAAACTACGATATTTTGTATATGTTTTGAGAGTATGTAGATAGTAGCTTCATGAACTACTATGGTATTTTTTTTGCTGTGAGTTATTCTGATATTTCTGTCTCTGTAATTCTGTGTTTGATTTTCTTTGCTCCAAATTTAATTACAATCTGTTATTTTGAATTATTCATGTCCAACATGTGTGGATTTTTGTCGATTTGAATGGTCCAAAATAGTGGGTCGTTACATTTGTATCAGGGCTTTGGTTTTGGGCAAACCTTAGCCTGAGGAGTAAAAACTCATTAGAGATAAGGTAGAAATACCCTAAAATGAGTGAAATCAATCTCATAATCATTTCCTTGTGAGAGAACGTACATTCGAAGTATAAAATGATTTTCAAATGATTTTAAAGGTTTTTAAAGATTATTTTGGTATAAATTTTATTTCAAAAGCAAAGTTTTCTAAACTTCATCCTTTTTGCATGCACCTCATTAGTAAATCTCTTTGGTTAGGATTCGCTAGAATTTTGAACTTCTATCTTGTTCGATCCTGATGCTTTTTTTATATAGGAGTGGTATTCTATGGATCTGTTTGTTATCGGTAGTATGTTGGGTTGCATTAAGTGAGCTCTATTTTAGCTTTTGCTTAGCTGAAGTTGTCAAATCAAAGATATTTATGCTCCTGTTCTTCGTATGATATGAATTTGAGTCTTTCCAAATAATGAATATAAACTCTTTTGTACCGACATAAGTTATATATCTCTAATCTTTGTTAGGAATCTTTTGATTAGGGTTTCTCTATAATTGAGTCTCTGTCCTATTTTGAAATCCATCCTTGAATCATCCCTTGAAAAAAAATTGTTGATTGTATTTTGAAATTGTGTATACATCGAAATTATTATTTTGATAAGGATGATCATATTTTGTATGTAAAAGTGAAATGTTTTCGATTAGAATTATATACCTTTTAAAATGAAAATTTGAAGCTTTGAAAGGATTTGAAATTTTCGAAAATTATTTGGTTTATAAAATGATTTTAATGGAATGGTTTTGAAATTGAAATTTGAGTGATTGAACTCCAGCATTTTAAATTGGTTTAAGGTTTTGAAAATATATAATAATATGATTTGAAAGTATTTTTCCGAATAAAATATGTTTCAAATGATTTTAATGAGTTTCAAATGATTTTGAAGAAATTTCAAGAGAAGTTTTTGAGAAAATGAAAGTCTAGAACCCACTTATGTTGCTGGAAAATAATTTCGGTGATGAATGAATGCGTCATCGACATTGATTTTCGAGTTTCTGAGTGGGTGAGAGGCCATTCTAATAGCTTTGCTAAGCGTGTGATTTTATGAAACCAATTTGATTTCAAGTACCAAAGTATAATTTGATTTTCGAAAAGATATATGCATATATACGTGACACAGTTTTGAATTGGGCCAGTGTTCAGTTCTTGAGTTTCGAATTTGATTGACCTATCTTTTTGAATTGATTTACTGATTTATTGTTGATTTCCAACTCTTGGATTTGAAATATGATTTCTTCGACTATTTGAATGTTCGAACACTTCCAAATCAAGGTTAACTTTTCCAAGCTAAGTAATTTTGACAAGTATAAAGTATTTGATAAAGTATATGAGCTTAGTTTGTATGTTTTAATATGATTTAAATTAGTTTGAAACTGCTTTGTCAAGAAAATGAATAAGACTATTTTGAATTATAGTAGTATAAAATATAGATTGGAAATGTTTTGAATAAAGTGTGTGTATATATATATATATAAAGAATAATAATCTTTCCAATGGTAAATTGGATTTTTCATGTAGAAATAAATAGTCTAAAGGTTTTAAAAGGATGGTTTTAAACTTAGATACGAGTTTGGTTATAATTGATTTTGAGAAAATATTTGGTTTTGGTAATAGATTGGAATTTAAAACCCAGTATTTATATGATGATTTTAGAAACGGATTTATTTGACATAAATTATGTTGATTTGGAAATTTGGACTATTTTTCCGAACTTATTATTTTGGAAACTTTGAAACTGAAGATATTTGATTTGGAAGAAATGATTTGGTGAAATCATATATGATTTTGAAACTGAATTGATATTGAAATGATTTGAAATTGAGAACCTTGTATTATTTGGTACTTGATTTGGGATTTAACGAACTTATATAAAATGGGTTCGTAAAGTATGAAGTTGATTTGAAAACTGTTGATTTGAAAGGCACTCAATTTGGAAAGAGAAATCTTATATAATCGAAGTCTATATAAGTGTGATTTGATATACTATTGATTTGGAAAGTATTCGATTTGAAAATAAAATCTTATATATAATGGACTTTATATAAGTCTGATATTTGAAAGTGATTTGAAAAAGGTACTATATGATACATAATTTCGAAGTAAAGATATGGAAAGTGCCTTCTACTTGATATCTGCTTTGTGACCACATTGTGGATTCATTCTATCGATATTATTCTCCCTGATTTTTGGGTTTTTCGGATGTGATACTCGAGTGTCCTACCTTGGCGTAACCCATGGTCTTTTGAGCCCGACTGCATAGTGTAATTCACAGGGGATGTGAGAGCCTACGGGTACGGATGTTTCTTGGGGGATCCAGGCGTAACCATTGTGTATCTGCGATCTATTGGGTCGCTTGGTAGCATAATCAACAGGGGCTGCGAGAGCCTACGGGTACGGTTGTTTCCTGGGGGATCCAAGCGTAACCATTGTTTATTTGAGGTACTACCAGTCTTCATGGCGTAATCGTAGGGCTGCGGTAGCCAGCCTACGGGTATGGATGTTTCCTGGGTGATCCAGGCGTAACCATTGTGTATCCGTGATCCATGATCGACATGTTATGGTTTGGTTGTTTTGTTTGGATTGTACTTTCCGTATCTGTTTTTTTAAAAAGTTTTTCCAGTATTTTCATTGGGTTTTGAACAAGTCTACTAAGTACTTGAAGAATTCTAGCTTTGTGTCTGATCAACGCATAGCCAGAGCCTGCAGGAACGAGGATAAACTTGTTAGACATCGAGTTATTAAAGTATTTTGATAAAGTATTATATAAAGGATATTTTGATCATTTATTTTATCCTTTCAAATAATTGAAATTTATATAGCTTTAAAATAATGGTTCATCCTTGTCTTTCAACCTGTTTCTCCCTTCTAGCTATTCCTATTCTCCACCTTGTTAAACTTACCTATAACAATAGTTATCACGTATAATTTTAATCATCTTGTCATCTTTTCTTAATCCTATTTCATTCTATCTTTTTCTGTGTTTCCATATCTCGTTCCTTTTCGAGGACGAAAAGATTTGAGTGGGGAGAGTGTAACAACACTGTATTTTTTGATTATTTTAATTCTGTACTTTAATTATTTTAATTGAAATTCCTGGTTTACAAACTTTATTTATTTATTAAAATGGATAAATTTTGTTAATTTAAATATAAATTTTGATTTTTGTTTGAATTATAATTCCAAACCTGAATAAATGGAATATTTCGAAAAAAGTGGATTTTGGTCAAAATGGTCAAAATTTTACTTTTAAATTTAAAATTTAAAATTTTGAATTTTTGAATTTTATCCGTTGTTATGAAAAAAGATTTAATTTCAAAAATACTGCTTTTCGTTTCGTTGAAATCAGATTAATATTGTGAAAGTTATGCTTTTTACAACATTATGTGTAAATTGTTTTATTTAACAAATTTGTTTATTTTAATTTATATAAATTATATTTTTGTTTGTAAAATCATGTTCTAATCTGTATAACATGATATGTTATGCATATATTTTATTTTTAAAACATTTTTAAAGTATAGTTATAATTTTCAAATGTTGATTGTATATTGTTTTCAACTTTTAAATTCTAGTTTCAATTAAATAGCCATTTCTTTATTTATTTTCTAATTTTCCTTAAAAGAGTTATTTATTTTCATTTACGCTTTATTTTGTTCAGCATTTATTTTATTTACTTGACTTTTATTTATTTAGAAGTGTTTTTGAAATCTTTCAAAGTCAGTTGAATTTTATTTACAATTTTTAATTCCAGTTTCTATTAAATAGAGTATTTTCTTTATTTATTTCTTACTTTTCCTGAAACTATTTATTTATTTTTCATAATATCTATCTCTACCTTATTTTTCAATTTGGACATTCATTTATTAATTAAATGGTAAGTGTTTAGATACTTATTTATTTATTGGAAAGAAATTTCAAATATATAAATGGTATGTTATTTATCGAATTGTTTCTTTGACATATATTTTATTAAATGGATAAGTAACAAATCAATTTTGCAAATTAAGTAATAAACAAAGTTGTAAATAGCAATTAATTTATGTGTTTTATTTTATATGTTTCTACATCCGTTTTCTTATTTATTTCTTTGGTGTTTATATAAATGGTATGTTATTTATTGAATTTGTTTCTTTGGCATATATTTTATTAAATGAATAGGAAACAAATTAATTTAAGATACGTTACTTTGATTTTATTTTAGGCATATGTTTCATTTTCATTTCCTATCTTTATATTACCCATCTTTTTGATTCCATACCATAGCCGTTCAAATCAGTAGCCGTGCATTCCAAAAGGAAAAATAAAACCCTAGCCGCCTACTTTATTCTCATCTCTTTGTCAGCATTTTTCACGTGAAGAACTTTCTATAAGTAATGGCCGCCTATATTTTTATTTTCTTTTTTTCTATCTTCCCCTCTTTTTCATTTTTCTCTTTTTTCTTTTGGGTCTGCCTTGCATAGTTCGGCCTCACCCCTCCTTTACCCGCCACCTTCCTCCTCCACCTTCCCATCCACGACCTACACCACCACATCATCCTCCCAAAGCCAGGCTGTGAGCACCTAGGCCAAAAATCCACATCCAAAGCATGTTAACCATGACAAAACCATCCATTCGCCAAACCCCTTCATGTTTGCTTGCCCTATCACCTCACCACCACCCTTTCCTTTGACCGCACCACCTATCCATCACCCCACACCTCAGACCTGATCATGGCCGAGCCCAATATAGTGTAGGCTGAGCCTACATGCATCAAAACTCCACCTAGTGGTCTAGTACCTTAGTATTCTTCATGTTTTAACTCATACCCTTCCAATTCCTAGCTAGCCGTGCTATATGGACCCATACCCGAGCCTTTAACACCACCATGGCCGAGCGTATGATCCCCTAGGCCGAGCACTTGAGTGGTTAAAGCGTGGTCAAGCTATCTTTATATTTATTTATCTTAATTTCCTATTTGTTTCAGTCTAATTTCCGTAGAGTATATATTTATATTGCTTTATTTATTTTAATTACAAGATCTAAATCTGGTTGTTACCTCATCTCAAATCTTATCGTGCCTCCCCGCGCTCTGCGGTGTGTGGGTATTTTTATTTTGAATCAATCTCTAGCGGCGAAAAGGTGAGTATTCACGCTTGACATTCATACTTATAGAATTGTAAATTGATAGCAAGTGAGTTTGTAGAATTGTTATATCATGTTATACATGCCTGTGATATGAATTACCTGATGTTAAACCCTGTCATAAACTTGTCACATCATCTGCTATGTTATATACTGTCATGCTGTTTATTCATTTCTGTTTATCACACTGCAAGTTCCCTGTAGAATAGAATCACTAATTGGATTTAGAATCTTAATTTGTATGTGTGCATACATTTAATGGAATATGAGAAAAGAAAAAAAACCGTAAGGATTTGATTAATATATATGTTGTAATGTCCCGCTTTTTCGCACACTTTAAATTGACACACGTGCCAATTCAAACCATACGGAAGGGCGGATTGTTATGGGGTAAATAAGAAAAATAGAGAAGAAAAAAAACTAAACAGAATCTCACATCGGAAGGATAAAATATAATAATCAAATATACAGTTTATAAATCTGTTTACAAAACCATTTATATAATACATATCAGAGTTATACATACCAATAACAATGCAGCGGAACAGTGGGTAGTGCACTAGTATAAATAATAATAATATAAATCTTCGTCTTCGGCCTCCAGAGCTAAATCTTGCAGTCCTGAAACGCTCGGACTGACCCGAGCGAATTTGAAAAGACAAAAACACTCGAGTCAGAACTAAAAGATCTTATGTGAGTTAAATTAACAGAAATAAATATGAGTGCAGTAACTCAAGAGATGCTCGGGATTTACATCTCCTAAGGATCCGTTAAACTATTTACTATGTAGTATATTGCGCTATTATAATAGTGTCTATTTGTAAAATAAACTTACTTTTAAATAGCGTTAAGGCTTTACATTTTCCACCTTAACACGTAATAGTCCCAGTAGTCCATCCAATATTATGGTCCCTCCTGATCGGGAAGCCACCAGAGGATACCACACGGGCTACGGGAGAAATCCAAACTCGTACAAGGCGCGATAGGGTAGGTGACACGGCACAACTAGGCAATGCCAGGGTAGATATACCAATTGCTATCCGGGCTGGTGGAAACGCGCAGCGCGTAGCTACCGCCCACCTCGAACAAACTCCCCCAAAACAAAAATAAAAGTGGCCACTGAATCAATCCAAAGTCAAAGTATAATATCGAAGAGGTGTGTCCGATCAGAGGAATGACCTCATTGGCCCGAGAATCGCTCCTGTTTTAGCCACCTTATGCCAACTCACGGGAGTCGGGTCCACGTATTTACCTTGCAGGAAACGCCTCCACCAACCTACTTCATTCTGGAATCTCCACCGCGTACACGGTTGTTAAAGTGGTTTTCGGAGTTGGCAGAGAGTATCACAACTTCCGATCCCGGTCTCTTCAACAACCAAACGTTATTATAACACCGCGGTCCTTTAAAATAATTTATACTTTAAAAACCAGAATATAATATCCATTTCAAAACTATATAATATGATATCATTTCCTTTTAAAACCCAAAACAATATGATATCATCTTTATTTTCCAATATATTCTTTTCCAAAATCATAGGATTTTCAAAGTAAAATATTTAGAAATCAAAACTCTTGAATATAATATTTTCAAATTATACTATCTTGAAGATCATAACTTTGAAACAAGTTCCATTTCTCAAATGGTTAAATATTAAATTTCCTTTATAAACCAAAATAGCTTCTTTAGATTTCACAAACCAATTTCAAATATCGGTTTAAACTACCAAATACCATTTCAATTCTTACGTTTCAAAGCTTTAAATATTTCACCATTTCAAAAACAAACTCATTTGACAAACCTATATATATCAAATTCAATTACTTATTATTCCGACTTGAAATGTTTACTTAATGAATTCAATATAATTTAAGTAAAACCTTTAACTGCACATAATTGGAAAATCTTTCAATTTATTAAACATGATATATTCATTTAAATCAACCTGATATTCATTTAAATCACTTTACACAAAAATCAAGTTGTAAAAATCATATCCTTTAAAAAATTTAATTTTTATTAAATTTCAATTTAACTTAATATTCATCTTCCAAATCTTATTCTCATTTAAGTCATAAAAACTCCAGAAATTAGATTTTAAATAAATGCTTAATCGTATTTGATCTAAAAAATCAAACTTTATTTTATACTTCAAATCAAATTTATACAAAGCTTAAACCCGAAAATTACTATATATATATATAAATAACTAATTCAATATCCCATAAACCATATATATATATATAGCTTTACAAAACCATAAAAACATTCCAAAATATATTTTATATATATACCGCGGTGCCTGTATAAAATTTTCTACCCTATGGTCAAGTGATACGGATGTTTATCATTTCAATCCGCAATTTAAAATAAAATGCGGTTGTATATCATTTCGAACCGCAATCCCGAATGAATGAAATGCATAGCAACTTGCAATTAATAAAATAAATCATCCATTCATCCATCAAATCATACATCCATTTATAACAGTCATCATCCAATTTCAAACAATCATCAATATATAACAGGTGATAAATAATGGTATCAATTATCAGTTTATACTCAAAATAAATTTAATAACCGTTAATTGGCAGTTTATATGCAAAAATAAACGTAAACTTAACTGGCAGTTAATATGAAATAAAATTTAACATAACTATGCCTGGCAGTTAATATGAAATAAATAAATTCTAACTGTCAAATTTATATGCAATAAATAAATAAATTCACAGTTATATTAAATAAATGCGTTTAAACAGAAATAGTGAATAAAACATGCCAAACAGTCATAAAAAATTTTCTACTCATATCTAAAGTCAAATTAACAAACATAAGAAATTTTATAAGTTGTGAGTGGGTTAAAACACTCACCTTTTGAATTTAAATCGAATTTAAATCCGATTTACACCCAAAAATTCGACGGTCTCCAAATCTGTCCAAACCAGTGTCAAAAGATCTGGAATTTTATTACGATCCTAACAAAAAAAATCTCGCGTGAAACGGAGTTCGTAGGAGAAAGTTATACATGTTAATGGTGATTGAAATTTCAAAAAAGAAAAGAAAAAAGAATAGAAATAAAAGAACACCTTCAAGCGCCACGTCATCCCCCTTTCTTTCCCTCTCTCCCTCATGCTTTTTGCTTCCAGATTTTTCTGAGAAGTTTGAATTTTAGCTTTTGATTTGGTTTGGAATTTTTATTTGGATCTAGGATTTGTTTGTCTGCCATTGGGGAGGAGAAGGAGCTGATGAAATTTTACGCGCAGACAATTGAGAATAGGCGGAGGCTAGGGTTTAGCGGGGTATTTATAGATGAAGTTGGAATAGACAGATGGATCCGAATTTAAATGAATTCACAATTTGTCAAATTTAAATTCCAATAATCCATTTATTTGATTTTTTGATCTTATTATGAATAAATGGTCAACTTACCATTCCTATCATTTTTGATTGCAATTAGCTTCAAATTTATTAACCAAACCTCCATATCAAATAAAGATTTATTGCAAAAAATTTAGTGTTTACCTTTAATTAAAGTAAATTCAATAAATTATAAAATCTTATTTCAAATGAAATTTTATACCATTCGTATTCAATTCTCTTTATTAAATCAATCATCATCTTATGTATATATTTAACATTAGTATATATCAATTTACCCCAATTAAATAAAATTTTATTCCCAAATTGATTTACAGCCTAATATAACATTTGAATTTTATTCCCAATTCATAAATTACTACCTTAACTAAATTTTACGTTTCCCTTTTAATTTACATTTTCACCTTACGTTACTACATTAATTATCCTTAAAGTAACGTCTATTATTAATAACAATATTATAATTACTTATCATTTTATTTCATAAATTAATCCATTTATAAATATATGCACATCTACAAATTAAGATTCTAAATCCAATTTCTTATTCCATCTAGGTTCCATTTCTTCACTTTATGAATAACTAACATTTCCTATTCATTTGTTACATCTACTTATATTCACTTTATGAATAGTTTGATATTCCATTTATTACCAACTTTAATTATTGCAATCTATTATCTACATACAATTTGAATCTATTCATTTAATATAACAAATCAAATTTCCATTCACACCTTATTATCAACCCACAATTTATTGCAATTCATTATCTTAGATAGATTTTATACAATTAATATCAACTTTACATTAAATTTCTATCCAATGAATACTTATTCATCAATCAATTAAATATTTACTTTTCTTTCCCTCTATTTGATACTTAACCTAGTATACATTTAATGGGTAAACATAACATTGAATTATAATGCAGTTCTCATGCATGCTTCATTTCATATAAATTCCTCTTTATTAACTAAGTCACATTAACAAAACAAAATAATTTTTTTTATTTCAATCGATTACCAGTCTAGACTTAATATATTAAATAAACGGTTAACCTAAAACGATTGTTACCCCTTTAGCATTCAAATTCACTTACGACTATTATTAACACAATGTTGCCATTTGATTTATATATATTTAAATAAATTATATGAATGGGTAAAACTTTAAAAATTATCTTACCTGCAAATTTACTCACAAACATCCTAAATTACCAACTTGCAATTTATTTTTAATTACTAAATTTGCATTGATTATATCAAGTTGAGATTTAATACGTATTATTTCCTCAAATAAATAAATCTTTGGATTTAAATTCCCAAAACCATAAATTATGTCCTACCATAAATCTATGCTTTTATTATTTTACATTCACACTCCCGTTACTCTATAATAAATCACCAAGTAACGATATCCTAAACTAACATTAATTTATATATCAATCCTTATAACTCAATAAATTTGTCAAATATGAATAACCTTAACAATACTTACACATATTATCTTACTTACAATAATGTAATATTAAACGTTGAATTTCATTTATTTTGCAATACTTCAATTCAATTAATAAATACTGCTCCTATACTTAAATCTATATTAACAAATCGTTAGATTTGGATCGATAGAAATCGGTTTACCAAAGCTTACGTACACATTACGTAAATAAACAACTATATAAATTTGCCACCTATTAGCTCTAAATTTTATTCTTAAGTTTGTTACCTATCAATTTAGATTATACTTCCATCTATAATGCAAATCTAAATCTCCCCTAACTGCATAAATTAGGGCAATTTATTGCAATTGATTTCCCTAAACTTCATAAATTAACAAATTGAAACCTAAATAAAAACGTTTATTTATTTAAAAATCTTGTTGTTTAATTGAATTGACCATTCACGGATATAATTTACATCGTTCTCCAATTATTACTTAAATACATCACACAACGTTAAATCTATATTCAATACAATTTGTTACCAAAATTAATTTACCGAAAACAGTTACGCCCTTAAAATTTCTCTTCATTCATTAATTGCTAATTGTTATTCAATTAAACTCATTCATTTGATTTCCCTATTATGCATCAATTATAAACCCATCATCTTAATGGTGATGTCTACATTTTATACTATAAATTTACCCCTTTATATTCCAATATCAATGAATGCTCACATACAAATTTAGATCTTAACTCCAATTAATTAGTCCATTTAATCCATTAATTACTAACTTTAATTATTGAAATTTGATTGTCTAACATACAATTTGAACCTATTTCCAAATTTTCATAATTAATTAACTCTTACAATAGTTTACAAATAAAAGGGATTGTATTAAATAAATTATTTATTGTCCTGCATTTCTTTATTTCACCCATCTACATTCAATACCCATAATCAATATTTTATTTCATTGTTAAATCCAATACTTGCATTACTTTACTTATTCTAACTTATATCCAATGCAACAATTTCCACTATTTCTATTAATTACAATATATAGTTAAATTTGTAAATTCTAATTTCCCTTGGTACATCAAATTTCACATAATCTTTCATATAAATAACTAAGATTTTTATTCCTTTCTAAATTTAAATTAAAAATCCTATTAATTATATTCATTTTAAACATCGAATTTACATGGGTCGTTACACTCTCCCCCACTCAAAACTTTTCGTCCCCAAAAAGGAAAAGAAGGAAAAGAAGAATTAAATACAATACATCTTATTCAAAATATTTAACTTATAAACAATTAAATTTACAAAATTAATTACTTTAATAAGATATCCTAATTTATAACTATTTAATCCTTTATATTTAGATTATTAAAGTTTGGAAAAACATTTTCAAAATATTTCTAAGATACTGCAATTTCTTATATAATCCAAAGGGTTACAATTTATATAAAGTGAAATATTTAAGTGGTTTCAATCCTAACAACAAATCAATACAACAACCATCAGTTCAACAAACAACATACACACGCATACAAAACAACCATTAAATCAAACAAACAAATAGTTGTTCGGGTTCAAAACTTTTAAATTGTTCATAATGAACAATAACTACTAGCGTATCATTTACTCAACAGTCTTAGATAAATCCAAATAAATTATTCATTCACCCCAAATCAAATTTTAAAGTACCCTTGCCCAAACAACCATCAACAACAAATTCAAACAACAATCAACTTAACTTATTAATAATTTCATCTCATACCTTTGTTATTTGATTTTCTCTTTTTATTTAAACCACATAAATTTTCCTTTTATAATTTATATTTATTTCTAACAAACTTTAAATTTTATTTTCTCATTCAGTGGTTGTTTCCTTTATTTCTACTTATTACTTACAATTATTTATTTTCATTTATTCGGGTCATGTAAGTTTCTTTTATTTGTATTATATTTAATGCACTTCTCAATTTCAATCATTTATTTAATGCTTAATTTCTATTATAATTAATTATAGTAACCCTTTTTTAATTACACTTAAATTCTTAACCTTATAATATCCATTCTTATAAGTAAAGGATTTTATTAATTCATTCACTAACGTTTTGCAGTCATTTGTTTTTCTTTTTACTTAAAATTTCTCAATTTCATTAAATAAGGTCATGCCAGTTTCCCCCCCTTTCACTATAATTATTCATTTATTTATTATCGCATGATCTCATTTAGTTACCCTTTAATTACTTAAGTTTAAATCATCTATTTGTCATACTTACCTTTAATTATATTTACTTGGTAAAATTTCAATTAATACTTAAGTTTAAACATTAAATTCTCATTTATAATAGCAAATTCATTGGATACTTCATTCCCTACTTTTACTTGTACAATTTCATTACATTCCCTAATAAACATTTCAACTTTTAATATTTGGTAAGTTATATATGTTTTTAAAGAATATACTTGAAAGTTATACAAGTTTCTCATTTCCTATGGTAAATTTAACATTTAATAATAATATTCTTTATTTCATAAGTTATAATTTGAACTTTCATTTAAGACCATTTTTAACCTATCATTAAATCTCTTATTTCCTTTAGAGGTTTTAATTTATTAATTACCTATGTTTCGATTCACTATAATAATTGAAACAATTAATTAGTGGAAATTTAAGAATTTAATACTGGGTTAAATTTTCACTTTATTTTAAAATAATAGATAAATATATTCTTACAACTTATATATCTCTAATTATTTTAAAACAATTTAAAATTTAGATATTTTAAAAATGAATCTGTAGTAGAATTTACTACAGTGGCCTTTCCCCTTCGAAACTCGAAAATGAAAGTCGATGATGCGGCCGCCATCACCGAAATTATTTTCCAACGATAAAGAGGAAAGTACAAAACTTTTTCTTCAAAATCTTCTTTAAAACAATTCTTCCAAATTATATTGAAATATTTATATCCGAAAATACTTATAACAATATTATTATATTCCAAATCATTTGAAAGAAGTTTTCAAAAACCCCGGAACTTAAGTTCTAAATTCCCAAATTACATTTATTTATTTTTAATCTTATTTACCTATTATTTATAAATTTTATTCCTAACAACCAATATATTGCAACCAAATATAGATATCATCTGAAAATTTTATTTTATATATAGAAAATATAATAGGCAAAATTTGACATCTAAACTTGTTTGAAATTTTGTAAATGATTAAGAAATTTTAAGAGTGATGAAATGGGTAAATTTTAGAATCTAAACATAAAATTTGATTTTATTCATTTATTTTAAATTTATTTAGGGCCCGTTTGGCAAACAAAAGCAAAAGGACTTTTGCTTATTTCAAAAGTCCTTTTGCTTTTAGAAAGTTAAAAAGTAAAAAGCATATTTGGAAACTTTTGACTTATAAGTCAAAATTGAAAAAAAAAGTTAAAAATTCAAATTTTAAAATTTTAAAATTTAAATTGTAATATTTCGAATTTGAAAATTTCAAAATTCAAATTTTGAAATTTGAAATTTCAAAGTTCAAAATTTGAAAATTTTAACTTTTAAAAATTCGATATTTTAGAGTTCAAAGTTTTGAAATTTCAAATTTTAAAGTTCGAAATTCGAAAATTTGAAATTTTAAAATTTGAAATTTTAAAATTCGAAATTTTGAAATTCGAATTTTGAAATTTTGAAATTGTGAGATTTGAAATTTCAATTTTGAAATTTTAAATTATCAAAATTTCGAAATTTGAAAATTAGAATTTGGGAAAATTTGAAATTTGAAATTGGAAGTGTTAGTTTGAAAATTCAAAATTCAAATTTGAAATTTGGAATATGAATTTTTAAAGTTCAAATTTTTGAAATTTCAAATTTTAAAATTCGAAATTTCGAAATTTGATGTTTTGAAATTATGAAATTCGAATTCTGAAAATTTGAAATTTCAAAATTTCAATTTTGAATTTGTAAAATTTTGAAATTTGAACAAAATTTTGAAATTTGAAAATTTAACTTTGAAATTTTGAAATTTAAAATTTTTGAAATTTGAAAGTTTGAAATTTGAGATTTGAAATTTGAGATATGAAATTCTGAGTTTTTGAATTTTTGAAATTGAAAATTTTGAAATGTGAAAATTTTGAAATTTGAATTTGAAATTTATAAATTTTGAAATTTTGAAATTTGAAATTTGAAATTTTGGAAATTTGAAAATACATTTTTTTAGTATTTTTTCATATAAAAAATCAACTTATGTAAGTCGAAAAACAAAAAAAAATTGCTTTTGCAATAAGTTGAAAAGTGACTTTTAAAAGTCGGTAGATTTTGTTTATCCATATTGACTTTTTAACTTTTGCATTATATAAGCAAAAAAGCAGCTTATTTATTGTCATCCAAAAGCCCCTATGAAAATAGCCATTTTGGCCACTGACACGGATTTCGACGAAACAAGTTTCATCGGATCCGTATCGGTGAATTATTGTAGGGTTTCGAGTTTCGTAGCGATCAGACTTGTCGTTTGATCATACCGACTCGAAACGCCTTGGAATCGAAACTGAAATCAATTGAAATCAATTTGAAAATATTGATTTCAGCATAACTTTTTCATACGATGGAATTTGGACGTGAAACTTTTTCCATCGCGTTCAGAATATTTTAAAACACCTATTTTGATATATGGGTTTACCCAATTTTGTTTCGGGGTTAGAACGGGCTTTTCGGGCGATAGATTGTTCAGCACGTTTATTTATCTGGTCCATCTACTCTATTTCAACCCTACCGATTAATACCCTGTTATAAACCCTAATTTCTCCTTATTCTCATTTGTCTGTACGTACCTTCTTTCTCAACTCCTTATCCCAATGACAAACAAAACCTAATTCCCAAATTCCAAAAAATAATTTCAATTTCAAAAAAAAAAAACAAACAAAAAAAATTTGCGGATCTGCAACAGCTTCTGGTCGCGCTTCGGGTTTCAGAGGAGAAAACCCTAGAGCAACTTCGGGTCAGGAAGAAAATGACTCGGGTCGCTCCGGGTTTGTTTTAGCGAAATCTCTAAGCAAGCACCGGGGATTTGAGGCGGCGCACCGAAGTCGAACCCGAAGTCGACCCAGGACCAGAATTTTCCATTTTTCAAATTTTCGTAACTTTTGCATACGAGCTCGGATTCACGCGCGATTTGTTTTGCTGGAATGGTATCGGAATTTATGACGTTTTGGCACTAGTTTGGATGAATTTGAATACTGTCCAATTTTTGGGTTTAAATTGGATTTGAATTCAATTTAAATTCAAAAAGGTGAGTGTTTTAACCCACTCACAATTTCTAGAATTTCTTGTGTTTGTTAAATTAATTTTAGATATGAGTAGAAATTTATTTATGACTATTTGGCATGATTTATTCGTCATCTCAGTTAAATCGCATTTATTTGACTTAACTGTTAATTAATTTTATTTATTGCATATAATTTGACAATTAGAATTTATTTATTTGCATATTAACTGCCTGTCATAGTTATATTTATTTTTATTTCGCATTAACTGTCAGTTAAATTTACATTTATTTTGCACATAAATTGCTAGTTTAACATTAGTTAAATTTATATAAACTGTTAGTTAATACATGTTATTTATTACCTGTATAATTTATATGCTCTATACTGATGTTGTTTAAATTGGATGATGATTGTAATAAAATGGTTGATGATTGATATCTGGATGAATGGATGTTGTATTTTATATCGTATAAACTGCAAGTTATCGTGCATTTCATTCATTCGGGATTGCGGTTTGAAATGATATAAAACCGCATTTTTATTTTAAATTACGGATTGAAATGATAAACATCCGTATCACACTATGCCACAAAAGGCTTTTAACAGCGTTTGATAAACGCTGTAATACGATACAACAGCGTTAGTTCAAACGCTGTATAACGACATGCTGTCGTATATACAGAACTTACAACAGCTTTTTGATAAACGCTGTTGAAACATCACTTTGACAGCGTTTCGTACAAGCTGTCAATAATGTTTTTACAGCGTTTTCAAACATGCTGTATTATGTTTCTACAATGTTAATAATTTAGTTGTCGAAGATGTTTTAATTCTACTTTAACTTTTTACAATAGTTTTTATAAACGCTGTTATTGAATCATCAACTATTTCGACAGAATGTACTAAACGCTGTTATTGACTATTTATAGATAATTACAGCACGAATTGAACGCTGTTGTTTCTTCGTTGACAGCATTAATCAGACGCTGTCTTCTATTTATATAACAGCTTTAATATTCCACTCTATTTTTGAATATTCCAGAACTATATTTTGAGTATATTGAAGCAACTAGTATATATAACATGTTCTAATAACTATTAATTAGTTACATAAACTAGTTAAGACAATATTAATAAACAAAAGACATCCATAAACCAAGTTTCAATAATATCCATGAACAAAAATAACAAAGTAAACCAAGTTGCCACAAATTCTGTTAAACAAAGACACGTTATATGTTAAACAAAAATATAATATCAATACAGTTAGTCCGCACCAAATGCCAACAACAAAACGTGCATCTAAAAAGTTTCATATGCTTGCTACTTGCTACGGAAGAAGAATGTGTCATCGCCATCTTTAATTACCTGCAATGAAGAAATTTGAAGTCAGTGAGTAAACGCCATCTAAAAATTTTGAAGTTTCATATGCTAAAATGCTTAACTTCAGAAGGATATTTAGAAATTTATGTTTTTTTTATTTAAGGATTTTTGTAAAAATTCTCTATGTTAATGGAATCAATCGAACTTAATTATCTTGATTATCATGAATGCGATGGAATTAATTATATTAAAGCAGTTCAGTTTTTGTATTATTTAATTTTCTTTCAATATTCGCCCACCGCAAAATAAATCCCTGGTTACGTCCCTGAATACATTACCCACATTGCTCGCGTGGTAAATACGGGCATGTGTACTGGTCATTGCCATTATAAAATATAGTTCGTAGTTTGACCGAAACGTTTATGAAATTACCAATAAAAGCATTTAGGAACATTGCGCCGGTTGCAAAAGTGAATTTGGTTAGATCGAGAACTGCTTTTGGTTAGACCCTGGTAGGTGTGGACTTAATAAGAAGAGTATTATGACCTTGCTGTTGCTGCTGCTGCTGCATTTAATTTGTTGAAATCTCTGCAGCAGCATTTCCCTCTGACCAGGGGTCGTATCAGCTAGATCAGGCCTACCACGAAACTGCACCTAAATTAAAAACATAAAGTAATGTATTAAAATATGGAGATTCAGGAATGTACTGCATAAGTCGCATAAATTACGCAGGTGATATATAAAATCTATGTATTAAATCAGACGGCTAAGACACTACACATAAAGTGCTACGTACAGCATATACCGCGTTTTGATTTGGAAATGCAGGCGAACCATAATGCCTCCCACCTAAAGTGAAGGTGATTGAACCCTCCCACCTAAAGTGCCATGGTTTGACCTGACAGAGGACAATTTGAAGTGGTAAAAAAAGGCAAAGCTTGCTGGTTTGTTGAAATGAACTTTGGGGACTGGGCTCCTACCGCTGAAGTCTTGGACATTTGCAGCTGAATGCAGCTTTTTTCTCCTGTTCATGATAGTCCCACGTTAATATAATGTATCGCGCATAAATATTACACACAAATATTAACAGATCCTGTAAGTTCATACACCATGCGAATATGCTAACTCCCAATATCATATCCCAATTTCAAGATACATGGAATCCACGTCAAGAAGTAATTAATTGAGTACTCCCCATGGATTTCCATCAACTTCAAGTGCCAATTTATAGTCCATGTCTAACAGAAATAAGCATTGTTTTGTTCTTCAAGCATTATATATAATATGTGTGTGTTATTGTAAAAGGATTTTACCATTTGTATTCTTAGAGCATTCCCAACAGAGCGGCTAAATTCAAGTGGGGGAAGAAGAAAAAAATGAAAAGAATTCTCACTCATCCAGCAGTAAACCTGCTTTTAAAATAAAATTCACGAATGCTCTAAGCGCATTGAATATTAAAAAAAGAAAAAATATTTATACCTAAACGATTTTCAGAAAACCACTTAAAAAGTAAACGGTTTTTTGAAAGCCGTTCAGCGATCCACGATCATTAAAAAAAAATCGCCACTTTTTTTTTCCACTCAGAATCTCACGGTTGGGGCGTGAGAAAGAAAATAAAAATGGAATTCTTTTTGGAATGCTCTTGTAGATTGCAATGAAAATATAAGTAATGTTAATTGTCTTGAGTTAGTTGCAAGTTATTCAGTCCAGAACCTTGGGTTCGAAACTGTGCAGAGTCATGAGTCTCATCGTTTAATTCATGCTTAAAAAATATAATTCTCCCATTCGATGCTTTCACCACCCTACATATATTTTTCTATATAAATTTGTTTTTTTATTTCTCTCGAATGTCCATTGATGAAAGACACGAAAAAACTTCGTACATGCAGACTATTAATATTTAAAAAATGCAGTAAAACTAAATAAGCTATAAATTAAATGGTATATACATTATGATTACATGAATCTATAAATGGCCTTATGATTTGACAAATTTAATGACTCTTGTTCAACTAAGTCAGACCAACTCATTATTATTCTTGAAAAATATATGCTACTATGACCTATCTTGATTCATACTAGTGTGAAAATGGACTAATCAGAAATTTGGATTTTGTGCGGGAACATTTAAAGTTTTGGACCAGACACAACGTAGAATATTAATTAAAAATTGACATACTGATCGTATTAAGAAAACCGACAGAAGCAATGTTACTTTTAAAAAGAAAGCTGGAATCAAAGCAGAGGTGTCAGCTGCTTTGAAAAAGTACTTTGTGCTAACTGATCAAACTCTATATCGAGCAATGCTAACTAGAGGAGCCCCCCAGTTCTACGTATATGCATGTGCATATTTAACGTACAACATCCACTAATAAATTAAATAAGCAGAGGCATCAACTGCTTTGAACAAGTGCTTTGTGCTAACTGATAAAGCTCTAAATCCAGTAATGCTAACCAGTGGAATCCAGTTCTATGTACATGCATGTGCATATTTAATGTATAACATGCATTAATAAATTAAATTATTTAACTTTAACAATAAAAATGGAAACTTTAATTAATATCTTTCCAAAAAAATTATCAGAAGGGAAACACTTCGGCATGGGTCAACAATCCAGAAGTACAAATACATTATGAATTAACTGACATGTGCATCGAACATCATGTGTTGCCATTCTAAAATAGAGATCCTCAAATCTACTAGCACCACTAGTTTTGAATGTAATGATAGTTTTATGGGCAATTCTAATTAGCACCACTAGTTTTGCTGTCCAAACCCCACTCTTTTTTTTAGAAAAGGCATATTTTTATACGCAATTTGCGTATTTTTGGTTATTAGTGAAATCAATCAAAATTGGGTCCAGAAATAAATAAAAAAACGATTTAGTCACACTTGCCCGTCACGGGCGTGGGTGTTAGCAACATCTCCGTCCATAGCAGACGTGTGTGATAACCACCGTCTGCAGCTGGCATGGGGTTAGCTAAATTTCTAAATATCCTACTTAAGTCGTTTTAATTACATGTTTTTCATTATTTTACAAAGAGTATGCGATCAGTTGACAATTCATTCATCGCTTTGGAAATTAGTTACTTCAGAAACTTTGTTACCCGGAGCTTTGTCCCCCTTTCTACAAAGAAGATAGAGGAAAGGCATTAGTCAATACAAAGCCTGATGTTTGCATAAAAGAAGATAAAGGAAAGGAGGTAGCTAATCCTAAGCCTATTGTTTGCATCAAAGAAGATAAATGGAAAGAGGCAGTCAATCCTAAGCCTGCTGTTTGCATCAAAGAAGATAAAGGGAAGGTGGCAGTCAATCCAAAACCTACTGTTGTGATTGAGATTAGTCCAGATACTGTTGAAAATGTTAGAAAGAGATCAGGAAGCAAGAAGAGTAGGAAGAAGAAAGTAAAAACTATGAGTAAGTGCTATCAGCTCGTAGCAAGGCCGCTTGTGAGATTACCAAGAAACCCAAGGTTACAATTCCTGATATTGATGCATCAGATGTAGGGGATCAATTGGATGTTGCGGACTATGTTTAGGATCTTTACAGTTTTTACAAGCATGCAGAGAATGCATTCATGCCTTGCCACTACATGGACACACGAGTCGAGATCAATGAGAAGATGAGGGCGATATTGGGAGATTGGTTAATAGAAGTGCACTGGAAGTTTGGAATGATGCCAGAGACACTCTATCTCACTTTTTACATCATCGATAAGTATCTATCAATGGTGAAGGTTATTAGAAGAGAACTATAGCTTGTAGGTAATAGCTCAATGCTAATCTCTTCCAAGTATGAGAAGATTTGGGCTCCCCAGGTTAAGGATTTCATTACCATATCCGATCGAGCTTATAGCCAAGAGAAGATTCTAGGCTTGGAGAAATTGATTCTAAACAAACATGAATGGACTTTAACTGTCTCGACGCCATATGTGTTTCTTGTCCGCTTCATTAAGACTGTAATGTCTGATAAACAGTTGGAGCATATGGTGTACTTCTTTGCAGAGTTGGAGCATATGGTGTTATTGTGTTGCATCCACCCGTAGTGAAGGTGGTAAAGGAATCTAAAGAAACAAAAGGTTGAAGAGAAGCTTTATGATAATATGAGTGTTCTTATATGGGGTTGGGTCATCTACTGATGAGGATTTGAGAGAGAACATAAATAATATATGTACTATTTGGCGGTGTTATGTTTTGTTTAAAGAACCTAGTTTTGATGACGATGTTGTGGTTTCTTCAAATAAAAAAAAAATTATTTACTTAGTCTGACTGTCAAAACAATAAAAATAGAACTAATATACCAGCATGGGAAGTTGCTTTTATAACATACCAGAGTATTGACATGCAAAATTTGCATGTATATATCTACCATTTGCTTTAACATATCAACTGGAGTAAACAATAAATATAATGAATAATGAAAAGATAGTAAGTAAAAGTTAAAACCTGCCAATTTCAGCACCCATGTAGACAGTCATGCCCTTAGCTACCCTAAAATGCCGCTCAAATCATCATGCCCAACATCTTGTTTTTCCATCTCAATCTACAATAATGATAACACGACATAATTTCAAAACTAACATATGCAAATGTTTTTGTGCCATTTAAAAGTTATAAAATGTTAATAACATAAACAATACCTTACTTTATCCATTGCAAAAGTAGTTTCTTTGTACTGTCTACTTTTGCTTCTAACTTGATAATCCTAGTTTCTCCCTCTGTTCCATACTTTTTCTTTATATCTCTATGCATCAACACTGTTTTGCCATGGTTGTACTCAAATATTGCTTAGAAACTGTAGCCAAGCCGACAAGCTTCAGCTAACATGTTGTGATCTCTGTTGATTGCTTCAGACCCCCTGATTTTTCAAGCTTTAACTAACAGAGCATTGGCCTAAATCTCTCAGCTCCACGGATTCTGACCTCTACTTCACCATGTTTATGTCGTATTCCCAGTTTTCTGGCTTAATACGCTGTGCTAGACCAACATCTTCTATCTCATTTAATACACTGTGTCCATTAAACACACGAGGTTCATTTAATACATATCAAGATAAGACATTATTATTACATAAAAAGATATTTTGTTTAAAAACAGGTATGCTCTTTTATTAAAAAAATTTCTTTGTATTTGATAGGGGTAAGAAGGTAAGTTTCATCATGTATATGTATTATTACTTTGTTTTATGTTTTCTATATGTTTCCAATTATCTAAACTATTCCTGTGTATTATTTCTGTAAAAAAAATGACGTTATTATGTACTACATCCTGTTATTCTTATCTGAACTTGAAGCCTTTTATATATTATAAATGTAGCCTTCCAGGTAATAAACAAAATTTGGATTATAAAATATAACAAATAATAAAATTACATCAACATAAAAAATTGATAACGTGATCAAAAATTTGAATCAAAATCCCTCAAATCAAGTACAACAAAAATCTATCGGACGTTTCACAATGTTGAAAATACCAGGTAGAGAAGATCACCAAAACTACATAAATGTATCTTATTTTGAACACCTAATATTTTGTGTTCTTTATTTGTATAAATTACATAATATTCATAGTATAATGTTTGTTTTTAAATCTCAAAGTTTTCTAATATTTTGTAGATATAATGCTCTTATCATATAGGTTAATTTCAGAAATGCTAACTCCTTTAAACTATATTTTAAATACTAAGTATATTTTCTTAGATCTCTTCTTCTTTTTATTTTTATTTTTTGAACATAGTAGTTTTTTCTTTATATGTTATGTATCATCTACAGAAAGTTTTGAATTATTCAAACTTTTAATCCTCTTATAATCACAAACTAAAAAAAGTGCTGATTTTCTTCCCTCTTCCATTTTAATCATCGATTTGAATGTAATTTTAAACAATTAAAAGTTCCCGAAACAATTCAAAATTTTGTATTGTCAGAAATTTGTTTGTGTGTCATATAACGTGCATTATACGTTAGTAATTAACCTAACAACATTACATGGATTTTCTTTTCCTTGAAAATAATGTTACATTGATTAGGATGTTAAAGATTATCATTGTTTAGAGTTCAAAACATCTCATTGGAACAATTTCCCTAATAGTAATAATATATCGGATTATCACCCAAAACTCAGTTAGCAAGGATAGAACTGAAAGTTTTAATGAATACAAAGTAGAATAGCAGCACAATGACCCTAGAGATTGCATATGTTTTTGTACTGAATCATATACAGTCTCATAAAAGCATCAAAAAAGCCAACAAGAAAAGCAACACAGAAATCACCTATGCATAATAGAAGAAAGGACCATCAAACATATACAAACATAAAAAGACAACCATAGTAAAAAAGAGAGATTACCCATCATACAAAAAAGATAAAGTTGAACAAATAAATCAGCTATCCTATATAGCAAGAAGTTCACTGTATTACAGGTAGAATTAGAGACATCTTATGTTTCATTTTTTTTAGAACACAATGATCACTAAAGACCAAGAAACCAACTTTTGAATATTGCTTTCAGCTTTATTTATTTATTATATATGAATGATAGAAGTCTTGTGAGTACATTATAGTCAGAATGGCATAACTTTATAAACATAAAAATAAAGAAGACAAAAAACGAAAAAGAAAGAGATAAACTTACAAACTTGGTCCATTTTCATCATGACCAGCAATCAAAAGTGAAACTCCAAAAGGTTGGACTGTGTAAGAGATCATAATAATTAGAAAAAGTGTTGTGGTTCAGAAGAGAACATTCAAGTTATTACTAGCACACACAAATGCATGTAATTTGAATCGCTAGTGAATATACACACACTATGTGTGCATGTGCGCATTTTGATATTCTATAGAACTATTTATATTGCAAAGAAAAATGTTTAAAAATAAAAATGTAGCAGTAATTACCATTGATTCTTCATCAGCTTTTCCAAATCGAAGAGCAAGATAAAAAAGAACTTGTGTTTTAGGCTCCACTGTCACATGTTCACCATATAAACTTGTTATTCTGATAAAATACAAGTTCAAAGTCAATGAGTAACACATGTAGGAAAACTGAATGTCATTGCCATTTCCTAAAAATCTAAGAGCACCTGAGTTTCAACACATGCATCTTCCACAAGGGTCCATGCATCAGCAATCAACCCACTTATTCCTTAGCCTATGCGCTCATTAATTTACATTAGAACAATGGTTCAAAAGGGAGTGAATGATTCTAATATAACCCTAAACTAGACCTTATTTCTACTTTTATGTTGTGCTATGAATAACGATTAAGAAAACTCTAGAATCGCCATAGTTCTGAAGTGTGTCTTTGTGTACTAATTGGAAGGAACATAATGACTATAAATACTTATAATTTAACTTTTGCACCATAAGTTGGAGTAAATTACCAAGTTAATCATGCATTACAGACATATTTTATTTTTCATTTTTTTTGTTTACATACTTAATTAGCACAGAATACAGAAAGTGGAGGGGGTGATAATTTGTCCCATATTTTGGATCATTTCGCTTGGTGTAATATTTGCAACTGTAATTTAAACACACATAACACCTATTCAAATTATTAAATATGCACAAACAAGATTCCATTTGATGCATAAGTATACTTCCAAATTAAAACAAACACGTACTCTAGGATTTTCTTTTTCCTTTCCATGGTCATTTAACCTACAGTAGGTTCATTCCATGGGCAGATTATTATGTAACAGTTGGTAGATATAATTAACTAAATTGAGTCATATAACTTAGTGGATATCTCAATTTATCTTAACAGATATCTCAATTACCTGAAATAAATTACCTAAAGTAAATCATTTATCATAGTAGATATCATAGCATAAATATATTGATTGCAATTAAAACACAATGACTTACATAATAATAACAAAAAAATAGTAATTTCAAATGATGCATCTAAAGGTTAAATAAATTACCTCACATTAGGTTTTTAAAGGCAATCAACTAGGAATTCTTCAGTGATAGATGCTTTTAGTTATTGAGTGAACGAGAAATTTGGGTCATGTTCTAATGTTTGC
The DNA here is from genome assembly GCA_030765085.1 of Allium cepa. Lineage (NCBI taxonomy): Eukaryota > Viridiplantae > Streptophyta > Magnoliopsida > Asparagales > Amaryllidaceae > Allium > Allium cepa. The sequence goes on along the minus strand of CM060931.1, from coordinate 326,903,674 downwards.
CAAGGATGGATTTAAGGGGTCTTAAGGCTCAATTGAACTGGATACTGTAGGTGAAGGGGACAAACAAAATTCATGATAGATTTCATGAACATTTGATGTATATTTCAATTTTTAATTAGGTTTAAATTAGGGGAGGATATAAGATTTGGGGTGCGGGTGAAATTAGCGAGGATTTGGGATTTTGTTGACTTCTCACTTTGCGTGAAGAGAAGGTGAGAAGGAAGAAAGGAAGGGAGGCAAAGTAACCGCGTAATGAAATAAATGTGAAAATGAAGCGGGTTATTTTAAACAGCGTTCGCACTTTCATTTTTATTTTTCAAAACACTATTGTCAGAACTTACGGGAGAAACGCTGACAATTAGTGCCGAGAAAAGCACATTTTCTTGTAGTGTCACTTGACCATAGGGTAGAAAATTTTATACAGGCACCGCGGTAAATATATAAAATTATTTTCGGAAATGTTTTACTATGGTTTTGTAAAGCTATATATATATATATATATTTGGTTTATGGGATATTGATTTGGTTATTTATATATATATAGTAAATTTTCGGTTTTTAAGCTTTGTATAAATTTGATTTGAAGTATAAAATAAAATTTGATTTTCGAGATCAAATAGGATTAAGAATTTATTTAAAATTAAATTTCTGGAGTTTTAATGACTTAAAAAAAAGAGTAAGGTTGGAAGATGAATATTAAGTTAAATTAAAACTAAATGAAAAGTTAGAATTTTTAAAGGATATGATTTTTGTAACTTGATTTTTGTGTAAAGTGATTTGAATGAATATCAGGTTGATTTAAATGAATATATCAAGTTTAATAAATTGAAAGATTATCCAATTATGTGAAGTTACAAGTTTTACTTAAAGTATATTGAATTCATTAAGTAAACATTTCAAGTCTAAAAAATGAAGTAATTGAATTTGATATATGTGGGATGGTCAAATGAGTTTGTTTTTGAAATGGTGTAATGTTTAAAGCTTTGAAACGTTAAAATTTAAAATGGTATTTGGAAGTTTAAATCGATATTTGGAATTGATTTGTGAAATGTAAAGAAGTTATTTTGTTTTATAAAAGTAATTTAATATTTAACCATTTGAGAGATGGAATTTGTTTCAAAGTTATGGTTTTCAAGGTAGTATAATTTGGAAATATTATATTCAAGAGTTTTGATTTCTAAATATTTTACTTTGAAACCACTATGATTTTTGGAAAGAATATATTGGAAAATAAAGACGATATCATATTGTTTTGGGTTTTAAAAGGAAATGATATCATATTTATATGGTTTTGAAATGGATATTATATTCTGGTTTTAAAAGTATAAATTATTTTAAAGGACCGCGGTGTTATAATAACGTTTGGTTGTTGAAGAGACCGGGATCGGGAGTTGTCATACTATCTGCCAACTCCGAAAACCACTTTAACAACCGTGTACGCGGCGGAGATTCCAGAATGAAGTAGGTTGGTGGAGGCGTTTCCTGCAAGGTAAATACGTGGACCCGACTCCCGTGAGTTGGCATAAGGTGGCTAAAACAGGAGCGATTCTCGGGCCAATGAGGTCATTCCTCTGATCGGACACTCCTCTTCGATATTATACTTTGACTTTGGATTGATTCACTTTTACTTTGATTTTTGGGGGAGTTTGTTCGAGGTGGGCGGTAGCTGCGGCTACACGTTTCCATCAGCTCGGATAGCAATTGGTATATCTACCCTGGCATTGCCTAGTTGTGCCGTGTCACCTACCCTATCGCGGCTTGTACGAGTTTGGATTTCTCCCGTAGCCCGTGTGGTATCCTCTGGTGGCTTCCCGATCAGGAGGGACTATGATATTGGATGGACTACTGAGACTATTACGTGTTAAGGGCTATATGGGTAACCCCTTAATGCTAAGAAAAAAGTAAGTTTATTTTACAATTAGACACTATTATAATAGCGCAATATACTACATAGTAAATAGTTTAACGGATCCTTATGGGATGTAAATCCCGAGCATCTCTTGAGTTACTGCACTCATATTTATTTCTGTTGATTTAACTTACGTAAAATCTTTTAGTTCTGACTCGAGTGTTTTGTCTTTTCAATTCGCTCGGGTCAGTCCGAGCGTTTCAGGATTTGAAGATTTAGCTCTGGAGGACGAAGACGAAGATTTGTATTACTATTATCTAGTATATTATTCCACTACAACATTTAATTCCGCTGCAATGATATTTTGGTATGTGAACTCTGATATTTATTGTATAAAGAAGAAGCAAATGTTTTGTAAACAGTTTTATGAACTACATATTGATTATTCTATTTTATCCTTCCGCTGTGAGATTCTGTTTTCTTTTTTTTCTCTTCTCTATTTTTCTTATTTACCCCATAACAATCCGCCCTTCCGTATGGTTTGAGTTGGCACGTGTGTCAATTTAAATCGCGCGAAAAGGCGGGACGTTACATCTGGTGTCAGAGCTTTGGTTTGGCGATAAACCTTAGCTTTGTGGGGTTTGACTCTTTACTAATAGGGTAGTAATACCCTATGGGAGTCGCTGAGTGTATATATGAGAGAGCGTAGTTGTTAGTGTTATAAAAAGGTTTTAATATTGTGTTAATCTGTTCCGTTTTGTATTTATAAATTCTGGTTGGTGCATGGGACGCTGTGACATCAATAGGAATTTCTAAACACTTAATAGGACAGACCGACATAATATTTGTTTTTAATATAGATAAATGAAATAACTTTGCCTATTATATTTTCTATATATAAAAATATTTTATAAAGACATACATTTTGTTGCTATAGATTGGGTGTTAGGTAATGAAAATATAAATAATAGTTGAAACTAAGTTGAAAATAAAATAAATGAAAAGTGGAAACTTAGAACTTAAGTTCTGGGGTTTTGAAATTTCTTTCGAATAAATTTTGGAATATAATAATATTGTTTATAAGTATTTTCTGATTTAAATGTTTCAATATAATTCGAAAGAATTGTTTTAAAGAAGATTTTGGAGAAAATAAGTTTTGCACTTTCCTCTTTGTCGCTGGAAAATAATTTCGGTGATGTCAGCCGCATCATCGACTTTCATTTTCGAGTTTCGAAGGGTAAGGCCACTGTAGTAGTTTTACTGCAGATTCATTTTGGAAGATATATAAAATTTTGAAATGTTTGAAATATAATTAGAGATATATAAGTTGTAAGAATATATTTATCCATTATTTTAAAATAATTTGAAATTTCATCCGGTATTAAATTCTTAGATTTCCATTAATTAATTGTTTCAATTATTGTAGTGAAATAAAAGGTAAGTAATTAATAATTGAAACCTCTAATTTAGGTAAGAGATTTAAATGCTAAGTTATAAATGGAAATTAAAGAAAATTTGAAATTTGTAACATATGAAACAAAGAGTAATATTGTTGAACATTAAAATTTAATTAAAGGATGAGATAAAACTTGTATAAGTTCATTTGCATTTTCTTTAACATATATAACTTACCAAATATTAAAAGTTGAAATGTTTAATAAGAGATTGTAATAGAATATTATACAAGTAGAAATTTGAAATAGTAGAATTATTCAATGAAATTGCTGTTAAATGAGAATTTAATGTTATAAACTTAAGTTAAAAATTGAAATTTTACTATAAGTGAATATAATTAAAAGTAAGTATGACAAATAGATGATTATAAACTTAAGTAATTAAGTAATTAAGTAATAAATCAATGAGGACATGCAATGATAAATGAATGAATAATTATAACGTAATAAAAGAAACGGGCATGATCTGAGTTAATGGATTGAATAATTGTAAGTAATAAGAAGAAAGAAAAAGGGGATAAATGAAGCAAACATTTAATGAGTAAATGTAAATTAAAACAATAAATCACTGTATAAATAAAAAGATAAACCGTTATATTAACGGAAAAAAATCACTGAAATGAATGAATGAAAGGAAATTAAACAACTAATGTATGAAATAAAATTAATAATAAGAAAAGTTGACTTGAATTGTGTTGTTTGATTTATGGTTGTTGGGGGTAAGGATACTTTGGATTTATATGGATGTGTGAATAACCTATTTAGATTTATCTAAGACTGTTGAGTAAATGATACGCTAGTAGTTATTCTTCATTCCGTATAAATTAAAAGTTTTGAACCCGAACAACTATTTGTTTGTATTGGTTGAATGGTTGTTTTGAATTTGTTGTGTATGCTGTTGTTAAAGTTGATGGTTGTTGAATTGATTTGTTGTTAGTGATTGAAATCTACTTAAATATTTCACTTTATATAAATTGTTAACCCTTTAGATTTTATAAGTGAAAATGCATGTTATGGAAGCAATTGCTACTGCTTTTGGTTCCATAAATTAAACATATATTGCCCAACAAATAGGTACGTTTCGAATTACGGGTTATAGCGCTATTTTATATATTTTCCCGTGTAGGGATATATTTTATTTTGGAAAGTATTTGTGTATATTGTTATATTTATATTATATTTCTTCCGAGCCTCTTCGTACAAAGGAGACTCTGCCAAAATTTTCCGTAAAATTTGGACTTAGTATATTTTTAAAATTTTACCAAACTTTAGTAATTTAAGTGTAAAACGATATAATGATTTTAAAACGGGTATATTTTATTTAAGGAAATAAATTTAGTAAATTATTGGTTATAAGTTAAATATTTTGAATAAGATGTAGTGTTATTTAATTCTTCCTTTCCCTTCTTTTCCTTTTCGGGGACGAAAAGTTTTGAGTGGGGGAGAGTGTAACGACTCGTAAATTTCGATAATTTAATTTGTTTATTTAATAGGATTTCTAATTTAAATTTAGGAAAAAAACAGAAATCTTATTTATTTATAGGAAAGAGAATGTTGTAATTAGATGTATCAAGGGAAATTTAAAATTTGCAGATTGAATTATATATTGCAATTAATTGTAATAGTGGAAATTGTTGCAGTTGGATATAAGGTTAGAAATAAGTAAATAAAGGCAAGTATTGAATTCATCAATGAAAAAAATTGCAATAACTAAAGTTAGTGATTAATGGGTTAAAGGAAATACCAATTTACTCATAAAGTGAATATAAGTGAATGTAACAAAATAAATAGGAAACGATAATTATTCATAAGTGATGGTTGATGTATAAGGAATAACTAATTGGATTTAGAATCTTAATTTGTATGTGTGCATATATTTAATGGAATATGAGAAAAGAAAAAAAAAGTAAGGATTTGATTAATATATATGTTATTTGTTCAAGGTATTGAATAAAATTGGGAATTCAATTGTAATTAATGATAATAACATTGATATTAGTTAATAATTTAAATTTCAAAGCAATACCCATAAATGAATGGAATGAAATGAATGTATGTATGTAAATGTATACTGGGGTATTTATCAAATAGAAGGAAAGAAGAATAAATATCAAATTGATTGATGAATAAATATATATTGAATAGTGATGGAATGTAAAGTTAATAGTAATTGTATAAAATCAATACAAGATAATGAATTGCAAATTTTAGGTTTATAATAAAGTGTGAATGGAAATCTGATTGGTTATATTAATTTGATGGAATTCAAATTTGATGGAAAAGGTAAATGGCTATTTAGTAATAAATTTGAAGAACTTATAAATGGAATTTGTTTAATTAGTAGATATAACGGATAAGGATATACTTATAAATGTAGGATTAAGAGTTTTACCACAACTATTATGAGTTATATACTTAGTTCCTTCAATTAAATCGGAAATCATTGCAATTATTACAAAACAAATGTTACGATAAATAAATTAAGGTAATAAATGGGGAATAACGTAAGTAAATTCTTCATTAAATGATGGTTAGTGTATATAAAGAATGGAGGTAAAGCTTTATAAATTGATTTGAATCCAAAATTTAATGAAAGGAGTAATTGGAATTAAATGGATTAAATGTTTAAAGTTAGGAAGATTTTAATTTAGATAAAAGGGTATGCATTTATGTAATAGAGTATATATCTATTGTTAAGTTTATTTATAAAATGGCAGTTGGGTAAATGAAAGGGTGCAAAAGTAAGCTTGTCAGCATATTAAAGTAATATATGATAATAGGTTTAATCGAAATAAATGAAAATTTAAAATCTAAATATTACATTTATAGGGATTTAAGTGTAATCGAAGAATGTTAGGATAATAAATTTTGAATCTAATATTAAATCCATCTATTTGAAATATATGAATGGAATAACCATTGATTTCTTTGATTGAATATAAATTTTAGAAAGTTAAATTATAATTTGTGAATTTAATGAAATTAAGGATTTATATTGAAATTTATAAGTTTACCTTCTTTAATTTGACATCTAAACTTGTTTGAAATTTTGTAAATGATTAAGAAATTTTAAGAGTGATGAAATGGGTAAATTTTAGAATCTAAATATAAAATTTGATTTTATTCATTTATTTTAAATTTATTTAATTAATATGAAAATAGCCATTTTCGCCACTGACTCGGATTTCGACGAAACAAGTTTCATCAGATCCGTATCGGTGAATTATTGTAGGGTTTCAAGTTTCGTAGCAATCAGACTTGTCGTTTGATCGTACGGACTCGAAACGCCTTGGAATCGAAACTGAAATCAATTGAAATCAATTTGAAAATATTGATTTCAGCATAACTTCTTCATACGATGGAATTTGGACGTGAAACTTTTTCCATCGCGTTCAGAATATTTTAAAACACCTATTTTGATATATGGGTTTACCCAATTTTGTTTCGGGGTTAGAACGGGCTTTTCGGGCCATAGATTGTTTAGCACGTTTATTTATCTAGTTCATCTACTCTATTTCAACCCTACCTATAGATACCCTGTTATAAACCCTAATTTCTCCTCATTCTCGTTTGTCTGTACGTACATTCTTCCTCAACTCCTTATCCCAATGGCAGACAAAACCTAATTCCCCAATTCCAAAAAATAATTTCAATTTCAAAAAAAAAAAAAAAACCAAACAAAAAAATTTTGCGGATCTGCAACAGCTTCTGGTCGCGCTTCAGGTTTCAGAGGAGAAAACCCTAGAGAAACTTCGGGTCAAGAAGAAAATGACTCGGGTTGCTCCGGGTCATTTTGGCGAAAACTCCAAGCAAGCATCGGGGGTTTGAGGCGGCGTTCCGAAGTCGAACCCGAAGTCGACCTAGGACCAAAATTGTCCATTTTTCAAATTTTCGTAACTTTTGCATACGAGCTCGGATTCGCGCGCGGTTTTTTTTGCTGGGATCATATCAGAATTTCTGATTTTTTAGCACTTGTTTAGATGAATTTGGAGACTGTCCAATTTTTAGGTTTAAATTGGATTTGAATTCAATTTAAATTCAAAAAGGTGAGTGTTTTAACCACTCACAATTTCTAGAATTTCTTGTGTTTGTTAAATTAATTTTAGATATGAGTAGAAATTTATTTATGACTGTTTGGCATGATTTATTCGTCATCTCAGTTAAATCGCATTTATTTGATTTAATTGTTAATTAATTTTATTTATTGCATATAATTTGACAATTAGAATTTATTTATTTGCATATTAACTGTCTGTCATAGTTATATTTATTTTTATTTCACATTAACTACCAGTTAAATTTACATTTATTTTGCACATCAACTGCTAGTTTAACAGTAGTTAAATTTATATAAACTGTTAGTTAATACATGTTATTTATTACCTGTATAATTTATATGCTCTATATTGATGTTGTTTAAATTGGATGATGATTGTAATAAAATGGTTGATGATTGATATATGGATGAATGGATGTTGTATTTTATATCGTATAAACTGCAAGTTATCGTGCATTTCATTCATTCGGGATTGCGGTTTGAAATGATATACAACCGCATTTTTATTTTAAATTACGGATTGAAATGATAAACATCCGTATCACTTGACCATAGGGTAGAAAATTTTATACAGGCACCGCGGTAAATATATAAAATTATTTTTGGAAATGTTTTACTAAGGTTTTGTAAAGCTATATATATATATGTTTTATGGGATATTGATTTGGTTATATATATATATATATATATAGTAAATTTTCGGTTTTTAAGCTTTGTATAAATTTGATTTGAAGTATAAAATAAAGTTTGATTTTTGAGATCAAATACGATTAAGAATTTATTTAAAATTAAATTTCTGGAGTTTTAATGACTTAAAAAAAAGAGTAAGGTTGGAAGATGAATATTAAGTTAAATTGAAACTAAATGAAAAGTTAGAATTTTTAAAGGATATGATTTTTGTAACTTGATTTTTGTGTAAAGTGATTTGAATGAATATCAGGTTGATTTAAATGAATATATCAAGTTTAATAAATTGAAAGATTATCCAATTATGTGAAGTTATAAGTTTTACTTAAAGTATATTGAATTCATTAAGTAAACATTTCAAGTCTAAAAAATGAAGTAATTGAATTTGATATATATGGGATGGTCAAATGAGTTTGTTTTTGAAATGGTGTAATGTTTAAAGCTTTGAAACGTTAAAATTTAAAATGGTATTTGGAATTTTAAATCAATATTTGGAATTGATTTGTGAAATGTAAAGAAGCTATTTTGTTTTATAAAAGTAATTTAATATTTAACCATTTGAGAGATGGAATTTGGTTCAAAGTTATGGTTTTCAAGGTAGTATAATTTGGAAATATTATATTCAAGAGTTTTGATTTCTAAATATTTTACTTTGAAACCACTATGATTTTTGGAAAGAATATATTGGAAAGTAAAGATGATATCATATTGTTTTGGGTTTTAAAACGAAATGATATCATATTTATATGGTTTTGAAATGGATATTATATTCTGGTTTTAAAAGTATAAATTATTTTAAAGGACCGCGGTGTTATAATAACGTTTGGTTATTGAAGAGACCGAGATCGGAAGTTGTCATACTCTCTGCCAACTCCGAAAACCACTTTAACAACCGTGTACGTGTTGGAGATTCCAGAATGAAGTAGGTTGGTGGAGACGTTTCCTGCAAGGTAAATACGTGGACCCGACTCCCGTGAGTTGGCATATGGTGGCTAAAACAGGAGCGATTCTCGGGCCAATGAGGTCATTCCTCTGATCGGACACTCCTCTTCGATATTATACTTTGACTTTGGATTGATTCAGTGGCCACTTTTACTTTGATTTTTGGGGGAGTTTGTTCGAGGTGGGCGGTAGCTGCGGCTACGCGTTTCCATCAGCCCGGATAGCAATTGGTATATCTACCCTGGCATTGCTTAGTTGTGCCGTGTCACCTACCCTATCACGCCTTGTACGAGTTTGGATTTCTCCCGTAGCCCGTGTGGTATCCTCTGGTGGCTTCCCGATCAGGAGGGACTATGATATTGGATGGACTACTGGGACTATTACGTGTTAAGGGCTATATGGGTAACCCCTTAATGCTAAGAAAAAAGTAAGTTTATTTTACAATTAGACACTATTATAATAGCGTAATATACTACATAGTAAATAGTTTAACGGATCCTTAGGAGATGTAAATCCCGAGCATCTCTTGAGTTACTGCACTCATATTTAATTCTGTTGATTTAACTTACGTAAAATCTTTTAGTTCTGACTCGAGTGTTTTGTCTTTTCAATTCGCTCGGGTCAGTCCGAGCGTTTCAGGATTTGAAGATTTAGCTCTGGAGGACGAAGACAAAGATTTGTATTACTATTATCTAGTATATTATTCCACTACAACATTTAATTCCGCTGCATTGATATTTTGGTATGTGAACTCTGATATTTATTGTATAAAGAAGAAGCAAATGTTTTGTAAACAGTTTTATGAACTACATATTGATTATTATATTTTATCCTTCCGCTGTGAGAATCTGTTTTTTTTCTCTTCTCTATTTTTCTTATTTACCCCATAATAATCCGCCCTTCCGTATGGTTTGAGTTGGCACGTGTGTCGATTTAAATCGCGCGAAAAGGCGGGACGTTACAATTTGAATGGTCCAAAATAGTGGGTCGTTACACCTTTACACTCAAGCACTTTCAGGCAAAGATCATTGAAGAAAAGTTGTTTGTATGGATGAAATAATATTTTTAAAAATTATTTCAAGAGTAATTATCAAGTAAGGATGAATTTACAGTAAAAATCAAACCAAGTAAGAAAATCAACTATTTAAATTTCATGTTTTGCAAATATAATCGGAATCGACTTGTAAAATGATTATTTTTGGTGATAGATTCATGATTTTTAAGTTAGCAATTTGAGAGTAATTGTGGGTTGATCGGAAATTGGTTTTCACTGAATTCCGGCGATTCGATGGATGGTGAGGGTAGATCTTTGGCCAGAAGGTGGCAGAAGGGGTAGCGAGCTTAGGAAAAATGGGTTCGGTTTTGTTTTAGTGGTTGGGTTGGCTAGTCGAGGTGAATCTAAGGTTTGTTATTGAGTTCGATCAGAGCAAATGCCAATGGCGGGGAGTCAGAAGGGGGCTGCGCACCCGAGGGAAAATAGGGAGGAGGTCGCGGGGGTCCTAGTGGCGAAGTGTGGAGGTGTCGGAGCTCGGAGGTGGCCGGACGAGGTAATTAATGAGGGAGGCGACTTTGTACCTGGGTCGGATTCGAGCTCGATTTTTGAACGCTGGGAGTTTTACTGGAATTTCAGGTGGCCAGAAGGATGGGATGGTTGTGGATGGTCAGTGGGGATAGTCGGTGGGAGATGGTAGTAACCGAAGGGAGCGCGCATGTGTACGGTGCGTAATGCGTGCATATTCGTGTAGCTCGAATAAGAAGGAATTGGGGGAAACTGGAAGAGGGAGAAGGGTAGAGTGGACCGGGTTTGGTCCAAGGGAAATAGAATAAAAGAATTTTGAGAGAAGGAAAAGGAAAAGAAGGGAAATATAAAGAATAAGATAAAGGAAAGAAAATAGGAAAGGAAATTATTTTAACTTAAAATTAATTAAGCTTAGAAATTATATTAGTTAAATTTATTCTTGAGTTTATTTAAACAAAGTTTAAATAATGTAATTAAGTGGATGGTTAAGGAAAATAAAATGTTTTAAACTTTTAAATTTATCAAGGTCTCAAGTGATTTTATAAGTTAATAACTAATTCCAAATGATTAATTAAAATAGAATAAATGGCTTGTAATTAGTTAATGTTAATTAAGCAAGATGACAACTAATTTAATTTATTTTTTAAAAATTTATTAATTGGATGATAATGGTCTATTTAATCTTGCTTATGAATGATTAAATTGAATTGAATGCTTTGGATTGTTTAATATCTTTAGTATGTTAAATTGTGATATTCTATGATATGAAATAACCTAAAATGAACAGTTGAGTATAAATGTGAGATGCTTTATTTGAACAGATAACGTGATGGAATTTTTATGTGAATGTTGACATTTTGAAATTGAAATGTTTTGGCTTAAAAGATGGCATTTGGATTCGAAGAAATCGGGGTTGGATATCAGCGATATCCGTAACCACTTTGATTAGTAACTATCTAAAATTCTTTATAGATTTGATTATAAATCATATAGGTTGGAAAGGAATGAATTAGGTAAACTTGGCCATTTAAACTAAGTAACGGTACTTAGATATTATTTTGTGGAAAAAATGTTTGGCTATAGCAAGATCAAACTCGTAGTGATGAACGAGTTACCTGGGTCTTTAAAGAAGCTCTACAACTTAAGTATTTCATATTAAATGAGCTTACTCACGCTGGTTTTCATCCTGATTCTGGTGTTACTTTATTGTAATGCTCGGGTCAGACCAAATATTATAGATTTTCAGGTTATGACGTTCTAGAGTTCAGGAGACGAGCTAGATGGCAAAGACGTATTGTATAGATTCCGCTGTGTATTTATGGGCTTTGTTAGCAGTATTCAGGGGCAAGTTGTTTTTACTGTCCAGTTTATTTGTGAATGTTTGTATTCTGATATATTGTATATAAATTGACATTTATAGCTTTCTTTGTGTAAATGTTGTTATTTGTATATTATATTATGATCCGCTGCGATTGTGAGATTCTGTGCTTTTGTTGTTTTGTTACTTCTTTTACCTCTTTTTTGTAACGACCCTAGATTTTAATTTAATTTAAATTGATAATTTAAATGAATTTTGAATTAAAAATTGTAAAATTGATTTTTAATGATGCGAGTTTCCCCGATTCAAATATAAAATATATTAAGTGAAATTGATTTGAATATTTGTATATATGAGAAAATATAAATGTATATATTGGATTTGAAAATATAATCTTAAATAAATGGTTCAAAGACTAATTATAATAACAACAATTAAAATATAAAATGGAAATTAAATAAAGTTACAAATTTTATATGATATAGATGTACAAAGAAAACACATTGGTAAAATTAAACAATATATTCATTTATATTACAAGATTTTAAATTTTAAGACAAAATAAAATTAATACATAGATAAATTTTAACCACATATTTAAATATGGAAATACATTCAAATATAAAGATAAGATAAAAACAAACAAAAGAATGGAACAAATACATATAGAATAAAACCTATTTAACAAAAGAAAAGAAGTAAAATAAATAAAAACAATAAGTATAAAACAAATATTAACAAACAAATCAATCAAAGTAACATATAGCTATATACAAATAAATACAAATACAAACTTGGTAATGCAAATAAAAGCATTCAAACATAAACAAAGTAGACAAATGAAAATGTAAATGCAAACATACATAATAATAAAATAAGCAAAATCCAATAAAATAAAATAAATAAAACAATGTAAATAAACAAGTATTTCTAAACAAAACAAAAATATACATACCAGTATGTAGCATGTAGATATGCAGGCAAGAAGACAATGAACACAAAGAAAATGAAAGAGTCAAATAGGCAGCCTGTAGAGTAAAGTATGCAAGGCAAGTAGAAGAATCAATAAGTATAAACAAATAAAGCAAAGTACACTCATATAATTAATGCAAGCACACCCAGATAAAGTCTGCAGCCACCAAGTATTACAGATGAACAAAGCTAAAGTAATATACTTTAACCTGGAAAACAACACAACAAGTACTGAAGTAGAGACCAGCAAGTATGGGAGGAAGTAAGATAATTAATGCAACATGCTTCATGCATTTAATACAAGAATCACTCTAGCCATGTCTATTATACTAAATGAGATAATCAACCTGTACAAAGTTAGTACATCACACAGTAAAACATTTTTCTTTATATCAACCTCCCACCTCAGTTCTTTCATCAAACAAACAAATAAATAAATAAAACTAAGCAAAGAAAAACTGAAGCTCACCATCTTTAAAAAAATTCAAACAATAAATTCAACTGAAAACAATAGCAAGCTCTAACTTGATCAATGATTGAAGTCTGGATCATTCAAAGTTGGAAGTCTGGAAAGCAAAACATCAAACTGTGTTCATTTCAAACTCTCTGTTAATTGATTCAATGTGAGTAACTTCATTTAAGTAGTAAACTGGTTGCCTAAAATCTTTGAGATTTCTATGTTGAATGCATGTATATATTGGTGCTTCTCTCTGCATTTATACAGGAATGCATATACATATACAAATATTGCCTCTGTTTATACATTCCAACAGCCTAAGTGCTTCAAAAATCATGTATGCTCAAATCTATTGATTGTTAGAGTAAAGTATATAAACAAATTTTGTTTAGGAAAGTATAAAGTGAATTTTAAAAATTTAAATTCATAATAAAAAGGTTGAGCTGCTCTGGGAATAAGCATAGGACAGTAATACATAACATAAATCAAAATTTCGAACATCTTGAATTTTCGATTCAAGTTTAGGAACTGATTGCTTAATCATAAATAGGATTTTTAAAGCTCAATTCATATTTTTTTGTAAAGAGTAGAAGTGGCATGGCCGTGTTGATCATTTTGGGAAGATGGGGTTGCCTCGGGTAACACAGTTGATCAGAGAAGTCGAAAATTGGTGGGGAGGAGCTAACATGATCGATGATCGCAGGAAAAATACTAAAAAAAATTTCGAATGAGTAAATTTTTGGGTTGGATCGAAACTAGGGTTTAAGAGGGGTAATGGGTTTGGCTCGGTTGTCGAGGCAATGCGAGGGCATCAGGGAATTAGAGGCGATCGCACCAGGGGGAGTAGTTGCGTGGGTCATCGGCGAAGCTTCGGACCAAGTTTCGAGGTGGCCGGTGGTCGTGGGTGATGGTACGATGGGTTTTTGGGTGGTCGAGTTTTTGGGTCAGTGGGTTCGATTGGGTCAAATTCGATCTGATCGAACTTTCTTCGATCTGGATAATGCTTTGAGGTCTCGCGTGTTTGTGTGTGTGTGTGGGATGGAAGCGGTGCTCATCGGTGGCCGGAGGAGCGTGGGTAGGTGCACGGTGCACGTGTGTGCACTGGGGAGGAAGGAAGGTGGTATCTGGGTTTGGGGGGTTGTGGAAGAAGCAGGGCGAACGCGAGAGGGAATGGGGTGTGTTCTCGGTGAAGCGGATGCGTGACTCGAAGCAAACGTTAGTTTGACTCGGGGAGGTTTTCGCGTGGGCTTGGGTTGTTGAAGCACTGCAGATTTTGGGGGAAATATAAGTACAGGTTTTACAGTAACCTGGTTGTTTGATTTGTTTTTAAATATGTGTTGTTTACTGAAGTAAGGTTTTAAAACTAAAGTTTAAGACAAGTTTTAAAGCCTGGGTTTAAAAGCAAATTTTAAGATGCAAATTTGAAATAAAACCAGTTTATAAAATATAAACATTTAAACCATTTTAAATGTTTAAAGCAAATTAAATAAGGGTTTTAAAATTTGAAATCTAGGATTTAAAACAAGTTTAAATAAAAGGTCTAAATACAAATTCAAATTTAGATTGTACAATTAGATTTTGAATAGAATAAAATTTTGTTTTAATTCAAACTTGTTTAATAACTTTAAAATGTTTATTGAAGTCAAGATGGAATTCAGATTAACTCTTGAATTCTGGTTTGAAATAAATGAAGTTTATAAAAATTTAAAGTATTTAAACAACTTTAGAATGTTCACGTATATTTCATAAAATGATTTGAAATTGAATAATTGGGTTTAAATTCTTATATAAATTTCTTCATAACGGTGGGTAAAAAAATTGGTTAATTAAATTTTTAGTTGTAATTAGTAATGGATGATGGGTGATAAATGAATTTGCAATTAACTACTTAAGTTAACAAATGAATGATTAACAGTCAATTAATTTATTAATTTAATTGAGAATTAAATGATTAATTAATTGAGAATTAATGGTTAATTAAATAATTAGTGATTAATTATATGATTTCAAAGGCTAATTAAAGAGTAATTAACAATAATTAAATTGAGTTCAATTACTTAAGAATAGTAATTAAATAATTATGAATAGCTAATAAGGATCATTTACTTGAAATTTATTTGATAATTTATTAATGTGATTAATCTTGATAATTAATGTGATAAATTAATTTGTGGATTGTATTAAGTATAATTTTTAATAACAGTAATTTAGAAATAAATTATTCAATATAATTAATTGGGTTAATCAAATCTGTTTAAATTAAATTCTTAATTTAACTAATTCAGAATAATCACTCAAAATTTTTGGAAAGGTAATTACTTAGAGAAATAATAAATGGATAATTTATTCATAAGTAATTAATTAAATTGGAAATAACTTGAATTAATTAGGATTAAACGATTTATTAATCCTGTTTATGAATGATTATCAAATGCTTGGCCTTACTTATGAATGATTTTATTGTATGAAATACCTTGAATTGATTGTCATATATGATCTATGATACTTTGCGATATATACTGATTTATGTATGACCTGTAATGTAGTTTATTTATCTGGGATAAATGTAATTCATTATCTGTAATTTATATATCTGTGATCTGTGAAATAAGGATAAGCGTTATAGTTTATATCGCTTATCAATTATATTTCTATATTTTGAACTGTGATGATTAAATGATGTGGCACTATTGAGTTAAACCCCTGGACCACACCCATACACACACAAATATAGATTTCACGAGGAAATCGATTAAGTCGCAGATTTTTTTTGAAATAGTTAAATTTGAATTTTTAAATTCAAATGTTTTGGAAATGGAATCGGAATAAATATGAAAAGCTTTTGGAATGTATTTCAAAACAAAAATTTATTTTTAAATTACTTGATTAAGTTTTGGAATTTAAATAATTTGATTTAAATTTGAATTCAATGTTTAAAATTGAATTCTATGATTTGAAACCAGGGATTAACGATATTATACTAGTTATATATGAGTCAAACCATTTTCAAAGTATTGTTCTTTTAGAATTTGATTTAACCCAAAGACTATAACTGGTATAAATGAAATAGAGTTTTTCTGAAATAAGATTGTGTTTCTAAATGATAAAAAGCTTTCAGATAAGAAATGAAATTCCAGTTAATTAGGGGAATTTCAAGATTGAATAGAGAAATGATTTTCCTAAGTTATGAATGAATTCTTTTTGAAAGCTATGAATTAAATCTGTTTATTTTCAACAGATTTAAATTGATGATTTAGTTAAATCAATTTGAAATGAAATTGTTTTGAAGCTATAGGTTAAATCTTTGATTTAAAGATTTAACGAGTTAATCAAATTGAAATGAAAATTGATTGGGAAAATCTGTGAATGAATCTTTTGTTTAAAAGATTAAAATGTGAAAATTGTTTAAACCGTTAAAGGTTGTGAAAATGAATCTTTTTGATTGAAATGGTAATTGGATTAAACCATTTGAAAGAAAGTTTTGAATTATTAAGTTGTGACTTAATTGAAATCCCATTATCCATATGTTTTTGAAATACTGCGCTCACTGTTCGGTTTAGCCGGGAGAGGACCTTTGTGTCATATATCCCATTCCGAATATGTGATATGTCGTTATGGATGCATTTGAAGACCGGTGATGAAGACCGGGTATTTGCGAGAGCGATAGGATGACCTATCGATTGTTTCTGCACCGAGTCGCGCCGGTATAGAAACTCCCTAAGTGATGGGAAATCCGATCAGGATTGTGAATATCCGGATTGCAAGGACTTCTTTGTAAGTGCCTTCGGTTCTGTTCGAACCCGGAACAGACTTGTATGGATTGTATGCCTGACATTACAAGTTGAGATATAAAGCCGATTTCTTTCAAATATATTTCTGTTGGTGGCGGAGAAATTATTCTTTTAGCTTAACACCCTTCTCTGAGACGTACGAGCTCAGAGGTTATATAGTTGATGTTATCAGCGATATATTCCCAGTTTGGTAATGTGACATGCTGAGTGATGCTGAAATGATCATTGTGTTGATTATTAGTGATAGGATCATTTGTTTGATCGTCTATCTTAGTGATCATTGTGTTGATCATTTGTTGACCCAAAGCATGGCTTTTGTATAAAGTATGTTTTTGTGGACGTGAATTCGTCGAGCCTCACATCCCGGAAATGGTCAAAACAGGAAAGATGCAGCAAGGTTATGAGGGGTAGCGCCCTTTAGGATATGTGCATTTCCTTCTGGAAAAGGGTGGTATCATGGTATGGAGCCCAGATACTTACTCATGTTGAAACACTTTGTTTTTATGATTGTGTGAATTGATTAGAGAGCTCTCGGATAAAGGTCCCAAAGGACCGGGGGATGGCATATTCGGTCAGTTGTTACTCAGTTAGGAGTAACCCGGCCTTGTGTTGGTAGAGATCCGGTTTGGTTCTCGGGGATGTCCATCCAGAGGCATTCTCATGTGGCAATGGGAAGTTCCTTGGCCTGACCATTTGTTGGAAATCCAATTCCCAATACAAAACTTGTACGGTATTAGTTGCAGAACCTGCTATTCACTTATGGTGGTCACCACTGTTTGGATAGTAGCTATAGTAGGCATAGTTCGAAATGTCTATGTTGGCTAAGATTTATATTCTACTTTCGAAATGAATTTTTCTCTACACTATGCACTAATAATAATATCAAATGTTATTTTTAAATGCGTATCAAGCATCTTTGACTATCATAAGGAGAAATCTCCTCCGATTCTGCGTTTGCATTGTGTGTGTGTGCGGGAGGCCTTATGGTAGTCTCATTTTTAAAAAAAAGCATTGCGAATTGACTTTGAAAATCTTCTGTTGAATGTTTTAAAAGTTAAACTGTTTTTATTGCTCACACCAGTCCCACGACTGATCCGGAGTTTATTGTTTTCTTCCCTAAACTCTGGATGCTCATTATTTTCTACACGAGCAGTCTATAGTTGGGTTTTTCAGATAGTCAGATTTAGTAGATTATCTGGAGTTAGTTCAGTCTTTGGATCGCACCAGTCTTGGTTATCTTGGTGCATCGTTATTGGGAGTTCAAGCTATTACTGGATTAGTTCTTGGAAATGGAGTTGCAGTTTCTGAAGTTCTTCCTTGAAGACTATCTTAGAGTTATATTGTTCCGCTGCTAGTGTTATCTATTTTCTTTTCCGCTGCTATTTTATTGTATCATATCTCTGATGTATATTGATATCTATTGGATCATCTGTTGTATCAGATATTGTATCAAAGCTGTATATCAATGTATTATTCTTTTATTCCGCTGTGTTATTTACTTAATGATGGTTATAAGCTCCGGCGAATCGGATTTGAACGGTCGAATCTATGACATTCGAGTACGATTTGAAGTATGGGTGTCGATTTTCGAGCGGGCAAAATCCGACTCGTTACATGTGGTATCAGAGCGAAGGTGAAACTTTAGCTCAGGAGTATAACATGTTAAGTAACTCATTAGAGATAGGGTGAAGTAAATCCTAGAATGAGTAATCCTTAAGATATCCGTTTGAATGCCTCAGTAAAATCTCTTACTATCCACTGATAGTGAGTATGAACGCAAGAAGAGAACGAGATAGAGGACAAGGAAATACGACTATAAATGGTCGATACTCTGTAACAATAGTGGAAACAACTTTCTTTATCAATTTTCTTTGATTCGTTCCCAAATTCCTTTTGATTGCTTCGTAACAGCTCCCGAAAGAAGTTTCGATATGATGGTAGCTCTACGATTCGTTATAGAAAATACTTATCTTTATTGATTTCTTATCAGTTTCTTATTTAAACTTTAATGAATATGAATTTGCAAATTTAAATTGAAAATTTTAAATGAATTAGAAATTTTAAATTGAGTTAAATTGATTAATAGAATATGAAGGATAATCGAATTGTATCGATAAATCGATTTCGTTTGAAACCAAATTTTGAAATTTCTTAGGTTAATCGAAGTCCGAAGAGGGACAAATTAGTACGTATTCTGAGATATTCCGACTTGAGTTTGGAATTCATATCTTATGTTTGAGGAATTATAAGAGATCGAATCTGTCTATCTCTGTGTTGTTTTCGTGCCTGCGAATTTCGAGGACGAAATTCTTTTAAGGGGGGAAGTCTGTAACGACCCTAGATTTTAATTTAATTTAAATTGATAATTTAAATGAATTTTGAATTAAAAATTGTAAAATTGATTTTTAATGATGCGAGTTTCCCCGATTCAAATATAAAATATATTAAGTGAAATTGATTTGAATATTTGTATATATGAGAAAATATAAATGTATATATTGGATTTGAAAATATAATCTTAAATAAATGGTTCAAAGACTAATTATAATAACAACAATTAAAATATAAAATGGAAATTAAATAAAGTTACAAATTTTATATGATATAGATGTACAAAGAAAACACATTGGTAAAATTAAACAATATATTCATTTATATTACAAGATTTTAAATTTTAAGACAAAATAAAATTAATACATAGATAAATTTTAACCACATATTTAAATATGGAAATACATTCAAATATAAAGATAAGATAAAAACAAACAAAAGAATGGAACAAATACATATAGAATAAAACCTATTTAACAAAAGAAAAGAAGTAAAATAAATAAAAACAATAAGTATAAAACAAATATTAACAAACAAATCAATCAAAGTAACATATAGCTATATACAAATAAATACAAATACAAACTTGGTAATGCAAATAAAAGCATTCAAACATAAACAAAGTAGACAAATGAAAATGTAAATGCAAACATACATAATAATAAAATAAGCAAAATCCAATAAAATAAAATAAATAAAACAATGTAAATAAACAAGTATTTCTAAACAAAACAAAAATATACATACCAGTATGTAGCATGTAGATATGCAGGCAAGAAGACAATGAACACAAAGAAAATGAAAGAGTCAAATAGGCAGCCTGTAGAGTAAAGTATGCAAGGCAAGTAGAAGAATCAATAAGTATAAACAAATAAAGCAAAGTACACTCATATAATTAATGCAAGCACACCCAGATAAAGTCTGCAGCCACCAAGTATTACAGATGAACAAAGCTAAAGTAATATACTTTAACCTGGAAAACAACACAACAAGTACTGAAGTAGAGACCAGCAAGTATGGGAGGAAGTAAGATAATTAATGCAACATGCTTCATGCATTTAATACAAGAATCACTCTAGCCATGTCTATTATACTAAATGAGATAATCAACCTGTACAAAGTTAGTACATCACACAGTAAAACATTTTTCTTTATATCAACCTCCCACCTCAGTTCTTTCATCAAACAAACAAATAAATAAATAAAACTAAGCAAAGAAAAACTGAAGCTCACCATCTTTAAAAAAATTCAAACAATAAATTCAACTGAAAACAATAGCAAGCTCTAACTTGATCAATGATTGAAGTCTGGATCATTCAAAGTTGGAAGTCTGGAAAGCAAAACATCAAACTGTGTTCATTTCAAACTCTCTGTTAATTGATTCAATGTGAGTAACTTCATTTAAGTAGTAAACTGGTTGCCTAAAATCTTTGAGATTTCTATGTTGAATGCATGTATATATTGGTGCTTCTCTCTGCATTTATACAGGAATGCATATACATATACAAATATTGCCTCTGTTTATACATTCCAACAGCCTAAGTGCTTCAAAAATCATGTATGCTCAAATCTATTGATTGTTAGAGTAAAGTATATAAACAAATTTTGTTTAGGAAAGTATAAAGTGAATTTTAAAAATTTAAATTCATAATAAAAAGGTTGAGCTGCTCTGGGAATAAGCATAGGACAGTAATACATAACATAAATCAAAATTTCGA
This sequence comes from Allium cepa, assembly GCA_030765085.1. Classification (NCBI taxonomy): domain Eukaryota; kingdom Viridiplantae; phylum Streptophyta; class Magnoliopsida; order Asparagales; family Amaryllidaceae; genus Allium; species Allium cepa. The sequence goes on along the minus strand of CM060931.1, from coordinate 326,882,579 downwards.
ACATCTTGAATTTTCGATTCAAGTTTAGGAACTGATTGCTTAATCATAAATAGGATTTTTAAAGCTCAATTCATATTTTTTTGTAAAGAGTAGAAGTGGCATGGCCGTGTTGATCATTTTGGGAAGATGGGGTTGCCTCGGGTAACACAGTTGATCAGAGAAGTCGAAAATTGGTGGGGAGGAGCTAACATGATCGATGATCGCAGGAAAAATACTAAAAAAAATTTCGAATGAGTAAATTTTTGGGTTGGATCGAAACTAGGGTTTAAGAGGGGTAATGGGTTTGGCTCGGTTGTCGAGGCAATGCGAGGGCATCAGGGAATTAGAGGCGATCGCACCAGGGGGAGTAGTTGCGTGGGTCATCGGCGAAGCTTCGGACCAAGTTTCGAGGTGGCCGGTGGTCGTGGGTGATGGTACGATGGGTTTTTGGGTGGTCGAGTTTTTGGGTCAGTGGGTTCGATTGGGTCAAATTCGATCTGATCGAACTTTCTTCGATCTGGATAATGCTTTGAGGTCTCGCGTGTTTGTGTGTGTGTGTGGGATGGAAGCGGTGCTCATCGGTGGCCGGAGGAGCGTGGGTAGGTGCACGGTGCACGTGTGTGCACTGGGGAGGAAGGAAGGTGGTATCTGGGTTTGGGGGGTTGTGGAAGAAGCAGGGCGAACGCGAGAGGGAATGGGGTGTGTTCTCGGTGAAGCGGATGCGTGACTCGAAGCAAACGTTAGTTTGACTCGGGGAGGTTTTCGCGTGGGCTTGGGTTGTTGAAGCACTGCAGATTTTGGGGGAAATATAAGTACAGGTTTTACAGTAACCTGGTTGTTTGATTTGTTTTTAAATATGTGTTGTTTACTGAAGTAAGGTTTTAAAACTAAAGTTTAAGACAAGTTTTAAAGCCTGGGTTTAAAAGCAAATTTTAAGATGCAAATTTGAAATAAAACCAGTTTATAAAATATAAACATTTAAACCATTTTAAATGTTTAAAGCAAATTAAATAAGGGTTTTAAAATTTGAAATCTAGGATTTAAAACAAGTTTAAATAAAAGGTCTAAATACAAATTCAAATTTAGATTGTACAATTAGATTTTGAATAGAATAAAATTTTGTTTTAATTCAAACTTGTTTAATAACTTTAAAATGTTTATTGAAGTCAAGATGGAATTCAGATTAACTCTTGAATTCTGGTTTGAAATAAATGAAGTTTATAAAAATTTAAAGTATTTAAACAACTTTAGAATGTTCACGTATATTTCATAAAATGATTTGAAATTGAATAATTGGGTTTAAATTCTTATATAAATTTCTTCATAACGGTGGGTAAAAAAATTGGTTAATTAAATTTTTAGTTGTAATTAGTAATGGATGATGGGTGATAAATGAATTTGCAATTAACTACTTAAGTTAACAAATGAATGATTAACAGTCAATTAATTTATTAATTTAATTGAGAATTAAATGATTAATTAATTGAGAATTAATGGTTAATTAAATAATTAGTGATTAATTATATGATTTCAAAGGCTAATTAAAGAGTAATTAACAATAATTAAATTGAGTTCAATTACTTAAGAATAGTAATTAAATAATTATGAATAGCTAATAAGGATCATTTACTTGAAATTTATTTGATAATTTATTAATGTGATTAATCTTGATAATTAATGTGATAAATTAATTTGTGGATTGTATTAAGTATAATTTTTAATAACAGTAATTTAGAAATAAATTATTCAATATAATTAATTGGGTTAATCAAATCTGTTTAAATTAAATTCTTAATTTAACTAATTCAGAATAATCACTCAAAAATTTTGGAAAGGTAATTACTTAGAGAAATAATAAATGGATAATTTATTCATAAGTAATTAATTAAATTGGAAATAACTTGAATTAATTAGGATTAAACGATTTATTAATCCTGTTTATGAATGATTATCAAATGCTTGGCCTTACTTATGAATGATTTTATTGTATGAAATACCTTGAATTGATTGTCATATATGATCTATGATACTTTGCGATATATACTGATTTATGTATGACCTGTAATGTAGTTTATTTATCTGGGATAAATGTAATTCATTATCTGTAATTTATATATCTGTGATCTGTGAAATAAGGATAAGCGTTATAGTTTATATCGCTTATCAATTATATTTCTATATTTTGAACTGTGATGATTAAATGATGTGGCACTATTGAGTTAAACCCCTGGACCACACCCATACACACACAAATATAGATTTCACGAGGAAATCGATTAAGTCGCAGATTTTTTTTGAAATAGTTAAATTTGAATTTTTAAATTCAAATGTTTTGGAAATGGAATCGGAATAAATATGAAAAGCTTTTGGAATGTATTTCAAAACAAAAATTTATTTTTAAATTACTTGATTAAGTTTTGGAATTTAAATAATTTGATTTAAATTTGAATTCAATGTTTAAAATTGAATTCTATGATTTGAAACTAGGGATTAACGATATTATACTAGTTATATATGAGTCAAACCATTTTCAAAGTATTGTTCTTTTAGAATTTGATTTAACCCAAAGACTATAACTGGTATAAATGAAATAGAGTTTTTCTGAAATAAGATTGTGTTTCTAAATGATAAAAAGCTTTCAGATAAGAAATGAAATTCCAGTTAATTAGGGGAATTTCAAGATTGAATAGAGAAATGATTTTCCTAAGTTATGAATGAATTCTTTTTGAAAGCTATGAATTAAATCTGTTTATTTTCAACAGATTTAAATTGATGATTTAGTTAAATCAATTTGAAATGAAATTGTTTTGAAGCTATAGGTTAAATCTTTGATTTAAAGATTTAACGAGTTAATCAAATTGAAATGAAAATTGATTGGGAAAATCTGTGAATGAATCTTTTGTTTAAAAGATTAAAATGTGAAAATTGTTTAAACCGTTAAAGGTTGTGAAAATGAATCTTTTTGATTGAAATGGTAATTGGATTAAACCATTTGAAAGAAAGTTTTGAATTATTAAGTTGTGACTTAATTGAAATCCCATTATCCATATGTTTTTGAAATACTGCGCTCACTGTTCGGTTTAGCCGGGAGAGGACCTTTGTGTCATATATCCCATTCCGAATATGTGATATGTCGTTATGGATGCATTTGAAGACCGGTGATGAAGACCGGGTATTTGCGAGAGCGATAGGATGACCTATCGATTGTTTCTGCACCGAGTCGCGCCGGTATAGAAACTCCCTAAGTGATGGGAAATCCGATCAGGATTGTGAATATCCGGATTGCAAGGACTTCTTTGTAAGTGCCTTCGGTTCTGTTCGAACCCGGAACAGACTTGTATGGATTGTATGCCTGACATTACAAGTTGAGATATAAAGCCGATTTCTTTCAAATATATTTCTGTTGGTGGCGGAGAAATTATTCTTTTAGCTTAACACCCTTCTCTGAGACGTACGAGCTCAGAGGTTATATAGTTGATGTTATCAGCGATATATTCCCAGTTTGGTAATGTGACATGCTGAGTGATGCTGAAATGATCATTGTGTTGATTATTAGTGATAGGATCATTTGTTTGATCGTCTATCTTAGTGATCATTGTGTTGATCATTTGTTGACCCAAAGCATGGCTTTTGTATAAAGTATGTTTTTGTGGACGTGAATTCGTCGAGCCTCACATCCCGGAAATGGTCAAAACAGGAAAGATGCAGCAAGGTTATGAGGGGTAGCGCCCTTTAGGATATGTGCATTTCCTTCTGGAAAAGGGTGGTATCATGGTATGGAGCCCAGATACTTACTCATGTTGAAACACTTTGTTTTTATGATTGTGTGAATTGATTAGAGAGCTCTCGGATAAAGGTCCCAAAGGACCGGGGGATGGCATATTCGGTCAGTTGTTACTCAGTTAGGAGTAACCCGGCCTTGTGTTGGTAGAGATCCGGTTTGGTTCTCGGGGATGTCCATCCAGAGGCATTCTCATGTGGCAATGGGAAGTTCCTTGGCCTGACCATTTGTTGGAAATCCAATTCCCAATACAAAACTTGTACGGTATTAGTTGCAGAACCTGCTATTCACTTATGGTGGTCACCACTGTTTGGATAGTAGCTATAGTAGGCATAGTTCGAAATGTCTATGTTGGCTAAGATTTATATTCTACTTTCGAAATGAATTTTTCTCTACACTATGCACTAATAATAATATCAAATGTTATTTTTAAATGCGTATCAAGCATCTTTGACTATCATAAGGAGAAATCTCCTCCGATTCTGCGTTTGCATTGTGTGTGTGTGCGGGAGGCCTTATGGTAGTCTCATTTTTAAAAAAAAGCATTGCGAATTGACTTTGAAAATCTTCTGTTGAATGTTTTAAAAGTTAAACTGTTTTTATTGCTCACACCAGTCCCACGACTGATCCGGAGTTTATTGTTTTCTTCCCTAAACTCTGGATGCTCATTATTTTCTACACGAGCAGTCTATAGTTGGGTTTTTCAGATAGTCAGATTTAGTAGATTATCTGGAGTTAGTTCAGTCTTTGGATCGCACCAGTCTTGGTTATCTTGGTGCATCGTTATTGGGAGTTCAAGCTATTACTGGATTAGTTCTTGGAAATGGAGTTGCAGTTTCTGAAGTTCTTCCTTGAAGACTATCTTAGAGTTATATTGTTCCGCTGCTAGTGTTATCTATTTTCTTTTCCGCTGCTATTTTATTGTATCATATCTCTGATGTATATTGATATCTATTGGATCATCTGTTGTATCAGATATTGTATCAAAGCTGTATATCAATGTATTATTCTTTTATTCCGCTGTGTTATTTACTTAATGATGGTTATAAGCTCCGGCGAATCGGATTTGAACGGTCGAATCTATGACATTCGAGTACGATTTGAAGTATGGGTGTCGATTTTCGAGCGGGCAAAATCCGACTCGTTACATGTTTCTTCTTTACCCTAACAGCCTGGGATTTTCGACACTCGATTGCTCGGCACTCTATACAGTGAACGTGTCGAATTTTCAGGGTCGAAAAAAACGGGCCATTACATTTGGTATCAGAGCTGAAGGTTAAGCGAGAACCTTGACTCTGGTGGGGTTTACTCACTTGAATAGAGGCTGTAGTACTCTAGAATGAGTTGAGTATACTATACATGAGGTCGTACGTGTTATTTTCTTATCTAAAGATTTTTAAACGGTTTTAAAAATGAATTATTTTTATATAAGCTTATATTTTGATATATAAAGCAACAATTTTTCTAATTATTATATATAATAAGACAATTGGTTGTGGATTATTGAAATTAAATATAATTAAGTGGTAATATATGTACAACCGGATAGAAATTTGGATAAGGATTAGCTATGCAAATAAGTTGAGCTAAAAATGGATTCAAAACTGAATTTAGAATCTAGAAAATTCAAAAGAATTTTCAAAGTATTGAAATAAGTTACCTTGATCTGATTTTCCCGTAAATGATTATGGAATATATGGTGTGAATGATTTCTAGATATGATAATTATCATAAATTGGGCATTGTGTCTTAATAAAGGAATGTTTATTTTTCTAAAATAAAAAATGATAAAGAAGAATGAAATGTTTTAAGGAAGTAAACATTTAGATAAGTATGACTTGTAAATTAGAATGGATTTATGGGAAGTTCTAAAGTCTAAGTCAAGAAAATTTGAAATATGAATTGGTATGCTAAAGAAATAAATACGTGTACATATATATGTTGAATATACGTAATATCAAAGTTGATTTGAAATAAACACTAAGTGTTGAATTCTGGAATTCCTTGAGAATGGGATGTAAAACCCAAAGAGAAATAAGTTTTTGATCTTATAAGCACGAAGGTATATTAATAGGAAAATTTAATTTTGAATTGAAAATTTAAATTGAGGAGTCTAAATGGATTAATAAATTGGAATTTAACTCTGGACAAGTTAAATAAGTTGTGGACTTATAATCAGAAATGGGAAATTTCAAGATGAAATTGAGATCTAACTTAGGGGAAGTTAAATAAATTTAGAACGAACAACCTGGATTGGAAATTTCTAGGTGATATTTGAAGATTCAACCTAGGGAGTTATGTGTGATCTCAAAACGGGTTTGACTTCTGGAAATGCATAATGGATGCTATTGATAGATGTTTTAGACAATTTGGATGTTTATTTACTTTGACATATCCTTCCATCATCCTGTTGTTATAATAATCTATAAAACTATTAATTGGATTATTTTAAATGATTTAAGAAGTGGATTGAAATAATATACATCCGTTGCTGAAATTAAATGGGAATAAAACTTTAATTTGAAATTATTTTAATGATTTTGATTTTAAGATAAAAAGATTGAACATATGAAGATGGAATCATTTTGAACTTAAAATTTAAATGTTAAAAATAAATTTGTCAACTAAATTGTTTAAGAATTGGATTTTAAAAATTTGGAGTATAATTGGGTAATCAATTGAATTTAGAAATTGGTTTGTTTAAAAAGATTTAACTTTCACTTAAACCTAGAAATAAGTTTATGTAGAAGTAAAGGTAATTTAAAATGAAATTTTGAAAGTTGGCTCAGAATTAATTGTTTGAAGACTTGGGTTGTAAATAAAAAGGTTAAGGGTTAATTTAATTTAAAGGATTAAATCAACATTTGAAAATTCGACTCGAATTTGTATAATTTGTGATGATTTAAAATTTGGAAAGCGAATTGAGATTAATTCAAATTTATTTAGAATTGAATCAATTTAATGGGAATGGAATTTGAGATGGGAGATTAGGAGATTGAACAGTTTGGCTTTCAACTATTTTTCAAACAAATTATTTTAATATAAGTCGTTTTGAATCTATTTGCTTAAATATTTAGACTATTATGATTACTATACAAACCTTTCTTTTTAAAACTCAAACTATCATATATTGACTAATCACTACTTTACAACTATTTTATAACAACTTAACTATTCTATAGCTATTTTACAACCAATAACTATTTTACAACCACTTAACTATCTTAAATATTTCAAAGCTATTTTCTTAATTCAAGCTGGTAAGAGTGCAAACTGTTATAATTAATTACCAATGGAGATAAGAATTGAAGTGATAACTCAAATGGAATTGAAGCAATTGTGAATAAGTGAATAGAAATCAAAATGAATATGAATAAAAAGAAAATTGATTTAGTTAATAATCAATGTAGATAAATACGTAGGATGTACGTATATTATTATATTTGCATAACGATTTGATCCAGATTCGAGCACATAATTTCGAGATAATATATGGATTCGAGTTCGGATTTTTCATTCTATTTTCGATGGCAAACCACGGATATGGATTTTTGATTGATTCTGGAAATTCACTGTCATAGTTATGGCTATGTAAGGAGAATGACGGTTTCTGATCAAGAAACCAGATCTGAGTCCGCACTAGGAAGTCGGGTGGATGGTACTAGTTCGGAAGTGAAATTGTGTGATCAAGTGAGCGATCGGATTTGATATTATGTACAGATGATATATGTATATCGTACGTGCTTGAATGAAATAGATATTGAAAATTCTAAAAAGAAATGTAAAAATAATTTTTGAAATGGAAAAGTATATTTTGAGAAGTATATGATGAATAAGAATGGAAGTTGGATGTCACTATAACTGAAACTCATTGTATAAAAAGTAAGTAATGTGGCGGATAACTATTTTAAAGGAAATCGTATTTAAATGTTGATTTGGCATAAATAAAGTTATATATATTTAATATATTTGATAAACTTCCCTTGTTGAATCTATAACCATAAGAAAAGATCTTTGAAAATATTTGAAGTACTAAAAAGGAATTTATATAAGTAGGAAGTGATCAAAAAATATTTTGTTCTAGTTAAAAGAATAAACTTATATATATATATATATATATATATATATATAAATGATTTTATGAAATTGGGAAAAAGGTTTTTGGAACCCATTGTTTTGAAAGATACTATATGCGTATAGTATAAAATGTTTTGAGAATGTTGTGGGGAAAAAGGCGCTGCCATTTAGAATTGAAACTTGGAGTATGAGATCCACGGGATGATTCTGCCTTGAGCCCTAAGGGGGGTTCTAAATTTGATCCCAAAGGATGTCCGGACTAAACTGCAGTTCCTGAGGATTGTGGTTAGGGTAGTGGAAGTCGAGGGCGCTTATGCCTACAGAGACATTGGGGTTATGCTGGGACCGCAGTGTAACTCTGCTGTAACTGCGATCCACTGCGTTCCATAGTGGAAGTCGAGGGGCAGTGATTGCCTAAAGTCTACGTTTGATTTCATTGGGAGAGCGACGTACATCGGCAGATTGCGATCTATGAGGACATAGCGAAAGTCGTGTGGTAGTGAGTGCCAACAAGCTACATTAGGACTCGACTGATGTAGTCTGCGATCTATTTGGTGAAGTTTCATTTGACCATGAAATTCGAGGGAACTGATGCCTATAATAACATGTTTTTTCTGTGATGGCAACGTAACCCTGGGTGTAGCTGCGATCTGTGACGGTTCATGGTGTAATCGAGGGTTGCGCATGCCTACAGTTTTCTATGGTTTCACCAGGACGACACGTAATCATCGAGCTAACTGCGGCCATGGAGGGGTGATGATTTCCAAAGCATTATCACAAAAAAAATGTTTTTTGCATTTTCAAAAAAAATGGTTTTCAAGCATTTTCACTGGGTGTTGAAAACGGGTCTAAGTACTTATAGATTTTCGGTCCCATGCCTGATCAACGTATGATCGAATTTCTGTGAGAACAAGGATAGACTTGGGAAACATCGAGTTATAAAAAGTATTTTATAAAACTATTTTGATAAAATTATGTAGATTTTTAAAGTGTTTTAAAATTTTAAATAGAAAAAGAGTTAAGAGTTAAAAATGTTTAAAGAGCAATTTAACTGATAATAAACATTGCAATAAAATTCTTGCTACGTTCCTTTTCGAGGACGAAAAGTTCTAAAGGGGCGAGGAATGTGACAACCCAGATTTTTGATGTCTGTTAATTGGGTAATTAACTAGTTTAAATCATTGAAATGTTAATTTTATTAGTCTTACAAATAAATTTTTGATAATGGAAATATTTGAACAAATATAAATTGATTTTAAAACCCTAACAAATGTAGAATTATAAATCTCTGGAAATGTTAAATCTTATTGTAAATATATAGATAATATATTTCACCATTAAAAATTCAAGAATAATATATCCATAATTATATAAATAGATATATACAATCTATATAGTATATATAAGTATATAAATGCGCATGTATGTATTTATGCCATATGAAAAAAAATATAAGAGAATATTGTATAAAATGTATAAGTATATATATATGTATATATGTATATATACACCCTTATCTACATACTTCTAATATAATTTTTAAATTTAAACTCTACGTTTTAAAAAATTTGAGATAAGTATATATATAGTTAGTAACTAAAATATTAATAACATAAGTTTAAAATTTAAATAAGAATAAATAAGAAGGTTTATAATATTAAGTCCACATGAAATAAATATATAAAAAAATTAAAAAAATATAAAATATACGCAAAAGGACATTTGTAGGCTTAAGAGGAACAAACTAATACATGTGTCAAGATTTCTTCTAAAAAAATGAATTTCTTCATTTACAAATAAAGTTATATACATCTCAACTCCTTTCTTTCTTTCTTTTTCCAAACAAACTAAAACCAGAAGATAAAAAGTGAAAGCCAAACAAACTACTTCAAGTTTTCTACTGAAGTAGCAATTCAAACTTAAGATTCAAAACAAAGTAGAATTCAATTTCAAATTCAAACAAGGAAGACTAGAGCAAAGATCAACTAGCGGTTTTCTTTTCCATAGCAGAACTCTATTTCTCTATTCAAGTTTTACTAGTAAGTAAATCCCAACCTTTTAAAGTTAAATCATCTGTAAAAATTGTGCAAGCAACAATTAATGATAGAAATGATTCAAATATGTTTACATGGATGGAATTGTATGATTTCCTAGTATATATTTTGTATTGCTGTGTAATATAAGTACATGTCTCTGTTCTTCCTTTAACAGGCTCAAATCCTTTCAAAAATTCATACCTTTACACTCAAACAATTTCAGGCTAAGATCATTAAAGAAAAGTTGTTAGTACAGATGAAATACTATTTTCAAAAATAGTTTCAAGAGTAGTTATAAAGTAATTATCAGGTAAGGATGAATTTACAATAAAAATCAAACTAAGTTGGAAAATCAATTGTTTAAATTTCATGTTTTGCATATATAATCGGAATTGGCTTGTAAAATGATGACTTTTGGTGGTAGATTCATGATTTTAAAGTTAGTAATTTTAGAGTAATTGTGGGTTGAATGGAAATTGGTTTTCACTGAATTCCGGCGATCTGATGGATGGTGGGGGTAGATTTTTGGCCAGGAGGTGGCTGAAGGGGTGGCGAGCTTAGGAAAAATGTGTTCGATTTTTTTTAATGGTTGGGTTGGCTGGTCGAGATGAATCTAGGGTTTGTTATTGGGTTTGGTAAGACGCAAGTGGCGATGGTGGGGCGGCAGCAGGGAGCTGCGCACTCGAGGGAAAATGGGGAGGAGGTCTGGGGGTTTTAGTGGCCAAGTTTGGAGGGGGTCGGAGCTCAGAGGTGGCCGGATGAGGTAAGTAATGAGGGTGGCAACTTCGTACCTGGGTCTGGTTCGAGGACGATTTTCGAACGTTGGGAGTTTGCTGGAATTTAAAGTTCCGGAAGGACGGGATGGTTGTGGATGGTCAGTGGGGATGGCCGGCGATAGATGATGGTAACCGAAAGGAGCGTGCATGGGCACGACGCATAGTGCGTGCATGTTCATGTAGCTCGAATAAGAAGGAATTCGGGGAAACTGGGAAGAGGGAGAAGGGTAGAGTGGGCCGGGTTTGGGCTAAGGAAAATAGAATAAATGAAGGGAAATATAAAGGAAAAGGAAAAGGAAAAGAAGGGAAATATAAAGAATAAGAGAAAGGAAAGAAAATAGGAAAGGAAAGGAAATAAAGATAGGGAAAATAGAAAATATATATACACACACATAAGAATAAAAGTAAAAACACAGTAATAAAATGTAACGACCCGTAAAATTCTATTAATTTTTATTTATTTTATTAACGTATTTAATTGAATTTTGTAGAAATTTTAAATAATGAAATTTGAAACTAAAATTTTTATATTTGGAATACGTATATTTAAATATAGCAGATGATAATTTTTCATCTCATTTTATGAAAGTTTATTTTATTGTGTAATTCTAATAAATTCAAGTCAGTTAATAATTGTTGAATTTTTTTTTTCGAAGCAGAATAATTTTACGTAGAGAAATTCTAAATCCTCTTCTGAGTGAGGCGTCATCTTTCGTTTTTCAAAATTCGGAATTCTATAGCTCCGTTGATCTTATTTTTCTACATCTTTGCTGCATTTTTCACCACAAAAAATTCGAATTTTGTTAATTCAATCGTACCACAGATATATATATACACCATTTTGATCGTCTCATCGTGCTGATCTCTGCAGTATATCCTATTCTGTATTTAAAGTTCGATTTATGGCGGAATCCACGGAAAAAGTTAACTGTATCGGTACCGAATTTTTGTGACTTTTGCTTCTTGTGACCTTTTGAATTCCTAATCTATTCAACTTTTCATCGTATAACTCAACAGTCATATAATTTATTTTTCACCGACTTTTAACATACTTCGGTTTCAAAGATTTTGTTGTTTCATTTTTAATCGTTTGTTCACCATTTTGTTTGAGAGAAAAAAATTATAAACGTAGCATGTTCGATCCCATCTTCTTCCTGTACCTTTTCCCTACTATGTTCTTCACCCTTCTCCCCTCCTATTGTCGATCTCCACCCTCACCACCGAGGCTCGGCCAACAACCACCTATAAGTCACAACCTATTCTTCCGCCCTGACATCTCATCACCCCGCGCCTAAGATGACAGCCATCAAGACAATCTCCACCAAGCCCACCGACACCCACTCAAAACCAACAGCAGACCCAAATTCGCCAGCCTCCGATAGCCTCGGCCACTAGCCTTGCTCCTTCCCGCCCCTCACCTCCTTGTGCCGTTGGCCACACAAGCACCGCTTCCACTCTCCAACTGTCATCTTCATCGCCCCGCCTTCTTCCACCTCTTCGCCGCGACTCCTTCCTTATGCCACCTCACCGCAACCATGTCTCCTAAGCTCCGACCCAACCACCTCAACAACCCAGCGCCGCCACTTCTCTTCCTTCCCTCGCCGCTGCACCACCCAGTTCCCGTAGCCTCCGTCTTCTCTGTTGAAATAGGTATATACTATATTTATGTCATATAACTTTATACTTATTTGATTTACAAGCTAACACTTTGTATATTGTATGTTGTGTGTTATATATATTAAGAGTTTACTTAAGTTGTATTTATATTTTGTGAGTGTCGGGCTAGTTTCTAATTTGTTAGACCTATATTATAAATAAAAGTTTATACAGTACTTACATTCCACTATATGTTTGTTGTTTAATAATATATGATTATCTAGTTGTACAGTGGTATTTGCATTGTATATCTATTTTGTTAGTTTACCTATAATTTGTTTAAGTAATATTTATAAATATAAAATTTTATTCTTGATTTCAAAAGAAGTATGTTATGGCTTTAGATACACATATATGCGTGCGTAGTGTATATATTTTATTAGGTTATATAGGTTAGCTTACACCGTTCTGTTCTGTTGAGATTTAATTATATATGTATGTGTATGAAATTTGTATTTTATGTTTTATTTATATATATTTATAAAGATTACAGTTTACATATTATAAAGAAGTTTATACAAGTTTATATTAGTTTAAAGAAGTTGCTTCAGGAAGTATGTATATAGTATAATATATTTAAAGTATATAATATATTCTCTATTTCAAATATTCTGTATTTACAGCATATATACATACATACATATATATATATACACATATATATATATATATATTAATATTTAGAAATGATATAAGTTATAATGTCTGGACATTGGTCTATAGTGTATGTTTCATAACAGTATGGGTTTAAAGGTATATTCAGATAAGTTCGTAGTTTTAATGTATTCTGCTCTATATAGGCGAGCTATGAATTGCAACTTTGTATATTATTTTATATAAAATCGTACATACCTATGAAGTTTAAATTGGTAATACATTTATTTTATATATTATTGATTTCTGCACTGTATGTATATATTGTACTTTTATATAAGCTATATTTTAGTTATAATCTAGTCTACATAAGTATATAGTTATTTATAAGTTGTAACTAGTTGTCTGCATTGGTTGTCTGTGTATGTTTCATATTCTGAGATTTACATAAAAAATAAATTAATATTGATTTTATAATAGGCATTGAGTTAAATACGATATGTTATATATACATATATATAGTTACATGTAGTCATATATGTGCACATAGACCAATTATCTCCTTCGATCCAGTTCTGATTTGATTTCGTTTATTTCCATTTATCAGCTCTATCTGTCAAATTCGTGCCAATTTAGCTTTGCGTTGCCTTAGGATTCGTAGCTCATTTCGTTGTCTATGCTCTAGCCTCGAAAGGTGGGCAATCACTCACGATTAGTGTTCTTCTATTTATTAAATTTGATTTCAATTGAAACGACAATTGAATATACTACTGTTAGTTGTTTAAATTGATATATATGCTATTATCTGTAACTGTCCACCTGTGGGATATGACACCATATCTTGTTGTTTATATTATATTTTTCATTGATGATATATGTCTGTTATTATTATTTTCATATCTGTTATCACTCTGCAAGTTCTCTGTTAGTATAGAATTCACTATGGGTTGAAATGATACATACTCGAACGGACTTTAGAATAGGAGAAAATAGTTATGGGTTGAAATGATAGACCCAAGCGATTTTCATTTGAATTGAATTTGGGATTGCGGGTCGAAATGACATCTGCCCGTATACATATAAATTACGGATTGAAATGATAAATATCTGTATCACTTGAAATGTGATAAGGAATTGTATACAGACATCGCTGGTCTATATATAAATAATTTGAAAATGAATTCTATGGTTTTGAAAGGAAATATATGGTTTCAATTAAAACAGTATATATAAAGGTTATGTTGTATATAGATTTAATAATAATAAATAATTTAATTTAGATTAATTTAATTGATATGAAATATGTTAAAATAGGTATTTAAAAAAAATAGATTTGTGTAAAGTGTTATAAGCTAAGGTTGGAGGATATATTTGAGATTTATTTGAAATTGTATTAAATTAATAATTTTATTTAATTAAATCAATTCAAAACTTATTAAATTTGAGAATTTATGATATGGTTTTATAACTTGATATTTGATTTGAGTAATTTAATGAATATTTCACGTTTAGATAAATTAAAGGAAATATTTAGAAAAGTGTGATTCAAGGTTACTTAAATGATATTGAATTTAATGTGTGTCAAGACTAAAAAGAATAATGAAGTTAAATCAAGATCTATATGAAACTGTTAAAATTAACTTTGAAATGTCGAAGCTTTGAGATACATATTGAAATTTAAATGGTTTATTTTGTGGTTCTAATCTGTATTTGAAATCGATAAAATTTGAATTGGTTTAGTCATAAACTGAATTGAATGGAAATTGATAAATTGAGATTGAATTTAATTCGAATGGGAAAGTCGAGTTGATTTTGAAGCGATTGGTAAAGTTTGAAGAAATTAAAAACACTTTACTTTATAAATTATTCAATATATATATATACACATACTATTTTGGAAAATATATATATTTGAAATGAAAATGATATTTTGGTTTTGAAGCATAAATTAATTTGAAACGACCACGGTGTTATAGTATATACTTCTACCTTGTAGATAGTTCCATAGTTTCTTAGAGGATGGTTATCCCAAACATCTTCTGAGTTACTTGTATTTCAGTTGATATTTCACTTGAGTTGGATTTTATCGACATGAGAATGTTAATCCTGACTCAAGTGTTTGTGTTTTGCTTTACGCTTGGGTCAGACTGAGTGATACAGCATTTGTGACTCACCTTTGAAGTTTGGAGCTTTGTTTGGAGATCCAACTATTGATCTAGCTTTCAGCTTTTCCAGTTGATTGGTTAAGAGAAGTCGTCTGTATGTACTGGAGACTTCACTGTTTTGTGATATTCTGTTGTATTTTATTTCAAACTCCGATGTTTAAATAGTAGCTTCATGAACTACTATTTATCTATTCCGTTGCGTTATTATTATATTACTCTGTGTTTGTGGTTCTGTGATTGATTTATTTACTGTTTATGCTGAGTTTTGCCAAATTCTAAATTAACAATATGATATTTTGAACAATTCAAATCCGACGTGTGTGGATGCGAACGGTTGAAAATATCGGGTCGTTACATAAAATAAACAAGTTTTTCCAAAGCAAATTTTCTAACCAAATCTTTATAAAGGTTAAATGTTTTGCTTAAGTTTCCCGATATGGATAAAATGTTTAAAACCTTAATTTACTTAAATATTATTTAGTTAAATGTCTAATAAATTCAAGTGCCTCCGGATAGTGAATTCAAAACTCAACTTAATAAAAGAACATTTTATCCACTTTCCTTACATTCCATGGTCGACCAGGGCATAGACGATCTAGCAATAGCTTGTGAACGACAACAAGGAATGGACAAGCAACCGCTACTCAAACGATACTCCCAAAGGTTGGAGAACATAGATGATATGATTCTAAGAAAATGCCTAGATGACTCCAAGCACCATTCTTCACTGACCCAGCACTTTGAATTTAATGACTCCAAGTAGGCCAACGTTTGGCTCTAAGCAATTTATTCCAAATGCTAACAAGGATATCTGTAACAGATCGATTTTGTCGGGATACGAAGGTCGGCATTCTTACGTCCACTGTATCAAATGTCGCATAATCGAATGCCGGAAAACCGAATTGTTAGGGTTAAAAAGAAGAGGTGGAAGAAAAAGATAGAAGAAGTAAGAAAACAGAACAGAAACAATATCAGAATCTCACATATCGCAGCAGAACAACATATAAGAGATAAATGAATAATCTTTAAAAACAAAGAACTATCTCGGTTATTACATTACATCACATCATCATCAGAGTATACAACAACAATATACAACACAACACAATAATGGACAGTTATACAAAACATGTCCCTACAAGTGAATTTACAGCGGAAAGATAATATCATATACAAGTAATATGTCTCGCCATCCAGCTCACCACTTGAGCTCCATAGCACTTCTCAATCCAGAATGACCTGATAAGCTGACTCTAGGCTGTCCGTGTGGAAAATTATGGGCACCCAGAGTTTAGGAAGAGAACAATAAACTCCAGGTCAGTCATGGGACTGGTGTGAGAAGTCAAAACAGTTATTTATCTTTTAAAACAACAACAACAACAAGAGAAGTGAAAAAATATCCGCAATGCTTTTGGAAAATGAAACTACCATAAGGCCTCCTCGCACACACGCAATGCAAACGCAGAATTGGAGGAGATTTCTCCTTATGATAGTCAAAGATGCTTACTACGCAAAATAAATCATTTTTGATATTATTATTAGTGCATAGTGATGAAAGCAATTTGAAAATAGAATATTAATCTTAGCCAACATAGACATTTTGAACTATGCCTACTATAGCTACCATCTAAACAGTGGTGACCACCATAAGTAAATGGCAAGTTATACAACTAAAACTGTATTGGGTTCGTATTGGGAATTAGATTTCCAACAAATGGTCAGGCTAAGGAACTTCCTACTGCTACAAGGGATCGCCTCTGGCGGGACGTCCCGAGAACTTAACCAGCTCTCTGCCAACACAAGGTCGAGTTACCTTTGTAACTAGGTAACTACTACATGAATATGCCACCCCCCAGTCTGTTGGGACCTTTATCCGAGGGCCCTCGATCACCAAGCAACAACCACACAGAAAAATGAGATTGGAGCAACCACATAGGTTAAGCATCAGGGCTCCATACCTGACACCACCCTTTTCCAGAAGGAAATGACATACCCTAAAGGGCGCGACCCTCATAACCTTGCTGCATATTCCTGTTTCGACCATTTCCGGGGTGTGAGGTCTGACAAAGTCTCGTTCACAAAGCTACGCTTTTTCACAAAGCCATGCTTTGATCAACAAATGATCAATAAATAATCATCACACAGCAACACTCAGCATGCCACATTACCAAATTGGGAATATATCGCGGATAACCTTCAACTACAAAACCTCTGAATTCGTACGTTTCAGAGAAGGGTGTTAAGCTAAGAGAATAAATTCTCCGCCACCAACAGAGATGTATTCGTAAGAAATATGCTTTATATCTCAAAATCTAATGTCAGACACGTAACCATACAAGTCTGTACCGGGTTCGAACAGAACCGAAGGCACTTCAAAAGAAGCCCTTGCAATCCGGATATTCACAATCCCGATCGAATTTCCCATCACAAAGGAAATCTCCATACCGTAGCTAACGGTCGGAGACAATCGATAGGTCATCATATCGTTTTCACAAATATCGGTCTTCAACACCGGTCTTCAATGCTATCCATTACGTCGTATCACTAATCGGAATGGGTAGTCCGAATAACGAGCGCAATAATTTAAAAATAAGTGTAGCATTCCGTTTCAACCAATTCATAATAAATAGCCATTTAAGGGTCAATATTGATAGTCGGTTATTTAACTATCAATCCATATTCACAACATCACCCGATTTCAAATAATTTCCCAAATTATTTATTTTCAAAGATATCTTTATAAGATATAATTTCCACACTTTCAACCATTTGAAAAAAAAATTTCAAATCAATTTTCACCTTTACAACTTTCATTTCAAAATGATTCATTTAAACCAATTAAATAAATCCTTACCGATTTACTTTAAATTTACGTTCCAAATCCGTAAATTTATTCCCACACCTTTAAAAATAAATCAATGTTTATTTTTAAAACAAATCCCCTTATAAATTTCACTGTGAATTTACATTTCCAAATATTCACTTTTTTATACGATTTTTCAAATCGATTTCAATTATTCACTTTCAATTTATCTTTAAAAGATATAATCTCAAAACATTCACTTCATATTGGAAAACATTTCCATGCTTATTTAATAATAAGTAATTCACCAATCTATTTATTTTCAATATTTGGAAAACATTCAATATACTTAAATCACAATTAAGTATATATTTTATTCTTTAAGGAAAACATCCTCTTAAACACATTTGTTTGAGTCAAAACGAATGTTGCGTAAAACTTCGTTACGACAACCCAAAATCACTAGTATAGGGATTCGAAATTAAGATAGATATATAAATCCCAATACTATACAAAACATTTCCTTTCGGAAATCATTTACTATAACAACAGTGTTATAGTCCACCATTTCCTTCTATTTCTCGAAAATGTCTATTTCAACAATGAATGTTGAAATTTATGTTTTCGATACTTAACACATTTTAAAACATCTTTAAATCATTTTAAATTCTATTTAAAGTATCACTTTTCCAAAATATTTCTTTACTATATATTCGCTATCCAAAATCGTGAATATACTTCGTTAACCAAATTCAATTTCCACATATTTTATTTAAAGGATTATTCACTGTCCAAAATCGTGGATATATCTCCTTTAATAATCTATAAAAATTAAACTTGTCAAAATAAGTCGATTTTGGATTTATGAAACAAGGTTTATAAATTCTATTTATACTTTATAACAACTTTACTTATAAAATCACTTTATTAACAAATTTTATCCATATCCCATTTACACGCCAAAATCCAATTTATAAGTTAATTACTTATAAATCCTTTATTTTACAAAAATCCATTCATTTTATAACTTCACAATTTATAAATCTATAGATTTCATCCACTTATGAAATCCATTTATATTTCATTTTAATACTTATAAAAACTCGTTTTCTAATTCCAACATTTTAATTTATAAATATCAATTTTATAAATCTTTTATATAAATCATTTATAATAATTCAAAAATCCCAATTTAAACCATTCTATAAATTAATCAACTACTTATTTCAAAAATCACATTTCGGTTATATTTCACAAAAATCAAAAATTTTATAACATAAAAATTTCAACGTTTATTTATTTAAGATGAATCAATTTCAAAATTAAATTTTGTTATGAATTCTCCACTTAAATTTTCAAAAATCAAATTTTATTTATTTTCGGCATCTAACGATGCCAAAAATATATTCGGCTAAAATTTAGCCTTTAACGATTTCAATCACAAAGATAATCACGCAGATTATAAATAGATCAACACACAACATTGAAACCAATTCAATCATTTGAGGAATCCAGTTGGATCCCTCCAACCCGTTTCCCTGCATCCACAGATGTTAGCACAATACCAATTCTGCTTCAAGACGGAATATCACGGTATATGGGATTTATAAAATATTATCCGCTATTATGCGGCGCAATAGGGTCTCATCTGCTATATAATGCGGGAAATCAACTCCAAATACATATATAATACCAATTCCACTTCGAGGTGGAATATCGCGATATATGTGTTTAATATAATAACCTCCGCTTAATAGGCGGCGTATAGGGTCTATTTCAAAACACTGATAATAAATTATCATCCAAGCAAACAATCAATACAATCAACAATTTTGAATTTAACTATTTAAAATTAGACAAAACCCTTTATTTGAGTGAGAAGATTTCACCTTTGATTTTAATTTGCAGCCCATTTTCCAATTCGGCTCGTTTCTCCATTTTTAGACCTTGTAACCAATAATTATATGATTTATCAATATGTGAAACAATCGACAAATCAATTTCCATCTAATAAATTTTACTTTATTATCATCTGAATAATCAATCATCATTTAATAATTTAAATTAACTAAAAATTTAATTTCAACTCAAAAATTAAATTTGTTAAACAATTTTCTTTTTAATAAAATATTTTCCTTTGAAAATGTATATACATACTTATAAAAATAATCAACATGGGTTTAAAAATCTGATTTTTTTATCTAAGCTGCTAAATTTAAACCCTATATAATTTTCCAGTTAAATAATTTTTTTTCTATTTACAATTTTTTTTTCCTTTCAAACAACTGAACAAACAGTTTTTTTTTTCTTTTTCTTTCTTAAAAAAAAATTCACTGTATATTTATATTTACACATGTATATAAATTAATTAAAAATTGAATAAAATAAAACAATTTACCCCACTCGTCAAAATCGAAGTCGATTGCATCGCATTCGCCTGCCAAACCCTCTCTGACCCCTAACATCATCTGCTCGTGCTCTAGGAGAATCGCAACCCTAGCCTCCGCTACTCGACAGTATGCCACATCCCTTCCAGACGACACTGCCGCAGCCACGGCCTTTTCGAATGCCGCGCACGCGAATTTGTGGCTGCGCCTCGATGACCTAACTATCTTCCCTCCATACGAGCACCAGCTTCAAACCCACCAAACTCCACGCGCTCGAGAATCGACGAGCCTCCTTGATCGATGCTATTGCCGCCGATCCAAACAGTCGCGACTCCCGCTTGAACTCACCGTGCTTTCGTTCGAACTAGCGTCCCTCTCTTCGATCGCGAGAACTAGATGTCGAATGAATTTAATTCGTTTGTTCATTTTTTTTCTTCCGTGAGTTTCCTTTTGAATGAAAATGAAGAGCTCGGCCATTTTATTTTTTCGAACGAGGGATTTCGATTTGAAGTTTAAAGACGAGCAGCCATGCTTTGATTCTCGTTTGTTCATGTGCTTTTTAATTTCTGAAAAGAAACAACGTCTTTTAAGGACGAGGAGGTAGCGTATGGGATAAAAAGGCCACAATGTTATGAAATGAGGCAAAAAGTTTTGAAGTGACGGAAATGAAAAAGGTGTAATGGAGAAAGGAAGTAGGCTGAAGTTGACTAGGGTGTGTAATTTATTTAAATCAAATCGATTTATTATTTGCTAGGCGTTTACATCTCGTACGATCACACGATAGCTCCGAAAGCTAGGAGATTTGAAGTCCAATAATAATTCAATATTACGGATCCAATGGAACTGGTTTCGTTGAATTTCGAGACTGTGCCTCGAAATGCTATTTTTAAATATCGATTTAAACGATAAAATTTCAATACTGAACAAATCACTTTCAAATTCAATTCTGAAGCTTCTATTATCTTCAGTATTATCAATGTGAATTTTCTAAGCCTCAAAATATTTTAAATCAGTTTAAAACTAAAGATTCAAATTTTATCCAACTTCAATAAATTAAATTCAATAATTTAAATTGCCAAATTCATATTCGCTCTTGAAATTCAAGTTAAAATAAATTACAAATATTTAAAATCAATTAAATATTTTCGATTTCAAATGTTAAAAATTCAGGGTCGTTACAATATCATACTGTTCACATTTGAAGAAAGTTGACCTCCATATATATTTTGGTAGCTAGTTAGCTGGAGAAGCTCCTGCGACTATGGATTGTTTCTGCTACAAAATGAATCAGAACCAAAGTGAGGAGAAGTGGAACAGACTAGGAAAAATAACAATGAAGGCCCATTGGCTAAGGACGTTGATTCCAGTAGATGAAACAAGATCTCAAAATTAGACTCATGTGCTCTTTGAAAGATTCGATCGACAACCTCTACTTGAAGACTCATGACTCAGAGTGGTATTGGAAACCAACCTCGAGAGAGTACACCAAAGTCTAAATAAAATCAGGGGAATGTTGTACATTCCAAGATGCTCACTGATCCTAACACGGGCGATTACGAACACCTCTGAGGTGTGATTGAAAAGCCGATCTGTAAAGGAAAGCATCAATAGTATGTACAAGTCCTAAAGAATGGAGGGCAGCGAACATCCGATGCCTATTAATAAAGGCCTATCGTTATCAATTGGACTGCTGACGGCCGACATCCCTTTGAAAGGAGCCAGGGGAAAAGTTAAATAGCGAGCACACGATGCTGCTTCACTTATCTATGAGATTTATTCCAATCTTCTTTGAACTATTCCCATTCTCTATTTCTATTTCAATTGTTCTATGAACTATGACCAACTTGAATTAAACTCTGTCAAAACGATGCAGGTGACCAGGTACTCTGATTTGGCTGCCAACCAATCCACGCAAACCATGATTGGATGTGTGGAGTTTCATCTAGACGAGCATGATTCAATCGCTCACCATCAACCATTTGCCTTTAATTTGGGGCCACAAACTAGAGATTGAAAAGCTCATCACGATTAGAGCCCAATACAAAGTCAATATGACTGACCATCCATTCATTAACCTCCACATTTGACTTGGAGACCTGAGCAAGGCTTGGAATGAGTATGGCCCGATCATCCAATAAAATCAAGTCATAGAACAAAGTTCGACAAAATATAAATGCCTTCCCTTAAGCTCAGTGATGTTGGGATCTATCTACAATAGACGCGGTTTAATCATCTACACATCAAATCCTACCATGAACACAAAAGATTGTCCGAAAGCCCGACTTGAAGTAGTTGTGATGGACTACCTACTCGTCAACCATCTATCATATACCTCCTTCCTTGACTTGATTAGAAGAGCTATAATCACCAAGTGGACGAGAATTGACCGTCCATTTTTCAAGTTTCATCCCTCATGCTGGGGGCAGAATCTCATTCCATGAGCAAACGTGCGTCGATCGTTCATTCGACAACATTAGCCTCGATATGGTAAATGAAATACAAATTAAAGAATGGAAATACAACTGCTCTCAATCAAAATCTCCAAGTCCCCGAAGTGAGGACTGGAGTACTCTGAGTCCCCAGAGTGTGGACTAGAGTATAAACGACTCAAAATCTCCAAGTCACCAGAGTGCGGACTGGAGTACTCTGAGTCCCCAGAGTGCGGACCACGGTATAAACAACTTAAAAACCTATAAGTCCCTGAAGTGGACTAGAGTACTCTCAGTCCCCTGAGTGCGGACTAGAGTATAAACAACTTAAAAACCTCTAAGTCCCTGAAGCGGACTAGAGTACTCTCAGTCCCCTGAGTAGGGACTAGAGTACAAATGACTTAAAAACCTCTACGTCCCCAGAGTGCGGACTAGAGTACTCTAAGTCCTCGGAGTGCCGACTAGAGTATAAACGACTTAAAAACCTCTACGTCCCCAGAGTGCGGACTAGAGTACTCTAAGTCCCCTGAGTGCGGACTAGAGTATAAACGACTTAAAAACCTCTATGTCCCCAGAGTGCGGACTAGAGTACTCTAAGTCCCCTAAGTGTGGACTAGAGTATAAACAACTTAAAAACCTCTAAGTCCCTGAAGTGGACTAGAGTACTCTCAGTCCCCGTAGTGCGGACTAGAGTATAAACGACTTAAAAACCTCTACGTCCCCAGAGTGCGGACTAGAGTACTTTAAATCCCCTGAGTGCGGACTAGAGTATAAACGACTTAAAAACCACTATGTCCCCTAAGTGAGGACTAGGGTACTCTATGTCCCCTGATTGCGGACTAGAGTATAAATGACTTAAAAACCTCTAAGTCCCTGAAGCGGACTGTAACGACCCAGAATTTTGAACAATCTAAATTGAAAATATTTAATTAGTTTTAAATATTTGAATGATAGTTTGACTTGAATTTCAAATTATCAGAATGAATATGGCGATTAAATTATGAATTTAATCTATTGAAAGTTGAATAAAAATTTGAATCTTCAATTTTAAGCTGATTAAAAATAGTTAAAAGGCTTGTAAAATTCATATTGATAATACTGAAGATAATAGAAGCTTCAGAATTGAATTTGAAAGTTATTTATTCAGTTTTGGAATTATATCGTTTAAATTGAATTTAAAAATAGCCTTCCGAGGCACAGTCTCGGAATTTGACGAAACCAGTTCCATTGGGTCCGTAATATTGAATTATTATCGGATTTCAAATTTCATATTTTTCGGAGTTGATATGTGAGCACACGGTAAGTAAACGCATTGAAAGTTAAGTCGAATTCAATTTAAATTTAAATTTAGTCAAACATCAGCTGCCTTTTATCAACTCAGATTACTGTAGCTTCCATTTATCACGCCTAAAATCGCGCCTAGTATCACGAGAAAATCGTGTAACAACGTAATCCTGTCTTCCCCTTTCCTTTTCAAATCTCACGCGACATCCTTTCAAAGCAGAAACAAATAAAATAATTTAATGGCCGCGTTCCTCTATTCATTTGAAACCAACGAAATCCCCTTCCATCTTCAATCTCGTTCGAAAAATCCTATTCCTCCCCTCTTCTAGGTTTTTTTTTCTTTTTCAAATCATGGCGAATTTCACGAATAAAGGAAATTGAGCTCGGCCTCGCGATCGAGTCGCCTTTTAATGCGCTCGGCAATTCGAGGCGATGGCGCTGTCGAAGTCAAAGGGAAGGCGGCGAAGGTGACGAAGTCAGACGTGGTTGGGTGGATCGTTGCAAGCTAGGGTTTCGCATCGAGAGTTTTAGGGATTTGCGAGTGGTGGCCGTGACTTGGTCGCGTTCGAGGCTGGGCGCGCGCGTAGCGGCGATGGGCTCGGGGTCATCATCGGCGAGCGTGCACGTGGCAATGGTGTGTGCAATGCCGATGGGGGGTCACGATCGATTGGATCGCGTTCTTCGTCGAGGTCTGTGTTGCTCGTTAAACAGTAAGGTATTTTCAAAATTTATTTTGCTAAAATTTTAAATGTTTACGTATGCAAAAAGAAAAAGTTTTTGACAGTAAAAAAAAAATTTGTTACTATATGATTTTCAAATTGAACTCGAAGACATTAATTTTCAAATTAATCTTCATTGTTTACTGTATGAACAGATTAGAAATTTCTTTTTATAAAAGTAAAAAGAAAAAAAAAGCAAAGTCTGTTTCAAAGTTTTTTTTTCCAGTACGTTTTTATATAAAAAAAAAGTGATTAACTGTTTGATTTTCATTTGGAATTTAAAGTAGTGGAGAATTTTAAATTTATATGAACTGTTGTTTTGATATAAGTATATACAGTTTCAAGTGAGAAAAAAATAATAAAAATATTTATTTACTTGCTAATTTAAATGATTTTTGATACTAGAATATTTTCAAAGGGAAATTCGATTTAACTAAATAAATTGGTAAGAGAAAATTTATTTGGCAGAATAATTTAGCTAATTTAATTTATCTGAAAGGAAATTTATTTTTGTTTTTGTTAGATTAGGTTAAATTAAAAGTGTTAATTAGTTTAACATATTGAAAAGAAATCGATTATTCGATTTATATTTAATATTAATAAAAACATAAATTGTTTATATAAGGTATAAATCGAGAAAACAAGTCTGGGATGGAAAATGGATCGCAAAGCTAAGGTGAGAACTTCTCACTCAAAAAAGAATTGCAGTTATTGATTGTTTGCTTGATTGTGATATTAGATATTGTAGGATATATCTATATATATAGCAATACATATATATTGGCATATGTATATATTGCAAATTGATTGATTTCCCGCACTATATAGCGGATGAGACCCTATTGCGCCGTTAGTAAGCGGATAATATTTTATAAATCCCATATACCGCGATATTCCACCTCGAAGTGGAATTGGTATTGTGCTAATATCTTTGGATGCAGGGAAGCAGGTTGGAGGGATCCAACTGGATTCCTCAACTATATTGATTTATTTACAGATATTTTGATATTTGTTGATTATCATATCGATATATGATATTTGGATGTTGTGATTGACTATTTGGTGCTGCTGCATCATCGGATCCATTTTTGAAGTTTTAAAATAATGATTTTTGCTTTAAAAGAAATTTTAAAGTGATTTTCAAAAGTATACGTTTTATTAAATTTGAATTGTTAAAATAAATAAAACGTTAAAAGTTTATTTTCATAAAAGTTATGATTTTTGGAAAATAATGCTTAAGTATGATTTGAAGCATATAATCTTTAAATAACGATTTTTAAGTTATTAAAAGAATAAAATGGTTTAATTGGGAATTTTGAATTATTATAAACGGTTTATATAAAAGATTTATAAAATTGATATTTATAAATTAAAAATACTGGAATTATAAAACGAGTTTTTATAAGTAATAAAGTGAAATAAAAAAAATGGATTTCATAAGTGAATTGAGATTTATAAATTTATGAACTATGAATATTTAAAATGGATAGATTTTGTAAAATATAAGATTTATAAGAAATCAACTTATAAATCGGATTTTGGCATTTAAAATGAGATATAAAAAGGATTTTTATAAATAGAAGTTTATAAAAATATAAATGGAGTTTATTAACGTTGTTTATAAATCCGAAATCAATTGAATTTGATAAGTTGGATATAGGAATATATGAAAGGAATTATATACACGATTTTGGACAGTGAATATATTATTAAATAAAATGGTCATGTTTGGCAAAATGAATATTATAAAATGAAGTTAATGATTTTAAAGACGTTTTAAAATGCATTAAGTATCGAATACATAGATTTCAATATTTATTGTTGAAATAGACGTTTTCGAGAAAGAAGGAAATGGTGGACTATAACACTATTGTTATAGTAAATGATTTCCGAAAGGAAATGTTTTTGTATAGTATTGGGATTTATATATGTATCTAAATTTCGAATCCCTATACTAGTGATTTTGGGTCGTGGTAACGATGTTTTACGTAACATTCGTTTTGGCCCAAATAAATGTGTTAAGTGAATGTTTTCCTTAAAGAATGAAATATGTACTTAATTTCGATATTAAGTATATGGAATATTTTCTAAGTATTGAAAATAAATGGATTTGTGAATTACTTATTAATAAATAAGTATGGAAATGTTTTTCCAATGTGAAACGAAATGTTTTGAGAATTTATCTTTTTGAAGATAAATTGAAAATGAATAATTGAAATCGTATATTCATAAATATTTTGGAATGTAAATTCACTATGGAATTTATAAATGAAAAGGGGAATTTGTTTAAAAATAAATGTTGATTTATTTTTGAAGTGTGTGAATTAATTTACGGATTTGGAACGTAAATATAAAGTAAATCGTTAAGGATTTATTTAATTGGTTTAAATGAACCATGTTGAAATGAAAGTATTCCGCGTAAGGAAAATGATTGAAACTTGTTTTCAAAAGTGATAAAGGTGAAAAGTGATTTGAAAATTTGTTTTCAAATGGTTGAAGTGTGGAAAATATATATCTGGTAAAGATATTTTGGAAAGTAAATAATTTGGGAAATTATTTGGATTTGGTGATGTTGAACACGCCTATTGATAGTTAAATATCCGACTATCAATATTTACCTTTAAATAGGTATTTGTTGTGAATTTGCTTGAATTTGAATGCCACACTTATTTTTGAATAAGCGCTCACTATTCGGGTTAGCCGGGAAAGGACCTTGGGGTCGTATAACCCATTCCGAATATGTGATACGTCGTTATGAATTGCATTTGATGACCGGTGTTGAAGACCGGATGTTTGTGAAAACGGAAGGATTACCGTCGAGTTACTCTACATCGGCCGATCTCCGATATAGAGGTTTTATCACCCTTAGTGACGGGAAGTCCGGTCGTGATTAGTGAGTATCCGGATTACAAGGACTTCTTTGGAAGTGCCTTCGGTTCTGTTCGATCCCGGAACAAACTTGTATGGATTGTATATCTAACATTACAAATTGAGATATAGAGCTGATTTTTTTCAAATATATTTCTGTTGGTGGCGGAGAATTTATTTTCTTAGCTTAACACCCTTCTCTGAGACGTACGAGCTCAGAGGTTATGTAGTTGAAAGTCATTAGTGATATACTCCCAATTTGGTAGTGTGATATACTAAGTATTGCTGTGAAATGATCATTGTTTGATCATTTGTGATATGATCATTTGTTTGATCATTTATCTTGGTGATCATTTCTATGATCATTTGTTGACCCAAAGCACGGCTTTTGTATAAAGCGTGGCTTTGTGGACGAGACTTCGTCGGACCTCACACCCCAAAAATGGTCAAAACAGGAAGGATGCAGCAAGGTTATTAGGGGTAGCGCCCTTTAGTGTATGTCATTCTTTCTGGATAGAGGTGGTATCATGGTATGGAGCCCAGATATTTAACCTATGTTGTTGCTGCATATTTTGTGGTTGTTGGAAATCGAGGATCCTCGGGTAGATCGGTTACGATCGGGGGATGACATATTCGTGTCAGTTGTTACCCAGTTAGGGGTAACCCGGCCTTATGTTGGCAGAGATCCGGTTTGTTTCTCGGGAACGTCCTTCCAGAGGCGTTCTCATGTGGCAATGGGAAGTTCCTTGGCCTGACCATTTGTTGGAAATCCAATTCCCAATACGAAACCCTGTACGGTTTTAGTTGGAAATCTAGGTTTTAGTTGGAAATCCAATGCGTATCAAGCATCTTTGACTATCATAAGGAGAAATCTCCTCCGATTCTGCGTTTGCATTGTGTGTGTGTGCAGGAGGCCTTATGGTAGTCTCATTTTTAAAAGAATTGCGAATTGACTTTAAAAGTATTCCTCTATTTTGTTTTCAAAGATAAATAAACTGTTTTGAGTTCTCACACCAGTCTTGCTTATGCTAGGTGATATGTGATGTTGGGTTCTCGCTTCGCGGTTTGGTGGCGAACGGGAGACTCTTACCCCCACACGTCCTCTTTACGGGGTTGGTTAGGAGAAGCCGTGACATTCGAAAGGGTGGCCGTAAAAGAAAGTTTGGGATATCAGTGTAAGCCACGGTGGGGCTGGGATGGTTGAAAAGCCTACCGGTTGTGACCATTTCACGTTACATTTGGTATCAGAGCTTATGGTTAAGCGACAACCATGGCTCTGTTGGGTTTTACTCATTAGAGATAGAGTCAGTAGTACTCTAGAATGAGTGTGAGAGTAATAATAGATATGAGCGCGTATTTGTTAGTGAATATAAATTGTTTTATATTGTGTTGACTTATCGGTTGATTGTTTATAGATTCTGGTCGGTGCAGTCTAGCTAACTGTGTTGATAGGAGTTTCTAAACTCTTAAACAAGATAAACTGACACAGTATTGTTTTGAAAATCGGGTAAATGAAATAATTTTACCCAAAGCTATTTTTGTATATAAAAGAAATAATTTTCTGTGAATTATTATAGTATATGGATGCATGGTTGATAGGTAGTAATAATATTAAACTATTACCACTGAAATTGAAATAGAATTGAAATCATTGTTATATGAAAATTGAGATAAAGATAAGAAAATGAAATCCATATACAAATGAAATTTGAGAATGTAAATTATAAATGTGATTTATAATTAGGAATAGAATTCCAGGGAAGTTTTTTTGGAAATGTTTTTGAAAAAGTTTGGAAAGTTTAAATACCTTTTTGATTTGAAAATGATTTTCAAAAGTTTTGAAAAGTATTTTGAAGAGATAAAAGCTCTAAACTCTTTTCGGTCGCTGGAAAATAACTTCGGTAATGACTGCAGCATTATCGATGTTTATTTTCGGGTTTCCAAAAGAGAAATTGCTGCCAAATTGTTTTAAATGAAAGATGTTTGGAAAAATTTGGATTTGGTTTTGGAAATTCAAAGGATAATTTGAATTGTTTTTAATAATGGTTTTGAAAGATAGAAAAGACTCTGGAATACTATATACAAATATTTAGGGAATAATAAATGAGTTAATAACTTATACAATTTGAATTTTGATTGAATGAATTTAATTTAAAGGAATGAAGTTAAATTAAAATAAGTATAAGTGAATTAATTTGAATAATGTGAATTTGAAGAAATGTCTAAGGAGATGAAGTGAAATAATTACTTAAAGAAAATTTATTGAGTTGAAAATAAATTTGGGATAATAGCAAATGAATTTGAATTGAGTATTGAATTATGGAAAAATAAATTGTGAATGAATGAATGAATTTACAATTGCAAGTAAATGAAGTAAATTGAATTCATATGGAATATTGAAATCCAGTTTAATATAAAGTGGTTATAAACCAAAATAGAGAATTGAAAATAAATTTTGGGAATCAACAAAAGAATAAAACTGGAATTGAAACTGAATGTTGAAAACAAATTTGAATAAAGTGAATAGGAATTTGTTATGAATTAGTAATGGGAACTAATTTAAAATAGTGCAATTGTGAATGAAAGATAGTTGATAAAACTCAATATTCAGAATAAAAGATAAACTGAATTCAAATATAATTGAAATTGTGAATTCAATTCAAATGAAATTGAATGGAATTAAATTGAAATGTAAAATTGAATAAGAATAAATATGTAACTTCAATAGAGAAGTAAAAATGTATAAGAAGCATATATCGAATATTTTGTAATGGAATTTGCAAAATGGTTTGAATGTTGGAATTGGATACTCCTACTTGCAGG
Organism: Allium cepa; assembly: GCA_030765085.1. Taxonomy (NCBI): domain Eukaryota; kingdom Viridiplantae; phylum Streptophyta; class Magnoliopsida; order Asparagales; family Amaryllidaceae; genus Allium; species Allium cepa. The sequence continues at coordinate 326,852,202 of CM060931.1, read as the reverse complement.
TTATACAGGTATATTAAAGGAAATGGAATTTGGATTTTGATTTCAAAGATAAAATTGAATTGCTCGACAAAAAGGTACGTATTTCAATTTCAGTATGAAATTTGATGATTTTCTTCCCCAGCCACTTGGCTTTCTCTTTTCTTTTTGATTCTGAAGGGCCGTGGTGCCATTTTGTAGTCGTACCGATCGAGCCGCGCAAAGGAGACGCTGGCGAAATTTTTCAAAAATTTAGGGTGTTAGAAAAATTTTGAGAAAATTTGAAAGTTTGAAAATTGAATTTGAATTTAAATTTGAATTGAGAAGTAAACTATATTGTTTAAAAACCTATAATTGAAGTTGGAAAGCTAGTTGAAATGATGATGAATCTCTAGTAAAAAGACTTAGGTTAGTAGGTTAATAAAACTATTTGGATTGTGAAAAATAGTAGACGAGTTAAGGACCATTTCTTCCTAACTTGTAATTTCGCGACGAAATTCTTTTAAGGGGGGAAGATTGTAACGACCCAGAATTTTGAACAATTTAAATTGAAAATATTTAATTAATTTTAAATATTTGAATGATAGTTTGACTTGAATTTCAAATTATCAGAATGAATATGGCGATTAAATTATGAATTTAATCTATTGAAAGTTGAATAAAAAATTGAATCTTCAATTTTAAGCTGATTAAAAATAGTTCAAAGGCTTGTAGAATTCATATTGATAATACTGAAGATAATAGAAGCTTCAGAATTGAATTTGAAAGTTATTTATTCAGTTTTGGAATTATATCGTTTAAATTGAATTTAAAAATAGCCTTCCAAGGCACAGTCTCGGAATTCGACGAAACCAGTTCCATTGGGTCCGTAATATTGAATTATTATCGGATTTCAAATTTCGTATTTTTCAGAGTTGATATGTGAGCATACGGTAAGTAAACGCATTGAAAGTTAAGTCGAATTCAATTTAAATTTAAATTTAGTCAAACATCAGCTGCCTTTTATCAACTCAGATTACTGTAGCTTCCATTTATCACGCCTAAAATCGTGCCTAGTATCACGAGAAAATCGTGTAAGCACGTAATCCTGTCTTCCCCTTTCCTTTACAAATCTCACGCGACATCCTTCCAAAGCAGAAACAAAGAAAATAATTTAATGGTCGCGTTCCTCTATTTATTTGAAACCAACGAAATCCCCTTCCGTCTTTAATATCGTTCGAAAAATCCTATTCCTCCCCTCTTCCAGGTTTTTTATTTCATTTTCAAATCATGGCGAATTTCACGAATAAAGGAAATTGAGCTCGGCCTCGCGATCGAGTCGCCTTCTAATGTGCTCGGCAATTCGAGGCGATGACGCTGTCGAAGTCAGAGGGAAGGCGGCGAAGGCGACAAAGTCAGACGCGGTTGGGTGGATCGTTGCAAGCTAGGGTTTCGCATCGAGAGTTTTAGGGATTTGCGAGTGGTGGCCGTGACTTGGTCGCGTTCGAGGCTGGGCGCGCGCGTGGCGGCGATGGGCTCGGGGTCATCATCGGCGAGCGTGCAAGTGGCAATGGTGTGCGCGATGCCGATGGGGGGTCACGATCGATTGGATCGGCTTCTTCGTCGAGGTCTGGGTTGCTCGTTAAACAGTAAGGTAGTTTGAAAATTTATTTTTCTAAAATTTTAAATGTTTATGTATGCACAAAGAAAAAGTTTTTGACAGTAAAAAAAAAAAATTGTTACTATATGATTTTCAAATTGAACTCGAAGACATTAATTTTCAAATTAATCTTCATTGTTTACTGTATGAACAGATTAGAAATTTCTTTTTATAAAAGTAAAAAGAAAAAAAAAGCAAAGTCTGTTTCAAAGTTTTTTTTTCCAGTACGTTTTTATATAAAAAAAAGCGATTAACTGTTTGATTTTCATTTGGAATTTAAAGTAGTGGAGAATTTTACATTTATATGAACTGTTGTTTTGATATAAGTATATACAGTTTCAAGTGAGAAAAAAATAATAAAAATATTTATTTACTTGCTAATTTAAATGATTTTTGATACTAGAATATTTTCAAAGGGAAATTCGATTTAACTAAATAAATTGGTAAGATAAAATTTATTTGGCAGAATAATTTAGCTAATTTAATTTATCTGAAAGGAAATTTATTTTTATTTTTGTTAGATTAGGTTAAATTAAAAGTGTTAACTAATTTAACATATTGAAAAGAAATCGATTATTCGATTTATATTTAATATTAATAAAATCATAAATTGTTTACATAAGGTATAAATCGAGAAAACAAGTCTGGGATGGAAAATGGATCGCAAAGCTAAGGTGAGAACTTCTCACTCAAAAAAGAATTGCAGTTATTGATTGTTTGCTTGATTGTGATATTAGATATTGTAGGATATATCTATATATATAGCAATATATATATATTGGCATATGTAGATATTGCAAATTGATTGATTTCCCGCATTGTATAGCGGATGAGACCCTATTGCGCCGTTAGTAAGCGGACAATATTTTATAAATCCCATATACCGCGATATTCCACCTCGAAGTGGAATTGGTATTGTGCTAATATCTTTGGATGCAGGGAAGCAGGTTGGAGGGATCCAACTGGATTCCTCAACTGTATTGATTTATTTACAGATATTTTGATATTTGTTGATTATCATATCGATATATGATATTTGGATGTCGTGATTGACTATTTGGTGCTGCTGCATCATCGGATCCATTTTTGAAGTTTTCAAATAATGATTTTGGTTTTAAAAGAAATTTTAAAGTGATTTTCAAAAGTATACGTTTTATTAAATTTGAATTGTTAAAATTAATAAAACGTTAAAATTTTATTTTCATAAAAGTTATGATTTTTGGAAAATAATGCTTAAGTATGATTTTGAAGCATATAAGCTTTAAATAACGATTTTTAAGTTATTAAAAGAATAAAATGGTTTAATTTGGAATTTTGAACTATTATAAACGGTTTATATAAAAGATTTATAAAATTGATATTTATAAATTAAAAATACTGGAATTATAAAACGAGTTTTTATAAGTAATAAAGTGAAATAAAAAAATGGATTTCATAAGTGAATTGAGATTTATAAATTTATGAAATATGAATATTTAAAATGGATAGATTTTGTAAAATATAAGATTTATAAGAAATCAACTTATAAATCGGATTTTGGCATTCAAAATGAGATATAAAAAGGATTTTTATAAATAGAAGTTTATAAAAATATAAATGGAGTTTATAAACGTTGTTTATAAATCCGAAATCAATTGAATTTGATAAGTTGGATATAGGAATATATGAAAGGAATTATATTCACGATTTTGGACAATGAATATATTATTAAATAAAATGGTCATGTTTGGCAAAATGAATATTATAAAATGAAGTTTATGATTTTAAAGACGTTTTAAAATGCATTAAGTATCGAATACATAGACTTCAACATTTATTGTTGAAATAGACGTTTTCGAGAAAGAAGGAAATGGTGGACTATAACACTATTGTTATAGTAAATGATTTCCGAAAGGAAATGTTTTTGTATAGTATTGGGATTTATATATGTATCTAAATTTCGAATCCCTATACTAGTGATTTTGGGTGTAGTAACGATGTTTTACGTAACATTCGTTTTGGCCCAAATAAATGTGTTAAGTGAATGTTTTCCTTAAAGAATGAAATATGTGCTTAATTTCGATATTAAGTATATGGAATATTTTCTAAGTATTGAAAATAAATAGATTTGTGAATTACTTATTAATAAATAAGTATGGAAATGTTTTTCCAATGCGAAACGAAATGTTTTGAGAATTTATCTTTTTGAAGATAAATTGAAAATGAATAATTGAAATCGTATATTCATAAATATTTTGGAATGTAAATTCACTATGGAATTTATAAATGAAAAGGGGAATTTGTTTAAAAATAAATGTTGATTTATTTTTGAAGTGTGGGAATTAATTTACGGATTTGGAACGTAAATATAAAGTAAATCGTTAAGGATTTATTTAATTGGTTTAAATGAACCATGTTGAAATGAAAGTATTCCGCGTAAGGAAAATGATTGAAACTTGTTTTCAAAAGTGATAAAGGTGAAAAGTGATTTGAAAATTTGTTTTCAAATGGTTGAAGTGTGGAAAATATATATCTGGTAAAGATATTTTGGAAAGTAAATAATTTGGGAAATTATTTGGATTTGGTGATGTTGAACACGCCTATTGATAGTTAAATATCCGACTATCAATATTTACCTTTAAATAGGTATTTGTTGTGAATTTGCTTGAATTTGAATGCCACACTTATTTTTGAATAAGCGCTCACTATTCGGGTTAGCCGGGAAAGGACCTTGGGGTCGTATAACCCATTCTGAATATGTGATACGTCGTTATGAATTGCATTTGATGACCGGTGTTGAAGACCGGATGTTTGTGAAAACGGAAGGATTACCGTCGAGTTACTCTACATCGGCCGATCTCCGATATAGAGGTTTTATCACCCTTAGTGACGGGAAGTCCGGTCGTGATTAGTGAATATCCGGATTACAAGGACTTCTTTGGAAGTGCCTTCGGTTCTGTTCGATCCCGGAACAGACTTGTATGGATTGTATATCTGACATTACAAATTGGGATATAGAGCTGATTTCTTTCAAATATATTTCTGTTGGTGGTGGAGAATTTATTCTCTTAGCTTAACACCCTTCTCTGAGACGTACGAGCTCAGAGGTTATGTAGTTGAAAGTCATTAGTGATATACTCCCAATTTGGTAGTGTGATATATTAAGTGTTGCTGTGAAATGATCATTGTTTGATCATTTGTGATATGATCATTTATTTGATCATTTATCTTGGTGATCATTTCTATGATCATTTGTTGACCCAAAGCACGGCTTTTGTATAAAGTGTGGCTTGGTGGACGAGACTTCGTCGGACCTCACACCCCGGAAATGGTCAAAACAGGAAGGATGCAGCAAGGTTATTAGGGGTAGCGCCCTTTAGTGTATGTCATTCCTTCTGGATAGAGGTGGTATCATGGTATGGAGCCCAGATATTTAACCTATGTTGTTGCTGCATATTTTGTGGTTGTTGGAAATCGAGGATCCTCGGATAGATCGGTTACGATCGAGGGATGACATATTCTTGTCAGTTGTTACCCAGTTAGGGGTAACCCGGCCTTGTGTTGGCAGAGATCCGGTTTGGTTCTCGGGAACGTCCTTCCAGAGGCGTTCTCATGTGGCAATGGGAAGTTCCTTGGCCTGACCATTTGTTGGAAATCCAATTCCCAATACGAAACCCTGTACGGTTTTAGTTGTAGAACCTATCATTCACTTATGGTGGCGCCCCACTGTTTGGATGGTAGCTATAGTAGACATAGTTCGAAATGTCTATGTTGGCTAAGATTTATATTCTATTTTCGAAATGAATTTTGCCTACACTATGCACTAGTAATAATATCAAATGTTCTTTTTAATGCGTATCAAGCATCTTTGACTATCGTAAGGAGAAATCTCCTCCGATTCTGCGTTTGTATTGTGTGTGTGTGCGGGAGGCCTTATGGTAGTCTCATTTTTAAAAGCATTGCGAATTGACTTTAAAAGTATTCCTCTATTTTGTTTTCAAAGATAAATAAACTGTTTTGGGTTCTCACACCAGTCACATGACTGACTCGGAGTTTATTGTTTTCCTTCCTAAACTCTGGGTGCCCACCAATTTCCACAGGGGCAGTCAAGAGTTAGGTTTATGAGGATATTCTGGAATTCAGGAGTTGCAGGAGGCAAGCTGGAGGGCATGGCGTATTACTAGTATATAGTATTTCTTTTTTTCGCTGCATTGTTGATGTTGTTTGTTGTTCTACACCCTGATGATGTAATGAAATGTAATGTATAAAATGTAATAACTGATATAGTTCTTTGTTTAAAGATTATTCATTTATTTATTATATGTTGTTCCGCTGCGAATTGTGAGATTCTGATGTTGTACTGTTATTTCTTCTGTTCTGTTCTATCTTTTTCTATCTTCTTCTACGTTTTCTTTTTCTAAAACCCTAACGGTACGGTTTTTCGGCTTTCGATTGCTCGGCAGTTGATACAGTGGACGTATTGATGTCGGTTTTCATCAACGAAAAATCGCAAACGTTACACGGACTAGAGTACTCTCAGTCCCCTGAGCATGGACTAGAGTATTAACAACTTAAAAACCTCTAAGTCCCTGAAGTGGACTAGAGTACTCTCAGTCCCCAGAGTGCGGACTAGAGTATAAACGACTTAAAAACCTCTACGTCCCCAGAGTGCGGACTAGAGTAATCTAAGTCCACTGAGGGCGGACTAGAGTATAAACGACTTAAAAACCTCTACGTCCCCAGAGTGCGGACTAGAGTACTCTAAGTCCTCTAAGTGCGGATTAGAATATAAATGACTTAAAATCCTCTATGTTCCCAGAGTGCGTACTAGAGTACTCTATGTCCCCTGAGTGCGGACTAGAGTATAAATGACTTAAAAACCTCTAAGTCCCTAAAATGAACTAGAGTACTCTCAGTCCCCTGAGCGTGGACTAGAGTATAAACAACTAGAGTACTCTAAGTCCCTGAAGCGGACTACAGTACTCTCAGTCCCCTGAGTGCGGACTAGAGTATAAACGACTTAAAAACCTCTACGTCCCCAGAGTGCGGACTAGGGTACTCTAAGTCCCCTGAGTGCGGACTAGAGTATAAATGACTTAAAAACATCTATGTCCCCAGAGTGCGGATTAGAGTACTCTATGTCCCTTGAGTGTGGACTAGAGTATAAATGACATAAAAACCTTTAAGTCCCTGAAGCGGACTAGAGTACTCTCAGTCCCAGGTGCGTGGACTAGAGTATAAACGACTTAAATACCTTTAAGTCCCTAAAGCTGACTAGAGTACTCTCAGTCCGCGGAATGCGGACTAGAGTATAAACGAATTGACGAAAATCTCTACGTCCCGAACTATGGACTAAATCATAAACCGTTCGACAAATCTCTAAGTCCCAAGAGCACGGACCGAAGCATGAACACAAATTTGGCATGAAAGGAACGATGGGAGAATAACACTAAGTCGCCAGAATGCAGAGTGGTGTACAAATGTAACGACCCGTGTGAATTCGATATTTAAAATGAATTAAATCAATAGGATTTTTAATTTAAATTTAGAAAGGAATGAAAATCTTATTTATTTATATAAAAGAGAATGTTAAAATTTGATGTATCAAGGGTAATTAAAATGTACAAATTAAATTATTTATTGCAATTAATTGTAATAGTGGAAATTTTTGCAATGGGATATAAGGTTAGAAATAAGTAAATAAAGGCAAGGTTGAATTCATTAATGAAAATAAAATTTTATTTAGTCCAATCCTTTTTATTTATTATTGGAAGGTGAAAATTTGAAAATAGATTCAAATCGTATGTAGATAATAAATTGCAATAATTAAAGTTAGTAATAAATGGAATATCAAACTATTCATAAAGTGAATATAAGTAGATGTAACAAATAAATAGGAAATGCTAGTTATTCATAAAGTGAAGAAATGAAACCTAGATGGAATAAGAAATTGGATTTAGAATCTTAATTTGTAGATGTGCATATATTCATAAATGGATTATAAAAGGGTAAAATAACCATATACAAGTATATTAAAGGTTGTAATAATAGGTTACTAGTAAATTCACTCATTTACCTATAAAGATAATTAGGTGTGCCTTAATTGTAATTAATAAAATAACGAAAGGAGTAAATGTATTTATTTAGAGAATTAATTTCAATTGGATAAGGATTTTAAGTAATAAGGTTAATGCGAGGTAAGTAATGCTGAATTTAGGTTAATAATAATGAATAGTAATAAATTAAAAATTTGTAGCATATATCATAATTTACCTACTTCCTTGTTAATGGAATTAGAATGTGTAATAAGTAATAATCAGATAAAGGAATGTTACCCTAATGGAAAAGGAAATAATTAAGTGTTGAGTAAACTATAGGATCGTATTTATTATAAGCGTTATTCTAATAATAATGGTTAATTGTGGAATTAATATGGGGAGTATATAAAGAAATAACTAGGGAAGTATACGTTATAAGTTAATTATAACCTAAATTTATGTGCAAGGTTGAAATTGGATCTAATTGGAAACTTATTTAAAAATTGGATTCAAGCTTAATAGAAAGATTATTTTAAGAAAATATTAAGTACTATAATTAGTAGAATGATTTACATTTAAGATTTGAGATAGAGATTTGTCTAAGGAATTATAAAGTTAAGTAAATCAAGGTGATAGAAAAATTTTGAATTATAGAATGTGAATTTGAATAGTGAGTCAATTGGTTATTTTATAATAGTACGACTTATTGAGATAAATGAAATCAAATTTTTATTTACTACGTTAAATTAAGAATTACGTTGAAATAGGATATTTATGTGATAATTTTTAGTCCAAAGGGTAAACCCTTATATTTGAGATTAATAAAAGGAATAAATATAGATTGATTCAATAAAAAAAAGGAAGTTTTGGAAATTTATCAACAATTTTGGATTTTATGGAACTGTATATTGATTTAACCTTGAATAAATTGACAAAAAAAATTTGTTAAATCATTTTAAATATTGAGAAAATAGTACTAAATCAATTGCAATAGATATAAATAAATTTTTACGTTAATGTTAATATAAAGTACTTTTTGAAGATAACGTCAAATTCATTTACGGAGATTTAGTTAAATGGGAAGTTTGATTTTGAGAAATAAAAGCGTATTAATGTGACTAAAGGTCAGAGTACGATTATTGTATGTTGCCTATTTTGGTAGCTTGTTAATTTACAATTTTGAAATCAGTTACAATAATTTTTAATTGAGTATTGCATTAATGTTAATTAAAGTAGTATTTGTAACAATGGTAAGACTTTCGTATTGGATAGTTTGTTGTAATCTAAGACTTGGAAATAAAGTTATTAACGTATTGGAAAACAATTACATTTGATGAAATTAAATGTTGAAATATTACTTAGATAAGAATTTAGATGAAATGGATTAATTTATGAAATACAATGGTAAGTAATTATAATATTGTTATTAATAATAGACGTTACTTTAAGGATAATTAATGTACTAACGTAAGGTGAAAATGTAAATTAAAAGGGAAACGTAAAATTTAGTTAAGGTAGTAATTTATGAATTGGGAATAAAATTCAAATGTTATATTAGGCTGTAAATCAATTTGGGAATAAAATTTTATTTACTTGGGGTAAATTGATATATACTAATGTTAAATATATACATAAGATGATGATTGATTTAATAAAGAGAATTGAATACGAATGGTATAAAATTTCATTTGAAATAAGATTTTATAATTTATTGAATTTACTTTAATTAAAGGTAAACACTAATTTTTTTGCAATAAATCTTTATTTGATATGGAGATTTGGTTAATAAATTAGAAGCTAATTGCAATCAGAAATGATAGGAATGGTAAGTTGACCATTTATTCATAATAAGATCTAAAAATCAAATAAATGGATTATTGGAATTTAAATTTGACAAATTGTGAATTCATTTAAATTCGGATCCATCTGTCTATTCCAACTTCATCTATAAATACCCCGCTAAACCCTAGCCTTCGCCTATTCTCATATGTCTGCATGTAAAATTTCAACAGATCCTTCTCCTCCTCAATGGCAGACAAACAAATCTTAGATCCAAATAAAAATTCCAAACCAAATCAAAAGCTAAAATTCAAATTTCTCAGAAAAATCTGGAAGCAAAACGCATGAGGGAGAGAGGGAAAGAAAGGAGGATGATGTTGCGCTTGAAGGTGTTCTTTTATTTCTATTCTTTTTCTTTTTCTTTGAAATTTCAATCACCATTAATGCGTATAACTTTCTCCTACGAACTCCGTTTCATGCGAGATTTTTTTGTTAGGATTGTAATAAAATTCCAGATCTTTTGATGCTGGTTTGGACAGATTTGGAGACCGTCAAATTTTTGGGTTTAAATCGGATTTAAATTTGATTTAAATTCAAAAGGTGAGTGTTTTAACCCACTCACAACTTCTAAACTTTCTCATGTTTGTTAAATTGATTTTAGATATGAGTAGAAATTTATTTATGACTGTTTGGCATGTTTTATTCCTTATCTCTGTTAAATTGCATTTATTTAATATAACTGTTCATAAATTTTATTATTGCATATAAATTGACAGTTAAAAATTTATTTATTTGCATATTAACTGCTAGTTAAACGGTTATTAAATTTATTTTGAATATAAACTGTTAAGTTAATAACTGTCATTTATTTCCTGTTATATTGCATATGCTATATATTGATGTTTATTTAAATTGACGATTTGAAATAAATTGATGATGATTGAATTTAATTGGGTAATGATTGATATTGGATGAATGGATGATGTGTTCTATCTTATTTAAACTGCAAGTTACCATACATTTCATTCATTCGGGATCGCGGTTTGAAATGATATACAACCGCATTTTATTTTTAAATTGCGGGTTGAAATGATAAATATCCGTATCACTTGACCATAGGATAGAAAATTTTATACAGGCACCGTGGTATATATATAAAAGTTATTTTTGAAATGATTTTTCCTATGGTTGGATAGGATACGGTTAATAAATATAAATTTTTATATTATATCTTATTTTATACATCTATAGTTAAGTATTGAATGTAAGCTATGTATGGTTTTGTTTAATAAAATAAATAAGCTGAATAATGGAGTTTGATATTTTATATTATATTGTTACGTACATATTAAGATATTGAAAAATATAGAGTTTTAAATGATTTAATAAATTAAGATTTGGAGTTAAATTTAAGAATTTATTTGAAATTGAGTTTAATTAAGGATTAACTTTATAGGTTGATGTAAAATTTATTAACTTGAAATTTTAAAAGTGTATAATATTTATAACTAAATTATTTTCAAGTGAATTAAATGAATATTTCTAGTATAAATAAATTGAAGGAAATTTTCTTTTGTAAGAAATTTGAGTTTTACTTAAATGATTACGGGTTTATTATGAAATTATTTCAAACTAAATAATAGGACATTTAATGGTTGAATAATTTCCTATCTTAAATTTTTGAAGTGTAATACTTAAAGTTTGAAATATATGCTAAAATTGAAGTGGTTATGGAAATTGAAAGTGAGATTTAAACTTATGGCTTAGACTTCAATTAAAGAAAATATATTTGTAAAGTCATGGAAATTATTTTCTTTACAAAGTAATTTTTAAGTTAAACCATTTAATTTATATACCGTAGAATATCCAAACCATTCAAGTTTAGAAGTTATGGTTTTAAGCTATGAATTTCGAAGTATTATGTTTTGAAAGGTATAATTCAAATGTTGGTTTCGAGGTATTATAAATTTTAAAAGTGGTATGATTTTGGAAAGGAAATATATTTGAAATAAATGATATCATATTGATTTGGGTTTTAAAGGAAATGATATCGTATTTATATGGTTTTGAAATAGATATTTTATTCTGTTTTTAAAGTATAAACTATTTTAAAGACCGCGGTGTTATAATAACGTTTGGTTGTTAAAGAGACCGGGATCGGAAGTTGTCATACTCTCTGCCAACTCCGAAAACCACTTTAACAACCGTGTACGCGGTGGAGATTCCAGAATGAAGTAGGTTGGTGACAACGTTTCCTATAAGGTAAATACGTGGACCCAACTCCCGTGAGTTGGCATAAGGTGGCTAAAACAGGAGCGATTCTCGGGCCAATGAGGTCATTCCTCTGATCGTACACACTCCTTCGATACTATACTCTGACTTTGGATTGATTCGGTGGCCACTATTGATTTCTTTGTTTTTGGGGGTGTTTGTTCGAGGTGGGCGGTAGCTGCGGCTATGCGTTACCATCAGCCCGGATGCGTAATTGGTATATCTACCCTGCCATTGACTAGTTGTGCCGTGTCACCTACCCTAGCGCGCCTGATACGATTTTGGTTTTGTACCATACCTATGGAGTGCCCTCTGATGACGCCCAGTACGGGGGAGATTACGGTACTGTATAAACTATGGGAACATATAACCGTGTTAAGGTGGAAAATGTAAAGCCTTAACGCTATTTAAAAGTAAGTTTATTTTACAATTAGACACTATTATAATAGCGCAATATACTACATAGTAAATAGTTTAACGGATCCTTAGGAGATGTAAATCCCGAGCATCTCTTGAGTTACTGCACTCATATTTATTTCTGTTAATTTAACTCACATAAGATCTTTTAGTTCTGACTCGAGTGTTTTTGTCTTTTCAAATTTGCTCGGGTCAGTCCGAGCGTTTCAGGATCGAAGATTTAGCTTTGAGGACGAAGACGAAGATTCGTATTGTTATTATTTATTCTATTGCACTACACTCATACTATTCCGCTGCATTGTTATTGGTATGTGTAACTCTAATATGTATTATGTAAATATAATCAAATGTTTTTGTAAAATAGCTTCATAAACTGTATATTTGATTAATATATTTTATCCTTCCGCTGTGAGATTCTGTTTTGTTTTTTCTTCTTCTTGTTTTTCTTATTTACCCCATAACAGTCTGCCCTTGCATATGCTTTGAATTGGAACGTGTGTCGATTTAAAGCGTGCGAAAAGGCGGGATGTTACATCTGGTATCAGAGCTTTGGTTTAGCGATAAACCTTAGCTTTGTGGGGTTTGACTCTTTACTAATAGGGTAGTAATACCCTATGGGAGTCGCTGAGTGTATATATATGAGAGAGCGTATTTGTTAGTGTTATAAAAGGTTTTAATATTGTGTTAATTTGTTCCGTTTGGTATTTATAAATTCTGGTTGGTGCATGGGACGCTGTGACATCAATAGGAATTTCTAAACACTTAATAGGACAGACCGACATAATATTTGTTTTTAATATAGGTGAATGAAATAATTTTGCCTATTATATTTTCTATATATAAAATAAAATTTTCAAATGATATCTATATTTGGTTGCAATATATTGGTTGTTAGGAATAAAATTTATAAATAATAGGTAAATAAGATTAAAAATAAATAAATGTAATTTGGGAATTTAGAACTTAAGTTTCGGGGTTTTTGAAAACTTCTTTCAAATGATTTGGAATATAATAATATTGTTATAAGTATTTTCTGATATAAATATTTAATATAATTTAAAGAAATTTTTTTAAAGAAGATTTTTGGAGAAAATAAGTTTTGTACTTTCCTCTCTGTCGCTGGAAAATAGTTTCGGTGATGAGTGCACGCATCATCGACATTCATTTTCGAGTTTCGAAGTGGGAAGGCCACTGTAGTAATTTACTGCAGAATCGTTAAGAAATTTTATCGTTTTAATTATAATTAGATATATATGTTAAGTGTAGATATGTATATATTATTTTAAATGATTTAAAATTAAACCCGGTATTTGGTTCTTAGGTTCCAGTTAATTAATAGGACAAGTAAGTGTAGCAAATTTGAACCTTTAAGTAAAGTAAAAATGGTATTAAATGAAATCGGAAATTTGTAACCTATGAAATAAAGATTACTATTATTGAACTTTAATTTAATTTAAGGAAATGAAACAAACTTGTATAACTTTCAATTATACTCTTAAATAACATATATAACTTACCAAATATTAAAAGTTGAAATGTTTAATAGGAAATGTAATGAAAATTGTACAAGTAAAGGTAGGTAATGAAGTATTCAATGAAATTGCTGTTAAATGAGAATTTAATGTTATAAACTTAAGTTATAATTGAAATTTTACCAAGTAAATATAATTAAAGGTAAGTATGGTAAATAAACGATTATAAATTTAAGTAATTAAAGTGAAAATAAATGAATGTAATATAATAAAGAGAAATTGTAAATTTAAGAAATAGGGTAGAGTTATTTCTGAATATAATTGAAAGAAATAAAATGGAAATAAAATTGAATGAAATAAATGAAAAGAATCAAACAACTAATGTATGAAATAAAATTTATAATAAGTTAATTTGATTTGTTGATTGAAATTGTTGTTTGTCGTGGTTTGGAGTAGTTGGGTAAGGGAACTCTAATCTTGTTGGGATGGATGAATAATCCATTGTGTTTAATCTAAGACTGTTGAGTAAATGATGCACTTGATGGTTTATTCTTCATTTCGTATAACTTAAAAGTTTTGAACCCGAACAACTATTTGTTTGTTTGATTGAATGGTTGTTTGTATTGTTGTATATGCTGTTTGTTGAAATTGTTGGTTGTTGTATTGACTTGTTGATAGTGATTGAAACCACTTAAATATTTCACTTTATATAAATTGTTAACCCTTTGGATTTTATAAGTGAAATACAGGTTATGGAAGCAATTGCTACTGCTTTTGGTTCCATAAAATAAACGTAAATTGCCCGACAAATAGGTACGTTACGAATTACGGTTTATAGCGCTATTTTATATATTTTCCCGTGTAGGGATATATATTATTTTGGAAAGTATTTGTGTATATTGTTATATTTATATTATATTTTCTCCCGAGCCCTCCGTACAAAGGAGACTCTGCCAAAATTTCCCGTAAAATTTTAACTTGGAATATTTTGAAAATGTTTTCCGAACTTTAGTAATTTAAGTATAAAAAGATATAATGATTATAAAACGGGTATATTTTATTTAAGGAAATAAATTTAGTAAATTATTGGTTATAAGTTAAATATTTTGAATAAGATGTAGTGTTATTTAATTCTTCTTTTCCTTTTTTTTCCTTTTCGAGGACGAAAAGTTTTGAGTGGGGGAGAGTGTAATGACCCGTGTAAATTCGATATTTAAAATGAATTAAATCAATAGGATTTTTAATTTAAATTTAGAAAGGAATGAAAACCTTATTTATTTATATAAAAGAGAATGTTAAAATTTGATGTATCAAGGGTAATTAAAATGTACAAATTAAATTATTTATTGCAATTAATTGTAATAGTGGAAATTTTTGCAATGGGATATAAGGTTAGAAATAAGTAAATAAAGGCAAGGATTGAATTCATTAATGAAAATAAAATTTTATTTAGTACAATCCTTTTTATTTATTATTGGAAGGTGAAAATTTGAAAATAGATTCAAATTGTATGTAGATAATAAATTGCAATAATTAAAGTTAGTAATAAATGAAATATCAAACTATTCATAAAGTGAATATAAGTAGATGTAACAAATGAATAGGAAATGCTAGTTATTCATAAAGTGAAGAAATGGAACCTAGATGGAATAAGAAATTGGATTTAGAATCTTAATTTGTAGATGTGCATATATTTATAAATGGATTATAAAAGGGTAAAATAACCATATACAAGTATATTAAAGGTTGTAATAGTAGGTTACTAGTAAATTCACTCATTTACCTATAAAGATAATTAGGTGTGCCTTAATTGTAATTAATAAAATAACGAAAGGAGTAAATGTATTTATTTAGAGAATTAATTTCAATTAGATAAGGATTTTAAGTAATAAGGTTAATGCGAGGTAAGTAATGCTGAATTTAGGTTAATAATAATGAATAGTAATAAATTAAAAATTTGTAGCATATATCATAATTTACCAGCTTCCTTGTTAATGGAATTAGAATGTGTAATAAGTAATAATCAGATGAAGGAATGTTACCCTAATGGAAAAGGAAATAATTAAGTGTTGAGTAAACTATAGGATCGTATTTATTACAAGCGTTATTCTAGTAATAATGGTTAATTGTGGAATTAATATGGGGAGTATATAAAGAAATAACTAGGGAAGTATACGTTATAAGTTAATTATAACCTAAATTTATGTGCAAGGTTGAAATTGGATCTAATTGGAAACTTATTTAAAAATTGGATTCAAGCGTAATAGAAAGATTATTTTAAGAAAATATTAAGTACTATAATTCGTAGAATGATTTACATTTAAGATTTGAGATAGAGATTTGTCTAAGGAATTATAAAGTTAAGTAAATCAAGGTGATAAAAAAATTTTGAATTATAGAATGTGAATTTGAATAGTGAGTCAATTGGTTATTTTATAATAGTACGACTTATTGAGATAAATGAAATCAAATTTTTATTTATTACATTAAATTAAGAATTACGTTGAAATAGGATATTTATGTGATAATTTTTAATCCAAAGGGTAAACCCTTATATTTGAGATTAATGAAAGGAATAAATATAGATTGATTCAATGAAAAAAGGAAGTTTTGGAAATTTATCAACAATTTTGGATTTTATGGAATTGAATATTTATATTGATTTAACCTTTAATAAATTGACATATAAAATTTGTTAAATCATTTTAAATATTGAGAAAATAGTACTAAATCGATTGCAATCGATATAAATAAATTTTTACGTTAATGTTAATATAAAGTACTTTTTGAAGATAACGTCAAATTCATTTATGAAGATTTAGTTAAATGGGAACTTTGATTTTGAGAAATAAAAGCGTATTAATGTGACTAAAGGTTAGAGTACGATTATTGTATATTGCCTATTTTGGTAGCTTGTTAATTTAAAATTTTGAAATCAGTTACAATAATTTTTAATTGAATATTGCGTTAATGTTAATTAAAGTAGTATTTGTAACAATGCTAAGACTTTCGTATTGGATAGTTTGTTGTAATATAAGACTTGGAAATAAAGTTATTCACGTATTGGAAAACAATTACATTTGATGAAATTAAATGTTGAAATATTACATAGATAAGAATTTAGATGAAATGGATTAATTTATGAAATAAAATGGTAAGTAATTATAATATTGTTATTAATAATAGACATTACTTTAAGGATAATTAATGTAGCAACGTAAGGTGAAAATGCAAATTAAAAGGGAAACGTAAAATTTAGTTAAGGCAGTAATTTATGAATTAGGAATAAAATTCAAATGTTATATTAGGCTATAAATCAATTTGGGAATAAAATTTTATTTAATTGGGGTAAATTGATATATACTAATGTTAAATATATACATAAGATGATGATTGATTTAATAAAGAGAATTGAATACGAATGGTATAAAATTTCATTTGAAATAAGATTTTATAATTTATTGAATTTACTTTAATTAAAGGTAAACACTAATTTTTTTGCAATAAATCTTTATTTGATATGGAGGTTTGGTTAATAAATTTGAAGCTAATTGTAATCAGAAATGATAGGAATGGTAAGTTGACCATTTATTCATAATAAGATCTAAAAATCAAATAAATGGATTATTGGAATTTAAATTTGACAAATTGTGAATTCATTTAAATTCGGATCCACCTGTCTATTCCAACTTCATCTATAAATACCCCGCTAAACCCTAGCCTTCGCCTATTCTCATTTGTCTGCATGTAAAATTTCATCAGCTCCTTCTCCTCCTCAATGGCAGACAAACAAATCTTAGATCCAAATAAAAATTCCAAACCAAATCAAAAGCTAAAATTCAAACTTCTTAGAAAAATCTGGAAGCAAAACGCATGAGGGAGAGAGGGAAAGAAAGGAGGATGACGTGGCGCTTGAAGGTGTTCTTTTATTTCTATTCTTTTTCTTTGAAATTTCAATCACCATTAATGCGTATAACTTTCTCCAACGAACTCCGTTTCACGCGAGATTTTTTTTGTTAGGATCGTAATAAAATTCTAGATCTTTTGATACTGGTTTGGATAGAGTTGGAGACCGTCGAATTTTTGGGTTTAAATCTGATTTAAATTCGATTTAAATTCAAAAGGTGAGTGTTTTAACCCACTCACAACTTTTAAACTTTCTCATGTTTGTTAAATTGATTTTAGACATGAGTAGAAATTTATTTATGACTGTTTGGCATGTTTTATTCCTTATCTCTGTTAAATTGCATTTATTTAATATAACTGTTCATAAATTTTATTATTGCATATAAATTGACAGTTAAAAATTTAATTATTTGCATATTAACTGCTAGTTAAACGGTTATTAAATTTATTTTGAATATAAACTGTTAAGTTAATAACTGTCATTTATTTCCTGTTATATTGCATATGTTATATATTGATGTTTGTTTAAATTGACGATTTGAAATAAATTGATGATGATTGAATTTAATTGGGTAATGATTGATATTGGATGAATGGATGATGTGTTCTATCTTATATAAACTGCAAGCTATCATACATTTCATTCATTCGGGATCGCGGTTTGAAATGATATACAACCGCATTTTATTTTTAAATTGCGGGTTGAAATGATAAATATCCGTATCACTTGACCATAGGATAGAAAATTTTATACAGGCACCGTGGTATATATATAAAAGTTATTTTTGAAATGATTTTTCCTATGGTTGGATAGGATACAGTTAATAAATATAAATTTTTATATTATATCTTATTTTATACATCTATAGTTAAATATTGAATGTAAGCTATGTATGGTTTTGTTTAATAAAATAAATAAGCTGAATAATCGAGTTTGATTATTTTATATTATATTGTTAAGTACATATTAAGATATTGAAATATATAGAGTTTTAAATGATTTAATAAATTAAGATTTGGAGTTAAATTTAGGAATTTATTTGAAATTGAGTTTAATTAAGGATTAACTTTATAGGTTGATGTAAAATTTATTAACTTGAAATTTTAAAAGTGTATAATATTTATAACTAAATTATTTTCAAGTGAATTAAATGAATATTTCTAGTATAAATAAATTGAAGGAAATTTTCTTTTATAAGAAATTTGAGTTTTACTTAAATGATTACGGGTTTATTATGAAATTATTTCAAACTAAATAATAGGACATTTAATGGTTGAATAATTTCCTATCTTAAATTTTTGATGTGTAATACTTAAAGTTTGAAATATATGCTAAAATTGAAGTGGTTATGGAAATTGAAAGTGAGATTTAAACTTATGGCTTAGACTTCAATTAAAGAAAATATATTTGTAAAGTCATGGAAATTATTTTCTTTACAAAGTAATCTTTAAGTTAAACCATTTAATTTATATGCCGTAGAATATCCAAACCATTCAAGTTTAGAAGTTATGGTTTTAAAGCTATGAATTTCGAAGTATTATGTTTTGAAAAGTATAATTCAAATGTTGGTTTCGAGGTATTATAAATTTTAAAAGTGGTATGATTTTGGAAAGGAAATATATTTGAAATAAATGATATCATATTGATTTGGGTTTTAAAGGAAATGATATCGTATTTATATGGTTTTGAAATAGATATTTTATTCTGGTTTTAAAGTATAAACTATTTTTAAGACCGCGGTGTTATAATAACGTTTGGTTGTTAAAGAGACCGGGATCGGAAGTTGTCATACTCTCTGCCAACTCCGAAAACCACTTTAACAAGCGTGTACGCGGTGGAGATTCCAGAATGAAGTAGGTTGGTGACAGCGTTTCCTATAAGGTAAATACGTGGACCCAACTCCCGTGAGTTGGCATAAGGTGGCTAAAACAGGAGCGATTCTCGGGCCAATGAGGTCATTCCTCTGATCGTACGCACTCCTTCGATACTATACTCTGACTTTGGATTGATTCGGTGGCCACTATTGATTTCTTTATTTTTGGGGGTGTTTGTTCGAGGTGGGCGGTAGCTGTGGCTATGCGTTACCATCAGCCCGGATGCGTAATTGGTATATCTACCCTGGCATTGCCTAGTTGTGCCGTGTCACCTACCCTAGCGCGCCTTATACGATTTTGGTTTTGTACCATACCTATGGAGTGCCCTCTGACGACGCCCAGTACGGGGGAGATTATGGTACTGTGTAGACTATGGGAATATATAACTGTGTTAAGGTGGAAAATGTAAAGCCTTAACGCTATTTAAAGGTAAGTTTATTTTACAATTAGACACTATTATAATAGCGCAATATACTACATAGTAAATAGTTTAACGGATCCTTAGGTGATGTAAATCCCGAGCATCTCTTGAGTTACTGCACTCATATTTATTTCTGTTAATTTAATTCACATAAGATCTTTTAGTTCTGACTCGAGTGTTTTTGTCTTTTCAAATTTGCTTGGGTCAGTCCGAGCGTTTCAGGATCGAAGATTTAGCTTTAAGGACGAAGTCGAAGATTCGTATTATTATTATTTATTCTATTGCACTACACTCATACTATTCCGCTGCATTGTTATTGGTATGTGTAACTCTGATATGTATTATGTAAATATAATCAAATGTTTTTGTAAAATAGCTTCATAAACTGTATATTTGATTATTATATTTTATCCTTCCGCTGTGAGATTCTGTTTTGTTTTTTTCTTCGTCTTGTTTTTCTTATTTACCCCATAACAGTCTGCCCTTGCGTATGCTTTGAATTGAAACGTGTGTCGATTTAAAGCGTACGAAAAGGCGGGATGTTACAATAAACATCGACAAATAGACGAGTGGATTCTGACCGCTCTCTATTCCTCAAACTTCGGCCTAAAATCAACAGGAGGATCATTAACTCGCTAAGGATGGAGCTCGATAATCCAACTAGTGGTCTGGCTAAATCAATGCTGGGAGCAGGGTTAAAAATCATTAAAAGCTAAACACGATAGCTTACTATAGCTCTAGCTTGGCATTCTTTATAACTTAAGGCAACGACTATATGGAGGCCTCAGTACAGAACTAATCAAAACGGCATCCAAAGTTACGAGCAACCGACTATATCATACCTCAGATCGAGGGTCAATACCGATCCGCACTAAGCACATACGATTGTGACTGGGATGTTCCTTAAAGAACTACGACCTCCAGAGTGTGGGAAGGAGAGTAAACCATGAAGACTTGGTCAAAAATTCTCCAGCACCCTCCTTCGATCCATTAGGAGGAGTATGAAACTGGATGGGCATGACCCGACTGCATTTGTAGCCAACTTTACCTCGAGATCTGATTACAGAACATGAACCAAAGTGGACGTGGATGACCGTTCAGTGTCCAAATTACGCCCTAAAACTGACGAGGCATCGAAGTATTCCTCTTGGAATGAAAACCACGATAAAATCCAAGATAGGCGAGACCCCGTTTCCCAACGACTGACCTGATCCCCGGTTCAACAGGAAAGAGAGTAATGCTAAAGTGGGCATGGCCGACCTTCCTACTTATTGGTATATATGCCCCAGACCTGGGGGCATGAGCTAGAAGCAACTTGAATGTAAATCGACCATTCATCGATCAACTCTATGTTTTTCGAAGTTTAGGTGGGAATATTAACATAGCTAGGACGAGACTCAACCGTCCATGTAGCACATTTATCAACCCGAGACTAGGAGCAGACACGTGGTCATCCAAAGACTAGCCGCGATAGCTCAATATTGAAACTTATATATAATGTTTACAACTACTCAAGGCTACGACCGAAAGAATGAATAGGGATAGAATCATTAAATCGATACCTAAGCTAATGGGCAACTAACTGCCACTCCAACCCGAGACATGCGGATCATGAATGTTGCTCGAATGTGGAAGATGGAACCCCTGCAAAACAACAACGCATGATGACAAACGATATATTGTTTAGGAGTCGAGAAGCAGACAAGGTGGACAGCTCCGTCCGCATCCAAAACACTGACAATTGACAAGTAGTGCCCAAGCCCTGGCTCGGGCAGCATTCTCGGATCTATAGAGACATAGATCCGAGAGATGATGATGGGGACCTAGGGAAACGAATGCAGCACCGACTGAGCTGACAATTGACATACCAGTCAGCCGGGATGACCCATCGCGAGTCCTTAAGATTGGATCGCAACTTGACCCGTCATTGGCCGAAGATCTTACTGATTTTCTCCGGGCGAACCTAGACGTTTTTGCTTGGACACATTCTGATATGTGTGGGATTTCTTTCGCTATTACGAGTCATATGTTGAATATAGACTCGAAATACATCCCTGTAAAACAAAAAAAGGAGAGGCATGGACCCGGAGAGGTCCGCTGCTCTCAGAGAGGAGGTGGACAAACTCAAAGCCAATGGGTTTGTCCACGATGCCCTCTACCCTGAATGGGTTTCGAATCCTGTGCTTGTAAGGAAAGAAAACTAGAAGTGGAGAACTTGTATTGATTACTCTGATCTGAATAAAGCATGCTCCAAGGATACTTTTCCTTTACCTAGAATCGACCAGCTCGTCGACTCTACGGCCAGACACGAATTATTGTCTTTTATGGATGCATATTCGGGATACAATCAGATCCCGATGTACATTCCAGACCAAGAACACACAAGTTTTGTCACATATGTGGGGCTATATTACTATGTAGTAATGCCTTTTGGATTGAGAAACGCGGGAGCAACTTATCAGCATCTGGTGAATCGAATGTTTAACGACCAGATTGGCAGAACAATGAAAGTCTATGTGGATGACATGCTCGTGAAGTCACGGCAGTCAAACGACCACATCTGAGACCTAGCGAAGATGTTTGATATACTCAGACATTATGGAATGAAAATCAATCCTTTGAAGTGTTCATTTGGCGTAGCGTCGGGAAATTGTTTGGGTTTCATTGTGAATGCGTGGGGAATCGAAGCTAACTCGGAGAAGATTCAAGCTATTCGAGACATACAAGTGCACATAACTATAAAGCAGGTACAAAGCTTGAATGGAAAGGTGGCTATGCTGAGTCGATTCATATCCAGAGCTATAGACAAGTGTATTCCCTTCTTCAATGTGATAAAGAAAGGAAAGAGGAATTTCGAGTGGACATCCGATTATGAGGAAGCATTCCGAGCTCTGGTAAGGCATTTGGAAAGTCCCCCGGTGCTATCGAAACCAATAGACCACGAAATGTTGTATGTGTACTTGGCAGTATCCCAACATGCTATCAGTATGGCTTTGGTTCGCGAAGAGGACCGAGTTCAAAAGCGAGTTTACTACGTTAGTAAACGTCTGACGGGGGCAGAAAGAAATTATCCCAAGATCGAGAAATTAGCCTATTGCTTAGTGATTGCATCACGCAAGCTTCGCCTATATTTTCAAGCATACTCAATCAGTGTTTACACTGATCAACCCTTGCGAAAGGTATTCCAATGACCGGAAACTTTTTGAAGGATGTTAAAATGGAACATCGACCTAAGTCAGTTCGATATTACCTACCTACCACGAAGGGCCATACAGGGGCAAACAATAGCAGACTTCATTGCTGAATTCACTATGTCAGACGACTCAAACGGCCACAATGTCATACCTCCCATTTGATGGAAGCTGTACATCGATGGGGCATCTAACGACTGTTGTTCGGGGCTGGCATAGTTCTTGTGACTCCTAAAAACCGATCAGTTTGTTATGCTTTGAAGCTTGAATTCCCAGCAACAAATAACGAAGCTGAGTATGAAGCATTGATTGCTGGCTTGATACTTATCAAAGAACTGGGAGTAAAATCGGTTGAAATCTTTTGTGACTCGCAACTGGTGGTGTACCAAGTGCGCGGAGACTATCAAGCAAAGGGACAGAGACTTGCCCCGTATCTTGCACGGGTTCAGGAGCTGCTAGCAAATATGTAATATTATGATATCTTGCATGTCCTGCGTGAACAAAACAAAGAAGCTGATTCATTGGCCAAATTTGTGAGCACTGGCGATGCCCAGAAAATGGGATTGGTTCCCGTTGAAACCTTACATACTCCGAGTATAAATATGATGGAGGTAGATTTCGTGTTAGAAATGGAAATCGAGACGGGATTGTGGATGACCCCATTTAAGCAATACTTACTACATAGGGTCTTACCCGAAAGAAGGTGCGAAAGATGACAAGTCATTCGTTAGGCTTCGCGATATGTAATGGAGAGCGGAATAATGTATCGAAGGGGATTCTCGACCCCCTTACTCCGGTGCATAGCCCATGATGAGATAAAACGAGTCCTAAAGGAAGTCCATGAAGGAGAGTGCGGTGACCATACCGGGGGGCAGACCTTAGCAAAGAAAATTCTCCGCTATGGATAATATTGGCCGACTATAAATCGAGATGCCGCAGAATATGTGAGGAGATGTGACAAATGCCAGAAATATGCAAAAGTCCTGAGAGCTCCGCCGACGGAACTCACACAAATGTTTAGTCACTGGCCGTTTGCAATATGGGGGATCGACATAGTCGGTTCCTTACCCATATCCAAAGGTGGTGTGAAATACGTGATAATTGCGGTCGATTACTTTACTAAGTGGGCAGAAGCAGAGCCTTTAGCCACTATCACCACTAAAAAGGTCATTAATTTCATTGTACGAAATATTATATGCCGTTTTGGCCTTCCACGAACTATCATTACAAACAATGGAACTCAATTCGAAAGCAAGGAGTTCAAAGAATTTTGCTAAAAATATGGCATTGAGAAAAAGTTTGCAGCAGTTGCTCATCCGAAAGCCAATGGACAAGTGGAAGCCGTGAACAAAATATTCAAATCCATATTGAAAAAGCATTTGGAAAAGGCTAGAGGTAAGTGGGTGGATGAAGTTCCAACAGCATTATGGGCTTATAGAACTACCCATGAGTCCATGAATGGTCGCACTCCATTCGCCCTTGCTTACTGCTCTGAGGTCGTCATCCATGTAAAAGTTGAATTCCCCTCTCATCAAGCGGGTGATTACAACCCTTATTTCACAAAAAAAAATAACAATACAAATCAGGAATATCAATTGAATTGCAATTAAACTAGATGGAATTGGCGATGATTTACGAGCATATAAAATGCATCTGACGGCCAATGGCAAGAACATGTACCCGAACATGCATGTGTACATCCGAAAAAAGTTCGACTTCTTGAAATCAATAGGGAATTGAATTCTCACTTAAGGTTATTAAGAAGAGACTAGATTAAATAGTTGAAGCTTACTGGCCCTGTAGAACCAGACACGGATGGCCACTGACGAACTACAACCCTGGATTTATAATATTAGGAATCGACCAAGCGTCATGACGACCAAAGAAGGATACGACACCTTGGGAGGAAAACATTGAAGGATAATGACTATTCAAGAAACATGATGGATTTCTTTCTAGAGACGAGGAATACTCGCTGATTCAAAGCATGTCGTGTTGCTTCACACGAACACTTTGGGGGACAAATGTTAACCGACACCTTGGCTCAGCTACAAAACTGCAGTTGAGGATATAATTATTAGCACTAGACAAGGTTCTGACCAAGAAGAGCCTGGTAGCATACGGGTTTGATGCAGCCAACATGTTTGGCATTTAGGCACGGTTCAGCAAGCACGGTTCGGCACACATCGCTCGGTCCAGATGGCTCGGCAAGCCTTGTTCGGTACAAGCCTCGTTCGGCACAAAGCCTCATTCGGCACAATGCCTCGCTCGACATACGAGTGTCGTTCGGCATAATTTTGTTTCGAGTCACTTGGTAGTCGCTTCAGGTAGTTCTCGATCGTCATCCCTCGCTCGGCCATTGTTGTTCGGCATACCTGGCACGGTGCACAGAAGCTACTTACCACGGGCTGAGATACCTTGTTCCTAGGCCCGTGAGGGAAGTCCAACCCATTTTCATCTATAAATAGAAGGGCAGGGGCACAGTGAAAAGGACCTTTTTCGAGAACACCGGGGAGACTCTGCGACATTCAAGACTCATTCAAGACTTATCTTTTTTGCTTAGAATTGTATTCAAGTAATTAATATACGGATTGTGTCTATAATCAATTATCGAGAAAAGCAATAAAGATTAACCTCAAAGTGGACGTAGCAAATTACGTCGAACCACTATAAATCTGGTGTTTGTATTTTCTGCATTTAAATTTGCGTATTGTTCCCTGTTTAACTTTACTTTCTTCATTAATCTCTCTACACAATCTGTCTAAAGGGTGTTAATGACCAATTCTGGGTGCTAACAGTTTGGCTCCGATACCAATCTGTGACGCCCAACCTCTATACCCACGCTAGCCAAGGACACTACGGGGTAATGCCGTCAACTAGCACAGAGAATAAGGCTGTTGAGGAGCGACCATCCGTGTAATTGCTTAGTGCGAGCACCGATATGTCAGATAGTATAACATGCATAATCCGACATACCGATACGAACTCAAAACTACTACACAGTGGCTATATATATTCTTCGAAAACAAACATAGAAATAAACATAACATAAATCAGTCACAGTTATCCATATCACAAAGGCGGAAAAAGATATGAATATTACACATAGAAGGGTACATCGGAGTAGTGGTCAAACAAGATCCACAATATCACAAAAGAATAGTTAAAAGTGCTAGACAAAAGAATAAGTATACATCAATGATTCTATATCTCAAATGTAAACAACCAAAAACTACTAATCTAAGTAGTTAGCCAAAAATCGGGATAATAATCCCAGATGAGAAGTCAAGCAGAAGCACCTGTAACATCTCGGTCTGACCCGAGTATTATTTAATAAGAAAATAATAAATGGATCAGTCTAACTATAAATATCGGATGAAATGATATAAAATAAGAGATATGACAAAAAACATATGATAATCCATAAAGCCATACTATGATGAGTCTGCAATTGAAAATCAACTAGGGATTAGTCAATATCACAAGAATCTTCTCAAAGATCAAAAGGAATGTCATACTCTTTACTTTTATTCACCAAACTATAAATATTGACAATTATACCAATGCCAATTACAAAAGTTAATGACACACAAATTCACCAATGCACAAATATTGATAAAACTTATCAATGTAAATCACGAAAATTGGTGAAACACAAATTCTAGAGATCATCAATAGAAATCTAGAAATCACAAAAAGGGGAAGGCCCTATCAAAAAACGGGAGCCTGAAAACTCACCAACACGTGTATCACAAACGGGACGCTATCCCATGGTCTCTAACCATAGAGCCGGTGCAACGACGTAGTACAACGGTACGGCCGAGGAACCAGAAACTCGAATAGTTCGGAACAACAACGTAGTACAACGGTACGTCCGAAGATTCGAACCCCATAAAAGAACATGGGTCGCTAGCCCACAAAAATTGAGTCAAAACTCCAAATAATACATAGGTCGTTAGCCTATAAAAGAAATGAGACGAAACTCAATAAAACGAGGTACCGTCCCCTATGTGGACAAAGAAACATAGCATATCGCTAGTCTAAATCACAAAATGATCATCATCGATCATCAAGAAGTGTCAATTACAGTAAGCTAGTAAATATGTGAGCTTAGCTTCATGTCCCATAACAACTAGCTTAACTTAAATATTTACGAACAAACTGTAAGTCTCCACTCGGAGATTGTCACAAGAAATTCAATCGAACAAGTCCAAGAATTAACCGATGAAGTAAATGCAAGCGTTTCATACCACTTGTTTTACTAAGCCGTTTAATTAGATTTATCATACGAGTGAGGAAAGGTTTGTATATGCTAGTAGATTGGAAAACGGTTTTATAAACAAGCTTGATATTGAAAATAGAGTTGAAATCGTTTTGATAAAAGAGTTTTGATATTTACTACTAGTATTGAAACCTTTATATTTTAAAAGTGACAAAGCACAAAAATGATTGTAGAAACAACCAATCACTAAAATTCACATACGAAGACGTGAATTAATTCCAAAGAAATCGATATCAAATCCATCAAAATGGATATTTCCAAAAATCCCAAAATAGATGTCATCAAAGTCGAATAACAATTGATACAACAAGTGGGAATAAACCCAAATCGATTAAATTTGGAAACACAAGAGAAATAGACGAAAATAGGCATAATAGGCATTTAAGAGCAGGTCAGTCGACTCGCTCAAATAGTTCAATCGATTAACTACAGGAAACAGAGACCCATGTCTTTGTTATCTGCCTTTGGTACGCCAATTGGCTACAGTCAGTCGACTGGATTCAAGGTCCATTCGACTGACTGGAACCTAGGCAGTTTTTCTGCCTATACAAATGACGTGCAAACCCAACCAATTCACGACCGATCAAGCAATGACGCTAGGGATTTATGCCAATCGGCAACCCGACCCTATAGACTCTTCGGTGCATCACCAAAAACAAGTTCAAACATCCATAAAGGGATTTTCATAGATTTTTCTTTCAAAACACCAAAAGTAGGAATATATACCAAATCAATCCAAGCCAAAATCAAATGCACATGAATAAGAGTTAGGAATTCATACCTAACAATCAAAGATAGTTATAGACATAGACGTGAGATAAAAATCTCACCTTTTCACAAAAATAAGGAAGGAGAAGCTTGAAAGCAAAGGAAGAATCAACCACACTTCAACACAACCCAAATGAGCTTGAATCTAAGCCCAAAAGAAGAACATTCCCAAAGTTAGGTTTAGGAATTTCTGAAATTGAAAGGAGAAAGAGTTGGAGAAGAAGAAGATGATGCTTACCAATAGCTTCTCTTTGGATCTAGAGCTAGAACTTGATTTGCAAATGGAAACTAGGGCTTGGAGTTTAATTTCCCATTCCACTCTCCATTGTTGCTAAAGCTTGAGTATTAGGAAATAGAAATGAAGTAATGAAGAGAAGAGGGGTGGAGCTTGGGTCTAATGGGCTGAAACAAAAACCAAAGCCCTAAGTGAAGAAGTAGCAAAATTGCACTAACTCCAAACATATCAAAGTTTATACTAAAAAAGATCGCAAACGTCATTTTGAACTCAATGGGGGTGGTCTCGAGTCCTAATTTGACTATTTGCAAAAAGTAGCTTTCCGGACTAAAATCCGACTAACAATGAAATATTTAAATAAAATATTTAAATACTCAATCGAAAAATATGCGGGTTGTTACACCATAACTCCACTTCGAATGATCCCTACAAGAATAGGCAATCCCGCCAATTTTTGAGTGATTTATAAAGGGGTGAAACTCCTTTACAATTGGCATTGATTCACCGGAGATTTATATATCCCTCAGTTTAGATGCTGCTACCTCTTGTTATGTCGAATTCTATCTATGGCGATCGAATTTCGATTTGCCTTAAAATTCTGCATTAGTCATAATCCTGAAGTCACGGTTGACTCGGTTAAGTTCGCCCGCGATTTGTATAAGTATATCCATCTTCTATTTTGGAATTTAATTTGATCATCTTATATCGAGGCAATCTTCGAAATTAGAACTCTATTTGATCAGAGTTTCCCTAATTTGAATCTCTATCTTGCTTTGAAATCCATTCTAGAATCATCCTTTGAAAATCGGGTTTATTTGTATTTTAGAAATTGTTTACATATCGAAATTATTATTTTGATAAGTATGATTCTATATATAAAAGTGAGAATGTTTTTGTAACGACCCAGAATTTTTAACAATTTAATTTGAGAATATTTAATTAATTTTAAATATTTGAATGATGGTTTGAATTGAATTTCGAATTATCAGAATGAATTGGCGATTAAATTATAGAATTTAATCTATTGGAAGTTGAATAAAAATTTGAATCTTCAATTATAAGCCGATTAAAAATATTTCAAAGGCTTGTAAATTTCATATTAATAATATTAAAGATAATAGAAGCTTCAGAATTTAATTTAAAAGTGAATTGTTCAGTTTTGAAATTAAATCGTTTGAATCGATATTTAAAAATAGCCGTCCGAGGCACAGTCTCGGAATTCGACGAAACCAGTTCCATTGGGTCCGTAATATTGAATTATTGTCGGATTTCAAATTTCGTATTTTTCAGAGTTGTTATGTGAGCGTACGACACATAAACGCATTGAAAGTTCTATCGAAACAAATTGAATTTAAAATTTAAATTTAAATTTAAATTAAATAAAAGACAGCATCCCTATCCTCAAGCCTAAAATCACTCCTTCGATCACGCCTAAAAATCGTGTAAGCATGGCCGAGCATACTCCTTGCAATTTTAAATACCCCTCTCCCTCTCTCAGAAATCAAAATCACAGAAACGAAAATAAAAATGGCCGAAGCCCTATTCGACTCAGGAAAGTGAAATAAAAAAAAATGTAAATTGCGATCGATTGAAGGCTCGAAGTCGACGAAGGGGAAATGATGTCGATGCCATGACTCGTGCACAGGCATGGGGGGCGAGGTCGCGCGAGTTAGGGGAGGCGCGATTCGATGGCAGCGGCAACGGCGGCATGGGTTTCGTGAATTGGGGGGTCGCGTGTTCCAAAGAAGCGCAGGTGGCTGTGGGATTTGCGTGCGCGCGACACGAGGCGGCGTGCGATCGATAGAGGGCGAAGTGGATTGGGCCGCGTGCTCGAGTAGGTCAGTGGGTGCTTGCGTGGTGGTTGTGACGTGATGGCGAAGGCGACGTCAGTGCGATTGGCAGCGGTGGCTTAGGGCTGTAACAGTGAGGTAATTTTAAAATTTTTGTTTTTCAAAATTTAATTTATATACAGAGAAAAAAATTAAAATGAAACAGTTTGTTAATTTATTTAAAATTAGGAATAAATTTAATAAATATATAAGATTTTAAAAACTATAAGGATTTATAAATATATATGTATATATATAAGTATAGAAAAATACAGATAGTAAGTTTAAACAATTTAAACTCTTTAATTATTTAGAAATCAGTATTTAAATTTATACAGTAAAATATTGAAGTTTTGAAAGTTAATTTTTAGTTAATATTTTATTTTAAGGAATTAGAAAATTAGGTTATATAAACAGTTGTATAAAAGAAGAATTAGTTGTTAAAAGAAAAATATTAGTTCAGATCATTTTATTCAGAATAAATTTTTAGGTAAAACAAAATTTGTTGAATGAAAAATAAATATTCATACAAATCGATTTGATAATTGTTGAAGTTAAAATTTTAAAGACAGGAATATTATTTGTTTTAGAATGTGAAAAGTTTATATAAAAGGAGAATTAGTTAAAATATAATTTTTGGTAAGAAGAAAGGAAATAAAATAATTAGTTAAAATAAATTTATTAAAGGAAAAAATTGGGTTAAAAGGAACCATCAGTTAATTTAACTATTAAAATGAAATCACCGATGAATCGAAATTGTCAAACGAAAATTTAATATTCGATCTGTTCGAATATTAATAAATTGTGTAAATACAAGGTATAAATCAAGAAAATCAAGTCAAGATGGGAAATGGATTGCAAAATAAAAGCTAAGGTGAGAACTTCTCAATCAAAAAAATTTAATGTTGGATTTGCAGTTATTGATTGATTGCTATTTGGTTGTGATATTAGATATAGTAGGATATATTACATATATAGCAATATATATATATATATATTGGCATAGGTATATATTGCAGTTGATTGATTTCCCGCATTGTATAGCGGATGAGACCCTATTGCGTCGTTAGTAAGCGGATAATATTTTATAAATCCCATATACCGCGATATTCCACCTCGAAGTGGAATGGGTATTGTGCTAATGTCTGTGGATGCAGGGAAACAGGTTGGAGGGATCCAGCTGGATTCCTCACAAATATTTATTTGATTTTAGATATTGTGATATTTGATTGTTTATCATATCGATATATGATATTTGAAAGTCGTGATTGACTATTTGATGTGTTGCGTCATCAGATCCAATTTTGAAGTTTAAAAATAACGATTTTTATTTTAAAGGATTTCTAAAGTAATTTTTGAAAGTATAAGTTTATAAAATATATTTTTTGAATGGATTCATCTTAAATAAATAAACGTTATAATTTTAATATTATAAAAATTATGATTTTTGAGAAATACAGTTAAAAGTTGATTTTTTTAAGATATGAGATTAATGGTTTTATAAAATAGTTAAAATTAGGATTTCTGAATTAATTATAAAAAGTTTAAAAATAGGATTTATGAAATTTGATTATTTAATAAATCAAAATGGTGAAATTATAAAGGAGTTTAAAGATGTTTTAAAATAGTAATATAAATTGATTTATAATAGAAGATTTATAAATTGATATTTATAAATTAAAAATATTAGAATTGTAAACGGGCTTTTATAAGTGTTAGAATGGATTGTGAATGAATTCCATAAATGAATGAAATTTATAGAATTATAACGGTGAAGTTATAAATGGAATTTTATAAACAGTAGGTTTATAAAATTTATAAAGTTATTAAAGGAATAGATTTGGATAAATAAATGTATCTTTTTAACTTATAAGTTATAAGATTTATAATTTTGGGAAGTTTAAAAGAACGTTTTTGCAAACAAATGAATTATAAGTATTTAACTTATAATATTAATTTCTAGTATATCAATGAGATATGAAATTGAATAGTTTAATAAAGGAAGTTATAAAAGAAAGTTGATATAAAATAAATTGAAATGGAATTTATAAACATTATTTTATAAATCCGCAAACGACTTATTTTGATAAGCAAATTGTTGTAACTTGTTAATGGAGTTATATTCACGTTTTAGAAAGTGAATAATCCTTTAAAATAAAGTGAATAGAAATGATAAAATTTGTTAACAAGTATATTCACGTTTTTGAATAGTGAATAATATGTTAAAGAAATGGTTTTGAATGTGATGTTTTAAATAGAATTAAAACGATCTAAAGATGTTTAAAAATATATTAACTATCGAAACCATAGATTTCAACATTCATTGTTGAAATAGACGTTTTCGAGAAATAGAAGGAAATGGTAGATTATAACACTGTTGTTATAGTAAATGATTTCCGAAAGGAAATGTTTTGTGTAGTATTGGGATTTATATATCTATTTTAATTTCGAATCCCTATACTAGTGATTTTGGGTTGTCGTAACGATGTTTAACGCAACATTCGTTTTGGCCCAAATAAATATGTTTAAGAGAATGATTTCCTTAAAGAATGAAATATATGCTTAATTTCGATTTGAGTATATTGAATATTTTCCAAGCATAGAAAATAAAAAGATATTATGAATTACTTATAAATAAATAAGTATGGAAATGTTTTCCAATATAAAGTGAATATTTTGAGAATTTATCTTTTTGAAGATAAATTGAAAATGAATATTTGAAAACGAATGGAAATCGTATATTCATAAATATTTTTGGAAATGTAAATTCAATATAGAACTTATAAATGAAATTGGAAAATGGGTTTAAAAATAAATATTGATTTATTTTTTGAAGAATGGAAAATATATATCTTGTAAAGATATTTGTGGAAAATAAATAATTTGGAAAATTATTTGGAATCTGGTGATGTTGGCATATCTATTGATAGTTCGATAACCGACTATCAATATTTACCTTTAAATAGGTATTTGTTGTGATTTGCTTGAATTTGAATGCCACACTTATTTTTTTTAAATAAACGCTCACTATTCGGGTTAACCGGGAAAGGACCTTGGGGTCGTATAACCCATTCCGAATTTGTGATACGTCGTTATGAATTGCATTTGAAGACCGGTGTTGAAGACCGGATATTTTCGAAAACGAAAGGGTTTCTTGCTGATTGTCTCTACACTGGCTGATCCTCGGTATAGAGATCTCCATAAGTGATGGGAAATTCGGACGTGATTAGAGATTATCCGGATTGCAAGGACTTCTTTGTAAGTGCCTTCAGTTCTGTTCGAGCCCGGAACAGACTTGTATGTATTGTATGTCTGACATTACAAATTGAGATATAAAGTCGATTTCTTTCAAATATATTTCTGTTGGTGGCGGAGAATTTATTCTCTTAGCTTAACACCATTCTCTGAGACGTACGAGCTCAGAGGTTATGTAGTTGAAGGTTATCAGCAATATATTCCCAATTTGGTAATGTGACATGCTGAGTGTTGCTGTGAAATGATCATTGTGTTGATTATTTGTGATAGGATCATTTGTTTGATCGTCTATCTTGGTGATCATTTCTATGATCATTTGTTGACCCAAAGCATGACTTTGTATAAAGCGTGTTTTTGTGGACGTGACTTCGTCGAGCCTCACACCCCGGAATGGTCAAAACAGGAAAGATGCGGCAATGTTATGAGGGGTAGCTCCCTTTAGGGTATGTGCATTTCCTTCTGGAAAAGGGTGGTATCATGGTATGGAGCCCAGATACTTACTCATGTTGAAAACACTTTGTTATGATTGTGTGATGATGGTGACGAGCGCTCGGTTAAAGGTCCCAAAGGACCGGGGGATGGCATACTCGTGTCAGTTGTTACCCAGTTAGGGGTAACCCGGCCTTGTGTTGGTAGAGATCCGGTTTGGTTCTCGGGGACGTCCATCCAGAGGCGTTCTCATGTGGCAATGGGAAGTTCCTTGGCCTGATCATTCGTTGGAAATCCAAAGAAACAATACGAGACTTGTACGGTTTTAGTTGTAGAACCTGCTTCCTCAGGAAGTAGCTATAGTAGGCATAATATAATGGTACCTATGCTGGCTAAGATTTATATTCTACTTTCGAAATCGTTTTATACACTATACACTAGTAATAATATCAAATGTTTCTTTTTAGTGCGTATCAAGCATCTTCGACTAACATAAGAAGAAATCTCCTCCAAATCTGCGTTTGCATTGTGTGTGTGGCGGGAGGTCTTATGGTAGTCTCATTTTTAAAAGCATTGCGAATTGATTTTTAAAAATATTCCTCTACTTTATTTTAAAGAAAAATAAACTGTTTTGAGTTCCCACACCAGTCACATGACTGACTCGGAGTTTATTGTTTTCCTTCCTAAACTCTGGGTGCCCACCAATTTTCACACGGGCAGTCAAGAGTTAAGGTTTATCAGGATATTCTGGAATTCAGGAGTTGCTGGAGGCAGGATGGATGGCATAGCGTATTACTAGTATATAGTACTTCTTTTTTCCGCTGTTTGTTATTGTTGTTGTACACTCTGATGATATGATGTAATGTAATGTAATGTAATAACTGATATAGTTCTTTGTTTAAAGATTATTCATTTATCTATTATATGTTGTTCCACTGCGAATTGTGAGATTCTGATATTGTTCTGCTGTTTTCTGCTCCGTTCTATTTTCTATTTCTTTTCTCTCCATTTTCTATCTTCTTCTACCTCTTTCTTCTTCTTTTCTTCTTTCTTAAACCCATAACATTTCGGTTTTTCGGCAACGAAAAATTGCAATCGTTACATTTGGTATCAGAGCATATGGTTAAGCAACAACCATGGTTCTGTTGGGTATTACTCATTAGAGATAGAGTCAGCAATACTCTAGAATGAGTTTGAGTTTAATAATAGATATGAGCGCGTATTTGTTAGTGAATATAAAATTGTTTTGAATCGGGTAAATAAGATAATTTTGCCCAAAACTATTTTTGTATAGAAAGGAAATGATTTTCTATGAATTATTATAGTATATGGTTGCATGATTGTTAGGAAGTGATAATATTAAATTATTATCATTATTATATGGAGTTAAATAATAAAATAAAATGGATTGAATTCAAGTAAACTAACTTGATAAATTCTTGGCCTAATGAATTGGAATTGAATGATGAAATGAAATTTGATTTGATCAAATTGAATAAAAATATGGAAATTGAAATTTAAAATGAATAAGTGAATGTACTAATTGAAATGAATTAGTGAATAAAACTAATTTAAAGTAGTAATATGAATTAATGAATGAATGTTAATCGATAATAATTCAATATTCAGAATAGAAGATGAATTGAATTCAAATGGAGTTGAAATTGTGAATTGAATTCAAATAGAATTGAAATTGTGAATTGAATTGAAATGTAAAATTGAATGAAAATGGATGTGTAACTTCAATAGTGAAGTAAAAATGTATGAGAAGCATATATTGGAAATTTTGTAATGAAATTGGCAAAATAGTTTGAATGTTGGAATTGGATATTATGGATAGCAGGATATACAGGTGTATTAAAAGAAATGGAATTGAGATTTTGATTTCAAAGATAAAATTGAATTGCTCGACAAAAAAGTACGTATTTCAATTTCAGTATGAAAATTGATGATTTTCTTCTCCAACCACTTGGCTTTCTCTTTTCTTTTTGATCCTGAGGGGCCGTGGTGCCATTTTGTAGTCGTACCGAGCTAGCCGCGCAAAGGAGACGCTGACGAAATTTTTTGAAAATTTAGGGTGTTAGAAAATTTTTGAGAAATTTTGAAAGTTTGAAATTTGAATTTAAATTTAAATTTGAATTTTGAAGTAAACAATATTGTTTGGAACCTATAATTGAAGTTGGAAAGCTAGTTGAAATGATAGTGAATCTCTAGTAAAAAGATTTAGGTTAGTAAGTTGATAAAACTATTTGAATTGTGAAAAATAGTAGACGGATTAAGGATCGTTCTTCTTAACTTGTAATTTCGGGATGAAATTCTTTTAAGGGGGGAAGATTGTAACGACCCAGAATTTTTAACAATTTAATTTGAGAATATTTAATTAATTTTAAATATTTGAATGATGGTTTGAATTGAATTTCGAATTATCAGAATGAATTGGCGATTAAATTATAGAATTTAATCTATTGGAAGTTGAATAAAAATTTGAATCTTCAATTATAAGCCGATTAAAAATATTTCAAAGGCTTGTAAATTTCATATTAATAATATTAAAGATAATAGAAGCTTCAGAATTTAATTTAAAAGTGAATTGTTTAGTTTTGAAATTAAATCGTTTGAATCGATATTTAAAAATAGCCGTCCGAGGCACAGTCTCGGAATTCGACGAAACCAGTTCCATTGGGTCCGTAATATTGAATTATTGCCGGATTTCAAATTTCGTATTTTTCAGAGTTGTTATGTGAGCGTACGACACATAAACGCGTTGAAAGTTCTATCGAAACAAACTGAATTTAAAATTAAAATTTAAATTTAAATTAAATAAAAGACAGCATCCCTAACCTCAAGCCTAAAATCACTCCTTCGATCACGCCTAAAAATCGTGTAAGCATGGCCGAGCATACTCCTTCCAATTTTAAATACCCCTCTCCCTCTCTCAGAAATCAAAATCACAAAAACGAAAATAAAAATGGCCGAAGCCCTATTCGACTCAGGAAAGTGAAATAAAAAAAAATGTAAATTGCGATCGATTAAAGGCTCGAAGTCGACGAAGGGGAAATGATGTCGATGCCATGACTCGTGCGCAGGCGTGGGGGGCGAGGTCGCGCGAGTTAGGGGAGGCGCGATTCGATGGCAGCGGCAACGGCGGCATGGGTTTCGTGAATTGGGGGGTCGCGTGTTCCAAAGAAGCGCAGGTGGCTGTGGGATTTGCGTGCGCGCGACACGAGGCGGCGTGCGATCGATAGAGGGCGAAGTGGATTGGGCCGCGTGCTCGAGTAGGTCAGTGGGTGCTTGCGTGGGGGTTGTGACGTGATGGCGAAGGCGACGTCAGTGCGATTGGCAGCGGTGGCTTAGGTCTGTAACAGTGAGGTAATTTTAAAATTTTTGTTTTCCAAATTTTAATTTATATACAGAGAAAAAAATAAAATGAAACAGTTTGTTAATTTATTTAAAATTGGGAATAAATTTAATAAATATATAAGATTTTAAAAACTATAAGGATTTATTAATATATATGTATATATATAAGTATAGAAGAATACAGACAGTAAGTTTAAATAATTTAAACTCTTTAATTATTTAGAAATCAGTATTTAAATTTATACAGTAAAATATTGAAGTTTTGAAAGTTAATTTTTAGTTAATATTTTATTTTAAGGAATTAGAAAATTAGGTTATATAAACAGTTGTATAAAAGAAGAATTAGTTGTTAAAAGAAAAATATTAGTTCAGATCATTTTATTCAGAATACATTTTTAGGTAAAACAAAATTTGTTGAATGAAAAATAAATATTCATACAAATCGATTTGATAATTGTTGAAGTTAAAATTTTAAAGACAGGAATATTATTTGTTTTAGAATGTGAAAAGTTTATATAAAAGGAGAATTAGTTAAAATATAATTTTTGGTAAGAAGAAAGGAAATAAAATAATTAGTTAAAATAAATTTATTAAAGGAGAAAAATTGGGTTAAAAGGAACTATCAGTTAATTTAACTATTAAAATGAAATCACCGATGAATCGAAATTGTCAAATGAAAATTTATTATTCGATCTGTTCGAATATTAATAAATTGTGTAAATACAAGGTATAAATCAAGAAAATCAAGTCAAGATGGGAAATGGATTGCAAAATAAAAGCTAAGGTGAGAACTTCTCACTCAAAAAAATTTAATGTTGGATTTGCAGTTATTGATTGATTGCTATTTGGTTGTGATATTAGATATAGTAGGATATATTATATATATAGCAATATATATATATATATATATATATTGGCATATGTATATATTGCAGTTGATTGATTTCCCGCATTGTATAGCGGATGAGACCCTATTGCGCCGTTAGTAAGCGGATAATATTTTATAAATCCCATATACCGTGATATTCCACCTCGAAGTGGAATGGGTATTGTGCTAATGTCTGTGGATGCAGGGAAACAGGTTGGAGGGATCCAGCTGGATTCCTCACAAATATTTATTTGATTTTAGATATTGTAATATTTGATTGTTTATCATATCGATATATGATATTTGAAAGTTGTGATTGACTATTTGATGTGTTGCGTCATCAGATCCAATTTTGAAGTTTAAAAATAACGATTTTTATTTTAAAGGATTTCTAAAGTAATTTTTGAAAGTATACGTTTATAAAATATATTTTTTGAATGGATTCATCTTAAATAAATAAACGTTATAATTTTAATATTATAAAAATTATGATTTTTGAGAAATACAGTTAAAAGTTGATTTTTTTAAGATATGAGATTAATGATTTTATAAAATAGTTAAAATTAGGATTTCTGAATTTATTATAAAAAGTTTAAAAATAGGATTTATGAAATTTGATTATTTAATAAATCAAAATGGTGAAATTATAAAGGAGTTTGAAGATGTTTTAAAATAGTAATATAAATTGATTTATAATAGAAGATTTATAAATTGATATTTATAAATTAAAAATATTAGAATTGTAAACGAGCTTTTATAAGTGTTAGAATGGATTGTGAATGAATTCCATAAATGAATGAAATTTACAGAATTATAACGGTGAAGTTATAAATGGAATTTTATAAAAAGTAGGTTTATAAAATTTATAAAGTTATTAAAGGAATAGATTTGGATAAATAAATGTATCCTTTTAACTTATAAGTTATAAGATTTATAATTTTGGGAAGTTTAAAAGAACATTTTTGCAAACAAATGAATTATAAGTATTTAACTTATAATATGAATTTCTAGTATATCATTGAGATATGAAATTGAATAGTTTAATAAAGGAAGTTATAAAAGAAAGTTGATATAAAATAAATTGAAATGGAATTTATAAACATTATTTTATAAATCCGCAAACGACTTATTTTGATAAGCAAATTGTTGTAACTTGTTAATGGAGTTATATTCACATTTTAGAAAGTGAATAATCCTTTAAAATAAAGTGAATAGAAATGATAAAATTTGTTAACAAGTATATTCACGTTTTTGAATAGTGAATAATATGTTAAAGAAATGGTTTTGAATGTGATGTTTTAAATAGAATTAAAACGATCTAAAGATGTTTTAAAATATATTAACTATCGAAACCATAGATTTCAACATTCATTGTTGAAATAGACGTTTTCGAGAAATAGAAGGAAATGGTAGATTATAACACTGTTGTTATAGTAAATGATTTCCGAAAGGAAATGTTTTGTGTAGTATTGGGATTTATATATCTATTTTAATTTTGAATCCCTATACTAGTGATTTTGGGTTGTCGTAACGATGTTTTACGCAACATTCGTTTTGGCCCAAATAAATATGTTTAAGAGAATGATTTCCTTAAAGAATGAAATATATGCTTAATTTCGATTTGAGTATATTGAATATTTTCCAAGCATAGAAAATAAAAAGATATTATGAATTACTTATAAATAAATAAGTATGGAAATGTTTTCCAATATAAAGTGAATATTTTGAGAATTTATCTTTTTGAAGATAAATTGAAAATGAATATTTGAAAACGAATGGAAATCGTATATTCATAAATATATTTGGAAATGTAAATTCAATATAGAACTTATAAATGAAATTGGAAAATGGGTTTAAAAATAAATATTGATTTATTTTTTGAAGAATGGAAAATATATATCTTGTAAAGATATTTGTGGAAAATAAATAATTTGGAAAATTATTTGGAATCTGGTGATGTTGGCATATCTATTGATAGTTCGATAACCGACTATCAATATTTACCTTTAAATAGGTATTTGTTGTGATTTGCTTGAATATGAATGCCACACTTATTTTTTTAAAATAAGCGCTCACTATTCGGGTTAACCGGTGTCACGACCCGACTTCCACTCCCGGAAAATCGCGTCATGAATTAAGAAAGAAAGGGATAGAAGAAGAAAAGAAAGAAGAGAAGAAAGAAACAACACAAGAATCTCAACAGCGGAAACGAATAAATTATATTAATAACAAAGTATTACATAGTATACATCAATTATCAGAGTACACAGACATATACAACACATACTAGACAGTTATAAACACCTGTCTAGTTATTACAACTCAATACAAACAGAACACTCAGAGACCAAACACAGCGGAACTATATAACTATACGCAGAAGCCTCCTGCTCCATATGCTCCTCCACAATTCGTCAAAGCTAACCTGAATCCTAACCTGAATTCCCTTGACTACTCATAAAAATTTGAGTACCCAAGAGTTAAAGAAAAACAGAAATAACTCCGGGTCAGACATGGGTCTGGTGTGAGTAACAGGTTAAAGTTGCTTAACTTTAAAAAAACTTTGAAAGAAAAGGTATCACGTAAGACTTCCCACACATAAACATGGAAAAGTTTTTACCTTACGCTAACCAAAACATTTGATAGGAAATCCGGTGATATTATAATAGTGTCTAGGGTTTTCAAATAAAATACAGAAATAGCTGAAATGCTTACATCTCACATTCCAACATAGTTGGGCACAACTAATACGTACGGCACTTATTGGATTTTGGATTCCATCAATGGCAGGGCTACTGGGGTACCGCCCGTCACAGTACGTGGCCTAGATCACCGTACCGAGGAGCCACCCTAACTCCCCTGCAACACAAAGCCGGACCCGTTCCTTACCGAACAGTTCCAAATAAGACAACCCCGACGGTTGTCATGATCAACCGTCCCACACAGCCGAAATATAAAGGGACCTCTAGACAGGGGTAAATCTTACTCTCAAGTGGGGGCTACCCACGAAGCTTTGCTGCACCTCCCCTGTTTTAGCCATTCCCGGTTGATGAGGCTTGAGGTTACGATTACCTTTATAGGACATATCACTTAGAATGCTCATCGTCCACTTGACGATGTTCTGAAAGCATTCAATCCATACAAGTTCGTTCCGGGTTCGAACGAAACCGAAGGCATTATCTCGTTACACTCATTTTGGAATCACCCTCAGAGTTAACGACAATAACCCTTGCACTCTGATTCACCATCTCGAATCTATAAGACCTATTCCGTCAAACTCATTACGGAATCACCCACAGAGTTATACTGACGTATAGCCCTTACACCTCGAGTCTTCACTCGCTCCACTTGGATTAACGACCTAACGTTATTTGGAATCGATGTGGTTTTCGGATGTCCAAATATGGAAACCCGATCCCGGTCTCATCGAAAACCAAAGCGTGTCTTTTAGGTCCAAGTTGTTTTAAGTTTAAAACAATTCAATTCATTATCTAAGCATACACAGATAGATAATTCACAACACCACAGATAATCAACATTATCATTATCAACAGATAATCATATCATAATCAGATAATACATATTATCATCCATAAGCAACCAATGCATCCATATCACATATTCTATTCATCTCATAACTGAGATTACAAACCATACTAACAACCAATACCAATCATCAAACATAAGCAAATGATCTAATGATCACACTTTCTATAATTAATTTAAAATGAATTAAATTAATTACTCAATCTCTAATTAATTTAAAATGAATTAAATTAATTACTTCATCATAAAGATTCTGCTTATCTTAACCATCAATTGATTTCAAATCAATTTATAAATCATCTTAATATTTATTTCAATTAATCATTATTGATTAATCATCTCTAATTACAATAAATAGTTAGCATTTAATATTAATCACACAAGTTAATTATATTAAACCCTACAACATATTAATCACCCTTGATTAATAATCATTCAGTAATTAACTACATTAATTACTCAATCCAATAATTAATTAATCTTAATTAATTATCTAAATTAATCCCCTTGATTAATTTCAAAGTAATTTAAATCCAAATTACTTCTATAATAAATATCCTTAATTACATACTGTAATTATTAATTAATTACTTCCTTAAGTAATTACAAATTCATAAATTGCATAAAGTAATTATCAACAATCCTCAATGTTTTAATTTAAATTAATTTATCTAAACTAATCACATTCATTAAATTAATTACACTAAGTAATTAATCCATTAATTACCTTCATTAAGTAATTAAAACTTAAACAATTGATTATTATTAATTAATTAATCTAATTAATTATCAAAAATTAATCACATTAATTAATTGTTAATTAATCTTTAAGTTAATGACTTCATTAACATTTCTTAATTAAGAATTAACTTAAATTAACCATCATTAGTTATTAAGTAATTAATATTTAATTACTATTTAATTAATCTTTAATTATTAATTAACTAAGTGTTAATTAAAATCTTAATTAATCATTAATCACTTGATTAAATAAATATTAATCATAAATTAAAATTTAGTTAACCATTCTTAATTATAGATTAATTAAACTTAATTAATTAATCTCAAATCAAATTAAATATCATTAATTATTTAATTAAAATATCCATATTATTAATTAAAATAATTAATATTCATCTTAATTACCTTAATAATTAATGAATCCAATCATTAAACTTTTATTTATCTTAAGATAAAACATTTCTCATTAAATTATGCATTTAAAAACAAAATGTCTTTAAATTTTACTTTAAATTCCATTTAACATTTCTTTTAACTTAAGACTCAAATTTGTTTAAAATAAGATTCTAAAACAATACAAATCTTAATCTTATATGTTTACAAGAAACATACACTTAATTAATAAGTTGAAAAGGATTTAAATTTCAATTCAAATCAATTCAAATCAATTTAAAAATTTCTTTAAAATCTCAAAATTGAAATATAACTTCTAAACTCATTTTAGTTTTAATTCTTTAAACTCTTTCAATAATTTACACCTACAATTCAAATGCAAATCTTTTGAAAGCAATTTAAATTTTAAATCTTTATTTTAAAACTGAAGCTTAAAAATTTAAATCCAGATTTCAAACTCAGTTTTGAATTCATTTGAATTCCTAATTTAAATACTTAACCTCTTACTTCAAATGCAAAACAATAATGCATTTCATATTTGAAGGTTTAAAATCAAATTTAAATTTAAAAACATAAATGTTTTCAAATATCTGACAAATTAAATTTGAATTCATATTCAAATTCCAGGTTTAAAAATCTAAATTTCAAACTCCACTTGAAATTTAAACTCCCCTTCTCATTTTAAAACAGAAACAGTTTTCTGTTTTTAAAAAAAATCAACTTTGAGATTTTCTGAATTTAAACTATTTCAAAAGACCAAAATTTAAACTTATTTGAATTCATTATTAAATTCAGTTTTTAAAATCCAGAGTCTCAATATAGTTTGCATTTTGATTCAAACTTCATAAATCTGGAAACAGATTCCCTGTTTTTTTTTTCAAACCAAATTTGAATTTTGCATTTAAATTATGATAAATTTAAAATTCAAACTTTTTGAATTCATTTTTAGATTCAGGTTTAACCCTAAGTTCAAATTTCCAGTTTAAATTCAAACTTTACTTTAAAAAAAATTCTTAAATAAACAGAACAGTTCTGTTTAGCTAAACCTGAACAATGCAACTCGAGGCAATCCATTCTGCTTCGAGTCAGTTACTTACATGCTTCGAGTTTTTTCCCATTTTCCCCGAGATGCACCCGAGTCACAATTCCCTGCACCTAAAACAAAATAACACAACCTGAAACAGCTATGCATCCACTGCCTAACCTGTCAACATCATTATCTCTCAACTCCGACCACCATCATCGACCGAACTCCGGCATTAGCTTCATTAATACACCATCTATCATTCACCAAAGAATCCTTGAACTCGATTCACTCTAGAAGCAACAGCCCTAATTTTCCCTATGCCCAGTAACTAGGGTTCATCACCTCAAATCCCAAATTCCAATCCCAAACTTGATTTGCATACCAATTCAATAATTTTCCTATGTTTATTGGTAGCTACATTATCTTCAGTAGCAAATTCATTCCAAACAAATGCCAATATCTCCAGTGTTTACCAAATATGTATAATACTGTAATATTAAAACTGCCCTTTATCCTTGACACTTTAAACTTTAATTTTTTGATCTAAAATTCTTGAATTTGCTTATGATTAAATTAGTAAACCTGAAACATTAATTTATGATACCTACATTTTCTAAATTTTTACAGAATTTAGTTTATGTTTTATGTATTCAAACAACACAGTCACTAAAACAAATAAGAGACATTT
This sequence comes from Allium cepa, assembly GCA_030765085.1. NCBI lineage: Eukaryota > Viridiplantae > Streptophyta > Magnoliopsida > Asparagales > Amaryllidaceae > Allium > Allium cepa. Next base: position 326,807,817 of record CM060931.1, on the reverse strand, counting down.
AAATTTTATGTTATCATGAAATAAACAAATTCCACTCAAATTCTAATCCATGATAACATCCAGATCAAGAAGGAAATCTGTTTATCAGTTTTGAACTCAAACTAAAAAGAATCAGAACCTTGGAATTAAAACATGTATTGCATTCATATATGCACAGGCAGTAGAAAACATGAACACAATTTAACTCAGCAAATAAGCAACATGCATTCCTACCTTACTTTACTTAAATTTAGTGTTACTCACCTCTATTCAAAGTGCAGAGCATATGTCAACTTGCAGATTCCAAATTATGAAATGCAGACTCCCTTCTTGCTTTACATGCTTCAGTTTTCAACATGCAGGTTCCAGTTTTGAAAATTGCAGAGCACATTCCAATTGCAGAGTATCAGACTTGAAAATAAATGCATGCAGGCTTGTTTGTATTTTGAAGAATGCAGAGCTTTAACTTGATTAATAATTGATGCATGCAGGCCTTCTTTGATTGTCGCCTCTAGATTGAAGATTTCATGTATGCAGAGCCCTTTTTTTCATATGCAAAGAAATGCAGGCTTTTTCAAACTGTTGTGCAGGTTTGTATTTTGAAGAAGAGAAGTTGCAGATTTGAATTTTGAAAGAGGAGTTGCAGGTCTTTGAAATGCAGAGCCTCTTGTTCCAGTTTGAAATGCATGTTTGCTTCATGTTGATGCAGGTAGTAATTTTGGGAAAGAGGAGTTACAGGTTTGAAAATGAATGCAGATTGTATATTGGAATGCAAACTTCTGATTATAGATGTGAGAATGAAGTTTTGGTTTTCTTTTTAAGGAATGAGAAAAAATGAATATGAAGAAACTAATTAATATGAATGAAGAGCAAAATGATATGAATGTATTTTCAGACTTAAATTAATTAAAAGAAAAAAATTAAAATAACATAGACACTTGTCATTTTAAATAGAGATAAGTTTACACATGTTAATCCTAGGCTTTGATATACTTACACATGTCTTTATGATTAATAAACATGTTTAATTAAAGTAAATAAGCATTAAGCCTAGTTAATGAATTCTTATGCAAAATTATGTATTAAATAATTCTAAAGAACAAAGAAAAACAATACACAATTAAATCATTTTGAAAAGAAACTTTTTAAAACAAATTATAAAAGGGTTTGTAAAATAATTTTATATACAACTTGAATTAAAAAAAATGAATTTGAAACTAATTAAAACATTTATCTCATATTTAAAAACATATAGTTATTTAATTAAATATTTTTGAAAAGCTTAAATTAAAAATAAATCACCATTTCTATTTTCAAAACATATTAAAATTATACTATACTCATTTAACTAAAAACAACTTATCTATTTAAAATATATACAGATACATATACATTTATTAAATAGAAAACAATTTATTAACTCATTAAAAATAATTTCACAAATTAAATAATTAAATAAAGAAGATTATTTAAATCAATATCAAATTTGTTAACAAAATTTATCAATTCAATATAAATTTAAACATAGATTATTAAATTTATATTGTCCAAAATTCCGGGATATTACAATCCTTCCCCCTTAAAAGAATTTCGTCCCCGAAATTTAAAACAAAGGCAATTTAATAATCTATTTACAGATTTTATTTTAAAACACAGCATATGTTATCATATGCCAACAACCAAAGCAACCAATTCACACAATCAGAACAAATCTAATTATCCAAAAGAATTTTGGATAAAACCTTCACGAGTTTCCCCGGTATATATATATCGGGATACTCGCTCTATCGAATCCAATCAATCAATACTACTAAGCTATAGAGCTCCTAACAACAATTCTATACAGAATATCAGACTACAAACGAGTCTGACTCAACAAACAAACCATCTTAAACTACTGGTTCTACAACCAGAAATATCAAACATGTACTCCCTCAGAGATACGTGAAATACCTTGAATCCCAGTTATCCAAGCTGGCAATTCAACTCCAGAAAACCAAACACTGATCTTACCCAACACAGAAGAAACCAAAACACTTCGGAGCTAGCTTCCCAAACTTATAGCTCCTTGGATCAGAGAAAAACTTATCCAAAATCAAATCTCCAATTCCAGAATCCAAATTTATCCGTCTCTTATCCATAAAAACTCTTCGGACGATCCTGGGCTACCAACACCCATCCTAATCAGCTCAACTCTTGCTGATTCCAACAGAAATAGACTGAATCCAAAACAATCCAATGATCTCCTCAAGATCACCCAAAAACCAAGAACACAAACCCTGCTTCTCAACAACAGAAGAAAGAACAAACTTCTCCTTATCCGGAAAAGAAAACAGAAACACCCCCAAACTGCTTCCGCTGCCAACTCTGATCCGAAACAGAAGAAAATGCTGACGAAGAGCACAAGCACAGACTAGACAACCCAGCACAGAAATATGGTTCCACATATCCATAGAGAAAACTCAGATGTTCCTCCCAAACCTGAGTTGCTTCACCAAATTCTATCTCAAGGAACCATCCATCTACTAACTGAACCACCAGATCCAATCCTGGAAAGAAAACTCGATCTCCAGATGCAGACAAACTCTGTCTTCCTGGAAGAAATCCGGACAATCTCCAACAAACACAAGAGAACATACTATCGCAAGTCACTTTTGCGATCAACTCAGCCTAAATCCATAGTAACTGCTCTTTCTTTACCAAACAGAAGAGCTTATGCTGGCTTAGCCAACTTACCAGAGAAACGGATCTACTCTACTGCTTCTGAATTCCACTTCAGAAAAACTATCTAGCCAGAAGACTCCTACCAACTCAGAACACTCTGTTAAACTCAGCCACATCACCGAGCAGACTCACTTCTTATTCTTGTTCCAAAGAAAACATCTTCGGAAACATCCATAGTCACTGCATCTCATCACGCAGCTACTACTTCCTGAGATATCAAGATATCATCACTTACTTGCTTCTGCTCAACCGACAGATCAAAACTCAATTCAACACTTCAAAGATGAACTCCGAACCTTAACAGGTTACCTTCAGAGATCGATGAAGTCTTCATCACAACAGAACTCACTCGAGACGGTATTAGGTCTACAGTCTCGACAAATACACTTCCAACCTCATCCATCAAACTCCAACCAATGGTAGTCGTGTTACACACACTTCTACCTCATCTGCCTTTATAACTTACATTGGAAAAAACCCGAACAGGTAATCCAACAAATAGGTAGAACCAATAAATATATATATATACATATAAAATTACAAATACGCTCTCTCAAGATAGACACCATTCCAGAGCCTAGGTATTCGCTCAACCTAACGCTCCCTAAAGAAAGATGCACTTCAGAGCCTAGGTATTCACTCAACCTAAAGCTCTGATACCAAAATGTCACGACCCGACTTCCACTCCCGGAAAATCGCGTCATGAATTAAGAAAGAAAGGGATAGAAGAAGAAAAGAAAGAAGAGAAGAAAGAAACAACACAAGAATCTCAACAGCGGAAACGAATAAATTATATTAATAACAAAGTATTACATAGTATACATCAATTATCAGAGTACACAGACATATACAACACATACTAGACAGTTATAAACACCTGTCTAGTTATTACAACTCAATACAAACAGAACACTCAGAGACCAAACACAGCGGAACTATATAACTATACGCAGAAGCCTCCTGCTCCATATGCTCCTCCACAATTCGTCAAAGCTAACCTGAATCCTAACCTGAATTCCCTTGACTACTCATAAAAATTTGAGTACCCAAGAGTTAAAGAAAAACAGAAATAACTCCGGGTCAGACATGGGTCTGGTGTGAGTAACAGGTTAAAGTTGCTTAACTTTAAAAAAACTTTGAAAGAAAAGGTATCACGTAAGACTTCCCACACATAAACATGGAAAAGTTTTTACCTTACGCTAACCAAAACATTTGATAGGAAATCCGGTGATATTATAATAGTGTCTAGGGTTTTCAAATAAAATACAGAAATAGCTGAAATGCTTACATCTCACATTCCAACATAGTTGGGCACAACTAATACGTACGGCACTTATTGGATTTTGGATTCCATCAATGGCAGGGCTACTGGGGTACCGCCCGTCACAGTACGTGGCCTAGATCACCGTACCGAGGAGCCACCCTAACTCCCCTGCAACACAAAGCCGGACCCGTTCCTTACCGAACAGTTCCAAATAAGACAACCCCGACGGTTGTCATGATCAACCGTCCCACACAGCCGAAATATAAAGGGACCTCTAGACAGGGGTAAATCTTACTCTCAAGTGGGGGCTACCCACGAAGCTTTGCTGCACCTCCCCTGTTTTAGCCATTCCCGGTTGATGAGGCTTGAGGTTACGATTACCTTTATAGGACATATCACTTAGAATGCTCATCGTCCACCTGACGATGTTCTGAAAGCATTCAATCCATACAAGTTCGTTCCGGGTTCGAACGAAACCGAAGGCATTATCTCGTTACACTCATTTTGGAATCACCCTCAGAGTTAACGACAATAACCCTTGCACTCTGATTCACCATCTCGAATCTATAAGACCTATTCCGTCAAACTCATTACGGAATCACCCACAGAGTTATACTGACGTATAGCCCTTACACCTCGAGTCTTCACTCGCTCCACTTGGATTAACGACCTAACGTTATTTGGAATCGATGTGGTTTTCGGATGTCCAAATATGGAAACCCGATCCCGGTCTCATCGAAAACCAAAGCGTGTCTTTTAGGTCCAAGTTGTTTTAAGTTTAAAACAATTCAATTCATTATCTAAGCATACACAGATAGATAATTCACAACACCACAGATAATCAACATTATCATTATCAACAGATAATCATATCATAATCAGATAATACATATTATCATCCATAAGCAACCAATGCATCCATATCACATATTCTATTCATCTCATAACTGAGATTACAAACCATACTAACAACCAATACCAATCATCAAACATAAGCAAATGATCTAATGATCACACTTTCTATAATTAATTTAAAATGAATTAAATTAATTACTCAATCTCTAATTAATTTAAAATGAATTAAATTAATTACTTCATCATAAAGATTCTGCTTATCTTAACCATCAATTGATTTCAAATCAATTTATAAATCATCTTAATATTTATTTCAATTAATCATTATTGATTAATCATCTCTAATTACAATAAATAGTTAGCATTTAATATTAATCACACAAGTTAATTATATTAAACCCTACAACATATTAATCACCCTTGATTAATAATCATTCAGTAATTAACTACATTAATTACTCAATCCAATAATTAATTAATCTTAATTAATTATCTAAATTAATCCCCTTGATTAATTTCAAAGTAATTTAAATCCAAATTACTTCTATAATAAATATCCTTAATTACATACTGTAATTATTAATTAATTACTTCCTTAAGTAATTACAAATTCATAAATTGCATAAAGTAATTATCAACAATCCTCAATGTTTTAATTTAAATTAATTTATCTAAACTAATCACATTCATTAAATTAATTACACTAAGTAATTAATCCATTAATTACCTTCATTAAGTAATTAAAACTTAAACAATTGATTATTATTAATTAATTAATCTAATTAATTATCAAAAATTAATCACATTAATTAATTGTTAATTAATCTTTAAGTTAATGACTTCATTAACATTTCTTAATTAAGAATTAACTTAAATTAACCATCATTAGTTATTAAGTAATTAATATTTAATTACTATTTAATTAATCTTTAATTATTAATTAACTAAGTGTTAATTAAAATCTTAATTAATCATTAATCACTTGATTAAATAAATATTAATCATAAATTAAAATTTAGTTAACCATTCTTAATTATAGATTAATTAAACTTAATTAATTAATCTCAAATCAAATTAAATATCATTAATTATTTAATTAAAATATCCATATTATTAATTAAAATAATTAATATTCATCTTAATTACCTTAATAATTAATGAATCCAATCATTAAACTTTTATTTATCTTAAGATAAAACATTTCTCATTAAATTATGCATTTAAAAACAAAATGTCTTTAAATTTTACTTTAAATTCCATTTAACATTTCTTTTAACTTAAGACTCAAATTTGTTTAAAATAAGATTCTAAAACAATACAAATCTTAATCTTATATGTTTACAAGAAACATACACTTAATTAATAAGTTGAAAAGGATTTAAATTTCAATTCAAATCAATTCAAATCAATTTAAAAATTTCTTTAAAATCTCAAAATTGAAATATAACTTCTAAACTCATTTTAGTTTTAATTCTTTAAACTCTTTCAATAATTTACACCTACAATTCAAATGCAAATCTTTTGAAAGCAATTTAAATTTTAAATCTTTATTTTAAAACTGAAGCTTAAAAATTTAAATCCAGATTTCAAACTCAGTTTTGAATTCATTTGAATTCCTAATTTAAATACTTAACCTCTTACTTCAAATGCAAAACAATAATGCATTTCATATTTGAAGGTTTAAAATCAAATTTAAATTTAAAAACATAAATGTTTTCAAATATCTGACAAATTAAATTTGAATTCATATTCAAATTCCAGGTTTAAAAATCTAAATTTCAAACTCCACTTGAAATTTAAACTCCCCTTCTCATTTTAAAACAGAAACAGTTTTCTGTTTTTAAAAAAAATCAACTTTGAGATTTTCTGAATTTAAACTATTTCAAAAGACCAAAATTTAAACTTATTTGAATTCATTATTAAATTCAGTTTTTAAAATCCAGAGTCTCAATATAGTTTGCATTTTGATTCAAACTTCATAAATCTGGAAACAGATTCCCTGTTTTTTTTTTCAAACCAAATTTGAATTTTGCATTTAAATTATGATAAATTTAAAATTCAAACTTTTTGAATTCATTTTTAGATTCAGGTTTAACCCTAAGTTCAAATTTCCAGTTTAAATTCAAACTTTACTTTAAAAAAAATTCTTAAATAAACAGAACAGTTCTGTTTAGCTAAACCTGAACAATGCAACTCGAGGCAATCCATTCTGCTTCGAGTCAGTTACTTACATGCTTCGAGTTTTTTCCCATTTTCCCCGAGATGCACCCGAGTCACAATTCCCTGCACCTAAAACAAAATAACACAACCTGAAACAGCTATGCATCCACTGCCTAACCTGTCAACATCATTATCTCTCAACTCCGACCACCATCATCGACCGAACTCCGGCATTAGCTTCATTAATACACCATCTATCATTCACCAAAGAATCCTTGAACTCGATTCACTCTAGAAGCAACAGCCCTAATTTTCCCTATGCCCAGTAACTAGGGTTCATCACCTCAAATCCCAAATTCCAATCCCAAACTTGATTTGCATACCAATTCAATAATTTTCCTATGTTTATTGGTAGCTACATTATCTTCAGTAGCAAATTCATTCCAAACAAATGCCAATATCTCCAGTGTTTACCAAATATGTATAATACTGTAATATTAAAACTGCCCTTTATCCTTGACACTTTAAACTTTAATTTTTTGATCTAAAATTCTTGAATTTGCTTATGATTAAATTAGTAAACCTGAAACATTAATTTATGATACCTACATTTTCTAAATTTTTACAGAATTTAGTTTATGTTTTATGTATTCAAACAACACAGTCACTAAAACAAATAAGAGACATTCAAATTTTATGTTATCATGAAATAAACAAATTCCACTCAAATTCTAATCCATGATAACATCCAGATCAAGAAGGAAATCTGTTTATCAGTTTTGAACTCAAACTAAAAAGAATCAGAACCTTGGAATTAAAACATGTATTGCATTCATATATGCACAGGCAGTAGAAAACATGAACACAATTTAACTCAGCAAATAAGCAACATGCATTCCTACCTTACTTTACTTAAATTTAGTGTTACTCACCTCTATTCAAAGTGCAGAGCATATGTCAACTTGCAGATTCCAAATTATGAAATGCAGACTCCCTTCTTGCTTTACATGCTTCAGTTTTCAACATGCAGGTTCCAGTTTTGAAAATTGCAGAGCACATTCCAATTGCAGAGTATCAGACTTGAAAATAAATGCATGCAGGCTTGTTTGTATTTTGAAGAATGCAGAGCTTTAACTTGATTAATAATTGATGCATGCAGGCCTTCTTTGATTGTTGCCTCTAGATTGAAGATTTCATGTATGCAGAGCCCTTTTTTTCATATGCAAAGAAATGCAGGCTTTTTCAAACTGTTGTGCAGGTTTGTATTTTGAAGAAGAGAAGTTGCAGATTTGAATTTTGAAAGAGGAGTTGCAGGTCTTTGAAATGCAGAGCCTCTTGTTCCAGTTTGAAATGCATGTTTGCTTCATGTTGATGCAGGTAGTAATTTTGGGAAAGAGGAGTTACAGGTTTGAAAATGAATGCAGATTGTATATTGGAATGCAAACTTCTGATTATAGATGTGAGAATGAAGTTTTGGTTTTCTTTTTAAGGAATGAGAAAAAATGAATATGAAGAAACTAATTAATATGAATGAAGAGCAAAATGATATAAATGTATTTTCAGAATTAAATTAATTAAAAGAAAAAAATTAAAATAACATAGACACTTGTCATTTTAAATAGAGATAAGTTTACACATGTTAATCCTAGGCTTTGATATACTTACACATGTCTTTATGATTAATAAACATGTTTAATTAAAGTAAATAAGCATTAAGCCTAGTTAATGAATTCTTATGCAAAATTATGTATTAAATAATTCTAAAGAACAAAGAAAAACAATACACAATTAAATCATTTTGAAAAGAAACTTTTTAAAACAAATTATAAAAGGGTTTGTAAAATAATTTTATATACAACTTGAATTAAAAAAAATGAATTTGAAACTAATTAAAACATTTATCTCATATTTAAAAACATATAGTTATTTAATTAAATATTTTTGAAAAGCTTAAATTAAAAATAAATCACCATTTCTATTTTCAAAACATATTAAAATTATACTATACTCATTTAACTAAAAACAACTTATCTATTTAAAATATATACAGATACATATACATTTATTAAATAGAAAACAATTTATTAACTCATTAAAAATAATTTCACAAATTAAATAATTAAATAAAGAAGATTATTTAAATCAATATCAAATTTGTTAACAAAATTTATCAATTCAATATAAATTTAAACATAGATTATTAAATTTATATTGTCCAAAATTCCGGGATATTACAACCGGGAAAGGACCTTGGGGTCGTATAACCCATTCCGAATATGTGATACGTCGTTATGAATTGCATTTGAAGACCGGTGTTGAAGATCGGATATTTTCGAAAACGAAAGGGTTTCTTGCTGATTGTCTCTGCACTGGCTGATCCCCGGTATAGAGATCTCCATATGTGATGGGAAATTCGGACGTGATTAGAGATTATCCGGATTGCAAGGACTTCTTTGTAAGTGCCTTCGGTTCAGTTCGAGCCCGGAACAGACTTGTATGGATTGTATGTCTGACATTACAAATTGAGATATAAAGCCGATTTCTTTCAAATATATTTCTGTTGGTGGCGGAGAATTTATTCTCTTAGCTTAACACCCTTCTCTGAGACGTACGAGCTCAGAGGTTATGTAGTTGAAGGTTATCAGCAATATATTCCCAATTTGGTAATGTGACATACTGAGTGTTGCTGTGAAATGATCATTGTGTTGATTATTTGTGATTGGATCATTTGTTTGATCGTCTATCTTGGTGATCATTTCTATGATCATTTGTTGACCCAAAGCATGACTTTGTATAAAGCGTGTTTTTGTGGACGTGACTTCGTCGAGCCTCACACCCCGGAATGGTCAAAACAGGAAAGATGCGGCAAGGTTATGAGGGGTAGCTCCCTTTAGGGTATGTGCATTTCCTTCTGGCAAAGGGTGGTATCATGGTATGGAGCCCAGATACTTACTCATGTTGAAAACACTTTGTTATGATTGTGTGATGATGGTGACGAGCGCTCGGTTAAAGGTCCCAAAGGACCGGGGGATGGCATACTCGTGTCAGTTGTTACCCAGTTAGGGGTAACCCGGCTTTGTGTTGGTAGAGATCCGGTTTGGTTCTCGGGGACGTCCATCCAGAGGCGTTCTCATGTGGCAATGGGAAGTTCCTTGGCCTGATCATTCGTTAGAAATCCAAAGAAACAATACGAGACTTGTACGGTTTTAGTTGTAGAACCTGCTTCCTCAGGAAGTAGCTATAGTAGGCATAGTATAATGGTACCTATGCTGGCTAAGATTTATATTCTACTTTCGAAATCGTTTTATACACTATACACTAGTAATAATATCAAATGTTTCTTTTTAATGCGTATCAAGCATCTTTGACTAACATAAGAAGAAATCTCCTCCAAGTCTGCGTTTGCATTGTGTGTGTGGCGGGAGGTCTTATGGTAGTCTCATTTTTAAAAGCATTGCGAATTGATTTTTAAAAATATTCCTCTACTTTATTTTAAAGAAAAATAAACTGTTTTGAGTTCTCACACCAGTCACATGACTGACTCGGAGTTTATTGTTTTCCTTCCTAAACTCTGGGTGCCCACCAATTTTCACACGTGTAGTCAAGAGTTAAGGTTTATCAGGATATTCTGGAATTCAGGAGTTGCTGGAGGCAAGATGGATGACATAGCGTATTACTAGTATATAGTACTTCTTTTTTCCGCTGTTTGTTATTGTTGTTGTACACTCTGATGTTATGATGTAATGTAATGTAATGTAATAACTGATATAGTTCTTTGTTTAAAGATTATTCATTTATCTATTATATGTTGTTCCGCTGCGAATTGTGAGATTCTGATATTGTTCTGCTGTTTTCTGTTCCGTTCTATTCTCTATTTCTTTTCTCTCTATTTTCTATCTTCTTCTACCTCTTTCTTCTTTCTTAAACCCATAACATTTCGGTTTTTCGACAACGAAAAATCGCAATCGTTACAGCTTTCGAAAGGATTATATATCTTTTAAAAAAACTTTAATTCAAAATTTTGAAAGGATTTTAAATTTTGAAAATTCTATAAGAAATTGGTTTATATAAAATTGATTTATAACTGAAGGTTAAATTTGAATTTCGAGAATTGGATTCCGGTATTTTGAAATTGGTTTTGAGATCTTGAAAATATATGATAATATAATTTGAAATTATTTTCTGAATTAAATTTTTTCAAATGACTTCGAATGAGTTCCATTTATTTCGGAGAAATTTCAAAGAAGTTTAAAAAAATAGAAGTCCAGAACTCACTTGTATCGCTGGAAAATAATTTTGATGATGAGTGCACGCATCATCGACATTGATTTTCGAGTTTCAGAGTGGGGAGAGGCCACTCTAGTAGTTTTGCTATGCGAGTGATTTTGTGAAATCAATTTTGATTTCAGACTTTGAAGTATAGTTTGATATTTGAAATATATATGTTTGTGTGTGTGTGTGTGTGTGTGTGTGTGTATAGGAAATGATTTAAAGTAAGCCGGTGTTCAGTCCTCGAGATTCAGATTTGTATTGGTATAACCCCATCTTTTGGAATTGGTTTACTAATTTGTTGGTGATTTCCAACTCTTGGATTGAAAATATGATTTTTTCGACTACTTTGAAGGTTCGAGCACTTCCAAATCAAGGTTAACTTTTCAAAGCTATGTAATTTTGAAAGGTATAAGGGTATTTGATAAAGAATATAAGTTTAGTTTGGTATGGTTAAAGTATAAAGTAATATGATTTATATAGGTTTGAAACTGTTTGTTGGGTGAAATAAATAGTTTAAAGGTTTTAAAAAGAGATGATTTTTAACTTTGTAACCATTTTAGATATTTTGATGATTGAAATGGTTTGGAAATGATTTAATCATTATTTTGATAAAGAATGTTAATTTGAAATGATAATTGATTTTGATAAATGAATATTTAAAGTTTATATTTGTATGAAAGGATATTTGATTTACTTGTAATTTGAGATTATTTAAAAATGATGGATTTATGAAATGAATATTTCAAAACTAAGTAATAATGAAGTAAAATTTGAGATATATGAAATTATAAAATTTAGTTTTGAAATATGGTATATTTAAGCTTTGAAATATTAGAGATTGAATAGTATATTTATGGATCAAATCTTTAATTGAAATTTGATAATATTTGAAATGGTTTTGTTGGAAAACTAAATTGAATTGAAACTGATGGTTTGAATTGAATTAAAATTGGAAATTTTAGATTTGGGTTTAATTGAATAAATTTGTGAAATGTAAAGAATTATAAGAATGTTTTATGAATTCAAATGTATGATTTCGAAAGTTATGATTTTCAAAGTGCAACGATTTCGAGTATTTTAGTTTCGAAAGATTTATAACTTTGGAAGTATTGTGATTTTTGAAAGTGAATATATGTTTGAAATGGAAATAAATTTGTTTGACCTAAATTTTTTTGATTTGGAAATTTGGATTATTTTCCAAATCTATTGTTTTAAGAAACTTTGAAACTAAATATATTTAATTTGGAAGAAATAATTTGGTGAAATCGCCTATGATTTTAAAACTGAACTGATATTGAAAGGAATTAAAATTGAGAACATTGTTTTACTCGATACTTGATTTGGGAGTTATCGAACTTATATAAAATTGATCTGTATAAGTATGAAGTTGATTTGAAAACTGTTGATTTGAAAAGGTACTCAGTTTGTAAAGTGAAATCTTATATAATCAAAGTCTATATAATTATGGTTTGATATACTGTTGATTTGGAAAGTATTTGATTTGAAAATGAAATCTTATATATAATGGACTTTTTATAAGTATGATATTTGAAAGTGATTTTGAAAGGTACTATATGATACATATTTCGAAGTAAAGATATAGAAAGTGCCTTCTTCTTGATATCCGCTTTGTGGCCACACTTTGGATTCATTCTACTGATATTATTCTGTCTGATTTGGGTTTTCCAGATATGATACTCGAGTGTCAATCGAATTCCATGGTGATCTCCATGGTCTTATGATCGCGACTGCATAGCGTAATTCGCCTGGCTGAGATGGCCTAGGGGTACGAATGTTTCCGGGGGGATCCAGGCATAACCATTGTGTATCCTGCGATCTATGTAGGTCGTATTAGCAGCGAAATCTGCTAGCTGAGATAGCTTAAGGGTATGGATGTTTCCTGGAGGATCCAGGCCTAACCATTGTGTATCTGCGGTCTACTAGTCATCATGGTGTAATTCGCAGGCTGAGATAGCTTACGGGTATGGATGTTTCCTGGGGGATCCAGGCGTAACCATTGTGTATCCGCGATCCAATGGTTAGACAATGTTTGGTTTGGTTGTTTTGTTTGGATTGTACTTCCCATATCTGTTTTTAAAAGTTTTATAGTATTTTCACTGGATGTTGAAACAAGTCTACTAAGTACCTGGAGAATTCTAGCTTTGCGCCTGATCAACGCATAGCCAGAGTCTACAGGAACAAGGATAAACTTGTTGAAACATCGAGTTATAAAAGTATTTTCGAAAGAAAATTTCTTGCGATATAAAGTATTTATTATAAAAGTATTTTTCAACAAACGAATTTTGTATCAATATTTGAAAATTTGAAAATCTTATGGTTTGAACTAATTATTCATGCGCCGATACCCTTCATTTGAATCTACCTTATCTGCTCAGCTTTATTCATTCACCCATCGTCTGTTTTTCCGAATCTACCATCTTTTCCTTTTTGAATATATCCTTTTAAAATATTATTTATTTATATACTATCTGGTTTAATAGAGAAAAATTTATTGGTTTTATGAAAGTAATTAATCTTTTTATATAAATAAGTGAATGGGTTTAATAAAATGGGTTTAACCAAATTTATTGTATATTAATTAATTTAAATTTAAATTTATATGGTTTTAAACTAGTTGTTTAAGTATGTTTTCCAAATCTATCTTCTTTTCTGGTTATTTCTATTATCCTGCCTTCTTCCTTTTCGAGGATGAAAAGTTTTGAGTGGGGGAGAGTGTAACGACCCGTAAAATTCTATTAATTTTTATTTATTTTATTAACGTATTTAATTGAATTTTGTAAAAAAATTAAATAATGAAATTTGAAAATAAAAAATTTATATTTGGAATACGTATATTTAAATATAGCAGATGATAAATTATCATCTGATTTTATGAAAGTTTATTTTATTATGTAATTCTATTAAATTCAAGTAAGTTAATAATTGTTGAAAAAAATATTTTCCAAACCATAATATTTTTACATAGAAAAATTCTAAATCCTCTTTGGAGTGAGGCGTCATCTTTCGTTTTTGAAAATTCGGACTTCTATAGCTCCGTCGATCTTATTTTTCTACATTTTTGCTGCATTTTCGACCGTGAAAAATTCGAATTTTTATAATTCAATCATACCACGGATATGTGTGTACCGTTTTGATTGTCTCGTCATGCTGATCTCTGCGGTATATTCAATTCTGTGTTTAAAGTTCGATTCGTGGCGGAATCCACAAAAAAAGTTAACCGTATCGGTACCGAATTTTTATGACTTTTGGTTCTTGTGACCTTTTGAATTCCTAGTCTATTCAACTTTTCATCGTATAACTCAACAGTTTTAACATACTTCAGTTTCAAAGATTTTGTTGTTTCATTTTTATTCGTTCGTTCACCATTTTTTTGAGAGAAAAAAATTTATAAACGTAGCATGTTCGATCCCATCTTCTTCCTGTAACTTTTCCCTACTATGTTCTTCACCCTTCTCCCATCCTATTTCCCATCTCCACCCTCACCATCGAGGCCCGAACAGCAACCACCTATGAGTCGCAACCTATTCTTCCGCCCTGACACCTCATCACCCCGCGCCTAAGCTGACAGCCATCATGGCAATCTCCACCAAGCCCACCGACACCCACTCGAAACCAGCAATAGACCCAAATTCGCCAGCCTCCGATAGCCTCGGCCACTAGCCTTGCTCCTTTCTGCCCCTCGCCACCTTGTGCCGTCTGCCACACAAGCACCGCCTCCACTCTCCGGCAGTCATCTTCACCGCCCCGCCTTCTTTCACCTCTCCGCTGTGACTCCTTCCTT
The DNA here is from genome assembly GCA_030765085.1 of Allium cepa. NCBI lineage: Eukaryota > Viridiplantae > Streptophyta > Magnoliopsida > Asparagales > Amaryllidaceae > Allium > Allium cepa. The sequence goes on along the minus strand of CM060931.1, from coordinate 326,792,761 downwards.
ACGTCACCTCACCGCAACCATGTCTCCTAAGCTCCAACCCAACCACCTCAGCAACCCAGCGCCGCCACTTCTCTTCCTTCCCTCGCCGCTGCACCACCCAGTTCCCCAAGCCTTCGTCTTCTCTGTTGAAATATGCATGTACTATATTTATATTATATAACTTTATACTTATTTGATTTACAAGCTGACACTTTGTATATTGTATGCTTTATGTTATATATATATATATATAAGATTTACTTAAGTATATTTATATTTGTGAGTGTCAGGCTAGTTTCTAAATTGTTAGACCTATATTATAAATAAAAGTTTATACAGTACTTACATTCCACTATATGTTTGTTGTTTAATAATATATGATTATCTAGTTGTACAGTGGTATTTTCATTGTATATCTATTCTGTTAGTTTACCTATAATTTGTTTAAAGTAATGATTTATAAATATAAAATTTTATTCTTGATTTTAAAATAAGTATGTTATGGCTTTAGATACACATATATGCGTGCGTAGTGTATATATTTTATTAGGTTATATAGGTTAGTTTACACTGTTCTGTTGAGATTTAATTATATATGTATGTGTATGAAATTTGTATTTTAAGTTTTATTTATATATATTTATAAATATTACAGTTTACATATTATAAAGAAGTTTATACAAGTTTATATTAGTTTAAAGAAGTTGCTTCAGGAAGTATGTATATAGTATAATATATTTAAAGTATATAATATACTCTCTGTTTCAAATATACAGTATTTACAGCCTATATATATATATATATTAATATTTAGAAATGATATAAGTTATAATGTCTGGACATTGGTCTGCAGTGTATGCATAATAATAGTATGGGTTTAAAGGTATATTCTGATAAGTTCGTAGTTTTTATGTAATCTGTCTATATAGGCGAGCTATGAATTACAACTTTGTATATTATTTTATATAAAATCGTACATACCTGTGAAGTTTAAATTGGTAATATATTTATTTTATATATTAATGACTTCTGTACTGTGTGTATATATTGTACTTTTATATAAGTTATATTTTAGTTATATGCTAGTCTACATAAGTATAAAGTTATTTATAAGTTGTAACTAGTTGTCTGCATTGGTTGTCTGTTTACGTTTCATATTCTGAGATGTACATAAAAAATTAATATTGATTTTATAATAGGCACTGAGTAAAATACGATATGATATATATATATATACATATACATATATATAGTTACATATAGTCATATATGTGCACATATACCAATTATCTCCTTCGATCCAGTTCTGATTTGATTTCGTTTATTTCCATTTATCAACTCTATCCGTCGAATTCGTGCCAATTTAGCTTTGCGTTACTTTGGGATTCGTAGCTCATTTCGTTGTCTATCCTCTAGCCTCGAAAGGTGAGCAATCAATCACGATTAGTGTTCTTGTATTTATTAAATTTGATTTCAATTGAAACGACAAGTGAATATACTACTGTTAGTTGTTTAAATTGATATATATATACTATTATCTGTAACTGTCCCCCTGTGGGATATGACACCATATCCTGTTGTTTATATTATATTTGTCATTGATGATATATGCCTGTTATTATTATTTTCATATCTGTTATCACTCTGCAAGTTCCCTGTTAGTATAGAATTCACTATGGGTTGAAATGATACATACTCGAACGGACTTTAGAATAGGAGAAAATCGTTATGGGTTGAAATGATAGACCCAAGCGATTTTCATTTAAATTGAATTTGGGATTGCGGTCGAAATGACATTTACTTGTATATATATAAATTACGGATTGAAATGATAAATATCCTATATAGACATCATTGATCTATATATAAATAATTTGAAATGAATTCTATGGTTTTGATAGGAAATATATGGTTTTAATTAAAAAAGTATATATAAAGGTTGTGTTGTATATAGATTTAATAATAATAAATAATTTAATTTAGATTGATTTGATTAATATGAAATATGTTAAAATTGGTATTTAAAAAAATAGATTTGTGTAAAGTGCTATAAGCTAAGGTTGGAGGATATATTTGAGATTTATTTGAAATTGTATTAAATTAAGAATTTTATTTAATTAAATCAATTCAAAACTTATTGAATTTGAGAATTTAAGATATGGTTTTATAACTTGATATTTAATTTAAGTAATTTAATGAATATTTCACGTTTAGATAAATTAGAGGAAATATTTAGAAAAGTGTGATTCAAGGTTACTTAAATGATATTGAATTTAATGAGTGTCAAGACTAAAAAGAATAATGAAGTTAAATCAAGATCAATATGAAACTGTTAAAATTAACTTCAAAATGTTGAAGCTTTGAGATATATATTGGAATTTAAATGGTTTTTTTGTGGTTCTAATCTGTATTTGAAATCGATAAAATTTGAATTGGTTTAGTCAGAAACTGAATTGAATGGAAATTGGTAAATTGGGATTGAATTTAATTCGAATGGGAAAGTCGAGTTGATTTTGAAGCGATTAATAAAGTTTGAAGAAATTACAAACACTTTACTTTATAAATTATTCAATACACACACACACACACACACTCTATTTTAGAAAATAGATATATTTGAATTGAAAATGATATTTTGGGTTTTGAAGCATAAATTAATTTGAAACGACCACAGTCTTATAGTATATACTTCTACCTTATAGATAGTTCCACATATCCTTAGTGGATGGTTATTCCAAACATCTTCTGAGTTACTTCTATTCTAGTTGATATTTCACTTGAGTTGGATTTATTGATATTAGAATGTTAATCCTGACTCGAGTGTTTGTGTTTTGCTTTACGCTCGGGTCAGACTGAGTGATACAGCATTTGTGACTCACCTTTGGAGTTTGGAGCTTTGTTTGGAGATCCAACTATTGATCCAGCTTTCAGGTTTTCCAGTTGATTGGTTCAGAGAAGTCATCTGTATGTACTGGAGACTTCACTGTTTTGTGATATTCTGTTGTATTTTATATCAAACACCGATGTTTATATAGCAGCTTCATGAACTACTATTTATCTATTCCGCTGCGTTACTATTATATTACTCTGTATCTGTGATTCTGCGATTGATTTATTTACTGTATATGTTGAGTTTTGCCAAATTTTAAATTAACAATCTGATTGAACAATTCAAATCTGACGTGTGTGGATGCGAACGGTTGAAAATATCGGGTCGTTACATAAAATAAACAAGTTTTTCCCAAGCAAATTTTCCAACCAAATCTTTGTAAAGGTTAAATGTTTTGCTTAAGTTTCCTGATATGGATAAAAATGTTTAAAACCTTAATTTACTTAAATATTATTTAGTTAAATGCCATATAAATAAATTATTTTAACTTAAATTAATTAAGCATATAAATTATATTATTTAAATTTATTCTTGAGTTTTTTAAATAAAGTTTAAACAATGTAATTATGTGGATGGTTAAGGAAAATAAAATGTTTTAAACTTTTAAATTTATCAAGGGCTCAAGTGATTTTAAAGTTAATAATTAATTCCAAATGATTAATTAAAATAGAATAAATAGCTTGTAATTAGTTAATGTAAATTAAGCAAGATTACAACTAATTTATTTTATTTTTTAAAAATCTATTAATTAGATGATTGTGGTCTAGTTAATCTTTCTTATGAATGATTGAATTGAATTGAATGCTTTGGTTTGTTTAATATCTCTAGTATGTTAAATTGTGATATTATGTGATATGAAATAACCTAAAATGAACGGTCGAGTATAAATGTGAGACGCTTTATTTGATCATATATTGTGATGGAATTTTTATGTGAATGTTGACATTATGAAATTGAATTGTTTTGGCTTAAAAGATGGCCTTTGGATTCGAAGAAATCGGGGTCGGATATCAGCGATATCCGGAACCACTTCGATTAGTAACTATCTAAAATTCTTTATAGATTTGATTATAAAATCAAATAGGCTGGAATGGAATAAATTAGGAAAACTTGGCCAACTAAGTAACGTGTGCTTAGATATTATTTTATGGAAAAAATATTTGGCTATAGCAAGATAAAACTCGTAGTGATGAACGAGTTACCTGGGACTTTAAAGAAGCTCTACAACTTTAGTATTTCATATTAAATGGGTTTACTCACGCTGGTTTCCACCTGACTCGGTTGTTAGTTTATTGTAATGCTCGGGTGTCACAACCTATTTTTCCATACCGATTTAAGCCGACTTTAAACCACTCCTGTCAGCCAGACCGTACGGGAAGACGGATAATGAAAGAAAGAAGGTAGAAGTAGAAAGAAGATAGAAGAAAAGAGAACAAATCAAAATCTCACAGCGGATCGACTAAATTATAATATAAACAAATCTTTACACGAAACCAAAACTTTTACTTTATATAACATATACAGTTTTACATCAGCGTTACAACCACACAACTTGGAAGTTATATCAATCATGTCCTTACAAACCATAACCACCCTACCAAACAGACTGAATATAAACATCTACGAGGATACGTTCCTGATCCAGCCTCTCTCCTGAACAGCTTCCACTCTTCCAGTTAAACTTGGAAATATGCTCGGTGTGACCCGAGCATGTAGGAAAATCACCAAGCCCGGGTCAATTTGGTAAACCAGCGTGAGAAACACACTCCACTTGATTTTTAAAAGTTAGAAAATCCTTTGAAACAAAAGCATCTCGTAAGACCATGCCACAAATAAACATGTCGGGTTTTTACCTTACAATTGCTAAAATATTTTTATACCTAAATCATCTGATATTATAATAGGGTCTATATACAAATACTTATTAAAATAGGCGAATTGTTACATTCATTAAATTCCAACTACTAGCCACAACCGTGGGTAATACAAACAAAACCGTAAAAGGCACGTAGGAAGAATGGATTTCCAACTAATGACTTGGCACCGAGGTACCACCTATCACAGTACGTGGCCTAGATCACTGTATCGATGATTACTCCCAATCCCCTGCAACACAAGACCGGGACTACCCCTTACTGGATAATCCCGAGTAAGATCACCCCGCGGTTGGGATGAGAAGCCGCCCACTAAGCCGAAATAAAAAGGAACATCTAGACAGGGATGACCTCACCCTAATGGGTGCTACCCACTTAGCCTTGCTGCATAACCCCTGATTTTTAGTCATTCTCAGTTTATGAGGCTCGAGGCTAAGCGTTACCTTTTTAGAACAGATCACTTAGAATGCTCATCGCCCATCTGACGATGTTCTGAAAGCATTCATCCATACAAGTCCGTTCCGGGTTGGAACGGAACTGAAGGCACTACTCCTACTATATCCGTTTTGGAATCATCCTCTGGATTAGTATCGACTAGTCCTTGCACTTCACTGCTCTACCTTCGAATTCAAACTCTGGTTTTCCACTCAAAACATTCGAACCGGATCGAAGTGGTTTTCAGGAAATAAATCTCGATCCCGGTCACTTCGAAATGATCAACGCATTGTCCAATATTGATAGTCGGTTATTTAACTATCAAAATAACCAATCAATACAACCAAGTTATTTCCCATTGCAACCATTAAGCCTTGTTCACATTTAAAAATCCTAGCAGATTTAAGATAGCTTATTTACTAGGTAGATATAAATTTAAAACAACTTTTTTCCAAATTATACTTATAAAATTTCCAAATATATTTCTTAAGTTTATTAAATAAAAATACTGTTTTTATAAAAGTTTCTATAATATATTATATTAAAGGATATATACTTAAATTCTAAATTAATAAAAATTTACTCTTTAAATAATTATTACAAAAAATAGTATTTATACTTGAAATAGTTCAAATAATACATACTTATAAAATTATATCTTTTAAAAATATTTCCAAAAATAATAAATAAACTACTTTTGATATTTCAAAAATATTTATTAATTCTTTAAAACATTTCTAAAAATAATATTTATTTTTAAAACAAAACTAGGTTCAAAAGCAATCCAAAATAGAATAAGGCTTATCAGTCTCAACAGTACTTATCAATTCACCATTCACAACTCACAGTTTCAGATATTCAAATAAATCAGCTACCATAGATTGATTCACATTATATTCTCAAATATAATTAACAGGTATACATGAATAGCAGATCAGTGATTATTATAACTAGTAATCAATTATACATATAATATCAGATAGATGGCTTGTACTATCTACAGATGTTTTAATTAACTATTCAGCGGAAAGTGTCTGTTTCCACTGTCCAAAAGTCAACTAGTTGAAATAATCTAAAATAAACACACCTAATTCAAATGGGAAACATTTCAACAGTTTGGCCGTAAAATTATTCAATGGCATTCATTTATAATTAGGTAATTAAATTATATCTGTACAAGCTTATATATTTTCTTATTTAACTTTACAACTGGTCGTACGACGGCGTACCATCCGTCGATACGAACCACCTTCTTAATAACACGCTATTATATGTGAAATTAAAATAATTATTATATTATCACTAAACAACTCGAATTCACTCAAAGTATAAACATTTATTTTCTTTTAATTATTTCAGCTAAACATCACTTATTCAAAACCCAAGGATCTATAAATAAACTAGTTTTAAAAGATTGATTACTAAATGGTAAAATAACTTATTTAAACAACATAAATAAAATCTTAAAAAAATCAAGTTTAATTCCAAATTTTCTTTGTCTTTATAAAACCTGAAAACAAACATTTAGCATTAGAGAAAAATTTGTTTCAAAAATATTTATTTCAATCATCATCCTTGTTGAAAGTCAATTTGCTTTGGACTTTGTTTTACTTTGTAACCAAATTCTTTACTTAACAAATCTTGTTTAAAAATATTATAACAAAACCCAATGGCCCAAACTAATCACAAACCGAAACTCTCTTTAATAATTTTACATAGCCGAAGTAAACGGGCTAAGCCCAAAGACTAGAACCCACCTAATTCCTATCCCTTCTCCTCCTTCTTCCCTCATCTCACAACCCCGGTCCAGTTCCCTCATCAGGAACGTAACTCTAGTTCGAACGTCCACAAGTTACAATACAGTATCGATCCAAACTAGGACCACTCGAGACAAACATCGAATCAAAATATTCGCCCTACCCATCACACGAACAACTATGCTTGCCTGGATGTCGCTCGTGCTCGGTGACCCGCGTGCACATGTACACCCGAGCCCTTGATTAACTTGCCGCCGTGACACCACCGTCGAGTCCCTCATCTTCCCTAGACACGATTTGCTGCGTGTCGATGCCAACTTCATCTTTGATCGAAAATCAATCATCAGCTCACACAATACCAAAACCAGAAACCCACAATACCTTCACAAATCGACGAACTGCTCTCACCTTCGACAGCAATGTCACACGCCGCCTATCTTAGATGAAAGCCCTCCCGTGCAGCCATCATCGAGCCAACCCCTTCGAATTCCGGTCGCTCCGCCATTCCTCGAAAACACTACGACGCCACCATTGTTGAGCCTGCCATTAAGCCCTACATCTCGCTCGTTCTTCCAATCCAAACCCAAATCCAACAAACGGCCATGGTAGATGCCTCCTCCATGATCACCTGCTCCTACCATAACAGGCCACAACACGTCTCTTCGATGAAATCGTCGGCAATATATTTTTGAGCGAAAACCGATCATCTAACAATTCCTCGAAATGTTCAACACTAAAAATTATAATTTCACAACTTAAATCCATATTTTCTCACAAGAATCAAGACTACATGCTTGAATCTTTGAAATAAAAACATTGAATTTCCACTACAATTGGATTGCCCTCTATAAAACAGGACCCTATCGAACTACACAACATATTCCTTCATAAATCTATTTTTTCACAAACTATATTAGATAAAAAACAGACTCCTAGTTTGCATCAACATGTAATATGAACTAGGTGAAGAGATTCAGATTTTTGAAGGCTAAAATGAACAATACATTTACAGTAACAAAGTAATTTCGATTTCCGAGTTTTGAAAATTTAGTTTCTCACCTTCCACATCCAGATGCTTTAAAACTTGAAGTTGAAGCCTTGATTTAAAAGTTGAAATCTGAAATTTGAACTAGCCTTTAAAATTTCTGAGTTTGAATTTGAACAGCAATCACCAACTAGAGTGTTTTCTTGTTGATATACATAGTACTGTTTCTTCTTACCCTTAAAAATTTTGATTTCTAGCTGCTTAATAAATTTGAATACAACTTTGTTTTCAAATTACAGGCTTTACGTTTTCAAACAACTCGGACCTGAGGTTGTTCAGATATATACATGTAGTTGCAGTCAAAGAAAATGAACAGATTTGACATTTTATTAGCCGAAGTTACCATTTTGTTAGCTGAAGTTGATATTTCCTTTTTTGTTGAAAAGATTTGTGAAAATACTATGGATTCTTGTTATGATATTTTCTTTATTTGGTCAGAAAATTTATTGCCGAATTTATATTTTGTTTATTTGTTTGTTTCCAGATTTTGGTTACCCGGTTTCTTTTTTTACTTACAATAAATGGTTTTGCCAATCTTTCTATTCTTCTTACAGTTTTATGTTACAGCTTTTCTTAGGTGTTTGTATTCATGCTTGATCTAAAACAAAAGACATATATATATATATATATATATCTATATATATGTATATTATTATATTTAAGTGATGGATGGAAATAATTCCTTCGCGGCTGAAGTAGATGTTTGCTTTTTGGGTGAAATGAAAAATGAAAAGAATTTGAATTAGTGTTTTGGTTTTCACTATATCTTGCCAGGAAAGCTGCCGCAACACATCTTTTATTTCTTACCAGCTTACCTGATTTATATTTATATTTTACTTGTTTCTTGTGATAAGATAAATGTTTGCTAATTGTTACTGTTTTCTGGTTTCTTACTTACAGTAAATAATTTTACAGCCTTCTGCTTATCATATATTTATAATAATGTAAACCATACACTTTTAAAAGCGTATGCAAGTATATCCAAGATTTTAAACAGCCTAAAATTCACATTATTTGAAAGAGTAATGTTTGTATTGTTTCTATACATTTTAAAAATAAAAATGAAAATGAGAAACTATATTGAAATAACACTTCTTAGTTAATTTATCTTATAAATATATGTGTTAATTTAAACAAAGACTACAAAATAGCTAAAAATTATCTTTGCTTTTGACTTAGTTGAATTTGCATTTGTCATTCATACAGTGAAATAAAGGTGAAAACTAGTAAATTAAAATAACCTCGTTTTCTTTTGTTTTATAAAAATACATATGTATTTTAAACAAAACGTAACATTCTTTTTTTTTTGAAAATTGGTTAATTCCTTTATTACTATAGAAAAAGGCCGAAGCCCAATGTTACAAATAATATATATTTAATACTCAATACATATCTCGAACATTCCATCTCTAATCTACTTCCTTAAGCATCACATACTCCATTCATGGCGGCTCCTGAATCTCTGATAGAGTTCCTTCATCGTCTGCCTTCCACTTCTCCAGTAGTGATTTTTCTTGTCCCCTTAGGCTGGCAAGCAGTTTCTTATTTATTCGCAGTATCATCATTTTCACATCTCCATCTATTTGCGCATTCACTGATTGAATGTTTTTCTCTTTCATGTTGAAAGTTCTATTGTTCCTCTCTCGCCAGAGGTTCTAAATGGAAGCTGCGAAACAAATTTTGAATATTTCCTGTAGAAAGTTCGCACTATTTCTCCTGTTGTTCAAGTAAACAATTTCATCTTTTAGTGTTTTAACTTCATTCGACCCCGTACACTTCATTTTCTAAAGACTCCAAATCGATTTAATGAAGTTACACTCAAAAAATAAGTGTTCATGACTCTCATTCTGTTCATTGCATAAGTTGCATGTGGTTTCTTCAATAATCCCCCAATTTTTTAGACGATCTTTTGTGTGAAGTCTTCCAAGAATGGCTTTGTATGTTGTGTGTGCCATTTTTGGGGTAACCGATTTATTCCAGATTATACCGTATCACTCAACTTTTTGATGCTTATATTTGGTTATCTTCATTATTTCACTGAATTGAAATTTGCCTGTACTTGAGTGTTTCATGCTCCATTCATCACATTCTCTTTCTGTATATATAGGAAGATTCTGAATTTCTTGTAACAATTTGTTTTTCACATCTCCAAGCTCCTCCTTCAATAATACTTGAAACAGCACAATTAGGTTGACCATAATCCGAGAAACCTTCCATTCCTAATCTATCAATTAGGCTTTTATTATTGAACCAAGGATCTCTCCAAAGATCAGTCGTATTTCCATTGGCTATTTTTCTTTCAATCAGAGGTTTCAAACATTCTCTGTGCTTCAGGATATTCTTCCATATTACGGAAGCATTGTTATCCTTTGAATCTGTCCAGAAATTTGTTTTAATGTATTTAGCTCTCATCCATTTTGGCCATAAATTATCTGATGATATTATATTCCAAGCCAATTTGATTCCGTACACTTTTTTGAGTTCAAATAGATTTTTAAGACCCACTCCACCTTCTTTTTTTGGTCTGCACAAGTCTTTATAACTGATTTTGTGTAATTTTCCCCTCCAAATGAAATCAGCACATACTGAATTGATTTTCCCCAGAGAGCAATCTGGAATTTGAAATATTTGGAGCCAATATCTGACTTTAGAAGTGATCACTGTGTGTACTAACTCCATCCTTCCAGCAAATGATAAAAGTTTGGATCTCCATCCTTGTGATTGCTCTCTTATTTTATCTATCAGTTTTGCACATTCTTTGTCTGCAATTGAATTAGTAGATAATGGAATGCCCAAGTATTTAACTGGGAGAGTCCCTTCTGTTACTCCAACTCTATTTATCAGAGTCTGCTTGTTCGTGCAAAATTTGTTAAAATAACAGTTAGTTTTACCTTCATTGAGTTTCAGCCCTGCATACTTTTCTAATTGATGGAAGATTTCTTTAAGCTCATCAATTGCATGAGTAGTAGCTTTCATGACCACTAGCAGATCATCTGCATATATAAGGTGAGTTACCTTTGGTGAAATTCTATGCACATGGATAATCTTATTATTATGACATGCTATTTCCATTTGTAGGGAAAACCACTCCATTGCCACACCAAATAGGTAAGGGGATAGGGGATCCCCTTGTCTTAGACCTCTGTTGCTAGAAATGTGTCCTCTAGGAATTCCATTAATCAGAATTGAGAAAGTTGGGGTGAAAATATAACACTTTATCAGCTTTAAGATACTCTCTGGCACCCCCATTTCATTGAGCATGTGAATAACAAAGTGTCTATTCAATTTATCATAAGCTTTGTGTAAGTCTATTTTAAGACACATTTTATCTACTCCTAGTTTATTAAAATCTCTAATAAGTTCATGAGCTAACAGAGAATTTTCTGAAATTAATCTCCCCTTTATAAATGCATTTTGGTTTTGAGCAATCAAATTTAGGAGGACCTTGTTCAGTCTAGAGCATATAATTTTACTCAGAATATTGTAGGAAGCATTACGGCAAGATATAGGCCTGTAATCTTCAATTCTGTTTGGTTTTTTAATTTTTGGAATTAAAGAAATAAAAGTGTGGTTAATTTCTTGTATAAACTCACCACAATCCAAAGCTTCCTGATATGCTTCTAACATGTGTTTTTTCAGGTGTTCCCAGTGCATTTTGTAAATAGATGCACCCATACCATCTGGTCTATGGCTAGCGTCAATATGGATGGACTGAACATCTCTCCTTAGTTCTCTTTCCGAAATCCTAGTTGTGAGCATGGCGCATCCCTCTTGAGAAATTTTCCGTCTACACTAAACTACAGGTAAGACTTGCAATGAACTTCCATTATATAAGTCTCTGAAGTATGCAAGAGCTTTGTTTTCCATTTCCTCAAGATTATTCACTGAGTTTCCTTCCTCATTTAAACAATTCAGGATATTATTGTACTGAGATCTTTGAGACATTTTGGTGTAAAAGTATTTAGTGCATTCATCCCCCTGTGTTATCCAGTTTTCTTTTGCCTTCTATTTGATTTCCATGGACTGTTTGTGAATTTCTTCTTTAAGTTTACCCTTTAACTGATAGAATTTTTTGTTTAGGCTCTCATTTAATGGGTCTTTGTCTAGAGAATCTTGAATAATCTGAAGCTGATTTTGAGTATTTGTAATAATATCCCTGTTTTTTGGCCTCTTTCTGTTCCATTCTTTGAGTCTATGCTTTATAGTTCTGAGCATCATTATATATTTATACATATTGTTGCCTGGAGGATGTATGATATTGTCTATATTTAAAGCATCCTTATATCCTTCTAGTCGATGCCAGTTATTTGCATATCTAAATGGCTTGCCTTTACTGTTATTACTGTCATTATTAAACTTAACCAATAAAGGGCAGTGATCATTAGTCGAGCTAGGAAGAACTATAGTTTGTAGCATATTGATTTTGTTTATTAGCTCTGAATTACATAAACATCTATCAATTCTGGAAGAGATATTTCTACCCTCACCACACTTCCATGTGAAATACAGGCCTGTATGGGATATTTCCAGTAATCCACTTGCGAGTACACATTCATTGAATTCTGCTAATTGGGCTACTGTCAGTGTATTTCCTCCTACTCTTTCTTTGGTTTTTAAAACAACATTAAAATCTCCCAGTACTAACCATGGCTTTGTAATTTGTCGAGAAAGATCTATAATTTGTTTCCATAACACTATTCTTTCAGAGGCCAGATTTTTTGCATACACAAACGTAATATATAGTTCCAAACCTCCAACATTTATAAAAAAACATAGTCAGTTGTTGTTCTTTATTATCAATAATGGTACCTGTCCATATATTCTTTTCCCATAGCACAAGAATTCTCCCCTTCATATGTTGTGTGATATTATGTTCCATATTCCATTGATGTCCTACTTGATTTTTAAATAATTCCAGACTACTGTCTTAAAGTTTTTTTCCAATAATCCTACTATAGATGGCTTATGAAAAGCCATTGCATTGTGGAGGTCAAACTGACGAATGTCATTGTTAAGACCTCTCACATTCCAACATAGAACCGTCATTTAATTTTATTGGATTTGCTCCTAGCAATTGGAGCATCTCCAGCCATACTCTTTTTAGAAGTCTCTGCATCTGGTTTGTTACTAAACATATCATTGTAATTCTTATTGGCTTCTGTATACTTGTTGATATCTTCTATATCATCATCACTATCTTCTACAGACGACTCTATCTAGATATTCATCTTCTGAATTTCCTCCAGAGATTCTGGCAACTTATCATCCTCCTGGATTTGATCAACCCCAAGGTTTGCAGACTGATTTGACTCCATATCCTGAACTGGATGAAATTCTTGCACTATTGCAGAGCCCTCAGCACTGACTATCTTATGACTAGTAGCAGCATTTTGTATGTAATCTTTTATAGCTGTAATATTTTTTGGGTTACTGGGTGGAGAGTTTTGTATTTTGTTTTTCTCTAACCATACTTGTTCTGGCTTGTCTTTGTTAATATTGCAATATAAAGTAGAATGGCCAAAGCACTTACAATCAGTACATCCAGGGGAAATAACTCATATTCTATATCCTATGTGTACACCACACCCTTATTGTTTTTAGCTTTAACATTTGCTAGTAGAGAACTTTCTGCCTTTATTTCAACTAGGACTTTAGCATAATTTATTCTCTTCACCTTTCTGGTATTCTCATCTGTTGCCAATGGTTTTCCAATTATGCTTGCAAGTTTGCTAATACATCTTGTATTCCATAGAGTTAAGTAAAGTTTATGCATTTTAATCCAAACTGGATAAGATGATAGCATTTCTTTTTCAAAATTGAATTCAGTCTCCCATCTTTTCATTATAATAAGTTTACTATCCATGAACCATGGTCCACCTTTCAGAATTTTCTCAAAATCTTCTTCTTTTTCAAATTTTATAAGATAAAAGCCATTGTCTCTGAAAAAAACATCCCATGTTCCTTTCGGGTTCCAGACACGTTTTATGTAAGCGTTCAATTGGACAGCATACGGTCTCTTTCCTGACATGTAGATGTATATAGAGTTTTTCCAGTTTCTTGAGCTTCAGCATAATCTTCCTCGTCTATTAGTTGATAGATGTCTTCTCCTTCCACAATTGGTTCTATGTAATTCAAATCGCCTTTAATTTCAACTTGTTTTCCAATCGCTTCAATCCATGATCTAGGGTTTGACTTCTGGTTCCTATGTAGAATTGCCGCAAAAGTTTCCTTACCTCCCTCTTTCTCTATCCCCTTCCCCTTACGTCTCACCTCCACCCAGTCAGCGTCTCCAGGGTCGAAAGTTGTGGTGGGAGCAGGAATCAGATTCAAGTTAGGGTTTTCAGTCGCTATTTGTATCAAAATATAAACGTAACATTCTATGTTAAATACTCCATATACATATGTTATAAAATAGAATAACTTTCAATATTAAATACCTTATGTGTCATAAAACTTCATAGTGGTATAAAATTATTTTTAAATCCTTCTTGTATATATAACCATATACATAATTTCATTTATAATATAGACATATATTATCTAAAAATATATTAAATCATTTATTATCTATGTGTATATAGTTTATCTCAATTATATATACAACTTCTCTTTATTATACTTAAGTGATTGTTATACACCTAAATTTATTTATAACGTTTTATCAATTAAGTATTATAAATTTCCTTATTCAATGTGTATCATTATTTTAGAAATCTTTATACTTCTTTTTAGTTAATATAGACAACATTGTTTATATACCCAAAATCAAAAATATCACTTTTTATTTCATTATGAATTTCTATCCAAATTTTATATACATCTAAATTTAATTTAATGCCATGAATTCCTGTTCTCATTATGTGTAAATTTTATTGTTTCCAATATATAAGACTATGAGCATTTGATTTTAATAAATTTAAATTCTCTACTGTAGTTTATCTTTAGAATAAAATATACACATTTAATCTTTAAACAAAATGCATATATATTTCCAAAACAATCTACACATATTTTATCCAAAACAAAATATGTATATATGTAAGAAATTTCGTTTAATTCATTCTATAATTTAATATAGATTTGAAAATTCAAATTATATTGATTTGGAAAATTGCATAAAATTATTAATCGTTAATTTATGGGAATGTTGTATATATATAAAAATATAATATTATTGAATATTATAAATTAATATTCACAATTCAGGATGTTGAAAATCCCAGGTCGTTACATCGGGTCAGACCAAGTATTACAAATTTTCAGCTTAGGATGTTCAGGAGTTCAAAAGACGAGCTGGATGGTAGAAACGTATTGTATAGATTCCTCTGTGTATTCATGGGCTGTGTAAGCAGTGTTTAGGGGCAAGTTATTTTTACTGTCCAGTTTATTTGTGAATATTTGTATTTTGATATATATTGTATTTAAATTGACATTTACAGCTTTCTTTGTGTAAATGCTGTTATTTGTATATTATATTTTTATCCGCTGCGATTGTGAGATTTTATGCTTTTGTTTTTCTGTTTCTTCTTCTACCTCTTGTTCTTCTTTACCCTAGCAGTCTAGGATTTCCGGCACTCGATTGCTCGGCACTCTATACAGTGAACATACTAGTGTCTAATTTTCGAGGTCGAAAAAAACGGGCCGTTACACTTGTACTCTATATTGTTTTCCTCTATGGTCTCAAATGCTTCTGCTAATACATTTGATTCATCATTAAGAGGTCTTAAATCGGTTTGATCATCTGTTATTGCAAATTCACCATTTTCCTCGATATCCGCTTGGTAGGCTCGTTCGTCCAGAATATTCTTTCCATCAAATGTAAGTCTTGCCTTCATTTTAAAAACCGCTGACCACTCTGCTTTATCTCTTTTTAGAGATGGATAAGGAGCACGATAAAATTATAAGGCCTGTTTTGCTAGTATAAAAGGATCCTACTTATGATAAAATGATGATGCTTTATTTCAAAAATATTATATTTTTGGTGCATGTTGATTCTAGAACCCGGAACATTACTAAACCAGTTGCATCTAAACAAATAAACTTCTTCCACAGGTCTAGTGAAATATGTTAATTGCAAAACCTGAGTTAACATGCTGTAAAAATCATTTATATGATCATTTGGATCATCTCCACCTTTAACATATATAGCAGTATTGTCAGTTAATTTTTCAGCCCCATATTCTTTGGTGTTGAATTTGTATCCATTGACAGAGAATATTAGATATGTCTTGACTTTTCTTTTTGGTCCGATTGCAAGATGTTCAACTCTTCATCGACTACACAAATTACTGGCTCATATACTTGGTTCGTAAACTAAGTAGCAAATTTTTTGTTGATATCCCTGCTTGGATGATGTGATTCATAAATACTGCATATATAGATAATATATTGCATTATAATTAATACACATATGTATTATTCAAATAAATAATTTTAGATGTGTTATTCATTTGTACCTAACAAATGACACAACTTTTGCACAGTTAAGATGAACATGTGTGGGCTACATGGTAATCTCTGTCGTCTGACCATGCTTCCACACATCTTGAAATAGGGCGCCACTACTATCTAAATATAGATAGCATTAATTCAGAAGAATCTTGTTCAATGTCCTCATCATTTCGCATAGCACTTTCAAAAGATAAGTTCACATGGTTACTGAAATAATGAGAGGAAAAGAATGAAGCTTCTTCTTCGATATATGATTTGCATATCGAACCTTCAACCTGTGCTATTTGTCACACTTTTTTCTTTAGATGATTCAAGTACCTGTTAAGAATAATTATATCTAAATTTATTACATGTGGTTAAACTTAAATTTAACAACTCAGTATTAATACCTTTCAAATGGATACATCCATCGATATTACACAAGACCTTGAAGACGTGCTTCAAACGAAAGATGAACATGTAAATGCTCCATTACATTAAAGTAACCAGTAGGAAATATTTTCTCCAGTTTACAGTGCATATAGGAATTTCTTCCTCAAGTTTACGTAGACAATCAACTTTTAAGGTAATTGAACAAAGCTCCTTATAAAACAAACTAAGTTTTGTTAAAACCATCCAAAATTTTGTTTGCAACAGTTCTTTGAAGACAACGGGTAACGGATATTCCATTATTACATGACAATCGTGACTTTTCATCCCATTCTGTTTACCGTTCTTATAGTCGACACATCTATAAAGATTAGAGGAAAACCCATTAGGAAACCCTAATCCTTCCACACACTTTAACAACACTTCAACTTAGTCACTGTCTAGCTCGTATATCGTTTTGAGTTTTTTGTCATTGGCTTCGTATGAAGCTCAAAATGATTGCATATTGCTTCGATATCACGTCTTGATTTCAAATCATCTTTAATCTTTCCTTCAACTTTCAGAGTTGTGCTAGATACATTATCGAACATATTTTTCTCGCTGTGCATCACGTTGATATTATGACGAATTAAGATATTTTTCCAGTAAGGTAACTCCCAAAATATACTTTGTTTGCATCAAATATGAATCGTCGATTTACCTTGAATTTCAATTTGTTCGCTGGTTTCACGTATCTTTAGATAGTCCTTTGCAAGCTCATAAGTATCTTCGCTTGACCAAATCGTTGGTGGTTGCAAGGTCTCAATTCTGTTATTTGTAAAAAAATTCATCTTTTCTAAAAGGATGATTAATGTGGAGAAAACACCGATGATAGTCAGATCACAAAATTTTCTTTCCATGCGGTAAAAAAATTCTCATGTTTCTTCTATGAAATAAAGGCAAGTTAGACCATCAACCATACTCCAACCCGATAGCATTGCATATGCAGAAAAATCGCTTATAGTCTATAGTAGAGGAGCGAACATACGAATTTTTTTTAAATGTCGTATGTTTCGACACGTTCATACCACAATGTTTTCAACTCTTCAATCAACGGTTGTAAATATATGTCGATTCCTTGTGTCGGATCATTAGGGCCAGGGATGACAATAATGGGAAACATGTATGGAGTTTTCATACACATCAACGGAGGTAAACTGTAAGGTGTAACGATTATAGGCCAAGATGGATTTTTGAACCAAATTGATATAACGATGAAAATCCATCCATACATAAACCAAGCCTAACATTACAGCTTCCCACTGCGAAATTAGGGTATGTCTTATCAAAATGTTACTATGCTTCTCTATCAACTGGGTGTGTTAATGTATCTTCTTCTTGTGTTCTCACACAATGCCATTTCATATGATGCGCGGATGTAGAAGATGCGTATACCTTTGAAGCCTAGGAGTGATGGGTAAGTAATGCAAATGCTTGTACCGAACTTCCTTTCCCTTCTTTTTTCTTGATTTGTATCTTTCTTGATTACATATTTTACAATTCCTAAGACTGGTATCTTCTTTCCAAAACAACATGCAACCATTTAAACATATATCTATTTTTTGATACGGCAAATAAAAAGCAGACATAAGTTTTTTCACTTCATAATGATTATTGCACATTAAATTATCAGGTGGAATATGCCGTTTTACAACTTGTACTATAACTGTAAACCCGACTTCTATGAAATTGTATTTTGATTTCATCGCAATGTATTATACAGTTACTGATAGTTAAGTAACACCTGTATAACAATCACAGAGAGGTTTCTTAGCAGCATCCAATAAGTTAAAAATTATTTTGCTCCAATACTTGGCTCTTCTTCGACAATAACATCTTTAACATCAACTTCAATAACATGGAACATTGGACGTGCTGCATCTTCAACCATATCTTCTATGAGATTCGTCGAAACAATTTCATTATCCACCTCCTCGTCCGTATGTACGGGATTAGGTGCTATAAGTTCTCTATAACGATTCCACATCAAATAATTCGACATAAAACCATATTGGCGCAAATGAACTTTTACTGTATCCGATATCAAATGCTTCAATAGTATACACCTACTATATAGACAACAAATTTCTTCGTCGTTTCCATTATTACGTAAAGTAAATTCAATAAAGACGTGTACACCATTTTAAAAATGTTCACTTATGGAGCCTTCAATTTCTCTTCTTTGTTGGTACATCTAGCCCCGATCGATAAAATAACTGATCATTTTTCCTACATTAAAACATAAAAGCGCATTAATCATTTAGGTCTTGACATTTCATTTTTTAAACAAATCATATATTTAAATTTTCGCAAATATATAATATTATTCTATTTAATTTTATTTTCAAACTGATTTACACAAATTATTATATGAATATAATCTACAATTATTAAGTTATTGTTCTACACTTTGATGGTTGGTCATCCTACTTCCCGTTACAAATACATAGTAATTATGTTTTGCAAATCACTTTAATTAAACGACTAAATAAAATTTCGACAGCATTTCCCATTTGTTCCCTATATCTACACCTATGCGTGTACACAGGGAACAAAAAGAAAGTATTTTCGAAATTTTGTAAACAGTTTAAAATAAAATTATTTGCAAAATGTAATTACTACTGTGTTTGTAACTTGTCCAATACACGGACAAATCCGACAAATATTATACCGAATGAATATAAATATTATATGAATATAATCTACAATTATTAAGTTATTGTTCTACACTTTGATGGTTAGTCATCCTACTTCCCATTACAAATAAAATAGTAATTATGTTTTGCAAATCACTTTAATTAAACGATTAAACAAAATTTCGATAGCATTTCCCATTTGTTCCCTATATCTACACCTATGTGTGTACACAGGGAATAAAAAGAAAGTACTTTCAAAATTTTGTAAACAGTTTAAAACAAAATGATTTGCAAAATATAATTACTACTGTGTTTGTAACTTGTCCAATACAGGAACAAATCCGACAAATATTATACCGGATGAATATTAATGTCCGTTCTGTGATAAAAATGAATATCCGCACAACGATCACATACAATATTTGTCAGACAGGGCCAAAAACTTTCTAAGAGATTTATAAAAAGTAAAGCGTATTATACAACAATTTATATACATTCTAAAAAATGCATACACTAAATCATCGTTTTCGTCGTTTTGAAAACGAATACATCAAATTTTGAGCATTGACTCTACTTAAACCAAACTAGCCCTAATGCGCGTATGCAGTAATTTATCAATGCATATACACCAATTAACGCACATATATTGTAACGGCCCATATTTTGATAAACTAAAATATTAATTTAATAAGATTTTGAGATTTAATATTGTGAGAAATTAAAATTTATGATTTATTATTGAAAAAGATTGTTAGAATTCATAACTTGATCTTAAATGAATTTTAAAACAATAACTACAGTGAAGTTAAAGGTAGTAATGCAAATTAGAATATAATTAATAATATTGATTGAGCATAATTAAAAACTATGTTAACGTAAATTCAATTGATTGTAAATTTTAAACATAATATTATAATGATGAAATGAATGTTATTTCTAATTGAAATATGATTTTAGAGCTGAATTTGGATACAGTTATAAGTTAATAAAGGAATAAAATAATTGTTGGAATCAATTATTTGAATTTAATGTAATTAAGTATTGCAGTTAATATAAGTTAAGATGTTAACTATAGAATGAATGTAATAAAATGTAAACTAATGTTAATTATATTCATAAGATAATAGTTGATTCAATAATAAGAGTGTAAATCGAAATAAAAGAATTTGATTGAAATTAAAATATAATTAACTGGGGTTTTATTACAGTTATAATCGAATGCTAAAATTAATGCAATATTTAAATATTGGATTTAACATGGAAAGTTTATTTTAAAAGATTATAAATTTCTATGTAATCAAAGGGGATAAAATTGTTAACTTTTACATTAGAATTTAAAAGTGATTAAATAAATTTAACAATTTATTTAATTAACGTGTAAAATTGGATTTTTGGGCACTATCTCGGATTTTGATGAAACTAGTTTCGCTGGAATCGTAGTAGCAAATTATAATAGGATTTCAAGTTTCGTTGCGATTAGACTTATCGTTTGATCGTGCGAGCTTGAAACACGTAGAAATCAATCAATGGAATTTAAATGAATACTATTCAATTTTAAAAGCTAACTTCTATATACAATGGAATTATGATTTTCACTAGTTCCATTGAGTTTTAAAATATGGAAAACCTATATTTTGATATATGGGATGACCAATATCCGTTTCGGGAACGAAACGGGCTTTTCGGGCCTTTGTTACTGCTTGAACCAATTCGATCTATCCATTCGTTGTTATCCATCTCTGCCTATATAAAAAGATATTTTCTAAAACTCTGATTTTTGTGCTTTTATTCTCATCGATTCCTCCTCCAATGGCAGTCTTTCTAAAACCCTAATTTCAATTACAAATCAAACTCCAAAGTCAAACTCCTCAAACCCTATCGAATCATATATCATCGCGAATCTCTCGACGAAAGTAACCTACATATGCAGTTTGTTTTTGCAATTGGGTCTCGGTTTGGCCAGAATTTGGCAAAGAAATTTCGACTGTCCATATTAGGGTTTTGTTTTCAACTGTGGATCATCGATTATACGAAATTGTAGGGTACCACGTCTTAGAGCTTGGAGAATGGAGTCGATTTGTGGTCTTCATTCATGCCAGAGAGGCTCGAGATTGCCAAAAAGGGCAATAGATGGTGGCGGTGGCACTGGTTGTTTGCGGAGGCGGAGAGGCTCACATGGCCTAGGTCTGATGCGGTATTGCATGGCCTTCACACCATGGTGGTTAGATCGAAGAAGTGGCATACGAGGCGCTGCCAATTTCGGTTTGATCATGGCGGTTGAATGCGAAGGGATGTTTTCGAGTTACTGTTTAGGGTTAGAGAAGGTGACGGATTTACTCTTTTTCCCTTAGTTAATTTAAAATTTAAAATTTGAATTTCAATCTCTAACATTAATAACTTTTTCATACGAGCTCCAATTGACGTGATGTTTCTTCCGTTAGGTTCATATCAAAATTTCGGACAATATAAAAATAATTTAGTTGAATTTGGAGAATGTCCAAATTTTGGGATTTTATTGGATGTTAAATCGACGATAAATCAAAGGTGTGTGATTTAACCCACTCATGAAATAAACCTTCTTATGTTACTTGAATTAAGTTTATGAATTGATAAGAATTTTATTGATTGTTGTTTGGTAATTTAAATTGTCATTTTAAATTTATAAATTGACATTTAAATTAATATTGAAATTAAATTGATAGTTAAATATCTGATATTGATAACTAGTTAATTGTTGTAATTTTTTAACTGATTTGGATGTTGATTGTGATGGATGTTTATTTGTTGACATTTTAGATGATTGGATGTTATGTTTATTATATATGTTGTTATCACACTTCAAGTTCCCTAAGTTTTTGTTAGGAAAATCACTATGGATTGAAATGATGCATACCCGAATGATCTTATAGAATAAGGAAAATTGTTATGGGTTGAAATGATACCCGAGCGATTTTATGGATTTGAAAATTATTGATTCGGGATACGAGTTGAAATGATATATACCCAGAAAATTTAACTGTTTTAGATTTAAATGATCATATCCAATCATTTGACCATATGGTAGAAAATTATATACGGACATCATTGGTCGATTTAAATTATTTTCTAAATGGTAAAGTATGTTTTCTTTATAAATTTGATTTTTAAATTCAATTTAATGATTTTATTTAAAAATTTATATTTGGAAAATTATTTACTTTCTATGTTTTAAAGTTTCAAATTATAATTAATATATGGTTTTAAAATGTAAATTTGAGATTTTTTACTTATAAATTTTTATTTAGTTTTAAATTATATGATTTAAATAATGTAATATAATAAAAAACACTTTAAAATTTTAATTTAATAAAATATTCAATATAGTTTTAAAAGATTTATTTTAGCATGAGATAATAAATATAGGCTTTTATAATAACTTTAATAGATAAAAGATTTTTGTAAAAGATTTTAGAATTTTATAATAGGTTTTGTAAGGAATTTATAAAAGTTTCATAAGAGATTTTATAATGGATTTTAGAAAAGGATTCTTATAAAAGATTTTTATAAAGGATTTATAATGGTTTTATTGGGAAGTTATAAAGGTTTTAAAGGATTTTATAAAAGGTTTTATGAAAGAACTTGTATAAGGGATTTGGAAGCATTTTAAAGGAATTTGCATAGAAGCTTATGAAAAGGGAAGAGTTGTAAACTGTTTTGTAATTTATAAATAGCTTTATAAATGGTTTTAAAGCAAATAAATATTTTATAAATGGTTTAAGAGGGATTTATAAATTATTTTCGAAATTTATTGAAAGAAATCTTCCTTGGTACTTACGAATATATGTATACTTTTGGAATAAGTATATGGATATCTTGAGATGAAGGTATAAACTATTTTCTGGATTTTTATTAAAAGTATTTTATAAAATGACCACGGTGTAAAATAAGCATTTGGTTGTTAAAGAGACCGGGGTCGGATATTGTCATACTCTCTGCCAATTTTGAAACCACTTTAACAACCGTGCATGTGGTGGAGAATCGAAAACGAAGTAGGATGGTATGGCGAACGCTAGTGTTACGAGGTAAGAATGCAGCCCTGATCTTCGGGTCAGCTTGATATGAATGAAACAGGATCTATCCTGTGCCATGTGAGGTTTCTCCTCCTATCGAACACACTTCTTCGATACCATATCTGTTACTTTGTGATTGATTGGTGGCCACCCTCGATTTGATTATGGAAGGGTGTCTCCAAGTAGGCGGTAGTAGCTGCTATGCATTACCACCAGTCTGGGCATGCAAAATGGTAGAATCATACCCTGGGCATTGCCTCGTGTGGCTTGTAATATGCCTTATCGAGCCCACTACGATTTTGGTTTGTGTCATACCTATGGAGTGCTCCCTGATAGCCTACCAGTTTACGGTGGAGTTTACAGTACTATATAGACTATGATGCTTATAAAATGTGTTAAGGGGGATATGGGTAACTCCTTTACGCTATTTTAATACTTTACTGATTGACACTACCTTTATATCACGTATTTACTACATATAGATAGTTTAACGGATCCTTAGGAGATGGAAAATCCAGAATCATCTCTTAAGTCATTCCACGCATATTATACACTATAGGAGATGTAAAATCCCATAAACATCTTTGAAGCCATTATACTCATATTTACTTATTATTAATTTAACTTACATAAGATCTTTTAGTTCGGACTTGAGTGTTTAGTCTTTTCATTATGCTCGGGTCAGCCTAAGCAATTTAATGTTGCAGAGTTTATTTCTGGACGATGAAGATGGAGTTGGTATATTATATTATTAGTAATTTTCCACTGCATCATTTTTGGTATGTCGTTTTTTGTACTCTGATTGTTGTAAAATTTGTGTAACCAAATGTATATTATAAAACAGCTTTATGAACTGTTTATTTGAGTATTATATTTTGTCATTCCATTGTGAGATCCTGTAATTGTTTTTCCTTCTTTTCTCTTATTTTCTTATTTACCCCATTGACAATCCTCCCTTTTGAATGGTTTGAGTTGATATGTGTGGTTTATTGTCAATTTAAACCATCCAAAAAGGTGGGTCATCATAGTTGGTATCAGATCATTGGTTTATAGATACCTTAGCTAGTTTGGAGTTAGCTCATTAGAGGTAGGGTTTGTAATACGCTAGAATGAGTCTGAGTGTATATATACTAGAGAACGTATATATTAGTGCTATAAAAAAATGTTTTGTGTTGTGTAAATTTGTTCTGTTTAGTATTTATAAATTATGGTCGGTACATAGGATGATGTGGCATCGATAAGGATTTCTAAACACTTAATAAGGCAGACCGACACAATATTGTTTTTGAAATTTAGGTAAATGAAATAATTTTACCTAGTATTATATTTTTTATTTAAAATAATAATTTTTTTATAACTGGATATAGTTGTATGTGATATGTTTGTTTGTTAGGAGTGAAATTTTATAAATATTGGTTACAAATTAGGATTTACAAATAAATTGAATATGAATTGGAAATTTGAGAACTTAAGGTATGTAGTTTTTAAATTGTTTTTCTAAAAATTTGGAATATAATATTAATATTATTTGAAAATATTTTTGGATATAAATATTTTCAAAATGATTTGAAAGAAATGTTTTAAAAGAATTTTAAACGGAAACAAATTCTGTACTCCCCTCTTCTATCGCTGAAAAATAATTTCGATGATGATTGCGTCATCATCAACGTTCATTTCGAGTTTCAAAGTGGGAAGACTATTGTAGTAGCTTTGCTACACATTTGTCTTGACAAAAAAATTTAAAATTACTTTCTTAAGTATGATTTTATGTATATAAAAGATATGAATATATATATATATATATATATATATATATATATATATAATTTCAAGATGATTTGAAATGGAACCTGGTATATAGTTTTTAAGTTTCTACAAATTAGGGATTTCAATTATTGCAATGAAATGGAATTTTAACTATTTCAATAGTTGGAAACTTCTAAAATGTGAAATAAGAAATTAGAAGCTAATTGATTAATGAAACTGTAAAGAAATTTGGAGATTTCCCACTTGTAAATTAAAGGGTAATGAAGTTCAGAAGATGTAAACTATTGAACATTTTTGTTAACTAAATGAATAAGGTAAATTTTGTAATATTCAATTGTATTCCAAAAACATAAATAAAACTTACCAGAAATGTTTAAAGGTTGAAATGTTAATATAAATATGAATAGAATTTTATACAAGTAAAACTTAAGTTATGGAGTTTTGTCTACAAATAAGAATTATGATGTACAGGAGATATTTTAAGCATAAGTTAATTTTTAGAAATGTTAGTGATTAAATTAAATAGAAAAAATGAATAATGTTTAAGTAAATGATTATAAACTCAAGAAAATGAGCGAAATGATTCATTGATGAATACTAATATTAAAATGGATATCAAGGTTATAAGTAAATAATAAATGTGAAATAAACTGCAATGAAATGTGCGTAATACTTTAATAGGGGATTCATTGATGATTTCAAATATTGAATGGGAAATAAATTATGTAAGTAATGAAGGAAAATTAATAAAAGATAATTAGTGTATGAATGAATTAAAACAAATGAAAAGTAAATAATGATGTGAAAAAAACCAATAGAATAAAACATGTAAATTGTGCTTAAATCATTTTATTTGCATAACAATTCTGATTCAGATTTGAATACAAGATTTGTAATAATTCACACTAGTTCGAATTAGGATTTTTCGCTTGATTCTTGACGGTGAACAATTAATATGAATTTTTGATATGAATTTGAGTTTTCTATCATGGCTTATAGCTATGCAAGGATACTAGAATTTTTGAATCAAGAAATCAGATCAGAGTCCTTGCAAGAGTGATTGGGTTAACAATACTAGTTCGAAAGTGGAATGTGTGCATTCAAGCAAGCAAGTAGAATTGATATTGTGCATAAAAGATTAATGTACATCGTTCAAATTTAAAATATACTTAAATTATTTGTTGTTTTAGCTGATGGGAAGTTTCGGAAATGATACTTCAAATTATTTAAGGATGCATGAATAATCTATTAAATACTTATCTAAGGCTTTTGAGCGTACGGTACACTTGGTAGTTTATTTATCACCCTTGTACGATGAAAAGTTTCTTAACCTAAACATTCCTTTGGATGCTACAAGTGGTTGATGGATTCTTTTGTGGCATATAATGGCTGTACTACTTTTGTTCGCATATGATTATTATATATATATATATATATTTATATTTATATATTATATGTTGCTTCAGATATTGATTTTAAACAACTAAAATATTACTCTTTTACATAATTTTAACACGTTTTGGATTATATAAGTGAAATACAGGTTTATGAAAGCAATAGCTGTTGCTTTTGGTTTCATAAATAAAGTTTGTTTGCCCGACAAATAGATGCGTTTTTGGATTATGGTTTTGAAACGATATTTTATTTTTTTCCTATGGTTGGGATGTTTTATTGTTGAAATATATTATATATATTGAAATGATTGATATTGTTAATTTTCCGTGAATTTAGACTTAGAAAATTTTGTGAAAGTTGAGTTATTTTCAAAATTTTCTTAA
This sequence comes from Allium cepa, assembly GCA_030765085.1. NCBI lineage: Eukaryota > Viridiplantae > Streptophyta > Magnoliopsida > Asparagales > Amaryllidaceae > Allium > Allium cepa. Next base: position 326,765,692 of record CM060931.1, on the reverse strand, counting down.
ACTTAACTACGAAAATTAATTGTTTATAAGTTGATTATTTTGAATAAAATTATATCAAATTTCTTAATTCCTTCTTGTTCCTTTTTAGGGACGAAATGTTTTGAGTGTGGGAGAGTGTAATGACCCGTATTTTGATAATTAAAATTATTAAATTTAATAAGATTTTGGAAGTTATTATTGTGAGAAATTAAATTTAAGGTTAATGAAAAAGATTGATAGAATTCATAACTTGATCTTAAATGAATTTTAAAATAATAACTATAGTGAAGTGAAAGACAGTAATGCAAATTAAAATATAATCAATAATATTGATTGAGCGTAATTAAAAACTATGTTAACGAAATTCAGTCGATTGTAAATTGTAAATTTTAAATGTTAATGTTAAATGGATGAAATGAATGTATTTCTAATTGAAATATAATTTTAGAGCTTAATTTGGATACAATTGTAAGTTAATAAGAAATAAAATAATTGTTGGAATCAATTGTTGGAATTTAATGTAATGAAATATTTCAGTTAATATGAGTTAAGATAATAACTGTAGAATATGAATGTACTAAAATGTAAACTAATGTTAATTACATTCATAAGGTAATAGTTGATTCAATAATAGTATAAATCGAAATAAAAGAATTTGATTGAAATTAAAATATAATTAACTAGGGTTTTATTATAGTTGTAATTGAACGCTGAAATTAGTGCAATATTATATGGATTTAACATGGAAAATTTATTTTAAAAGATTATAAATTTCAATGTAATCAAGAAGAATAAAATTATTAACTTTTAAATTATAATTTAAAAATGATTAAATCAATTTAATAATTTATTTAATTAACGTGCAAAATTTGGTTTTTGGGCACTGTCTCAAATGTCGACGAAACCAGTTTCATTTGATCCGTAACAATGAATTATTATAGGATTTCAATTTTTGTAACGATCAGACTTATCGCTTGATCGTGCGAGCTTAAAACGCGTAGAAATCAATTAATGTAATTGAATTTTATTCAATTTTAAAAGCTAACTTCTATATATAATGGAATTAGGGTTTGAAACTAGTTCCATTGAGTTTATATATGAAAACCTATATTTTGATATATGCGATGACCTACTTTCATTTCGGGATAGAAACGGGCTTTTCGGGCCTTTGTTATCGCTTCAACTAATTCGATCTATCCATTTGTTCTCATCCACCTCTGCCTATATAAATAGATATTTTTTGAAATTCTGATTTCTATAGGTACTTTTATTCTCATCGGTTCCTTCTTTAATGGGTGTCTTTCCAAAACCCTAATTTCAATTACAAATCAAGCTTCAAAATTCAAACTCCTCAAACCCAATCGAATTATATATCATCGCGAAGCTATCGATGAACATAACCTATATCTGCACTTCATTTTTGCAAGTGGGTCTCGGTTTGGCCAGAATTTAGCAAAGAAGTTTTGGCCATCCATATTAAGGTTTTTTTATCAATAGTGGATCGTTGATTATGCGACGATCGGAGGGTACCATGACGTATTTTACTACATATGGATAGTTTAACGGATTCTTAGGAGATGGAAAATTTCAGATCATCTCTGAAGTTATTGCACACATATTATACACTAGATAGGAGATTTAAAATCCCGTAAACATCTTTGAAGCAATTACGATCATATTTACTTATTGTTGATTTAACTTACATAAGATCTTTCAGTGCTTACTCGAATGTTTTATTTTTTCATTAGCTCGGGTCAACCTGATCATTTAAGTGTCGAGGACATTATTTCTAGAGAACGAAGATGGAGTTTGGTATATTAAATTATTAGTAATTTTTCGCTGCATCATTTTTGGTATGTCCTTTTTTGTACTTTGATTATTGTAAAATTTGTGTAATCAAATGTATATTATAAAATAGCTTTATGAACTGTTTATTTGAGTATTATATTTTTTTCATTTCGATATGAGATTCTGTGTTTTTTCCTTCCTTTCTTTTATTTTCTTATTTACCCCATTGACAATCCTCCCTTTTGAATGGTTTTTGTGATAACCCGGATTTCTGGGCATCTGTAATTGATAATATAATTGGGTTAATTAATAGGAATACTGAATTATAGATTGAACGAATGAATCTGATCAAATAAATATTTATATTTGTAATTGTCTTGAATATATATATACATAGATTTTAAATAAAATTATTGATTACAAATTTAATTTGTGTTGCTTAATACATACATATATTTGAGTTGATTCAAAATTGGACTTTAAATTGAAAATGAATTTGAATTTGGATTTAAATATAAATCTAAAAGATAATATCTCAAAATAAATATGATTTAAGATAATGTTTCTAATTTTTATAGATATATATGTACATTGTGAATAGGAAGCTTTGTTTGAATTTAATCTAATGATTTTCAAAAAGGGTATTTAAAATAAAATAGAGCAAAGTGGGATTTAATAGGGGTTCATACTTTCTTTAAATATATATATAAGTTGTATATATAAAGGTGTTAAGCATAAAAGAAATATAAGTATAATAGAAATTATATATATAAGTGTAAAAGTAATATAAATAAAGGTTTTCTTTTACATTTTAAGGTAATAAAAACATGTATTGACATGTGTAAGTTAAAATAGCAAGCAAGAAACAAATGGCAACATTTATTTTCTTAAAATTAAATTGTGTAAGTAAGTGTTTAGAAAAATGAAAATGAAATGAAATGAAAACAAAAGGGAAAGATGAAAATCAAGTTCAATTTATCTCAGCAAAACCTGAAGCAAAAAAAAAAATCAAACTGTAAATCAAAATTCTGTCCAATCCATTATACAATCAAGTCCAGATCAAACAAGATCAACTCAACAACAAAATTCAATACCAGATCAAACTCAAGAAATTCCAAATTAAAGTAAAACTTCCAGGTTCTCTGTTCAAATAAAAGCAGGTGAGTAAACAAATTCCTAATAAAGCTTAAGATTTGTCTGATGATCTGATGCTTGAAATATATCTCTGAAATTTAATTCCTTTCCACCTAATCATCTATAAGTCATGATGCATGAACAAAGTATGTTTGAAATAACAAGATTTTTGATTTAAAAATAGTTTCAAGAAAGATTTGTAGGTAGTTTTCCTCTAGGAGATAAATTACAGAAAAAAACTAAATTGTACTAAATATTCGATTTCAATAATTAAAGGATTCATGAATAAAATCTAATTTTCTTTCCAGAACTATGATTTTTAAAATTGAAATCATGATTTTTAAGGACGTAAATCGAGAGGAATAGTGAGTTGAACGCAATTTGGGTTTCGGTCATTTTAGGATGATCGGCATGGTTAGGGTGGTAGGGATCATTGCTGAAGCAAGCTTGGGAAACAGTGATCTTGGCAAAAATGCTCGGAGTAATTCTCGAGCGACGGGGTGGCCGGACGGCGATGGAGTAGGGTTTCTGGTCAGTTTTGTTAGTCGATGGGTTCGTGAGTTTTGCGTTGCCATGGAGATGACAAAGGGGATCGCGATTGTGGGAATGGTTGCTGAAAGGTGTGATATAGCTTGGGTGAAGTATGCCAGTGATCTCATGGTCGAAGGCATTGGGAAGACGAGGATTTCTGGCCATGGTGGTTTTCCAGTTTGGTCGAGAATGCCTTATTTCGATTCGCTTGGTTTTCGTTCGATCTGGGTTTGAATGTGTGGTCGCGTGGGTTCGACTGGTTATTGAGCATCGCCGCAATGACCTATGGTGGTCGGAGGTGCTGGTGTACATGCACCATGTGCACGTCATGTCTGGAGTTAAGTAGCTCGGGTGGGTTCTCGTGCGAGTGAAGGAATGACTCGAAGCAGTTGATTTGGGTGATTGGCTCGGGTTTGTTCTGGTTTGTTAGTTTGGTTTTAGTAAGGCAAATATTTTTTTAAAAGGGAAATCAAGTTTAAATTTCAAAAGCAGGTTCTTCCAAATAAATGGAAATCAAGAATTTTGAGAATGTTTTAATTTAATATATTTCAAGATTTGAAATGTTTAAAATAGTTGATCTTAAATGTAATTAGCTAAATTAATTTTGAATTGTAATTCGAAAAGTATTTTCAACTAAAATTATCAGATCTAGTTTTTTTAAAAAAAACTCAAATAAGTTTGAATAAGAATATTTCAAGTTATAAAGTTCATTTGAAGAAATTATAAAATAGAGTTTTAAAACTAGGTTTCAAATGTTATTTAAATGGATAAGTTCAAAGGATTTGATAATCAAGTTTTCAAAGATAAATATTTGTTAAATTTAAATTAAATATGTTTGAAAAGGGTTCAAGGATTTATATGTTAAAATTAAGATGTTTAAGTTGCTTTTAAATTATAATTGATTTCTAAATATTTTATTTCTAAATAGGGATTAATGATATAATTATGTAAATCAATAAAAAATAAAGAGTTGTCATTAAGTCATTAAGTTTCTAATTAATTTGAGATAATTAATTTGTAAAAAAAATATGAAGGTTAGTTACTTATTGTTACTGATTTGAGAATAGTCAATTAATGTAAGTGATTTGTTAATAAGTAAAAAGTTTAATTAAGATAAATGATTTTCTTAATTAATTAAGGATTTTTAAATATAAGAAGTTAACTAATTATTTAATTAATGATTAGTTATTTGTTGGGTTAATTTAAATAATCACTTAATTAAGAGAAGTAATTAATGAATTGTTAATAGTTAATGGAGATCATTAACTTGGGATTATTAGATAATTAATTAATGTGATTAATGTTAATAATTAGTTATGTTAATTAATTAAATATAATCATTTATGGAAATTGATTAAGTATAATTACTTAATGAAAGTAATTAGAGGAATTAATTACTCAAGGTAATTAATTAAATTTATGTGATTAGTTAAGTTAATTAATTAGTTTAATTAATTTAAATAATCATCGGATTGATGGGTTAAGTAAAATTACTTAGAGTATTTGATGAAGTATAATTACTTAGTGAAGTAATTAGTGGGTAATTACTGGATGAAATTAATTGAGGAATGGTAGTTGTTTTGGGTTAATCAATTTGTGTGATTAATTAAGGATAATTACATAATGTAATTAGAGAATGATTAATCAAGGATGATTAATCAAGATGAATAATTAAGGGATGATTAATTAATTTAATATAATTAATTAATGTTAAATAAGCAAGGTTTAAGTAATAAAGTAATTAATATAATTCATTGGTAGTTAATTAAATGAATTACAAATGGTATGACTAATTTATCTTGCTTATGAATGATTGAATGATATTTGAATGCCTTGGATTATTTGTTATCCTTGATATGTCATTGTGATGCTTTGTGAAATGAAATGTTTTTTTGTAATATGATATGTTGGGTTGAACAGAGATAATGTGGTTATCTATGATGATTTGCCGTGTAAAAGTGACATCTAGTATTTAAAATTTAATCACTTGAATAACTTGGGATAAGATGACATTGGATTCGAAGGGACCGGAGTCGGGTATTAGTTACAGGAAAATGGGATGAAGGAAAAACACATCATGTTTTTTTGCTTAAGAGACGCACAATTTTTTTTTCTTTTTTAAGGACGCGGGTTTTATAATTTCGGCTAAAGGAAAAACTTGAACAAAAATTAAATCGTGCGTCTTATTCAATCTCGTTCCTCTTCAATCTCGACCTCAAATCATGCCGACTACCAAAAATTAAATTGATCTTTGCTTCTCCTCGAATAAAATTCCCCGCTCTGTCTTCCCAAACTCACTGTTGCTATTCACCTGAAAATGCCGACTCGAAGATGCATCTCACTTCACCATTTCTCTCAAATGAAGATCGAGATCGCCGCTCCTCCATTCTAGATTGCTTGAGTCGAGTTCGCCTTCTCGTTGTGCTTTGTGATATCGAGAATAGGAGACGATGCTGTGAGCACTTTGAGTTTGAGTGCATCACCACTTGCTTGTGAACGCTAAGGAGTTCTAAAACGATTTTGATCTTAATTGGATGTTTGACATGTATTGGAATTATTGATGATTGGTAATGTTTTTTGATCAGTTTTTTGTTTCTGCGTGTGATTACTGTATCTTTCATATTATTATGCTACGTGAAACTAGCATTTCTGTGTATATTATGCAATTTAGTCTTTTATTGTTTTATTATTTTGTATTTGATGTGGAATGTTGCTCTTGTTAGTTTCAGATGGTGTATTTAATGTTGATTGTATTTCTGGTAAGCTTCAAGCTGTTGTTCATAACTATAATGCTATATTAAACTATCATTTTGCATATTGTAAATATGACATTGGACTTCATAACTCAAATGCTATGTTAGACTATCATTTTGTATGCCTGAAGTATGCTAGTCGACTTTGTGATTAAAATGCTACATTGGATATCATTTTTCATACTGTAACTTTGATATTGCACTTCGTAAGTAAAATGCTATATCAAACTATCACTTTGCATATTTTAAACGAGATAGTTGACTTCATAACTTAAATGCTACATTAAACTATCATTTTGCATATCATAAATATGGTAGTGGACTTTGTGATTAAAATGTTACACTAAATCCCAATTTGCATATTGCAATCATAATATTGGATTTCATAATTAAAATGCTACATTAAAGTATCATTTTGTCTATTTTGAACATGATAGTAGACTGCATAACTCAAATGCTACATTAAACTATCATTTTGTATATCATAAACATGGTAGTGAACTTTGTGATTAAAATGTTACATTAAAAAACACAGATGCTATATGTAGTTATCATTTTGTATATTCTATTGATGGTAGTTCTCTTTAGAAATACTTATTTCATTTTGTATATTCTATTCATGCTAGTTTACTTTAAATATACTTATGCTATATTCAAGTATCATTTTGCACTTTTTTCGTCATTATTCAGTTGAAATATGCTTATGCTATATCCAACTATCATTTTGCATAGTCGGATAATGATACTATATTTAAAAGTACAAATGCTATATTAGTCTATCATTTAGCATATTAAACCCAATCTACTGTGTCTCAAATATAGAAATGCTATATCTAAATATCATTTGAAATTCATGGTACTTTTTAGACTGTTTTCTTCTTCTTCTAGATTCTGCTTTTCCATTCGTTTCTTAGATCTTGAATTTGCAGCTCTTGAATTCAAAGTTCGAATAATTTCTGACATAGTTTTGGGTTGAGGAGACAAGTTAAGTTTTGTTGATTTTGCAGAAATCGACGTCGACAACGGAAGATCCAATTCGATTCGAACATCGGCAAGAGAGAGGCATGGAAGATGGCGGCTTGGACGACAACGACTTCAGATGACGATTGCTTGGACGGTGGCGGCTAGGGCAAGCAGTAGCTGAAGGTAGACGGCAGCTGGGGTAAACTTGGACGAAAGCGAAGGAAACAGTTGAAGTCGAAAAATTGAAAATAAGCACTACTGTCCTTCTGCCTTAATTCTAAATGTTTGCGTCTATGGTTTAAAAATTGGTTTAAAGTTTTTCTTTTAAACTAATTACCTCTATTAGTTAATACCCGAAACTACTTCGATTCTTCATAAATTGATATGTGGAATCGGTAGGCTGAAATGGAATGATTTAAGTGAATTGGACCATTTAATCTAAGTTTGGTACTTAGAAATTGATGTGTGATGTAAGTGATGTCTACAACGACTTGCGAAGTTGTAAACTGATACAAGTTACTCCAGGTTTTATGTAAGTTTTATGCCGTTGTATTTCTTGTTAGATTGGTTTACTCACGCTGGTTTCAAGCCTGTCCCAGGGGTTACTTTTATGTAATGCTCGGGTCAGACTGAGTATTACAGATTTTCAGATAAGGACGTTTTGGAGCTCAGGAGACAAGCGGGATGGCAGGAACATATGGAGTGTTTCCACTGTGATATATTATTGTATATCCGAGACATATTGATTGCGTCTGTCCAGTGTTTGTATATATATTGTAACTCTGACGTATTAAAGTGTAATTTGACTAGTACAGTTTTCCTTTGCATAACTGTTATTATTTGTTATTATATTTTATCCGCTGCGAATGTGAGATGTTGGTGTTTCTGTTCTTCTTTTCTCATATCTCTTGCTTCTTTTCCCTAAATATCTGGAATTTTCTGGATCGAAAATTCTGGGTCGTTACATTTGGTATCTGTGACGCCCCACCTCTATACCCACGCTAGACAAGAACACTACGGAGTAATACTGTCAACTAGCACGGAGAATAAGGCTGTTGAGGAGCGACCATCTGTATAATCGCTTTGCGCGAGCACCGATATGTCAGATAGTATAACATGCATTTTATCTCAAGAGGAAATCCGACATACCGATACAAACACAAAGCTACTACACAGTGGCTATAATAATCTTCGGAAACAAATATGGAAATAAGCATAACACAAATCAGTCACAGATAATTCATATCACAAAGGCGGAAGAAGATATGAATAAATAACTAACACATGAAAGTGTATATCAGAGTAGTGGTCAAAAAGATCCACAATAATACAAAAGAATAGCAACACGTGCTATACAAAAGAATACAACTATGAGTCTATATCTCAAGTGTATACTACAAAATAAACTACTAATCTAAGTAGTTTGCCAAAAGTCAGAGTAATGAATCCCTGGGGAGAAGTCAAGCAGAAGCACCTGTAACATCTCGATCTGACCCGAGTATTATTTTGATAAGAAAATAATAAACGGATCAGTCTAACTATAAATATCAGATGAAACGATATAGAGTAAGAGATATGACTAAACACATAATAATCACAATACCAAGCTGTGATATATATAAGTAGTTGAAAATCATCAAGGATTAATCAATGTCACAAAATCTACACAAGAATCAAAGAAATGTCATACTCCTTATTTCGTTCATCAAACCACAATTATTGACGATTATATCAATGTCAATCACAAAAGTCAATGACACACAAATTCACCAATGCACAAATATTGATAAAACTTATCAATGGAAATTACGAAAATTGGTGAAGCATAAATTCTAGAAATCATCTCAAGAAATCCAGTCAATGACACACGAATTCACCTATGCACAAAAATTGATAAATCATATCAATAGAAATCACAAAAATAGGTGAAGAAGAAAATTCCAGAGTTCGACACACGAAATCCAGAAATCACACAAAATAAGGGGGGAGGCCTATCACACGAACGGGAGCATGAAAACTCACCAACATATGTATCACACGAACAAGACGCTATCTCATGGTAGCTAGCCATTACTGTTTGACACACGAACGGCCCGAAGACCATGGGGCGCTACCCCACATATGTGAGTTGAAACTCACACAAACGGGGTTTAGTCTCCCTCGTAGACAAAGAGACATCGCACATTGCTAGTCTAAATCACAAAAATGATCGTCATGATGATCAAGAAGTGTCAATCACAGTAAGCTAGTAAATATATGAGCTTCGCTTCATGTCCCATAACCACTAGCTTAACTTAAATATTTACGAACAAATTGTAGATCTCCACTAGAAAAATGTCACAAGAGATTCAATCGAATAAGTCCAAGAATTAACGGGCGAAGTAAACGCAAGCGTTTCATACCACTTGTTTTACTAAGCCGTTTAATTAGATTTCTCATACGAGTGAGGTAAAGGTTTGTATATACTAATAGATTGGAAAACGGTTTTATAAACGAATTTAGTATTAAAATAGAATTGAAATCGTTTGAGGAAAGAGTTTTGATATTTACTATTAGTATTGAAACCTTTATATTTTTAAAGTGACAAAACACGAAAATGATTGTAGAACAATCAACCACCAAAATTCACATTCAAAGACGTGAATAAAAATCCAAGAAACCGATCCGAATCCATCAAAATGGGTATTCCCAAAAATTCCAAGAATAGAAGTCATTAAAGTCGTAGCAACAACAAGTGGGAAATAACACGAATCGACTGAATTTGGAAACCAAGCAAAAATATGCACAAATAGGCACAATTAGGCAAATAGGTGTAGGTCAGTCGACTGACTAAAAGGTCCAGTCGACTGGACCAGAGGCATGAAAAAGTAATTTCCTACAGTTAGTCGACTGACCTAAAAATTCAATCGACTGATTGCAGGGAAAACGGAGGACCCGAGCCTCTGTTGGTTGCCTTCGGAATGCCTATGTGCTACAGCCAGTCAACTAACTCAAAGGTCCAGTCGACTGACTGGCATCAAGGCTGTTTTCCTGCCTAAAAAATGAAGATGCAATCCTCTTCAAAATGAAATCGGGCGAGCACGATCACTAGGGGTTTATGCAAATCGACTACCCGGCCCTATAAGCTCTTTGATGCATCACCAAAAACAAGTTCAAACAACAAAGCTATGATTTTTGAAGATTTGAACTCAAAACACTAAAAATTTGGAATGTTCACAAAACCTATCCAAATCAAAATCAAATACACATGAATATGTGTTAGGAATTTATTCCTAACAATCGAAGATAATCATAGACATAGATGTGAGATAAAAATCTCACCTTTGAACCCAAACGATTGAAGAAGATGCTTGAAAGCAAAGGTTAATCAACCACTCTTCAAAATGCAACTCAAGAAGCTTGATTCTAATCTTTAAAAGAAGAACATTCCCAAAGTTAGGTTTAGGAATTTCTGAAATTGATAAGAGATTGAGTTGGAGAAGAAGAAGAGAAGCTTACCAATGAGTTCTTCTATTAGTTTGGAGCTAGAACTTGATTTGCAAAAGAAAACTAGGGTTTTGGAGTTTTAATTTCCCATCTCTCCCACCATTGTTGCTTTAAAACAGAAAAGAGGAGAAAGTGAGGGTGAATGGGGAGGAGTGGCTCAGATTTGAGTATAAGTTAAACATAGGGCTGAGCCCAAACCCAAACCCAAAGTGAAAAAGTAGCAAAAATCTACTTTCTCCAAACATATCGAAGCTTATACTCAAAAAGGTCGCAAATGGCATTTTAAACTCAGTGGGAGTGGTCCCGAGTCCTAATTCGACCGTATGCAAAAAGTAGCTTTTCGGACTAAATTTCGAGTATCGATTAAATATTTAAATAAAATATTTAAATATAAAATCGACAAATATGCGGGTTGTTACAGACTCCCCTCCTTAAAGAAATTGCGTCCACGCAATATTTAAGAAGAAGATATACAGTAACAACCATAAAAGCATATTCAGCACAAAAGAAGTTTGAAATAAGAAGTTCACCTCAAAGAGCATGAGAAAGTTAGTCCGGATGTGTTCGCTCGATGAACTCTCTAGATTCCCAAGAACAATCCTTAGGATTTGAAGACCATTGGACTTTAACAAGCGGAACATCTTTATTTCGAAGGCGCTTGACCTCCGAAGCAATAATACGAATAGGATGTTGCTCATAAGTTAAATTAGGTGAAACTTCAATCTCTTCCACAACACCGGGCTCAAGAATAGAATCGGAATCTCGAAGGCATTTCCGTAATTGAGAAACGTGAAACACGTCATGAATAGCAGAAAATTGATCCGGTAATAAAAGGCGATATGCCATGGAACCAATACGTACAGCGATAGGAAATGGCTCAATATATCGAGGCGCTAACTTTCCCGATAGGCCGAAACGTATAACACCTTTCATAGATGACACGCGAATGAACACAAGATCTCCCACAGAAAATTCTAACTTCCTTCTTCAGTTATTGGCATAGGATTTTTGTCTACTCTGGGCTTCTTTCATCCTATGTCGAATAAGTTCAATCTTTTCTGTGGAATCACGAATAAAGTCTGGACCTAAAACCAGCTTCTCACCGGCCTCAAGCCAACAAGAAGGAGATCGGCATGGCCTTCCATAGAGTGCCTCGAAAGGTGCCATACCAATACTAGATTGGAAGCTATTATTATAGGAAAATTCAACAAGTGAAATATGATCTTCCCAACTTCCACCAAAATCAAGAACATATGCATGAAGAAGATCTTCAAGAGTTTGATTCACACGCTCGGTTTGTCCATCGGACTGGGGGTGATAAGCGGTGCTAAAATTAAGCTTCGTTCCTAAAGCTTTTTGAAGACTCTTCCAAAATCCACTAGTAAACAATGGATCACGATCACTAACAATAGAAGTAGGAACTCCATGTAATTTAACAATCTCTTTAACAAAGAGCTTGGCCAAAAGAGGAACAGTTCGGTTAGACCGAACGGGAATACAATGGGCGGATTTAGTAAGTCTATCAACAATCACCCATAAGCTATCATGACCCGAACGAGAACGGGGAAGGCCATCTATAAAATCCATGGAAATTTATCCCACTTCCAAATTGGAATTTCTAAAGGTTGCAGTAACCCACCGGGCCTTTGATGTTCGGCCTTAACGAGTTGGCAAGTCATGCAACGCTTAACAAAGTTAGCGATGTCAAGTTTCATTCCCTCCCAATAATAAAGTTGCTTCATATCCGCGTACATTTTACTACTTCCGGGATGAATGGTAAATTTAGAACGATGAGAATCTTCTAAAACATCCTTACGAAGATCACTAATATTTGGCACGATAAGTCTACCAAATCTCCGAATGCCGCCACGAGAATCGATATCAAAGTCTTTCAAACCTTCAATATCAATTTTATCCTTAATATTTTGGCCCAGAAGAGCCAATTCAGGATCCAACCCTTGAGCTTCAAGAATGCGGTCTGAAAGAGAAGGATGAGCCTCAAGGCTACATAAAACAAGAGATGAACATAAATCGATAACACGGTCTCGAATTTCACAAGTGGATAAAATCTCGAGATCGTTCCATTCAGATATCATCATAGAAACAACCGCCTGTTGCTTTCGACTAAGTGCATCCACAACGCGATTTCCCTTTCCGCGAGTATAAAGGATATCAAGATCATATGGTGCAAGAAATTCGAGCCAACGCTGTTGACGCAGATTAAGTTCCTTTTGAGAGAATAAATATTCAAGGACTTATGATCAGTATAAAGAACAAATTTCTCTCCTAAAAGATAATGACGCCAAATACGAAGGGCGAAAACAATAGCCGCGAGCTCTAAATCATGAGTGGCATATCTAGTCTCAACAGGCTTCAATTGCCTAGAAGCATAAGCAATAACACGTTCTCTTTGCATAAGAACGGCACCCAAACCAACGCGACTAGCATCGGTATAAACAACGAAATCTTGATTCCCCTCGGGAATAACGAGAATAGGAGCATCAGAAAGAAGTTCTTTTAATTTCTGAAAAGAAGCTTCACATTTGTCCGACCAAATGTATTTAACACCTTTCTTCGTCAAGCTAGTGAGAGGCACGACAATCTTAGAAAACTCTCTGATAAAACGACGGTAATAGCCGCCAATCCGAGAAAACTACGAATCTCTGTCACACTCTCCGGTCTCTTCCAATCATGAATCGCTTCAATCTTTGAAGGATCCACGGAAATTCCAGATTCGGAAATAATATGACCGAGAAACTTCACACGAGATTGCCAAAAGTGGCATTTAGAAAATTTTGCCTTTAATTGATTACTCCTAAGAGTTTCCAACACAATCCGAAGATGTTTTTCATGCTCCTCCTCGGTTTTAGAATGCGCAAGAATATCATCGATAAAGATGAGAACAAACCGGTCGAGGAAGTCTTTGAAAACTCTATTCATAAGGTCAACGAAATAAGCCGGAGCATTCGTTAGACCAAATGGCATAACAAGCCATTCATAAGATCCATAGCGAGTATGGAACGATGTCAAAGGAATACTATCCTCTGCAATACGAAGCTGATGGAAACCGGTATCCAAGTCCAATTGTGAAAAGACTCTAGCACCACTAAGTTGATCGAATAGATCATCAATCCGAGGAAAAGGATATTTATTTTTGATAGTAAGATCATTAAGCTTGCGGTAGTCAACGCAAAGCCTAAGTGTTCCATCGGATTTCTTCACAAAAATAGCTAAAGCTCCCCAAGGCGAGGAACTAGAGCGAATAAATTGCTTCGTCTCCAATTTGGATAATTGTTACGCATCTCCTCGTTTTCTTTATTGGACATACGATACGGAGGAAGAGTGATAGGTTGAGCTCCAGGAATAAGATTAATTCTGAACTCAATTGCTCGCTTAGGTGGTAATCCTAAAACGGGCTCGAATATGTCGGAAAATTCACGAACGACGTGAATAAGAGAAATAATATCACCCTCATCATCATCATCGTCATCACGAGGATTTAAAGAATATAAAGATGCAACCAAGCTGGAATCTGAATCTTTAAGATTAATAGAAATCTGCTTAACAGATTGAGGATGTCGAAGATGAATAGTCCGCTCAGGACATAGGTATGAGCTTCATAACGGTTAAGCCAATCCATTCCCAAAATAATTCCAAAGCCTAAATAACGCATGACATGCAAATCGGCTCGGAAAGAAAAATCACACAAAATAATCTCGATATCTTTACACCATAAACTGATTGTCGCGGATCCACCAACCGGATTCGCAATTCTCAAAGAAGTCATTAAACACAAAACATCCAAAGAAAAAGTATCAACAAGTTCTTTTGATATAAAAGAATGGGACGCACCCGTATCAAAAAGAACTCGAATCGGATGATCACGAAATAAAATAATTCCATCCAGAATAGAATGAGAAATACCTTGGCCACGAGATGTGTTGCCAGGGGCTTGAGCAACATTAATCTTTCCCTCCTTCCTATTTGAAGTTTGGGACATACATGCGTAAAATGGTTCGGGCTTTTGCAATAGCGACAAGTACGAGGCTTTGAACACTTGTTCGCAAAATGGTCTTTCGAACCACAATTATAGCAATTCCCTTGAGTAGAGGAAAAGGTCTTTTCAACAGGAGTTGCTTGCCTCCCTTTCTTATTGGGATAAGGGCCTTTGAATTTGTTTGGCCTTTTCTTGTTGTTGAAGTTTAGTTTGGAACCCACCACTTCAACATCATTCTCCCTATCTGCCTCTTCAAGGCGAAGAGCGATATCAACAAGTTGGTCGTAAGAAACTTGTAATTTTAGAAGTAATGGCTTCGTGAGACTTTTTTTTAAGCCATAGACGAACCTCTGGTTCTTCTTTAAAGGGGTGTTGATGTATTCAACCCCATATTTGGAAAGCGACTCGAAGGAGGCGACGTAATCAGTCACGGAGGACTCACCTTGAACAAGGTCTATAAAACGTCGAGCCAATGTCACTTTCTCTGCTTCTGGTACAAATTTCAACTCGAAGCGTTCCTGGAATTGCTCCCAGGTGAGATCCGCTTCATTAATCTCAGAAATAAGAAGCTCGTACCAGTCCAATGCTCTTTCTCGGAGCATACTAGAGGCCACCTGAACTCGGTGAAGGTCAATAAGATTCATGCGAGAAAAGATTCGATCGCATGACCTTAGCCAAGCCTGTACTTCAATAACAGTTTCGGAACCTTTGAATGGCTCCCCACCCAAATTAGTGTAATCGCTGCACAAGCGTGCAAATCCCGACTTTGGGTGAGTAGGTTCCGGGTTAGCTCCAGCTGCTTGAGCATTCGTCACTAAATCAAGAAGCTGTTGAGCAGTCATAAAAACTCCATCCTGGGGTGGAGTGCTAGATGGTACGGCTCTGGGGCGGCCTAGTCTAGACATTTCTCTTCCTTTAGAAAGAAAGAAGAACAAGAAGAAGATCATTCACCAAATTGAATATCAAGCAATCTTGATAGATAAACAAGGAATCATAAGGAAAATAGGATGAATCGGTACGAAGACTCGAATTAAATCCTAAAGCACGACTCCTAAGAAAGACTTAGGACGATGATCCTTGTTAAAATATTCCATATTGTTCCGAAGTTTGGCTCTGATACCAAGCTGTGACGCCCCACCTCTATACCCACGCTAGAAAAGAACACTACGGAGTAATGCTGTCAACTAGCACGGGGAATAAGGCTGTTGAGGAGCGACCATCTGTATAATTGCTTTGCGCGAGCACCGATATGTCAGATAGTATAACATGCATTTTATCTCAAGAGGAAATCCGACATACCGATACAAACACAAAGCTACTACACAGTGGCTATAATAATCTTCGGAAACAAATATAGAAATAAGCATATCACAAATCAGTCACAGATAATTCATATCACAAAGGCGGAAGAAGATATGAATAAATAACTAACACATGAAAGTGTATATCGGAGTAGTGGTCAAAAAGATCCACAATAATACAAAAGAATAGCAACACGTGCTATACAAAAGAATACAACTATGAGTCTATATCTCAAGTGTATACTACAAAATAAACTACTAATCTAAGTAGTTTGCCAAAAGTCAGAGTAATGAATCCCTGGGGAGAAGTCAAGCAGAAGCACCTGTAACATCTCCGTCTGAACCGAGTATTATTTAATAAGAAAATAATAAACGGAGCAGTCTAACTATAAATATCAGATGAAATGATATAGAGTAAGAGATATGACTAAACACATAATAATCACAATACCAAGCTGTGATATATATAAGTAGTTGAAAATCATCAAGGGATTAATCAATGTCACAAAATCTACACAAGAATCAAAGAAATGTCATACTCCTTATTTCATTCATCAAACCACAATTATTGATGATTATATCAATGTCAATCACAAAAGTCAATGACACACAAATTCACCAATGCACAAATATTGATAAAACTTATCAATGGAAATTACGAAAATTGGTGAAGCATAAATCCTAGAAATCGTCTCAAGAAATCCAGTCAATGACACACGAATTCACCTATGCACAAAAATTGATAAATCATATCAATAGAAATCACAAAAATAGGTGAAGAAGAAAATTCCAGAGTTCGACACACGAAATCCAGAAATCACACAAAATAGGGGGGAGGCCTATCACACGAACGGGAACAAGAAAACTCACCAACATATGTATCACACGAACGAGACGCTATCTCATGGTAGCTAGCCATTAATTTTTGACACACGAACGGCCCGAAGACCATGGGGCGCTACCCCACATATGTGAGTTGAAACTCACACAAACGGGGTTTAGTCTCCCTCGTAGACAAAGAGACATCGCACATTGCTAGTCTAAATCACAAAAATGATCGTCATGATCATCAAGAAGTGTCAATCACAGTAAGCTAGTAAATATATGAGCTTAGCTTCATGTCCCATAACCACTAGCTTAACTTAAATATTTACGAACAAATTGTAGATCTCCACTAGAAAATTGTCACAAGAGATTCAATCGAACAAGTCCAAGAATTAACCGGCGAAGTAAACGCAAGCATTTCATACCACTTGTTTTACTAAGCCGTTTAATTAGATTTCTCATACGAGTGAGGTAAAGGTTTGTATATACTAATAGATTGGAAAACGGTTTTATAAACGAATTTAGTATTAAAATAGAATTGAAATCGTTTGAGGAAAGAGTTTTGATATTTACTACTAGTATCGAAACCTTTATATTTTTAAAGTGACAAAACACGAAAATGATTGTAGAACAATCAACCACCAAAATTCACATTCAAAGGCGTGAATAAAAATCCAAGAAATCGATCCGAATCCATCAAAATGGGTATTCCCAAAAATTCCAAGAATAGAAGTCATTAAAGTCGTAGCAACAACAAGTGGGAAATAACACGAATCGATTGAATTTGGAAACCAAGCAAAAATATGCACAAATAGGCACAATTAGGCAAATAGGTGCAGGTCAGTCGACTGACAAAAAGGTCTAGTCGACTGGACCAGAGGCATGAAAAAATAATTTCCTGGAGTCAGTCGACTGACCTAAAAATTCAGTCGACTGATTGCAGGGAAAACGGAGGACCCGAGCCTCTGTTGGTTGCCTTCGGAATGCCTATATGATACAGCCAGTCGACTGACTCAAAGGTCCAGTCGACTGACTGGCATCAAGGCTGTTTTCCAGCCTATAAAATGAAGATGCAATCCTCTTCAAAATGAAATCGGGCGAACATGGTCACTAGGGGTTTATGCAAATCGACTACCCGGCCCTATAAGCTCTTCGATGCATGACCAAAAACAAGTTCAAACAACAAAGCTATGATTTTTGAAATTTGAACTCAAAACACTAAAAATTTGGAATGTTCACAAAACCTATCCATCAAAATCAAATACACAAGAATATGTGTTAGGAATTTATTCCTAACAATCGAAGATAATCATAGACATAGATGTGAGATAAAAATCTCACCTTTGAACCCAAACGATTGAAGAAGATGCTTGAAAGCAAAGGAGAATCAACCACTCTTCAAAATGCAACTCAAGAAGCTTGATTCTAAGCTTTAAAAGAAGAACATTCCCAAAGTTAGGTTTAGGAATTTTTGAAATTGATAAGAGATTGAGTTGGAGAAGAAGAATAGAAGCTTACCAATGGGTTCTTCTATTAGTTTGGAGCTAGAACTTGATTTGCAAAAGAAAACTATGGTTTTGGAGTTTTAATTTCCCATCTCTCCCACCATTGTTGCTTTAAAACTGAAAAGAGGAGAAAGTGAGGGTGAATGGGGAGGAGTGGCTCAGATTTGAGTATAAGTTAAACATAGGGCTGAGCCCAAACCCAAACCCAAACCCAAAGTGAAAAAGTAGCAAAAATCAACTTTCTTCAAACATATCGAAGCTTATACTCAAAAAGGTCGCAAACGGCATTTTATACTCAATGGGAGTGGTCCCGAGTCCTAATTCGACCGTATGCAAAAAGTAGCTTTTCGGACTAAATTCCGAGTATCGATAAAATATTTAAATAAAATATTTAAATATAAAATCGACAAATATGCAGGTTGTTACAGTATCAGAGCAGAAGGTTAAGCGAGAACCTTGGCTCGAGTGGGATTACTCATTATGGATAGGGTCGATGGTATCCTAGAATGAGTTGAGTGAATATATATATATGTATGTATGTATGTATGTATGTATGTATGTATGTATGTATGTATGTATGTATATATATATATATATGAGAGCGTACTTGTTATTTTCTTATATAAAGATTTTAAATGATTTTATATAAGAATATATTTTGATATATAAAGTAATATTTCTTTCTAATAAATATTAAGGTAATTGGTTGTTAAATTATTGGAATTAAATTAAGTGAAAATAGAAATACAACCAAACTGAAATTGAATAAAGATAAGTTTGAAATGGATTTAGACTGAAATTTAAATCTTGAATTTGGGGAAAGGTTTCAGAATAAGATAATAATGAATTGGTTTCTAGATATGATAATCTGGTTATTATCATAAATAATTGTTTTGTTTAATAATAAAATGTGTATTAATAAGTAAGAAAAATGAAATGTTTTAGGGAAGTAAAACATTTAGGCAAGTATGACTTATAAATTGGAACTGAAGATGATCTAAATTTTGAAGTTTTAAATCTGGGTCCAGAATTTGAAAATTGTTTCAAAATGATAAAGAAATAATATTATGTATTTGAATGAAAGGGTCCTATTTCAAACAAGAGTTGTTTGAAAATTTAATGAAATTTGTTTGAATTAAAACCAAAGGTGGTTTAAATTTTAAAATTTGGCTTGATGGGCCAAGAAATAAATATGTATATGTATGGATATGCGTAATATCAAAGATGGTTTGAAATAAACTCTACGTGCTGAGTTTTAAATTCTTATTTGGAATAAGATGAGAAAACCCAAAGTGATATAAATTTTGAACTTATAAGTGGGAAAGAATTTTGGAATTAAAGTGGGAATTCAAATTTGAGTAAGGTTAACGAGATTTAAATTGAATTTAACTTAGAGGAAGTTAAATAAGTTTGAATAAACAACCTGATTGGAAATTTCAAGATGAAATTTGAATTTAACTTGGGAAGTTAAAGTGGTTAAGTTGAATTGGGAGTTTGTGTGATCTCAAAATAGGGTTGAGATTTGGAAATTGGAAGTGGATGGATATTTTAAATTAATTTGAATGATACCATCCCGTTGTTATTAATAATCTTTAAGCTGAAATTGGATTTGTTTAAATAAATGAAGATATGGGTTGTGGTGATATATCCATTATTGAGATAAAAGGGAAATTAAACATTAATTTGAAATTAAGGATATGGAATCACTTTAGACTTAAAGTTTGAATGTTTAAGATAAAACTTCAAAGGTTTGATTTCAAAATTGAAATTTGGTGATAAATTGAATTTCTAAGATTTAGCTGTTTAAAAAGGATTTGAGTTATTATTTGAACTTTGAAATAGGATTAAAAATGGGATTTCGATTCAGAATTAAACGGTTTAAAGATATAAGTTGATTTGATTTAAAGAATTAAATCAACATTTAAAAATTTTAACTCGAATTTATATAATTTGAGATGATTTAAAAATGGAATTTGATTTGAATTTAGAAAAGAAACTGAGGATTAATTCAACTTGAATTAGGGTTAAATCAATTTCAATAGAAATTGAAGTTATTTAAATTGGAATTGAGTCAATTTAAATGGATGTGGAAATTTGAATTGAATTGATGAGAATGGAGATTGGGAATTGAACAGTTTGACTCTGGACTATTTTAAAAATAAATTGTTTTATTATAAATTTATTTTTTTTCTTTTTATAAACTATTTACTGTACAACTTTTCTCTTTAAACCTAAAACTATCTTATACTTGTTTTGCAACTACTTTTGGAACTATTTTACAACTGTTTTATAAACTAATTACTACCTTTCAACTATTTTATCACTAATTACTATTTTATAACTATTTTGCAATTATTTAAAATTTATATAATTATTTAACTATTTTATCATTACTTAACTATTTTACAGATATTTTACAAACTAATAATTATTTTTCAAATACTTGTCTATTTCAAAAAATTTCAAACTATTTTCTAAATTTAAATTGGACAGAGTTCGAAATGTTTATCATTTATACATCCATTTGAAATAAGAATTGAGGTGATAATCCAAATGAGGATTTAAGCAATTGTGAATAGGTGAATAGAAATTAAAGTGAATGTGAATAGAAAAGAAGGTTGATTTGGCTAATAATCAATAAAGATAATACGTAGGATGTACGTATTTTATTCTGTTCGCATAGTGATTTGATTCTGATTCGAGCACAGAATTTCGAGATAGTTTATCGACCCAAGTTGGGATTTTTCACTCGAATTTCGATGACGAACCTGGAAATGGATTGTTGATTGGTTCTTGATATACTCTATCATAGTTATGGCTATGCAAGGAGAATGACAGTTTCTGATCAAGAAACCAGATTTAAGTCCGCACTAGGAAGTCGGGTGGACGATACTAGTTCTGAAGAGAAATTATGTGATCGAGTGAGCAATCAGATTGATATTGAAAAACGGATGATATGTGTACATCGTACGGATTGGAATGAAATTTATATTGAAAGTTTGTGGATAAGAACTGTAAAATGGTTTTTGAAATGAAAGTATATTTTGTGAAATATACAATGAATAAAAGTGAAAGTTGGATATTTCTATGATGATAAGTAAAATGGAAACAACTTTATAAAAAGAGTAATCAAATTTGAATATTTGATTTGGAATAAACAAAGTTATGTATCTTTGTTACATATATAAGATAAATCTCCCCTTGTTGAATCTATAGCTAGAAGAAAAGGGTTTTGAAAATATTTGAAGTATAAAAGGGGTTTTATACAAGTTTGAAATGATCCAAAGATTTTTCAAGGTTATATATATATATATATATATATATATATATATATATATATATATATAAAGGATCATATGAGAATGATGTTGGAGGAAAGGTTTTTTTGAAACATATGGATTTGGAAAGGCTTTTGATTTTTGGGTAAAATCAATATTGGAATTCGGAAAATCCTAATTTGAGAATTATCGATTTTGGGATAATCAATTTTGAGAAAGGAGATTTATTTGAGATTCATACTAGGTGTATGATTTGGAAGATACTATATGTGTATAGTATAAAGTGTTTTGAAAATGGCTTTGGGGAAAAGGGCGCTCCCTTGAAATGAACTTCTCAGGAGTGCCATAGGTTAGTACTGCCTTGAACCCTAAGGGGGTTTCTAAAGTTGATCATGTGAGGAGTCCGGATAAAACTAGTTCCTGAGGATTTTGTGTAGTGTGTAGCGAAAGTCGAGGGGGCTGATGCCTATAGAGGCATTTGAGTTATGCTGTGACGACAGTTTAACTCGATATCACTACGATCTACTACAGACCATAGTGAAAGTCATGTGTGCCGCTGAGAGCCAACAGTCTACGTTTGATTTTATATCGGTAGACTGCGACCTATGGTAACATAGCGAAAGTCGTGTGTGCCGCTGAGAGCCAACAGTCTGCGTTTGATTTTACATTGGTAGACTGCGACCCATGTGCGAGTGGAGAAGTTTCATTTTGGCAGAGAAAATTGAGGGTGCTGATGCCTACAGTTACATGGACTTTTGTTGGGATGGCAACGTAACCCTAGAATGTAACAGCGATCTGTAGCGGGTTCCATGGCGTAATCGAGGGACGGAGTGCCTACTGTTACATGGACTTTTGCTGCGGTGGCAACGTAACCCAGGATGTAACTGCGACCATGGATGGGGGTGATGATTTCCAGAGCATTCTCACCAAAGATATTTCCTCTATTTTCAAAAATGTTTTCTATATTTTCAATAAAATTATTTTCCAAGTATTTTCACTAGGTGTTGAAAATGGGTCTGCTAAGTACATATAGATTTCCAGTCTTACGCCTGATCAACGTATGACCAAATTTCTATAAGAACGAAGATGGACTTATTGAAACATCGGGTTATAAAAGTATTTTTATAAAACTATTTTGGCAAAATTATATAGATTTTAAAGTACTTTGAAAATGATCAAAAGTGATTTAATTAATATTAAGTATTTTAATAAAATTCTGGTCTCGTACCTTTTCAAGGGCGAAAAGATTCTAAGGGGGGAGGAATGTGATAACCCGGATTTTTGGGCATCTGTAATTGATAATATAATTGGGTTAATTAATAGGAATACTGAATTATAGATTAAACGAATGAATCTGATCAAATAAATAATTATATTTGCAATTGTGTGGAATATATATGTACATAGATTTTAAATAAAATTATTGATTATATATTTAATTTGTGTTGCTTAATACATACATATATTTGAGTTGATTTCAAAATTGGACTTTAAATTGAAAATGAATTTGAATTTGGATTTAAATTTAAATCTAAAAGATAATATCTCAAAATAAATTGGATTTAAGATAATGTTTCTAATTTTTATAGATATATAGGTACATTTTGAATAGGAAGCTTTGTTTGAATTTAATCCAATGTTTTTCAAAAAGGGTATTTAAAATAAAATGGAGCAAAGTAGGATTTAATAGGGGTTCATACTTTCTTTAAATATATATAAGTTGTATATATAAAGGTGTTAAGCATAAAAGAAACATAAGTATAATAGAAATTATATATATAAGTGTAAAAGTAATATAAATAAAGGTTTTCTTTTACATTTGTAAGGTAATAAAAACATGTATTGGCATGTGTAAGTTAAAATAGCATGCATGAAACAAATGGCAACATTTATTTTCTTAAAATTAAATTGTGTAAGTAAGTGTTTTAAAAAAAATGAAAATGAAATGAAATGAAAACAAAAGGCAAAGATGAATATCAAGTTCAATTTATCTCAGCAAAACCTGAAGCAAAAAAAATAAAATTCAAAGTGCGAATCAAAATTCTGTCCAATCCATTATACAATTAAGTCCAGATCAAACAAGATCAACTTAACAACAAAATTCAATACCAGATCAAACTCAAGTAATTCCAAATTAAAGCAAAACTTCCAGGTTCTCTGTTCAAATAAAAGCAGGTGAGTAAACAAATTCTTAATAAAGCTTAAGATTTGTTTGATGATCTGATGCTTGGAATATATCTCTGAAATTTGTTTTCCATGTTTGTATAACATGATTGCATGTATATATGTATACTGATACTTGTGTCTATGTCAGTGTTTCATCACTTTTGCTCTGTACTTCATTTACAGACTTCAAATAAGATCAAAATTTAATTCCTTCCCACCTAACCATCTATAAGTCATGATGTATGAGTAAAGTATGTTTGAAATAACAAAATTTTTGATTTAAAAATAGTTTCAAGAAATATTTGTAGGTAGTTTTCCTCTTGAAGGTAAATTACAGAAAAAAACTAAATTATACTAAAAATTTGATTTCATAATTAATGGATTCATGAATAAAATCTGATTTTCTTTCAAAAACTATGCTTTTTCAAATTGAAATCATGATTTTTATGGATGTAAATCGAGAGGAATAGTGAGTTGAATGCAATTTGGGTTTCGGTCGTTTTTCGATGAACGACGAGGTTAGGGTGGTAGGGATCATTGCTGAAGCAAGCTTGGAAAATGGTGATCTTGGCAAAAAAGCTCGGAGTAATTCTCGAGCGACAAGGTGGCCGGACAGCAATGGAGTAGGGTTTTGGGTCAGTTTTGTTAGTCGATGGGTTCGTGAGTTTTGCATTGCCGTGGAGATGACAGAGGGGATCGCGATTGTGGGAGTGGTTGCTGGAAGGTGTGATGGAGCTTAGGTGAAGTGTGCTAGTGATCTTGTGGTCGGAGGCATTGGGAAGACGAGGATTTCTTGTCATGGTGGTTTTCCAGTTTGGTCGAGAATGCCTTATTTCGATTCGCTTGGTTTTCGTTCGATCTGGGTTCGAATGTGTGGTCGCGTGGGTTTTGCTGGTTGTCGAGCATCGCCGCGATGACTTATGGTGGTCGGAGGTGCTGGTGTACGTGCACCACGTGCACATCGTGTTTGGAGTTGAGTAGCTCGGGTGGGTTCTCGTGCGAGTGAAGGAATGACTCGAAGTAGTTGATTTGGGTGATTGGCTCGGGTTTGTTAGTTTGGTTTCAGTAAGGAAAATATTTTTTTTAAAAGGAAAATTAAGTTTAAATTTCAAAAGCAGGTTCTTCCAAATAAATGGCAATCAAGAATTTTGAGAATGTTTTAATTTAATATATTTCAAGATTTGAAATGTTTAAAATAGTTTATTTTAAAAGTAATTAGCTAAATTAATTTTGAATTGTAATTCAAAATGTATTTTCAATTAAAATTATTAGATCTGGTTTTTTTTTAAGAAAACTCAAACAAGTTTGAACAAGAATATTTCAAGTTATAAAGTTCATTCGAAGTAATTATAAAATAGAGTTTTAAAACTATGTTTCAAATTTTATTTAAATGGATAAGTTTAAAGGATTTGATAATTAAGTTTCTAAAGATAAATATTTGTTAAATTTAAATTAAATATGTTTGAAAAGGGTTCAAGGATTTTAATGGTTAAATTAAGATGTTTAAATTGCTTTTAAATTATAATTGATTTCTAAATAGGGATTAATGATATAATTATGTAAATCAATTAAAAATAAAGTATTCTCTTTAAGTCCTTAAGATTTTGATTAATTTGAGATACTAAATTTGTAGAAAATATAAAGGTTAATTGATTATTGTTACTGATTTAAGAATGGTTAATTAATGTAAGTGATTTGTTAATAAGTAAAAAGTTTAATTAAGATAAATGATTTTCTTAATTAATTAAGGATTTTTAAATATAAGAAGTTAACTAGTTATTTTATTAATGATTAGTTATTTGTTGGGTTAATTTAAATAATCACTTAATTAAGAGAAGTAATTAAAGAATTGTTAATAGTTAATGGAGAACATTAACTTGGGATTATTAGATAATTAATTAATGTGATTAATTTGAATAATTAGTTATATTAATTAATTAAAGATAATCATTTATGGAAATTGATTAAGTATAATTACTTAATGAAAGTAATTAGAGGAATTAATTACTCAAGGTAATTAATTAAATTTATGTGATTAGTTAAGTTAATTAATTAGTTTAATTAATTTAAATAATCATTGGATTGAGGGTTAAGTAAAATTACTTAGAGTATTTTATAAAGCATAATTACTTGGTGAAGTAATTAGTGGGTAATTACTGGATGAAATTAATTGAGGAATGGTAGTAGTTTTGGGTTTAATTAATTTGTGTAATTAATTAAGGATAATTACATAATGTAATTAGAGAATGATTAATCAAGGATGATTAATCAAGATGAATAACTATGGGATGATTAATTGATTGAATATAATTAATTAATGTTAAATAAGCAAGGTTTAAGTAATAAAGTAATTAATTTAATTCATTGGTAGTTAATTAAATGAATTAGAAATGGTATGACTAATTTGTCTTGCTTATGAATGATTGAATGATATTTGAATGCCTTGGATTATTTGTTATCCTTGATATGTGATTGTGATGCTTTGTGAAATGAAACGTTTTTTGTAATATGATATGGTGGGTTGAACGAAGATAATGATCTATGATGATTTGCTGTGTAAAACTGACATCCAGTATTTAAAATTTAATCACTTGAATAACTTGGGATAAGATGACATTGGATTTGAAGAAAGCGGAGTCAGGTATTAGTTAAACCTGAAACCACTTCGATTCTTTATAAATTGATATGTGGAATCAATAGGCTGAAATGGAATGATTTAAGTGAATTGGACCATTTAATCTAAGTTTGGTGCTTAGAAATTGATGTGTATGTAAGTGATGTCTATAATGACTAGCGAAGTTGTAAATTGATACAAGTTACCCCGGGTTTTATGTAAGTTTTATGTTGTTGTATTCCATGTTAGATAGGTTTACTCACGCTGGTTTTCAGCCTGACCCGGGTGTTTCTTTGATGTAATGCTCGGGTCAGACCGAGTATTACATATTTTTAAGTAAGGACGTTCTGGAGCTCAGGAGACGAGCAGGATGGAAGGAACGTATGGAGTGTTTCCACTGTGGTATATTATTGTATATCTGAGACATATTGATTGTGTCTATCCAGTATTTGAATATATGTTGTAACTCTGATGCATTAAAGTGTAATTTGACAAGTACAGTTTTCCTTTGTATAACTGTTATTATTTGTTATTATATTTTATCCGCTGCGAATGTGAGATGTTGGTATTTTGTTCTTCTTTTCTCCTATCTCTTTCTTCTTTTCCCTAACATCTGGAATTTTCTGCATCGAAAATTCCGGGTTATTACAGTTTGAGTTGACATGTGTGGTTTGTTGTCAATTTAAACCGTCCAAAAAGGTGGGTCGTTACATATACACTAGACAAAAAAATTTCTCAACATTTCAATAATTAATAATTGTAATAACGACCTAATTAGCATTCAATAAGTTATATCAAATAATCAATGGGGTATTATGAAACTATAACAACAAATTAAACCTAATTTAACAAATCAAACTTAAATATTGGGTTTAGGAATTTAACATTCTTGCCAAGAAATATGTAATGGAGCTAGCGGAAAATCAAAAATTTCAACATGCTGGAGGCATGGAAGGCTATTGACGGCATGGAGGAGGGGCTAGAGGAGGGTTTGAAGGAAGGGATGGCTGATTTGGGGGAGCAAAAGAAATGAAGAAACTGTTGGCCTAGAGCAGCAGGTATTCGCGAATTTTCGACGGCTACCGACGACCGCCAACGGAACTATTAACGACGGCTTCCAATGGCTTCCGATGGCTAGGTTATTTTAGTTTCAATTATGCTACGGAGATTACTTGCCGTTGCTAATTTAGTGATATGCCATCGGCGGCCATCAAAAATAGCCGTTGCTATTTACTATGCATCTAGTAGAGAATGTATGGGATATTATAATAGCTGGTTGAGTCACTATAGGTACATAAAGAATATTTGGATCAAATTTAGGGCATATTTTCTTATAACTTAATCAAACTTGCTTAAAAATGCTCAATAAGGTATGTTTTCACTTAAATTGTTTTGTGAACTATATGCACTTTGGCAAGTTTTTGATATATAAATGGTTTTCGACCAAATTTTGGTCAACGTGTATGTTATTTATCATATTGTCATTGCCCAAAAAGTCCCTTCGTACAAAGGAGACTACATCAAAATTTTCCAAATTTTTTGAAAGATTGAAAATTTTCTTAAGATTATATTGAATGTGGAAAATGAAGACATTAAAAACAAATATACTTAAATCCTTAGCATAAAATAAGATGAGATACGTGTAGAATCCATATGGAGGATCAAGTTTTCGAGTTTAATGGAAGAGTGTTGAATTGGACGAAATTTAAGTAGTGAGTTGTGGATATCGACTTCCACATAGGAAATTGTGAGGGTGCAATTTTCTTAATGGGGAAAGTCTGTAATAGCACTGCTTCCTACGCTATATAAATTAATAAATTTTAATAAAACAAAAGAATTTGAATTCGATTTGTGGTGATAAATAAATTTATAATAAATTTTAGAGTTCATTGAATTTTATTTTATAAAGATTTAATGTAATAAATTGAATCTAATTAATATATTTCTTTCGAACAATTTATCAAAATCGAACAAATTATTTTAATTGAATATGAAATATTTTAAGGTGTAAATAACTTTTATATAACTAGAATGGTTGAAAAATAAATTATTTTGTAATAAAATAATGAATAAATAAATAAATAAGCGATCGTCGAATTGAATAAAACCGTTTAAGTGGATTGAATCAATTTATACCAAATTGAAATTTATTCAAAATTTAAATTTAAATTTAAATGCATTGGTAATGATCTAAAATTAAATTAGATTAAAATAGGGTCCATGGATATTTGAGCCCAAACCCATTTCCTTTCTCCGTGCTTCCAGATATTTCTCTTCGTCTCTCTACTAAGCTCAAACCGGTTGCTTTTATTTTTGATTTAACCCTTGTATCTCAGGAAAAAAGGGTGAGGAAATAATCAGTTCACACAAATTACAAAGAATATGCTTGTATGCGATCGAAACAGCGACTACTTGCTCGCATGTGATCGAGAGTAGAAGGCACGATGAGGTCGTGTGTCTCGAGGGGGTGCAACTTGGTAGATGACTGGGTTGAGTTTAGGCGATGTCGAAGTGGTTGGAGAAATCGTGAGTTAAGGGGCGGTAGGCGGCTACTTGCGGTGACTGGTGCAAGTATGCTTCGGAGATATGCATTTAATTGGGTGATATATATACTATTATTATGAGATGTCCGACTTTTTAGGAAGAGATGGTGATCGAGTTGAGTTTTAAGCGATGAGAAGATATAAGTGGTGTTGTTCGTGCAGATGCTGGTGGTGTTTGTGCGGGTCGTAATGCGGGCTTGGGTTGGAGTTGAGGGCTGAAGCCTACACCTCGATAGCAGATGCTAACTAGATAGTTCAAGCATCATTTGGTGAGTTTCCCTCACTCACAACTATATCCTTTTCCTTTGCATCATATTTTTATATATATCGATCTATTATGATTATAACACATTACTTGGTTGAATTGATTGGTAAAATTAATTGAATGGTTCAGATGAAATGATTATAGTGATATTGGTTGTTATTGTTGTTGGATAAGGGAGCTTGTGTGTGTTGGATGTCTGAAATGCAACAGTATTGCTATCCGTTTTAATTACAGCCTATGTATTTTATTTATATTGTATACATAGTATGTCTATCGTCGAATATAGATGGAATTCG
This sequence comes from Allium cepa, assembly GCA_030765085.1. Lineage (NCBI taxonomy): Eukaryota > Viridiplantae > Streptophyta > Magnoliopsida > Asparagales > Amaryllidaceae > Allium > Allium cepa. The sequence goes on along the minus strand of CM060931.1, from coordinate 326,736,268 downwards.
ACTCAACCACATGATAAAATTTACGTTAATCATTTTGTTGCTGATTTTGGATAATTTTGCCTCATAATTTATATTCTGGACGTTTATTTGATTTTCTAGTATTGAAATATATATATATATATATTTGAGAGCTTCGATAAATTGTTTTTTGTATTTAAAAATAAATTAAAAGTATATTTAAAAATTAATAAAATTGGTTGGAAATAATATTGGTTTCTTGGAAAATATGTTGGATATAAAAGGTATTTTGAAATTTAATTACTATTGAATATTGGAATATCAAGTGAATATTTGAATTAGAAATTATAATTTGAGATGAAAAGAATTATTTTGGATTTATAAATTTATTTTAAAAATACTAATTAGTCATAGAAAATTATAGAATAATTTATGCAATTAGTTTTGATTTGTAAAGCGAGTTTTGATGATTTGGAAATTATGTACAAAAGTAGTTGGAAATAAATTTGAGTAGTGTTCGGATTATATGTATATTTACATAAATATTAATTTTTATAAAGAACTTCCATGTTTAAATTTTTTATTGAGATTACTATATTTAAACAAAGAATTATTAGTAAATTTTCCATATTCAAATCTTATTTTAAGCATATATATCAAAGGAATTACTCGAAGTACCAATATTTGAGGAGTTATTTATAATTAATGAGAATAACTAATTTAGATATTTTATATATTAGATTAAATAATATTTTATTATATTATTATAATTTCTTATTCCTTTTATGTTGATTTATTTATTATGAATGATTCACTACAGAGATGGTTTTGACTGATGATTTTATATGATAAGGTGATGACGCCTTTCTATTTGATTAGTGTTGCTTTATTCTGTGATGAGAAATTAGAATAAACGGATAAGTAATACTATTTGGGATGTGGCATTCTATAATACTTTTTCACTTATTCTTTGGACTCGTTACATAGAATATTGAAAGAGCGAGTATTGCGTGTGAGCTTCGAATAAATGGACTAGTAACATGTGGTGGTATGAGACGCCGTTGTATTATTTATTCGGTTATTCTATGGATGACACTCATACGACAGTGTGTAGTGCTTGGATGACTAGATGCGGTAGTTTATGTACATTATATACATGTCTTCCTTTGTCTAGTTCCCTTTATGTTTTAGGAGTGAACTAGATTGACCAATATCCACGCTGACGGGCTGATCATGGGGCTGTGCCCCAGATCTGCAATATTATTATTGTTTATGATATTTGATGCGCATCATGAGATAGGTAGATGGTTGCCCCTCTTGTCGCATAGTTGAGCAGTCAGTTACTATAGGGGCACATACCGGTAGTCGTGGTCGAATTGGGTACATGTTGTTGAGCCTATGGTGGATCATTGTCACGATATCGAGATGGGAGAAGTAGTGGTAACCGATGACTGTACGATTCGCGTAATACGGACCACGTATGACTCCTGGAGCAAGTAGATGTGCTATCAATCTCTCATCTAGTTTCGGTATATGTAGTGTATATGTATGTATATGGGTATTAGATAGACATATATTATGTGTGGATGAGATTATACCTGAGACTGTGTCCAGAGTATGATCAACCCCGTATCCTTCTCAAACAGACGACCTATTTATTACTGATTTGTTGTTTCTATCTCTTAGGACCTTTCAGTAGAGAGTTTCGCCTCTCGGAGGTTTTTGTGTCAAGATTTATGAATTTGCACATTGCGACATCAATATAAGCTAGCTAAAATCTTTCATATTGATTTCAATGCTTTGGTAATGGTATATTGAATATGAGATTGAGAGATATTGTGGGCATTACTTTGTCATTTCCTGATCTTACTTAAGGATATCTCATCATTGATGATTTGTAGATTTGATGGTGATTTCAGATATGGATGTTTCACTCATTTGTTATTGTTTTGATGAGATAATAATTAATGTGAATTATATAGGTGATGGCATCTTCATATTAGATGTTGTGGTTGTTGCCATCTTGTTATACCATTGTTTGTATGTCATCGCTATTGTATTATGTATATTCTACATCTATATATATGTACAGCCGTCGATTTAGATATAGTCTAACCCATTTATTATTATTTATATAATACTCAAGTCAGTCCGAGACAGTTCAGGTACAGGGACGATTTGACCAGCTTATGTTTTAGTCAGTTTGGAGGAGACATACATTAGGAAGGTTATATGAAATTTATATGACAACGATTCATTGTATATTTTAATACTAGATGTAAAGTAGTTATAATACATTGAGATAGTTGACATTTGTGATGAGTTGTACTCTTATTGTTATATATATATAATCACAATAATTGACTATGTGTTCTCTGTATTTCATTGTATATTATGTATTATTCTATCTTAGAAGCACACATGTTTAATGCTTAGTACTGTTACTATGTACGTATAGATGGGTTATTCATTTGATGTTTTAATATGCATCGGTGTTAGTCAAAAGGAATATTTACGTATATGCTCTATAGCCTCATTCTCCATACTATCTAATAGTATTACTCTGTAATACTCTTGGATAGTATGGGTATAGAGATGAGGTGTTATAGTGTTTCCTCAACTCGTCCAACACAATCCTCAACTGCGTCTTGTGCTCCTCTTTCTTCTATGAGTGGACGAGATACCATCAATGAACACAAGCACTATCTCACTCAAGTGATCCCTGAAAACATGGTTCGTGGGATCAACAAAGTATGTCAGTGGATTGGTTAGCCCAAATGGCATAACTAAGTACTCATAAAATCTAGGTGGTGTGTGAAATGCTTTAATCAAACACTCGCTTTTGCCACTCTCGGTTGATGAACCCCGACACAAGGTCCATCTATGAGAACACCCTTAATAGGGATAGTCTAACAGGTAATCAATACCAGGGACTGGATGTTTGTTCTTCTTCATCACCATATTCGGCTAACGGTAGTCTACACACAACCACGAAGAGCCATCTGCCTTAGCGGTGGGTACTATAGGTTCCTCCGTACTCAGATATACTCTGTCGAATGAACCCTTGTCTCTATAGGTCATTCACTTACACCACCGGTTCCGTATAGTCTTTGGGTGCTATACAGGCATGAATACTGGCTTAACATCTCTAAGTAGATCAATGCAAACTCGCCTCTCGATGTGATGGTAATCCAATCACCCACTCAAAGACATCATGATAGTCCTACATTATTGGTAATGATGATAATTCCTTAAGCGGGATCTCGAGCGAGCAGATAAAACCTCCCATCACCGCATCTTCTGATGCATAGCTCAACTCAAGCCAACACTCATCCCTCGTCACTATCCTTTCAGAAAACTCTCGCAATCCACCACTACTCTGTATCTCTATATCCGTCCATCTCCAATATGATACCTATAACGACCTGAAAATTTAATGGTTTTAATAACATAATTAATTGAATTTTGTGAAATTTTAAATAATAAAATTTGGAAATCAAAATTTAATATTTGGAATACGTCTAATTAAACATAGCTATTCGTAAATTTTTGTTAGAAAATATGGAAGTTTATTTTATTGTAATTTTATTTCAATTCAAACCAGTTAATATTTGATGATAATAAAATATATTCCAAACCTGAATATTTTTATATAACAAATTTGTAAATCATCTTCTGAGTAAGATATCATCTTTCATTTTCCCAAATTTGAACATTATTGCTTCGTTTATCTTATTTTCGACAGATTTGCAGCATTTTTTGTACCGATATCGACTTTTGATGGGATGATCGTACCACTAATATCTGTATACTGATTTGATCGTCTCGTCGTGCTGATCTCTGCGTTATATTTAATTGTGTGGTTCAGTGTCTAATACGCAGTGGGAAATCAATAAACGACTTCATATCGGTACGTAGCCGATTGTGAACTTTTTTTTCCATCTACCCACCTATTCAAAAACCCAATAGCCATTTCCTCTATTCATTTCTGAAATCAATCTATGGCATTTCAATATTCCGTATCGGTCGCTGTTTCATTGCTTTCCTTGGTTCATTTTGTTCTTACGTTTAAACAAATTCAATATAAATGCAAATTACTTTTTCCTGCTCAAAATTTCACTCAACCATTTTGGCATACCTACAAGTGCCGATTATCCACTACCCCAGCCTCTCTAAAGCTTGTCAAATCATAGGCTTCCCAACCCCTCATCTTGCCGGACTGCCACCGCGCCACGCATGCTCCAACCTTGCCTTCTTTTCCTTCCAGCACTTGATGCAGTTGAACGCCATCGCCACTCCTGCCTTCTGCCTCAGCCCTGCCTCCGCTCGACCAGCCTACCTCTCCTCCACACCACCGCCGGCTTGCTCACTGACACCCTGCGCGCCACAAATTCATGCCGCTCTTCCACACCTCCTTCTTTTGCCGAACTTCCTATGGCCTTCAACATGCATCACGACCCGATCTATCATCATCCCCTAGTTGTTGCCTTGTTTCCTGACCACAGCGAGTAAGCAACTTTCTTTGCTTCTTATATATGAAATATATTGATTTTTTTGTTGTATATATATATATATTGTTCGACTGTATACTCTAGATATATATATATATATATATATATATATATATATATATATTGTAAATGTCAGTTAGAATATACGGTAGTATATATGCTGAGGTTTTTGTATATATATTTTAAATATGTTTGTGTATATATACTTGTTATATATATATATATATGAGATCTGTTGAGCTTTAGACTATAAGTTTATACAAGTTGCAGATAAACTATTTGTTTATATGTGTATATCTAAGTTGTATAAGATATATATTTTATTTATATCATATATGGTCTATTAGTTATATATACAGGTGTGTGTGTGTATATATATATACATTGATAACCGATATATGATTTATAAGTTGTACCATGCTTTACTATAATATTGGTGTATATATATATATCTGAATATATATTAGCTTGCATATATAACGTGGGATAAAAAAATTTAAGTATAAAATATGTTAACATATCAAGTATGCATATATTCATATTTATCTGTATAAGATATGTGGACATACTTATATATATGTTACATAGATTATAGTTTAATTTTACGTCAGTGCAAAAGTTAGTTTATGTATACACACACTTATGAATGTCTGTTAACTAGTTGTACACATGCATTAGCTTGTAATTTTTAATATATTATGAAATTGTATTCAAGGCATTATGTGGCATATCCAAAATATATTGGTATTTTGATTATCCCGGATATTGGTTTTAAAAGAAATATGTATATATAGATCTTATTTTGATGGATATTTTAAGTTGAATATGGATTTTATGAAAATTTACCATATTATATGTTTATTTTGTTTCAGTTATTTAAATGTGTCCACTTGTACCAATTATCTTCATCGATCCAGTCTGATTGTTTCGTCTATTCCTATTTATCAGCTCTGTTCCTTGAATCGTGTCCATGTAGTGATGCTTTGAAATTCGTAGTTCATTTCTTTGTCCATCCTCTCTAACCTCGAAAGGTGAGCATTCACTCACGATTAACGTTCTTATATTCATTAAATTTGATTTCAATTGTAACGACAATTGAAATATGCTGCTATTTGTTATTTACATTGCTATATATATGCTATTATCTTTATTTGTTCACCTATGACATCTGACACCATTATCTGTTATTTATATTGATGATATATGCCTGTTATATTATTATCACATCTGTTATCACTTTGCAAGTTCCTGTTAGTATAGAATTCGCTATGGGTTGAAACTATACATACCCGAACGATCTGTAGAATATGAGAAAATTGTTATGGGTTGAAATGATAATCCCAAGCGATTTTCATTGAATTGAATTTGGGATTGCGGGTTGAAATGATATATACCCGTGTATATTTAAATTGCGGATTGAAATGATAAGTATCTATATTACTTGACCATAGGATGGAAAATTATATACAGACACTTTTGGTCAATATATATATATATATATATTGAAATGATTTCCAAGGTATTGAAATAGAATTTATTTAAGAATTATACTTAAATAAGTTTGATTTGAAATTTATTAAATTTGAGATTATAAAGATATGATTTTATAACTTGATTTTTGATTAAAAGTGATTTAAATGAATATTTCAAATTTACATAAATTGAAATGGTATATTTAGTTTTATTTAAATTTGAAATTGGAAGTTTTATTTAAATGTTATTTGAATGATTAAGTAAATATTTCAAAATAAATCACATTAAAGTGAATTTATATATATATATATATATATATATATATATAGAATTTTCAAATCTAGTTTTGAAATGTTTGAATATTTAAACTTTCAAAATATTGAAATTGAAATGGTTTATCTTGTGGTTAAAAATCTGTATTTGAAATCGATATAATTTGAAATGGTTTATTGAGTAAGTGAAACAAATTGAAATTGATGATTTGAGATTTGATTAAATTTGAATTTTGGAATTCGAGTTGATTTGGAATCGATTTGTGAAATTTAAGGAAACTATTTTGTTATATAATGTATTTTTAAATTATATTTAAAACTATTTTTATAATTTACTTTATAGATTATTTTAATATAAGCTATTTTATTATAATCATTTTAATATAAATTATTTTTAGTATAAACTATATTAATATACTAACTATTTTAATATAAACTATTTTAACTTATAACTCTTTATATATAAACTATTTTACTTTATAAACTTTTTTATTATAAATACTATTATTAATATCTAAACTGTTTAAGTGGTGGAAGTTATGTTTTCAATGTTATGAATTTCAAAGTATTATGTTTTGAAATTGTTATAATTTCAAGTGTTGGGTTTCGAAAGTGCTATTACTTTGAAATTGCTATGATTTTGGAAAAGGATATATTTGAATGGAAATGATATCGTATTTAGTTTTGAAATGGAAATGATATCATATTGATATGGTTTTGAAATGGAAATGATATTTTAGTTTTGAAGTATAAACTATTTTGAAATGACCGTGGTGTTATAATAACGACTGGTTGTTAAAGAGACCGGGATCGGATATTGTCATACTCTCTGCCAATACCGAAAACCACTTTAACAACGGCGTACTTGGTGGAGATTCCAAAATGAAGTAGGACGGTGGCGACGTTCTATTGAGGTATATACGTGGACCCGACTCTCGTGAGTTGGCATAAGGTGGCTAAAACAGGAGCGATTCTCGAGCCAAGTGAGATCATTCCTCCGATCGGGCGATATTATATTCTAACTTTGTGATTGATTTGGTTGCCACACTTGAGTTTTTTGATTTAGGAGTGTGTTCCGAGGTGGGCAGTAGTGGCTGCTATGCATTACCACCAGCCCGAATGTGTAATTGGTATATTTACCCTGACATTGCCTAGTTGTGCCATGTCACCCAACCTAGCGCGCCTTATACGAGTTTGTTTTGTACCATACCTATGGAGTTCCATTTGACGACGCCTAGTACGGGAGAGATTACCGTACTGTATAGACTATGGGAATATATAAAATGTGTTAAGGGGGATATGGTTAAGGCCTTAATGTTATTTTAATAGTTTACTTTACTTTAGACATTATTATAATAGCGTATATTGCTATATAGTAGATAGTTTATCGGATCCTTAGAGGATGGGTATCCCAAACATCCTTTATGTTACTTGTATTTCAGTGGTTATTTCACTTGAGTTAGATTTATTGATATAAGAATGTTAATCCCAACTCGAGTGTTTTGTGTTTTACTTTACGCTCGGGTCAGACCGAGTGTGCCAGTATTCGAGACTCACCTTTGGAGTTGGAGCTTCGCTTGGAGATCAATCTATCGATTCTGTTTTCAGTTATTCAGTTGATTTCAGTGATGTATTCAGATTTTTGTATTTGACAATTGCATTGTGACATCTATGTGATCGAGATCTCTGTTGTATATTATTTAACTCCGTTATATATATTGTAGCTTCATGAACTACTATTCTTTTGTTTCTGCTGCATTATTGTTATATTACTCCGTGTCTATGATTCTGTGATTATTTTATTTAATGTATATGCTGAGTTTTGCCAAATATAAATTGACAATCTGATATTTTGAGTGTTTCAAGTCCGACATGTGTGGATGCGAATGGTTGAAAATAACAGGATGTTACATGTGGTATCGGAGCTCTGGTTTTAGGCAAAACTCAACATATAGAGTAAATTTAATTATGGAATCACTTTCGAGCTTGAATTCCTTCCTCTTTGACTTGGTTTCCTTTGAATCTTGGAACGTTCCCTCGGTTCCACAATCCATTCTTGTCTCCCCTATTTGTATTCTTTTGATTCTAGAGTACCCCATAACTCCATTTCGAATGATCTCTAATACATCGGCGGTTTTTCCAATCTTTGAATGACTTGTAAAGGGGTGAAACTCCTTTACAAGAAACATTGATTCATCCAAGATTTCTGCATCGTCAGTTTAGATGCTGCTATCTCTTTCTATACCCGAATTCTATCTCTTGTGATTTGATGTCTATTTGCCTCAGAATTCTGCATCGATCTTATTCTTGTAGTCACGGTTGACCCGGTTAAGGTTGCCCGTGATTTATATAAGCCTATCCATCCTTCTATTTTGTAGTTGATTATCTTATCTCCCTTTCGAGCCAATCTCTTCTGGTTAGAATTCGATTTGATTAGGGTCTTCCTAAATTTGAATCTCTATTCTTGTTTTGAAATCCATTTTGTATCATCGAGCAAGGAAGTGTATTTATAATTAGAATTAATTTTGTTTGAGTTGTTATGTTGAATTGGGTTTTCGATCGATTCGTCTAATCAACGCTATCGATAGAAATTCTAAAACATTTGAACAGAGCAAACTGACACAATATTATCTTCAAATTTGGAAAATGGAATCAATTTATAGGATTATATTACATATATAAGCATAAGTATAAAAAAAATTAAAAATTAAAAAAGTTAGATGAATTGGATGTTTAAAATGACAATATTTGCAATTGAATAAATGAAATTATAAAACATGATTTATAAACTGATTTGAAATTTGAAATGAATTTGAGAATTTAATTTCAGATGATTCCAAACTTTGGTTTAAAGTTTTAAAATGCTTAAATTTTAAAGTATTTTCAAATAGAAATCATTTTATAGAATTTTTAAATGTTTAAATCAGTACTCTCCATTTAGTCATTGGAAAATAATTTTGATGATGGCGGCCACATCGTCGACATTCATTTTCGAGTTTCGAAGTGGAGAGACCACTCAGTAGCTTTGCTACACTTTTGTTTTGGAAAATGGAATTGATTTAAAATGACTTGATTTATATTATATATAGGTATATGATTATAGATTTGATTTGATATATATAGTATATATTTATCTCTAAATTGTCGAAGTTAACAGGAAATTCAATTCTTAAATTTTGTTAAAAGATGATTTCAATTATAAATGAAGCCACTTTTTTTGAATAAACTTGAAATAACCGAATTAGAAAATTTTACTTGTATATTACTCAATTACATTCCAATGTAACTTACCTAAATCATCCAGAAGTTGAATATGCAATTGAATAATTTACAATGTAAAATGATGTTAAATGATTTTATAAATAAAATTTAAGTGGTTATAATAAAAGTTATGCACTTAATTTTTAATTATAGAAAAGTTAAATAGGGATAAATAGAGTAACGAGTTAATTAAATAATAAATGAGATAAATAAAATAAATTTTGTTTTGAGAAATTTATAAATTGAAATCAAATCAACTTAATGAAATACATGGGATTTAAAGTCAATTATTGAATATAAATTAATTGAAATTTATATGGTTTAAATTAATTTTTTGTTTGCATTTCAACCTATTTTTCTTTCTGGTTGTCTTATTCTCCTACATCCTTCCTTTCCGGGGACAAAAAGTTTTGAGTGGGGGAGAATGTAATGACCCGTAAATTTTAATGGTTTTAATAACGTTATTAAGTGAATTTTGTGAAATTTTAAATAATAAAATTTAAAAATAAAAATTCAACATTTGGAATATGTCTAATTAAACATAACTATTGGTAAATTTTCATCTGAAAATATGGAAGTTTATTTTATTGTAATTTTATTTCAATACAAATCAGTTAATATTTGATGATAATAAAATGTTTTCCAAACCTGAATATTTTTTATAATAAATTTGTAAATCATCTTTTGAGTAAGACTCGTCTTTCATTTTCCCAAATTTGAACTGTTATTGCTTCGTTTATCTTATTTTCGACAGATTTGCAGCATTTTTGGCACCGATATCGACTTTTGATGGGATGATCGTACCATTGATATCTGTATACCGTTTGATCATCTCGTCGTACTGATCTCTGTGGTATATTCAATTGTATGGTTCAGTGTCTAATACGCAGTGGGAAATCAAAAAACGACCTCATATAGGTACATACCTGCTGTGACCTTTTGTTTTCCATCTACCCACCTATTCAAAAACCCAACAGCCATTTCCTCTATTCATTTCTGAAATCAATATATGACTTTTCAATATTCTGTATCGGTCGTTGTTTCATTGCTTTCCTTAGTTCATTTTGTTCTTACATTTAAACAAATTCAATATAAAAGCAAATTACTTTTTCCTATTCAAAATTTCGCTCAACCATTTCGCCATACCTGCAAGTGCCGATTATCCACTAACCCAGCCTCTCTAAAGCTTGGCAAACCATAGGCTTCCCAACCCCTCATCTTGCCGAACCGCCACCGCGCCACGCATGCTCCAACCTTGTCGTCTTTTCCTTCCAGCACTTGACACAGTTGAACACCATCGCCAATCCTGCCTTCAGCCTCATCCCTGCCTCCGCTCGACCAGCCTACCTCTCCTCCTCGCCACCGCCGGCTTGCTCACCGACCATCCCATGCGCGCCATAAATTCCAGCTGCTCTTCCACACCTCCTTCTTTTGCCGAACTTCCCATGGCCTTCAACGTGCATCATGACCCGGTTTGCCATCATCCCCTAGTTGTTGCCTTGTTTCCTGACCACGGCGAGTAAGCAACTTTATTCACTTCTTATATATAAAATATATTGATTGTTGTATATATAAATATATATATATATATATATATTGTTCAACTATATAAAACTCTATATATATACATATGTATTTATATATATGTTATATATGTTAGTTAGAATATGCAGTAGTATATATGTTGAGGTTTCTGTATATATATATTTGTTATATATTAGATCTGTTAAGTTTTAGACTATAATTTTATACAAGTTGCAGATAAATTGTTTGTTTATATGTGTATATCTAAGTTGTATAAGTTATATATTTTATTTAAATTATATGTGGTCTGTTAGTTATATATACAGGTACATACATACATACATATATATATATTGATAACAGATATATGTTTTATAAGTTGTACCATGCTTTGCTATAATATAGGTATATATATATATATATCTGAATATATATTAGCTCATATATATAACGTGGATAAAAAAAAGTAAGTACAAAATATGTTAATATATCAAGTAGAAATATATTCACATTTATCTGTATATTATCTATGGACATACTTATGTATATGTTACATATATTATAGTTTTATTTTACGTCAGTGTAATAGTTAGTTTATATATATATATATATATATATATATATATAATGTCTGTTAACTAGTTGTACATATGCATTATCTTGTAATTTTTAAAATATATTATGAAATTGTATTCATGGCATTATATGCTCGGCATATCCAAAATATTTTGGAATTTTGATTATCCCATATATTGGTTTTAAATATAGATATTTTGATTTCGGTTGGTTATTGGTTTTAAAAGAAATAAGTGTGTGTGTATATATATATATATATATATATATATATATATATATCTTATTTTGATAGATATTTTAAGTTGAATATGGATTTTATGAAAATTTATCATATTATATGTTTATTTTGTTTCAGTTATTTAAATGTTTCCACTTGTTCTAATTATCTTCATCGATCCAGTCTGATTGATTTCGTCTTTTCCTATTTATCAGCTTTGTTCCTCGAATCGTGTCCATCTAGCAATGCTTTGAATTCGTATGTTACGACCCGATATTTTCAACCATTCGCATCCATTATAAGTGTATAGGTAGACACTCATGCCAGAGTTGAATTGCTCAAAATACCGCGTTGTAAATAAAAATTTGGCAAATCTCAGAATATGCAGTAAATAATAATTATAGGTCACAGACACAGAGTATTTAATAATGCAGCGGAAGTAAAAGAAATAGTAGTTCATGAAGCTACTATATAAAATATCAGAGTTAATTAAAATAAAACAGAAGAAAATAAAGTACAACAGAAGTCTCAAGATGACAAACAAGTACAAGCTGAATAGAACAACAGAACTGGAATAGATAAGACTAAATAAGCAGATAATCTCCAGCGATTCCAATCTCCAGAAAGTGGAATCCAAATCTATGAATAACTCAGGCTGACCCGAGCGTAAATAAAAATACAAACACTCGAGTAAGGACATACATACTTATACAATGTAAACCAACTCAAGTGAACTGTATTAAAAGTACAAGTAACTTAGAAGATGCCTGGGACCGTCCATCCTCTAAGGAGCCGTTAAACTATTTACTATGTAGTAATATTGCGCTATTATAATAATGTCTAATAGTAAAATAAACATACTTTTAAATAGCATTAAGGCTTTACATTTTCCACCTTAACACGTAATAGTCCCAGCAGTCCATCTAGTATCAGCATATCTCCAGATCGGGAGACTACCCTAAATACTCCACGGGCTACGGGAGAAATCCAAACTCGTAGTAAAGCCTCAGTATGGTAGGTGACACGACACACAAGGCAATGCCAGGGTAGATATAATATTGACGACACTCGGGCTGGTGGTAATGCAACAGCCACATACGCCCACCGCGGAACACACTCCCAATCAAAACCGGAGGATGGCCATCTAATCAATCACAAGTATGAGTATAGTATCGAAGAAATGTGTCCGCTACGAGGTGTGACCTCAACTGGCCTGGGACCTCTCATGTTTTAGCCACCTTATGCCAACTCACGGGAGTTGGGTCCACGTAATGTACCTCAAGAATGTCGCCACCATCCTAGTTCATTCTAGAATCTCCACCATGTACACGGTTGTCAAAGTGGTTTTCGGTATCGACAGAGAGTATGTCCATATCCGATCCTGGTCTCTTTGCCAACCAATCGTTATTATAACCCGTGGTTATAACTTTTAAAAATAATACTTTATACTACAAAATAAATATCATTTCAAACCCAATTCTTTATCAAAATAAAGATTAAACCATTTCCAAATCATTTCAATATTTCAAAATATCATATCCATTCTAAATTTCCTTTTTAATGATTATTAAAATTCAAATATAAATATCTTGTTTAATACCCTTTAAAGTTTAAAGATAACATTCATTTATTTCAGTTCGAATCATCTTTTGAAATGATTCATTTTCCAATTTATTTCATTCATTTAAATCATTTAAAAGTGAAGTTATTCTTCCTTCAAGTCACGTATTCAAATTTCATAGTTTCAAGTCATTCTGAGCTCATTTACTAAGTCAAAAATCATATTTATTAAAATTTCATCCTTTCGCAGCATTTAAAAAAAGCTGTTATAAGTTATACTTGAAAACATTTTAATTCAGCAAAGACAACACTTAAAAACTGCTGTTAAAACTCAGTTTTAGTTAAATTTTAGTTTAAAACAACAAAGACAGCATTTCCAGAAATGCTGCGGTAGCTCAGATTTCAAAACAAGCTTTTAAATTGATTTCAGCAAAGACTGCAGACCACTACAGCATTTTTACAGAAATGTTACAGTAGACCTGAGTTCAAGTTTAGCCTATAATTTCAACTACAACAACTACAACAATTTAAAAATGCTATAATAGCTCTTTTTACGCAGTTTTACTTCAATTCAGAAACCATAGCATTTCTGAATGCTATCAAAAGTGATTTCCAGATTTTAGTGTATTTTCAACAAATAATAAACTTCATTTTAAACCTTTTAAACATTTTAAAATCATAATTTAACATTAAAAATGTTCATTAAAAATACTCTTTTAATTTATGATTTTTATACTGTAACAATTACAGAAAAATCCAAATTTCCGACAAAATTCACTTAACAAATTTAAGGGTATCATTTTCTTTTCTTCACATTTTTGACAAATGAATTAAACACTTATATTTCATTTTCATTTCACAAATTAAACTAAATTTCCAATTTTATTTTATTAACTTAAACCTTTAATTAAAACCAAATTCTCCATTCCCAATCCAGTTATATTTTAAAGTTACAATTTAAGCATTCATTTATTAAACCACTTAAATTCGTAGAAAAAAATCAATAATACTTTAATAAATCGCTTAAATTCAAATTTAAATCAAATTATCATATTTACCATTTTCCAAATATAATTAAATTTCCATTTTATTCATATAACTTAAATATCATTTTTAACCACAATTCCAAATTTCCAAACTTAAGTTATATTTCAATAATCCAATTTAACCATTCATTAATTACATTTTTAACTCATAGAAAAATCATGATTTCTTTATTTTAAAACATTAAAAATCTATTTAAATCAAATTTCATAAATTTATATTTTTAAAATACTTAAAAATATCCAAAACACTTTGTAAAATAACCACGGGCCTGTATATAGTTTTCTAACCTAGGTCAAGTAATGCGGATATGTATCATTTCAATCCACAGTTTAAAATGAAAAATCCGGGTTCTATCATTTCAAACCCGCAATCCCAAGTTTAAACAAATTAAATAAAAACCGTTCAGGCCTATCATTTCAGCCCATAACGATTTTTCCTTATTCTAATGTCCGTTCGGGTATGTGTCGTTTCAACCCATAGTGATTTCTAATCTACAGGGAACTTGCAGTGTGATAAACTGATATAAATGAACAGTAACAACATATATATAATAACAGATGATATGACATGAAATTTAACAGGTTTAACATCATATATAAATAATCACGTGCAGTTACACATCATATGATTTTTTACACATTCAATTGTTGTTGTTTCACAACTGCATAAGTATAAACGTCGTGTGAGTTTTACTCACCTTTTTTGTGCTGGAGATTGCAATACAAATGACACAACAGATTCAAGAAGGCACGATGACACAACAATAGGTTCAAGTGGGAAGAGATCCAAGCTTAGAACTTGTGTTACAACCCAAAACAAAACAAAACAATATCACAACTCAATACAACATTGAATAGGAATAACTTTGAAATAAAAAGAGATATGAATGTCAAATCTTTTGCCTTGTTTTCTACAATGCTTTGCACGGCCTAGGGGTTTATTTAGGTCAGGTTTGACTTGGTTTTGTCTCAGGTTTGATCATAGGAATGCATGGCATAAAGGCTAGAACATGTGGAGGAAGTTACAACATAAGAATATCAAGAGACTAGGCAACATAGCAGAGTTTGGTTCAACTTTTGGCTCGGTCTATGGGTCAAATGGCTCAGCCATCATCAGGTACAGGTCTAGACAGAGGTATAGGTGGTGTGTAGTGGTGGTGGTGGAGGCTCAAGGTGGTGGCCTTGGTGGTGGATTGTGACGCCCCACCTCTATACCCACGCTAGACAAGAACACTACGGAGTAATGCTGTCGACTAGCACGGAGAATAAGGCTGTTGAGGAGCGACCATCCATGTAATTTTTTTGTGCGAGCATCGATATGTCAAATAGTATAACATGCAAATCTTTTCAAGTGGAAATCCGACATGCCGACACAAACTCAAAGCTATTACACAGTGGCTATGATGTCTTCGGAAACAAATATAGAAATAAACATAACACAAATCAGTCACAGATAATTCATATCACAAAGGCGGAAATAGATATGAATAAAAAACATGAAAGTGTACATCATTGTAGTGGTCAAAAAGATCCACAATAATACAAAGGAATAGATACAAGTGCTAGACAAAAATATGTATACATCAAGGAGTTAGTATCTCAAATGTATACAACAAAAACTACTAAACTTAAGTAGTTGGCCAAAAGATCAGATGAAAGTCCGATAAGGAGTCAAGCAGAAGCACCTGTAACATCTCAGTCTGACTCGAGTATTATTTAAGAAGAAAATAATAAACGGATCAGTTTAGCTATAAATATCAGATGAAGTGATATATAATAAGAGATATGACATAAACATATAATAATCACAATGCCAAGCTGTGATAAATAAGTAATTGAAAATCAACAAGAGATTAATCAATATCACAATAATCTAATCAAGATAAAAAGGAATGTCATACTCCTAATTTCATTCACCAAGCCACAATAAATGACATATATATCCATGCCAATCGTAAAAGTTGGTGAAACATAAATTCCAGAAATCAACACACGAAATCCAGAAATCACAATAAAAGGATGGCCAATCCCAGAAAAATAAACTCCTCCTGACAGGGTATAGTCCCCCATTGCGGACTTTGAGCCGAAGCTCCTCCTGGTGAGCCGAAGCTCCTCGTGACAGGGTATAGTCCCCCATTGCGGACTTTGAGCCGAAGCTCCTCCTGGTGATTCGAAACTCCTCGTGACAGGGTATAGTCCCCCATTGCGGACTTTGAGCCGAAGCTCCTCCTGGTGAGTCGAAACTCCTCATGACAGGGTATAGTCCCCCATTGCGGACTTTGAGCCGAAGCTCCTCCTGGTGAGTCGAAACTCCTCCTGACAGGGTATAGTGCCCCATTGCGGACTTTGAGCCGAAGCTCCTCCTGGTGAGCCGAAGCTCCTCGTGACGGGGTATAGTCCCCCATTGCAGACTTTGAGCCGAAGCTCCTCCTGGTGAGTCGAAACTCCTCCTGACAGGGTATAGTCCCCCATTGCGGACTTTGAGCCGAAGCTCCTTGTGACAGGGTATAGTCCCCCATTGCGGACTTTGAGCCGAAGCTCCTCCTGGTGAGTCGAAACTCCTCCTGACAGGGTATAGTCCCCCATTGCGGACATTGAGCCGAAGCTCAATAAAAACGACGTACAGTCCTCTACGTGGACAAAGAGACATCGCACAATGCTAGTCTAAACCATAAAATGATCGTCATGATCAAAGAGAAGTGTCGATTACAGTAAGCTAGTAAATATATGAGCTTAGCTTCGTGTCCCATAACCACTAGCTTAACTTAAATATTTACGAACAAATTGTAGATCTCCACTAGAAAATTGTCACAAGAGATTCAATCGAACAAGTCCAAGAATTAACCGACGAAGTAAACGCAAGCGTTTCATACCGCTTGTTTTACTAAGTCGTTTAATTAGATTTCTCATACGAGTTAGGTAAAGGCTTGTATATACTAATAGATTAGAAAACGGTTTGAGAAAACGAGCTTTGTAATAAAATAGTGTTGAAATCATTTGAAGAAAGAGTTTTGATATTTACTACTAGTATAGAAAACCTTTATATTTTTAAAGTGACAAATCACAAAGAAGATTGTAGGAACAATCAATCACTAAGATTCACATTCGAAAACGTGAATAAAATCCAAAGAAATCGATATCAAATCCATCAAAGTGGATATGTCTAAAATTCTCAAAGAAAAGGTCATCAAAGTCGATAATAAATGACGACAACAAAAGGGAGACAACACGAATCGATTAAAGTTGGATATTCAAACGAATTAGCAAAATAGGCTAATCTGGCAAATAGAAGCAGGTCGGTCGACCGGACTCCCTGAGTCGGTCGACCGAACCATAGGTTGGAATGTGCTCGGGACAGCAGGTCGGTCGACCGAACCAGGGGGGTCGGTCGGCCGAACCTTAAAACAGAAAGTGATTATGCACTTGGAAGCAGGTCGGTCGACCGGACCAGGGGGGTCGGTCGGCCGAACCTGTTTCCAGCCTCTTCCCTGCCTATCACAAATGAGGTTCAATCTCGACCAAAATTGCATTCGCACGAGCAACGGCGCTAAGGGTTTATGTTAATCGACTATCCGGCCCTATAAGCTCCTCGATGCATCACCAAAAACATGTTCAAACATCAAAGTTAGGATTTTTAACGAATTGAACTCAAAACACTAAAAAAATTGGAATATTCACGAAAGCAATCCAAATCAAAATCAAATGCACATGAATAAGTGTTAGGAATTCATACCTAACAATAGAAGAGAATTATAAGCATAGATGTGAGATTAAAAATCTCACCTTTGAACCCAAACGAATGAAGAAGATGCTATGAAGCAATATCAAGAACAAGCTCTCTTCAATTCCAACTCAACAAGCTTGAATCTAAGCTTAAAAGAGAAACATTCTCTAAATTAGGTTTAGGAAATTTCTGAAATCAAAGAGAGAATGAGTTGGAGAAGAAGAAGAGGAAGCTTACCAATGGGTTCTCTGGAACTTTGGAGCTAGGAGATGGATTTGCAAAGGAAGCTAGGGCTTAGGATTTCCTAATTCTTTTTCTCTTCCCCCATTTTTTGAAGAAGCTTGAATGTATTAGGAAATTATGAAGGAATGAAGAGGAGAGGGGGATTGGGACTGAGTTAGTAAGTGGTTAATTGGCTCAGCCCAAACCAAAGCCCTAAGCGGGAAAAAGTAGCAAAAATCAACTTTCTCCAAACATATCGAAGCTTATACTCAAAAAGGTCGCAAATGGCATTTTGAACTCAATGGAAGTGGTCTCGAGTCCCAATTCGACTGTTTGCAAAAAGTAGCTTTTCGGACCAAAATCCAACGAACGATAAAATATTTAAATAAAATATTTAAATATAAAATCGATAAATATGAGGGTTGTTACAGACTCCCCTCCTTAAAGAAATTGCGTCCTCGCAATACTTAAGAAGAAAATAAGAAGTAACAACCATAGAAGCATATCAACACAAAAGAAAATTTGAAATAGGAAGTTCACCATAAAGAGCACGAAAGAGTTAGCACGAAAGGGATCGCTCGATGAATTCTCCGGATTCCCAAGAGCAATCCATTGGATTTGAGAACCATTGAACTCTCAAAAGAAGAACATCTTTATTCCGAAGGCGCTCAACCTCCGAAGCAATGACGCGAATGGAATGTTGCTCATAAATCAAACCTGGTGAAACTTCAATTTCAACAATATCACCGGGCTCAAGAATAAAAATTCGGAATCCCTAAGGCATTTCCGTAGATAAAAGACGTGGAGAACGTCAAGAATAGCAGAAAATTGAGCTGGTGTAACGACGTAGTATAATAACAGTACGTCCGAGAAACTAGAAACTCGAATAATTTAGAACATCAGCGTAGTACAAAAACGGTACGCCAAATGAACCAAAGCCCGAATAATTTCGGAACACCATAAAAGAACATCGGACACTAGTCCATAAAAGGAATGAGATAAAACTCAATAAAACGAAGTACATCAAAACGTCCGATGAACTTGATAAAAAGATAATTCCATTCAGACATCAACAAAGAATCAACCACTTGTTGCTTACGACAAAGCGCATTGGCAACACGATTTCCCTTCCGGGAATAAAAAGAATATCAAGATCATAAGATGCCAGGAACTTGAGTCAACATGAAGTTCCTTATGAGAAAATAAATATTCCAAAGATTTATGATCGAGGTGGAGAACAAATTCATCCCCAAAAATTATGATGCCAAATTTTTAAAAGTAAAAACAATAGCCGTGAGCACTAGATCATGAGTGGCATAACTAGTCTCGATAAGCTATAATGATTTAGAAGCACAAGTGACAGCACGTTCTCCTTTGCAAGAGACCGGCATCCAAACCAATATGACTAGTATCGGTACAAATAGCAAAGTCTTGGTTCCCCTTCAGGAATCACAAGAATAAGAGTTTCGAAAAGAAAGAATTTATTTTAAATAACCTTCTTTCCCATAAAGTTAAAACTTTCAAAATTACACTTATCTTTATGTAATTATCTTTCTAGAAAAATTTTACGTTTTACAAGTCAATACATCGCGTCTGATTGTCTCATCAAAGCGTTTAGGAAATTCCTATCGATAACGTTGATCAAGCGCATCGACCAAAATTCTTAAAGCACTCGATGGGCAATACAATCACAAAATCATCTTTTATAGAATAAATAAATCTCTTAAAAAGTTTTAAGAATATTCTTTGTTCGTTTCAAGAACAAAAATCCAGTTTTACTTATAAATAAATCTTATGAAAAAGATTTGCAAAATTTTAAATTACTATTTTCATCCAAAATCAATAAACTCAAGAATGGTCTCATCGAAATATTCATAGAATATTCGATTTATAAAATGGATGAAATAAGCTGGACAAATTGAATGACAAAATAAGTCATTCATAAGAATCATAACGAGTGCGGAATGCGGTAAGTGGAATGCTAATTTCCGCAACTCGTAGCAAATGAAAACCGGTGGCAAGGTCAAACGAGAAAGACCTTAACACCACACAAAAGATTTCTTAGGTGATAATCCTAAGAAAAACTTAAGAATACCGGAAAATTTCTCAAACTACATGAATGAGAGAAATAACACTTTCCTTATAAGTGGGCTTTAAGGAATAAAATGATGCCATCAAATTGGAATCAAAATCATAAGGAAAAATAGAAATCTGCTTAACAGATTGAAAATGTCGAAGATGAATAGTCCACTCGAAAAATAGGATATGGGCTTCACAATAATTAAGCCAATCCTTTCAAAAAAAATCAATTCTGAAGCCTAAGTAAAAATATCAGCTCGGAAAGAAAAGTCTCATAAAATAATTTCGACATCAATAAAAAAAACAAATTGAGTGTTGCGGATCAACCATCCGGATTCACAATCCTCAAAGAAGTCAACAAGCCCAAAATATTTTCAAAGAAAAAGAATCAACAAGTTCTTTTGATATAAAATAGTGAGATGGAACCCATATCAAAAAGAACTCAAATAGGAAGCTCACGAATTAAAACAATGCCATCAAGGATTGAATGAAAATACCTTGACCACGAGAAGAGTTGCTAGGGACTTGCAGCTTTCCTTCTCCCTTGCTTTGACGCTTGGGACACGAAGATATATAATGATCCGCACTTTTGCAATAGCGGCAAGAAATAGGCCTTGGACACCTATTTATATAGTGGTCCCTAGAGCCACAATTGTAGCATTCTCCGCGATTAGGGATAGGAGTATTTGCTATAGAAGTCTCTTGCTTCGCCCTCTTGTTAGGATTAGGACTTTCAAACCTAATAAAGGGATGCCTCTTCTTGTTGTTGTTGGCGCTCGGTTTAGCACTCCCAACCTCGACATCACTTTCTCTATCGGCCTCTTCAAGACGAAGAGCGATATCAATAAGCTGATCAAATGAAACCTCAAGTTTCAAAAGCAATGGCTTCTTAAGATTCTTATTCAAGCCATAGACAAATCTCTGATTTTTTTTCATCGGGGTATTAATATACTCAACCCCGTATTTGGAAAGAGATTCGAAAGATGCGACATAGTCTGTCACAGAAGATTCACCTTGAACAAGGTCTATGAAACGCCGGGCTAAAGTTACTTTTTCAGCCTTCGGCACGAATTTCAATTCGAATCTTCCCCGGAATTGCTCCCAAGTAAGATCCGCCTCAACGATTTCAGAAATTAAAAGCTCATACCAATCTAACGCTCTTTCTTGGAGCATGCTAGAAGCCACTTGGACTCGATGAAGGTCAATAAGGTTCATGCGAGAAAAGATGCGATCGCATGATTTGAGCCAAGCTTGAATTTCTATAACACTCTCGGATCCCTTGAATGGCCTTCCACCCAAATCAGTGTAGCCTCTGCACAAGCGTGCAAAACCGGATCTAGGATGAGTAGGCTCTGGACTGGGACTGGCAGCTTGAGCATTCTTAACATGATCTAGAAGCTGCTGGGCAGACATAAATACTCCATCCTGGGGAGTAGCACTAGATTGACCGGCGCTGGGACGGCCTGGTCTAACATTTCTCTTCTTTAAGAAAGAAAGAAAGAAGAGGAAAAAGTTATTCTCAAAGTAAATTTCAATCAAACTTGATTGATAAAATAAGGAATCATAAAGAAAATAGGATGAATCGGTACGAATACTCGAATAAAATCCTAAAGCACGACTCCTAAGAAATACTTAGGACGATGATCCTTGTTATAATTATTCTACATTGTCCCGAAGTTTGGCTCTGATACCAAGCTGTGACGCCCCACCTCTATACCCACGCTAGACAAGAACACTACGGAGTAATGCTGTCGACTAGCACGGAGAATAAGGCTGTTGAGGAGTGACCATCCGTGTAATTGCTTTGTGCGAGCATCGATATGTCAGATAGTATAACATGAAAATCTTTTCAAGTGGAAATCCGACATGCCGACACAAAATCAAAGCTACTACACAGTGGCTATGATGTCTTCGGAAACAAATATAGAAATAAACATAACACAAATCAGTCACAGATAATTCATATCACAAAGGCGGAAATAGATATGAATAAAACACATAAAAGTGTACATCAGAGTAGTGGTCAAAAAGATCCACAATAATACAAAGGAATAGATACAAGTGCTAGACAAAAATATGTATACATCAAGGAGTCGGTATCTCAAATGTATACAACAAAAACTACTAAACATAAGTAGTTAGCCAAAAGATCAGATGAAAGTCCGATAAGGAGTCAAGCAGAAGCACCTGTAACATCTCAGTCTGACCCGAGTATTATTTAAGAAGAAAATAATAAACGGATCAGTCTAGCTATAAATATCAGATGAAGTGATATATAATAAGAGATATGACATAAACATATAATAATCACAATGCCAAGCTGTGATAAATAAGTAATTGAAAATCAACAAGAGATTAATCAATATCACAATAATCTACTCAAGATAAAAAGGAATGTCATACTCCTAATTTCATTCACCAAGCCACAATAAATGACATATATATCCATGCCAATCGTAAAAGTTGGTGAAACATAAATTCTAGAAATCAACACACGAAATCCAGAAATCACAATAAAAGGATGGCCAATCCCAAAAAAATAAACTCCTCCTGACAGGGTATAGTCCCCCATTGCGGACTTTGAGCCGAAGCTCCTCCTGGTGAGCCGAAGCTCCTCGTGACAGGGTATAGTCCCCCATTGCGGACTTTGAGCCGAAGCTCCTCCTGGTGAGTCGAACCTCCTCGTGACAGGGTATAGTCCTCCATTGCGGACTTTGAGCCGAAGCTCCTCCTGGTGAGTCGAAACTCCTCCTGACAGGGTATAGTCCCCCATTGCGGACTTTGAGCCGAAGCTCCTCCTGGTGAGCCGAAGCTCCTCGTGACAGGGTATAGTCCCCCATTGCGGACTTTGAGCCGAAGCTCCTCCTGGTGAGTCGAAACTCCTCCTGACAGGGTATAGTCCCCCATTGCGGACTTTGAGCCGAAGCTCCTCCTGGTGAGCCGAAGCTCCTCGTGACAGGGTATAGTCCCCCATTGCGGACTTTGAGCCGAAGCTCCTCCTGGTGAGTCGAACCTCCTCCTGACAGGGTATAGTCCCCCATTGCAGACTTTGAGCCGAAGCTCCTCCTGGTGACCCGAAGCTCCTCGTGACAGGGTATAGTCCCCCATTGCGGACTTTGAGCCGAAGCTCCTCCTGGTGAGTCGAAACTCCTCCTGATAGGGTATAGTCCCCCATTGCGGACATTGAGCCGAAGCTCAATAAAAACGACGTACAGTCCTCTACGTGGACAAAGAGACATCGCACAATGCTAGTCTAAACCATAAAATGATCGTCATGATCAAAGAGAAGTGTCGATTACAGTAAGCTAGTAAATATATGAGCTTAGCTTCATGTCCCATACCCACTAGCTTAACTTAAATATTTACGAACAAATTGTAGATCTCCACTAGAAAATTGTCACAAGAGATTCAATCGAACAAGTCCAAGAATTAACCGACGAAGTAAACGCAAGCGTTTCATACCACTTGTTTTACTAAGTCGTTTAATTAGATTTCTCATACGAGTGAGGTAAAGGCTTGTATATACTAATAGATTAGAAAACGGTTTGAGAAAACGAGCTTTGTAATAAAATAGTGTTGAAATCATTTGAAGAAAGAGTTTTGATATTTACTACTAGTATAGAAAACCTTTATATTTTTAAAGTGACAAATCACAAAGAAGATTGAAGGAACAATCAATCACTAAGATTCACATTCGAAAACGTGAATAAAATCCAAAGAAATCGATATCAAATCCATCAAAGTGGATATGTCTAAAATTCTCAAAGAAAAGGTCATCAAAGTCGATAATAAATGACGACAACAAAAGGGAGACAACACGAATCGATTAAAGTTGGATATTCAATCGAATTAGCAAAATAAGCTAATCTGGCAAATAGAAGCAGGTCGGTCGACCGGACTCCCTCAGTCGGTCGACCGAACCATAGGTTGGAATGTGCTCGGGACAGCAGGTCGGTCGACCGAACCAGGGGGGTCGGTCGGCCGAACCTTAAAATAGAAAGTGCTTATGCACTTGGAAGCAGGTCGGTCGACCGGACCAAGGGGGTCGGTCGGCCGA
Organism: Allium cepa; assembly: GCA_030765085.1. Classification (NCBI taxonomy): domain Eukaryota; kingdom Viridiplantae; phylum Streptophyta; class Magnoliopsida; order Asparagales; family Amaryllidaceae; genus Allium; species Allium cepa. The sequence goes on along the minus strand of CM060931.1, from coordinate 326,711,788 downwards.
ACCTGTTTCCAGCCTCTTCCCTGCCTATCACAAATGAGGTTCAATCTCGACCAAAATTGCATTCGCACGAGCAACGGCGCTAAGGGTTTATGTCAATCGACTACCCGGCCCTATAAGCTCCTCGATGCATCACCAAAAACATGTTCAAACATCAAAGTTAGAATTTTTAACGAATTGAACTCAAAACACTAAAAAAATTGGAATATTCACGAAAGCAATCCAAATCAAAATCAAATGCACATGAATAAGTGTTAGGAATTCATACCTAACAATAGAAGAGAATTATAAGCATAGATTTGAGATTAAAAATCTCACCTTTGAACCCAAACGAATGAAGAAGATGCTATGAAGCAATGGCAAGAACAAGCACTCTTCAATTCCAACTCAACAAGCTTGAATCTAAGCTTAAAAGAGAAACATTCCCTAAATTAGGTTTAGGAAATTTCTGAAATCAAAGAGAGAATGAGTTGGAGAAGAAGAAGAGGAAGCTTACCAATGGGTTCTCTAGAACTTTGGAGCTAGGAGATGGATTTGCAAAGGAAGCTAGGGCTTAGGATTTCCTAATTCTTTTTCTCTTCCCCCATTTTTGAAGAAGCTTGAATGTATTAGGAAATTATGAAGGAATGAAGAGGAGAGGGGGATTGGGACTGAGTTAGTAAGTGGTTAATTGGCTCAGCCCAAACCAAAGCCCTAAGCGGGAAAAAGTAGCAAAAATCAACTTTCTCCAAACATATCGAAGCTTATACTCAAAAAGGTCGCAAACGGCATTTTGAACTCAATGGAAGTGGTCTCGAGTCCCAATTCGACTGTTTGCAAAAAGTAGCTTTTCGGACCAAAATCCGACGAACGATAAAATATTTAAATAAAATATTTAAATATAAAATCGATAAATATGAGGGTTGTTACATGGATGAAGGGTAGATGAAGGTAGGCTCGGCTATGCATTGTTTTGGACATTGTTTGCATTTTTTTGGTGAAGTTTGGCTTCAAGGGGAGTTCGGTCACGGTCAAACCTGAAGTGGTGGGTGGTGATGATGCCAAGGAGGAGTGGTATGGGATGGTGGCCGTGGCTATGGTGAGGAGGCCATGCAAATAGAAGAGAGAAACAAGGCAAAAGTATGAAAAAAAATGGAAGAAAAAGTGCAAAAAGAGGAGGCCATTACCAAGGAAGTTTGAAGAAGCCATGAGAATGAGAAGTGCTGAGTTGTTTTTCATATGAAAAGTAAAATAATACACGTCCAAAAATGAAGAAGTGGACAGAAAAATGAATTAAAGTGAAGGTTATGACATTTGAAAAGTTTTGAAGGTGAAAGGACTTATGTTTTGCACTTTTTTTAAAACCTTTGGTATTTCCTTTTTCTTTGATTTTTATAAAAACAAAATAACTCAAAAATATACTTTAAAAACCAAAACCAAGTAAAAATATAAGAAAATAAATAATTAATTTTAAAGAAAATATAAAAAGAATGAAAGAAATTACTTAAAAATATAAAATAGTGTCCAGAAATTACAAATAAATCACTACTAGTCTTGGAAAAATATCCACTTCATTTTAAAAATATTATGAAGTGAAAATTTTAAATAAAATAATTTATTTATCATTTTCAAAATAAAATAAACAATTAAATTGGAGAAAAATAGAAAAAGGAAAAAAGAAATTGTTTAAAAATAGCAAACATGACAAAAATTACAAGAAATTTACCAATGGCTTTGGAAAATTATTTACTTCATTTTAAAAATATTATAAGACAAAAATATACATACAATAACATATTAACATATATTAAAATAAAATATGACAAGGAAAATATAATTTTTATAATTTAAAATAACCAAAATTGCTAAATAACTCAAATTGTACTCAATATTGAAATATACATGACTTTCACAATTTAAATCCGTTTCCAACGAAATGAAAAGCAGTATTCATGTTATTAAATCTATTTTCATAATTAAAGATAAAATTTAAGAATTTAAATATTTAAATTTGAAATTTAAAAGTCAAAGTTTGACTAATTTGACCAGAAATCCACTTTTTAGTAAAATATCCAATTTATACAAGTTTGAAACTATAATTCACATAAAATCAACATTTATATTTAAAATAACATAACTTATTCATTTTAATAAATAAAATAAAGTTTTTAAACCAAAATTTCAAATAAAATAATCAAAATAAACAGTTAAAATAAATCCCAAAATTCAGGGTTGTTATACTCTCCCCCGCTCAAAACTTTTCGTCCCTAAAAGGGAATAAGGTACGCGAAAGCACAGAAAAAGATAGAGTGAAATAAGATTAAGACAAGATGACAAGGAGATTGAAATTATACCTGGTAACTATTATTATAAGCGAGTTCGACAAGGTGGAGTGATCAAATCAAGAACACAAGCACGAAAAGATCCTTTAGAATCTGATTCACCCTTTTCCGTTTGACCGTCGGTCTGTGGATGGTAAGCAGTGCTCAGATCCAGATGAGTACCAAAGATCTTCAAAGATTATAGAAAGATTTCTAAACAGACTGGTATAAGCAATAGCCTCCCCATTATGTAGCAAGATAAGGAAAATAAGGACAACTAAAAGATAGTTTGAAAAACAAAATAAGATAATAAATTTGAAACCACGATGCTTTGAAATCATAATACTTTGAAATCATAACAATTTAATTGGAAATCATACTACTAAAATTCATAACACTTTTGAAATAATCTTCATTTAAACCATTTAGATTCAAGGTGAAATAATTTTCATTTCAAAATTGTAACATTTCTACGTTCATTCATTCAATTATAAAATTTCCAAAACATTGTATTTTCAAAAACAGCAGTACTTTGAAAGTACTACGGTAGATATATTAGTATTTCAATCAGTTCAATTTCAGAAATATTCATTTGGATATCATTTACTTATGATTTATTAAAACAAACTTTTATGAATGGAATATCCAAATCAAACTATACTTCATTTATTAAGTCAAAAGTTCACTATTTTACTTAACTCTTAATTTAACAAATAACCTAACACTTTATCTAAAATACCCATTTCATAAATAAGATATTCCTTCAATAAGTTGCACTTGAAATTTCCATTTGAAAACCAAATTCTCAATTATCAAATTTTAGTGATATTAAAAATACATCTTAACTATTTAAATCAAAATTATTCATTTTACAAGACATATCTATTTTATAAATAAAATATTTATCATAGTAAATATAACAATAAAATTTCTTTACACATCTATTCATTTAGACATCAATTAAACTATGATTCCAAGTTAAATAAACTTTATTACAAAATATCCCATTCAAATATATTTTATTTTGTCTATTCAAAGATACATTATTTATTATACAAACATACTCATTTCAGGAAATAACTTTTATTAAAATTCCTAGGTTAGACTTAAGGTTCTATATTAAATCAAATTTGATTATTAAATTATTTAAATAAAACTCTTTAAATTCCTTTTTCTTTATTTACCTCTATTAATCTTTTATAACTAAAATTTAAGTGTATAACATTTATTATAACCACTCAAATTTTATTTATAAAATCTTTTTATATTGTAAATTATCCAATTACATATTCAACTTCTGAAAATTAAGGTAAGTTGTATTGGAATGAAATTGTGTGTTATACAAATAAAACTTTCAAATTCAATTATCTCAAGTTTGAATCATTTATCCAAATTTTCGATTTTCTTTTTATAATTGAAATTATTCTTCAAGCTAAAATTTAAGAACTAAATTTCCGATTACCTCCAAACCATTTGGAGATAAGTAATTATATATACATAATATGTTAAATCAATTTTAAATCATTCATCTATATATATTATAAATCAAGTCATATTTTAGAAATTCAAATCAATTAAATTTCCCAAAACAAAGCTGTAGCAAGACTACAGAATGGTCTCTTCACTTCGAAACTCGAAAATGAACATCGATGATGCCGCGGTCATCACCGAAGTTATTTTCCAGCGACAAAGAGAAAAGCACTAAAAAAAATTTAAACTTTAAAATTATTTGAAAATAAATTTCTATTCGAAAATACTTTAGATAATGTAACCTTTTAAAACTTTAAACACAAGGTTCGAAATCATCGGAATTTGAATTCTGAAATTCTTGTTTTAAATTCATTTCAGTTCCCAAATAAATTTATAAACAACTATTTATAAATTCATTTGTAGAACAATAAATGATAAATCAAGTATTATCATTTCAAATTATCAAGTTAAATCAATTTATTAAGTTCCATAAACTTATATATCAAAATTTATTTCATTAACCAAATTTTAAAATAATGTTGTGTCAGTTTGTTCTGTCAAAGTGTTTTGGAAATCTTAAGCGTTGATCAGACGAATCGATCAGAAACCCAGTTCAACATCAATAACTCAAACAACACAATGTATAAAACATTTTAATTTTTAAATATTAGTTTACAATTACACTATACATGAATAGATTTTCAAAGAAGGATAGAGATCCAAATATGATTAACTCAAATCAAAGGAAATTCTGATTTGAAAATAAGTTGGAAACAAGGATAGGATGATTAAATAACAGAACAGGAAGATGTATAAGCTTATATAAATCACGGGCAACCTTAACCGGTCAACCGTGACTTAAAGAATATATCGATGTGGATTTTCTGGGGTAAATCTACATTCGACCTCAGGAGATAGAGTTTGGGATAATAAGAGATACTAGCATCTAAACCGAGGATAGATATAAATCTCTAGTGAATCGATGCTAATTGTAAATGAGTTTCCCCCTTTATAAATGAATTCTTGAGATTGGCAGGACCGCCAATTCACTATAAAGCTCATTCGAAGTGGAGTTATGGGATACTCCAGAATCAAAAGGAGATGAATAGTGAGGGACACGAATGAATTTTGAAACCTCAGGGAATGTTCCAAAATTCAAATGAAATTTGAACTAAAGAGGAAGAGATTCAAGTTTGGATGAAAGTGATTCTGTAACTAAATTTACCATGCATTCTAAGTTTTGCCTCAAAGCCAAAGCTCTGATACCAACTGTAATGACCCGATATTTTCAATCATTCGCATCCATTATAAGTGTATAGATAGTCACTCATGTCGGAATTGAATTGCTCAAAATACCGCGTTGTAAATAAAAATTTGGCGAATCTCAGAATATGCAGTAAATAATAATCACAGATCACAGACACAGAGTATTTAATAATGCAGCGGAAGTAAATGAAATAGTAGTTCATGAAGCTACTATATAAAATATCAGAGTTAACTAAAATACAACAGAAGAAAATAAAGTACAACAGAAGTCTCAAGATGACAACTAAGTACAAGCTAAATAGAACAACAGAACTGGAATAGATAAGACTAGATAAGCAGATAATCTCAGCGATTCCAATCTCCAGAAAGTGGAATCCAAATCTGTGAATAACTCAGGCTGACCCGAGCGTAAATAAAAATACAAACACTCCAGTCAGGACACACATACTTACACAATGTAAACCAACTCAAGTGAACTGTAGTAAAAGTACAAGTAACTTAGAAGATGCCTGGGACCGTCCATCCTCTAAGGAGCCGTTAAACTATTTACTATGTAGTAATATTGCGCTATTATAATAATGTCTAATAGTAAAATAAACATACTTTTAAATAGCATTAAGGCTTTACATTTTCCACCTTAACACGTAATAGTCCCAGTAGTCCATCTAGTATCAGCATATCTCCAGATCGGGAGACTACCCTAAATACTCCACGGGCTACGAGAGAAATCCAAACTCGTAGTAAAGGCTCGGTATGGTAGGTGACACGGCACATAAGGCAATGCCAGGATAGATATACCATTTATGACACTCGGGCTAGTGGTAACGCAGCAACCACATACGCCCACCGCGGAACACACTCCCAATCAAAACCGGAGGATGGCCATCTAATCAATCACAAGTATGAGTATAGTATCGAAGAAATGCGTCCGCTACGAGGTGCGACCTCAACTGGCCTGAGACCGCTCCTGTTTTAGCCACCTTATGCCAACTCACGGGAGTTGGGTCCACGTAATATACCTCAAGAACGTCGCCACCATCTTACTTCATTCTAGAATCTCCACCGCATGCACGGTTGTCGAAGTGGTTTTCGGTATCGACAAAGAGTATGTCCATATCCGATCCTGGTCTCTTTGCCAACCAATCGTTATTATAACCCGTGGTTATAACTTTTAAAAATAATACTTTATACTTCAAAATAAATATCATTTCAAACCCAATTCTTTATCGAAATAAAGATTAAATCATTTCCAAATCATTTCAATATTTTAAAATATCTTATCCTTTCTAAATTTCCTTTTTAATGATTATTAAAATTCAAATACAAACATCAAGTTTAATACCCTTTAAAGTTCAAAGATAACATTCATTTATTTCAATTCAAATTATCTTTTAAAATGATTCATTTTCCAATTTATTTCATTCATTTAAATCATTTAAAAGTGAAGTTATTCTTCTTTCAAGTCACGAATTCAAATTTCAAAGTTTCAAGTCATTCTGAACTCATTTACTAAGTCAAAAATCATATTTATTAAAATTTCAGCCTTGCGCAGCATTTAGAAAAAGCTGTTATAAGTTATCCTTGGAAACATTTTAATTCAGCAAAGACAGCACTTAAAAACTGCTGTTAAAACTCAGTTTTAGTTAAATTTTAGTTTAAAACAGCAAAGACAGCATTTCCAGAAATGCTGCGGTAGCTCAGATTTCAAAACAAGCTTTTAAATTGATTTCAGCAAAGACTGCAGACCACTACAGCATTTTTACAGAAATGCTATAGTAAACCTGAGTTCAAGTTTAGCCTATAATTTCAACTATAGCAACTACAGCATTTCAGAAATGCTGTAATAGCTCTTTTTACAAAGTTTTAGTTCAATTCAGAAACCATAGCATTTCTGAATGCTATTAAAAGTGGTTTCCTGATTTTAGTGTATTTCCAGCAAATAATAAAATTAATTTTAAACCTTTTAAACATTTTAAAATCATAATTTAACATTAAAAATGTTCATTAAAAATACTCTTTTAATTTATATTTTTTATAAAGTAACAATTACAGAAAATCCAAATTTCCAACAAATTTCACTTAACAAATTCAAGGGTATCATTTTCTTTTCTTCACATTTTTAACAGATGAATTTAACACTTATATTTTATTTTCATTTCACAAATTAAACTAATTTTCCATATTTGTTTTATTAACTTAAATCTTTAATTAAAACCAAATTCTCCTTTCCCATTCCAGTTATATTTTAAAGTTACAATTTAAGCATTCATTTATTTAACCACTTAAACTCATAGAAAAAATCAATAATACTTTAATAAATCACTTAAATTCAAATTTAAATCAAATTATCATATTTACCATTTTCCAAATATAATTAAATTTCCATTTTATTCATATAACTTAAATATCATTTTTAACCAAAATTCCAAATTTCCAAACGTAAGTAATATTTCAATAATCCAATTTAACCATTCATTAATTACATTTTTAACTCATAGAAAAATCATGATTTCTTTATTTTAAAACATTAAAAAACTATTTAAATCAAATTTCATAAATTTATACTTTTAAAATACTTAAAAATATCCAAAACACTTTGTAAAATAACTACGGGCCTGTATATAGTTTTCTAACCTAGGTCAAGTGATACGGATATGTATCATTTCAATCCACAGTTTGAAAATAAAAATCCGAGTTCTATCATTTCAAACCCGCAATCCCAAGTTTAAATAAATTAAATAAAAACTGTTCAGGCCTATCATTTCTGTAACGACCCGCCTTTCATAACACAGAAAGACGCATCATTAAGAAGAAAGAAAGGGATAGAAAAGAGAAAAAATAGAAAAGAAAGAACCAAGCAATATCAGAATCTCACAGCGGAACGAATAAATTATATTAATCAAATAAAATATTACATAGTATCATATACATCAGATTTATACAGCTCATACAAAACAAACTAGACGGTTATAACTCCTGTCTAGATATTACAACTGAAGTACATAACAGGAAACAGATACAACCCAAACACAGCGGAAAACTCTATATATATATATATATATATATATATATACACACACACATATACACACACACGCTGAAGCCACCTGCTCCATATCTCCTCCAGAACTCGTCAAAGCAAACCTGAATCACTTGACTACTCATACGTAATATGAGTACCCAAGAGTTTAATAAAATAGAAAATAAACACTCGGGTTAGACAGGGGTCTGGTGTGAGTAAACAGTTTAAGGTTGCTTAACTTTAGAAAATCCTTTGAAAAGAAAGGTATCACGTAAGACTTCCCACAAATAAACATGGGTAAGCTTTTACCTTACGCAAACCAAAACATTTAATAGAAAATCCAGTGATATTATAATAGGGTCTAGGGTTTTCAAGTAAATAAGAAATAGCCGAAATTGTTACATCTATTAAATTCCAACTACTAGCCACAAAAGTGGGTAATACAAACAAAACCGTAGGGTCTTGTAGGAAGAATGGGTTTCCATTAATGGCAGGGCTACTGGGGTACCGACCGTCACAGTACGTGGCCTAGACCACCGTACCGTGGAGCCATCCTAACTCCCTTGCAACACAAAGCCGGAACCATCCCTTACTGAACAGTACCGAACAAGACCACCCCGGCAGTTGTCATGATCAACCGCCCCACACAGCCGAAATAAAAAGGGACCTCTAGACAGGGGTAAATCTCGTCCTACTTGGGCATGACCCACTTAGCCTTGTTGCACCTCCGCTGTTTTAGCCATTCCCGGTTGATGAGGCTTGTGGCTGCGATTACCTTTATAGGACATATCAATCTTAGAATGCTCATCGTCCACCTGACGATGTTCTGAAAGCATTCAATCCATACAAGTTCATTCCGGGTTCGAACGAAACCAAAGACACTATCTCGTTACTCTCATTTTGGAATCACCCTCAGAGTTAACGACAATAGCCCTTGCACTCTGAATCACCATCTCGAACCTATAAGCACTATTTCCGTCAAACTCATCATGGAATCACCCCCAGAGTTATACTGACGAATAATTCTTACACCTCGAGTCTTCACTTGCACTCCCCTTGGATTTACGAGCTAACATTTAACTTGGATCGATGTGGTTTTCAGAATTCCAAATTTGGAAACCGGATCCCGGTCTCGTCGAATCCAAACGCCATCTTAATGTCCAAGTGATTTAAGTTTAACAAATTAATTCAATTTAAACATTGAATTCACACAGCATCACTTATAGATAAATATCACTCATTTATCATTGATATATCAATATCATATCACAGAATATCACAACATATCATCCAATAGATATCAATCAATCCAGAAATTCCACAAACAATCATATACAAACAGGTATCATCAATTCCTTTATAATTAATTTAATCATCTTAAATTAAATTAATTACATGAGAATTAAACAACTAATCATGCTTAAACAATCATTAATTAATTACAATTAATTAATTAATCGCTCTTTAATCATGTTCATAATTTTATTAATTAATCTTTAATTACATATTAATTATCCTTTAATCATATTCTTAATTAATCACCTAGACTAATTATTCTTTAATTACATTATGTAATTAGCCCTTAAATTAATTACACAGATTAATTTATCTTTAATCAGTAATTAATCTTAATTAATTTCTAATTAATTAATTAACAATAATTAATTACATAAATCATTAATTAATTACATTAATTAATTATTACTTCTTCCTCACTTCATTGATTAATTATCTAATAATTAATCACATTTATTAATTAATTAAACAATTTATCTTTCATTAATTACATAAATTAATGACCCTCTAATTACTTTATAAATCAATTGTTCTCAAAATTATATTTAATAATTAATTATAAACTCAATTACAATTATTTATCAAACCTGATAAATCACAATCAGTAATTAACTTCCTTAATTACTTCACCAATTAAACAAGCACCTTGATTAATTACATTAATCAATTCTTTAATTACACTGAGTAATTATCCTTTAATTACTTCCCTAAGTAATTATACCCCTTTAATTACTATCCATCCAGTAATTTCCTCAATTAATTACATTCAGTAATTATTAATTAATTACTTCACTAAGTAATTACACCTCTTTAATTACATTAAGTAATTATACATAATCCTATCATTAAGTAATTCTTTTTAATTAATTAAACTTAATTAATTAACTAAAATTATCCACAATAACTTAATTAATTACTCTGAGTAATTAATTACTTTAATTACTTCATTAAGTAATTATGTTTAAATAATTCTTCTTAAACATTAAGTAATTAACTTCTTAATTACTCATTAACTAATTATTTCTTAGTTAATAAACTTGATTAATTAATTCTTAATTAAGTAATTAATTACACTTAATTAACTACTCATCTAATTTACCTTAATTTAATTACTCACATTAATCAAATTTAAGTCAATTAAGTAATTTACTTCAATTACCTTTTAAATCAAAAACTTGATTAATATAAACCATACTTTCATTAACCTTTATTAATCATTTTAAAATTTAAATATTTAAATTCAAAAACTTATATTTGGTTTACATAAAACATCATCTTTTAATTTATCATTTTTAAACACTTTACTTCAATCACATTTTAAATAACTTCAAATATAATTTATTTGAAAACATTTTTATATCATTAAACAAAACAAAATTGAAAACAATCTATTTTAATCAAAAGTTTAAATTTTAAAAGCCCCAAACTTTAAAACTAAAATTCTTTTGAAGTTAAACATTCATTATTAATAAAACTAATTTAAATCACTTTGTTTAAAACATCAATCTGCTTTCAAACTTGAGTCTTCATTTTTATAAAGTATAAACCCGGTTAATATTTAACTTTAAACAAACAAATTATTTTAAAAACAAATTTAACTTAACTTGTTTTAACCTAAAGTTTAAATTAAAACATTTCAAAGATATTTAAAACTATTTAAAAACCTTGTTTAAAAACTGAGTTTGTTTTGATTTCCAAAGAAATCAATTTGCAGCTAAAAAAACAACAATAACAAAACTGGAAACCCAACTTACTCGAAACCAAACTCACGCAAACAATCTCCATCCAACTTCGGGTTTACGCAGTAACATCACAAGACCACCCTCGAGAATGCAACGAAAAAAAAACTGGGCTAATACTTCTTCCACGAACCAAATTCCCAGATACACACTTCGACCTCGTGCACGTGCACACCGGCCATGGTCGGCGGCGATCAACGTCACAGCACTCCCCAGTTGACTCTGACCACTTCAATTACTTCGTCCCATTGGATTAGCAAAAACACCATTAATTCGAAAAAAAGTGCTTCAGTACCTTCAACCGAGAAGAACACGACCAAAGAAAATCGTAGCCATCGGCGAAACCTACCACCTGAGTTCCTGCAAATCCATCCACGCACGCGCTTCGATCCACGCAAGCCTTTCCCCTACTCGTGATTCACCCAAATTCATCAACTACGATGAATTGCTCAATATTCCGATCCATAAAGAAAACAGATGCAAAACCCTAATACGCCGTTTCCTGATCACCACAACCACCATAAAAATCCTCCACTATTTTTCCTGCATCACCCAGAACCAAGACCACCTCCATGCCGAAGCTCGCCATCCACTTCGAAGCAGTTCAACAGAAAACGACCAAAACCCCAAATACATAAAAACCCCCAATTTCTCTCTGAATACTACATTAAAAATTACAAATTTTACATTAAAATTCATATTTTGATAGTATGATTCATATTAACTAAGTGAATTTGAAATTCATCAAACTTGAGTTTTCTCATTTTTGAATGTCAACAGTATATTCATAATTTACTGGGTAACATTCAAATATACTTAATTGTAATGAATTTTAAAAACAAGAAAATCATGTTATTAACATCTTTACTCCAGAAATCAAAGTTTAATCTTGATTATACCAAAAGATTTGAGATATTTTAGACGATCTTGCAATAGAATTTCACAAAGAATGCATATACAGATATGCATTCAAGTTTGAACAACATAAATCAAATTTAAGATGGTAATTCAAAGCAACAATATGATTATAACATCATTATATCCAACATGCAAGCATAGATACAATATTAAACATTTCACAGATCAACATATAAAAGATTAAAACTGTTTTTAAAAAGAAATTTACTCACCGAGTTTAAAAGCAGAGAACACTCTGTATTACTGCATTTTTTTTATTTTCTGTACTTTGAATTTTGCTTTTGCATTTTAACTTGCTGTTGAAACACTGAATTTTGCTTATGCATTTACATGTTGATTGCCAGTTGAGTTTGAAACCATGAGTTCAGGTTGCAAATTGGATTTGGGTTGAACAGCTTCAGATTTCCCTTTTTATTTTTTTTGGTTACAGATTTGATTTCTGTTTTCTGGATTTCAATTTGAAGTTTGCATTTGAATTCTTTTTTTTTAGTTGAAGAGAAATTACAGAAGATTAGCTGAAGGAAATAAAAACCGATCCTTTACTTTCTAAACTTTAATTAAAGAAAACTTTCTTTTAAAATAAGAATTGCCACTTGTTACATGAGTAAATTCATGTATTTACAAATGTCCAACCCTTTTATTATTATGTACACAAGTGTGTTTCATAATCTCTTATGTTGCTAATGTGTTATGAAGAGGTGATTTACTACATTAATTACTTGTTATTACCAATAAATTTAAACCTTAATTACAATACTAATTTAATACTCGTGTTATATATATAACTTATGAAATGCATTTAACTTTGTGATTAATTTTATAATTATTTAAAACTCCATTTCTAAAGATAAGTTTTAAAGAAAGAAAGTATCATTTATTTAAATTTTATTTTAAAAGTTTTAAACATAAATTACTATAACTAACATTGATATTATATTTAAAATCTAAATTTGTTTTCAAAAACCAATTTAAAAGAAAACAATTTAAACTTTTATAATAATGTACTAATTTCAAGTTATTATTCTTTTTAATAAAAATAAATTTTCCTTTAAGTGTTTATTAAAAATAAATTTTGAATAGCTTTTGAAAAGCATTTTTATTAAACCAAATCAAAAACTTCAAAATCACTATAAAAACTTATGTATATTAAAATTTTGAAATCATATTTTTCTATTTAAGTTTAATCCATAATTTTATATTTACAATAAATATATACAAATATAAATATTCATTATAAACAGAACACCTTAAATATTAGCTTCAGAAATTATTTGAATTTTAAAACAAAACTTCAAATCACAATATATAAACATATATATTATAATTTGAAAATATTTTATTAAATTTAAATTGAACCAATTTCCTTTTTATAATGTATACATATATACATTACAAATAAAATATTTTTATTAACTTAAAAAGATCAATTATTATTAATTAGACATATATATTATTATTATAATTTGAAAAGAATAAACATTCAAATTAAATTATCATTGAATTTTTGAAAAGATAAAATTTGTTAAATTAGATTAATTATTAGTTTTGAATATACAATATTTGGTTAAATTATATTTTTAAATCAATATAACATATTTTAAAATAAATTATAAATGGAAATTATTAAATAAGTATTGCCAAAATCCCGGGACATCACATTCCTCCTCCCTCAAAAGAATTTCGTCCCCGAAATTAAAAGCAAAGATAATTTAATAATTCCATACAGATTTTAATTTTAGAATAGCAATAAATGTTATCAACCATACTAGAAACCATAACATCCAACTCAAACAATCAATTCTAACTATTCAGACAAAATTCTGGACAGAGTTTCCTTGATTTTCCCAGGTACAAACACCGGGTTACTCGTTCTACAGAATCTAAAACTAGCCACACTACTCAGATCTAGAACTCCTATATATCCAGATCTATAATTTAAACAGGATACCGGACCACAGACAAGCCCGATCAACTTCCAAATCTCCATGATCTGCTGGTTCTAAACCAGTGATAGCTCAAACACTTATCCTTAAGAGAATACAGAAAGATTCCAATACACTCTTGAGCTAGCTTCCCATCTTATCCAATCTCATCGCTCTTATGATCGGATAAAACTTATCCAAAAAATAAATCTCCGTCTTCGAATTTCGAATCTCTTCGTCTCTCGTCCACAACTTCTGTTGATCCTGAACTTCCCTCAATCTTCTTGATCAACCAAACTTCACAGATGCATCTCAAATCAAAACTGGATCAAGAATGAGATAACCCCCTGATTCTATTCAACAAGATGATTCTCCCAAAATCCATCGAAATCCAAAACACCAATCTACCATACAAGCATTAAGAACTTCAAACTTGCTTCTCCTATTCGGAAAAACAAAAAGATGCTCTTGACATCCAAGCCTTCATATCCCGAAAGAACTTCCTGAAGAAAACCTTAAATCCAAGAAAACACAAATCTTTGGATGAATCCGAGTTTGCTTCTATTCTGGAATAGCTATCACCATGCTTCTGCTGCACAACTCTAATCCGAAGAAGATGAGAATGTTTTTGATGAACACGAGCACTAACTTGATCAACTCATCCAGAAACACTATCCATCAAATTCTATAAAAAGCTTAATGACCTATCCGAGTTGGTCACAAATACTACAACAGAAATCCATACGGAAAACTAGATCCAATCAATCCTGATCGCTCACCAAAATCCTCTCTCCTGGAATCTTCTTTCTACTAGGCAAAACCACCAGGAAAAAAAATCCAAGAATCAAATCGAAACAGAACTCCCTCTCCTGATGCGGACAAATTCCTTTGACTTCCTCCAAAATATTCAGAAAGTCTCAAACCAGTTCGATGCTCCAACATCTTTAGAGATGTCTCAAACTAAAATAAAGATTACTAAAAGAACTTCCGAACCATCGTAAGTCACTTTTGCGATACCATCCAGTTCGCATTCCAAAGAAACTATTCTCTCTTACATAACAGAACAGATTAAGCCCTCCAGAAGAAGAAACTGATGGTCCACCTCAACCATAAACATCTAATCCAGCTAAGCTTCCAAAAGAAAAAGGAACAAGCCTTCACCATTTGCCCGATCTACTGACAGAAGAATCTCAAGACTTCTGAATCATCGAAGAAATGAAACACACAACTGCTTCCGAACCCCACCTCTAGGATACTGCTGAGCCAAAAGATCTTTCTGACAGCACATTCAACACCTCTGAGCTGCCCTTGCTACCACAGACCTCCTATCCAAAAGCTCCTTGAATTCCAAATCTATATCAACCAACTCCACCAAAAAGAGTCTTTAAGATGAGCAGAAACCTCTCAAGAAACTCAGTCTTTAGACCAAGCACAAACACCTAGCTGAACTGAGTCTCCCACTCCAATACAGATAAAACTCCTTCCTACGGTTGCCAAAATACCATTACTTGCTTCAGCTCTTCCAACTGATCCAAACTCTAGAGAATCCGCTCGCACGAGCGCAATCCAAGCTTATACTCCAAAGATAAACTTCGAACCTTTAAAAGATTTCCTTCAGAGATCGATGAAATCCATATACCCAACTGCCAAACTTACTCAAGATGCCCAAACTGTCCTAGAAGGTACTCTTCCAACCTCAAATACTCGAACTTCTTCCATTGATAGTCATGCTGTACACACTACTATCTCTCCTACTTCTAGAAATTATGTTAGCAAACCCGTACAGGTAACCCAAAAAAATAGGTAGGAATAAAAAGATATATAGTCAAAATTACAAATACGCTCTCTCAAGAAGACACCACTCCAGAGTCTAGGTATTCGCTCAACCTAGCGCTCTGATACCACAATGTAACGCATAACAAAGAAAGACGCATCATTAAGAAGAAAGAAAGGGATAGAAAAGAGAAAAGATAGAAAAGAAAGAACCAAGCAACATCAGAATCTCACAACAGAACGAATAAATTATATTAATCAAATAAAATATTACATAGTATCATATACATCAGAGTTATACAGCTCATACAAAAAAACTAGACAGTTATAACTCATGTCTAGATATTACAACTCAAGTACATAACAGGAAACAGATACAACTCAAACACAGCGGAAAACTCTCTCTCTCTCTCTCTCTATATATATATATATACATACACGTTGAAGCCACCTGCTCCATATCTCCTCTAGAACTCGTCAAAGCAAACCTGAATCACTTAACTACTCATACGTAATATGAGTACCCAAGAGCTTAATAAAAAATAAAATAAACACTCGGGTCAGACAGGGGTCTGGTGTGAGTAAACGGATTAAGATTGCTTAACTTTAGAAAATCCTTTGAAAGGAAAGGTATCACGTAAGACTTCCCACAAATAAACATGGGTAAGTTTTTACCTTAACCAAAACATTTGATAGGAAATCCAGTGATATTATAATAGGGTCTAAAGTTTTCAAGTAAATAAGAAATAGCCGAAATTGTTACATCTATTAAATTCCAGCTACTAGCCACAAAAGTGGGTAATACAAACAAAACCGTAGGGTCTCGTAGGAAGAATGGGTTTCCATCATTGGCAGGGCTACTGGAGTACCGCACGTCACATTACGTGGCCTAGATCACCGTACCGAGGAGCTACCCTAACCCCCCCTGCAACACAAAGCCGAAACCATCCCTTACTGGACAGTCTCGAACAAGACCACCCCGACAGTTGTCATGATCAACTGCCCCACACAGCCGAAATAAAAAAGGACCTCTAGACAGGGGTAAATCTCGTCCTACATGGGCATGACCCACTTAGCTTTGCTGTACCTCCCTTGTTTTTGCTATTCCCGGTTGATGAGGCTTGAGGCTGCGATTACCTTTATAGGACATATCAATCTTAGAATGCTCATCGTCCACCTGACGATGTTCTAAAAGCATTCAATCCATACAAGTTCGATCCGGGTTCAAATGAAACCGAAGGCACTATCTCGTTACACTCATTTTAGAATCACCCTCAGAGTTAACGACAATAGCCCTTGCACTCTGAATCACCATCTCGAACCTATAAGCACTATTTCCGTCAAACTCATCATGGAATCACCCCCAGAGTTATACTGACGAATAATTCTTACACCTCGAGTCTTCACTTGCACTCCCCTTGGATTCACGAGCTAACGTTTAACTTGGATCGATGTGGTTTTCGGAATTCCAAATTTGGAAACCCGATCCCGGTCTCATCGAATCCAAATGCCATCTTAATGTCCAAGTGATTTAAGTTTAACAAATTAATTCAATTTAAACATTGAATTCACACAGCATCACTTATAGATAAATATCACACATTTATCATTGATATATCAATATCATATCACAGAATATCACAACATATCATCCAATAGATATCAATCAATCCAGAAATTCCACAAACAATCATACACAAACAGGTATCATCAATTCCTTTATAATTAATTTAATCGTCTTAAATTAAATTAATTATTTGAGAATTAAACAACTAATCCTGCTTAAACAATCATTAATTATAAACAATCATTAATTAATTACAATTAATTAATTAATCACTCTTTAATCATCTTCATAATTCTATTAATTAATCTTTAATTATAGATTAATTATCCTTTAATCATATTCTTAATTAATCACCTAGATTAATTATTCTTTAATTACATTATGTAATTAGCCCTTAAATTAATTACACAGATTAATTTATCTTTAATCATTACTTAATCTTAATTAATTTCTAATTAATTAATTAACAATAATTAATTACATAAATCCTTAATTAATTACATTAATTATTACTTCTACCTCACTTCATTGATTAATTATCTAATAATTAATCACATTTATTAATTAATTAAACAATTTATCTTTCATTAGTTACATAAATTAATGACCCTCTAATTACTTTATAAATCAATGTTTCCCAAAATTATACTTAATAATTAATTATAAACTCAATTACAATTATTTATCAAACCTGATAAATCACAATCAGTAATTAACTTCCTTAATTACTTCACCAATTAAACAAACACCTTGATTAATTACATTAATCAATTCTTTAATTACACTGAGTAATTATCCTTTAATTACTTCCCTAAGTAATTATACCCCTTTAATTACTATCCATCCAGTAATTTCCTCAATTAATTACATTCAGTAATTATTCATTAATTACTTCATTAAGTAATTACACCTCTTTAATTATATTAAGTAATTATACTTTATCCTATCATTAAGTAATTATTTTTAATTAATTAAACTTAATTAATTAACTAAAATAATCCACAATAACTTAATTAATTACTCTGAATAATTAATTACTTTAATTACTTCATTAAGTAATTATATTTAAATAATTCTTCTTAAACATTAAGTAATTAACTTCTTAATTACTCATTAACTAATTATTTCATAATTAATAAACTTGATTAATTAATTTTTAATTAAGTAATTAATTACACTTAATTAATTACTCATCTAATTTACCTTAATTTAATTACTCACATTAATCAAATTTAAGTTAATTAAGTAATGTATTTCAATTACCTTTTAAATCAAAAACTTGATTAATATAAACCATACTTTCATTAACCTTTATTAATCATTTTAAATTTTAAATATTAAAATTCAAAAACTTATATTTGGTTTACACAAAACATCATTTTATAATTTATCAATTTTAAATACTTTACTTCAATCACATTTTAAATTACTTCAAATACAATTTATTTGAAAACATTTTTATATCATTAAACAAAACAAAATTGAAAACAATCTATTTTAATCAAAAGTTTAAACTTTATAAACCCCAAACTTTAAAACTAAAATTCTTTTAAAGTCAAACATTCATTATTAATAAAACTAATTTAAATCACTTTGTTTAAAACATCAATCTGCTTTCAAACTTGAGTCTTCATTTTTATAAAATATAAACCCGGTTAATATTTAACTTTAAACAAACAAACTATTTTAAAAACAAATTTAACTTAACTTGTTTTAACCTAAAGTTTAAATTAAAACATTTCAAAGATATTTAAAACTATTTAAAAACCATGTTTAAAAACTGAGTTTGTTTTGATTTCCAGAGAATTCAATTTGCAGTTAAAAAAAACAACAGTAACAAAACTGGAAACCCAACTTACTCGAAACAAAAATGATGCAAACAATCTCCTTCCAACTTCGGGTTGTACGCAGTAACATCACGAGACCACCCTCGAGAATGCAACGGAAAAAAGGCTGGGCTAATACTTCTTCCACGAACCAAATTCCCAGATACACACTTCGACCTCATGCACGTGCACGCCGACCATGGTCGGCGGCGATCAACGTCGCCGCACTCCCCAAGTCGACTCTGACCACTTCAATTACTTCATCCCTTTGGATTAGCAAAAACACCATTAATTCGAAAAAAGTGCTTCAGTACCTTCAACCGAGAAGAACACGACCAAAGAAAATCGCCGCCAATGGCGAAACCTACCAACGGAGTTCCTGCAAATCCATCCACGCATGCGCCTCGATCCACGCAAGCCTTTCCCCTACTCGCGATTCACATAAATTCATCAACTACGCCGAATTGCTCACGATTCCAATCCATAAAGAAAACAGACACAAAACCCTAATACGTCGTTTCCCGATCACCACGACCACCATAAAAATCCTCCACTATTTTTCCTGCATCACCCAGAACCAAGATCACCTCCATGTCGAAGCTCGCCATCCACTTCGAAGCAGTTCAACAGAAAACGACCAAAACCCCGAATACATAAAACCCCCAATTTCTCTCTGAATACTATATTAAAAATTACAAATTTTACATTAAAATTCATTTTTTGATAGTATGATTCAGATTAACTAAGTGAATTTGAAATTCATCAAACTTGAATTTTCTCATTTTTGAATGTCAACTGTATATTCATAATTTACTGGGTAACATTCAAATATACTTAATTGTAATGAATTTTAAAAACAAGAAAATCATGTTATTAACATCTTTACTCCAGAAATCAATGTTTAATTTTGATTATGCAGAAAGATTTGAGATATTTTAGTTGATCTTGCAACAGAATTTCACAAAGAATACATATACAGATATGCACTCAAGTTTGAACGGCACAAATCAAATTTAAGACGGTAATTCAAAGCAACAATATGATTATAACATCATTATATCCAACATGCAAGCATAAATACAATATTAAACATTTCACAGATCAACACATAAAAGATTAAAACTGTTTTTAAATAGAAATTTACTCACCGGGTTTAAAAGCAGAGAACACTCTGTATTACTGCATTTTTTTTATTTTCTGTACTTTGAATTTTGCTTTTGCATTTTAACTTGCTGTTGAAACACTGAATTTTGCTTATGCATTTGCATGTTGATTGCCAGTTGAGTTTGAAACCATGAGTTCAGGTTGCAAATTGGATCTGGGTTGAACAGCTTCAGATTTCCCTTTTTTTTTCTGGTTACAGATTTGATTTCTTTTTTCTGGATTTCAATTTTAAGTTTGCATTTGAATTCTTTTTTTTTAGTTGAAGAGAAATTACAGAAGATTAGCTGAAGGAAATAAAAACCGATCCTTTACTTTCTAAACTTTAATTAAACAAAACATTCTTTTAAAAATAAGAATTGCCACTTGTTACATGAGTAAATTCATGTATTTACAAATGTCCAACCCTTTTATTATTATGTAGACAAGTGTGTTTCATAATCTCTTATGTTGCTAATGTGTTATGAAGAGGTGATTTACTACATTAATTACTTGTTATTACCAATAAATTTAAACCTTAATTACAATACTAATTTAATACTCATGTTATATACATATAACTTATGAAATGTATTTAACTTTGTGATTAATTTATAATTATTTAAAACTCCATTTCTAAAGATAAGTTTTAAAGAAAGAAAGTATCATTTAGTTAAATTTTATTTTAAAAGTTTTAAACATAAATTACTATAAGTAACATTGATATTATATTTGAAATCTAAATTTGTTTTCAAAAACCAATTTAAAAGAAAACAATTTAAACTTTTATAATAATGTACAAATTTCAAGTTATTATTCTTTCTAATAAAAATAAATTTTCCTTTAAGTGTTTATAAATAAAAATAAATTTTAAATAGATTTTGAAAAGCAATTTTATTAAACCAAATCAAAAACTTCCAATTCACTATAAAAACTTATGTATATTAAAATTTTGAAATCATATTTTTCTATTTAAGTTTAGTCCATAATTATCTATTTACAATAAATATATACAAATATAAATATTCATTATAAATAGAACATCTTAAATATTAGCTTCAGAAATTATTTGAATTTTAAAACAGAACTCCAAATCACAATATATAAACATATATATTATAATTTGAAAATATTTTATTAAATTTAAATTGAACCAATTTCCTTTTTACAATGTATACATATATACATTACAAATAGAATATTTTTATTAACTTAAAAAGATAAATTATTATTAATTAGACATATATATTATTATTATTATAATTTGAAAAGAATAAACATTCAAATTAAATTATCATTGAATTTTTGAAAAGAGAACATTTGTTAAATTAGATTAATTATTAGTTTTGAATATATAATATTTGGTTAAATTAGATTTTTAAATCAATATAACATATTTTAAAATAAATTATAAATGGAAATTATTAAATAAGTATTGCCGAAATCTCGAGACATCAAATTTCAGCCCATAACGATTTTTGCCTATTCTAAAGTCCGTTCGGGTATGTATCATTTCAACCCATAGTGTTTTCTAATCTTCCGGGAACTTGTAGTGTGATAAACAGATATAAATGAACAGTAACAACATATATATCATAACAGATGATATGACATGAAATTTAACAGGTTTAACATCATATATAAATAATCACAGGCAGTTATACATCATATGATTTTCTACACATTCAATTGTTGTTGTTTCACAACTGCATAAGTATAAACGTCGTGTGAGTTTTACTCACCTTTATGGTGCTGGAGATTGCAATACAAATGACACAACGGATTCAAGAAGGCACGATGATACAACAGTAGGTTCAAGTGGGAAGAGATCCAAGCTTAGAACTTGTGTTACAACCCAAAACAAAACAAAATAATAGTACAACTCAATACAACATTGAATAGGAATAACTTTGAAATAAAAAGAGATATGAATGTCAAATCTTTTGCCTTGTTTTCTACAATGCTTTCCACGGCCTAGGGGTTTATTTAGGTCAGGTTTGACATGGCTTTGGCTTAGGTTTGATCATAGGAATGCATGGCATAAAGGCTAGAACATGTGGAGGAAGTTACAACATAAGAATATCAAGAGACTAGGCAACATAGTGGAGTTTGGTTCAACTTTTGGCTCGGTTTACGGGTCAAATGGCTCGGCCATCATTAGGTATAGGTCTGGACATAGGTTTAGGTGGTGAGTAGTGGTGGTAGAAAGGTGGTGGTGGAGGCTCAAGGTGGTGGCCTTGGTGGTGGATGAAGGGTAGATGAAGGTAGGCTCGGCTATGCATTGTTTTGGACATTGTTTGCATTTTTTTGGTGAAGTTTGGCTTCAAGGAGGGTTAGGCCATGGTCTAACCTGAAGTGGTGGGTGGTGATGATGCCAAGGAGGAGTGGTATGGGATGGTGGCCGTGGCTATGGTGAGGAGGCCATGCAAATAGAAGAGAGAAACAAGGCAAAAGTATGAAAAAAAATGGAAGAAAAAGTGCAAAATGAGGAGGCCATTACCAAGGAAATTTGAAGAAGCCATGAGAATGAGAAGTGCTGAGTTGTTTTTCATGTGAAAAGTAAAATAATACACGGCCAAAACTGAAGAAGTGGACAGAAAAATGAATTAAAGTGAAGGTTATGGCATTTGAAAAGTTTTGAAGGTGAAAGGACTTATGTTTTGCACTTTTTTTAAAACCTTTGGTATTTCCTTTTCTCGTTGATTTTTATAAAAACAAAATAACTCAAAAATATACTTTACAAACCGAAACCAAGTAAAAATGTAAGAAAATAAATAATTAATTTTAAAGAAAATATAAAAAGAATGAAAGAAATTACTTAAAAATACAAAACAATGTCCAGAAATTACAAATAAATCACTACTAGTCTTGGATAAAATATCCACTTCATTTTAAAAATATTATGAAGTGAAAATTTGAAATAAAATAATATATTTATCATTTTCAAAATAAAATAAATAATTAAATTGGAGAAAAATAGAAAAAGGAAAAAATAAATTGTTTAAAAATAGCAAACAGAACATAAAAAGTACAAGAAATTTACCAATTGCTTTGGAAAATTATTTACTTTATTTTAAAAATATTATAAGACAAAAATATACATGCAATAAAATATTAAAATAAAATATGACAAGGAAAAAATAATTTTTATAATTTAAAATAACCAAAATTGCTAAATAACTCAAATTGTACTCAATATTGAAATATACATAACTTTCACAATTTAAATCTGTTTCCAACGAAACGAAAAGTGGTATTCATGTTATTAAATCTATTTTCATAATAAATGATAAAATTTAAGAATTTAAATATTTAAATTTGAAATTTAAAAGCCAAAGTTTGACTAATTTGACCAGAAATCCACTTTTTAGTAAAATATCCAATTTATACAAGTTTGAAACTATAATTCACATAAAATCAACATTTATATTTAAAATAACATAACTTATTCATTTTAATAAATAAAATAAAGTTTTTAAATCAAAATTTCAAATAAAATAATCAAAATAAATAATTAAAATAAATCACAAAATTAAGGGTTGTTACATCGTAGCTCATTTCTTTTTCTATCCGCTCTAAAATCGAAAGGTGAGCAATCGCTCATGATTAACATTCTTATATTTATTAAATTTGATTTCAATTGAAATGAAAATTGAAATATGCTGTTGTTTGTTATTTACATTTCTATATATATTCTATTATTTGTATTTATTCACCTTTGAATTCTGACACTATTATCTGTTATTTATATTGATGATATATGCCTATTATATTATTAGCATATCTATTATCACTTTGCAAGTTCCCAGTCAGTATAGAATTCACTATGGGTTGAAATCATACAATCCCGAACGATCTATAGAATAGGAGAAAATTGTTATGGTTTGAAATGATAAACCCAAGCGATTTTCATTGAATTGAATTCGGGATTGCGGGTTGAAATGATATATACCCGTATATATTTAAATTGCGGATTAAAATGATAAATATCCGAATCACTTGATCATAGGATAGAAAATTATATATAAACACTATTGGTCAATATATATATATACATATATTTATATGATTTCTAATATTTTGAAATTGAATTTATTTAAAAATTATACTCAAATAAGTTGGATTTGAAATTTATTAAACTTGAGATTTTAAAGATATGATTTTATGACTTTATTTTTGATTAAAAGTGATTTAAATGAATATTTCAAATTTACATAAATTGAAATGGTGCATTTAGTTTATTTAAATTTGAAATTGGAAGTTTTATTTAAATGTTATTTGAATGATTTAGTAAATATTTCAAAATAAATAATAGAAAAGTGAATTTATACTTATGTTATTATCAAATCTAGTTTTGAAATGTTTGAGTATTTAAAGCTTTGAAAATATTAAAATTGAAATGGTTTATCTTGTGGTTAAAAATCTGTATTTGAAATTGATATAATTTGAAATGGTTTATTGAGAAACTGAAACAAATTGAAATTGGTGATTTAAAATTTGATTAAATTTTAATTTTGGAATTCAAGTTGATTTGCAATCGATTTGTGAAATTTAAGGAAACTATTTTATTATATAAAGTATTTTTAAATTATATTTAAAACTATTTTTATATTTTACTTAATAAATTATTTTAATATAAGCTTTTTTATTATAAATCATTTTAATACAAATTATTTTTAATATGAACTATTTTAATATACTAACTGTTTTAATATAAACTATTTTAACTTATAACTCTTTTATATATAAACTATTTTACTTTATGAACTATTTTATTATATATACAATTATTAATATCTAAACTGTTTAAGTGGTGGAAGTTACGTTTTCAAAGTTATGAATTTCAAAGTATTATGTTTTGAAAGTATTATAATTTTATGTGTTTGGTTTTGAAAGTATTATAACTTTAAAAGTGCCATGATTTTGGAAAAAGGATATATTTGAAATGGAAATGATATCGTATTGATATGGTTTTGAAATGACAATGGTATTTTGGCTTTGAAGTATAAACTATTTTGAAATGACCGTGGTATTATAATAACGATTGGTTGTTAAAGAGACCAGGATCGAATATTGTCATACTCTCTGCCAACACCGAAAACCACTTAAACAACCGTGTACACAGTGTAGTTTCCAGAATGAAGTAGGATGGTGGTGACATTCTATTGAGGTATATACGTGGACCCGACTCCCGTGAGTTGGCATAAGGTGGCTAAAACAGGAGCGATTCTCGGGACAAGCAAGGTCATTCTTTCGATCGGGCACACTCCTTCGATATTATATTCTGACTTTGTGATTGATTTGGTGGCCACACTTGATTTTTTTGATTTGGAAGTGTGTTCCAAGGTGGGCGGTAGTGGCTGCTACACGTTACCACCAGCCCGTATGTGTAATTGGTAGATCTACCCTAGCATTGCCTAGTTGTGCCGTGTCACCTACCCTAACATGCCTTATACGAGTTTGTTTTGTACCATACCTTTGGAGTGCTCTCTGACGACGCCTAGTACGGGGGAGATTACGGTGCTGTATAGAATATGGGAATATATAAAATGTGTTAAGGGGGATATGGGTAACGCCTTAAAGCTATCTTAATAGTTTACTTTACTTTAGACATTATTATAATAGCATATATTACTATATAGTAGATAGTTTAACGGATCCTTAGAGGATGGGCATCCCAAACATCCTTTAAGTTACTTGTATTTCAGTGGTTATTTCACTTGAGTTAGATTTATTGATACAAGAATGTTAGTTTTGACTCGAGTGTTTTGTGCTTTGCTTTACACTTGGGTCAACTGGTGTACCAATATTCAATACTCACCTTTGGGGTTGGAGCTTCGCTTGGAGATCCATCTATCGATTCTGCTTTTAGTTATTCAGTTGATTTCGTGATGTATTCAGATTTTTGTATTTCACAATTATATTACGACATCTATGTATTCGAGATCTCTATTGTATCTTATCTAAATCTATTATATATAGTAACTTCATGAACTACTATTCTTTTGTTTCTACTGCATTATTGTTATATTACTCTGTGTTTGTGATTCTGTGATTATTTTATTTACTGTATATGCTGAGTTTTGCCAAATACAAATTAACAATTTGACGTTTTGAGGAATTCAAATCCGACATGTGTGGACGCGATTGGTTGAAAATAACAAAATGTTACAATACCAACCCCACAAAGCCCAAAACAAAATAATCACATACAACCACACATCCATGACTAGAAAACTCTACATCATGACAGACCATACTTAAATAAGTTGAACTTCCCTATGGTTCGAAACACTCAAAGGTCTGTCCACTAGGTTAGGACTCAACCCTAAGCGATGTACTTGGTCGTCGGATATAAAAGAGTATGATGCACCATTATTATATATAATCTGAATAGGTATACCATAAACAAAAATCATGCCTTAAATAACGACACCATTCCCCTTCTCCTTCACTTATGGAGCTCTAGGTGAGGTAGGAATGGCATTTAAAAGATAAGTAGACAAAACCTGCTTCTTCTTGTTGTTCCATTAAATCTTGCCTCTCCCACTAATTTGTACTCTTAGCTCTTCTTTATAAAAAACAACCGCTCTAGGCTTTGGATAGAGACTCTAGTGCCTTAAAGCTCTCTCAATAAGCTTCTTGAAGTATTCATTAATATGGCCCACTAGCCGTTTCCTTGAGATAACCATCTAAGCCCAAAATAAATGTGACGACCGGGAATTTTGGGCAACATCAATTTAATAATCTTTATTAATAATTTAATTGGTTTGATAATTTTCTTTTATAATTTTAATTTAAATGGTTAATTTAATCTTTTAAAGGCTAATAGATATTTAATCAGGCAATATTGATTTATATATTTTCTAACAATTTAAAAATGGGTAAAATTTATCTTTTAAAGCGAATAAAATATATATTCTATTTATATTGATGTATATATTGTGAATAGAAAATCTTTTGTTTAAATAAAAGATGTATTTTCAAATTGTAATATATATTTATGTATATGCTATGATTTGAAGTTGTTTTGAAAGTTAATATAATAATTCTCAAACTAATGTCAAAAATATTTCTATTTAAAATATATATGTATATTTGTATATATTAAAGTTTGGTTTTAATTTAATTAAAGTGTTTCAAATTTTAATATATATATATATATATATAAATTGTAATTTGGAAAGTATAATTTAATATAGTATTTTTAGAAAAGGGTGCTTGGAATTCTAATTTATATTTCTTAAACAATCAAGATAATTATTTTGGATTTAAAATATGTATAAGATTTTATTTGAATATATGTGTTCTTTTAAAAGTAATTTATATGTATGTATTAAGATAAGTATGTATTAATTAGAAAAGTCAATTTAAAAAGCTTTTAAACCATTTTTAAAATTTAATTAAAATATCTATTGACATGTGTAAATATATTAACACATGTTAGTAACATGTGCAGAACAATTAAGAGATATAAGTGACAAATGTAAGTTTTAAAACAAGTGTCATCATTTAAAATTTTATTTTATTTAAATTTTAACAAACCATAATTTAATTCATAAAACATGCTTTTCATCTCTCCAATCTTCTTCTCGGCTGAAACAAAGAGAATTTCAAAATTAAAATCTTGTAAAGAATATTAAAAAAAACTTCTCACCAAAAAATTTCCAAAATCTATAAATATTTTCCAAAATAAAAGGGCAAATCCTGTAACAAATTCTCAACGAAAATTCCCAAAGTCTGTAACAAGTTTCAAGCAAAGTTTAGCAAGCAAGAAAATTTGGAATCAAATAAGAATCAACATCAAGTAAAAAAAAAGTTCCAGGATCAAAAATTCAAAAATGCTCTCTGTTTTATACATGCCTGGTGAGTAAACTGTTTTTTTAAAAACAGATTAGTTTGTAATTATATACAATGCATGTGATGATCTGTGAAACGATGTTAGTTTTGCATGAAAGTTTTTCAGTTTTTTATGTTTGAATTGATATATATATATATATATATATATATATATATATATATATGGGAATTATGAGCATGTTTGTTTATATATGATGACCCTGTCCTCTGTGATTTCACAGTCATTTTTTGCTTTTGGAAATTCAAAGCTCTAATCAAATCAACATTAGACTTCGAAATTTAAATAAAAGTTGTTTGTCAATGAATGGTGATGGTTTTTAAAAATAATTTCAGGATTTTAATTTCAGCAAATAACTTTAAAAATGGGAGTAATAGTGGAAATACTTATGTATGTGAAAATCAACTATCTTAATTTCTAATTCGAATTATAGGAATGGATTGGTGATTGAAAATCACGAATTTTGATATGTATTTCATAATTTTTAGTGGAATGATTTCTGGGAAATAAAAGATGAGGAGTTTTTGGTTTATTGCCAATTCACGGCGATCGGAGGAATGATCGAAGTCGAGACTTTGGTTGAAGGAAGATGGTAAGAAGCTGCACTCAGGAAAAATACTGGAAGTATTTTTCATTGGCTAAAGAGAGCGGAATTAGCGAACTAGGGTTTAGACTGGAGTTGTGTTCGACGTGGTTGTCGTTGGAATTTCGTTGTAAGCAAGGAATCAGAGTGGCGCGCGATAGGGGGAATGCAAGATGGATGATGTGACGAAGCTTGGGTGAGGTGCGCCGGTGATCTCGTAGTCGGAGGCGACGAGGGAAAACGAATATCTGGCCATGGTGTTTCAGTTTGGTCGAAATTTTTTCTCATTTTTGTCGCGTTGGGTTTTCGTGCGATATGGGTGCAGATTTATGTTCGCGTGGGTTCGTGAGGTTGTTAAGGAACGCCGTGCCGATCGTCGATGGTTGGATCTGTTGGTGTACGTGCACCACGTGCACGTTGTGTTTGGATATTTGAAGCTCGGGTGGGTTCTCGTGTGAATGAAGAATGGATTCGACGCAGATGAAGGTGGGTGAGTGACTCGAGGCGAGCACGGGTTTCGTAGGAGATTGACTCGGGTTCATTAGTGATTAACTCGAGATTTCCTGTTGCAGTGTTAATCTGATTAAATAAAACAAACTTTGAAAAGAAAATCAAGCTTAAGTAAAGGCAACGTTTATAAAAGAAATCAAGTTTTAAATTGTAAAACAAGTTTCTTTTCAAAATAAATGAAAAATCAAAATTTTGAGAATGTTTAAAATTAATATGTTTCAAGATTTGTAATGTTTAAAATAGTTTATTTTAAAAGTAATTAGCTAAATAAATTTTGAATTGAATTCAAAGATGTTTCAATTTAAAACATTAGATCAAAGTTTGAAGAGATTTAAACATGTTTTAAATAAGCATGTTTCAAGTAGTTGAGTTATATTCAAAGTAATGTTTAAACTATATTTCAAATTTATATATTTAAATATATAAGTTTAAACAATATGATAATTAAGATTTCAAAGATAAATATTTGTTTAATTTAATTAAACATGTCTGAAAAGGGTTTTCAAAGATTTTTAAGTATATTAAAAATTTAGAGTTGTAATTGTTTTGTTTAAAGTAAAATTTTATTTCAAATATATAATTGATTTCTAAATTGGTTTTAATGAAGTTAATAATTGGAATAAGTATTTAAGATAAATGAAGGGTTTATCTTTAAAGGTTGAGACTAATTAGGGATAATTAATTAGTGAAGTAATTAAAGGTTAATTACTTATTTATAATTAAGAATAATTACTTAATGAAGTAATTAATGGATGGTTAATGAATTAATTAGAGATTAAGTGATCATTAATTAGTTGATTAATTTATGTAATTAATTAAAGACAATCACTCAGTATAATTACTTAGTGAAGTAATTAATAGATAATTACTGAACGTAATTAAGAAAAGAGAAATTACTTATGGAAGTAATTAGTTGGAAATTCTTATGAAAGTTATTAAAGGATTAATTAATATAATTGATTTGAAAGTTAGTTAATTAAAGAGTAATTAATTAATTAAAGGATTAGGGTTAATTAAAGATGGGATTAATTACTTCTTAAGGTAATTAATTAAGAGAGTAATTAACTAATGAAAGTAATTAAAGGATAATTAACAGAAGTAAATAAGGGTTAACTACTTAGTTAATTTGATAAATTAATTCATGTGATTAATTAATTAATTAATGTGATTGATTAATTAATTAATTAATGTGATTAATTTAAGATTAACTACTAAATGCAATTAATTAAAAAAAGTAATTAATTAATAAAGTACTTAATTAAGGATTATTAATTAATGCAATTAATTAATAATTACTTAATGAGGTAATTAAGGATTAATTAATTAGTGTAATTAATCAAGGATTAATATAATTAATTAAGAAGTTAATTAATTAAGGTAAGTAATTACAAGATGGTTAATTACTGTTTATGACTATTTAAGACTACTTAATGAAGGTGGTTAATTAAAGATTAATTATTTAATTAATTAAAGGGTTAATAAATTAATAAGGATCATTAATTAATATAATTAATGAAATTAATCAAGGTTGATTAATGAAAATGATTAATTAAAGTATGATTAATTAATTGTAATTAATTAAGGATTAAGTGTAAATAATTATAGTTAATTAATTAATTAATGGAAGTAAATGAAGGATCATTAATTAGTGCAATTAATGAAGGTAATTAAAGATTAATTATTATAATTGGGTAAGGATAATTAATTTTTGTAATTAATTAAAGGATAATTACTTGATGTAATTAAAGGATAATTAATCAAGGAAGATTAATTAAGGTAGATCATTAAGAGATGATTAATTAATTAATTGGTAATTAATTAATGATAAGTAAGCAGGATTAAGTAATACAAGTGATTAAAGGTTAGTAATTAATTTATTTAAAGGTTAATTAAGTTAAGTAAGAGTGAATCAGACTTGCTTATGGATGATTGATTGATATTGGATGGTTGAATGGTATTGGATGGTTGAATGATATTGGATGATTTGGATGTGATATCTTTGATATGTGATATGTGCTGCTTTATGATGTGAGATGTTTGGTATATTTAGATAATATGGATTATCTATCTGTGATATTGTAAATCATTTACCTGTTTATGTTATTCTGAATATAAGTATAATTGTTTAGACCCTTAAACAACTTGGACATTAAAATGGCGTTTTGGATTTCGGTGAGACCAGGATTGGGTTTTCATATTTGGATTTCGAAAACCACATCGATCCAAATTAAACGTTAGGTCGTGAATCCAAGTGAAAAGCATAGTGAAGACTCGAAGTGTAAGAATTATTCATCAGTATAACTCTGACGGTGATTCCGAGATGAGTTCGACGGAGATAGTACTTTCAGGTTCGAGATGGTGATTCAGAGTGCAAGGGATGTGGTCGTTAACTCTGAAGGTGATTCCAAAATAAGTGTAAGGAGATAGTGCCTTCGATTTCGTTCGAACCCGGAACGAACTTGTATGGATTGAATGCTTTCAGAACATCGTCAGGTGGACGATGAGCATTCTAAGATAGATGTGTTCTATAAAGGTAATCGCAGCCTCAAGCCTCATCAATCGGGAATGGCTAAAACAGGGGAGGTGCAGCAAGGTTAAGTGGGTAGCACCCAAGTAGGACGAGATTTACCCCTGTCTAGAGGTCCCTTTCTATTTCGACTTAGTGTGTGGTTGGTCGCGCCAACCACGGCGTAGTCTTGTTCAATACTATCCAGTAAGGGATGGTTCCGGCCTTGTGTTGCAGGGGATTGGGAGTAATCCTCAGTACGGTGATCTAGGCCCCGAACTGTGACGGGCGGTACCCCAATAGCCCTGCCATTGATGGAAACCCATTCTTCCTACATGCCCTTACGGTTTTGATTATATTACCCACTTTTGTGGCTATTAGCTGGAATTTAATCATGTAACAATTTCAGCTATTTCTTATTTACTTGAGAACCCTAGACACTATTATAATATTACTGGATTTCCTATAAAATGTTTTGGTTAGCGTAAGGTAAAAACTTTTTCATGTTTATGTGTGGGAAGTCTTATGTATGAGTAGTCGAGGGATTCAGGTTAGCTTGACGAATTCTAGAGGAGATTGGGAGCAGGAGGCTTCAGTGTGTAGATATATAGTGGTTCCGCTGTGTTTGTGTTGTGTCTGTATCTTTGTGATATCTTGAGTTGTATACTTAGACAGGTTTTTATAACTATCTAATATGAGTTGTATAAGTTGTGTAACTCTGATGTATATGATACTATGTAATATTTTATGTGACATATTATATTTCATTCGTTCCGCTGTGAGAATCTATTGTTGTTGAGTTTCTTCTTTTCTATCTTTTCTTCTTTTATTCTTTCTTAAATCATGATGCGTCTTTCTGGTAGATGGAAGATGGGTCATGACAATAAATTTCTTGTATTTTTTCAAATGAGTATCAACAAAAGACAAATCGTATATCAACAACATGTCGAACTTGGCTACATACTCTTACTCTAGCATATCTCCTTGCTTCAAGTCAGCGAACCTTTAAAATAAAACCAACTTCCAAGTATTGGAATAAATTTCTCTTTGAAGCAAACTATGAACTGATCCCAAGAAAAAAGATCCTCGGAAAGGCATTCCATCAGTTTATAGTTTATCCCTGGAGTTTTCTGGAGGCCAACCTATGCCTTATAACATCATATTACTTTAAATCGTCGAAATTCCTTTTGCAAGTATCCATCAGCTTTAGACTACCACAGCCGACTATGTTCCAAGGAACGATTTTTCTCCTTAGCTAGATTAATCTCTATTCAAATTAGCAAAGTTGGCCCTGGGCACTTCCTCTTGAGCACCATCAGCATTATGAGTGATTTGTGCATTCTAAATAATGTTTCGTACCATCTCAGCGAACACGTTTTACAAATTAGGGTTAGCAGTCCCAAATCCTACCCCTCCTCCACTATACAGATGAGTTCCTAGCAAGGTTTCTTGCATGCTAGCTCATTCATTGTGTGGAGCAAGAATGACCGGCCTCTCATAAAGAAAAATTACATCATTGTTACTCGTGTGTGCCATGCGACCTATAAATTATATGTTACTATAGAGTTCCGAAAATCAAAATATATAACAAGTACACTTATACTCTTGGTCCGACCTAAAGTGATAAGTCACGCTCTGTCTCTAATGTCCTGGTATCCCTTACGTAAACCATGCAACCTAAGATCTAATACAAAATGCGATGATCTCTCTACACCTGTGGTGCACAATATAATTTGTAATGCACTGTAAATGATATCCGGTCGATATAGAACGATGGCTTAAGTTGTAAAATAACCAAATAATCACAGAAGTTGTCACAACGCATTGATATAGTATAATAATAAACACAAATATAAGATAGGCTAGAGATAAATATAACATTATAAACCATCACAAATTAGAGCACATGCTTACTATAGTTATAGAAATTTGCAATAAAGTTTATAAAACAGATACATAAACCCAAATATCAATCTCTAATAAAGTAAAGCACTGATAAAGTTCTACTGTGCTGCACAATGGATTAAGTAATAAAACTCAAATTAATGTACATGCATAATAGAACTAGTCTCCTGCACGTCCTCTTAACTGTTATGCACTAATACCAAACCTGTTATCTAGTATGTTCATTTAAGACTGCTCGAGATCATAAGAAGCAAAGCATAAAACTTGAGTCAGACAACGATCTGGTGTGAGCGATAAATAATATTAGGATACTATAAAAACAGATAGTATAAGGAATATTAGGTACGAAAAGTCATACCTGCCCTAACCCTATATCCAACAAGTAAGCATATAAACTCAAATATTCTACACTGTAACAATGCACACTTTCAACCTCAAGTCCAATACCCAAACAGACATTGCCAACCTAAGAAATGAAAGGACGATTTGTCGATCTTAAGATAAAATAAACATTTAACAAGTACAAAAAATATATAATACTAACTATCTAATGACAGAGTCTCACATCAGAATGGAATAAAATATAACACATCAATAATAACCATATCCACATCACCATAACATGTCTACAATGTCAAATACATATGCCTGAATAGTACAACTACAACCCAATCCATATTGATAGTTGATGTAATGACCCGTAAATTTTCAATAATTTAAATTGCTGATTTAATAAGATTTTGGCAATTAAATCAGGAATAGATAAAAATTTGTAATTTATTAACGAATTAATAAGCGATAAATTGGAAAAATCAATATTAGATAATTAAAATGTTAATTTAATAAGAAATTGTGACTAAATGTTTGGAAATAATGTTAATTTATTCACAATAGACAATTTGTGGAATTGAAAGAATGGAAATAAACATTTGCCAATCTATTAGAATTTGAACTATAATAATTGGATTAATTGCAAGTGTTATCCCACCTTTTGGCAAGGCTGTGATGCCAAAAGATTAATCGAAAACCAAAGACAGTTTGTCCCGAAGATCGGTTATACACTGCTTCGCCATGGATATCGATAAATTTTGTCCGAGTCCGGATCAGGCTGCAATTGACAAGACACAACAAGCAATGCCATGAAAACCAGCATTCCAAATTTCATGTCAATCCGGGTTCGTATGCTCAATTATGATCGATGCAAGTCGAAGGAAATAACCTCGTTTTCGTATCCATCAGCGTGCCATTCTTTGAATCGATCTTTTTTCATGTCCATCGTCGCGTCACAATTCGCATCGGTCTACTTCGTATCCATCCACAAGCTTTAGTTCGTATCGATCGATTTCGTATCCATCAACAGGTAGCACACTTCGTATCGGTCGTTCTATGCCAAATCCGTATCCATCGAGGAGGCACTTGGTCGAATCCACCAGATAGCCTTGGTCCGTGTTCAGTTGACCTCACTTCGTATCCATCACAAATGACACTTGTTCGTATCGATCGAGTGGAGGCAACTTCCATCGACACGAACTACGCCACCTCCATCGATACGAAGTGGGCACGCTGCGAATCGATTCGAAGTACACGTTATTGATGGATTCGAGCTATGCAATGGCTATCGACCCGAACAAGGCAACGGTCATCGATACAAATGAGGTGAAGTTCATGGATGCGACACGATCAAATCGGAGCAAAAGGCAGATCGATGCGAGGAGTGTGCACCACGTTGCCGCGTTGTCACGTGCAACAATCGATTCGAAGAGATCAGTTCGAATTGATCGATTCAAAGCAAACAGCCAACCGAGAAACTCCATCTCTTATCGATCATAACTCAAGATCCACAGGTCCAAATGCTATGAAATTTTCACAGGAGCTTACTTTACAAGCTAAGGAACAATCCTGCCAAGTTTCAGCTCGATTGGATCATTTTTTGGTCGATACGAAATTGTTTCGTATCGAACACAGATCGAGTCGAAACTTGGTGGGTCCGGTCATGTGGGCCCACTCACATGCCAAAAGAAGTCTCCCGAAGTTTGAGCGTGATATCAGCCTCCTACACCTATAAATAACCCCCTAAAGTCTATGGAAAAGGGATCCTTTGGCCATTCAACGTCCAGACTCTGCCGGATTCAATTCTACATCTTTCTATTAAAGTTGTATTCAAACTTCAGAGCTATAACCCACTGTAATCTGATGTAACCAATTGAAATCATCAAGTGAATCAATAAAGTCATAAACTTCAAAGTGGACATAGGCCAGATCGCCGAACCACTATAAATTCTGTATTGTTTACTGTTTTTTTTTTTTGAATTTTCCGAGTGATCTACATATTTGTTATTCATCTAAGATCTGTGATTGTGAATTATCAACTATCGGGTGTTTGTGACCAATTTTGGTGCAAACATTTTGATGCTTTCACTGAGAACTGAACTCAGGAGTTCTGTCAGTTGAATTTGAAAGTTTAGAGATTCAAATTCGAAAAGTCATGACAAGGCAATCTAGTAGAAGGCAGAGACCCGAGAGAAGCCAACACATAGGGAGTCAAGAGGCTTCCTTAGGAGCAAACCAAGCTTCAGTCTTCATCACCAGGGATGAGATGGAGGCAATGATGAGGAGACAAGAGGAAATGATCCAGAGTTTGTTTCGACAGATTAGGCAACTTGGAGCGCGGAACCAAGAAGCGACCGGAGTTCAGAATGGAGCCAGACCATCTAGTGTAGCAACAGAGCTAGGGGGCACACACCTAGAGCAAGTTGATCCAATCCAAGGAAGAGAATCAACGGGATCCGAGCAACCTGGTGGCGATAGAGGGATAAACGCTCAGCCGGGGGGCAGATTGTAGAAAGCTCTCACGGACTCGAGGGGGCAGACCGAAGGCAATGAACGAGGACTACATCTTGGAGACAATAATAGATTGGCAGAGATGGTCAAGCGAGCCATGAGGGGAGGATTAGTAAATAGAGATCTTGAAGATGTAAACAGGATTCCCTTTTCTCCTACGATTAGGATGGCTAGGAACCCACCAGAGTTCAAGTTACAATCAGTGGAGATGTACGATGGAAGGACGGACCCTGCGGCTTATCTGGAAAAGTATATGAGGCACATGGAAGTGCTGGGGGCATCACAGAAAGTCATGGCCTGGTGCTTTCCATTATATCTGACGGATATCGCAGCACTATGGTTTAGGCAGCTGGAGAGCACTCCATAGGAACGTGGGCTGATTTAGCCGAGAAGTTCATGAGGAAATTTAGGGTTCACATCGCAAGATCTAAGAATGTGATGAGTTTGGCAACTTTAAAGAAGAAAGTCGGGAGTCTTTGAGGGATTTTCTGACGCGATTCTATGCGGCAGCAGCATCGATGGATCGACCAGCTCCATCCATGGTTATGGTGGCAGTTGTGTCCGGAATAGCTGATGGCACAAAGTTCAAAAATTCATTAACTAAAGATCTGCCTATGGATCTAGGAGAATTCTATCATGAAGCCAAAAAGTTTTTACGATTGGAGGATGCTAATGCAGAAAGAGAAGAGGGAATCGATGTTTATGCTGTCAAGGGTGGAAACCCATCTAGAAAGGGTGCAGAGGTTGGTATAGGAAAACGAAAGGTTGAGAATAATGATGACAGGTCAAAGCGGCCGCGGAGGGAGCCGCGATTCACCACTTATTCCGAGCTGAATGAGAGTTTGGAGCGAATCTATCAGGATACCAGAGAGCAAGTTCCCTATCGTAGACCAATGCGAAGGGATCCAACTGTTGACGAGAGGAAATCAGACAAATATTGCTTATTCCATGAACTGAACGGTCATAACACAAATGACTGTAGACATCAGAAGGATGAGGTGGAAGGGCATATCAAGAATGGTAGGCTACTTCAGTATGTGAATAGGCGAGCTCCTGCGGTGAAGCCAGAACGACCACCGTCTACATCAGCTAGGGGTAACCCTGAACCGGTGCACCGGATGGTTATCAATTGATTGAAATAACGATGAACAAGTTGTAAATTTCTCACTAACGTGGTTAAACCATTTACACATGTACGAGATCGTGAACGATCCATGTGCATGCTCTGAATGACTACTGACCGCATCATAGTAAGAGTTTACACTTTGACATCCTTGTCTTACTTCTGTTTTGTGTTGGTTTGGACATTTGGACTTAGTTTGATTGGACATTTCTGTTATGGAATTCATGTGAACATTGCTTTAATATTTGCAATTCTGAGAAAGAATTTACTTGTATACCCATTGGATCGCGAACGGTCCACAACCACAACTTGTATGGCGATGAGCCGCTAGTTTAGAAATTCACCCGAACGTGATATCTGACTCTAGTGATGCTAAGCCCCTCTCAATGTTCGATCGCGAACGATCACACTCTGCCTCGTGCGGCACCCGACCGCGAACGATCACAATTCAAGTAATATGATGTCCGATCGTGAACGATCACATTTTGCCACATGCGGCATCCGACCGCGAACGATCACTATTCGACAAGAACGACGCCAGATCGCGAACGATCACAAATTGTCTAGAATGACGTCCAACCTCAAAAATCCGCCCTTCGTTTGAAGCGGTATCCCGACCGCGAACGGTCACCATTTTCCGCGAACGGCATCCGACCGCGACGTTCCCATTTCACCATTTGCCGCGAATGGCATTCGACCGCGAACGGTCCCATTCTATCATTTGCCGCGAATGGCATCGACCTCGAATGGTCCCGTTTCACCTCAAATGGCATACGATCCCGAATGATCGTCACTCAAGGTCATATGAAACTATCGAGTTCTTTACAGGTCGTCGACAGGATATGAACATCCAGCTTATAGCATTACAAAACACATCTTCCTATCGCAAGGCATGTTTTGGGGGGCAAGTGTTATCCCGCCGTTTGGCAAGGCCGTGATACCAAAAGATTGATCGAAAACTAAAGACAGTTCGTCCCGAAGATCGGTTATACACTGCTTCGCCATGGATATCGATGAATTTTGTCTGAGTCCAGATCGGGCTGC
Organism: Allium cepa; assembly: GCA_030765085.1. NCBI lineage: Eukaryota > Viridiplantae > Streptophyta > Magnoliopsida > Asparagales > Amaryllidaceae > Allium > Allium cepa. The sequence continues at coordinate 326,673,182 of CM060931.1, read as the reverse complement.
AATTGACAAGACACAACAAGCAATGCCATGAAAACCAGCATTCCAAATTTCACATCAACCCAGGTTCGTATGCTCAAGTTATGATCGACGCAAGTTGAATGAAATAACCTCGTTTTCGTATCCATCAGTGTGCCATTCTTCGAATCGATCATTTTTCGTGTCCATCATTGCGTCACAATTCGCATCGGTCTACTTCGTATCCGTCCACAAGCTTTAGTTCGTATCGATCGATTTCGTATCCATCAACAAGTAGTACACTTCGTATCGGTCGTTCTATGCCAAATCTGTATCCATCGAGTAGGCATTTGGTCGAATCCACCAGATAGCCTTGGTCCGTATTCAGTTGACATCACTTCGTATCCATCACAAATGACACTAGTTCATATCGATCGAGTGGAGGCAACTTCCATCGACACGTACTACGCCACCTCCATCGATACGAAGTGGGCACGCTGCGAATCGATACGAAGTACACGTTATTGATGGATTCGAGCTATGTAATGGTTATCGACCCGAACAAGGCAACAGTCATCGATACAAATGAGGCGAAGTTCATGGATGCGACACGATCAACTCGGAGCAAAAGGCGGATCGATGCGAGGAGTGCGTGCCATGCCGCCGCGTTGTCACGTGCAACCATCGATTAGAAGAGATCGGTTCGAATTGATCGTTTCGAAGCAAATAGTCAACCGAAAAACTCCATCTCGTATTGATCATAACTCTAGATCCATAGGTCCAAATGCTACGAAATTTTCATAGGAGCTTACGTACAAGCTAAGGAACAATCTTGCCAAGTTTCAGCTCGATTGGATCATTTTTTGATTGATACGAAATTGTTTCATATCGAACACAGATCGAGTCGAAACTTGGTGGGGTCGGTCGCGTGGGCCCACTTATGTGCCAGAAGAAGTCTTCCGAAGTTTGAGCGCGATATCAGCCTCCTACACCTATAAATAGCCCCCTGATTCCTATGGAAAAGGGATCCTTTGGCCATTCAACGTCCAGACTCTGCCGGATTCAATTCTACATCTTTCTATCAACGTTGTATTCAAACTTCAAAGCTATAACCTACTGTAATCTGATGTAACAGATTGAAATCATCAAGTGAATCAATAAAGTCATAAACTTCAAAGAGGACATAGGCCAGATCGCCGAACCACTATAAATTCTGTGTTGTTTACTTCTTTTTTTTTGAATATTCTGAGTGATCTACATATTTGTTATTCTTCTGAGATCTGTGATTGTGAATTATCAACTATTGGGTGTTTGTGACCAATTTTGGCGCAAACATTTTGGGTCTTTCACTGAGAACTGAACTCAGGAGTTCTGTCAGTTGAATTTGAAAGTTTAGAGATTCAAATCCGAAGAGTCATGACAAGGCAATCTAGTAGAAGGCAGAGACCAGAGAGAAGCTAACACGAAGGGAGTCAAGAGGCTTCCTCAACAACGAACCAAGCTTCAGTCTTCATCACCAGGGATCAGATGGAGGCAATGATGAGGAGACAAGAGGAAATGATCCAGAGTTTGTTTCGACAGATTGGGAAACTTGAAACGCAGAATCAAGGAGCGATCGGAGTTTAGAATGGAGCAGGACCATCTGGTGTAGCACTAGAGCTAGGGGGCACACACCTAGAGCAAGTTGATCCAATCCAGGGAAGAGAATCAAGGGGATCCGAGCAACCTGGCGACGATAGAGGGATAAACGGCTCAGCCGGGGGGGGGGGGGGCAGATTCCAGAAAGCTCTCACGGACTCGGGGGGAAGACCGAAGGCAATGAACGAGGACTACATCTTGGAGACAATGATAGATTGGCAGAGATGGTCAAGCGAGCCATAAGGGGCGGATTAGTAAATAGAGATCTTGAAGATGTAAATAGGAGTCCCTTTTCTCCTGCGATTAGGATGGCTAGGAGCCCACCAGAGTTCAAGTTACCATCAGTGGAGATGTACGATGAGAGAACGGACCATGCGGTCCATCTGACAAAGTATAAGAGGCATATGGAAGTGCTGGGGGCATCACAGGAAGTCATGGCCCGGTGCTTTCCATTATATCTAATGGATATCGCAGCACTATGGTTTAGGCAGTTAGAGAGCAACTCCATAGGAACGTGGGCTGATTTAGCCGAGAAGTTCATGAGGCAATTTAGGGTTCACATCGCAAGACCCAAGAATGTGATGAGTTTGGCAACTTTAAAGCAGAAAGCCGGTGAGTCTTTGAGGAATTTTCTGACGCAATTCAATGCGGCAGCAGCATCGGTGGATCGACCAGCTCCATCCATGGTTATGATGGTAGCTGTGTCCAAAATAGCTGATGGCACAGAGTTCAAAAATTCATTAACTAAAGATCCACCTATGGATCTAGGAGAATTCTATCATGAGGCCGAAAAGTATTTAGATTGGAGGATGCTAATGCGGAAAGAGAAGAGGGAATCGATGTTTATGCTGTCAAGGGTGGAAACCCGTCTGGAAAAGGTGCAGAGATTGGTAAAGGAAAACGAAAGGCTGAGAAAAATGATGATAGGTCAAAGAGGCCACGGAGGGAGCCGCGATTCACTACTTATTCCGAGATGAATGAGAGTTTGGAGCGAATCTATCAGGATACCAGAGAGCAAGTTCCCTATCGTAGACCAATGCGAAGGGATCCAACTGTTGACGAGAGGAAATCAGACAAATATTGCTTATTCAACAAACTGAACGGTCATAACACAAACGACTGTAGACATCTGAAGGATGAGGTGGAAGGGCGTATCAGGAATGGTAGGCTACTTCAGTATGTGAGGAGGCGAGCTCCAGCGATGGAGCTAGAACGACCACCGTCTACATCAGTTAGGGGTGACCCTGAACCGGGACACCGGATGGTTATCAATTGATTGAAATAACGATGAACAAGTTGTAAATTTCTCACTAACGCAGTTAAACAATTTACACCTGTATGAGATCGCGAACGATCCACAGGCATGCTCTAAATGACTACAGACTGCATCATAGTAAGAGTTTACACGTTAACATTCTTGTCTTGCTTCTGTTTTGTTTTGGTTTGGACTTTTGGACTTAGTTTGATTGGACACTTCTGTTATGGAACTCATGTGAACATTGCTTTAATATTTGCAATTCTGTGAAAGAATTTTCTTGTATACCGGTTGGATCGCGAACCGTCCACAAGCACAACTTGTATGGCGATGAGCCGCCAAAGCCGCTAGTTTAGAAATTCACCCGAACGTGATATCCGACTCTAGTGATGCTAAGCCCCCCTCAACGTTCGATCGCAAACGATCACACTCTGCTTCGTGCGGCACCCGACCGTGAACGGTCACAATTCAACTATATGATGTCCGATAGCGAACGATCACATTTTGCCTCATGCGGCATCCGACCGCGAACGGTCACTATTCGACAAGAACGACGCCCGATCGCGAACGATCACAAATCGTCTAGAACGAGGTCTAACCTCAAACAGCCGCCCTTTGTTTGAAGCGGTATCCCGACCGCGAACGATCACCATTTTCCACGAACCGCATCCGACCGCGAACGGTCTCATTTCACCATTTTCCATGAGCGGCATCCGACCGCGAACGGTCCCATTCCATCATTTGCCGCGAACGGCATCGACCGCGAACGGTCCTGTTTCACCTCAAATGGCATACGATCTCGAATGATCGTCATTCGAGGTCATATGAAACTATCGAGTTCTTTACAGGTCGTCGGCAGGATATGAACATCCAGCTTATAGCATTACAAAACACACCTTCCTATCGCAAGGCATGTTTTGGGGGGCAAGTGTTATCACGCCTTTTGGCAAGGCCATGATACCAAAAGATTGATCGAAAACCAAAGAAAGTTCATCGCGAAGATCGGTTATACACTGCTTCGCCATGGATATCGATGAATTTTGTCCGAGTCTGGATCGGGCTGCAATTGACAAGACACAACAAGCAATGCCATAAAAACCAGCATTCCAAATTTCAGGTCAACCCAGGTTCGTATGCTCAAGTTATGATCGATGCAAGTTGAAGGAAATAACTTTGTTTTCATATACATCACTGTGACATTCTTCAAATCGATCATTTTTCGTGTCCATCGTCGCGTCACAATTCGCATCGGTCTACTTCGTATCCATCCACAAGCTTTAGTTCATATCTATCGATTTCATGTCCATCAACAGGTAGTACGCTTCGTATCGGTCATTCTATGCCAAATCTGTATCCATCGAGGAGGCAATTGGTCGAATCCACCAGTTAGCCTTGGTCCGTATTCAGTGACCTCACTTCGTATCCATCACAAATGACATTTGTTCGTATCGATCGAGTGGAGGCAACTTCCACCGACACGAACTACGCCACCTCCATCGATACGAAGTGGGCACGCTACGAATCGATACGAAGTACACGTTATTGATGGATTCGAGCTATGCAATGGCTATCGACCTGAACAAGGTAATGGTCATCGATACAAATTAGGCGAAGTTTATGGATGCGACACGATCAACTCGGAGCAAAAGGAGGATCGATGCGAGGAGTGTGCGCCACGTCGCCGCGTCGTCACGTGCAACCATCGATTCGAAGAGATCGCTTCGAATTGATTGATTCGAAGCAAACAGCCAACCGAGAAACTCCATCTCGTATCGATCATAACTCAAGATCCACAGGTCCAAATGCTACGAAATTTTCACAGGAGCTTACGTACAAGCTAAGGAACAATCCTGCCAAGTTTCAGCTCGATTGGATCATTTTTTGATCGATACGAAATTGTTTCGTATCGATCACAGATCGAGTCGAAACTTGGTGGGGTCGGTCGCGTGGGCCCACTCATGTGCCAGAAGAAGTCTCCCGAAGTTTGAGCGCAATATCAGCTTCCTACACCTATAAATAGCCCCCTGAAACCTATGGAAAAGGGATCCTTTGGCCATTCAATGTCCAGACTCTGCCGGATTCAATTCTACCTCTTTCTATCAATGTTTTATTCAAATTTCAAAGCTATAACCTACTATAATCTGCTGTAACAGATTGAAATCATCAAGTGAATCAATAAAGTCATAAACTTCAAAGTGGACGTAGGCCAGATCGCCGAACCACTATAAATTCTGTGTTGTTTACTGCTTGTTTTTTTTGAATTTTCTGAGTGATCTACATATTTGTTATTCATCTGAGATCTGTGATTGTGAATTATCAACTATCGGGTGTTTGTGACCAATTTTGGCCCAAACAGCAATTAAATGGAATTTAATATCTAAATATTATGTTAATTGAAATTAAGATGGAATTTGAGAATATTAATGTGATAGATCATGAATCCAATGTTAACTTCATCCATTTTGACAACAATGGATTGGATAATAGAGTGAAAAGTAAATTAAATGGAATTATTGGAAATTAAATTTATCATTTCTGAATTCAGATAAAAATAAAAATTTAACGCTGAAATTGATGAATGAATTAAAATTAAAGTAAAATCTAAATTTGTGTTAAGTTATGGTAAATGTCCAAGTAATATAAAATGAGAGAAATTGTGACTTATTAAATTTGAATTGAAACGATGAATTGTTGTAGGGTTTCAATTTTCGTAACGATCGGACTTGTCGTTTGGTCGTACGGACCTGAAACGCCTTGATGTCAATTTAATTGAAATCAATTTGAAATAACTGGATTTTCGCATAACTTCTTCATACGATAAAATTTGGACTTGAAACATGTTCTATCGCATTTAAAATATTCAAAAACATCTATTTTGATATACGGGATGACCCAATTTCGTTCCGGAGGCAGAACGGGCTTTTCGGGCCATATATCGTTCAATTTATCTGGTCCGTTCTTTCTGTTTCAACTCTGTCTATATATACCTCATTATAAACCCTAATTGTTCCTCATTGTCATTTGGCTATACATACAGTTCCTCACCTCCTCATTTCAATGGCAGACTGAACCCTAAATCCCTAAATGCAATTTCAAATCGTATTCAAAGTCAAAAAAAATTCAAACTCTCCAAACAATATCAAATTTTATATGGATTCGAAGCTCTCGAAGAGCGCACGTCAATTCTACGGTCTGTTTTTCAATCTGGGCTTCAATGTGGCCGAAAATCAACGAACAAATACCGACCGTTCATCACGCCTTTATCAATCTTCGATTGATCGTCAAATTAACTATACCAGGCCGTAGAGATCGATGTGTGGAGCGCATCTATGCCATTGGTTTGGCGAACTGACAGCTAGATGTGGCATATTAATTCGATTAGGGAATATGAAGCCGGCGGCGGTGCGACGAATTTGGGGGCCGGAAGGCTCGGGGTGGGGACCGTCGCGTACAGCTCGTCATGGGTAAGCCATTGTTGGTGACGGCATGGGCGAGGGTGGCCCATAGGCGAGGGCGACGTCGATCAAAGGGGAGGAGTTTTCGACGTTGACCGGCTTAGGGTTCGCATGCGTTTGGAAGATGAAGACATAGCCTCTCTGTATTCGTGTAGCGTTGACTTCACGGGTACTTTATTTTTCTATTTTATTTATTTTATAAATCAAATCGTTAATGTTCTAATCTTTATAATTTTCACATACGGACTCGGATTCATGCGTGATTTTCTCCACAAGGATCGTATTAAAATTTCAGACATTTTGACGCAAGTTTAAACGAATTCTGAGACTGTTCAAATTTTGAGTTTAAATTGGATTTAAATTCAATTCAAATTCAAAAGGTGAGTGTTTTAACCCACTCACAACTTCTAAAATTTCTTATGTTTGTTAAATTGATTTATGATGTGATTAGAAATTTATTTATGACTGTTTGGCATTTTTTAATCATCATCTCGGTTAAATTGGATGTATTTGAATTAAATTTTATGTCAATTATTATTGCATATAAACTGTCAATTAAATCGGTATTTAATTTATAATTGAATATAAACTACCAGTAAATACCTGTTATTTATTATCTGTTCTATATTGATGTTATTGTTTGAATTGGATGATGATTGTGATAAATGTTGATGATTGATATTGGATGAATAGATGTTGTATTTTGTATTATTACAAAACGCAAGTTGTTATGGATTTTAGTTCGTTCAGGATTACAGTTTGAAATGATATAACCATATTTACAATTTAAATTACGGATTGAAATGATAAATATCTGTATCACTTGACCATAGGATAGAAAATTGTATACAGACACTGTGGTCTATATATAAAATATTTTGAACTGATTTCTATGTTTTTGTAAAGAAATATATGGTTTTATATAAATATTGATTTTCGATATTATATAATGTTATTTTATTCTTGATTTTGAACTAAGTATAATTTATTTAATATAAAATAAGTTTAATAATAAAGTTTGATTTTATTAAGATATAATATGGTTAAGTATTTATTTAAATTATATTTCTGGAGTTTATATGACTTAAATGGGAATAAGGTGGGAAGATAAATATGAAATTGATTTGAAATTAAATAAAATTGAGATTTTAAAGGTATGATTTTTATAACAGAATTTTGCTTGAAGATGAACTAAATGAATATTCCAAGTATACATAAATTGAAGGAAATATTTAGTTATTTGTAAGTTGAGTTTTGTTTAAATGATAATGGGCTTATTATGCAAACATTTCAAAACTAAATAATAGAAAATTTAATTGTTGAATCGTAATTACCAACCTTAGTTTTGAAATTGTTTAATACTTAAAGTTTGAAATATATTGAAATTTAAATGGTTTATTTAAAACTGAACGAGAGTTGAAATTATGAATTGAGATTTAATTTAAAGTGAATAAAATTGTGAGGTCGAGTAAATTATTCTACTTTATAAAGAAATTTTAAATTCAAATTATTTTATTTTATATACTGTTTGAATATCCAAACCATTTAAGTTTGGAATTTATGGTTTAGAAGCTATGAAATTCGAAGTATTATGTTTTGAAAGGTTATATTTCAAGCGTTTCGGAATATTATAATTTTGAAAGTGCTATGATTTTAGAAAGGATACATTCGAAATAAAAAAATGATATTATATTGATTTGAGTTTTTATAAAAATGATATCGTATTGATTTGGTTTTTAAAACGGAAATGATATCGTATTTATATGGTTTTGAAATGGATATTATATTCCGGTTTTGAAGTATAAATTATTTGAAATGACTGCGGTGTTATAATAACATTTGTTTGTTGAAGAGACCGGGATCAGAAGTTGTTATACTCTCTGCCAACTCCGAAAACCACTTTAACAACCGTGTACGCGGTGGAGATTCCAGAATGAAGTAGGATGGCGGCGACGTTCCTTTGAGGTGTATACGTGGACTCGACTCCTGTGAGTTGGCATAAGGTGGCTAAAACAGGCGCGATTCCGGCTAGTGAGATAGCACCTCTTATCGGACACACTCCTTCGATAACATTCCATTATATTCTGATTTTGAGATTGATTCAGTGGCCACTTTTGATTTTTGATTTTTGGGGGTGTGGCTCGAGGTGAGCGGTAACTGCGCGCTATGTGTCACTACCAGTCTAGATAGTAATTGGTATGTCTACCCTGGCATTGCCTGGTGTGTTGTGTCACCTACCCTAGGGCGGATTGTACGAGTTTGGTTTTCTCTCGTAGCCCGTGGAGTATTTAGGGTAGTCTCCTGATCTGGAGATACGCTGATGCTGGATGGACTACTAGGACTATTATGTGTTAAGTGGAATATCGGGTCACTCCTTAACGCTATTTAAAAGTAAGTTTATTTTACTATAGACATTATTATAATAGCAAAATACTACTACGTAGTAAATAGTTTAACAAATCCTTAGGAGATGTGAATCCCGAGCATCTCTTAAGTTACTGCACTCACGTTTGATACTGGATAGAAGATGTTGGATCCCGTAAACATCTCTAACGCCATTCCACTCATAATATTTACTGTTGATTTAACTTACATAAGATCTTTTAGTTCTGAATCGAGTGTTTTGCCTTTTCAATTCGCTCGGGTCAGTCTGAGCATTTCAGGATCCGAAGACTTTATTTCTGGAGGACGAAGACGAAGATTGTATTACTATTACTTATTATATTATTCTGCTACATTCATACTGTTCCGCTGCATTATTTATTATTCTCTGGTATGTGTAACTCTGATATGTTTTGTATAAGAATAATCAAATGTTTTGTAAAACAGCTTCATGAACTGTTATTTGATTATTATATTTTGTCATTCCGTTGTGAGATTCTATTTTGTTTTTTTTCTTTCTCTGCTTTTCTTATTTATCCCATAACAATTCACCCTTCTGTATAGCTAGAGATGGCACGTGTGTCTGCTTAAGTGTACAAAAAGGCAGCATGTTACATCTGGTATCAGAGCTTTGGTTTGGCGATAAACCTTAGCTTTGTGGGGTCTGACTCTCTAGTAATAGGGTAACAATACCCTATGATGAGTCGTTGATTATACACACACACACACACACATATATATATGAGAGAGCGTATTTGTTACTGTTATAAAAAGGTTTTAATATTGGGTTAATTTGTTCCGTTTTGTATTTATAAATTCTGGTTGGTGCATAGGACGCTATGACATCAACAGGGATTTCTAAATACTTAATAGGATAGACCGACATAATATTTGTTTTGAATATAGGTGAATGAAATAATTTTTCCTACTATATTTTCTATATCTAAAATAAAAATTTTGTAAAGATTATACTTGGTTGTAATATATTGGTTGATAGGTAGTGAAATTTACAGATATTAGTTGAAGTTAAATTTGAAAGTAAAATAATGAGAATAAACTGGAAATTTAGAACTTGAGTCCGGGGTTTTGAAAATTTCTTTCAAATGATTTTAGAATATAATAATAATATTATTAAAGTGATGAAACGAGTTTTGTACTCCCCTCTTTATTAATGGAAAATAATTTCGGTGATGAGTGCACGCATCATCGAAATTCATTTTCGAGTTTTAAAGTGGGAAGGCCGCTGTAGTAGTTTTACTACAGATTTATTTTGATAAACAAAGGTAAATTTCAAATTGTTTTGAATATAATTGGATATATAAATTGTAAGTGTATACATTTATCTATTATTTTAAAAGGATTTGGAATTAACCCGGTATTTAGTTCTTAAGTTTCATTGATTAATTGTTTCAATTAGTGTAGTGAAATGGAAATTAACCAATAATTCAAACCTCTAAATGAAACAAGAGATTTAATGCTAAGTTATAAATGGAACTAAAAGAAACTTGAAATTTGGAACATATGAAAAGCAAAGGATATTATTTTAAGCATTAAGTTTATTAAAAGAAATAAGATGAACTTGTATAACTTTCAATTACATTCTTAAAGTCATATATATAACTTACCAAAGATTTAATAGTTGAAATGTTAATAAGAAATTGTAATGGATATTATACAGGTAAAAACTTGAAAGTAATAATTAAGAATTTGATGTGCATTATGAAATTCTACTAATTAAATACAATAAAAAGGTAAGCACTATAAATAAATAAATGAAAATTAATGAAATTGAGAAATGAATAAATGTAATGCAATAAAAAGAAACTGACATGACCCGAATAAATGAAAATGAAATTATTAAGAATGAACTTGATCTATTGTTTGGAATTGTTGTTTGTTTGGCTTGTGGTTGTTTGGGCAAGGATATTTCTAATTATTGAGATGTATGAATAATCTATTCAGCTTTATTTAGGACTGTTAAGTGAATAGTATGCTTAACAGTTTATTTGTCATTCTATGCAATTTAAAATTGTCTAAGCCTGAACTAACTACTTGTTTGGATTGATGTGGATGAATACATTAAATTGTGTTGATTGTATAGGATGATTGTATGTTGGTTGCAAGTGATTATTGTTTATATTGATTGTTTGTTAATGGTTGAAACAGCTTTAAATATTTCATTTTATATAATTATTAACTCTTTTTGATTTTATAAGAGAAAATACGGGTTATGGAAGTAATTGCTACTGCATTTGGTTTCATAATATAAGCATTGTTTGCCCAACAAATAGGTATGTTTTCGGATTACGGTTTTATAGCGCTATTATATTATTTTTCCCGTCGTTGGGATATATTATTTTGAAATATTGAGATATACTGTTACATTTGATATTTTATTTTCTCCCGAGCCTCTCCGTACAAAGAAGACTCTGCCGAAATTTTCCGTAAATTCTGGACTTAGAAAAAATTTGAAAATGTTTTCCAAACTTTATTAAATTAAGTATAAAAGATTTGATGGTTATAAATTGGTATATTTTATTCAAATTAATTAATTTTGTAAATTTATTTGTTTATAAAGTTAATATTTTTGAATAAGATGTATTGTTTACTTAATTCTTTCTTTTCCCTTCTTTTTATTTTTCGGGGATGAAAAGTTTTGAGTGAGGGAGAGTGCAACGAACCATAAATTTTCAATAATTTAAATTATTGATTTAATGAGATTTTGGCAATTAAATCAGGAATAGATAAAAATTTGTAACTTGTTAATGAATTAATAAGCAGTAAATTGGAAAAACCAAAATTAGATAATTAAAATGTTAATTTAATTAGAAATTGTGACTAAATATTTGGAAATAATGTTAACGTATTCATAATAGGACAATTTGTGGAATTGAACGAATGGAAATAAACATTTGTCAATCTATTAGAATTTGAACTATAATGATTGGATTAATTGCAATTAAACGGAATATTGCATATAAATATCATGTTAATTAAAATTAAGACGGAATTTGAGAATATTAATGTGATAGATCATGAATCCGGTGTTAACTTCATCCATTTTGAAAAAAATAGATTAAATAATAGAGTGAAAAGTAAATTAAATGGAATTATTGGAAATTAAATTTATAATTTCTGAATTCAGATAAAAATAAAAATTTAATGCTTTGATGAATGAATCAACATTAAAGTGACATCTAAATTTGTGTTAAGTTATGGTAAATGTCCAAGTAATATAAAATGAGAGAAATTGTGATTTATTAAATTTGAATTGAAATTTGATTTAATTAATTTAATATTAATTTATTTAATTACATGGAAAATAGCCATTTTGACAACTGACTCATCTTACGACGAAACTAGTTTCATCGGATCCGTAACGGTGAATTGTTATCGGGTTTCAAGTTTCGTAACGATTGGACTTGTCATTTGGTCATATGGACCTGAAACGCCTTAAAGTCAATTTAATTGAAATCAATTTGAAGTAACTAGATTTTCGCATAACTTCTTCATACGATGGAATTTGGACTTGAAACTTGTTCCATCGCGTTTAAAATATTCAAAAACCTTTATTATGATATACGGGTTGACCCAATTTCGTTTCGGAGGCAGAACGAGATTTTCGGGACATATAACGTTCAATTTATCTGCTCCGTTTTTTCTGTTTCAACTCTGTCTATATATACCTCGTTATAAACCCTAATTGTTCCTCATTGTCATTTGGCTGTACGTACAATTCCTTCTCACCTCCTTATTTCAATGGCAGACTGAACCCTAAATCCCAAAATGCAATTTCAAATCGAATTCAAAGTCAAAAAAAATCAAACTCCCCAAACAATATCATATTTTATATGGATTCGAAGCTCTCGAAGAGCGCATGTCAATTATGCGGTCCGTTTTCAATCTGGGCTTAAGTGTGTCCGAAAATCGACGAATAAATGTCGGCCGTTCATCGTGCCTTCATCAATCTTCGACCGATCGTCAAATTAACTGTACCAGGTCGTAGAGATCGATGTGTGGAGTGCATCTATGCTATTGGTTTGGCGAATCGACAGCTAGATGTGGCGTATTAATTTGATTAGGGCATATGCAGCCGGCGGCGGTGCGGTGAATTGGGGGGACGGAAGGCTCGGGATGGGGACCGTCACGTGCGGCTCGTCGTGGGCAAGCAATTGGTGCTAACGGCATGGGTGACGGTGGCCCATAGGCGATGGCGACGTCGGTCAAAGGGGAGGAGTTTTCGATGTTGACCGGGCTTAGGGTTTGCGTGCATTTAGAAGACAAAGACGTGGCCTCTCTTTATTCGTGTAGCGTTAACTTCATGGGTACTTTATTTTTCTATTTTATTTATTTTATAAATCAAATCGTTAATGTTCTAATCTTTATAATTTTCACACACGGACTCAGATTCACGCGCGGTTTTCTCCACTAGGATCGTATTAAAATTTCAGACATTTTGACCCTGGTTTGGACGAATTATGAGAATGTTCAAATTTTGGGTTTGAATTAGATTTAAATTCAATTCAAATTCAAAGGTGAGTGTTTAACCCACTCACAACTTCTAAAATTTCTTATGTTTGTTAAATTGATTTACGATGTAATTAGAAATTTATTTATGACTGTTTGGTCTTTTTTTAAACATCGTCTCAATTAAATTGAATTTAGTTGAATTAAATTGTTATGTCAATTTTTACTGCATATAAACTGTCAGTTAAATTGGTATTTGATTTATTATTTAATATAAACTGCCAGTAAATACCTGTTATTTATTATATGTTCTATATTGATGTTATTGTTTGAATTGGATGATGATTGTGATAAATGTTGATGATTGATATTGGATGAATGGATGCTGTATTTTGTATTATTATAAACTGCAAGTTGTTATGAATTTTAGTTCATTCGGGATCGCGGTTTGAAATGATATATAACCGTATTTATATTTTAAATTACGGATTGAAATGATAAATATCTGTGTCATTTGACCATAAGATAGAAAATTATATACACACGCCGTGGTCCATATATAAAATATTTTAAACTAATTTCCATAGTTTTGTAAAGAAATACATAGTTTTATATAAATATTGATTTTCGATATTATATAATGTTATTTTATTCTTGATTTTGAACTATGTATAATTTGTTTAATATAAAATAAGTTTAATAATAAAGTTTGATTTTATTAAGATTTAATATGGTTAAGTATTTATTTAAATTATATTTCTGGAGTTTATATGACTTAAATGAGAATAAGGTGGAAGATAAATATGAAATTGATTTTAAAATAAATAAAATTGAGATTTTAAAGGTATGATTTTTATAACTGAATTTTGGTTTAAGATGAATTAAACGAATATTCCAAGTATAAATAAATTGAAGGAAATATTTAATTATTTGTAAGTTGAGTTTTAATTAAATGATAATTGGCTTATTATGCAAACATTTCAAAACTAAATAGTAGAAAATTTATTTGTTGAATCGGAATTACCAACCTTAGTTTTGAAATTGTTTAATACTTAAAGTTGGAAATATATTGAAATTGAAATGGTTTATTTTAAACTAAAAGAGAGTTGAAAGTTATGAATTGGGATTTAATTTAAAGTGAATAAAATTGTGAAGTCGAGGAAATTATTCTACTTTATAAAGAAATTTTAAATTCAAACTATTTTATTTTATATACTGTTTGAATATCCAAACCATTTAAGTTTGGAAATTATGGTTTAGAAGCTATGAAATTCAAAGTATTATGTTTTGAAAGGTTATATTTCAAGCATTTGGTTTCAGAATATTATAATTTTGAAAGTGCTATGATTTTGGAAAGGATACATTCAAAATAAAAAAATGATGTTATATTGATTTGGGTTTTTATAAAACTGATATCGTATTGATTTGGTTTTTAAAACGGAAATGATATCGTATTTATATGGTTTTGAAATGGATATTATGTTCCAGATTTGAAGTATAAATTATTTGAAATGACCGCGGTGTTATAATAATGTTTGGTTGTTAAAGAGACCGGGATCGGAATTTGTCATACTCTCTGCCAACTCCGAAAACCACTTTAACAACCGTGTACGCGGTGGAGATTCCAGAATGAAATAGGATAGCGGCAGCATTTCTTTAAGGTGTATACGTGGACCCGACTCCCGTGAATTGGCATGAGGTAGCTAAAACAGGAGAGATTCCGGGCCAGTGAGGTAGCTCCTCTTATCGGACACACTCCTTCGTTACCATTCCATTATATTCTAATTTTGAGATTGATTCGGTGGCCACTCTTAATTTTTCATTTTTGAGGGTTTGGCTCGAGGTGGGCGGTAGCAGTGCGCTATGCGTCACCACCAGTCTGGATAGTAGTTGGTATATCTACCCTGGCATTGCCTTGTGTGTCGCGTCACCTACGCTAGCGCGCCTTGTACAAATTTGGTTTTCTCCTGTAGCCCGTGGAGTATTTAGGGTAATCTCCGGATCTGGAGATGTGCTGATACTGGATGGACTACTGGGACTATTACGTGTTAAGGGGAATGTTGGGTCACTCCTTAATGCTATTTAAAAGTAAGTTTATTTTACTATTGAGATTATTATAATAGAAAAATGTTACTACATAGTAAATAGTTTAACGGATCCTTAGGAGAGGTGAATCCCGAGCATCTCTTAAGTTATTGCACTCATGTTTGACACTGGATAGGAGATGTCAAATCTCGTAAACATCTTTGATGCCGTTCCACTCATATTATTTACTGTTGATTTAACTTACATAAGATCTTTTAGTTCTAACTCAAATGTTTTGTCCTTTCAATTCGCTCGGTCAGTCTGGGCATTTCGAGATGCGAAGACTTTATATCTGGAGGATGAAGATAAAGATTTTATTACTATTACTTATTATATTATTCCACTACATTCATACTGTTCCACTGCATTATTTATTATTCTCTGCTATGTGTAACTTTGATATGTGTTATATAAGAATAATCAAATGTTTTGTAAAACAGCTTAATGAACTGATATTTGATTATTATATTTCGTCATTCCGTTGTGAGATTCTATTTTTTTTCTTTTTTTTCCTCTGCTTTTCTTATTTACCCCATAACAATCCGCCCTTTTGTATGGTTAGAGATGGCACGTGTGTCTGCTTAAGCATACAAAAAGGCGGGATGTTACAGTTGAATTCAGGTTACAATGCTTATTTACATCATATGCAATATACACAAATGAGTCTCTATCTTTAATACCATCTCATCTCAAACCTTGCCAAACTAGCTATATAAAAAGGGGAAAATAGAAGGGATCAGACATAAGTCTTGTGAGTGAACCATACTTTTACACTACATATACAATAAAAATAATACTATAACATGATACGAGTCTACCGCTCAGCTACCTCATGCATTTCATTACACCGTACCTAGCTATCGCACATCTAGTCATATTAAATCATATCTATATTGACTCACTTCCTTGCACTTGCATTGTGTTCTATAAGGTCACCTATTGTTCTTTGCACATCAATTGCATAGTGGACTCATGCCCTGAACTAGCCTCATGCCCTACAAAATATCGCCAGTTGTCCTCTCACAAAGTAATTTGGTTGTTTTATCATCATTTTCCACCTCTACCTGCCTCCGTTCAACCATAGTTTCCTAAGAATGTCCCTAATACCTAGTCTTACATTTCTAAGTCGGGTTTCATAGTTTATTTCATTAAACTTGGTGTATAATCATTAAAATTCCAAAATCTAGTATAAACCTATTTCAGTTTTACCATTCTTTGGAAAATACCTCCCAAATTCTATTTAAATATGATTTTAGATGTTTATAGGTGTTTACCTACTCTATTATAGCCAATATATCATAATTACAGGATTATAATTGTGTTATATGAGGAGAAAAGGGTGAAACATTTACCAAAAAGCACCTCGCTGCTTAAATCTATTTTGTCTGCCTTGTTGCGCTTCTCTGCTTTAGATCTTCCCCTCCAAATCACTGCTGGTATGTAGTCCTTTCTGATAACTTGCAATGCTTTTGATCTCGTTGGTTTTTGTTGAGTTTGATGGAGTTATGATATTTCAATTCTTAGTAGGTTAGGAGGAAGTAGGAGATAGGAAGAAAAAGCAGTCGGTTTTTCTGAAATTGAGGTATATAATACTTTTTTAAGTGGTAGGAGGGAAACTATCCACCCTTTTTCAAATTTAAATTCAAATTCAAGTTTTGGCACCCGTTCAGCCCGGTATCACTTCCCCTATATTTACTTCATACGAACTCCAAGCGAGGAAAACCAAAATACTGCATGGCATAAAAAGATGAAATGGTAACAATGGCATTGGTTTCATCATCAAATTCCAATGTTGATAAAATAACCATTTTTCCACTTCTCATTTTAAATTTATTTTAATAACTTGTTGAATTCAATTATTGTCACATTATTATATTATTAATATTTAATTAAAATATCTACTAAATTTATGGGATGCTACATTCTCCCCACTTAAAAGAATTTTGTCTCCAAAATTTCCAAAAAATGGAAAATGTAATATAATTCTCACTTATCAAGCATATATCAATCAAGTTAGCAAACATATAATCCAATTTAAGTAAATGAAATATGGTATAAAAGATATAAACAACATACATGGATGAATGATCTCATGAACTTGTAATACTTACCCTTATATATCATAAATGTAGTTAAAGCATCCTATTTGGATGCAATAAGATGACATATCAAGATGATGCACATCCTAGTATAAGAATATACATATTTCTATATGAATGTAAATCCAAGAATATATATAAAATCTAACAATCAATTCATCCAAAGGATCCTAATCTTAATCCATGAATAGTCTAAACTAAAGAAAATCAAATCAGAAAACTTAGGGGAAAAGAGTAGAAGATTAGTAGCCCTTGTCTTTTCCTCAAGCTTCCATATACCGTTTCCCAGGTTGTTTCTCCATTCCACTCTTACCAACTTCACTACTTTGTTTCTAAGTAGCTTCAACTTATGTTCCACAATACGGGTTGGAGCATGGGATGAACACGGCTCAGATTCTAATTCTACCTCCTCTAATGACTAGTAGTGATCATAACTGTCGGTTCGTGCATACATTTCCACAAATGTGACAAGTAGAATACATTATGGACTCATGCCATCTTCTCTAAAAGCTCAACTTTATATGCCAATCTTCGTATCCTCTTCGGCTCTGGAAATGGGCTGACAAATCTAGGTGCTAACTTTCCCGAGTTCTCAAATCTTACCGCCCACTTTAACAGGGAAACTTTAGCAAAGACCAAATCTCCCGCTTAGAATTCCAAATCTTCCCTCCTCTTATCTTCATATGATTATGTCTGTCTTGTGCAGCTTTTATCTTCTTCCTTATAAGTTTCACCTTTCCTATAGTATCTCTCACCATATATGGACCCAAAATGATTTTATGTGTAGGCTCGCACCAGCACGAAGGTGACTTACACGGTCTTCCGTAGAATACTTCAAATGGTGTCATGCCTATGCTTGCCTGGTGCCTATTGTTATATATGGATTCTACAAGAGGTAAATAATCGTCCAAAATCTAGTATACAAGCCCTTAACAAATCCTCCAATACCCTGTTTAACCTCTCCATCTGTTTATAACTCTATAATGATATATCATGCTCGAATTCAACTCTATTCCCAACGCCTTATATAGACTCTTCTATAATTCACTTGTGAAAAGTGGACCCCGGTCACTCACTATACTAGCTGGAATTCCATGTAGCTGGATCACTTCTTTAATATATCACATTGCCAAAATGTTGTCGTTCTAGTGCTCTTCACTGGAATAAAGAATGCGCTTTGCATAAGATGATCTACTATAACCCATATTCTCTTGTTCCTTCAACTATTCTAAGGTCATCCATCCACAAAATCCATAGATACGCACTTCTACCATGGTACGTCTAATAGAACTAATAATCCACTTGGCTTCTTCTATTCCTCCTTCACTCGTTAGCATGTCATACACTTCGCCTCATATTCTGCTACCTTTCTCTTCATCCCTAACAAATAAAATATCCCGTTGACATCCTAATACAACTTATCTTTACCTGGATGAATAGTCATTTTAGAGTGATGGCATTCTCCCAAGACTTCTTCTATCAACTCCTTAACATGTGGTACACAATCCTTTCCATTTCTACTCAAATAACCCTTCTAATCCTTGGAGCAATGATCCAAATGACTTGGTCATTCACGCTGTTCTAAATGCTCCATTGTACTAACCAATAGTGTGTCCTACCCATGGCTTGGTCCAATGTGATCCATCGGCGTAGGTCTAACCAT
Source organism: Allium cepa (assembly GCA_030765085.1). Taxonomy (NCBI): domain Eukaryota; kingdom Viridiplantae; phylum Streptophyta; class Magnoliopsida; order Asparagales; family Amaryllidaceae; genus Allium; species Allium cepa. The sequence goes on along the minus strand of CM060931.1, from coordinate 326,654,183 downwards.
CATTCCTATTAATAGTCCTAGTGCATACTCTGATCGAGGCTGGAAATCAAACTTTGATATGAACTCCAAATTTCTCTATTCTAAAAACATAGCATTCACTTCGACATACCTCGTACTCAAAGTTTTCGCAATTATATTTCCCTTCCTTAGAGTATAAGAAGCCTTAAAATTGTATGATGATAAAAAATCCAGCTATTGTTGTTGTATTAGATTTAGGACCTTCTAGGTAAAAAAATATTTGAGAGATTTATGGTTGTAAATAACTCGAATCTTTCTCAAAAAAATAAAGCCTCCACAACTTTAATGCAAATACAATAACACCTAACTCCAAGTTACGTGTCGAATAATTCCTCTTCTGATTCTTCAACCGTCGACTCACATATGCCACTACCTTTCCTTTTTGCATAAGGAAAACACTAAGACTAGTACGGATCTATCAGTATACATGGTAAATGGTTTGGTACTAATGAGAATCAAAAAAATAGAAGCACTCTTCACTAACTCTTCCAATCAAATAAATATCGCTTTATACTCTGGACTCCAAGTGTAAATCAGAATCTTTTTAATTAAATGGGTCTTAGGTATCGATATCTTCGCAAAATCCTTAATAAACTTTTGATAGAATCCAGTCAAACTAAGAAAACTACAAAATTTTAAAGAATTCTTCGGTGTTCCAATTTCTAACTGCAACCACTTTCCTAGTCTTCAATTAATTTGTTTATTGATACTACATGCGTTAGGAAGCGAATTTCTTGTTTCCCAAAAGTGACATTTGAATAATTTGGCCTTCAATTGATTTCTTATTAATACATCCATCATTTCTCTTTAATGAACCTCATGCTCCTTTTCACTTTTGGAATAAATCACAATGCCATCGACAAAAATCACAATAAACCTATTCAATTGCTCCAAAATACTCTACTCATTAAATCCACAAAATAACCTGGAGCATTCATCAACCCTATGGCATGACCAGCCACTTAAACAATCCATCAGGTGTTCAAAAAGTAGTCTTCCGGATATCATCTTTAGCAACTCTCAACTGGTGAAACCCACTTGCTAAATCAAGCTAGGAGAAAACCTTCATCCTGATTAACTAATCGTAAGAGATCATCAATGCAAGAATGGGTAGTGGTTTTTCTTCGTTATCTTATGTAATTCTTAATAATCAAGACACAAACTTAGGCAATCATCTGTAGTAAACTATAGAACAAACCAAGTCATGAAGGAACGATCATCAAAACAAGTCATTAGCCTATGAAAACACAAGGGTCGCCTCAAAATGAAGTAAAAAACATGATGCAAAGACGGAGAAGAGTTCCCCTTAAAGGGATAGCTCGGCATCGATTTATCACCTTAACTCGGTGGCTCCCCAAACTTCTCACGTTACTCCAGGCCAACATTTGGACCTCTCTAGTAGAGGGATTTTGATCCAATATGACTTCTACCCCTATAAATACAAACCAAAGAATAGTTCCATCACTACATGGAAGCTTTGCCTCTTCATAATCTTTTATCCTTACAGAATAGTCACTAAGACAGCTACTTTGGGCAATTCTGGGATTTAGAATCTATCTAACCCCTGTACTTATGAGTTATTCTCTATCAACTATCTTGTAATCTCAAATGAACTACATCAAATTTATAAGCAACAAAGCTATAAAGTGGATATAGGCCATACATTGCCGAACCACTATAAAATCTTGTGTCTATTTCTTATTTCTCTATTATTTCAATACTATCAGCTAGATGTTGGTCTCATATGTTCACTATAATTTATTCTTGGATGTTGATCCATTTTTGGCATTAATAGGAATTGTTCTCCTTTTTTCAAATTTGAATTCAAACTCAAGTTTTGATGCCTGTTGGACCCAATACCATTTCATCCATATTTCCTTCATAAAAACTCCAAAAGAAGCTAACTAAAGTACCATGTGACTTGAAAAAATAGGACAACTGCAACGATGCCAGTTTGGTTGTTAAATTCCAAAGTTGGAAAATGGTCTTTTTGCCCCTCCTCATTGTTAGTTTATGTTATTAACTTATTAAATTATTTTTGCACTGTTACATTATTAATATTTTATTAAAAAATATACCAAATTTTTTGAATTTATGTATCATAAGATGTACTAGTACTCAATGAACAAAATAATTTGTCAAGGTATCTATTTAGTAATACATATCTCATAAGATATCTAACTCAATCACACATCAATCAAGATAAACAGAATAATCAAATCAATCAAAGTAATCAAGGCACTCAAAGAAATCATCATAGACTTGAATGCTCTCTAATAATCATATAGCTAGCTCAATTGATCTATGACTAATCAAAGTCATAGTTGCTTGATACTCAATACTCAATATTCAAACTCATGCCCCTACTCAGGTTGATAAGGTTATGGACTACTCAAATTTTCAACTCATGGATCAATCTCATGTGTGGACCCAAATCACCCTAGGCTACACTCAAACTAACCTACTTGATATGAGTAATTTTCACTAACATACGTGCCGATAGTAGAACTGCCTCTTATCAACTTTACAAGTGGTCATTCAGCACTTGCGCATTGGATAACTAACTCAAGTGACGTTACTACTCCTCATGCAGTATGCTATTACTCAACATTGAGTCATCATTGTTCGAAACGCTTATCAGCTCTCAGAGTCTTCGAATCTCATCATATTATTCTTGAAATAACATGTCTACCAAAATCAAAGTAGAACTCTCACTCCTTGATTGGAAACCCATTCCAGTACTCTACTCAGTAATCGATGGTCGTCAGCTTTATGCGTCCAAACTTAGAACATCCCTGGATTCCCATCATGGGTCTTAGAGTTGTCGCCACCAAGTCCCCTTGCAAAATCCCTTAATGTGCCACTATGAAGCTAGGCAAATCTCCTAGGTAAAGCTCAAAGTAACAAAACCCACCGTTATAACAACGAAGTAGTTGCCATTGTAGGATCTAGATTAACCCTAGAGGGGGGTGAATAGGGTTATAGCAAATTTTCTCGATATAAACACAGAAACAAAACGCAGAAATAAATATGCTGAAAAAGTAAATCACACACAAAATTTACCCAGCTTCGGCAACCCCTGCCTACTGCTGCATTCCCAGATTTCTATTAGAATTAAACAGTATCACGCTTACAAACACTCTACTAGACTCGCAGACCCTTTTGCTCCCGCTCACAAACACTCTACTAGACTCGCAAACATTTGCTCCCGCTCACAAACATTCTACTAGACTCGCAAACATTTGCTCCCGCTCACAAACACTCTCCTAGACTCGCACACCCTGCTCCCGCCTATAGAGTTTCGTTTACTCGCAAACTCTGCTCCTGCCTACAATAGAACTTTGATTACTCGCAAACTCTGCTCCCTCCTATAGAGCTTTGATTACTCGCAAACTATGCTCCCGCCTATAGAGCTTTGCAAACTCGCACACCCTGCTCACTGAACTAATTCTAACTAGACAATCTGACATGACCTAATCCCTAGGTGGTGATTTACAAAGTTTTGATTCGTAAAGTAAAAACAAAACAACAATTAAAAAACAAATAAACACATTAACCCTAATTAAAAAATTAAACTAAAGCCTCTAAATAACAAGGCCGGCCCACTCTTCATTAAACCCGATCACTTCTTTGTGAACAAAAATGGCGGCTGCTTCTTTCTTCGTTCCTTCGATCTGAGATATTATGAGAGGTGGCTTTGTTTAGATGCTCTTCAATCTTGGCTATTGCTCGATCTTCGTTGCCCTGGAATTCACGGCTTCGCTTTCTCGTGGTACTGTGATTTAGGGTTTATGGATTTGGGGCTTCGATCCCTTGAGTGCTCTGCTTTGCGAATTAGGGTTGAGATATTATCAGCTTGGCTTGGCTTCGCTTTGGTGAGTTCGATTTCGCTTCAGGTAAGATTTTTAGCTCTGTTCCTCTTCGATTTTCGTATTCGAACTCACACCTTTATGCCGATGATGATTTGGGGCTTTTATAGGATTCGTTACCCTTGAATTCCGTTCGTCTGATTGTTTCAAAATTATTCCTTTGGCCGTTCGATTATTGTTGGATGTTTGCGATGAATTTTGACTGAATCAAATGCGTATATACTGCTTGATAGTCACGGCTTCGAATTTTTGAGATATTTGTTTACCACCGGCTTTTGATTCTTTGCTTGGTCAAATTGCTTGGTTATTGCGATGTTGATTTTGGTTCCGTGAATTTCTCTGTTGACCTGTTCATTACGGCTTTGACATTTTTTTTAACTTCGATATTTTTGTGAATTAGCTTTGCCCACTGTCTGCATTCCTGTAGTAGCTTTGTTCAAGTTGTCTTGGGCATTGTTGTATCCATTGCAGTCTTATAATCTTCACTCTGGCCATACTGCATTGTTTCGATGCTATCTGCCCTGGTTATTCATATAAGCATTTGTATGTTGTCATTGTACCACTGTAATGTGTTCTCTGGTTTGATGTTGCATTTCATGATTCATCTGATCACTGTTGTGTCTTGTTTAATGGAGTTAGTGATAATGATCACTGTGTTGGGCTTGTAGTACTTGGTTACTGGTCGAGTTCATTTGTATTTGAACTACTTTCTGGAGTGGTTGTTGTGTTCTTTGACTCTGGTGCCTTGTACAACAATGTTCTCTTGTTCGATCACTTGCTATCATCTTGCCTGGATTAGCTCTGTATATTACTATGTTGATGGTTGCTGTGCACTCTGATGTATATGCATTTGCCACTGTCTTTTACTGTAGTCTTCATTGTTGTGTTTTGTACTTGATTTGCACTGCTACACTGTTGCATTGTGGTCTTCTCATTCTGTTGCACTTTGGTTTAGTTGTGCATTTGTCCAGCCATTTAAACTGACCTTGTACTTCTGGTTTTGATTCATATGTTCTTCAAGTCAGTGGTGCACTGTGCCATTCATTTGTATTTCTCTGGTCTCTTCATTCCTGTAGCTACATCTTGACTTGGGCTGTTAATTCATTTAGTGATAATGTTGATTTCACTCTGGCCATACTGCATTTTACTTGGTGCATACATGAACTTGACACTGTAAAATTCTCGTTGCACCTTGGTTGTTCACCATGTTGCATTCATGAATTTTCTGTCTTGACTTCACTGTGAATTTGGAATTTGTCTAAGCTTTGCATTCATTTTGTAGCCTTATGTTGAATCCAATTATAAAAACTCGGGTTTGACCTTGTGCTCGATTCGAGATTTAAACATATTGCACGTGAGTTGAACCCGGCTTTTCATTTGGGTTTGACCTGTGCTCACCTGTCTCTGTAAATCAATCAAGTGTATATATCGGCGTGCACGGCCTTGTGGCATATACAGTAATACACTGTGTATGTCACAAGTTGTTCGTGTATGATGAATTCAAATTTAAATTATAACGAACAACCCAAATAACTGAGGCAAATTGTACTTTCAAAAAACATGTTTCATTTTATATTGCAAAAATATTTCTTTTTCAATTTTACCGCGTTAGTTTATATTTTTGCAGATCGCTCAGACGCTGGATTCAAACTGGAATGCAGTTGAAGATAAATACGAGTGTGAGTGATATGTAGTGAGGTGCTGATGTAAATGTGAAAAAAAATGTGATGTAATCAAAGTTGTATAGTTATAGTGAGAGCTTGAAATTGTACTATTCAAAAATGTAATAAATATTTATTTGAATAAAATATCTGTTTGAATTCAAATTCTGTGTAATTTATTTTATTCAACAAATATTTATTTAAACTGTGAAAAATAGAATAGTATATTAACAAATACATTTAAACGAATGTATATATGTTTATTATCATCAAACAAAAATCATATAAGCGCATATTCAACAGCCATGCCATTCCACCCGCCGTCATAACCCCAAAGTCAAAATAAGATAACCCCAATTTTCCACTATGTAAGCTAAAAGTAAAACCATTAGAGGATATCACCACCGATCTATTTTCCCTTAACAAATAACTACTACTCCAAACACTCGAACTAATCAAATGGGCCATAAAACAACTTGTTTCAAGCATTAAATATCATACACACGTCCTATCAACCAATAACAATTAATGTAATCCAAAGGTCAAACATTTATAATATCCAAATCAACCTCTATGAAACAATGACTAAATATATGGTGAAATACCCAAAAGCAACCTAAATCCCTTAATCTTTATAATTTAAATCATTATTAAATTTAGATTTATCATAACATTCGTCTCAATATTTGAAATCATTTCACACATAATATATATTAGCATCCATAGTATAGTGAGAAACATAATCACTCACCTCAAAAGCAATCCAATCCTATGCCAAGTCGTAAAGGAGTCCAATTCAAGTGCAACGTAAGAAGCCACGTCTAGATCAGACCTCCTATGCAAAAGATATAGACAATATATACATACATAGATATATATATATATATATATATATATATATAAATTAATTAATTAACCTAACTAATCACCACTTAACTTAATTAATAAATTTAATAATTACCTTCATAATCCTTCTTCCCTTGATAGGCCACATTTATATCCACTTCCCTAAAAGCTCATGCACACAAGTTCCCCACAAAGCCATCGCATGTCGCCACAACCGCCACCTAGACTATCGCTTTCTATCTGACTCCTCTTCCCTAGCCACTATCTCTGACCTTACTCCTACGACCTACAACTATGTAAAATGCTAATAGCCAAGAAAAAGATAAATAGTTAATTTATTTTCCAATTTCTCAGGCTCCCACCACCACCACTTTCACCTACAGCTTAAATGATTTATGTCTGCATAATCCCCTCATCAAAAGAAACAAACCAATATCAATGGTTTCCCACATAGTTAGATTCCAAAAAGTTTTCAATTGCCTATCTTTCCATTTGACTTTGATATCTCCTTCACCTTAGCATGAAAAATACCCATTCCAACGCCATTTTGATCTTTGCTCCACTGCGTACACAACAATATCCTCCAAATCCATATCAGTTCACCTCCAAAGTCATTCCATTTGCTAAATTCACCTTTTCCAGCTATGATAGGAGGAATTGAGTCAAACTAAGAACATGGTAGCATAGCTTCCTAAAAAACAGAGAGATTGGCCAAAATGGTGATCATTTTCTAATGAAAAAGAAAGAGAAAGTGAGTAGGAGAGATGGGTTCCATGGATAAGAAGGAAATAATGTAGATGGAAGAAATAGAATGTTACTATAGTAGATGGGTGGTATTTACTGGGCATAGCTGGGAGTAGATGTCTGAAAATAACCTATTGAGTTGGGATTTGTGAATTACTGGGTATGTCTGGGATTACATGTTGTGTTAATTGATCTATTGAGTTGTCTATGAATTTTGGTCAAGATGTGGGACACCACGTGCCGATGGGGATTTCTAGACACTTGATCAAGGCCAAAGAACATGGTATTGATTTTTGGAAATTTGGGAAATTAATTTTTTTGCCTAGAATTATATTTTTTATACATAAAGGAATAATTTTCCAAACTTTATATAGTTATTGAGTGTGTTTATTTGAATGTGGCAATATTTCTTTATTATCACTATAGTTTGATCAGTTATGCTCGGGAGCCTTGATTGCCATTTGCTGATTATTTGTGTTTAGCTTATTTATAAGCATTTGTTGCTTGAATATATCAACGAACCCCTTGGTGAATTAATTTTCACAATTTGACTATAAGGTGTTTGGAGAAAAATGTTAGGTTAAAATTCTTCTTTTAATAATGGTGAGTTAAGGATTAAACTTTAAAAAAAGTTGTTTAATAAAATCTAAATGGTAGGATAAGACTTTTAGTGAATAGATATTTGAGAAAATTCTATTATAATAAGTATAAGATGATTTTAAAAAAATAAATTATATTTAAATTTAGTTTATAAAATGTGTTCTAAAATGGATTTTTGAATCTAAAATACTATAATTTTTGAAATTAATTTCAAAAGTATTTTGAGGGATGAAATAGTAGTACTTTTTGAGTGTTTTAAAAAATAAAATATTTTGGAAAGTGAATTTTTAAACAGAATGCATTTTCTTTAGGATAACTCAAAGGAAAATGCCTCAATTAGTTTTGTGTTAATCTGAATAATTTTCTAAGTGGCGATTGAATGTTATTAAGACAAACGTTGTGGGTTTTTAGTAAATTATTCTCTATGTAATTGTGTGATAAAAATGAGTTCACACCTGAATGAACCAAAAGTGAGTTTTAATAAATAAATTGTTCGAAGATATTATATATAAAAATATATATAGTATGATTTCAAAGGTGAGTTTTTGAAATAAAAAACTGGGTATTTATGTTTTTAAGTTCCTTAAAGGAAATTGTTTCAAAATAAAAAGTATTTTTGATGAGAGATTGTTTTGATAAATGAGATTTTGCCATAAAATAAATAGTGATAATTTAACATAGGTATAAATTGGATTAAATTGGATAGGAAGGTTTAATAAAAATTTGTTTGATTAAAACCATATAATTGTTTAAAAGTCTAAGTAGTGTAAACTATTTGCAGTTTTTGGGACAACCCATAAAATATCATTCGTCTTAATGCTTTAAGTTAAAGAGGTTAATAGGTTGACTCGGTTTTAAGGAACCATAATTTGATTTGATCCCCATCAAGATCTATGAAAAAATAAAATGAAATTTCTGTTTGTATGCACTCTTAGGATATAGAGGAGTATTATACAAATAAATAAAATAAAGTAAGTTTTTCTTTTAATGTTTTATAAAGAAATATCTTCATAAAATATTTTTAAACTTAGGTGAAAATTTATGAAATAGTTCATAAATAATAGTATTGAATAAAATACTAAAAGCAAAATTAAGTGATTTAGAAAAATTATTATAGTTAAGAAACCAATAACTTTAGAGTATAATTTTTAATTTTGTCCCAATAAACTTGGGTGATCTTCTCAGCAATAACCAAAAGCTGTTGAGCAAAATGAAACGCTTAGTGAATTATCTATATTTTTGGGCAATCAAGGAAGTTTTAAACCTATGTTAAGATTTGTTTGTTAGTCATTTGACATTTTGAAATAATATTAAGTGATAGGTTTTCCCTTATGGAATTTGACTAATTGACTGATAGTGTTGGTTTATTCATATACAGAATTTGATTTGATTTGATTAAACTTGATTTATAAATTATGTAATTTTATGTACCATTATTTATAAAATTCATATTTATTGACAAGGATTTTGAATTGTTTTTATTAGGACCTAAATCTTGATGATTTTGAAAAAAGAGAATATGAAGAATTTGGGAAAGAAATAATATTTATTCACTTTAGTTGATGTTTTTAAAGGAAATGGATATGTATGTGTGTGTGTGTGTGTGTGTGTGTGTGTGTATGTATATATGTTTATTTGTTGTTTTGTGATGTATTGCACATTTTGTTGTTGTATTTTGTACTGATAGATCCATTGCCACTATAAATTTGTGTTAAGAATTTATTGAATATGTTGGTCCACTTGAGAAAGAAAAAAATAGAGCACCAAATCGACGCATTTAATAGATATTTAAGACAAGGCTATAGATGGTCGCTTCTAACCAGCCTTATTCTCCGCATTAGCAGTCAATGTTACCCAATAATTCTCTTTGTTAATGTCAGTCTCGGGGTGGGCGTGCTGGTTGGTTTATTTTGTTTTGATTCTAGAGTTTTCACCATACCTTATTAGGAGGAATCCCCTCTTTTTCATTTTGATTTTTGATCTTTTACTTAATTCCCATCTGAGAAATTTAAAAGTAAAATTTTCAATTTAAAACCCTAGGCATTTAGATATAAATTTATCATTCGAAATTATTGGATGCACAACATTTATTATAAAATATTCTCTGTATTTTGTCACATATGATTGTGATATTATTTTTAATTGCATGTCGCTTTATTTTATACCAGAGTTGCATGTAGACTTATATCATGCTAGTTTTTGCAAGCAGAGTTACACCATATTGGTTTTTTCAGCATGATTTATTTCAGATTTTGTAAGTACAGGTATGTAAGAGATTGGTATTTCATTCTTATGCATTTGCATTTGCATAGAGATAATAAATTACTTGCCAAAAATATATAACAAATGAAAAAAGGTATGTAATAAATTTATAAATTTAAATTGGTTGATGAATATATGCCCCAATCATAGGAAGCCATTTGGCTTTTGTTTTCTTTGGTTGGTTTAGAGCCCACAGAGGCAATTTGTATTAGTCTGTGAGATGATGGTTTTGATGACAACAACCTTAGAATAGATTATAAAATATAAATACTAACAATATAAGTTTAGATATATATGTATATGCAGGATTTAACCATGCAGGTAACAAGAATAAAGATTGTAAATTATAGAGATTCAAGATATCAAGATTGAAGACTCATGAGTATCAAGATTATCAAGAGTTCAAGAATTCAAGTAATTTATTATTTTTTAATTAGAAATTTTGTTAAAACTCATAAAAAAGCATTGGCATCTTAAAATCCAATTTATTCGTGGAATGGAATCCACTTCGAGCTTGTTAAAGGGATGGAACCCTAAGTAGGATGGAACCTACGAAAAATCTAGTGGAACAATGTTTTGTATCCGCTAACTTTTTATTTAAAACGATTTTTCAAAATTATATCTTGTTTTCAAAATGATTTCAAAATCTTCCTTTTAAAAGCATCAAAAAACATCTATCCCGATTTCAAATACTTTTAGCCTCAAAATAGTCTTTAATTTCAAAATCAAATTATTCTTGTTTTTAAACTATCTTTTAAATATAATATATTTAACTTTTAAACATTTATACTTATATTTTAAATATAAAATTATAGTAAAATTTTGTGTATATTATTCTTTATATTTACTTTTGTATTTTAATTATAGTCAAGTATATTTATAAAGTTTAAAATAGTTTTAATATAAAATAAAGGTTATTTTCAAAGAAAATCAAAACACCAAAAATCCCTTTGGGATGTCGACATACTCAAGTACCCCATGTCGACATGGTGTCAGTTGAGTTCAAAATTTAAATTTCAAAAGAAGTGTCTATTCGTCATAACTCTTCATGAATGGAGATGGCTGTTGTTCTTCTATAAATAGGGGTTAGTTTCAACGAATTTTAATTCAGTTTTTATGGTTTTTAACTCCTCTTCTTCTTCCACATTTCTATATACAAATTCTTATCATTACTCTGACGAAATCAACATTGAATCTAACTAGATTATCTCTGGTTTGATTCTCTATCACTATCTCAACAAGATCCTCAGTGCTATTCAGAGTTATAGGCTTTTTGTAATCAACATAGCGAGAAAAGGTGTGATTGTAGCCTTGAAAATCAATCAAGCGAGATAAGGTGTGATTGCAGCCTTGGGAAATCTATTGGGTGAACTTGTTGCCCAAGAAATCAAGTATCTCTACCCAGAGGATTGTGATTCTGGAGGGTGTACCTCGTTGCCTTGAAATCGAGGGTGTAATTGTAAAGATTGTTTTTGAAAGGAAATCTGTATTTGTGTGCGGGACTTGATGTAGGGTAACTCCGAACAAGTATAAAATCCGGTGTGTTCTTTCCTTTACTGCTTTTACTTTATATTTGCATTTGTGTTTGATTCTGTGATCATATCTGTGTATTAATATTGCATACATTTGTGTTTAAATTAACAAAAACTCAAAAGGATTTAACAATTCTCTAAAACACTATTCACCCCCCTAGTTTTTATCCTTATCCTTAAGATCCTTAATTCGCATTTCTCACATTTGGTATCAGAGCAAGGTTTTCAAAGTTTCATAACCTGATTTTTGAAAAAGTTTCAAAATGGCTACCAATACTGGTATTGTTACTAACACTAGTATCTTTGTCACTAGTTCATTTGTAGAAGGTCAGTCTACTGTCAGACCACCACTTTTGAGTGGCAGTAACTATGCACATTGGGCATGTAGGATGAAAATATTTACAATCTATAGGATTAGACACTAGGAATATCACACAAACTGAATATTCTGTACCCTCAACTGATTTTGCACAGTGGACCGCTGAGCAAAATACTGTTGCACAAAACAATTCTAAAGCAATGAATATTCTATTTTACTCACTTGATAGAAATGAATTTAATAGAGTGTTAGTTTATAAGTCTACATATGAAATATGGAAAACTTTGCAAGTAACTCACGAAGGAACAAGCAAAGTTAAACAGACCAAAATCTTCATGCTCATAAACCAGTTTCAATTATTTAAAATGAAACCTAATGAGTCTATTTCAGATATGTATAGAAGATTTCAGGATATTGTGCATTCTTTAATATCCATGGGAAAGGAATTTTCTGAAGAAGATCAAGTCAGAAAAAATTTAAATTCTCTTACTCCAGAATGGGATCAAAAGACACTTGCGATCGAAGAGGAAAATGACATCAGTACCTTAAAGATAGAAGAATTAATTGGAAATCTAATGTCATTTGAAGTCCAAATGATTGAGAGAGGAGAAAGCAAAGCATCTGAAAAGAAATCAATGGCATTCAATGCATTGACCGATGGATTAGACTCAAATAGTGATAATGTTGAAGAGATAGCCTTTAAGACCAGAAATTTTAGGAAATTTCTGAAATACGAAAAGATGAATAATATCAGGGGAAACAACTATAAGAACTCTAGAAATCAGAATGTAGTGCCAAACAATGTCAAATGTTTCAATTGTGATGAACCAGGCCACATCAAAAGAGACTGTCCGTATCCAGAAAGGTAGAATCCTCCTATGAACAATGATCCAGCAAAGAAACGAAAGCATGCATTTACTACTACTCTAGATGATTCAGACTCGTCCTCAAGTGATGATGATCAAAAAATAGATAATTCAAATTTGTGTTTCACGGCAGTTCACGACTCCGACAAATTCAGAGAAACGGACTCAGAAAAAGGTACACATTTTCAATTTAATTGGTTGAAATTGCTTGCTTAGAATTAGATGCTTAATTGCTTGATTGATTGATTTTGAATTGGTGTGTTGTTTGAATTTTAAAATTTATTTTCTATTTTTTATTATTATTATTATCTTTTATTATTATTTATTATTTTCAATAGTATAATAACACTTTCTGAAATACACTATAAGTCCAAATATATTTCAGAAATATATAGACATTAAAAATAATAAAGTGTGTGTGTGTATATATATATATATATATATATATTAGAGAACTTAGGAAAAATAAATCACAAAAATTCACTGGCACATGTCGACATCGTCCCTACCATGATGTCAACATGGGTATCGGAATTTGAATTTCCAAATTTGAATTCAAATGTTTGAATTTCCCTCCACCTTTTCACTTCATTCAATTCTCTGAAAAGCTACCGTTTGACCAGAGAACATGTCCTTTGAGAATCTATTTATTCACTATCTTTTATCATATCTTTTCACTCTCATTTTCAAATTCAAACTCTCTCTTCAAAACTTCAAGCTCTCTACTCTCTACTTTAATGGCTTCTTCAAGCAACCCCTCACCACCATGAGAATTTCCAAAAAGATAAAAGAGCAACTCTTCAATGATCCGGAGGCAATAAAAGCATACATCAATTATGCTAATTTTGCCAATGTCCATCCCAGAAAGTTTGCTATCTTTCAAAATTTTTCTTCTTATGAAATTGATTCTCTTTTTGCAAACAATCAAATTCTTAGTCTTGTTGATGCTTCTCAAAATGATTTTGTTTGCTATCCGAATCTTGCCAAAATTTTCTATGCGCTGTAGATTTTAAAATGGAAATGGGGATGAAATTTGAAGTAGTGTCAAAGGCACTAGAATTGTTTTGAATTGTGATCTTTTGGGTACCATTCTCAATTGCAAGAGTACGGGAATGGATCTCTCTAATTTTAAAATCGATGAAAATGATCGTGGGACATTTCATCAGATTTTCGAAGGGAATAATAATTTTGAATTCAAAAATTGAAATTTTCGACCAAAAGCAAGAATTGTCAATCTTCTTTTGCAACATACTTTGACCCCAAGATCGGGGTATTTTAACAATCCTACTTTAAAAGTTTGCAAAGTACTTTTTTCAATTTTTGGAAATTATGACATAAGTTGGGCGCAAGTTATTTTGGATGAACTTCGTCCCAAAAATATTGAAATGGGTGAGAATACTTTGTATCATGGAATATATCTCACTCGGATTTTTAACTTTTTTAGAGTGGATTTCAAAGGCGAAGAATTTGTTTCTAGAAAAGTTTTCAGTCATTCCAACATTTCGCTTATGAAAATTCTATTTGTTTTTCAATCTTATGAGACTCTTGCCGAAAAGGAAGAGCGTTTGGCTCGTGAGGAAATGGAAGAAGAGGAAGAGGAAGAAGAAGAAGAAGAAGAAGAAGAAGGGGATGAAATGGAAATTGAAGAAGAAGAAGAAGAAGAAGAAGGTGAAACCTCTTTGGAAAGCATCGACTATCCTCCAAATCCATCCAACAAAACCCTTCTCAAAAACCAAAAGACGATTGTTGAGAATCAACAGATTCTTAAACGATCCGTTAGTAAGAAGTTGGACAAAATTTCATCCAAGATGAACAAGTTCATTTCCAAAGTCAGCAATAAACTTGGACTTTCTTCATCATCATCATCCTCTAACTAGTTCTACCTTTTCGTATCTCGTTGTATTTGTTTTAGTTTATTTTGATTTGAATGTTCGTGTAGTTCTTTATGATTAATCGTTGTATCGTCTTAGTATGAAATGAAAAGGAATTTCTTTCTGTTATCTAGCTTATCTTATCTCTAGAATAAATGTAGTATATTATATAAATATATATATATATATATATATCATAATTATTCACAAAATCAAACTATATCATTAAATTTCACTACACCATGTCGACATACCCCCTATGATAATGTCGACATGTACTGGTCAGAAATGGCAATTCGTTTTGAATTTGAAATTTGAATATTTACCATATGTCTATTCATTTCAAACAAATTTCTACACCGATAAATACCTATTTCTTCCAGAATTCATCACTGAAAACTATTTCTTATCTACTCCATCTCTCGTTCTTCCCACAAATACAAATATGGCTAATCTTATTCATAACTTATCCGAAAATCTTGAAGAAACTCTTAATTCGTTCAAGAATATTCTCTCGTTCATTCTTCGTAACAAGCGACACTTAGAATTGAGTCAAATGCAGATGATCAAGGAGCAAGAAAGGCATTTCGATGCAATACGATGGATGATTTCCTCCCTACACAAGGATAATAACGAAGCACATCCTCCAGTCTCTCTCACCAACGACAATGAAAATTGGGATGCTATTAAGGCAGACCCTATCTTTGGAGAAGAAGGATGGGTGGAAGTTCCACGTAATGTTTAATTTTATTTGGTTGCTTTGTTTGAATTGTTTGCCTTGATTGATTTGATTTCATTTGCTTTGGCTTGGTTTGAATTTGATTGATATTCAATGTGGATTGATGTTTGTTGTACAAAACATGAATAATTATACATTGACATGTATAAAATCTTTGATTCATTATTGTAACAATCAATTCTATATTCCATTGTATAAGTTTATTAATGCAGGTATTTTAGTCCAAGAATGAGGAGGAGTTATATAGTTTGGTGTTATATAGTTTAGAGTTAGTTTTTTTTTGATGACAAAGGGGGAGAAGTATAAAATAGGGTAGTTAGGCATAGATTAAGGGGGAGTTATTAGTTTTAGGGGGAGTTATTAGGATAGAAGTAATATTTTATAAAAAAGGTTGTCATCATCAAAAAGGGGGAGATTGTTAGTTCGTGAGATGATGGTTTTGATGACAGCAACCTTAGAATAGATTATAAAATATAAATACTAACAGTATAAGTTTAGATATATATGTATATGCAGGATTTAACCATGTAGGTAACAAGAATGAAGACTGTACAGTATAGAGATTCGAGATATCAAGATTGAAGACTCACGAGTATCAAGATTATCAAGAATTCAAGTAATTTATTATTTTTTAATTAGAAATTTTGTTAAAACTCATAGAAAAGCATTGGCATTTTAAAATCCAATTTATTCATGGAATAGAATCCACTTCGAGCCTGTTAAAGGGATGGAACCCTAAGTAGGATGGAACCTACGAAAAATCTAGTGGAACATTGTTTTGTATCCGCTAACTTTTTATTCAAATGATTTTTTAAAATTATATCTTGTTTTCAAAATGATTTCAAAATCTTCCTTTTAAAAGCATCAAAAAACATCTATCCTGATTTCAAATACTTTTAGCCTCAAAACAGTCTTTAATTTCAAAATCAAATTATTCTTGTTTTTAAACTATCTTTTAAATATAATATATTTAACTTTTAAATATTTATACTTAGATTTTAAATATAAAAATATGGTAAAATTTTGTGTATATTATTCTTTATATTTACTTATGCATTTTAATTATAGTCAAGTATATTTATAAAGTTTAAAATAGTTTTAATATAAAATAAAGGTTATTTTCAAAGAAAATCAAAACACCAAAAATCCCTTTCGGATGTCGACATACTCAAGTACCCCATGTCAACATGGTGTCGGTTGAGTTCAAAATTTAAATTTCAAAAGAAGTGTCTATTCGTCATAACTCTTCACGAATGGAGATGGCTGTTGTTCTTCTATAAATAGGGGTTAGTTTCAACGAATTTTAATTCAGTTTTTCTGGTTTTTCACTCCTCTTCTTCATCCACAATACAAATTCTTATCATTACTCTACCGAAATCAACATTGAATCTAACTAGATTATCTCTGGTTTGATTCTCTATCACTATCTCAACAAGATCCTTAGTGCTATTCAAAGTTATAGGCTTTTCGTAATCAACATAGCGAGAAAAGGTGTGATTGTACCCTCGAAAATCAATCAAGCGAGATAAGGTGTGATTGTAGCCTTGGGAAATCAATTAGCTGAATTTGTTGCCGGGAAATCAAGTATCTCTACCCAGGGGATTGTGATTCTGGAGGATGTACCTCGTAGCCTTGAAATTAAGGGTGTAATTGTGAAGATTGTTTTTGAAAGGAAATATGTACTTGTGTGCGGGACTGGAAGTAGGGTAACTCTGAACAAGTATAAAATCCGGTGTGTTCTTTCCTTTACTGCTTTTACTTTATATTTGCTTTATGTTTGATTCTGTGATCATATCTGTGTTACATTTGTGTTTAAATTAACAAAAACTCGAAAAGATTTAAAAATTCTCTAAAACACTATTCACCCATCCTCTAGTGTTTATCCTTAGCCTTATGATAGTTAATCCGCATTTCTCACATTTGTAATTGTTCTGATTTAGCGACGCAAAGGAGATGCTGCCGAAATTTTTCTTAAAATTTTAGAGTTTAACTAATAAGTTTAATAACTCACGTTAGTTAATAGTTTTAAACTTATGGGTTTGGAAACATTTTCCTCCTTGGGAATTTCAAGGACGAAATTCATTTAAAGGAGAAAGAATGAAACAACCCAGAATTTTTGTAATAACCCTGGTTTTTGTGATTACGTGTAAATATTAAATTATAACGGCAGTTATAATTTAATATTGTGAATTAAAAATAAATTGGAGATTTAAATTGTTTATTGGAATAAACAATGGATTTTGGAAATAAAATGTGAAAATAATGTTAATAAATCAACAACATATTTTTACAAAGTTTCAACTCAATAAGTTTTCACAACCACATTTTCATGTTTTATTAAACATTATACAACTAATGAAAAGATAATTTAAGCTATAAAAATATTGTTTTTATAAAAATATTATTTTTAATTAAACAACCAATTTATACAATTAATTACATAAAATACTATTTTTAACTCCAAAATTTACACAAAAAATATTTTATTGTGTAATAAAATATAAAAAAAACCATTTTAACCTTATTTTTATGTCCAAAGCTCATTTTTAAACCAAATTTCCCCTTTTTATTTTAATATAACTATATTAAAGTCTAATACTTGTTTTAAAAAAGATCATTTTTCACACATTATTAACCAAACCAACCAAAAATAATGTTACTAAAATTTTGTTAATGTGACGATCCGTAGGTTTTTCAACCATCTGGACAGCGGCCACTCTCCGCCGTAGCTCACATTGGTACCTCGAATTTTGTAACGACCCAGAATTTTTATTAATTTAAATTTGAATATTTAATTAATTTTAAATATTAATAAGTGAATTTATAAGTCAAATAAATTTTAATTTGAATTATTGGATTTAATTGGATAATTAAATCGATAATTTAATATGTTAAATTATGGAAATAATTGAAAATTGGGTTAAATATGATTGAAATTAATTTGTAAAATTTTATTTTATCATGTTGAAGTTAGAATGATATTTTAGAACTTTAAAATCGAATTAAAAGTTAATTTGTGAAAATTGAATATTTTAATATTTAATAATCGACTGTAAAATAGCCAATTTTTGAACAGTCTCAAAATTGAACGAAACCAGTTCCATTGGATCCGTAATAGTTAGTTATTACCGGATTTCAATTTTCGTGTCAATCGGAGTTATCGTTTGATCGTGGCAGCTCGAAACGCATCGAATTATTTTTAATTTAAATTTGGCGAGTCAAAATAGCCATTTTTCAAAAAGTCTCGGAATTCGACGAAACCAGTTTCATCGGATCCGTAATGTGATATTATTGTAAGGTTTCAAATTTCAAGTCGTTTGGATTTACCGTTTGTCCGGTACAAATTAAAACGCCTAGAAATCGGTTTAAATCGGTTTAATTCAAAATGAGCGTTTACAGCCATAACTCGCACATACTTCCGAATTAGCTTCCGAAACCTGTTCCATTGTGTCCGGAACGCGGGATAAACCCTAGGTACGCTGGTTACGGCGTCTAAATCGGAGTTCGGAAATTCCCGGGATGAATAGTGTTTACGCTAGCTTTTCCTATAAATACACCTTAATTCACAAAAATAAATAACAAAACCTAAACCTAACCCTAATATGCTCAGCCGCCACATTATAACCAATGGCCAGAATTGTTCGAATTTCATCTCTCAATCTCTCCCAATCTACAAAGAATTAGAAGAAGTGTTCAACACGAAAAAGGTAGAGCATGAAGAGAGCTTGAAATCCATACGGATATGATCTTGGTTGGAGCGACATGGAGTGAGAGAAAGGGGGCCGTTTGCATCAGTTTTCGCACGCCATACGAGGCACATGTGCAGGCCGAGTTGGCCAAGGCTGAGGCCGAACCTAGCTTGAGTCGAGAGCTTCGACGTGGTGGTAGTATGATGAGGTATCGTCGAGTATTGGTGTTGAAATATCTAACCCTAGTTGATCAAGTTGGGTTATGTTGTGCGTGTTTGGAGCTGTAGAGTTGCGTGGTGGAAGATGAAGCAAATGCACGGTCCAGATGAGAAGGGGGTGAGATCTATGGTTTAGATTAGGTTAGGTTATAAATTATTAAAGTTTAAGTTGATTTGTTTGTATAAAATTCGAGTAAACTTGTAAAATCAATAACTTTTTCATACGAGGTCGAAAAAAATGCAAACTCAGTTGCGTTGGAATCGTATGGACGAGCACTACGCGATGGAGTTGGTTTGGAGTCATTTGGAGTTAGTGAGAATTTCGGGTAAAATTAAACGCGCGTTTAATTTTATTCGAAATAAAAGCTAAAACGGAAATTAAAACCAAGGTGAGAACTTCTCACTCAATCGAATCGGTTTCGATTTTATTTTAAATAGTTAGATTTAAAATATTTGAATGCATGTATGAATGATGATAATATCTATTGATTGTTAAAATAGACATTATGCGCCGTTAGTAAGCGGATGTTATTTAGTATAAACATATACCGCGAATATTTCATAAACAGTGAAATTGGTATTATATATAATACCAATATATATATATTGGCATATGTATATATTGCAGTTGTTGATTTCCCGCATTTTTTGTTTAGCGGATGAGACCCTATTACGCCGTTATTAAGCGGATAATATTTAATAAGAACATATACCGCGATAATTTCGTACTGGAGCGAAATTGGTATTGTGCTAATGTTTTTGGATGCAGGAAACAGGTTGGAGGGATCCAACTGGATTCCTCAACAGTTTTTATTTGATTTCAGATATTTTGATATTTGATGGATTATCATATCGATATATGATGGATCGT
Source organism: Allium cepa (assembly GCA_030765085.1). Taxonomy (NCBI): domain Eukaryota; kingdom Viridiplantae; phylum Streptophyta; class Magnoliopsida; order Asparagales; family Amaryllidaceae; genus Allium; species Allium cepa. Next base: position 326,634,078 of record CM060931.1, on the reverse strand, counting down.
TGTAGTCGTGATTGACTATTTGGTATGTAGCATCATTGGACCAAATTTTGGAATTTTAAAATGATTTTAAAGTGATTTTTGAGAATATACTATATTTTTGGAATTGATCAGTTTTAAATAAATAAACGTTATAATTTTTAAAGTTTTAAAAATTATGATTTTGTGAAATATAGTTAAAAGCTGATTTTTGAGAAATAGGGATTAATGATGTTATAAAATAGTTTAAACTGGGATGTTTAAATTTGTTATAAAAAGTTTAAATATAGGATTTATAAAATTTGATTATTTTATAAATCAAAATGGTGAAATTATAAAGGAAATTAAAGACGTTTCAGAATAATAATATAAACTGATTTATATTTAGAGATTTATAAATGGATATTTATAAATTGAAATATAGACATTATAAAACGAGTTTTTATAAGTGTTTGAATGAAGTGAAAATGAATTTCATTAAAGAATGAAATTTATAGAATTATAAACTGTGAAGTTATAAATAAAATTTATAAATAGTAAGATTTATAAATTTGTGGAGTTAATTGAAGAATAGATTTGGTTAAATAAATGAATCTTATAAGTTATAAGATTTATAATTATGAGGTTAAAAAGAACGATTTTGTAAAATAATCGTTTTATAAGTATTTAACTTATAATATGAACGTTTAGTTTATAATTTAGTTATAAACTGGAATAGGTTAATAAAGGAATTTATAAAAAGGAAGTTTTTATAAATAAATAGAAATGGAATTTATAAACGTTGTTTTATAAATTCGCAAATGACTTATTTTGATAAGTTAATTGTTATAACTTATAAATGGAGTTATATTCACGTTTTAGACTGTGAATAATCCTTTAAGTTAAAATGAATAAAAAGGATGAAATTTGTTAATATAGTTTATTCACATTTTTGAATAGTGAATAACACGTTAAAGGAAAAGTTTTGAATGTGATGTTTTAAATAAAATTAAAACGATCTAACGATATTTTAAAAGGTGTTGAGATTCGAAACCATAGATTTCAACATTTATTGTTGAAATAGACGATTTCGAGAAATTAAAGGAAATGGTGGACTATAACACGGTTGTTATAGTAAATGATTTCCGAAAGGAAATGTTTTGTATAGTATTGGGATTTATATGTCTATTTAATTTCGAATCCCTATACTAGTGATTTTGGGTTGTCGTAACGATGTTTTACGCAACATTCGTTTTGGCCCAAATAAAAATGTTTAAGAGAATGATTTCCCTTAAAGAATGAATTATATACTTAATTCGATTTAAGTATATTGAATATTTTCAAAGGTTGAAAATAAAAAGATTTGTCGATTACTTATTTTTGATAAGTATGGAATTGTTTTCCAATATAAAGTGAATATAGAGAATTTATCTTTTTGAGGATAAATTGAAATGGATAGTTGAAATCGTATATGCATGGATATTTTGAAATATAAATTCATTATGGAATTTATATATGTGAAAGTGGAATTCGTTTAAAAATAAATGTTGATTTATTTTTGAAGTGTTGAAATTATATATCTTGTAAAGATATTTTGGAAAATAAATAATTTGGAAAATTATTTGGAATCTGGTGATGTGTGCATATCCAGTGATAGTTCAATAACCGACTATCAGTATTTCCCTTTGAATGGGTATTTGATGTGAATTGATTGAATTTGAATGCACACTTATTTTTGAATAAGCGCTCACTATTCGGGTTAACCGGGAAAGGACCATGGGGTCGTATAACCCATTCCGAATATGTGATACGTCGTTATGAATTGCATTTGAAGATCGGTGTTGAAGACCGAGTATTTGTGAAAGCGATAGGATGACCTATCGATTGTCTCTGCACTGGGTAGCTCCTGGTATAGAGATCTCCTAAGTGATGGGAAATTCGATCGGGATTGTGAATACCCGTATTGCAAGGGCTTCGTAAGAAGTGCCTTCGGTTCTGTTCGAGCCCGGAACAGACTTGTATGGATTGTATGTCTGACATTACAATTTGAGATATAAAGCCGATTTCTTTCAAATATATTTCTGTTGGTGGCGGAGAATTTATTCTTTGCTTAACACCCTTCTTTGAGACGTATGTGCTCAAAGGTTATATAGTTGAAGTTATCAGCGATATATTCCCAATTTGGTAATGTGATATGCTGAGTGATGCTGAAATGATCATTGTGTTGATTATTTGTGATAGGATCGTTTATTTGATCGTCTATCCTTGTGATCATTGTGTTGATCATTTGTTGACCCAAAGCATGGCTTTTGTATAAAGTATGTTTTTGTGGACGTGACTTCGTCGAGCCTCACACCCCGTGAATGGTCAAAACAGGAAAGAAGCAGCAAGGTTATGAGGGGTAGCACCCTTTAGGATGTGTCCATTTCCTTCTGGAAAAGGGTGGTATCATGGTATGGAGCCCAGATACTTACTCATGTTGAAAACACTTTGTTATGATTGTGTGAATTGATTAGAGAGCGCTCTCGGATAAAGGTCCCAAAGGACCGGGGGATGGCATATTCGGTCAGTTGTTACTCAGTTAGGGGTAACCCGGCCTTGTGTTGGTAGAGATCCGGTTTGGTTCTCGGGGATGTCCATCCATAGGCATTCTCATGTGGCAATGGGAAGTTCCTTGGCCTGACCATTTGTTGGAAATCCAATTCCCAATACGAAACTTGTACGGTATTAGTTGTAGAACCTGCTATTCACTTATGGTGGTCACCACTGTTTGGATAGTAGCTATAGTAGGCATACGATAATGGTCGTATGTTGGCTAAGATTTATATTCTACTTTCGAAATTATTTTTACTACCCTATGCACTAGTAATAATATCAAATGTTATTTTAAATGCGTATCAAGCATCTTTGACTATCATAAGGAGAAATCTCCTCCGATTCTGCGTTTGCATGTGTGTGTGTGCGGGAGGCCTTATGGTAGTCTCATTTTTAAAAGCATTGCGAATTGAATTAAAAATATTCCTCTATTTTGATTTTTTAAAGATAAATAAACTGTTTTGAGTTCTCACACCAGTCTTGTTAAGCTATTGGGCTATGTGATGGGGGGTTCTCGCTTCGCGGTTTGGTGGCGAACGGGAGACTCTTACTCCCACACATCCTCTTTTAGGGGGTTGGTTAGGCGTAAGCTGTGACAGTCGAAAGGCTGGCCGTAAAAGCAAGTTTGGGATACCAGTGTAAGCCACGGTGGGGCTGGGATGGTTGAAAAGCCTACCGGTTGTGACCGCTGACGGTACCGTGCGTTACATTTGGTATCAGAGCTTATGGTTAAGCGACAACCATGGTTCTGTTGGGTATTACTCATTAGAGATAGAGTCAGTAGTACTCTAGAATGAGTTTGAGTGTAATAATAGCTATGAGAGCGTATTTGTTAGTGAATATAAAAATTGTTTTATATTGTGATGATTGGTTTATTGAGTGGCATATGAACTTTCGTCAGCGTGGTCCGCAAGACTATGCCGAAGGGGTTTCTAAACACTTGAATAGAACAATTCGGCACAGTATTGTTTTAAATTGGGTAAATGAAATAATTTTACTTGATTATATTTTATATATAAAGGAATAATTTTTCAGAATTATTAAAGTGTATATAAGTTGATTGTTAGGTTGTTTGAATAACCTGAATAGAAGAATAAGTGTATAAGTAAAAGAATTATAAGAATTGAATTATAATTAATATGATTTACAATTGTGAAATAAACTTATATATATAAGAAGTGAAACTATATGAATTAATTTATGAATATGAGTTGTAAATAAGAAATGAATTTAAAGTTAAATGGAATATGACTTAAGAGTTATATAAATGAAATTTAACTGTTGTAATTGAAAAGAATGAATGGATTGAATATTAATCAATTCAATGTTAAACCAAATGGAATTAAATGGGTTGAACCAAAATGAATATAAGCAAAGGAATTTGGTTATAATTAATATACATTGGTTGGTATATGATTGTTGATTGATTGTATAAAATTCATTAAGTGTTAATGAAATCGAAAGCTATGAAATTGAATTCAAATTGAAAGTAAATAAATTTGAATATGAATGAAAGTTGATAAAATCCAATGTAATAAATCAAATATGATTTAAAGTGAAAACCAATTCATTGAATATTAATGAGAATATGAATGAAAATTCATTTGATTATGAATGGGAGTTGGTTGATGGTTGCATTTGTTGCTTTAGTTGCATTTGCTATATTATGTAGTAGTTATGTTGATATATGTTGTATATTGAGATTATTTGCATATGTGCATGTTCTCATGTTGTTTGTTGAGTGTTTAGTAGGTGTGGATCGCGTTTGCTTCGCATTTGGAGTTCGCTTTAGCGCTATATTAGCCGTATATGCTTGCTAATAAAATATAAGGTACATATCTCGGATTAAATATCGCACTTTTATACTTTTTTCCCTTCGGGATGCCTCATTACTTGATGAGATGTATATTTGTGATATATATACTGTCATTTTTGTTTTCGGATCGAGCCGCGCAAAGGAGACTATGGCGAATTTTTCCGAAAATTTAAGGCGTTAGAAAAATTTGAGAAAAATTGGAAAATTTTGAAAACTTTAAACTTTGTTTTAAAGTTGAAAGTTAAATGATATAATTGTTTTGAAAAGATAACTAAGTATGATTTGAAAACTTAGTAAAGATTTGTAAGAAGTTTAACTATGAATTTTGGGAAAGTTAATAAATTGTATAACTTTTCTTACTTGTAATTTCGAGGACGAAATTCTTTTAAGGGGGAAAGATTGTAACGACCCAGAATTTTTATTAATTTAAATTTGAATATTTAATTAATTTTAAATATTAATAAGTGAATTTATAAGTCAAATAAATTTTAATTTGAATTATTGGATTTAATTGGATAATTAAATCGATAATTTAATATGTTAAATTATGGAAATAATTGAAAATTGGGTTAAATATGATTGAAATTAATTTGTAAAATTTTATTTTATCATGTTGAAGTTAGAATGATATTTTAGAACTTTAAAATCGAATTAAAAGTTAATTTGTGAAAATTGAATATTTTAATATTTAATAATCGACTGTAAAATAGCCAATTTTTGAACAGTCTCAAAATTGAACGAAACCAGTTCCATTGGATCCGTAATAGTTAGTTATTACCGGATTTCAATTTTCGTGTCAATCGGAGTTATCGTTTGATCGTGGCAGCTCGAAACGCATCGAATTATTTTTAATTTAAATTTGGCGAGTAAAAATAGCCATTTTTCAAAAAGTCTCGGAATTCGACGAAACCAGTTTCATCGGATCCGTAATGTGATATTATTGTAAGGTTTCAAATTTCAAGTCGTTTGGATTTACCGTTTGTCCGGTACAAATTAAAACGCCTAGAAATCGGTTTAAATCGGTTTAATTCAAAATGAGCGTTTACAGCCATAACTCGCACATACTTCCGAATTAGCTTCCGAAACCTGTTCCATTGTGTCCGGAACGCGGGATAAACCCTAGGTACGCTGGTTACGGCGTCTAAATCGGAGTTCGGAAATTCCCGGGATGAATAGTGTTTACGCTAGCTTTTCCTATAAATACACCTTAATTCACAAAAATAAATAACAAAACCTAAACCTAACCCTAATATGCTCAGCCGCCACATTATAACCAATGGCCAGAATTGTTCGAATTTCATCTCTCAATCTCTCCCAATCTACAAAGAATTAGAAGAAGTGTTCAACACGAAAAAGGTAGAGCATGAAGAGAGCTTGAAATCCATACGGATATGATCTTGGTTGGAGCGACATGGAGTGAGAGAAAGGGGGCCGTTTGCATCAGTTTTCGCACGCCATACGAGGCACATGTGCAGGCCGAGTTGGCCAAGGCTGAGGCCGAACCTAGCTTGAGTCGAGAGCTTCGACGTGGTGGTAGTATGATGAGGTATCGTCGAGTATTGGTGTTGAAATATCTAACCCTAGTTGATCAAGTTGGGTTATGTTGTGCGTGTTTGGAGCTGTAGAGTTGCGTGGTGGAAGATGAAGCAAATGCACGGTCCAGATGAGAAGGGGGTGAGATCTATGGTTTAGATTAGGTTAGGTTATAAATTATTAAAGTTTAAGTTGATTTGTTTGTATAAAATTCGAGTAAACTTGTAAAATCAATAACTTTTTCATACGAGGTCGAAAAAAATGCAAACTCAGTTGCGTTGGAATCGTATGGACGAGCACTACGCGATGGAGTTGGTTTGGAGTCATTTGGAGTTAGTGAGAATTTCGGGTAAAATTAAACGCGCGTTTAATTTTATTCGAAATAAAAGCTAAAACGGAAATTAAAACCAAGGTGAGAACTTCTCACTCAATCGAATCGGTTTCGATTTTATTTTAAATAGTTAGATTTAAAATATTTGAATGCATGTATGAATGATGATAATATCTATTGATTGTTAAAATAGACATTATGCGCCGTTAGTAAGCGGATGTTATTTAGTATAAACATATACCGCGAATATTTCATAAACAGTGAAATTGGTATTATATATAATATCAATATATATATATATATTGGCATATGTATATATTGCAGTTGTTGATTTCCCGCATTTTTTGTTTAGCGGATGAGACCCTATTACGCCGTTATTAAGCGGATAATATTTAATAAGAACATATACCGCGATAATTTCGTACTGGAGCGAAATTGGTATTGTGCTAATGTTTTTGGATGCAGGAAACAGGTTGGAGGGATCCAACTGGATTCCTCAACAGTTTTTATTTGATTTCAGATATTTTGATATTTGATGGATTATCATATCGATATATGATGGATCGTTGTAGTCGTGATTGACTATTTGGTATGTAGCATCATTGGACCAAATTTTGGAATTTTAAAATGATTTTAAAGTGATTTTTGAGAATATACTATATTTTTGGAATTGATCAGTTTTAAATAAATAAACGTTATAATTTTTAAAGTTTTAAAAATTATGATTTTGTGAAATATAGTTAAAAGCTGATTTTTGAGAAATAGGGATTAATGATGTTATAAAATAGTTTAAACTGGGATGTTTAAATTTGTTATAAAAAGTTTAAATATAGGATTTATAAAATTTGATTATTTTATAAATCAAAATGGTGAAATTATAAAGGAAATTAAAGACGTTTCAGAATAATAATATAAACTGATTTATATTTAGAGATTTATAAATGGATATTTATAAATTGAAATATAGACATTATAAAACGAGTTTTTATAAGTGTTTGAATGAAGTGAAAATGAATTTCATTAAAGAATGAAATTTATAGAATTATAAACTGTGAAGTTATAAATAAAATTTATAAATAGTAAGATTTATAAATTTGTGGAGTTAATTGAAGAATAGATTTGGTTAAATAAATGAATCTTATAAGTTATAAGATTTATAATTATGAGGTTAAAAAGAACGATTTTGTAAAATAATCGTTTTATAAGTATTTAACTTATAATATGAACGTTTAGTTTATAATTTAGTTATAAACTGGAATAGGTTAATAAAGGAATTTATAAAAAGGAAGTTTTTATAAATAAATAGAAATGGAATTTATAAACGTTGTTTTATAAATTCGCAAATGACTTATTTTGATAAGTTAATTGTTATAACTTATAAATGGAGTTATATTCACGTTTTAGACTGTGAATAATCCTTTAAGTTAAAATGAATAAAAAGGATGAAATTTGTTAATATAGTTTATTCACATTTTTGAATAGTGAATAACACGTTAAAGGAAAAGTTTTGAATGTGATGTTTTAAATAAAATTAAAACGATCTAACGATATTTTAAAAGGTGTTGAGATTCGAAACCATAGATTTCAACATTTATTGTTGAAATAGACGATTTCGAGAAATTAAAGGAAATGGTGGACTATAACACGGTTGTTATAGTAAATGATTTCCGAAAGGAAATGTTTTGTATAGTATTGGGATTTATATGTCTATTTAATTTCGAATCCCTATACTAGTGATTTTGGGTTGTCGTAACGATGTTTTACGCAACATTCGTTTTGGCCCAAATAAAAATGTTTAAGAGAATGATTTCCCTTAAAGAATGAATTATATACTTAATTCGATTTAAGTATATTGAATATTTTCAAAGGTTGAAAATAAAAAGATTTGTCGATTACTTATTTTTGATAAGTATGGAATTGTTTTCCAATATAAAGTGAATATAGAGAATTTATCTTTTTGAGGATAAATTGAAATGGATAGTTGAAATCGTATATGCATGGATATTTTGAAATATAAATTCATTATGGAATTTATATATGTGAAAGTGGAATTCGTTTAAAAATAAATGTTGATTTATTTTTGAAGTGTTGAAATTATATATCTTGTAAAGATATTTTGGAAAATAAATAATTTGGAAAATTATTTGGAATCTGGTGATGTGTGCATATCCAGTGATAGTTCAATAACCGACTATCAGTATTTCCCTTTGAATGGGTATTTGATGTGAATTGATTGAATTTGAATGCACACTTATTTTTGAATAAGCGCTCACTATTCGGGTTAACCGGGAAAGGACCATGGGGTCGTATAACCCATTCCGAATATGTGATACGTCGTTATGAATTGCATTTGAAGATCGGTGTTGAAGACCGAGTATTTGTGAAAGCGATAGGATGACCTATCGATTGTCTCTGCACTGGGTAGCTCCTGGTATAGAGATCTCCTAAGTGATGGGAAATTCGATCGGGATTGTGAATACCCGTATTGCAAGGGCTTCGTAAGAAGTGCCTTCGGTTCTGTTCGAGCCCGGAACAGACTTGTATGGATTGTATGTCTGACATTACAATTTGAGATATAAAGCCGATTTCTTTCAAATATATTTCTGTTGGTGGCGGAGAATTTATTCTTTGCTTAACACCCTTCTTTGAGACGTATGTGCTCAAAGGTTATATAGTTGAAGTTATCAGCGATATATTCCCAATTTGGTAATGTGATATGCTGAGTGATGCTGAAATGATCATTGTGTTGATTATTTGTGATAGGATCGTTTATTTGATCGTCTATCCTTGTGATCATTGTGTTGATCATTTGTTGACCCAAAGCATGGCTTTTGTATAAAGTATGTTTTTGTGGACGTGACTTCGTCGAGCCTCACACCTCGTGAATGGTCAAAACAGGAAAGAAGCAGCAAGGTTATGAGGGGTAGCACCCTTTAGGATGTGTCCATTTCCTTCTGGAAAAGGGTGGTATCATGGTATGGAGCCCAGATACTTACTCATGTTGAAAACACTTTGTTATGATTGTGTGAATTGATTAGAGAGCGCTCTCGGATAAAGGTCCCAAAGGACCGGGGGATGGCATATTCGGTCAGTTGTTACTCAGTTAGGGCTAACCCGGCCTTGTGTTGGTAGAGATCCGGTTTTGGTTCTCGGGGATGTCCATCCAGAGGCATTCTCATGTGGCAATGGGAAGTTCCTTGGCCTGACCATTTGTTGGAAATCCAATTCCCAATACGAAACTTGTACGGTATTAGTTGTAGAACCTGCTATTCACTTATGGTGGTCACCACTGTTTGGATAGTAGCTATAGTAGGCATACGATAATGGTCGTATGTTGGCTAAGATTTATATTCTACTTTCGAAATTATTTTTACTACCCTATGCACTAGTAATAATATCAAATGTTATTTTAAATGCGTATCAAGCATCTTTGACTATCATAAGGAGAAATCTCCTCCGATTCTGCGTTTGCATGTGTGTGTGTGCGGGAGGCCTTATGGTAGTCTCATTTTTAAAAGCATTGCGAATTGAATTAAAAATATTCCTCTATTTTGATTTTTTAAAGATAAATAAACTGTTTTGAGTTCTCACACCAGTCACATGACTGACTCGGAGTTTATTGTTTTCCTTCCTAAACTCTGGGTGCCCACCAATTTTCCACACGGGCAGTTAAGAGTTAGGTTTATCAGGATATTTTGGATATTCTGGAGTTGCTGGAGGCAAGCTGGATGGCATGGCGTATTACTAGTTTATATAGTATTTCTTTTCCGCTGCACTGTTTATTGTTGTATGTTGTTGTACACTCTGATGATATGATATGATGTAATGAAATATAATGTGATGTAATAACTGATATAGTTCTTTATTTAAAGATTATTCATTTATTATTATATGTTGTTCCGCTGCGAATTGTGAGATTCTGTTGTTGTTCTGTTGTTTCCTTTCTGTCCGTTCTATTTTTAAAATTCTTCTATCTTCTATTTTTCAAATTCTCTGTTTTCTTTCTCTGTTTTCTAAAAATTGTCTATCTTCTTTCCTCTCTATTTCCTATCTCTTCTCTCTTCTTTCTTTTCTCAAATTCTTTTTTTAAAAACCCCATAACTATTCGGTTTTTCGGCAACGAAAATCCCGTGCGTTACAAATTTGCTTTTATGGTCAGCCTCTCGACTGCAACCAACCACTCCGGGACATGTAGGAGGAAGAGTCATCCGTTCGCTACCTAACAAGAAGCGAGAAACCCCTATCATGCTGTAATGAAGCAAATCTGATCCCCTGAATAGGATTACAATCCTCAAAGAAGTAACAAGATAACAAATGTCTAACGATATCAATAAGCCCCTTTGATACGAATGTTTCAAGCATCCATATCGAAGAGAACTAGAATAAAATAATCACGATAAGGATTATTCATAGGATAGGATATCATTAATTCAATTATGTAATACTACGAAATAAAATATATTCCTAGACGTATTACCAACTTATATCTACCTTAAAGGACATGAAAAGGTTAAGGACACGATGATTAGAGGATTTGTAACACTTGTACTATACTTTAATGTACTGTAATATAAGTTCCTGTTCTGTGTTTATCATATTTTGTTCTAAACTCAGCTCTGATACCAAGCTATGACACCCCACCCGAGACCCATGTTAATAAAAAGTATTACTGGGTAATACTATCTGCTAATGCGGAGAATATGGCTGGTTAGGTGTGACTATCTATAGTCTTGTCTTAAATATCTATTGAATACGTCGATTAGTGCTCTTTATTTTTTTCTCAAATGGATCGACGTATCCAATAAATGCTTAATACAAAACTACAGGTAGCTATAGGATCTATCAGAACCAAAAACAACAATTCAAATGCATAACACATCACAGAACAAAAAACAGATATATATATATATACACACACACACACATATATACTAATTCATCCTGATACAATACAAATAATACATCATAAGTGGTGTGACAACCACAATATACACACGAGTCAAAACAATATACATACCAGAGAGCAATAAAAATACTACAACAAACAGGGCTAGCGGATAAGTCCATGTAGAAGCAGAATATGCTAAGTCCATAAGTGTACCTAACCTGAAACACCTCGGTCTAACCCGAGTATAAAATACACGAATCAGTCTAGCTAAACAAATCAGTTTGTAAGGATAAGTGATAATATGAGCATAAGGTGAGGTGATACTCTTCTCAAGTGAGAAGGAATAATTCAAGGGTATATGATTACTACATGTGGCATAATTAAGTAGGTATAGTAATTTCAAGTGATATAAGGATATCACTAAATATGAATGCAACTCAAAGGCGATAATACTCTATAACAAATCTCACAATAAAGGCACGCCTCATCTCATCTGCATATCACAAAGCATCAAATATGGTTTAGGAGAAAAACATAACTCCAAAGAGAAGAAATCACTTATTTTGCTTAAATACACAATTTACACAATAATTCATGTAAAACTCTATTTTTAACTCCAAAAATTACATGAAAATTATTTCTTGTGCAATAAAATATAACAAACCATTTTACATCATTTTTATGATCAAAACTTATTTTTAAATCAAATTTCACCTTTTTATTTTTGAATAAACACATTGTAAAAATCAAATACTTCCTTTAAAAATTATTAAAAGAAGCGTTTGGTAATAATTACAAGAATTATTGCATTTTCACTAAATAAAATTATATTTCACTCATTATTCTCACAAATACCTAAGTTAAAGTTTTCAAAACATTATTTTCACATTTTATTTCCAAAATCCGTTATTTATTCCAATAAACAATTTAAATCTCCAATTTATTTTTAATTAACAATATTAAATTATAACTACCGTTATAATTTAATATTTACAGGAAATCATCAAAACCAAGGTAATTACAATTTTGATCGTTTAATTTTAAATGATTTAGTTATTTGCATTATAGGATTTTTGAAATTTAATATTTTGAATTCAAATATGTTGATCATTTAAATATTTGAATTATGAATTAAATATTAATTAAATGGATTTAATAATTTTATTTAACTCAATTTTAATTAATAAATAATTTTGGCAACTTCAATTTATAAATTTATTTACAATAATAAATAGATCAGATAAATATCGATAATTGAATCGAAAATATAAACGATATTTAAATCTATGAAAATAGCATTCTGGGGAACTGTCACGGATTTTGACGAAGCCGGTGTCATTACATCCGGAATACTAAATTATTGTACGCTATCGAGTTTCGTAACGATCAGACATACTATGTGGTCGTGCGAGCTTGAAACGCATAGCGATTAATTATAATTCAATTTAAAAAACTAACTTCCGTTTACTTTGGAATTAGGTCTCGAAACTTGTTCCATTGTGTTTGGAATATGGGTGTTTAGATAGAACGCCAATCGGCATGCTTCGATTGAAATTCAATATTTATGGGTATGTAATATCAAATATTTTTGAATAAAATAATATATACACATTAACTCAACTCCATACCCTACCACTTCAGATCCTATATTGTGCATATTGGCCTTATCTATGCATGCACCCTATACTTTCTCCTCCTTATAAAGCACACCTGTAAGCTTTGAAAACTTCTGCTCCAAAAAATCAAATTTCAAAATTGAAACTAAAATTCCACACTCCATAAGAAAATCTCAAACTAGCTTCAATAATCTCGTAGGAGCATAAACTTTGAATTAGTATGGGTATCGTAGCTCGTGACCATGGATATGGAAGATTGACTTTTCCAGTCGTATGCTAGGGCTTCTGGTAGCATACGTTTTAGGCATCGATAGTGGAATTCAAGGTCCCCATTAGCTTTCTAGTGTCATATTGCATCTGTCCCAAAGGATGGCCAAGTGCTTCGCTTGTTTGAGGAGTATGGCATTTCACTATTGCTGTAAAGGAGGCACGGATCATATTTTTATGAGGATGGTCGGAGAGTATCTCATGGTGATCAGTAGAGCGAGTTTGTCGAGTTGAGCATGATGATGAAGACAAAATCGAGTTTAGAGAAGCTTAGCTCTGTATCAATGCTTTTGTGTGCACACATGCACGAGGTTCGTGTACATGCAGTTTTGAGTGATGAGGGAGAAGAATGGTTAAGTGGGGGGTTTGAATTTAATGATGTGATTAAGGTTTTAATTATTTTAGTTGAATCCAAAAACTTAGAAAATGTATGACTTTTGCGTACGAGGTGGACTCGAACACCATTTATTGCATTGCACTTCTATAGACGTTATCTTCGTAATAGAGTTGGTTTGGTTTGATTTGAGCCAAGTGAAACTTTGGACTAATTGAACGCCCATTCGGTTTTTGTTCAAATCGGAGCATTTAAACATCCATAGGAATCAGTGTGAGCTTAACTCACATTCAATTTTACCGTATCATATCTATGATGTTATAAACTATTATTGATTGCTTGGATGTTAGTGAAATTGTTTGATTGAATTTCTGTTTGGAAAATGGATGATTTTAACTTAATTGTTATGAACCCATATGATTAAATATATGGTGCTAAACCATTATTTTGCAGGGAGAATTTATAGAATGACCCTGAGGGTTTTCTCGCCGATAATTATTTATTTACATCCTTACGCTATTATATTAATATTTAATCAAAATAAATCTTGATATTCCATTTTAAAAAATTTAAGTGTCGTTACAGCGACTTTCGTTATACTGTCAATTATTGATTTGCATCCCCTAAACCCTATCATGTGTATTTCGAACTTGAGCATGAGTTTTCATTAAAGAGAATTTTAGAATTCATTAATCATATTAATAAATGATATTTTAAATTGATTAATCATTTTAATTAATGATTGTTTAAAATTAATTAATCATTTTAACTAATGACTTTGAAAATAATTAACTAATTTAATTTATGATGTTTAAAATTAGTTTTTCTTTAGATTTAGTTAATCATTTTAATAAATGATATTTGAAATATGATAAATCATAAAACTAATGATTATTTGAATTTAATTAATTTTTTGATTACTAGTGTTTAAATTTTATTAGTCGCTTTATTTAAAGATATTTGAAATTATTTATTTATTTTTATTAATTATTATTTTAATTTAATAAATTTTTTAATTAATGATATTCAAAGAAAATTAATTAATTTAATAAAAGTGATTAAAGTAAATTAACTAATTTGATGAAAAACGTTTTAAAGTTAATTAACTTATTTAGTGTTTTAAAGTTAATAAACTGATTTAATAAAGATTGTAAAGTTAACTTACGGATGATATAAAAGCGTTTTGAAAATAATTAACTATTTTTTAAAAATAATTCATTCGTTTGTTTAAAAAGATTATAAATGTGATTAATTATCTTTTCAGATAATAAATATTGTTTTGGATTTATATAGCTATTTAATTTTTTTTTATTATCCTTTGGGATAATAAACATTGCTTTAAATTTTTAACTTATGGTTTATAAATGAGAAAATTAATTAAATGGAATTATTTATAAATAAAGCTAAGTATAAATTATTGTGGGTTAATAGTAAACATTGTTTTTAAAGATTATTTCATTATAGCGATTTTGTAAGGGTTTATACTCTTTAAAAATGAATTATAGTACACTTAATATTATAAATGTTGCCTTATAAAAGAACATTTTTAAAGAGTATTTTCAAAGCATTTTCACCAATATTGTAATACGGAAATCAAGCACAAGTTCAGGTTGAAAAGTACAATTTGATTTTGGTTATGAAAAGTAATTCTGTAAACGATGTCCCTTATATGAAAAGGATTTAGTCATACTTTTAACGCTAAATGTTGAGGCATGGACTCGTTTCTGTCTTAAAGGTTAAAATGCCATCAAGGCGATGCCTAGAGGTAACACTTCCTCAACTTGCCTGGCTTCATTTTCAATCGAGGGGTAGCAATTTTTTGGAATCAATGAGTAGTGGTAAATATATGAAATTTAATTTTCATATACAATCATTTTATTTATCCCAATAGCTAATTTATTAACAATAGGATTTAGCTTTCTTCTTGGTGTATCATCACCTTAAAAATGATTTGCTGCTCTTTTGATCTTTGTTATCCTTTGTCGGAAATGACTAAACCCAAAGCATGAGAGGAAGCCAAGCTATGTGGGGTTGCTCCCATTTGGATAGTTCCACAGCTCATCTAGGTTGGATTTGGTTGTGCACTTAGATGTGGAAATACTCGAATTCTCGGTAAGGTTTGGAGGGGTTCGGCTTGTTGTTGTCCAAGAAGTGTCACAAAGTAAATGAGGTTCTTAGAAGTATATTACTAGAGATATACTCCAAAGGACGTGCACCTTCTTTGTCATTTGTTGGCAATTTTCCTTTCCTTATTTGATTCGAACCTTTGAATTTTCTTTTCTTTAATTACAACTGGAAGAGTCAACCAATCTTCATGGTGTTTAATTATTGGTCTTACCATTCTATCAAGTTTGGACTGTTATCTTGTTTTATCCATTCTATTCAGTTTGTATTTTGCTCGAATTATTTTCATTATTTCAAGTCTGCTTTTTAATACTATTCATGCCCATTCTTATTTCGATTTGTTTCCTATTGTTTATCTCTACTCTTTCTTGTAGGGATGTTATTCTTGTGAGGTAAATACCCATTCCGCATTAGCGACGTGGTCTCATAGAACTTTTATATATTCCTCATTATTTGAGTTTTCTTATGCTGGTATTTCTAGACTGATCCAGGTGTTATTTCATTATAATGCTCAGGTCAGACTGATTATTTTCATGTGTTAGCTTTGGTGTTATGGAGATCTTGGAGAGGTTGGAGGTTAACCTATCGTAGTGTTTTATTTTCCATTGTATTATATAGTACCTATATAAAAAATAGTAAGGTCGGGATTTAATAACTGTCCAGTTGATAAGGTTTTTTAACTCTGATATAGTCTATATTTTGGAGTGACAGTTTTTACCGTCCTTGTTATATTATGTCGTTGATTCCACTATGATATTTTATTTCCTTTGTTCTCTATTCTTTTCTTTTTATTTACTCTAACAATATTCTCTTTTGACGATTGGATGTTCGATATTTGAACATAGTGGTAGTAATTGTTGTCGACTTTCGATAGTCAAATAGGCATTTCGTTACAAAAAATAAATATTTCATTATAGGGATTTATACCTTCACTCTAATACTAAGTAACAGAGACTCTTTGCATGATCATGGTGACGCTCTTTAAAAGATTATCATATATTTTATTTAATGTTTAATCTCTAATATTTTTAGCTTATGAACTTGAATATAAAAGACTTTAGAAAGCTTTTGTACATAGAAAAAAGGTTGTACAATATACTTTACCATTTCTAGTATCGAATTTGTGGCTCAAATGTATAATTATAATGGATGCTCCATTGATATTCTTATATATTCATATTTAAATTTAATGATGCATTAACTATATTATTATATCTTACTTATGTAGTACTTTTCAAGGATGTCTAAGTAAATATTTATCATCTTTTTACTTTACTTAAATTTTGAGGCACTATGAAAGAACAAAATAATGCAAATATAATTTCTTTGACTTTTTTGTAACCTGGTTACCTCATATGATTTATATTTAGAGCAATACTATTTGGTTTACAGACTTTCCTCTGCTATACATCTCAATAAAAAAACTATCATATTGATGTTTGATCCATACTAACCTAGTTTGGTGTGGACTATTTTTTTAGGACATAATACTTACATTATAATTATGGTCCAAACATAACTAAACTAACTAAACACATTGCCAAACAATGTATATTCATATGAGGGTCCATTTTCAAATGAAACGAAAATTCCTGTCTTTAAATTACACTGCTCAACATATATACATTGAAATCATTTCTTCAACTATTATTCATGTAGCAAAACCATGTCGTGTTAAAGAATCCTGAATAATATATGTAGGCCAATAGGGAGGCCAAGTACATAAAATTCATCCTAAAAACTATTATCTGATAACTTTTTTCGCTTCGACCTTTTTTCCCATACTGTAACATTTTCAAAGAGTCCTTCATAATAGGAGATGGTATAATACAGTAATGATTCTACTTAGATCCAAAGTGATTTATGAAAAAGAGGAAGAAAGTTCCATTTCTTAAATTACATATTTTCTTTTTTGTTATGAGCCAAAAAATATGAAGTAAGAATTTATCACCTAAAAGAATTTCCTTTTCAGTTAACAGCTTTTAAATCAACCAACTCTTTATTTATTCATTAAGAAGAAACCAAACATAAACAAAATTACAATAACAGGCTGTTGACTTATTGAATTGAAGCACCAACGCCAGTGATGTTTTTAAAGATTCAAGTAAAACATACGTAAATAAGGAAATTTAGGATGTTATAATATATTATGCAGCAATATAATATTTGTCATTGTTGAAATTTACAATTTACAAAAAAGGAAAAAAGTAGCATTGATATAACGGACTTACCTTTACTTTCAAGTAAAATAACATAAGATCCAGTTTTGAGCATAAGTTTCAACTACATAAAACGAATGGAAATAAAAATCATAAATTGTGAATAATTAGTGAATCGTTGAAGATATGAATGCTAACCCTATCCTAAATCACAAGTTTTGAGCATAAGGGCATATTGAGAGAATGTATTCGAATATTTTTTGAAAAGAAAAGGTTAACCAAATGTTTTTCAAAAGGTTTCAAAATAGGTTTCCAAAGTGTGTGTGTGTGTCTAGATAGAAGTTTTTTAAAAAGTTATCTAAAGCTTTTATATAAGCACAATCTCTTTCCCTTATTCTTGCTTATACCATCTATAGAAAGTTGCTGATAAATTCCTAAGTCATGGATAGAAGATGAGCGATCCTGTTGGTTCAAGCTCAGGCTCAATAGCTGAAATTTCGAGCGTGAACGTCCCGATTTGGTTCCGTCAATATCTTCAGGCAAGGTGACAAGCCGAATGTAACACCCCTGTTTTTATTGATATTATTAAGGAGATTTAATTAGAATAAATTAAATAGAATAATGTAGATAAGAGACTGAGGTGGATTAGTAAAAATATAGTGGCCTTGCTTATTAAACTTAATGACTTAAAAATGGTTAAGTACTTAAAAACAAGTGCATAAGCGTAATTGCCACCCATGTTTCCTACTCTTATACTATCCCCCAAAACATATACGTTCGTTTTTATTCTCAAAATAAAAATACATATAATCGTAAGGAGAAAAGCCGACGATAAGAACATAGAAGTGAAGAAGAAAATCTAAGAAAAACTTAGGATTCAAGCTAGAGGAAAGTCAATCTCAAACAATCTCTTATTTCCTTATCTTATGCAAGGTGAAAATTAGTTTCTACATCTCTGTTTGATTTTTACATCAAATGGTTTGGCATTTATGGATTAACCTGTTTTATGATGTGTAAATGATGATATGCTTGATTTTGATTTATAAAAGTTTAAACAAGGTTGTTTAAAAAAAAGATATATACATGGTTTTAGGGTAAAACCGAGATGAAATGATGTTCAAATGCTATGTGAAAATTTTATGTTACAGAAAACATGATTTTGGAGTTGGGTTCCAATATTACAATTTTCCAAGCCATGGAGAACTCATTATGAATTTTCAAAGGAAAACAAGATTATTTGGTTTTATAAATTATTTTGGGAAAATATAGTAAAGAATTTGAGTCCAAAATAAGCGAATTTTTGAAATTTTTGGAGATTTTTACTAAGTGGTTTAGTATGGAAATTAAATTATTTTAAAAGGAGGACCTAAATGATTTAATTTTTTTATGAGAAGAAGAGCTTATTTGTTAAATGATTAACTGGTTTAGATCTGAGAAAATTGCAGTAAATATTATCCAAAATATTTAAAAAGTTATGAAAGCCGATCAGACGTTTATAAGTAGGTAAGTTAGTTGGAAAAAGTTTACTTATTTTGGAAAAATCATCTTTTACCTAAAAAGAGTTGGTTTCGCCTTCTTTGGCAAACCTTTCGCCTCAGACCACTTGAACATGACCTTTCGACTTCAAATGACCAACAAAAATGAAAGCAATGCACATGATATCATTTAGGTGGTATGTAGTAAGTTGATCCAAGTCGAAAACTATGGTATCGAAGGGTTGCATTCGAAGGGTTGCTTCTGAAGGAGACGGATCCTTAGTGTATTTGGATTTGAGAAATCATTTGCCTGTTTTCTAAAGACCTTTCAACATAATAAAAGGGTTTGGTTTTCAAAAGGTTG
Source organism: Allium cepa (assembly GCA_030765085.1). NCBI lineage: Eukaryota > Viridiplantae > Streptophyta > Magnoliopsida > Asparagales > Amaryllidaceae > Allium > Allium cepa. Next base: position 326,614,621 of record CM060931.1, on the reverse strand, counting down.
TTTTGAATAGACCTTTCAACAAGGTCGAAAGATTTGGTTTTTATAAGTTGTTTTATAAGACCATTTGTCTTAATCGAAAGGCTAGGTTTTGAAAGGATTTAAGATACCTTTCGACAAGGACAAAAGGTTCGGTTTTAAAAGGTTGTTTTAAAGGTAGCTTGGAAATGAACTGTCACCTTTATTTTATTCAACCTTCCGAAGGGATCGAAAGCAGGAGCTTTCGACTTAATCGGAAGGTTTATTGGTTTTATAAATACAAGCCGCTTCCCAACCTTTCGAAGGGGCGAAAGCAGGATCTCTCGACACAATCGAAAGGTTTAAATGTTTTCCCTACTGTTTTATAAAGTTGAGGGTGGTTTTGAAAAATATCACCTATGACCCAAAGTAATATCTTTAAGTGTAAACCAAATGCTTTCGAAAGGTTTGATTTTCAATGGTTCCGAAAGGTTTGGTTTTCAAGGGATTTGAAGGGGTAACCTTCAATGCTTTCGAAAGGGATACTTTCAACTGATTTCGAAGTTATGCTTCCACCCTTATATAATAATACTTTAACATGGTCTAAAGGTTTCGAAGGATCTGTATATCAATGTATCTAACACCGCCGTATATGGTCGCTGGAGATTAATACCTATAGATGACTATAACATCTGTAGTCATTAGTTTTAGGCCTCTTAGTAGGGGGATATTACAAGTTGGTACCAGAGTATAGGTTTATGAAACTTTAAAATAAAAATAAATGCTGAAAGCTTTTTTGAACATAATCCAATGAATTTGAAAGTATGATCGGGGTTTGGGTTAACGCTATACTAATGTGTTTGTATTTGATATACAGGTACATATCTATATACGTATTCCCTTCTTTCTTAGATCGTTCTTTTGTATCTTAGTAAGGCTCACATGTAGATATACGAGAAAGAAGATATGGAGGTAGGAAACAGAGAAGGTAATCTGGGTGGAGGAAGCACCACTACCAATGGTAATGTTCGACCGAATACTCGTAGGAACCAAGGTCGACATATTAATGCTAATCAAATTGTTGAGGCTAATGTAGGTGCTGGAAATCCGCCAATAGATGCAAGGATGGTGTATTAGTTGTTGGCTAATCTTTTGCAAGCAGGAGCTACTAGGAATGTTGGTGGAGCTAATCCTATAGTTCCAGCTGGTTATAACTATGTGAAGCTGAGTAGAAATTATGTAAGTCTAGGAGGAAAGTCGTTTGTTGGAACTGGAGATGCTGTGGAGGTATAGAAGTGGCAGTTGAACTATGAAAGGATCTTCATAGACTTAGGCTTAAATGATGGAGAAAAGAGAAGGCTAGCCTCTAGACAGTTGCAAGGGTTAGCGCTTCATTGGTGGAACAGTGTGACGGTAGGAGTGCCAAAGGAAGAGTTGACATGGCCTGACTTTAAAAGGAGGTTTGAGTAGAGGTTCTTGTCTGAGGTTTCTTAATCGGCATTGATGACGGAGTTCATAGATCTTTTCCAAGGAGATATGTCTATGATCGAGTATGTTGCTAAGTTTGATGAGCTATCTCGGTATGGTTATGCTTTGGTTGACACTGATGTTAAAGGAATGAGAGATTCATTAAAGGTTTGAGACTAGATTTAGGTAGAATGACTATGGACCATCTCTGAGATCCTTCTAATATGGTGGTGGAGATAGCCACCTGACATGAGGAGATGCTTTCTTTTTCAGCTAGAGAGAAGCCAGTTGAATCCCATGGTCCTCAGGGGAAGAAGAGAGAGTTTTTCAAGAAGTAGGGCGCTCAGAATGGAGGAGCAGCCAAGAAAGGGAAAGTAGATATAGTTTGCTACTAGTATGATTAGAAGGAGCACTATGCTAATGAGTGCCATTCGGGAGATGGAAGGTTGGTTGTGGGGAGCAGAATGTGCAATGCTATAATTGCAACCAGATGTGGCATTATAAGAACAAGTGTCCTGAAGCTGCCAAGGTAAGAAAAGGAAAGGTCTTTTCTTTGGAACCTTCATCTTCTAAACCATCTGCTGTTGAGAAAGGAAAGTGTATGATGGAAGGTACACTTTTGATTCAGAATATACCAGTTATGGCATTTTTTGATACCGTTGCATCATACTCATTTATATCGCAGTATTTGGTTGATAGGTTATGTATATAACCCACATACCTTGTTACTTCCTTAATGGTTACAAATCCAATAGGAGGGCATGCAACTTGTAACGACCCGTAATTTACGAAAATTAAATTTTGTAAATTTTATAAGTTTTGGTATTTAAATTCGGAAAGAAAATAAAAATCCGTAATTTATTAATGAAATCACTAAAATAAAGGTAATAATGTTAATGCAAGTTAATAAATAACTAATTTAGTGCAAATCCAATTAATTGAAACAATTGCAAGGTCATAATTGATTGTAAATAGTAAATTGGGAAATAAATTCAAAGTTTTATTTATTGAGGAAATAATACGTAATAAGCTGTAATTTGGAAAAATCAATATTAGATAATTACTTGTAATAATTATTGGTTGATAATAAAGTATGAATAGGATAATGATTTATCGATTAAAAAGGATGGGAATCAAGATTTATTAATTTAAACTTAATAATTGGATTAAGTGAAATTAAATGATGTTTAATATTTAATTATTACGTCAATGGAGATTAAAATGAAATTTGAGAATATTGATGTAATAAACCATGAACCAATGTTAATTTTATCTATTTGATGACAATGGATTGTATAACAAGATTTAAAATCAAATAAATGGATTTATTAGGAATTTAAATTTATAATTACTAGACTAATTGAAATTGGAAATTTAATACTGTAAATGGTAAAATATAGAACAATAAATTGATATAGAAATTTGTTTAAAGGAGTATAAATTACCAAGTAATCCAAATTTATAAAATTCATAAATAATTAAATTTGAATTGGGAATGTGATTTGATTTATTTAATATTAAATTATTTAATTAACTGAAATATAGCCATTTTGGCCACTGAATTGGATTTCGATGAAACCAGTTTCATTGGATCTGTAATGGTGAATTATTGTAGGATTTCAATTTTGGTAGCGATCAGACTTGTCGTTTGATCGTACGGGCTCGAAACGCTTAGAAATCAATTTAATTGAAATCCATTTGAAATAACTTGATTTTTGCATAACTTCTTCATACGATGGAATTTGGATCTGAAACCTGTTCCATTGATTTTTAAATATTTTAAAACATCTATGTTGATATATGGGTTCACCCAATTTCGTTCCGGAGTCGAAACGCGCTTTTTGGGCCGTGGAGCGTTCAACTTTCAAACCGATTCGATCCAATTATTTCTATTTTCTGATCCACCTATAAATATATCATTATAAACCCTAGTCTATTTCTTATTCCTCATTCCTATACGTTTAATTCCATTTGCTCCTTCTCTTTCCAATGGCTTTAAACCCTAAATCCCAAAATGCAATTTCAGATCAAATTCAAAGTCAAAAATTCAAACTCTGCAAATAATATCGAATTTTATATGGATTCGAAGCTCTCGAAGAGCGTGTGTCAATTTTGCGGTCCGGCTTTTAATCTGGATTTTTGTGTGGCCGAAACTCGAGGAATAAATCTCGGCCATTCATCGCTTGTTGATCGACGTCATCTGATTGTCAAATCGATGATACTGGGGTGTGGAGAGTGGCGAGCGCAGCTCATCGGTGGTGGTCATTCGTCATTTCAACGGCTGGATTTGTCGATTTAATTTGATTAGGGTTTGGTGTTTAGGCGGCAGCTAGCCCTTGTTGGGCTCGATCGGTGGTCGTCGGTGGTCTTCGGGGCCTTGGGATGAGCGGCAACGTGTCTTTGGTGGTCGCAGCTGGCGCTTAGGGGCGGCTCGACGACGATGGGTTGAGGCGGCGCTACAACTTGAAGGAATGCGGCCTGGGTTTCACTATGTTTATGTGTGTGTGTTAGATTCTGGAGGGAGAAAGGTGACATGTAATTCAATTTACTATTTTACTAATTTAAATTTTAAATCGTGTAATGTTCTGATGTTCATAACTTTTGCATAAGAGGTCCGTTTCACGCGTGGTTTTCTCCGCTAGGTTCGTATTGAAATTTCGGATATTTTGGCACTTGTTTGGACAAAATCTAAGACTATTCAAATTTTGGGTTTAAATTGGATTTAAATTCAATTTAAATTCAAAATGTGAGTGGTTTAACCCACTCACAACTTCTAAAATTTCTTATGTGTGTTAAAGTAATTTCTGATGTGATTAGAAATTTATTTATGGCTGTTTGGTATATTTGTATCATCATTCCAGTTATATTGAATTAAATTGTTATTTAACTTATTATTGCATATAAACTGCCCTTTAAATTATTATTTAATTTATCATTGAATATAAACTACCAGTGCATACCTGTTATTTATTATCTGTTCTATATTGATGTTATTGATTGAATTGGATGATGATTGTGATAAATGTTTGATGATTGATATTGGATGAATGGATGCTGTATTTTATATTGTTATAAAATGCAAGTTGTTATGGATTTTATTTCATTCAGGATTGCGGTTTGAAATGATATATAACCGTATTTATATTTTAAATTGCGGATTGAAATGATAAATATCCGTATCACTTGACCATAGGATAGAAAATTTTATACAGACACCGTGGTCTATATATAAAAATATTTTGAAATGATTTCTATGGTTTTGAAAAGAAATATACAGTTTAATATATATTTATTTTGATAATATATAAATATTATATATATATAGTTAAATTCTTGAAATTAAGCTATGTATAAAATTGGTTAAAGTATAAGATAAGTAATAATAAAGTTTGATTTTATTAAGATATAATATGGTTTAGTATTTATTTAAATTATATTTTTGGAGTTTATAATGATTCAAATGAGAATAAGGTGGGAAGATAAATGTGAAATGGGTTTGAAATTTAATAAAATTGAGATTTTGAAAGTATGATTTATTTGAACTGGAGTTTGGTTTAAGATGAATTAAACGAATATTCCAAGTATAAATAAATTGAAGGAAATATTTAGTTATTGGTAAATTGAGTTTTATTTCAATGATAATGGATTTATTATGTAAAAATATTTCAAAACTAAATAATAGAAAATTGAACTGTTGAATCGTAATTACCAAACTTAGTTTTCAAATTGATATAAACTGGAACAGTTTAGTTGGAAACTGAATCGTATTGAAATGTATGATTTGGGATTTGGTTAAATTGAAAATTTAGAAATTCGAGCTGTTTTGAAATTGATTTGTGAAATCTAAGAAGCCATTTTATTATATAATGTATTCTAATCTTTAAACCATTTGAGTGGTGGAAGTTATTTTTCAAGTGTTTTGTTTTCGAAGTGTTATAAGTTTGAAGTGCTATGATTTTCGAAAAAAAGGATATATTTGGAACAAAAATGATATTATATTGATTCAGGTTTTAAAAAAATGATACCATATTGGTTTGGGTTTTGAAATGAAAATGATATCGTATTTATATGGTTTTGAAATCGATATTATATTCTGGTTTTGAAGTAGAAATTATTTTGAAATGACTGCGGTGTTTTAATAACGTTTGGTTGTTAAAGAGACCGGGTCGGAAGTTGTCATACTCTCTGCCAACTCCGAAAACCACTTTAACAACCGTGTACGTGGAGGAGATTCCAGAATAAAGAAGGGTGGCGGCGGTGTTCCTTTAAGGTATATACGTGGACCCGACTCTCGTGAGTTGGCATAAGGTTGCTAAAACAGGAGCGATTCCGGGCCAATGAGGTCATTCCTATGAACGGACACACTCCTTCGATACTATACTCTGTCTTTGGATTGATTCGGTGGCCACTTTTGATTTTTGATGTAGGGGTGTGGCTCGAGGTGGGCGGTAGTAGTTGCTATATGTCACCACCAGTCCGGATAGCAATTGGTATATCTACCCTGGCATTGCCTAGTTGTGCCGTGTCACCTACCTTAGCGCGCCTTGTACCAGTTTGGTTTTCTGTCATAGCCTGTGTGGTATCTCTGGTGGCTTCCCGATCAGGAGGGACTATAATACTGGATGGATTACTGGGACTATTATGTGTAAAGGGGAATATTGGATCACTCCTTAAAGCTATTTAAAAGTAAGTTTATTTTACTATAGGCATTATTATAATAGCGAAATATTACTACATATTAAATAGTTTAACGGATCCTCAGGAGATGTGAATCTCGAGCATCTCTTAAGTTACTGCACTCAAATTAGACATTGGATAGGAGATGTCAAATCCCATAAACATCTCTGACGCCGTTCCACTCATATTATTTACCGTTGATTTAACTTACATATGATCTTTTAGTTCTAACTTGAGTGTTTTGTTATTTCGATTTGCTCGGGTCAGTCTGAGCATTTCAGGTTTTGGAGACTTTATTTTGGAGGACGAGGACGAAGATATTATTATTATTATGTAATATGTTGTTCCACTACATCATATTGTTCCGCTGCATTGTTATTTATTATTCTCTGGTATTTGTAACTCTAATATGTATTGTATTAGTATAATCAAATGTTTTATAAAACAGCTTCATGAACTGTTATTTGATTATTATATTTTTTCATTCCGCTGCAAGATTCAGTTTTCCTTATTTCCTTCTCTGTTTTTCTTATTCACACCAACAACAATCCGCCCTTCTGTGTGGTTTAAGTTTGACGTGTGTGGTTTATCGTCGATTTAAAGCGTATAAAAAGGGCGACATGTTACATCTGGTATCAGAGCTTTGGTTTACTGATAAACCTTAGCTTTGTGGGGTCCGACTCTTTTCTAATAGGGTAGTAATACCCTATGATGAGTCGCTGAGCGTATATATATGAGAAAGCGTATTTGTTAGTGTTATAAAAAGATTTTAATATTTTGTTAATTTGTTCCGTTTTGAATTTATAGATTATGGTTGGTGTATAGGACGCTATGACATCAATAGGGATTTCTAAACGCTTAATAGGACAGACCAACACAATATTGTTTTGAATATAGGTGAATGAAATAATTTTGTCTATTATATTTTCTTTATATATAAAATAAATTTTTAAAAATAAGATATATATTTGGTTGTATTATATTGGTTGTTAGGTGGTGAAATTTATAAATATTGATTGGAAACTAGAGTTGAAGAAAATAAAATAAAGAAAAAAATTGGAAACTTAGAACTTAAGTTCCGGGTTTTGAAAATTGCTTTCAAAGGATTTTGGAATATAATAATATTGTTTACATGTATTTTCTGATATAAATGTTTCAATATAATTTGAAAGAATTGTTTTAAAGGAATTGGAAAGAAATAAGTTTTGTACTCCCCTCTTTGTCGTTCGAAAATAATTTCGGTGATGAGTGCACGCATCGTCGACATTCATTTTCAAGTTTCGAAGTGGGGAGGCCACTGTAGTAGTTTTACTAGAGATTTATTTTGATAAACAGATATAAATTTCAAATTGTTTTAAATGTAATTGGATATATATTTTGTAAGTGTATACATCTATCTATTATTTTAAATGATTTGAAATTTAGCCCGGTATTTAGTTCTTAAGTTTCTATTAATTAATAGTTTCAATTATCGAAGTGGAATGGAACGTAAGTAATTAATAATTGAAACCTCTAAAGGAAAAAAAGATGTAATGCTAAGTTATAAATAAAATTAAAAGAAAGTTGAAATATGTAACCTAAAAACAAAAGATATGTTGTTGAACGTTAAATTAATTAAAGGAAAGAAGAAAGACTTGTATAACCTTCAATTGCATTCTTAGAGCACATATATAACTTACTAAATATTAAAAGTTAAAATGTTAAATATTTTATAAGGGAAAATTGTACAAGTAAATTTATGTAATGAAAGTATCCAATGAAATTCCTTAATAAATAAAAATTTGATGTTGTAGTTGTTATAAAATTATGTTATAATTGAATTATTACTATAACAAATTGCAATAGGAAGTAAGCATTAAAAGAAAGTAATTAAAAACTTAAGTAAATGAAATTGATATGCAATGTAACTGCATTGAATATGAATACTATGGATAAATGAATGAAAATAAATGAAATTGAGAAATGAATGAATGCAATGCAATAAAAAGAAAATTTGCAAGAAAGAATGTAAATTAAAACGATAAATCATTATATAAATGAAAAGGAAATCAAACCACAAATATTATGAAATGAAATTATTAAGAATGAACTTGATCTATTGTTTGGAATTGTTATTTGTTTAGTTTATAGTTGTTTGGGCAAGGATACTTTAAAATTGTTTGGATGTATGAATAAGATATTTAGTTTCATTTAAGACTGTTGAGTAAATAGTGCACTTAACAGTTTATTCTCTATTCAGTACAATTTGAAGTTTTGAACCCGAACAACTATTTGTTTTGCTTGATATGAATGGATAATTGATTGGGTTGATTCTTATGTGATGATTTTAAATTGGTTGCAAATGATTTTTGTTTTATATTGAATTGGTTGAAACAACTTTAAATATTTCATTTATATATTATTGTTAACTCTTTTTGGATTTTATAAGTGAAATACAGGTTATGGAAGCAACTACTACTGCTTTTGGTTTCATAATTAAGCGTAAATTGCCTAACAAATAGGTACGTTCTCGGATTACAGTTTATAGCGGTATTATATTGTTTTCCCATTGTTGGGATATATTATTTTGTGATATTGTGATGTATATTGTTATATTTGATATTATATTTTCTTCCAAGCCTCCCCATACAAAGGAGACTCTACAAAATTTTCCGTAAATTTTGGACCTAGAAATTTTTTGAAAATGTTCCCAAACTTCATTAATTCAAGTATAAAAAGATTTAATGGTTATAAATTTATATATTTCATTTAAATTATTAATTTTGTAAATTTATTTGTTTATAAAATTAATATTTTGAATGACATGTATTGACTACTTAATTCTTCTATTCCCTTCTTTTTCCTTTTCGGGGACGAAAGTTTTGAGTGGGGGAGAGTTAAACGACCCGTAATTTACGATAATTAAATTTTGTTAATTTTGTAAGTTTTGGTAATTAAATTCGAAAAGAAAATAAAAATCCGTAGTTTATTAATGAAATCGCTAAAATAAAGGTAATAATGTAAATGCAAGTTAACAAATAACTAATTTAGTGCAAACCCAATTAATTGAAACAATTTCAAGGTCATAACTGATTGTAAATAGTAAATTGGGAAATAAATTCAAAGTTATATTAATTGACAAAATAGTACGTAATAAGTCGTAATTTGGAAAAATCAATATTAGATAACTAATTGTAATAATTGTTGGTAGATAATAAAGTATGAATAGGATAATGATTTATTAAATAAAAAGGATGGGAATCAAGATGTATTAATTTAAACTTAATAATTGGATTAAGTGAAATTAAATGAAGTTTAATATTTAATTATTACGTTAATGGAGAATAAGATGAAATTTGAGAATATTGCTGTAATAAACCATGAACAAATGTTAATTTTATCTATTTGATGACAATGGATTGTATAACAAAATTTAAAATCAAATAAATGGATATATTGGAAATTTAAATTTATAATTAATAGATTAATTAAAACTGAAAATTTAATATTGTAAATGGTAAAATATAAAACGATAAATTGATATAGAAATTTGTTTAAAGCGGTATAAATTACCAAGTAATCCAAATTTATAAACTTCATAAATAATTAAATTTGAATTGGGAATGTGATTTGATTTATTTAATATTAAATTATTTAATTAACTGAAATATAGCCATTTTGGCCACTGAATCGGATTTCGACGATACTAGTTTCACCGAATCCGTAACGATGAATTATTGTAGGATTTCAAGTTTCGTAGCGATCAGACTTGTTGTTTGATCGTACGGGCTCGAAATGCCAAGAAATCAATTTAATTGAAATCAATTCAAATCAATTTGAAATAACTTGATTTTTGCATAACTTCTTCATACGATGGAATTTGGACCTGAAACCTGTTCCATTGATTTTTAAATATTTTAAAACATCTATTTTGATATATGGGTTGACCCAATTTCGTTCCGGAGTTGAAACGGGCTTTTTGGGCCGTGGAGCGTTCAACTTTCAAACCGATTCGATCCAGTTGTTTCTATTTTCTGACCCACCTATAAATATGTCGTTATAAACCCTAGCCTACTTCTTATTCCTCATTCATATACGTTCAATTCCATTAGCTCCTTCTCTTTCCAATGGCTGCAAACCCTAAATCTCAAAATGCAATTTCAGATCAAATTCAAAGTCAAAAATTCAAACTCTGCAAACAATATCAGATTTTATATGGATTTGAAGCTCTCGAATAGCGCATGTCAATTCTGCTGTCCATTTTTAAATCTGTATTTTGTGTGGTCGAAATTTGAGGAATAAATCTCGACCATTCATCGCTTGTTGATCGACGTCATCTGAACGTCAAATCGATGATGCTGGGGCGTGAAGAGTGGCGAGCTCAGCTCATCGGTGGTGGTCATTCGTCATTTCAACGGCCAGATTTGTCGATTTAATTCGATTAGGGTTTGGAGTTTAGGCGATGGCCAGCCTTTGTTGGGCTCGATAGGTGGTTGTCGGTGGCCATTGGGGCCTTGGGATGAGCGACAACGTGTCTTTGGTGGTCGCGGCTAGCGCTTAGGGGCGACGCGACGACGATGGGGTGAGGCGACACTACAACTTGAATGAACGTGATCTGGGTTTCTCTTTGTTTACGTGCGTGCGTTTGTTTCTGGAGGGAGAAAGGTGACATGTGTAATTCAATTTACTTTTTTACTAATTTAAATTTTAAATCGTGTAATGTTCTGATGTTCATAACTTTTGCATACGAGGTCTGCTTCATGTGTGATTTTCTCTACTAGGTTCGTATTAAAATTCCGGACATTTTCGCACTGGTTTGGACGAAATCTAAGACTGTTCAAGTTTTGGGTTTAAATTGGATTTAAATTCAATTTAAATTCAAAAGGTGAGTGTTTTAACCCACTCACAACTTCTAAAATTTCTTTTGTGTGTTAATTAATTTCTGATGTGATTAGAAATTTATTTATAGCTGTTTGGTATATTTTTATCATCATTCCAGTTAAATTGATTTTATTGAATTAAATTGTAATTTAACTTATTATTGCATATAAACTGCCTGTTAAATTGTTATTTAATTTATTATTGTATATAAACTGCCAGTACATACCTATTATTATTATCTGTTCTATATTGATGTTATTGATTGTATTGGATGATGATTGTGATAAATGATTGATATTGTATGAATGGATGCTGTATTTTATATTGTTATAAACTGCAAGTTATTATGGATTTTATTTCATTCGGGACTGCGGTTTGAAATTATATATAACCGTATTTCTATTTTAAATTATGGATTGAAATGATAAATATCCGTATCACCTGACCATAGGATAGAAAATTTTATACAGACACCGTGATCTATATATAAAAATATTTTAAAATAATTTATATGGTTTTGGAAAGAAATATACAGTTTAATATATATTGATTTTGATAATATATAAATATTATTTTTATATATATAGTTAAATTCTTGAAATTAAGCTATGTACGAAATTGGTTTAAAGTATAAAATAAGTAATAATAAAGTTTGATTTTATTAAGATATAATATGGTTAAGTATTTATTTAAATTATATTTCTAGAGTTTATAATGATTCAAATGGGAATAAGGTGGGAAGATAAGTATGAAATGGGTTTGAAAATTAATAAAATTGAGATTTTAAAAGTATGATTTTTTTTAACTAGAGTTTGGTTTAAGTTGAATTAAACGAATATTTTAAGTATAAATAAATTGAAGGAAATATTTAGTTATCGGTAAATTGAGTTTTATTTCAATGATAATGGATTTATTATGTAAAAATATTTCAAAACTAAATAATAGAAAATTGAATTGTTGAATCATAATTACCAAACTTAGTTTTGAAATCGATATAAATTGGAATAGTTTATTTGGAAACTGAATCGTATTGAAATGTATGATTTGGGATTTTGTTAAATTTAAAATTTATAAATTCGAGCTGTTTTGAAATTGAATTGTGAAATCTAAGAAGCCATTTTATTATATAAAGTATTCTAATATTTAAACCATTCGAATGGTGGAAGTTATTTTTCAAGTGTTTTGTTTTTGAAGTGTTATAACTTTGAAGTGCAATGATTTTGAAAAGAGGAAATATTTGGAATAAAAATGATATTATATTGATTTGGTTTTTGAAATGGAAATGATATCGTATTTATATGGTTTTGAAATGGATATTATATTCTGGTTTAGAAGTTTAAATTATTTTGAAATGACCGCGGTGTTATAATAACGTTTGGTTGTTAAAGAGATCAGGATCTATGGTATCCCGGAATTTTTGACAGTATCAATTTAATAATCTGTATTAAAATTTAATTGATTTGATAATTTTTGTTAATAAAATTTGAATTGATTTAAAAATATTCTTTAAATAAATATTTAATTGGTAGATTTTATCTTTTAAAGCTAGTAAATTGGTTTCTATTTATAATATAAATAAATGGTTTATATTGTAAATATATTAGCTTTGTTTTAAAATTAATAAATAAGGTATATTTTTTGATTCTAATATCTTTAGTAATTTGAAAAATTGTTTTTATTTAATATAAAGCTTTTCAAAAGTTATTAAATAAATAAGCATATGATTTTTAAATTATTAAGAAAGATGTTTAAATGTTTAAAATGATTTTGGCTTAAGTTTTAAAATTAAATTAATTTACAAAAAGGTTTGTTTTGTTTTCTTTTTAAAATATAGCTTAATAAAACAAGTAATTTATAAGTAAAGAAATAATTTCTTTTATAAATTGTTTAAAATTGGCAATTAATTATTTTCAAACAATATTAAATATGTGTTATTTTTATAAGTAGATTTTAAAGAAAATCTAGTTGTTATTTTCAAATTTAATATATTGTTAATTTTAAATTGGGTTTTTGAATTTAATTTGAATTTGGACTTGGATTTAAAATTTAAATTCAAAAGTTATATTTTAAAATATTTTGGATTTAAAAATATGGGTGTAATTTGTTTTATTTTATTTTATTTCCTCTAAGGAAATTCATATACATATATAGGTAAGCATTTATAAATAATAAAGTAAGTATAAAACCCTTTATTAACATTTCAAAATTTAACAAAATTACTTAAGGGACAAGTATATGAATATTAAGACACATGACAACAAATGTTATTTAATAAACTAGGGGAATTGACAAATGTTAAAATTTTATACAAGAGTCATTTTCAATTTACTATTTTCTTTTATTCTTATTAAATCATACTTTCATCTTATAAAAATGCCTCTTCTCTTCAATTTCTTTTTCCTTTTCAAAATCAAAGTTAAGAAATTTAAAGCTTGAACTCAAAACAAATCTGAAACATACAAACCATTTTCAGATTCAAATTAAACCAGAAATCAATTACCTGCAAATTGTTTTCAAAATAAAATCTGTAAACAACTCTTCAAACCAAAATTCCAGAAAATCATGTTCAAACAAAATCAGTAATTCTCTTCAATCAAAATACAAAGCCTGCAAATCAAATCCCTGTAACATTTGCAACCTGTTTTATTCCCAAACTAGAAACCACCACCCTGTAAATTACTTTCCAAAATCAAAGCAAAAGTATTCCAGTTTTTTTCAAAGCATTTTCTTTTCAATTTGGGAATTGACTCTGCATGCAACCTGAAGACTAAAGCAATACAAATCCCTGTAACCTTTTCAAATAAGTACCCTACACATTTCAAACAAAAGAAAATTTGAAATCTATTCTAAAGTCTGGAAGCATGCAAGCAGTTTTTAAATCAAAGAAGCAAAGACATTTAGTCTTCAGCAAATTCAAAAGCTTTTCAAATGGAGGCTCTGTCTTCTTCAAAAATAGGTGAGTAACTTTTAAATTTAAAAATTTAAAAATTGGTTGCATGCTTGTATGCTGAAATGAATAACTATTGCATGTGTTTATAAGTAAATGTATGATGTGAATATGTATTTGTGTGCATGTTGTTTATAATTACTATGTTCTGTTCTATTTTCCAGGCTCAAATTTTTATTTTTATCCTGATCTTTTAATCAGTTCCTGATAGGATGTAGATTGTAAATCAAAGTTGTTTGATTTATCTTAGGTTAATATTTAAAATTTTAATTAAGTCAAAAATTTAGCTTGTTGTCTCTGGAAATATAAAAACATCTATGCATGTTAGATAAAATCAAAACTCAACTCTTTTAATTTGTAAATCCAGTATTATAAATCGAATACATAAACTAAAATATGATTTTTAACACAAGAATCAAGATTTTTAGAAATAAGATGAGGGTGCAGTTTGAGTATTGACTGGAATGGAATATTAGAATTTTCTGGTGATCCAAGAGGTTGAATGGGTCGGGGTTCTTCTAGTTTATGGAGGAGTGATCGGTGAATCTTGGAAAAATACTAGACGGCGATGTATTTCATCGAGGAGGCAGCGGTGGCGAAATTTCTTCTGGAACCCTAGTTAAACTGGGTTAGGTTGATCGATCAACCCCGTCTTCTACAATGGATCGAGTGATTCAAGTTTTTGGGAGATGGAAGCTTGGACGTATACAAGTTCATGGCCGGAGTTGTAGTACTTCTGATGGTCGGAGGATAAACGGTGAAGCATTTCCAGGTTTGGAGTATTTGTAGTTCCAGTGTTCCCAGGTTTGGGATTTAGCTCTCGAATTCAATTTCGAGAATCTGAGTTCGATCTGATGATCGAGTTGGGGTGATTGAGTGATTTTGGATGTGGGACGAACATCTCTGATGATCGGAGATGACTGGCGACAACGTGCATATGCACGGTGCCCTGTATCTGATGAAGTATGATGTGGTTGGTTTAGACTCGAGTAAATTTGTGTTGGACTCAAAGTTGTGGGGTAGTTTGCTTGGGGAGGGTGGGTTGTATACTCGAAGAATTTTGGGGGTGTCTCGGGTTTAAAGATGTTACAGGTTTTTACAGTAACCTGTTATGTCTGTTTTAAAATTTTTAAAACTCAATTTTTTAAATGAAAGCTAGAGTTTAAACTAAGTTTTAAATCAAAGTTTGAAATCTAGAATCCAAGTCTAAAATTTAAATCACGGTTTTAAATAAAATAATAATAATAATAATAAAGTTTTAAACTTGAAATTGTTAAACTACTTAAAATGGTTGAGTAGTTTAAATTTTGAAAAAATGAAGTTTTAAAAATGTGAGTAAGTTTTAAAGTTAAGTTTAATTTTGTAAATCAAAGATTTAAATATGTATTTCAGTTTTTGAAATAAAAGAAATTTTAAATTTGGAAGATTTAAACAACTTTGTATGTTGAAGTGTATATTTAAATTATTTGAATTTAAAAATGAATTTGGATTAAACTCTTACAAATTTCTCTTATAAGACAAGCATTTCTTTACTATGTAATTTAAAGGGTTTTTTAAAATTGTTTAAACTTTGTTTAAGTTAAATTATATTCATTTTAAATCTCATATTTGAAATGAAATTTTAAAGTAAGTTCAAAAGTAAATTGTTTTCCAATGTTTTTGTTAATGACAATTTAGTCATAATTAAGAAATGTTTTTATCTTAAAATTAAATTAAGATTTAGTGATTTGAAATTAATTAGATTAATGAGGCAATTAAGGAATAATTAGTTAATTTAATTAATTAATGATTAGGGATAAATAATAATTGATTAAGCGTTAATCAATTGGTAATTAAGATCATTAATTAGATAATTAAAGATTATTAATTAATGATTAAATATTTATTAATTAAGCAATTAAGTTATAGTTAAGGTTAATTAATTAAATAATTAAGGATTAATTAAGTTACAGTTAACACTTAATTAATTAGATAATTAGAGATTAATTTGTAACATACCGAAATTTTTGAATTTTAAAATTCGATAAATTGTTTGAACTTTGGGATTTAACTAGTTAAATTCAATCTAAATTTAATATTGTTGATATTAATATTACACATTAATATAGAATTAAATAACAAAAGAGATATTGATAAATGATCTTTTAATAGAAATAAAAAAAATTGTTAATGTAAGTTATGATAAAATTTAAATCACATCATTATAATCTAACATTTAAACAAATAAACAAATAATGTAACATCTAAACAAATAAACAAATAAACATGTTACTAAATCAAATCAGGTAAGTGTAAGAAACTAAAACAAAACATAACATGCTGAAATTAGCAAAGTAACTACAAACAACAACTAACAAAAGAATATGAAGGAATATAAAACTGTAAAAGGAAAAAAATAATAATAAAACAAAACACTTTCATTTTAGCAAAGTCAACAAACAAGTTGCATAGGAAGTAAACAAACAAAAAAAAAAGTATATAAACTATACATATAAAAAGGAAATCAGAACATAACATGCTGCAAATAGGAAAAAGAGGAAAACCTGAACATTCCCTTTTCATACTTTCATTAAATGCCATCACCTTTAGAAAAGAAGCATAACTGCATTAAATACAAGCAACATACTTCATTTAATGTTATTACTACATAGCAGATCTAAAAGCATGGGTTAGTTTTTTTTATACTTCAACTTGTACTTGCTTGCTGGACTCAGCTTATCCTTTCACCTGCACACCATCCTTCTTATATACATACACACATTCATATTTATTTCATCTCGTTCAAAACAAAGATAGTAAACAAAAGAAAACATCATACTTCATAAATTTAAAAGCATTCAAGTGATCAAAACAGAAAATAAAAAGAAGTTAAAAAAACCAAACCAGAGAGGAGATTCAAATCTGCAGTTCAAAAGAAACCCATATAGTCTTTATTTCAAACCTTTGTCAGGTGAGTGAACATCAACTTAAAGGCTTTAAGTTAACTGTAAAGATGATTCTGTGTTTTATGGCATTGTATATGTTATCTTTGAATATAGTTTGGTAAATATATATATAGATATACAGGTTACTCTGCAATTTGACCTTCTCTGTTGTGGATTACAGGGTAGATTTCCATTCAAACTCCAGTAGTTTTCATCTGAATCATAGTAAAACTTCAGTTTTAAAATCAAACAAGATAATGGAACTCAAATATGGTTTATTAAAAACAGATTTAAAATCCAAAGCTGTAAGATATCATCACTAAAGTTGTCTACAGGAAATCAAAAGAAAATATGATGAACCCAAGTATTATGAAAAGCTAATTCAAATTCATAGCCTATATCCTTACTGCAAATCATGATTTTTAAAACAAAAGTGAAGAATTTTAGTTTAGTATTTAAAGGGAAATTTGCATTTGAATAAAAATTGAATTTTTACCAATTTCTTGTAAGTGAATCAATTTAAATTGCTGAAATTTGAGTTGAAGCAAGCCTAACCATTCATGGTTGGGAAAAATACAAATTAATTTTTCTATTGCGTGAATTAGGAGTTTGAGATCAAACTAGGGTTTTAGTCTCGAAATGTATACGGTCTGGGAACGCGATGTGTACGCCACCTCTGACGCGTCGAGTTAGGGGATTTTGAGGGGAATGATGGCATGAGGTGTGGACGTGATGGTGACGAAGTTGGAGCTGCTCCGATGGTTGGAGCAAAGAGGGCGAAGCGAATTTTTTGGTGAGGATGGGTTCGAGTTTCGAGCTGGAAGCTCGATTTCGTTGTGGGGTCGTTGACATTGAATTGATCATCGTTTTCGAATAGGGGAATGAAGCGCGATTTGTTGATGGTCACGATGGCCATCGGAGAGGTCGCGAACCACCGTGCACGTGCACGGTGGTGGTGATGTGCCAGTGGAGGAAAAAAAAGAAAGAAACAAATGGGAAATGAAGGAGAAGAAGGGCTGGGTACTCGGTGACGTTATCGAGCAGAAGGGGGTCAAACTCGGGGTCGAACTCGAGTGCGTGGTGGAGGCTTGTTTCCAGTTTTGATTTTTAAGCGTTAAAAAAAACAAAGAAAGAAAAAGAAACTGGAAGGAGATAAGAACTGGGATGAGAAAAGAAATGGGGTTCTCGGGGAGAAGACGTGATGGAACCGGGGGTGACGCGAGTGAAACGCTGCTTTTACTCGGGTTGTTTTATATGGGCTAAGCCCATTCAAATCTTTAAGTCATCAAATGTTAATAAAAATTTTGTGTTTTGCAATATAAACAGTTTAGATTTTGTTAAGTTAAATTTTTAACAAATGCTTTAGAATTTGTAAATTCTTTAATTGGTAAAGAAAGTTAAAAAAATCAAAATTTAATTAAATGATTAAATTTTTAAAGAAGAATTTTAAATAAATTTATATTAAAATTCCAATGTAACAATAAATTAATTTTTAAAGTATAAAATAGATTTTCAAATGAAAATTAAGGTAAACGATTTTATCAAAAGTTTTGAAAAGGAATTTAGAATAATCTAAAGATTGTGATTAAAAATTGATTTAATAAACAATTAAGTACTCAAATAAATTTATAATTAAGAATTTATTGATTTGATAAAGCAAGTTAATTAATTTAATTGGCAGTTAATTAAAATAACTAATTAAGGAAAATCAATGTATCAAGATGATTAAGATTAATTTAATTATCATTAAGAATAATAAATCATTGATTGAATAATCAATAAAATAATATTTGGTTAATTTATCTCATTCGTTTTGATTAGTAAATAATTAACTATTGTTGTTAACTTATATTGATATCTCTGTTCTGTTTGTAATTCTGTATGATGAAATTGCCATGTTATTGCACTGTGATTATGATTTGTTCTGTATTGATGTGAAAACCTTGTTGCCCGTAAAACGGCATTTAAACTTCGATGCGACAGGGAATCGGATTTCATTTAGTTATCCGAAACCCACATCGAACCTGTGAATATTTGTGAATGACATCCACACGTTTTAAAATTTGACACCCACTATTCGAATTAGCCGGGAAAGGACCTTTGTGTCATATAACCCATTTCGAATATGTGATTCGACGTTATGGATAGCAATTGAAGACCGGTGTTGAAGACCGGGTATTTACGAGAGCGATAGGATGACCTGTCGATTGACTCTGCACCGAGTTGCTCCGGTATAGAGTTCTCCATATGTGATGGGGAATCCGATCAGGATTGTGGATATCCGGATTGCAAGGACTTCTTTGGAAGTGCCTTCGATTCTGTTCGAGCCCGGAACAGACTTGTATGGATAGTCTGTCTGACATTACAAATTGAGACATAAAGCCGATTTCTTTCAAATATATTTCTGTTGGTGGCGGAGAATTTATTCTCTTAGCTTAACACCCTTCTCTGAGACGTACGAGCTCAGAGGTTATATAGTTGAAGGTTATCAGCAATATATTCCCAATTTGGTAATGTGACATGCTGAGTGTTGCTGTGAAATGATCATTGTGTTGATCATTTGTGATAGGATCATTTATTTGATCGTCTATCTTGGTAATCATTTCTATGATCATTTGTTGACCCAAAGCACAGCTTTTGTATAAGCGTGTTTTTGTGGACATAACTTCGTCGGACCTCACACCCCGAAATGGTCAAAACAGGAAAGATGCAGCAAGGTTATTGGGGGTAGCACCCCTTAGGGTATGTACATTTCCTTCTGGATAGAAGTGGTATCATGGTATGGAGCCCAGATATTTAACTTATGTTGACATCGCAGATATATATATATATATGATTTTGTGATTTGTTGCTGGGGCCCCGGTTAAAGGTTGGTTACGACCGGGAGATGGCATACTCGTGTCAGTAGTTACCCAGTTAGGGGTAACCCGGCCTTGTGTTGGCAGAGATCCGGTTTGGTTCTCGGGGACGTCCGTCCAGAGGCGTTCTCATGTGGCAATGGGAAGTTCCTTGGCCTGACCATTTGTTGGAAATCCAAAGAAACAATACGAAACCCTATACGATTTTAGTTGTAGAATCTGTCATGCAGCGTGGCGGTAACCTGCCACAAAACATGGTAGCTATAGTAGGCATAGTTCGGAATGTCTATGCTGGCTAAGATTAATATTCTATTTTCGAAATGATTTACTTCACTATGCACTAGTAATAATATCAAAGAATTCTTTTCTCGTACCAAGCATATTTAACTATCATAAGAAGAAATCTCCTCCAATTCTGCGTTTGCATTGTGTGTGTGGCGGGAGGTCTTATGGTAGTTCCATTTTTAAAAGCATTCCGAAAATTCTTTTATAAATCTTGTTTTTATCTAAATGCAACTGTTTTTTGTTTACTCATACCAGTCCCATGACTGATCCGGAGTTTATTGTTTTCTTTCCTAAACTCTGGGTGCCCATTATTTCCACACGGGCAGCCTAGTAGCAGGTTTCTGTATTTAGGAGTAGCAGTATTTTGGAGCTCTCATCTTGGAGCTATCTTAGGAGCTTTTGGAGATTACAGATGTTTAGCTTTTGGGAGTTCGTCACCATCTCTCTCATTTGAGAATTTTTTTGGATATATGTTCACTGTTGTATTATCATGATGTTGTATTTGGAGTTGTAGTGTATGTATTATGTACTCTGTTGTAGTATGGATATTATGTTGATGTTGTAACAGTGATGATATTTATGATATTGATTCTGTTCCGCTGTTTTATATTCATCTAATTGTTGTTATAAGCTCCGGCGATGCGAATTTGGTGTTGTTTATTGAACATCGAGTTTGGGTCGTCACAAGTGGTATCAGAGCTGTTGGTTGAGTAAGAACTTTAGCTACGGAGTATAACACATTAGATGGCTCATTAGAGATAGGGTGAAGTATACCCTAGAATGAGTATAACCAAGACTGAAACTTTAAAATTTTCTTAGTCTATTTCTTTTTACTGCTGATATTCCTTAAGATATCTCGTCTGTATATCTAAATCAATTTTCTTACTAATCTCAGATAGTGAAAATGAGTGGACGCAGAGGAAGAGCTAGGGGTCAAGGCAATGTTGCAGCACCTAATCAAATTCCCCCAGCCGCAGAAGCAGTAATAGAAATTCAGCAGCAGCCCGACTTGGCTGATTTATATAAGAAGTTCGAAAAGCTTGGTGGAAAACCGTTCATTGGCAAGGAGTCAATTATTGATGCTCAAGCTTGGGTAAGATCGTGTGAAAAAAAATTTAAAGGTCTAAAACTGCAGGATGAGCAGAAAAGACTTATAGCTTCTTGGCAACTCCAAGGAGAAGCTTCAGCTTGGTGGGAAACCATCATTATAGATGAACCCGAGGAAGAATTTACTTGGGAACGTTTTAAGGAAGTGTTTGAGAAACGTTACATGCCATCGGCGGGAGTTTCCAGAATGTATCAGGAGTTTCTGGATTTGAAGCAAGGAAGTTTGTCGTTTGAAGAATATTTGAATAAATTCAGCGAACTATCTCGGTTTGGCCCGGAATTGCTAAATACACCTCTTAAGAAAAATGAAAGGTTTATCCGGGGAATGAACCAGAAATATCATGGAAGAATGACGGGTCATGTTAAAGAATCTTTTTCGGATTTGGTAGATATGGGTACAGGTACGCTACTCTTGATATGCAAGAAGCAACTGTCGAGAAAGGTAATTCAGGTAGTCAAAATTACAAAAAGCGGAAATTCAGAGGCAAGAAACCTTGGCAAGGCAATGAGAAGAAGAGAAGCATTCAAGGAAGCGCAACAGAAAATGTCACTTGTTACAACTGTAAAGAGAAGGGCCACTATTCAAATGACTGCCCAAAACCGAAGAAGCCAGCTAAAGAATGTTACAATTGTCATAAACCGGGACATTTAGTTAAAGATTGCCCAGTGATGAAGCCAGCGCAGGTGGCAAAAGTTTACACGATAAAGGAGGACCCCTCGACTTCAAAAGCTGATAAAGGGAAAAGCGTTTTGGAAGGTAACCTTACTATTAATAATAGAACTGTTAGAGTTTTATTTGATACAGGAGCTTCACATAGCTTTATCTCCCAACAAACCGTAAATGAATTGGGACTTGAAACTAAATTTGCTAACGATCTTATTTGCGTGAAAAATCCGGTTGGAGGTCCCGCAAATCTTAGTTCATATTGTAAGGGAGTTCCTATTTCATATGCTAGCTATAAATTTCCTATCAACCTTTTTGTCCTCGAATTTAATGAATTTGAAATCTTACTCGGTATGAACTGGTTATCAAGATACGAAGCTATATTGGAGTGTAGTAATCAGACAGTTTTAATCAAAACAAGCCTTGGAAATTTTATTGAAATCTCTTGTGAGGATCCAAGTCCAAGGAGAGATAGGTTGATGTATACTTTAGGAAATCTTGAACCTACTTTGCAGTCTATACCTGTTGTTCGGGATTTTTCCGACGTATTTGAAGAAGTGAAATCTTTACCTCCTCATCGAGAAATAGAATTCCGAATCGATTTTGTACCTAATACTCGTCCTGTTGTTCACGCAAGTCGCAGGATGGCACCCAGGGAAAAGATTGAATTGGTTCATCAAACTGATGAGCTACTAGCAAAAGGATTAATTCGACCCAGTGTTTCTGATTGGGGCTCAGCCGTCGTATTGGTTGCTAAATCAGACGGATCTTTGAGATGTGTGTAGATTACCGCGATCTAAATAAACAAACTCTCAAAAATAAATTCCCTCTACCAAGAATTGATGATCTATTCGACCAACTTCATGACGCTCGTTTCTTTTCAAAAATGGATCTAGCCCAAGGATTCCATCAGTTACGAATCGCCGAAGATTGTGTACATCTGACCGCTTTCAGAGGTCCTAATATGTTCTATGAATGGTTAGTTATGCCTTTCGGGCTAACCAATGCTCCAGCATACTTCGTAGATCTTATGACTCGTGTGTTTCGGGAAGTTCTGAATAAATTTGTGCTTGTATTCATTGATGATATTTTGATCTATTCTAAGACTAAAGAAGAGCATGCCGAACATCTTAAAATCGTATTGGAAATATTGAGGAGAAATGTTCTATTTGCAAAATTTTCCAAATGCCACTTCTGGGTCAATGAAGTCAAATTCCTTGGCCATATTGTTAATGAAGAAGGGATTTCAGTAGATCCTAGCAAAATTTCCGCTATTCTCGATTGGAAACAACCCACTACTCCAAGAGAAGTTCGAAGCTTTTTGGGTTTAGCAGGCTATTACCGGAAATTCGTTCAAGTTTTTTCTAAGTTGGCTAGTCCGCTGACTAAGTTAACAATGAAAAATGCAAAGTTCATTTGGGCTCCAGAATGTGAAGAAGTTTTTCAAGAGTTGAAAAAGAGATTGACCACTGCTCCTGTTCTCACTATTGTTAATGGGAACCAAGGCTTATCTGTCTATTGATGCATGTGGTGAAGAGGTAGGGGCAGTATTAATGCAAAATGGAAAGGTGGTTGCCTACGCAAGTAGACAATTACGTCCGCATGAGAAAAACTACCCGACGCACGATTTGGAACTTTTGGCTGTTGTTTTCGCTTTGAAAATATGGCGACACTATCTTCTGGGTAAGAATCTTTTCAGCTTTCTTAATAATTTGCGAAATTAACTAAAGAAATATACTTAATAAACTCTCTTTGTTTTAGGTGAAAAATTCGAATTATTCACCGACCATAAATCTTTGAAATATCTTTTCACCCAGAAGGATCTGAATCTGCGACAACAACGTTGGTTGGAATTTCTGGCATCTTACGACTTAGATATCCAATATACGCCGGGAAAAGCCAATGTGGTTGCCAATGCTTTAAGTAGGAGACATGCTGTTCTTGCATATCTTGTTATCACTTATACTCTCTTTGAGAAGATCGCAAGACAGCAATATGAAGATGAGTTTCTTCGGGGAATTTATAAAAGAATTTGCCAAGGAGAAGACACTAGTTTTGAGATGGATAATAGAGGAGTAATAAGATTAAAAGGCAGGATTTGTGTTCCAGACTTCCCTGATCTGAAACGTGAAGTATTGGACGAATGCCACAAGTCAAAATTCAACATCCATCCAGGAGTCAACAAAATGTATCATGATGTTAAAAGAACATTCTGGTGGAAGACAATGAAGAGAGACATATCTATTTATGTGAGTCGCTGTGCTACTTGTCAGCAAATCAAGAGCGACCAAAAGAAAGTGGTCGGTTTACTTCAACCTTTGGAAGTACCGAAATGGAAGTGGGATCATGTACGATGGATTTCATCGACGGATTGCCACGAACTAAGAAAGGCAATGAAGCGATTTGGGTTATTGTGGATCGTCTAACCAAAAATGCTCATTTCATTCCAGTTAAATCTACTCGGACTGCAGCAAGCTTGGCAGGTATATATATAAAGGAAATTGTTCGCCTCCATGGTATTCCCAGCAGTATAGTGAGTGATCGTGATCCGATCTTCACTAGTAGATTTTAGGAAGCATTCCAAGACGCATTGGGAATGAAATTAAATTTCAGCACTGCTTATCACCCACAATCTGATGGGCAGACTGAGAGGGTCAATCGAATTTTAGAAGACCTACTGCGTGCTTGTGTGCATGATTTTGGTGGTTCTTGGGAAGACCATTTGCATCTGGTTGAATTCTCTTATAATAACAGTTATCAGGCCAGTTTAGAAATGGCTCCTTTCGAAGTTTATATGGTCGTCCGTGTCGATCACACCCATGCTGGATCGAATCAGGTGACAGACTTGTTCTTGGACCGGATATGATAAAAGAAGCCACTGAGAAGGTAAACTTTATTCGAAAGAAGTTATTAACTGCCCAGAGCCGTCAGAAGAGCTACTATGACCGTCGAAGGAGAAATTTGGAATTTCAAGTTGGAGATTCTGTATTTCTGAAAGTATCTCCGATGCGGGGTGTGTTGAGATTCGGGAAAACTGGAAAGTTGGCACCGCGTTATATTGGTCCTTTTCCTATTCTGGAAAGGATTGGTTCTCTAGCATATAGAGTGCAGTTACCCAGCTGGTTGCCTGGCATACATGATGTGTTCCATATTTCTAACCTTCGTAAATATGTGCACGATCCAGATGATATTATTGAAGAAGCTGCTCAGCAGGATCTTGAAATCACTCCCAACTTCGCAGTTAGAAGGGAACCGATAAAAATTGTTGATCGTGATGAGAAGCGATTAAGGAACAAAATTGTGAAATTGGTCAAAGTTAAATGGAGTGGCGATCCAAAGGACTGTACTTGGGAGACCGAAGATAATATGAAGAAATCATATCCCAAATGCAGAATTGACATCTCGACTTAAAACTGTAAGTCATTTCCTAATTTATAAATTCGTCTATTTCTTGTTTTCGTTTCTCTCTCTTTCAATTTCGAGGACGAAATTTTCTTAAGGAGGGGATATAGTAACATCCCGAAATTTTTGAATTTTAAAATTCGATAAATTGT
This sequence comes from Allium cepa, assembly GCA_030765085.1. Classification (NCBI taxonomy): domain Eukaryota; kingdom Viridiplantae; phylum Streptophyta; class Magnoliopsida; order Asparagales; family Amaryllidaceae; genus Allium; species Allium cepa. The sequence goes on along the minus strand of CM060931.1, from coordinate 326,589,323 downwards.
TTGAACTTTGGGATTTAACTAGTTAAATTCAATCTAAATTTAATATTGTTGATATTAATATTACACATTAATATAGAATTAAATAAAAAAAAGAGATATTGATAAATGATCTTTTAATAGAAATAAAAAAAATTGTTAATGTAAGTTATGATAAAATTTAAATCACATCATTATAATCTAACATTTAAACAAATAAACAAATAATGTAACATCTAAACAAATAAACATGTTACTAAATCAAATCAGGTAAGTGTAAGAAACTAAAACAAAACATAACATGCTGAAATTAGCAAAGTAACTACAAACAACAACTAACAAAAGAATATGAAGGAATATAAAACTGTAAAAGGAAAAAAAAAAACACTTTCATTTTAGCAAAGTCAACAAACAAGTTGCATAGGAAGTGGACAAACAAAAAAAATAAAAGTATATAAACTATAAATATAAAAAGGAAATCAGAACATAACATGCTGCAAATAGGAAAAAGAGGAAAACCTGAACATTCCCTTTTCATACTTTCATTAAATGCCATCACCTTTAGCAAAGAAGCATAACTGCATTAAATACAAGCAACATACTTCATTTAATGTTATTACTGCATAGCAGATCTAAAAGCATGGGTTAGTTTTTTTTTATACTTCAACTTGTACTTGCTTGCTGGACTCAGCTTATCCTTTCACCTACACACCATTCTTCTTATATACATACACACATTCATATTTATTTCATCTCGTTCAAAACAAAGATAGTAAACAAAAGAAAACATCATATTTCATAAATTTAAAAGCATTCAAGTGATCAAAACAGAAAATAAAAAGAAGTTAAAAAACCAAACCAGAGAGGAGATTCAAATCTGCAGTTCAAAAGAAACCCATATAGTCTTTATTTCAAACCTTTGTCAGGTGAGTGAACATCAACTTAAAGGCTTTAAGTTAACTGTAAAGATGATTCTGTGTTTTATGGCATTGTATATGTTATCTTTAAATATAGTTTGGTAAATATATGTATAGATATACAGGTTACTCTGCAATTTGTCCTTCTCTGTTATGGATTAAAGGGTAGATTTCCATTCAAACTCCAGTAGTTTTCATCTGAATCATAGTAAAACTTCAGTTTTAAAATCAAACAAGATAATGGAACTCAAATATGGTTTATTAAAAACAGATTTAAAATCCAAAGCTGTAAGATATCATCACTAAAGTTGTCTACAGGAAATCAAAAGAAAATATGATGAACCCAAGTATTATGAAAAGCTAATTCAAATTCATAGCCTATATCCTTACTGCAAATCATGATTTTTAAAACAAAAGTGAAGAATTTTAGTTTAGTATTTAAAGGGAAATTTGCATTTGAATAAAAATTGAATTTTTACCAATTTCTTGTAAGTGAATCAATTTAAATTGCTGAAATTTGAGTTGAAGCAAGCCTAACCATTCATGATGTTGGGTAAAATACAAATTAATTTTTCTATTGTGTGAATTGGGAGTTTGAGATCAAACTAGGGTTTTAGTCTCGAAATGTATACGGTCTGGGAACGCGATGTGTACGCCACCTCGGATGCATCGAGTTAGGGGATTTTGAGGGGAATGATGGCATGAGGTGTGGACGTGATGGTGACGAAGTTGGAGCTGCTCCGATGGTTGGAGCAACGAGGGCGAAGCGAATTTGTTGGTAAGGATGGGTTCGAGTTTCGAGCTGGAAGCTCGATTTCGTTGTGGGGTCGTTGACATTGAATTGATCATCGTTTTCGAATAGGGGAATGAAGCGCGATTTGTTGATGGTCACGATGGCCATCGGAGAGGTCGCGAACCACCGTGCACGTGCACGGTGGTGGTGATGTGCCAGTGGAGAAAAAAAAAAGAAACAAAGGGGAAATGAAGGAGAAGAAGGGCTGGGTACTCGGTGACGTTATCGAGCAGAAGGGGGTCAAACTCGGGGTCGAACTCGAGTGCGTGGTGGAGGCTTGTTTCCAGTTTTGATTTTTAAGCGTTAAAAAAAAACAAAGAAAGAAAGAAAAAGAAACTGCAAGGAGATAAGAACTGGGATGAGAAAAGAAATGGGGTTCTCGGGGAGAAGACGTGATGGAACCGGGGGTGACGCGAGTGAAACGCTGCTTTTACTCGGGTTGTTTTATATGGGCTAAGCCCATTCAAATCTTTAAGTCATCAAATGTTAATAAAAATTTTGTGTTTTGCAATATAAACAGTTTAGATTTTGTTAAGTTATATTTTTAACAAATGCTTTAGAATTTGTAAATTCTTTAATTGGTAAAGAAAGTTAAAAAAATCAAAACTTAATTAAATGATTAAATTTTAAAAGAAGAATTTTAAATAAATTTATATTAAAATTCCAATGTAACAATAAATTAATTTTTAAAGTATAAAATAGATTTTCAAATGAAAATTAAGGTAAACGATTTTATCAATAGTTTTGAAAAGGAATTTAGAATAATCTAAAGATTGTGATTAAAAATTGATTTAATAAACAATTAAGTACTCAAATAAATTTATAATTAAGAATTTATTGATTTGATAAAGCAAGTTAATTAATTTAATTGGCAGTTAATTAAAATAACTAATTAAGGAAAATCAATGTATCAAGATGATTAAGATTAATTTAATTATCATTAAGAATAATAAATCATTGATTGAATAATCAATAAAATAATATTTGGTTAATTTATCTCATTCGTTTTGATTAGTAAATAATTAACTATTGTTGTTAACTTATATTGATATCTCTGTTCTGTTTGTAATTCTGTATGATGAAATTGCCATGTTATTGCACTGTGATTATGATTTGCTCTGTATTGATGTGAAAACCTTGTTGCCCGTAAAACGGCATTTAAACTTCGATGCGACAGGGAATCGGATTTCATTTAGTTATCCGAAACCCACATCGAACCTGTGAATATTTGTGAATGACATCCACACGTTTTAAAATTTGACACCCACTATTCGAATTAGCCGGGAATGGACCTTTGTGTCATATAACCCATTTCGAATATGTGATTCGACGTTATGGATAGCAATTGAAGACCGGTGTTGAAGACCGGGTATTTGCGAGAGCGATAGGATGGCCTGTCGATTGACTCTGCACCGAGTTGCTCCGGTATAGAGTTCTCCATATGTGATGGGGAATCCGATCAGGATTGTGGATATCCGGATTGCAAGGACTTCTTTGGAAGTGCCTTCGGTTCTGTTCGAGCCCGGAACAGACTTGTATGGATAGTCTGTCTGACATTACAAATTGAGACATAAAGCCGATTTCTTTCAAATATATTTCTGTTGGTGGCAGAGAATTTATTCTCTTAGCTTAACACCCTTCTCTGAGATGTACGAGCTCAAAGGTTATATAGTTGAAGGTTATCAGCAATATATTCCCAATTTGGTAATGTGACATGCTGAGTGTTGCTGTGAAATGATCATTGTGTTGATCATTTGTGATAGGATCATTTATTTGATCGTCTATCTTGGTGATCATTTCTATGATCATTTGTTGACCCAAAGCACAGCTTTTGTATAAGCGTGTTTTTGTGGATGTAACTTCGTCGGACCTCACACCCCGAAATGGTCAAAACAGGAAAGATGCAGCAAGGTTATTGGGGGTAGCACCCCTTAGGGTATGTACATTTCCTTCTGGATAGAAGTGGTATCATGGTATGGAGCCCAGATATTTAACTTATGTTGACATCGCAGATATATATATATATATATATATGATTTTGTGATTTGTTGCTGGGTCCCCGGTTAAAGGTTGGTTACGACCGGGAGATGGCATACTCGTGTCAGTAGTTACCCAGTTAGGGGTAACCCGGCCTTGTGTTGGCAGAGATCCGGTTTGGTTCTCGGGGACGTCCGTCCAGAGGCGTTCTCATGTGGCAATGGGAAGTTCCTTGGCCTGACCATTTGTTGGAAATCCAAAGAAACAATACGAAACCCTGTACGATTTTAGTTGTAGAATCTGTCATGCAGCGTGGCGGTAACCTGCCACAAAACATGGTAGCTATAGTATGCATAGTTCGGAATGTCTATGCTGACTAAGATTAATATTCTATTTTCGAAATGATTTACTTCACTATGCACTAGTAATAATATCAAAGAATTCTTTTCTCGTACCAAGCATATTTAACTATCATAAGAAGAAATCTCCTCCAATTCTGCGTTTGCATTGTGTGTGGCGGGAGGTCTTATGGTAGTTACATTTTTAAAAGCATTCCGAAAATTCTTTTATAAATCTTGTTTTTATCTAAGTGCAACTATTTTTTGTTTACTCATACCAGTCCCATGACTGATCCGGAGTTTATTGTTTTCTTTCCTAAACTCTGGGTGCCCATTATTTCCACACGGGCAGCCTAGTAGCAGGTTTCTGTATTTAGGAGTAGCAGTATTTTGGAGCTCTCATCTTGGAGCTATCTTAGGAGCTTTTGGAGATTACAGATGTTTAGCTTTTGGGAGTTCGTCACCATCTCTCTCATTTGAGAATTTTTTTTGGATATATGTTCAATGTTGTATTATCATGATGTTGTATTTGGAGTTGTAGTGTATGTATTATGTACTCTGTTGTAGTATGGATATTATGTTGATGTTGTAACAGTGATGATATTTATGATATTGATTCTGTTCCACTGTTTTATATTCATCTAATTGTTGTTATAAGCTCTGGCGATGCGAATTTGGTGTTGTTTATTGAACATCGAGTTTGGGTCGTCACAAATTAATGGATAATTAAAGATAAATTAAATTGTAATTAATAATTTGATGATGATTAATTGATTTGTAATTTATTAATGGTTATGTAGGCAAGATTTATATTGATGAAGTAATTAATTTTCACTTTAAATTGATTAGAGATGGAAGTAATTAATTTAGTTCATTTTAAATTAATTATAGTATGATGAGGTAAATCTTTGCTTTGTATGAATGGATGATATTGAGTGCCTTGAATGGTTGTGATCTCAGAAATGAGATAAGTAATGTTGTGGTATGAATGCTTTGGTTGCATTGTGATGATAATATCGATTATCTATTTTGATGATAGTATGGATTATCTGTTTATAATGATAATGTGGATCATCTGTTTATGATGATAATGTTGATTATCTATTGTGATTTCTGAATTATCTATCTGTGTGTATATAGATAATTGTATTGAATTGTTTTAAACCTTAAAACAACTTGGCCTTAAACGACACGTTTTGGATTTCGATGAGACCGTGATCGGATTTCCAGATTTGGATATCCGAAAACCACATCGATCCAAATTAACGATAGGTCGTGAATCTCAAGTGAAGATGAAGATGTAAGCAAGGGTTATCGTCGTTAACTCTGAGGGTGATTCCAAAATGAGTGTAACGAGATAATGCTTCGGTTTCGTTCGAACCCGGAACGAACTTGTATGGATTGAATGCTTTCTGAACATCGTCAGGTGGACGATGAGCATTCTAAGTGATGTGTTCTATAAAGGTAATCGTAGCCTCAAGCCTCATCAACCGGGAATGGCTAAAACAGGGGAGGTGCAGGAAGGCTATGTGGGTCATGCCCAAGTAGGACAAGATTTCCCCCTGTCTAGAGGTCCCTTTTTATTTTGGCTGTGTGGGCAGTTGTTGAGCTCCAACTGTCGGGGTTGTCTTGTTCGATACTGTCCAGTAAGGGATGGTTCCAGCCTTGTGTTGTAGGGGATTGGGAGTAATCCTCGATATGCTGATCTAGGCCACGTACTGTGACAGGCGGTACCCCGGTAGCCCTGCCATTGTATGGAATCCAAAATCCAATAAGTGCCCTCGGTTTTGATTGTATTACCCACTTTTGTGGCTAGTAGCTGGAATTTAATCATGTAACAATTTCGGCTATTTCATTTTTACTTGAAAACCCTAGACCTATTATAATAGCACTAGATTTCCTATCAAATGTTTTTGGTTAGCGTAAGGTAAAAACTTTTCCATGTTTTTGTGTGGGAAGTCTTACGTGATACCTTTTCTTTTCAAAGGTTTTCAAAGTTAAGCAACCTTAACCTATTACTCACACCAGACCCATTTCTGACCCGGAGTTCATCTTCTGTTTTCTTAAACTCTTGGGTACTCAAATTTTTACGAGTAGCCAAGGGATTTAGGTTAGCTTTGACGAATTGTGGAGGAGCAATGGAGTAGGAGGCTTCAGCGTGTAGATTTATAGTGTTCCGCTGTGTTGGTTTCTCTGAGTAGTTCCTTGTATTGTATTGAGTGGTATAACTGGACAGGTGTTTATAACTATATAGTATGTGATGTGTAATCTGTGTAACTCTGATAATGGTTGTAAACTATGTAATATTTTTGTTATTAATATAATTATTTATTCTGCTGTTAAGATTCTGTGTTGTTTCTTCTTTCTTCTCTTTCTTTTCTCTTTTCTATCCCTTTCTTTCTTCAAGATGATGCGATTTTCTGTGGTGAGAAAGTCGGGTCGTCTCATTTGGTATCAGAGCGCTAGGTTGAGCGAATACCTAGGCTCTGGAGTGGTGTCTTTCTTGGGAGAGCGTATTTGTAATTTTAAATATATATATAATATATATATATATATATATATATATATATATATATCTACCTATTTGTTGGGTTACCTGTTCGGGTTTTTCCAATATAAGATAAAGGTAGATAAGGTAGTGGTGTGTGTAACACGACTATCATTGGTTGGAGTTTGAATGTTTTGAGGTTGGAAGTGTATTTGTCAAGACTGTAGACCCAATACCGTCTCGAGTGAATTTTGCAGTAGTGTACGGATTTTATCAATCTCTGAAGGAAACCTGTTAAGGTTCGGAGTCCATCTTTGAAGTTAGATGAGTAGGGTTAGGATCTGTTGGCTAGGCAGAAGCGAGTGATGGTATCTTGAAACCTTAGGAAGTAGTAGCTGCGTGATGAGATGTAGTGACTATGGATGTTTCCGAAGAAGTTTTCTTTGGAACAAGTTAGGGAAGTGAGTCTGCTTCGATGATGTGGCTGTGTTCAGTAGGGGTGAGCGTTCGGTTGGTTCGGTTGGTTTTAAGGTAAAATTTTTCAAACCGAACTAAAATTGAAAAAAACAAGAACCGAACCGAACCGAACCAAATTAATTTCGGTTAATTCGGTCGGTAACCGATTTAACCGAACTAGAAAGATAAGTAAAATAAATTACCATAGATTATTATTCAAATGATCAGTTTACTTAAAGGAAAACATAAATTTATGTTTAGAGAAACTATTTCGAGTACTTTTTTAAGTTTATAAGAAAAATTAACATATTTTCAATAGATAAAATTTGGTTTTTATTACTAAACAAATTATTAATAGTATTACAATGCTATGAATTTGGATAATATAATAAAAGTTTGGTTAATTCGGTTAAACCGATAACCAAAGTAAAATTATTTTACAAACTGAATTAAAACCGATACCATAACCGAACCGACCGAAATGAACTGATTTGGTCGGTTAATTCGGTTTGAACCGAAGATTGCTCACCCCTAGTGTTCAGCTTGGTGTTTCTGTTTGGTTTGAAGTTTGAGTTTCTCGAAGAGCTTTGGATTAGGAGATCTTTGGCATCTGTGGCAGCAGTGCAGCTTGGAGTGTTCTGTATGTCGGCAGGGAGTCTTCTGGCTTAGCAGTTTTTTTGAAGGAGGAGTTCGAAAGCAGCTGAGTAGGTCCTTTTCTTCGATGGATTGGTTAGATAAGTGTAAGCTTTCTTTTTGGTAAAGGGAGAACAGTTTTCTTTGGATTTGGTTTGGATTTATCGCAAAAGTGACTTGCGATAGTTGAGTGTCCTCTTGGGTTATCAGAGTTTTTCCGGATGTCTTCAAGGAAGTCAGAGGTTTGTCCGCATCTGGAGATTGAGTTTCCTTATCGACTGGGATTCCAGGATTGCTACCGGTGGTTCATCTTAGTAGAAGGATGGTTCTTAGAGATTGAGTTGGTGAAGTAGCTCAGGGTTTGGAGATACTTCTGAGATTTTCTTTTATGGATCAGTTGAACCATATTTCTGAGATGTGTTGTCCAGTTTGTGCTCGTGTTCTTCATCAGCATTTTCTTCTACTTCGATTCAGAGTTGTGCAGCGGAAGCAGTTTGGGAGTGTTCTGTTTGTCTTTTTCGAATAGGAGAAGTTGTTGTCTTCTGATGTTTGAAGAGTAGGGTCTGTTCTTGGTTTTGGATTGATCTTGAGGAGATCATTGTGTTAGGCTGTTTTGGTTCTGTTTGTTTCAAGAGGCATCATTGTAGGGTTGAGCTGATCGGTAAGGAGGTAGGCGGCCCAGGATCATCCGAAGACTTTTGAGGATAAGAGACGGAGGAATTTGGGTTCCGGAGTCGGAAATTTGATTTTGGATAAGTTTTTCTCCAATCAGGGAGCTATAAGATTGGGTAAATCTGAGAAGCTAGCTCCGAGGTGTTTTGGATCTTTTCTGTATTCTTGTGAGGATAAGTGATTGATCTTCAGGATTAAATTGCTAGCTTGGATAACTGGGATTCGATGAGTTTCACGTATCTCTGAGGGAATACGTGTAGGATCTATCTCTTTTTTTGGAAGCAGTCCGGGAGTTTTGGTTGTTGAGTCAGACTCGTATGTAGTCTGATATCTTGTCGAGTTTTATAGATATACATGAATAGGAGCTTTGTAGCTTAGTAGTTTCGATTGTTTGGATTCTGTTGAGCGAGTATCCTAGTGTTTATACTTGGGAAACTCGAGGAAATTCTATGCAGAATTTTGTCTGGATAGTTAGATTTGTTTGATTGGATGAATTGGTTGCTATGCTTGTTAGCATATGTTTGATATATGCTTGTGTTTTAAAATTAAATCTTCAATGAGATTATTAAATTACCTTTGTTTTAAATTTCGGGGACGAAATTCTTTTAAGGGTGAAGGATAGTGATATCCCATAACTTTTGACAGTATCAATTTTATAATCTGTATTAAAATTTAATTGATTTGATAATTTTTGTTAATAAAATTTGAATTAATTTAAAAATCTTCTTTAAATAAATATTTAATTGGTAGATTTTATCTTTTAAAGCTAATAAATTGGTTTCTGTATAATATAAATATATGGTTTATATTGTAAATAGATTATCTTTGTTTTAAATTTAATAAATAAGGTTGTAACAACCCGCATATTTTACGATTTGATATTTAAATCTTTTATTTAAATATTGTATCGTTAGTCGGATTTTAGTCCGAAAAGTTACTTTTTGCATACGGTCAAATTAGGACTTGGAACCACTTCCATTGAGTTCAAAACACCGTTTGCGATCTTTTTGAGTGTAAACTTTGATATGTTTGAAGTTAGTGAAACTTTGTAACTTTTTCACTTTGGGTTTTGGGTTTGGTTTAGCCCATTTGCCTAAACTATTAATTCTAACTCAACCCCCTTCTCTTCATAACTTTACTTTCATTTCCTAACACTCAAGATTCATCAAAAATGGGGGAAGGAATGGAAAATTAAAACTCCAAGCTCAAGATCATTTGCAAATCCAACATCGAACTCCAAATTCAAAGAGAAGACATTGATTCAAGCTTCTTGGGTTGATTCTCCTTTGCTTTCAAGCTTCTCTTTCATTGATTTTGTGAAAAGGTGAGATTTTTATCTCACATCTTTGTCTATAACTATCATTGATTGTTGGGTATGAATTCCTAACACTTTTACATAAGCATTTGTCATTGATTTGGATTGAATTGGTGAAAAACCCAATTTTTAGTGTTTTGGGTTCAAATCTTTAAAAATCCGATCTTTGATGTTTTAAACACGTTTTTGGTGATGCACCGAGGAGCCAATACGAACGGGTAGCCTTTGGGCATAATCCCCTAGCGTCCGTGCTCGATCGTTTGCAAATTGGGCGAGTTTTGAGCTCCAAAACCCTTAGGTCGCGCGGCCTGCATATGAAGGACTCTCGTCCTGCGTTTAGGTCGTTTTTCCACCTTAGGTCGTTAGGTCGTTCGGCCCTAGGTCGTAGATCGCTAGGTCGCCCGGCCTTCCTCACTTCCTTAAGCCACTCGGCAATGGTTAGGTCGCGTGCACCATTAGGCCGCTAGGTCATTCGGCCTCCTCATTAGCCTTAGTCGTTAGGTCGCAAACCCCCCTTTAGGTCGCGTCACTTAGGTCGCGTCATTACTCGGTTAGGTCTCGTACCCCTAGGTCGCTCTACCTTGGCCGCATTCTCCTTGTTCGCATGCACGTTAGGTCGTGCACGTGTTAGGTCACTCGGCCATTTCCTTTGGTCGTTTGCACGTTAGGTCAGCCATGGGTTGGGTTGTACCATTCTTTAGGTCGCTTGGCACAGGCTCGTACCACCTTAAGTCGCGACAAGCTTTAGGTCACTCCGCTAGCTCGCGACATGCCTTAGGTCGCATGCATGCTAGGTCGCACCTGGTTTAGGTCGCGCCATTTTAGGTCGCGCTCCTTAGGTCGCGCCATGCTTTTGTCCCACCATGCATGTTAGGTCGCGCATCTCCTTAGGTCGCTCGGTAGTTTGGTCATGCCTTGTTGAGCCGTAGTGGTGTTTCAACTTTGATAAATTTGGAATCGTATTCTTTGGATTTTATTCACATCTTCGAATGTGAATTTCTGTGATTGATCGTTTCTACGATCGTTTTTGTGATTTGTCATTTTAAAAATATACAAACCTTTACTTCACTCGTACGAGAAATCTAATTAAATGGCTTCGTAAAACAAGTGGTATGAAACGCTTGCGTTTACTTCGTCGGTTAATTCTTGGACTTGTTCGATTGAATCTCTTATGACAATTTTCTAGTGGAAATCTACAATTTGTTCGTAAATATCTAAGTTAAGCTAGTGGTTATGGGACATAAAGCTAAGCTTATATATTTACTAGCTTATTGTAATTGACACTTCTTAATGATCGATGATGATCATTTTTGTGATTATGACTAGCGATATGCTATGTTTCTTTGTCCACGTAGGGCACAGTACCTCGTTTTATTGAGTTTCGTCTCATTTCTATTATAGGCTAACGACCTTTTTATTTCATGGGGTTTCGACCCAATTTTTGTGGGCTAGCGACCCACGTTTTTATGGAGTTCGGATTTTCGGGCGTGCCGTTGTACTACGTTGTTGTTTCAAATTTTACGAGTTTCTGGTTCCTCGGACGTACCGTTGTACTACGTCGTTGCACCGGCTCTATAGTTAGCGACCATGGGATAGCGTCCCTTTTTGTGATACACATGTGGTTGAGTTTTCATGCTCACGTTTTGTGATAGGCCTCCCCCTTTTTGTGATTTTCTGGATTTCCATTGATGATTTCTAGAATTTGTGTTTCACCAATTTTCGTGATTTTCATTGATATGTGTTATCAATATTTATGAAGTGGTGAATTTGTGTGTCATTAACTTTTTATGAATGAAGATATTGAGTATGACATTCCTTTTAATCTTTGAGAAGATTCTGGTGATATTGATTAATCTCTTGTTGATTTTCAATTTCATACTTATCACAGTATGGCTTTATGGTTATCATATGTTATGTCATATCTCTTATTTTATATCATTTTATCTGATATTTATAGCTAGACTGATCCATTTATTATTTTCTTATAACTAATACTCGGGTCAGACCGAGATGTTACAGGTGCTTCTGCTTGACTTCACTTCTGGGATTATCATCCCGACTTTTGGCTAACTACTTAGATTAGTAGTTTTTGTTGTATACCGTTGAGATATAGACTCCTAGTTGTATACATATTCTTTTATCTAGCACTTATAGCCATTCTTTTGTGATATTGTGCATCTTGTTTGACCACTACTCTGATGTACACTTTCATGTGTTATATTCATATCTTTTTCCGCCTTTGTGATATGGATGTCTGTGACTGAATTGTGTTATGTTTATTTCTATGTTTGTTTTCGAAGACATTATAGCCACTGTGTAGTCACTTTGAGTTTGTGTCGGTATGTCGGATTTCCTCTTATATTTTATCTGGCATATCGGTGCTCGCACAAAGCAATTACACGGATGGTCGCTCCTCAAGAGCCTTATTCTCTGTGCTAGTTGACGGCATTACACCGTAGTGTTCTTGGCTAGCGTGGGTATAGAGGTGGGGCGTCACAAAGGTATATTTTCTAATTCTAATATCTTTAGCAATTTGAAAAATTGTTTTTATTTAATATAAAGCTTTTCAAAAGTTATTAAATAAATAAGTATATGATTTTTAAATTGTTAAGAAAGATGTTTAAATGTTTAAAATGATTTTGGCTTAAGTTTTAAATTTAAATTAATTTACAAAAAGGTTTGTTTTGTTTTCTTTTTAAAATATAGCTTAATAAAATAAGTAATTTATAAGTAAAGAAATAATTTCTTATATAAATTGTTTAAAATTAGCAATTAATTATTTTCAAACAATAATAAATATGTGTTATTTTTATAAGTAGATTTTAAAGAAAATTTAGTTGTTATTTTCAAATTTAATATATTGTTAATTTTAAATTAGGTTTTTGAATTTAATTTGAATTTGGACTTGGATTTAAAATTTAAATTCAAAAGTTTATTTTAAAATATTTTGGATTTAAAAATATGGGTGTAATTTGTTTTATTTTATTTTATTTCCTCTAAGGAAATTCATATACATATATAGATAAGCATTTGTAAATAATAAAGTAAGTATAAAACCCTTTATTAACATTTCAAAATTTAATAAAATTACTTAAATGACAAGTGTATGAATATTAAGACACATGACAACAAATGTTATTTAATAAACTAAGGGAATTGACAAATGTTAAATTTTTATACAAGTGTCGTTTTCAATTTACTATTTTCTTTTATTCTTATTAAATCATACTTTCATCTTATAAAAATGCCTCTTCTCTTCAATTTCTTTTTCCTTTTCAAAATCAAAGTTAAGAAATTTAAAGCTTGAACTCAAAACAAATCTGCAACATACAAACCATTTTCAGATTCAAATCAAACCAGAAATCAATTCCCTGCAAATTATTTTCGAAATAAAATCTGTAAACAACTCTTCAAACCAAAAATCCAGAAAATCATGTTCAAATAAAATCAGTAATTCTCTTCAATCAAAATGCAAAGCCTGCAAATCAAATCCCTGTAACATTTGCAACCTGTTTTATTCTCGAACCAGAAACCACCACCCTGTAAATTACTTTCCAGAATCAAAGCAAAAGTATTCCAGTTTTTTTCAAAGCATTTTCTTTTCAATTTGGGAATTGGCTCTGCATGTAACCTGAAGACTAAAGCAATACAAATCCCTGTAACCTTTTTAAATCAGCGGCCTATACATTTCAAACAAAAGAAAATTTGAAATCTATTCTAAAGTCTGGAAGCATGCAAACAGTTTTTAAATCAAAGAAGCAAAGACATTTAGTCTTCATCAAATTCAACAGCTTTTAAATGGAGGCTCTGTCTTCTTTAGAAATAGGTGAGTAACTTTTAAAATTTAAAATTTAAAAATTGGTTTCATGCTTGTATGATGAAATGAATAAGTATTGCATGTGTTTATAAGTAAATGTCTGATGTGAATATGTATTTCTGTGCATGTTGTTTATAATTACTTTATTCTGTTTTCCAGGCTCAAATTTTTATTTTTATCCTGACCTTTTAATAAGTTCCTGATAGGATGTAGTTTGTAAATCAAAGTTGTTTGATTTATCTTAGGTTAATATTTAAAATCTTTAAGTAAGTCAAAAATTTAGCTTGTTGTCTTTGGAAAAATAAAAACATCTGTGCATGTTAGATAAAATCAAAACACAACCCTTTTAATTTGTAAATCCAGTATTATAAATCGAACACATCAACTAAAATATGATTTTTAACACAAGAATCAAGATTTTTAGAAATAAGATGAGGGTGCAGTTTGAGTATTGACTGGAATGGGAATATTAGAATTTTCTGGTGATCCAAGAGGCTGAATGGGTCAGGGTTCTTCCATTTGATGGAGGAGTGATCAGTGAATCTTGGAAAAATACTGGACGGAGATGTATTTCATCAAGGAGGCAGCGGTGGCGAAATTTCTTCTGGAACCCTAGTTAAACTGGGTTAGGTTGATCGATCAACCCCGTCTTCTACAATGGATCGAGTGATTCAAGTTTTTGGGAGATGGAAGCTTGGACGTATACAAGTTCATGGCCGGAGTTGTTGTACTTCTGGGGCTCGGAGGATAAACGGCGAAGCACTTCCAGGTTTGGAGTATTTGTAGTTCCAGTGTTCCCAGGTTTGGGATTTAGCTCTCGAATTCAATTGCAAGAGTCTGAGTTCAATCTGATGATCGAGTTGGGGTGATTGAGTCATTTTGGATGTGGGACGATCATCTCTGATGATCGGAGATGACTGGCGGCAACGTGCATGTGCATGGTACCCTGTATCTGATGAAGTTTGCTGTGGTTGGTTTAGGCTCGAGTAAATTTGTGTTGGACTCGTAGTTGTGGGGTAGTTTGCTTGGGGAGGATGGGTTGTATACTCGAAGCATTTTGGGGGTGTCTCGGGTTTAAAGATGTTACAGGTTTTTACAATAACCTGTAATGTCTGTTTTAAAATTTTTAAAACTAAAGTTTTTAAATGAAAGCTAGAGTTTAAACTAAGTTTTAAATCAAAGTTTGAAATCTAGAATCCAAGTTTAAAATTTAAATCTCAGTTTTAAATAAATAATAATAATAATAAAGTTTTAAACTTGAAATTGTTAAACTACTTTAAATGGTTGAGTAGTTTAAATTTTAAAAAAATGAAGTTTTAAAAATGTGAGTAAGTTTTAAAGTTAAGTTTAATTCTGTAAATCAAAGATTTAAATATGTATTTCGGTTTTTGAAATAAAATAAATTTTAAATTTGGAAGATTTAAACAACTTTGTATGTTGAAGTGTATACTTAAATTATTTTAATTTAAAAATGAATTTGGATTAAACTCTTATAAATTTCTCTTATAAGACAAGCATTTCTTTACTATGTAATTTAAAGGGGTTTTCTTAAATTGTTTAAACTTTGTTTAAGTTAAAAAATATTCATTTTAAATCTCATATTTGAAATGAAATTTTAAAGTAAGTTCAAAAGTAAATTGTTTTCCAATGTTTTTGTTAATGACAATTTAGTCATAATTAAGAAATGTTTTTATCTTAAAATTAAATTAAGATTTAATGATTTGAAATTAATTAGATTAATGAGGTAATTAAGGAATAATTAGTTAATTTAATTAATTAATGATTAGGGATAAATAATAATTGATTAAGGGTTAATTAATTGGTAATTAAGATCATTAATTAGAAAATTAAAGATTATTAACTAATGATTAAATATTTATTAATTAAATAATTAAGGATTAATTAAGTTACAGTTAACATTTAATTAATTAGATAATTAGAGATTAATTAATGGATAATTAAAGATAAATTAAATTGTAATTAATAATTTGATGATGATTAATTGATTTGTAATTAATTAATGTTTATGTAAGCAAGATTTATATTGATGAAGTAATTTATTTAATTCACTTTAAATTAATTAGAGATGGAAGTAATTAATTTAATTCATTTTAAATTAATTATAGTATGATGAGGTAAATCTTTGCTTATGTATGAATGGATGATATTGAGTGCCTTGAATGGTTGTGATCTCAGAAATAAGATAAGTAATCTTGTGGTATGAGTGCTTTGGTTGCATTGTGATGATAATATGGATTATCTATTTTGATGATAGTATGGAATATCTGTTTATAATGATAATGTGGATCATCAGTTTATGATGATAATGTTGATTATCTATTGTGATTTGTGAATTATCTATCTGTGTGTATATAGATAATCGTATTGAATTGTTTTAAACCTTAAAACAACTTGGCCTTAAAAGACACGTTTTGGATTTAGATGAGACCGGGATCGGGTTTCCAGATTTGGATATCCGAAACCTACATCGATCCAAATTAACGATAGGTCGTGAATCTCAAGTGAAGATGAAGATGTAAAGTGTAAGGGTTATCGTCGTTAACTCTGAGGGTGATTCCAAAATAAGTGTAATGAGATAATGCTTTCGGTTTCGTTCGAACCCGGAACGAACTTGTATTGATTGAATGCTTTTAGAACACCGTCGGGTGGACGATGAGCATTCTAAGTGTTGTGTTCTATAAAGATATCCGTAGCCTCAAGCCTCATCAACCAGGAATGGCTAAAACAGGGGAGGTGCAGCAAGGCTAAGTGGGTCATGCCCAAGTAGGACGAGATTTTCCCCTGTCTAGAGGTCCCTTTTTATTTCGGCTGTGTGGGCAGTTGTTGAGCTCCAACTGCCAGGGTTGTCTTGTTCAGGAGTGTCCAGTAAGGGATGGTTTCGGCCTTATGTTGCAGGGGATTGGGAGTAATCCTCGGTACGTTGATCTAGGCCACGTACTGTGAAGGGTGGTACCCCGGTAGCCCTGCCATTGTATGGGATCCAAAATCCAATAAGTGCCCTCGGTTTTGATTGTATTACCCACTTTTGCGGCTAGTAGCTGGAATTTAATCATGTAACAATTTCGGCTATTTCATATTTACTTGAAAACCCTAGACCTATTATAATATTGTTGGATTTTCCATCAAATGTTTTTGGTTAGCGTAAGGTAAAAACTTTTCCATGTTTATGTGTGGGAAGTCTTACATGATACCTTTTCTTTTCAAAGGTTTTCAAAGTTAAGCAACCTTAACCTGTTACTCACACCAGACCCATGTCTGACCCGGAGTTTATCTTCTGTTTTCTTAACTCTTTGGTACTCAAATTTTTACGAGTAGCCAAGGGATTCAAGTTAGCTTTGATGAATTGTGGAGGAGCAATGGGGCAGGAGGCTTCAGCGTGTAGATTTATAGTGTTCCGCTGTGTTGGTTTCTCTGAGTAGTTCCTTGTATTGTATTGAGTTGTATAACTAGACAGGTGTTTATAACTGTCTAGTATGTGATGTGTAATCTGTGTAACTCTGATAATGGTTGTAAACTATGTAATATTTATGTTATTAATATAATTTATTCGTTCTGCTATTAAGATTCTGTGTTGTTTCTTCTTGCTTCTCTTTCTTTTCTCTTTTCTATCCCTTTCTTTCTTCAAGATGATGCGATTTTCTGTGGTGAGAAAGTCGGGTCGTCTCAGGATCGGAAGTTGTCATACTCTCTCCCAACTCCAAAATCCACTTTAACAACCGTGTATGCAGAGGAGATTTCAAAACGAAGTAGGGCGGCGGCGGCGTTCCTTTGAGGTGTATACGTGGACCCGACTCCCGTGAGTTGGCATAAGGTGGCTAAAACAGGAGCGATTCCAGGCCAATGAGGTCATTCCTCTGATCGGACACACTCCTTCGATACTACACTCTGTCTTTTGGATTGATTCGGTGGTCACTATTGATTTTTGATTTGGGGGTGTGGCTCGACGTGGGCGGTAGTAGCTGCTATGCATCACCACCATTCTGGATAGCAATTGGTATATCTACCCTGGCATTGCCTAGTTGTGCCGTGTCACCTACCCTAGCGCGCCTTGTACGAGTTTGCTTTTCTCCCCTAGCCCGAGCGGTATCCTCTGGTGGCTTCCCGATCAGGAGGGACTATGATACTGAATGGACTTCAGGGATTATTACATGTTAAGGGAAATATTGGGTCACTCCTTAATGATATTTAAAAGCAAGTTTATTTTACTATAGACATTATTATAATAGTGAAATATTACTACATACTAAATAGTTTAACCGATCCTTAGGAGATGTGAATCCCGAGCATCTCTTAAGTTACTGCACTCGCGTAAGACATTGGATAGGAGATGTCAAATCCCATAAACATCTTTGACGTCGTTCCACTCATATTATTTACCATTGATTTAACTTGCATAAAATCTTTTAGGTCTGACTCAAGTGTTTTGTCTTTTCAATTCGCTTGGGTCAGTCTGAGCATTTCAGGTTTTGGATACTTTATTTTGAAGGACGAAGACAAAGATATTATTATTATTATTATTATTATTATTATTATTATGTACTATGTTGTTCCACTGCATCACATCGTTCAGCTGCGTTGTTATTATTATTCTCTAGTATATGTAACTCTGATATGTATTGTATTAGTGTAATCAAATGTTTTATAAAATAGCTTCATGAACTGTTATTTGATTATTATATTTGGTCGTTCCGCTGCAAGATTCTGTTTTGTTTATTTCCTTCTCTGTTTTTCTTATTCGTCCCAATAACAATCCTCCATTCTGTATGGTTTAAGTCTGACGTGTGTGGTTTATCGTCGATTTAAAGCGTATAAAAAGGGCGGGATGTTACACAACTCTTAGGATGAGATGTGACCAGTTGAAACTTGATTTGTTAGGTCATAAGTTTGCATGAAGTTTGTATGTTTTTGATTTCGTACATTCGGGATCATTTTGGGTATGGACTAGTTGGGTAAGTACCACTACAAGAAAATATATTCAGCATCATTGAGCAGCATTATAATAAAAGAGCTGCAATTATATGAGTGGATTATTAAAAGAAAAGAAAAAACAATCTAAAACGCTGCACGTAGGTTTAGTGAAAAGCAGAGGGAAAAATAAAAATTAGCCACGCCTTTTATTACTCAACATCGACTCCTCTCTCTCGCCTCTCTCCCTCTATCCAACGTATCCCTATCTCTAATCTAATTAAAAAAATCAAAATCTCCAACACGCTCAACCTTCTACCATTGACCCCGGAACATGCGCGCCACAGCTCGAGACACAATTCCACGGTCGATCTCCAAGTTGATCTCCAAAACCACGCACCGCAACTTGATCCATAAAACCATGTAGCAGCTCGAGACATCGTCGATCTCTAGAACCATGCAGCAGCTCATTTGATTCTAGCCGTCAAAAGGAGGCTGATTCAGGAGTCAATTGAGATTCCTTGAATTAACATACTCTAAAAATATTGAATGTCAAATGAACCCCGTTTTAGTTCCTAGTGCCTATATCTGTTTTGAATATATTATTCTATAAATATGTCGAAGTTGTAACCCGTTGAAGGATATCACCATGGATTATGCACGTACTATATATTAACTGAAGTGTAGTTTTTTCTCTAGTCTCTATTGTGTGTGTTTGCTGAAATATTTCTATACACACTATTATAGATTCTATTATATAACATACTAAGGAAAATTATATTTTCACAAGTTAAGTGCTGCCTAGATACTGACTTTTTTTAAGTAAAAGAAAATTTTGATGCAATTTATGTTGCCATTGAATTGTTATATTTAACAAAAGCTGCTGCAATATTAATGTAAAAATTCAAGATTTAATATTTTAGACTTCGTTCGCTTTGAATGATTGCATATATTATACTGGATTGTCAGTTTAAATTAACGTGTCGGTGTGGTTGTATTTGCGATATGTTCAAAGTTTTAAAAGAAATGTTTGTCGTTATTCAGTTTTAACTTGTTATATAAAAGAAATTTTTATTGATGCGGAAAGCTTGAATTTAAGCTTGTTAGAAACTTCATCAGTATTATTCTTAAAAATTGAATCTTTACACCATCTTCAATCTAACTATATCAGGATAATATCCAATTTCGTGATATTGTTATAGTTTGTCTCCAAGCGCAATTTAAGCATTTGCACTTTATCTCAGGATCCGTTTATGATGAAATTCGTGTTCATACAGTTCATAATTTCCTCCTCTCTAAAAATTAGCAGTGACTTGTATTTTTCAACTAATGCCTCTGAACACCTAAGTAAATTTCTCAAAGGGAACATGCCATATGTACACATATACTTGTGTCCCTAACGACACATGAAACGATCATCTTACAACTTGGCCATTTGCCAATGTATCTGAAGCTGTTAAATGGTTCGAATGCAAAAATGGCATAAATTAACATTGAACCATAAGCAAGTAATGAAAATGATTCTCGATGAAATTAGAATCACAGCAAGAAAGCATGGTTCACATTCATAATAAAACTTTATAGAAACAAAAGCAAGCTTGTATAGGACAAAATTTGTTTAAATACTTTAAATTTGAATTTCTACAAGAATTGACCATTATGGATGAAGTTGAAGATTTGTCTAAAGCCTAACTCATTAAACTCCTTTCATTTGATTATTTTTCTCAGTTAGACAACAAGAGAAGAGAAGAGATAATTTTTTTCTTCATTTTAACTTTTATGACATAAGTAATGGTTTTTCTAGTCAGCTGGACTTTTCGCTTCAAAGCATGGATTTGAATATGTATGTGCAATTTGTTACAAATGTTGATGATTGAGTGAACAAATAACCTTGTAACAACCCTGTATTTTGTGATTATTTTTAATTATATATTTTGATTGTTTTAATTGAAATTCCTGATTTAAAAACTTTATTTTATTTATTTGAAATGAATAATTTTTGTTATTTTAAATATAAATTTTGATTTGTATGTGAATTATAATTTCAAACCTCAATAAATCAAATATTTTCAAGAAATGTGAATTTTGGTCAATATGGTCAAACTTTGACTTTTAATTTTAAAATTTTGAAATTTTGAATTTTATCTTTTATTATGAAAATAAATTAACTTTCAAGAATACTGCTTTTAGTTTCGTTGAAATCTGATTAATACTGTGAAAGTTATGCTTTTTGCACTATTGTATGTAAATTGTTTACTTAACAAAATTGTTTATTTTAATTTATATAAATAATATTTTTGTTTGCCATATCTTGTGTATACACATGTAACATGACATGGTATGTATATATTTTATTTTCAAAACATTTTTTTAGTGTAGTTATAATTTTCAAATGTTTATTGTATTTTGTTTACAAATTTTAATTCTAGTTTCAATATAACAAACTATTTTATTTATTTACTTTTTATTTTTCCTAATAATAATTGTTTATTTCTTTTTTCACTTTATTTTGTTTGTATTTTATTTTTATTTACTGATTTTTTTTTTATTTTGATTAAAAGAAAATAGAAATTCTAAGAGACAAAACCCTTTCATTTTTCTTATGTCTTTTCATTTACCTTTGCCTTTTCATTTTCTTTTGGATTTTCAATTTGCTTTAGCCATACACTTCTCATCCATAGCCGTGTGTTTTTATCACTTCATTCATGTGAAAACATCTTTCTCACTTCATTTCTCATGGCCAAGGAGAATTTGGTAATGGCTTCTTCCACTTTTTCTCTTCACTTTTCTTCTTGTTTTCATTCATTTTTGACTTGATCTTTCTTGTGTTTTGCTAGGACATTACCACCCATCATCACGACCATCCTCTCCACCATCACCAGCCACAGCAACCACCACCTCCTTTTTTGACCAATGGTTGTCGTGACCATCCCATGATGCAAAAACCACAAAACAATGCAAACTCCACCAAAACATTGCCTAGCCGACCACTATACTTCACCCCACCACCATATATTGCCTTGGCCACCCCCCTAGAACCACCATCACCTGCCAACACAACCTCTGGACATCACTTCAGATCTTGTCTGATCTGTACCATGCAAGGGCCGAGCCCACTTGCCCTTTGGCCGAGCCAAAAAGTTGACCAAACCACTCTCTTTTGCCTTGTCCTTTGATCTTCTTCACCTTGTAACCCCTACCTCTTCACATCCCATCGTTTTGCCTTCTTTTTGATGACCACTGGCAGAGCATTTCAGGTCTAGACCTGATCATGGCTGAGCCCAAGAATCTCCTAGGCCAAGCATTTGAATGGATAAAGCAAGGTCAAGTAATCTATTCCTTTGTTGCTTCTTATTTTCAACATTGTTTTGTGTTGAATATTTATGTGTATATTGTCTTGTTTTGGCTATTGTTTACAATATAAATATCAAGGCTCTCCATTCATTCAAATCAAAAGTCGTGCTGTGTCATGCCATATCATCCTTTATGGAATCTATTCTGTGTGTTTTGATTTGCTAACTCCAGCTTGAAAACGTGAGTCTTTCTCACTTTGACATTTCTATTTATGAAATGGTAAATCGATGACAAGTGTTTAGTAATTAAAATGTTATGCAAGTGAATGATGATTATATGATATGTTATGCCATGTTATTACCATGTTAACTTTGTTAATTATCACTTGACATATGATATATGACATTAGAATGTGACTTTGACATGTTAGTATAATTGTTTATATTGTTTATGCATATATTCACTGCAAGTTCCATGTTAGAATAGAATCACTATGGGTTGAAATGATACATACCCGAACGGACATTAGAATAGGGAAAAATCATTATGAGCTGAAATGATAGGATCAAGTGATTTTTATTGTATTTTATTTGACTTGGGATTGCGGGTTTGAAATGATAGAACCAGGGTTTTCTTTGTAAACTACGGATTGAAATGACATACATCCGTATCACTTGACCTAGGTTAGAAAATTATATACAGACCCTGTGGTATATTTTTAAATGATTTTATATAGATATGTATTTTAAAATATGAAATTTTGATTTAAAAATATATATTTTATGGTTTGAGAAAGCTAAATATTATGTTTTGAATTTGTGAATTTAAGTATGTAAATCTGAAGTAAATGTGATTTTGAATTTAATTTATATTTTTAAAATATCAGTAAATAATGGGAATAAAATTTAAAGTTTTGAAATGATATTTGAAGTAAAATGTTAAGTTTTATTAAATTTACAAGTTAAGAAAATAGTGAATTTTGACTTAACAAATAAATTGTGTTTTTAATTGGATATTTAACTATAAAATTTTGTTGTGATAAATCATATGTTGAAAATTTTTAAATGTGAAATTTAAAGTCTAGAAATATGATTTATAAGTTTTAAATTTGATGAAATTGAAGTTTTATTATTTCTGAAAAGTTATAATAAAATCTGGAATTTTATTAATAGCATTTCCAAAAATATTGAGGTCTTATGACAGCATTTTTAAATGCTAGTGGTTTTGAATTTAATTATGTTGAAATAATTAAATATCTACTATGGCATTTTATAAATGATGTTATTTCTGAACTAAACTATTTTGGAAACTATAAGCTACGATAGAACTTTTTAAGTGTTGTCGTTACTATAATTTAACAATGTTTCGAAATGTTATAGATTTTAACACTATTTGAGTTATATTTAAAAGTGTTAAATGATTTAACTTTTGGAATTGATTATTTGTGAAATTTAAGGAGTTTGAATATAATATTTAAATTTGAATTTCAAAGGAATTTAAATTGAATTTGAATTTAAATAAGGTTTACTTGGTTATGTGTTAAATGGAATAAAATGTAATGAAATAAATGAATTTTTGAATGAAATTTTGAAATGTATTTTGTAACGATATTTGGAATAATAAATGAATGACTTATTTGATTTAAAATGATATTTAAATTTGAATATTTGATGTTGAATTCAAATAATTATTTGATAATGAGGTTTTGAAAGGAAATGATTGAAATGGTTTTGAACGATATTAATCTTCATTTTGATAAAGAATGTGAATTTGGAATGATATTTGATTTTGATAAATGAATATTTGAAGTTTATATTAGTATGAAAGGATATTGAGTTTACTTGTAATTTGGGTTTATTTTAATGATATTGAGTTTATTAAGTAAAAATTTCAAAACTAAATATTAGTAAATTGAATTAGGATATATATGAAATTATCAAATTTAGTTTTGAAATGTAGGATATTAAAGCTTTGAAATATACTTAAAATTGAATAATTTATTTTGTAGACCAAATCTGTATTTGAAATTGATAAGATTTGAAATGGTTTGTTGGAAAACTGAATTGAATTGAAACTCATGGTTTGAATTGAATTAAATTTGAAATTTGGGTTTAATTGAATAATTTGTAGAATGTAAAGAATTAAAGGAATGTTTCATGATTTCAAATGTATGATTTTGAAATGTTATGATTTCCAAAGTGTAATAAATACAAGTATTTTGGTTTCGAAAGAGTTATAACTTTAAAAGTATTATGATTTTTTAAAAGATAAATATATGTTTGAAATGGAAATGATATTGTATTGATTTGAATATAGTTTTGAAATAAAAAATGGTTTTGGTTTCGAAGTATAAACTACTTTGAAATGGATATAGTTTTGAAATGAAATGA
Organism: Allium cepa; assembly: GCA_030765085.1. Lineage (NCBI taxonomy): Eukaryota > Viridiplantae > Streptophyta > Magnoliopsida > Asparagales > Amaryllidaceae > Allium > Allium cepa. Next base: position 326,565,331 of record CM060931.1, on the reverse strand, counting down.
TTTAATTTTTGAAGTATAAACTATTTTGGAATGACCACGGCGTTATAATAACATTTGTTTGTTAAAGATACCGGGATCGAAAGTTGTCATACACTCTGCCAACTCCGAAAACCAATTTAACAACTGTGTACGTGGTGGAGATTCCAGAATGAAGTAGAATGGTGGCGACGATCCTGTTGAGGTATGAACATGGACCCGATTCCCGTGAGTTGGCTTAAGGTGGCTAAAACAGGAGCGATCTCGGGCCAAAAGGGGTAGCTCCTCTGGTCGGACATACTTCTTCGATACTATACTCTTTGGTTAATTTGATGGCCATCTTCCGATTTTAATTGGGAGTGTGTTTCGAGGTGGGCGTAGTGGCTGCTACGTTACCGCCAGTCCATGTGCGTAATTGGTATATCTGCCCTGGCTTTGCCTTGTGTGATGTGTCACCTACCATAGCGAGCCTTACTACGAGTTTCTACTTGTGTCGTACCTATGGAGTATCTTCTCATAGTCTCTCGATCAGGAGATATGTAGGTACTATATAGACTATTGGCACTATTATGTGTTAAGGGCTATATGGGTAACCCCTTAACGCTATTTCAAAGTAAGTTTATTTTACTATTAGACATTATTATAATAGCGAAATATTACTACATAGTAAATAGTTTAACGGATCCTTAAAGGATGGACGATCCCAAGCATCCTTTAAGTTACTGATGCATTTTTGTTACTGTTCACTTGAGTTGGTCTACATTTCATAAGTATTTATGTCCTGACTTGAGTGTTTCGTGTTTTGCTTTACGCTCGAGTCAGACTGAGTGATTCAGCATTCAAGACTCACCTTCGGAGTTGGAGTTTCGCTTGAAGATCCAACATCTATTTTGCTTTCAGTATCCAGTGATTTCAGTGACGTATTCTGATTTATACCTGATGTATCTTGTTACTCTTCCATTCTATCTTATTTAACTCTGATATATCTTATATATATGGATGCGAATGGTTGAAAATATCGGGTCGTCACATGTGGTATCAGAGCTTTGGTGGCTCTAGGCAAAACTTAGCATATATGGTAAATGTATTTACAGAATCACTCTCATTCGAGTTTAAATCTCTTCCTTTTTGACTCGATTCCTTTGAATTTTGGAACATTCCCTGCGGTTCCAAAATCCATTCGTGCCCATCACTATTCTTCTTCTTTTGATTCTGGAGTATCCCATAACTCCACTTCGAATGACCTTTATAATGAGTCGACGGTCCCGCCAATCTCAAAATGATTTGTAAAGGAGTGAAACTCCTTTATAACAACATCGATTTACCAAAGATTTTATATCCTCGGTTTAGATGTCAGTATCTCTTATAATTTCGAACTCCATCTCTCGAGATCGAATGTAGATTTACCGTAGAAATCCACATCGATCTTATTTATAAGTAACGGTTGACCCGGTTAAGGTTGCCCGCGATTTATATAAGCTTATCCATCTTCCTACTCTGTTATTTAATCATCTCATCTTTGTTTCCAACTTATCTTCAAAACATTTTGAATTATACTTGTAAATCTATATCTAAAATGTTTTATATATTGTGTGTTTGAGTGGTTGATGCTGATTTGGGTTTTCAATCGATTCGTCTGATCAACGCTATCGATAGGATTTTCAAAACACTTGAACAGAGAAAACTGACACAATATGTTTTCAAATTTAGTAATGAAATAAATTTTGTAACTATATTATAAATCTTCTTCTGGATTTTTTGAATTGGTTGTTAACTAATAATATTTGATTTTATATATCATTATCTCTTGTTTCGTATATAAATAATTGAAATATAAACATGGTTATAAATTTATTTGGAAATTTAAAATGAATTTAAAACAAGAATTTGAAAAATTAATTTCCGATGGTTTAAAACCTTGCATTCAATGTTTTAAAGGATATACTATTTAAAGTATTTTCGAATAGAAATTTGTTTCCAAAGAATTTTAAATTTTAAAATTAGTTCTCTTCTCTTTGTCGCTGGAAAATAACTTCGATGATGACTGCAGCATCATCGACATTCTTTTTCGAGTTTCGAAGTGAAGAGATCATTCTGTAGTCTTACTACAGTTTTGTTTTGGGGAATTTAACTGATTTGAATTTCTAAAATAAGACTGGATTTATAACATATGCTGATATCTGATTTAAATTTGAATGGATATAGATATATAGTATATGTGCATTTATTTATCTCTAAATATTTTGGAATTTATTGGAAATTTAATTCCTAAATTTTATCTTGAAAGATAATTTTTAAGTAAAATTTCAAGATTTGGATAAATATTCAAGCTTGAAATGATTAAACTGGAAAATTTTATTTGTATAATACACAATTTCATTCCAATATAACTTAGCTTAATTTTAGAAGTTGAATATTTAATTGGATATTATATAATATAAAAAAACAGAGTTATAAACAAAATTTGAGTGGTTATAATAAATGTTATACACTTAAATTTTAGTTATAAAAGGATTAACAAAGGTAAATAGAAAAGGATAATGGAATAATTTACAATATAAAATGATGTTGAAGGAACTAAAAATAATTTAAAGTAGTTATGATAAGTATAAATATATTTAACATGGGTGATAAAATATATTGAGAGGAATAAATTTAATTATAATTAGGAATAAAGAAGAATTAACGTTATTGAGTACATTTTAGCATAATAAAAGATTTTTCAAATCCATGATTTTAGAGATTGTTTATTTATATAATTGGATGATAAGATAATGAAATTTGAGATAGTTAAGAATTATTTAACTTATGTAAAATTAATTTTAAATTTAAGTTGAAATTTTCAGGGTTTCAAATTTATTATCTTATTTCGTTTTTTTAAACTATCTTTTAGTTGTCCTTATTTCCATTATCTTGCTATAGAATGGGGAGGCTATTACTTATACTAGTCTGTTTAGAAATCTTTCTATAATCTTTAATAATTTTGGTACTCACTTTTGGATCTGAGCACTGCTTGCCATCCACAGGCCGTCGGTCAAGTGGAAAGGGTGAATCGGATTCTAGAAGATTTTTTCGTGCTTGCGTCCTTGATTCTGGAGGATCTTGGGAAGATCATCTTCACCTTGTTAAACTTACCTGTAGCAACAGTTATCATGTAAAATTTCAATCTTCTTATCATCTTGTCTTAATCCTATTTCATTCTATCTTTTTCTGTATTTTCCCGTACCTCATTCCTTTTCGGGGACGAAAAGTTTTGAGTGAAGGAGAGTGCAACAACCTTGTATTTTGTCATTATTTTTAATTGTATATTTTGATTATTTTAATTGAAATTTCTGATTTAAAAACTTTATTTTATTTATTTAAAATGAATAATTTTTGTTATTTTGAATATAAATTTTGATTTGTATGTGAATTATAATTCCAAACCTGAATAAATAGAATATTTTTCAAAAATGTGAATTTTGGTCAATATGGTCAAACTTTGACTTTTAAATTTAAAATTTTAAAATTTTGAAATTTGAAATTTTATCTTTTATTATGAAAATAAATTAAACTACAAGAATACTGCTTTTCGTTTTGTTGAAATCTAATTAATATTGTGAAAGTTATGATTTTTACACTATTGTATATAAATTATTTATTTAACAAAATTGTTGATTTTAATTCATATAAATAATATTTTTGTTTGTCATATCTTGTGTTTATATGTGTAACATGACATGTTATGTATATATTTTATTTTTAAAACATTTTTCTAGTGTATTTATAATTTTCAAATGATATTGTATTTTGTTTACAAATTTTAATTCTAGTTTCAATATAATAAACTATTTTCTTTATTTACTTTTTATTTTTCCTAATAATAATTGTTTATTTCTTTTTCACTTTTTTTTTGTCTTTTATTTTTATTTACTGAAATTTTATTTTGTTTATTTTGATTAAAGGAAAATAGAAATTCTAAGAGACAAAAACCTTACATTTTCTTATCTCTTTTCATTTAGCTTTGCCTTTTCATTTTTCTTTGGCTTTTCAATTTGCTTTAGTTGTACACTTCTCATCCATAGCCATGTGTTTTTTTCACTTCATTCACGTGAAAACATCTTTCTCGCTTCATTTCTCACGGCCAAGGAGAATTTGGTAATGGCTTCTTCCACTTTTTCTACTTTTCCTCTTCACTTTTCTTCTTGTTTTCATTGATTTTTGACTTGATCTTTCTTGTGTTTTGCTAGGCCACTACCACCCATCATCACCACAATCACCAGCCACAGCAACCACCACCTCCTCCTCTAACCAATGGTGGCCATGACCATTACATGATGCAAACACCACAAAAACAATGCAAACTCCACCAAAACATTGCCTAGCCTACCACTATACTTCACCCCACCACCATATATTGCCTTGGCCACGCCCCTTGAATCACCACCACCTGCCAACACAACCTATGGACATCACTTTAGATCTGGTCTGACCTGTACCATGCACGGGCCGAGCCCACTTGCCCCTTGGCCGAGCCAAAAAGTTGACCATACCACTCTCTTTTGCCTTGTCCTTTGATCTTCTTCACCTTGTAACCCCTACCTCTTCACATCCCATTGTTTTGCCTTCTTTTTTCTGACCATTGGCTAAGCATTTTAGGTCTAGACCTGATCATGGCTGAGCCCAAGAATCTCCTAGGCCAAGCATTTGAATGGTTAAAGCAAGGTCAAGTAATCTATTCCTTTGTTGCTTCTTATTTTCATTATTTCAACATTGTTTTGTGTTGAATATTTATGTGTATATTGTCTTGTTTTGGTTATTGTTTACAATATAGATATTAAGGCTCTCCATTCATTCAAATCAAAAGTCATGCTGTGACGTGCCGTATCGTGCTTTTTGGAATCTATTCTGTGTGTTTTGATTTGCTAACTCCAGCTTGAAAAAGTGAGTCTTTCTCTTTGATATTTCTACTTATGAAATGGTAAATTGATGACAAGTGTTTAGTAATTAAATGCAAGTAAATGATGATTATATGATATGTTATGCCATGTTATTAGCATGTTAACTTTGTTAATTATCAACTGACATATGATATATGACATTAGAATGTGACTTTAACATGTTAGTATAATTGTTTATATTGTTTATGCATATATTCACTGCAAGTTCCCTGTTAGAATAGAATCACTTTAGGTTGAAATGATACATACCCAAACAGACATTAGAAAAGGGAAAATTATTATGAGCTGAAATGATAGGCTCAAGTGATGTTTATTGTATTTTATTTGACTTGGGATTGCGGGTTTGAAATGATAGAATCCGAGATTTCTTTGTAAACTACGGATTGAAATGATATATATCTGTATCACTTGACCTAGGTTAGAAAATCATATACAGACCCCATGGTATATTTTTAAATGATTTTTATATAGATATGTATTTTAAAAGTATGAAATTTTGATTTAAAAATATATATTTTATGGTTTGAGAAAGCTAAATATTAAGTTTTGAATTTGTGAATTTAAGTATGTAAATTTGAAGTAAATGTGATTTTGACTTTAATTTATATTTTTAAAATGTAAGTGAATAATAGAAATTAAATTTAAAGTTTTGAAATTTTTTGAAGTAAAATGTTAAGTTTTATTAAATTTACAAGTTAAGAAAACAGTTATTGAAGTTTTGAAGTCTTATTGTAAACAGTTTTTGTAACGAACGGAAAATTCTCGACTTTCGAAAATTCGACATCGATACTCACTTTATCGACTGCCGAGAAATCGAAGGCCAAAAACCCGAAATGTTATGGTTTTAAGAAAAAGAAAAGAAGAAGAAAGAAGAAGAAAATAGATAATAGAGGGAAGAGAAAACATAAGATAGAAAATTTAGATAGGGAAAAGAAGATAGAAAATTTTAAAGATAGAAGAAAAAGAGAAGAGAGGAAAAAGAAAAAAAACAGAAGAAAACAGAACGGAACAGAAAACAACAGAATCACATCAGAATCTCACAATTCGCAGCGGAACAACATATAATAATAAATGAATAATCTTTAAACAAAGAACTATATCAGTTATTACATTACATACATTTCATTACATCATATCATCAGAGTGTACAACATCATACAACAACAACAACAACAAACAGTGCAGCGGAAAAAGAAATACTATATAAACTAGTAATACGTCATGCCATCCAGCTTGCCTCCAGCAACTCCAGAATATCCAGAATATCCTGATAAATCTTAACTCTTGACTGCCCGTGTGGAAATTGGTGGGCACCCAGAGTTTAGGAAGGAAAACAATAAACTCCAAGTCAGTCATGTGACTGGTGTGAGAACTCAAAACAGTTTATTTATCTTTAAAATCAAAATAGAGGAATATTTTTAAATTCAATTCGCAATGCTTTTAAAAATGAGACTACCATAAGGCCTCCCGCACACACACACAATGCAAACGCAGAATCGGGGGAGATTTCTCCTTATGATAGTCAAAGATGCTTGATACGCATTTAAAATAACATTTGATATTATTACTAGTGCATAGTGTAGAAAATTATTTCGAAAGTAGAATATAAATCTTAGCCAACATAGACATTTCGAACTATGCCTACTATAGCTACCATCCAAACAGTGGTGACCACCATAAGTGAATGATAGGTTCTACAACTAATACCGTACAAGTTTCGTATTGGGAATTGGATTTCCAACAAATGGTCAGGCCAAGGAACTTCCCATTGCCACATGAGAATGCCTCTGGAAAGACATCCCCGAGAACCAAACCGGAACTCTGCCAACACAAGGCCGGGTTACCCCTAACTGGGTAACTACTGACACGAGCACGCCATTCCCCGATCGTAAACGACCTTTCTCACGGGATCCCGAAAACCAACAACCACAAAGTAATAAATTCGTAGTAACCACATAGGTTAAATATCTGGGCTCCATACCATGATACAACCTCTATCCAGAAGGAAATGTACATACCCTAAAGGGTGCTACCCCTCATAACCTTGCCGCATCTTTCCTGTTTTGACCATTTCCGGGGTGTGAGGCTCGACGAAGTCACGTCCACAAAAACATACTTTATACAAAAGCCATGCTTTGGGTCAACAAATGATCAACACAATGATCACCAAGATAGACGATCAAATAAACGATCCTATCACAATAATCAACACAATGATCATTTCAGCAACACTCAGCATGTCACATTACCAAATTGGGAATATATCGCTGATAACTTCAACTATATAACCTCTGAGCTCGTACGTCTCAGAGAAGGGTGTTAAGCTAAAAGAATAAATTCTTCGCCACCAACAGAAATATATTTGAAAGAAATTGGCTTTATATCTCAACTTGTAATGTCAGACACACAATCCATACAAGTCTGTTCCGGGCTCGAACAAAACCGAAGGCACTTACAAAGAAGTCCTTGCAATCCGGATATTCACAATCCTGATCGGATTTCCCATCACTTAGGGAGTCTCTATACCGTTGCAACTCAGTGCAGAGACAATCGATAGGTCATCCTATCGTTCTCGCAAATACCGGGTCTTCAACACCGATCTTCAATGCAATTCACAACGACGTATCACATATTCGGAATGGGTTATACGACCCCATGGTCCTTTCCCGGTTAACCCGAATAGTGAGCGCTAATTCAAAAATAAGTGTAGCATTCACATTCAAACAATTCACATCAATTACCCATTCAAAGGGAAATATTGATAGTCGGTTATTGAACTATCAATTGATATGCACACATCACCGGTTTCCAAATAATTTTCCAAATTATTTATTTTCCAAAATATCTTTACAAGATATATTATTTCATACTTCAAAAATAAATCAATATTTATTTTTAAACAGATTCCACTTCCTTTATAAATTCCTTAGTGAATTTATAATTCCAAAATATCAATGAATATTCGATTTCAATTATTCATTTCAATTTTCTTTTCAATTTATCTTCAAAAAGATAAATTCTAAATATCACTTCATATTGGAAAACAATTCCATACTTATTTAATAAGTAATTCACAAATTTTATTTATTTTCAACACTTGGAAAATATTCAATATACTTAAATCGAAATTAAGTATATATTTCATTCTTTAAGGAAATCATTCACTTAAACATATTTATTTGGGCCAAAACGAATGTTACGTAAAACATCGTTACGACAACCCAAAATCACTAGTATAGGGATTCGAAATTAAAATAGGTATATAAATCCCAATACTATTCAAAACATTTCCTTTCGGAAATCATTTACTATAACAACAGTGTTATAGTCCATTATTTCCTTCTATTTCTCGAAAACGTCTATTTCAACAATTAATGTTGAAATCTATGGTTTCGAATCTCAACACCTTTTTAAAACATCGTTAGATCGTTTTAATTCTATTTGAAATATCACATTCAAAACAATTTCTTTAACATCTTATTCACTATTCAAAAACGTGAATATACTTCATTAACAATTTCATCCTTTTATTCATTTTATTTTAAAGTATTATTCACAGTCAAAAACGTGAATATAACTCCATGAATAAATCATAACAATTTACTTATCAAAATAAGTCGTTTGTGAATTTATAAAACAATGTTTATAAATTCCATTTCTATTTATTTATAAAAACTTCCTTTTTATAATTTCCATATTAACCTATTCCAGTTTATAACTAAATTATAAACTAAACGTTCATATTATAAGTTAAGTACTTATAAAACGATTATTTTACAAAATTGTTCTTTTTTAAAGACTTTCCAATTTATAAATCTTATAACTTATAAGATCCATTTATTTAACCAATCTATTCTTCAAATAATTTCACCAAATTTATAAATCTTACTATTTATAAATTTCTTTTATAACTTCACAGTTCATAATTCCATAAATTTCATTCATTTATGAAATTCATTTCCACTTCATTCAAACACTTATAAAAACTCGTTTTATAATGTCGACATTTCAATTTATAAATATCCATTTATAAATCTCTTGATATAAATCAATTTATATTATTCTTTAAAACGTCTTTAATCTCCTTTATTATTTCACCATTTTGATTCATAAAATAATTAAATTTCATGAATTCTATATTTAAACTTTTCACAATAATTCTAAAATATCTCGATTTAACTATTTTATAAACTCAATAGCATCATATTCTCAAAAATCAGTTTTTAACTATATTTCTCAAAAATCATAATTTTTATAACTTTAAAAATTATAACGTTTATTTATTTAAAATGAATCAATTCCAAAAATATTTTATAAACGTATACTTTCAAAAATCACTTTGAAATCATTTTAAAATTCCAAATTTGGCCCAATGATGCTACACACCAAATAGTCAATCACGACTACAACGATATCATATATCAATATGAAAATCCATCAAATATCAAAATATCTGAAATCAAATAAATACTGTTGAGGAATCCAGTTGGATCCCTCCAACCTGTTTTCCTGCATCCACAAACATTAGCACAATACCAATTTCGCTCCAGTACGAAATTATCGCGGTATATGTTCTTATTAAATATTATCCGCTTAATAACGGCGTAATAGAGTCTCATCCGCTAAACAAAAATGCGGAAAATCAATAACTGCAATATATACATATGCCAATATATATATATTGATATTATATATAATACCAATTTCACTGTTTATGAAATATTCGCGGTATATGTTTTTAATAAATAACATCCGCTTACTAACGGCGTATAATGTCTATTTTAACAATCAATAGATATTCAATCATCATTCAAACATGCATTCAAATATTTTAAATCTAACTATTTAAAATAAAATCGAAACTGATTCGATTGAGTGAGAAGTTCTCACCTTGATTTTAAATTCCGTTTTAGCGATTTATTTCGAATAAAATTAAACGGACGTTTAATTTTACCCAAAATTCTCACTAACTCCAAACGACTCCAAACCAACTCCATCGCGTAGTGCTCGTCCATACGATTCCAACGCTTCCTGTTTCGCGCAGTTTGGACCTCGTATGAAAAAGTTATGAATTATTGAAGTTTGTACACGATTTTATTTAATATTTTCAACATAAACTTTAAATTTTTAAACCCCAACTCATCTCAGCCCTTCAATCCATCACATGCAGATCTTGGCCGTCCCCCACTCTCCCTCTCCCTCACGTTTCTTCCCTCCAGGAACTTGCCGTCTTCATGAAACCCATCATGCTAAATTAGGTTTTAATTATGCTTCGCCTACGCTCGACGATACTCGATCAAACTACAGCCATTGCGAAGCACTCGACGCAAGCTACCTCCACCAGGAAGAGCTCGAAGCTCGGCCTCCCCCTTCCACCTAGAAACGCGCGCGCACCTGCAGCAAACGGCCCCACCTCGCTCCCCCTTCGACGCTCCAAACCACATCTCCACCGTACGGATCTGAAGCTCTTGATACGCTCTACGATATTGCTGTTGAACACTTCGCGTGAATGTCAACGGATTGTGAATGATTAAGGGAGAAGCGTGGGTGTTTTCTGGGTCGTTACAGTTTTGAAGTTTTGAAGTTTTGAAAATAGTTATACAAGTAAAATGTTATTTTGAAGTCTAGAAATATGACTTATAAGTTTAAAATTTGCTAAAATTGAAGTTCTATCGTTTCTAAAAAGTTATAATAAAATTTGGAATTTTATTAATAGCGTTTCCAAAAATGTTATGGTCTTATGACAACATTTTTAAATGTTGTTGTTTTTGAATTTAACTATGTTGAAATAACTAAATATCTATTACGGCATTTTATAAATGTTGTTGTTCCTGAACTAAACTATTTTGGAAACTATAAGCTACGATAGCACTTTTTAAATGCTGCCGTTACTATAATTTGGCGATGTTTTGAAATGATATAGATTTTAACAAGTTATATTTAAAAGTGTTAAATGATTTAACTTTTGGAATTGATTATTTGTGAAATTTAAGGAGTTTGAATATAATTTAATATTTAAATTTTAATTTCAAAGGAATTTAAATTGAATTTGAATTTAAGTAAGGTTTACTTGGTTATGTGTTAAATGGAATAAAATGTAATGAGATAAATGAATTTTGAATGAAATTTTGAAATGTATTTTATAATGATATTTGGAATAATAAATGAATAACTTATTTGATTTAAAAATGATATTTAAATTTGAATATTTGATTTTGAATTCAAATAATTATTTGGTAATGAGGTTTTGAAAGGAAATGATTGAAATAGTTTTGAATGATATAATCTTTATTTTGATAAAGAATGTGAATTTGGAATGATATTTGATTTTGATAAATGAATATTTGAAGTTTATATTAGTATGAAAGGATATTGTGTTTACTTGTAATTTGGGTTTATTTTAATGATATTGAGTTTATTAAGTAAATATTTCAAAACTAAATATTAGTAAATTGAATTAAGATATATATGAAATTATCAAATTTAGTTTTGAAATGAGGGATATTAAAGCTTTGAAATATACTTAAAATTGAGTAGTTTATTTTGTGGACCAAATCTGTATTTGAAATTGATAAGATTTGAAATGGTTTGTTGGAAAAGTGAATTAAATTGAAACTAATGGTTTGAATTGAATTAAGTTGGAAATTTGAAATTTGAGTTTAATTGAATAAATTTGTAAAATGTAAAGAATTAAAGGAATGTTTCATGATTTCAAATGTATGATTTTGAAATGTTATGATTTCCAAAGTGTAATAATTTCAAGTATTTTGGTTTCGAAAGAGTTATAACTTTGAAAGTAATATGATTTTTGAAAGACGAATATATGTTTGAAATGAAAATGATATTGTATTGATTTGAATATAGTTTTGAAATAAAAAATGGTTTTGGTTTCGAATATAAACTATTTTGAAAGGGATATAGTTTTGAAATGAAATGATTTAATTTATGAGGTATAAACTATTCTGAAATGACTACGACGTTATAATAACGTTTGGTTGTTAAAGAAATCGGAATCGGAAGTTGTCATACTCTCTGCCAACTCCGAAAACCACTTTAGCAACTGTGTACGCGGTGGAGATTCCAGAATGAAGTAGGATGGTGGCAATGATCCTATTGAGGTATGAACGTGGACCCGACTCCCATGAGTTGGCTTAAGGTGGCTAAAAGAGGAGCGATCTCGGGCCAAAAGTGGTAGCTCCTCTGGTCGGACACACTTCTTCGATACTATACTCTTGTGGTTGATTTGATGGCCATCCTCCAATTTTGATTGGGAGTGTGTTCTGAGGTGGGCGTAGTGGCTGCTACGTTACCACCATCCCGTGTGCGTAATTGGTATATCTATCCTGGCATTGCCTTGTGTGCCGTGTCACCTACCATAGGGAGCCTTACTACGAGTTTCTATTTGTGTCATACCTATGGAGTATCTTCTCATAGTCTCCCGATCAGGAGATATGCAGGTATTGTATAGACTATTGGCACTATTATGTGTTAAGGGCTATATAGGTAACCCATTAACGCTATTTTAAAGTAAGTTTATTTTACTATTAGACATTATTATAATAACGAAATATTACTACATAGTAAATAGTTTAACGAATCCTTAAAGGATGGACGATCCCAAGCATCCTTTAAGTTACTGATACATTTTTGTTACTGTTCACTTGAGTTGATTTACAGTTCATAAGTGTTTATGTCCTGACTTGAGTGTTTTGTGTTTTGCTTTACGCTCGAGTCAGACTGAGTGATTCAGCATTCAAGACTCACCTTCGGAGTTGGAGTTTTGCTTGAAGATCCAGCCATCTATTTTGCTTTTAGTATCCAGTGATTTTAGTGATGTATTCTGATTTGTACCTGATGAATCCTGTTACTCTTCCATTGTATCTTGTTTAACTCTGATGTATCTTATATATATATAGTAGCTTCATGAAGTACTTTCTCTTTTACTTCCGCTGCATTATTATTTACTCTGTGTCGGTGATCTATGATTATTTATTTACTGTAAATTCTGAGATTTGCCAAATTTTATTTACAACGCGGTATTTTGAGCAATTCAAGTCCGACATGTACGGATGCGAATGGTTGAAAATATTGGGTCATTACAAACCTATACCGTATTGATTACTACATTGGTTGCAAAGTTAAATTTACTTCGTCATCATGCTTCAAATGTTGACTTGATATTGTTACTGCTAAATTTTATCCAGGTAAACTATAACCAAAAATATGATTCTGTTAAGCATTTTTTTTACTCTTCATTACACTTACAAGTGTATGTCATGCAAGATGTGAACATGCGTTGTAATGACCCGCTATTTTGGACCATTCAAATCGACAATAAAACCATACATGTCCGACTTGAATAATTCAAAATACCATATTGTTAATTAAAATTTGGCAAAACTTAAAATATACAGTAAATAAATCAATCACAGATCTGTAACGCCTGGGAATTTTCGACTTTCGAAAATTCGACATCGACACTCCCTTTATCGACTGCCGAGAAATCGAAGGCCGAAAACCGAGAAGTTATGGGTTTTAAAAAGAATTTAAGAACAGAAAGAGAGAGAAGAAGAGAAAAGAAAGATAGAAAATAGAGAGAGAAAACAGAGAATTTGAAAACTAGAAGATAGAAGAATTTTAAAATAGAACGGACAGAAGAAAAGAAACAACAGAACAACAACAGAATCTCACAATTCGCAGCGGAACAACATATAATAATAAATGAATAATCTTTAAACAAAGAACTATATCAGTTATTACATTTCATCACATTATATTACATTACATCAAATCATCAGAGTGTACAACAACAACAACAAACAGTGCAGCGGAAAAAGAAATACTATATAAACTAGTAATACGCCATGCCAATCCATCTTGCCTCCAGCAACTCCAGAATATCCTGATAAACCTAACTCTTAACTGCCCGTGTGGAAATTGGTGGGCACCCAGAGTTTAGGAAGGAAAACAATAAACTCCGAGTCAGTCATGTGACTGGTGTGAGAACTCAAAACAGTTTATTTATCTTTAAAATCAAAAATAGAGGAATATTTTAAACTCAATTCGCAATGCTTTTAAAAATGAGACTACCATAAGACCTCCCACCACACACACAATGCAAACGCAGACTTGGAGGAGATTTCTTCTTATGTTAGTCAAAGATGCTTGATACGTATTTAAAATAACATTTGATATTATTATTAGTGCATAGTGTAGAACAAATCCTTTCGAAAGTAAAGATATAAATCATAGCCAGCATAGGTACCATTATATTATGCCTACTATAGCTACCTCCTGAGGAAGCAGGTTCTACAACTAAAACCGTACAAGTCTCGTATTGTTTCTTTGGATTTCCAACGAATGGTCAGGCTAAGGAACTTCCTACTGCCACATGGAAACGCCTCTGGCTGGACGTCCCCGAGAACTTAACCAGCTCTCTGCCAACACAAGGCCGGGTTACCTTTATCACTAGGTAACTACTACACGAATATGGCATCCCCCGGTCCCATCGGACCTTTAACCGAGCGCTCGTCACCAACAACACCACACAGAAAAAGATATAGTGTATCAACATGAGTAAGTATCTGGGCTCCATACCATGATACCACCCTTTCCAGAAGGAAATGCACATACCCTAAGGGAGCTACCCCTCATAACCTTGCCGCATCTTTCCTGTTTTGACCATTAACGGGATGTGAGGCTCGATGAATTCACGTCCACAAAAACACACTTTGTACAAAAAGTCGTGCTTTGGGTCAACAAATGATCAACACAATGATCACTAAGATAGACGATCAAATAAATGATCCTATCACAAATAATCAACACAATGATCATTTCAGCAACACTCAGCATGTCACATTACCAAAATTGGGAATATATCGCTGATAACTCCAACTATATAACCTTTGAGCTCGTACGTCTCAAAGAAGGGTGTTAAGCAAAGAATAAATTCTCCGCCACCAACAGAAATATATTTGAAAGAAATCGGCTTTATATCTCAACTTGTAATGTCAGGCATACAATCCATACAAGTCTGTTCCGGGCTCGAACAGAACCGAAGGCACTTCTTACGAAGCCCTTGCAATACGGGTATTCACAATCCCGATCGAATTTCCCATCACTTAGGAGATCTCTATACCAGGAGCTACCCAGTGCAGAGACAATCGATAGGTCATCCTATCGCTCTCGCAAATACCGGTCTTCAACACCGATCTTCAAATGCAATTCACAACGACGTATCACATATTCGGAGTGGGTTATACGACCCCATGGTCCTTTCCCGGTTAACCCGAATAGTGAGCGCTTATTCAAAAATAAGTGTGGCATTCAAATTCAACAATTCACATCAAATACCCATTCAAAGGGAAATACTGATAGTCGGTTATTGAACTATCACTGGATATGCATACATCACCAGATTCCAAATAATTTTCCAAATTATTTATTTTCCAAAATATCTTTACTAGATATATAGTTTCAACACTTCAAAAATAAATCAATATTTATTTTTTTAACCAATTTCACTTTCACATATAAATTCCATAGTGAATTTACTTTTCAAAATATCATGCATATACAATTTCAACTATCCATTTCAATTTATCTTCAAAAGATAAATTCTAAATATTCACTTCATATTGGAAAACATTTCCATACTTATTAAAAATAAGTAATCGACAAATCTTTTTATTTTCAACCTTTGAAAATATTCAATATACTTAAATCGAATTAAGTATATAATTCATTCTTTAAGGAAATCATTCACTTAAACATATTTACTTGGGCCCAAAACGAATGTTGCGTAAAACATCGTTACGACAACCCAAAATCACTAGTATAGGGATTCGAAATTAAATAGATATATAAATCCCAATACTATACAAAACATTTCCTATCGGAAATCATTTACTATAACAACAGTGTTATAGTCCACCATTTCCTTTTATTTCTCGAAAACATCTATTTCAACAATAAATGTTGAAATCTATGGTTTCGAATCTCAACACATTTAAAACATCGTTAGATCGTTTTAATTCAATTTAAACATCTCATTCAAAACAATTTCTTTAACATATCATTCACTATTTAAAAATGTGAATAAACTCCGTTAACAAATTTCATTCTTTTATTCATTTTAATTCAAAGGATTATTCACTATTCAAAAATGTGAATATAACTCCATTAATAGGTTATAACAATTAATCTTATCAAAATAAGTCGTTTGCAAATTTATAAAACAACGTTTATAAATTCCATATCTATTTATTTATAAAACTTCCTTTTTATAAATTTTTAACTTAACCTATTCCAGTTTATAACTAAATTATAAACTACAAGTTCATATTATAAGTTAATTACTTATAAAACGATTATTTTAAAAAATCGTTCTTTTAAAGACTTTCCAATTTACAAATCTTATAACTTATAAGATTCATTTATTTAACCAAATCTATTCTTCAATTAACTTCACAAAATTTATAAATCTTACTGTTTATAAATTTTATTTATAACTTCACAGTTTATAATTCTATAAATTTCATTCTATTATGAAATTCATTTTCACATCATTCAAACACTTATAAAAACTCGTTTTATAATGTCAATATTTCAATTTATAAATATCCATTTATAAATCTCTTAATATAAATCAAATTATATTATTCTTTTAAAACGTCTTTAAATTCCTTTATAATCTCATCATTCTCTTGATTTATAAAATAATTAAATTTTATAAATCCTATATTTAAACTTTTAATAATAAACTCAAAAATCCAGTTTAAACTATTTTATAACATCATTAGTTCATTTTTCTCAAAAATCAGCTTTTAACAACATTACACAAAAAATCATAATTTTTATAACTTTAAAAATTATAACGTTTATTTATTTAATATGGATCAATTCCAAAAATAAAGTATATTTTCAAAATCACTTTTAAAAACATTTTAAAATCCCAAAATCTGGGTCCAATGATGCTACACACCAAATAGTCAATCACGACAAACAACGATATCATATATCGATATGATAATCCATCAAATATCAAAATATCTGAAATAAAATAAAAACTGTTGAGGAATCCAGTTGGATCCCTCCAACCTGTTTTCCTGCATCCAAAAAAACATTAGCACAATACCAATTTCGCTCCAGTACGAAATTATCGCGGTACATGTTCTTATTAAATATTATCCGCTTAATAACGGCGTAATAGGGTCTCATCCGCTAAACAAAAAATGCGGGAAATCACAACTGCAATATATACATATGCCAATATATATATATTGATATTATATATAATACCAATTTCACTGTTTATGAAATATTCGCGGTATATGTTTATATTAAATAACATCCGCTTACTAACGGCGCATAATGTCTATTTTAACAATCAATAATTTACAGTCATCATTCAAACATGCATTCAAATATTTTAAATCTAACTATTTAAAATAAAATCGAAATCTATTCGATTGAGTGAGAAATTCTCACCTTGGTTTTAAATTCCGTTTTAGCTTTTATTTTGAATAAAATTAAACGCGCGTTTAATTTTACCCGAAATTCTCACTAACTCCAAACGACTCCAAACCAACTCCATCGCGTAGTGCTCGTCCATACGATTCCAACGCAACCGAGTTTGCATTTTTTCGACCTCGTATGAAAAAGTTATGATTTTTACAAGTTTGCACACGATTTTTATAACTTAATTTACAACATACTTAAACTAATTTATACCCTAAGCAATCCAGGCCGTGAGATCTGCATCCAAGGGCTCCCCTCCATCTTCTACACCACGCGCAAGCTACAGGCTTTTGCCGTGCAAAAAGAACCCAACCTCCATCGATTAGGGTTTAGCTTTGCCACCTCCTCGAGCGACTATACTCGATCACGCAACCACCATGACGAAGCTCTTGAACCCCCCTATGCTCGGCCCCATCCTTGGCCAACTCGGCCCCACCATGTGCCTAGGAAAACGTGCCAAACCTGTAGCAAACGGCCCACCATAGCTCCTCCATCGTCGCTCCAAATTCGATCATCACCGTATGGAATCGAAGCTCTCGTCGAGCTCTTCGACTTTCGTGTTGGGCACTTCGCGTAATTCTTTACGGATTGAGAGAGATTAATGAATGAAAGAGGATGATTTCTGGCCTTAGGTTATATAAGTGGCGGCTACAAGTTTTTAGGGTTAGGGTTTTAATTTTTTATCAAATTATGAAGGCAAGGGGTCTATTTATAAGGAACGAGCGACACTATTCATCCCGGAAATTCCGAACTCCGATTTAGACGCCGTAACCAGCGTACCTAGGGTTTATCCCGCGTTCCGGACACAATGGAACAGGTTTCGGAAGCTAATTCGGAAGTATGTGCGAGTTATGGCTGAAAACGTTCGATTTAAATTAAACCGATTTAAGTCGATTTCTAGGCGTTTTAATTTGTACCGGACAAACGGTAAATCCAAACGACTTGAAATTTGAAACCTTACAATAATATCACATTACGGATCCGATGAAACTGGTTTCGTCGAAATCCGAGACTTTTTGAAAAATGGCTATTTTGACTCGCCAAATTTAAATTAAAAATAATTCGATGCGTTTCGAGCTGCCACGATCAAACGATAACTCCGATTGACACGAAATTTGAAATCCGGTAATAACTAACTATTACGGATCCAATGGAACTGGTTTCGTTCAATTCCGAGACTGTTCAAAAATTGGCTATTTTACAGTCGATTATTAAATATTAAAATATTCAATTTTCACAGATTAACTTTTAATTCGATTTTAAAAGTTCTAAAATATTTCTATAACTCCTGTATGATTAAAAAAAATTTTACAAATCATTTTCAATCATATTTAACTCAATTTCCAATTATTTCCATAATTTAACGTATTAAATTATCGATTTAATTATCCAATTAAATCCAATAATTCAAATAAAAATTTATTTGACTTAAAAATTCACTTATAAATATTTAAAATTAATTAAATATTCAAATTTAAATTATTAAAAATTCTGGGTCGTTACAATCTTTCCCCCTTAAAAGAATTTCGTCCTCGAAATTATAAGTAAGAAAGGTTACAGAATTTATTAACTTTCCAAAATTTATAATTAAACTTCTTATAAATCCTTTACTAAGTTTTCATATCATACTTAGTTATCTTTTCAAAAACAATTATATCATTTGACTTTCAACTCTAAAACAAAGTTTAAAGTTTCAAAATTTTCCCAAATTTTCTCAAATTTTTTCTAACGCCTTAAATTTTCGAAAAAATTCGCCATGTCTCCTTTGCGCGGCTCGATCCGAAAAAAAAAATGACAGTATATATATCACAAATATACATCTCATCAAGTAATGAGGCATCCCGAAGGGAAAAAAGTGTAAAAGTACGATATTTAATCCGAGATATGTACCTTATATTTTATTAGCAAGCATATACGGCTAATATAGCGCAAAAGCGAACTCCAAATGCGAAGCAAACGCGATCCGCACCTACTAAACACTCAACAAACAACATGAGAACATGCACATATGCAAATAATCTCAATATACAACATATAGCAACATATCAACTATATATGTCACATAGCAAATGCAACAATAGCAATATACATTCAACCATCAACCAACTACATCCATAACCAATAATATTCATTCATATTCTCATTAATATTCAATGAAATGGTTTCCACTTTAAATCATATTTGATTCATTAACATTGGATTTTTATCAACATTCATTCTCAATTCAATTAGTTTACATTCACTAATTAAATCCAATTCACATTCAATTTTATTCAAATTTATCTACTTTCAATTTGAATTCAATTTCATAGCTTTAAATTTCACTAATTCACTTTCATTAATACTTAATGAATTTTATACAATCAACTAACAATCATATAACAACCAATGTATATCAATTACAACCAAATTTCCTTTACTTAAATTCATCTTGGTTTAACACCATCACTTTCAATTGATTTAATTAAATTGATTTTCATTCACTTATTCAACTTCCAATAACATTAGATTTTAATGAATTAACACTTTCATTAATTATTCCATTCCAATTTATTCACCTTCAATTGATTAACATTCAATTTATTCATTCAATTACAAAAGTTGAATTTAATTTATATAACTCAAGTTCACCTTTATCACTTTTATTTACAACTCATATTCATATAATTTTACTTCTTATATATATAAGTTTATTTCACAATTGTAAATCACTTTAATTATAATTCAATTCTTATAATCCTTCTTCTTATACAATTATTCTTTTATTTAGATTATTCAAACAACCTAACAATCAACTTATATACACTTTAATAATTTTGAAAAATTATTCCTTTATATATAAAATATAATCAAGGCAAAATTATTCATTTACCCAATTTAAAACAATATCGTGTCGAATTGTTCTATTCAAATGTTTAGAAACCCCTTCGGCATAGTTTGACTGACCGTGTTGACGAAGGTTCATATACCACTCAATAAACCAATCATCACAATATAAAACAATTTTTATATTCACTAACAAATACGCTCTCATATCTATTATTACTCTCAAACTCATTCTAGAGTACTGCTGACTCTATCTCTAATGAATTATACCCAACAGAACCATGGTTCTCGCTTAACCAACAGAGCTCTGATACCAAATGTAACGCCTGGGAATTTTCGACTTTCGAAAATTCGACATCGACACTCCCTTTATCGACTGCCGAGAAATCGAAGGCCGAAAACCGAGAAGTTATGGGTTTTAAAAAGAATTTAAGAAAAGAAAGAGAGAGAAGAAGAGAAAAGAAAGATAGAAAATAGAGAGAGAAAACAGAGAATTTGAAAACTAGAAGATAGAAGAATTTTAAAATAGAACGGACAGAAGAAAAGAAACAACAGAACAACAACAGAATCTCACAATTCGCAGCGGAACAACATATAATAATAAATGAATAATCTTTAAACAAAGAACTATATCAGTTATTACATTTCATCACATTATATTACATTACATCAAATCATCAGAGTGTACAACAACAACAACAAACAGTGCAGCGGAAAAAGAAATACTATATAAACTAGTAATACGCCATGCCAATCCATCTTGCCTCCAGCAACTCCAGAATATCCTGATAAACCTAACTCTTAACTGCCCGTGTGGAAATTGGTGGGCACCCAGAGTTTAGGAAGGAAAACAATAAACTCCGAGTCAGTCATGTGACTGGTGTGAGAACTCAAAACAGTTTATTTATCTTTAAAATCAAAAATAGAGGAATATTTTAAACTCAATTCGCAATGCTTTTAAAAATGAGACTACCATAAGACCTCCCACCACACACACAATGCAAACGCAGACTTGGAGGAGATTTCTTCTTATGTTAGTCAAAGATGCTTGATACGTATTTAAAATAACATTTGATATTATTATTAGTGCATAGTGTAGAACAAATCCTTTCGAAAGTAAAGATATAAATCATAGCCAGCATAGGTACCATTATATTATGCCTACTATAGCTACCTCCTGAGGAAGCAGGTTCTACAACTAAAACCGTACAAGTCTCGTATTGTTTCTTTGGATTTCCAACGAATGGTCAGGCTAAGGAACTTCCTACTGCCACATGGAAACGCCTCTGGCTGGACGTCCCCGAGAACTTAACCAGCTCTCTGCCAACACAAGGCCGGGTTACCTTTATCACTAGGTAACTACTACACGAATATGGCATCCCCCGGTCCCATCGGACCTTTAACCGAGCGCTCGTCACCAACAACACCACACAGAAAAAGATATAGTGTATCAACATGAGTAAGTATCTGGGCTCCATACCATGATACCACCCTTTCCAGAAGGAAATGCACATACCCTAAGGGAGCTACCCCTCATAACCTTGCCGCATCTTTCCTGTTTTGACCATTAACGGGATGTGAGGCTCGATGAATTCACGTCCACAAAAACACACTTTGTACAAAAAGTCGTGCTTTGGGTCAACAAATGATCAACACAATGATCACTAAGATAGACGATCAAATAAATGATCCTATCACAAATAATCAACACAATGATCATTTCAGCAACACTCAGCATGTCACATTACCAAAATTGGGAATATATCGCTGATAACTCCAACTATATAACCTTTGAGCTCGTACGTCTCAAAGAAGGGTGTTAAGCAAAGAATAAATTCTCCGCCACCAACAGAAATATATTTGAAAGAAATCGGCTTTATATCTCAACTTGTAATGTCAGGCATACAATCCATACAAGTCTGTTCCGGGCTCGAACAGAACCGAAGGCACTTCTTACGAAGCCCTTGCAATACGGGTATTCACAATCCCGATCGAATTTCCCATCACTTAGGAGATCTCTATACCAGGAGCTACCCAGTGCAGAGACAATCGATAGGTCATCCTATCGCTCTCGCAAATACCGGTCTTCAACACCGATCTTCAAATGCAATTCACAACGACGTATCACATATTCGGAGTGGGTTATACGACCCCATGGTCCTTTCCCGGTTAACCCGAATAGTGAGCGCTTATTCAAAAATAAGTGTGGCATTCAAATTCAACAATTCACATCAAATACCCATTCAAAGGGAAATACTGATAGTCGGTTATTGAACTATCACTGGATATGCATACATCACCAGATTCCAAATAATTTTCCAAATTATTTATTTTCCAAAATATCTTTACTAGATATATAGTTTCAACACTTCAAAAATAAATCAATATTTATTTTTTTAACCAATTTCACTTTCACATATAAATTCCATAGTGAATTTACTTTTCAAAATATCATGCATATACAATTTCAACTATCCATTTCAATTTATCTTCAAAAGATAAATTCTAAATATTCACTTCATATTGGAAAACATTTCCATACTTATTAAAAATAAGTAATCGACAAATCTTTTTATTTTCAACCTTTGAAAATATTCAATATACTTAAATCGAATTAAGTATATAATTCATTCTTTAAGGAAATCATTCACTTAAACATATTTACTTGGGCCCAAAACGAATGTTGCGTAAAACATCGTTACGACAACCCAAAATCACTAGTATAGGGATTCGAAATTAAATAGATATATAAATCCCAATACTATACAAAACATTTCCTTTCGGAAATCATTTACTATAACAACAGTGTTATAGTCCACCATTTCCTTTTATTTCTCGAAAACATCTATTTCAACAATAAATGTTGAAATCTATGGTTTCGAATCTCAACACATTTAAAACATCGTTAGATCGTTTTAATTCAATTTAAACATCTCATTCAAAACAATTTCTTTAACATATCATTCACTATTTAAAAATGTGAATAAACTCCGTTAACAAATTTCATTCTTTTATTCATTTTAATTCAAAGGATTATTCACTATTCAAAAATGTGAATATAACTCCATTAATAGGTTATAACAATTAATCTTATCAAAATAAGTCGTTTGCAAATTTATAAAACAACGTTTATAAATTCCATATCTATTTATTTATAAAACTTCCTTTTTATAAATTTTTAACTTAACCTATTCCAGTTTATAACTAAATTATAAACTACAAGTTCATATTATAAGTTAATTACTTATAAAACGATTATTTTACAAAATCGTTCTTTTAAAGACTTTCCAATTTACAAATCTTATAACTTATAAGATTCATTTATTTAACCAAATCTATTCTTCAATTAACTTCACAAAATTTATAAATCTTACTGTTTATAAATTTTATTTATAACTTCACAGTTTATAATTCTATAAATTTCATTCTATTATGAAATTCATTTTCACATCATTCAAACACTTATAAAAACTCGTTTTATAATGTCAATATTTCAATTTATAAATATCCATTTATAAATCTCTTAATATAAATCAAATTATATTATTCTTTTAAAACGTCTTTAAATTCCTTTATAATCTCATCATTCTCTTGATTTATAAAATAATTAAATTTTATAAATCCTATATTTAAACTTTTAATAATAAACTCAAAAATCCAGTTTAAACTATTTTATAACATCATTAGTTCATTTTTCTCAAAAATCAGCTTTTAACAACATTACACAAAAAATCATAATTTTTATAACTTTAAAAATTATAACGTTTATTTATTTAATATGGATCAATTCCAAAAATAAAGTATATTTTCAAAATCACTTTTAAAAACATTTTAAAATCCCAAAATCTGGGTCCAATGATGCTACACACCAAATAGTCAATCACGACAAACAACGATATCATATATCGATATGATAATCCATCAAATATCAAAATATCTGAAATAAAATAAAAACTGTTGAGGAATCCAGTTGGATCCCTCCAACCTGTTTTCCTGCATCCAAAAAAACATTAGCACAATACCAATTTCGCTCCAGTACGAAATTATCGCGGTACATGTTCTTATTAAATATTATCCGCTTAATAACGGCGTAATAGGGTCTCATCCGCTAAACAAAAAATGCGGGAAATCACAACTGCAATATATACATATGCCAATATATATATATTGATATTATATATAATACCAATTTCACTGTTTATGAAATATTCGCGGTATATGTTTATATTAAATAACATCCGCTTACTAACGGCGCATAATGTCTATTTTAACAATCAATAATTTACAGTCATCATTCAAACATGCATTCAAATATTTTAAATCTAACTATTTAAAATAAAATCGAAATCTATTCGATTGAGTGAGAAATTCTCACCTTGGTTTTAAATTCCGTTTTAGCTTTTATTTTGAATAAAATTAAACGCGCGTTTAATTTTACCCGAAATTCTCACTAACTCCAAACGACTCCAAACCAACTCCATCGCGTAGTGCTCGTCCATACGATTCCAACGCAACCGAGTTTGCATTTTTTCGACCTCGTATGAAAAAGTTATGATTTTTACAAGTTTGCACACGATTTTTATAACTTAATTTACAACATACTTAAACTAATTTATACCCTAAGCAATCCAGGCCGTGAGATCTGCATCCAAGGGCTCCCCTCCATCTTCTACACCACGCGCAAGCTACAGGCTTTTGCCGTGCAAAAAGAACCCAACCTCCATCGATTAGGGTTTAGTTTTGCCACCTCCTCGAGCGACTATACTCGATCACGCAACCACCATGACGAAGCTCTTGAACCCCCCTATGCTCGGCCCCATCCTTGGCCAACTCGGCCCCACCATGTGCCTAGGAAAACGTGCCAAACCTGTAGCAAACGGCCCACCATAGCTCCTCCATCGTCGCTCCAAATTCGATCATCACCGTATGGAATCGAAGCTCTCGTCGAGCTCTTCGACTTTCGTGTTGGGCACTTCGCGTAATTCTTTACGGATTGAGAGAGATTAATGAATGAAAGAGGATGATTTCTGGCCTTAGGTTATATAAGTGGCGGCTACAAGTTTTTAGGGTTAGGGTTTTAATTTTTTATCAAATTATGAAGGCAAGGGGTCTATTTATAAGGAACGAGCGACACTATTCATCCCGGAAATTCCGAACTCCGATTTAGACGCCGTAACCAGCGTACCTAGGGTTTATCCCGCGTTTCGGACACAATGGAACAGGTTTCGGAAGCTAATTCGGAAGTATGTGTGAGTTATGGCTGAAAACGTTCGATTTAAATTAAACCGATTTAAGTCGATTTCTAGGCGTTTTAATTTGTACCGGACAAACGGTAAATCCAAACGACTTGAAATTTGAAACCTTACAATAATATCACATTACGGATCCGATGAAACTGGTTTCGTCGAAATCCGAGACTTTTTGAAAAATGGCTATTTTGACTCGCCAAATTTAAATTAAAAATAATTCGATGCGTTTCGAGCTGCCACGATCAAACGATAACTCCGATTGACACGAAATTTGAAATCCGGTAATAACTAACTATTACGGATCCAATGGAACTGGTTTCGTTCAATTCCGAGACTGTTCAAAAATTGGCTATTTTACAGTCGATTATTAAATATTAAAATATTCAATTTTCACAGATTAACTTTTAATTCGATTTTAAAAGTTCTAAAATATTTCTATAACTCCTGTATGATTAAAAAAAATTTTACAAATCATTTTCAATCATATTTAACTCAATTTCCAATTATTTCCATAATTTAACGTATTAAATTATCGATTTAATTATCCAATTAAATCCAATAATTCAAATAAAAATTTATTTGACTTAAAAATTCACTTATAAATATTTAAAATTAATTAAATATTCAAATTTAAATTATTAAAAATTCTGGGTCGTTACAAGATCACAGAGTAATATAATGCAGCGGAATAGATAAAGAATAGTAGTTTATGAAGCTACTATATACCTCAGAGTTAGAAATAAAATACAACCGAATGGTTCAAATGCAGTGAAGTCTCCAATGCAACATATGACTTCTCTGAACCAATCAACTGGATGAATGAAGGAATAGATAGCTGGATCTTCAAGCAAACCTCCAACTTCGAAGGTGAGTCTCAAATGCTGTATCACTCAGTGTGACCCAAGCGTAAAGCAAAACACAAAACACTCGAGTCAGGATTAACATTCTTATATCAATAAATCCAACTCAAATGAAATATCAACTGAAATACAAGTAACTTAAACGATGTTTGGGATAACCATCCTCTAAGGATCTGTAGAACTATCTACACAGTAGAAATATACACTATAACACCGTGGTCATTCCCATTTATTTATACTTCAAAACCAAAATATCATTTTCATTGGATATATAATTTTTTCTAACTTTTTCACTTTCAAAGTTACGATCCAATTTACTAAATTTCCAAATTCCAACCTAGTCAAATCTCAATTTAAATCAATTTAAATTCAACCTAATTTCTAAATAACCATTTCACATTTTTTGATCTCAAATTCCGGATTTGAAATCACAAAATACCCTTTTTACATTTCAATATTTCAAACCTTTAGATATTAAATGTTTCAAACTAAATTTTATTTCAATTCAGTTTTCTAAATAATACATTCAACTTATATTGATTCAAATATAGATCTGAAACACCAATTAAATTCTAGTATAGTTCAAAGCTTTAATATTCTACATTCCCAAAGTTCAATTTAACAGTTTCATAAAGATCTTGTTTTAATCAAATTATTATTTAGCCTTGAATATTTCCTCCTTAGATTCAATATTATTTAAGTAACCTGAAATTTCCCTTTTACTCAATATTTTCTTTAATTAATTTAAATGAAATATTCATTAAATCTCTTAAATCAAAAATCCACTTATAAATCATATCTTTTGAATTCCCCATTCAATAATTCCAAATTGATTAAATTAATAAATCCTTATTTAAATATCATTTTTAAATAAACCCAAATTTATCTCCCAATCTTAATTATTCAATTTATTACGAGAAATTCTATTTGAAATATAGATTTACAAAATATGCTTAACCATATTATATGTATTAAATCAATCTAATCTAAATCAATTATTTCT
This sequence comes from Allium cepa, assembly GCA_030765085.1. Classification (NCBI taxonomy): domain Eukaryota; kingdom Viridiplantae; phylum Streptophyta; class Magnoliopsida; order Asparagales; family Amaryllidaceae; genus Allium; species Allium cepa. The sequence continues at coordinate 326,537,955 of CM060931.1, read as the reverse complement.
ACTAAATCTATATATAAAATTTCCATTTATATAATATCTTAAGAATCAATATTTATTAAACCATATATTACTTTCCAAAATCATAGAAATTATTTTCAAAATAATTATGGACCAACGGTGTCTGTATATATTTCCTATCATATGGTAAAGTGCTACGGATATTTATCATTTCAATCCGTACACTATATATATACGGGTGGATATCGTTTCAACCCGTAATCCCAATTTCAATTAAATGAAAGTCGCTTGGGTTTATCATTTCAACCCATAACGATTTCTCCTATTCTAAAGTCTGTTCGGGTATATATCATTTCAACCCATAGTGATTTCTATAGTAACAGGGAACTTGCCAAGTGATAACAGGTATGAAAATAATAATAATAACAATAGGCATATATCATCAAAATAAATATAAACAAATAGGATATGGTGTCATATCCCATAGTGAACAGTTACAGATAATAGCCTAAATATAACAATTTAAATAACTACAGCAGCATATTTCAATTGTCGTTTCAATTGAAATCAAATTTAATAAATAAAAGAACGTTAATCGTGAGTGATTGCACACCTTTCGACGCTAGATAGATTGGACAAAGAATTGAGCTACGCTGGATCACGATCTAGACATCGAACAAATCCAAACAAAATTTTCAAAGCGAAGCAAGATTGGCACGAATACGATGGACAACTGATATATAGAGATCGATGAAAATAGATCAGAAACTACTTTATGTAGACCGAAATGAAATACAAATATTATTCTATTATGCTACTCTCTTAACCAATATTAGTTTTGAAACGCATTAAAATTACATATACATACATACGTTTTCAAACAAACGCAAATAATAGAAAACTGCAAAACTATGTTTAAAACCAATATTAACATAAAAAATTTATAATCATATTTAAATCAACATTTAAGTCAACATTCCACATTATTATTGTTAAGACCAATATCGACTTTTCTTAATTTGTTGAAACACTACACACCTTATACTTGATATAAATTTACCTTTTGCAAAATATTTATAAGAAAGAGAAGGGCGAGAGCACAGCTCCATCTTAATTTAACAATTTAAATTCCAGTACTTTCTTTAATATTAAAACAGGCTTCAGGCATTTCTTACATGTTAACACTTACATTAAACTTTCTTTATCATCTTAAAAATATCACTGTCAAATTTTAACCCATATAATCACTAGTATAAACTTACATTTTAAAACAACAAATCTTAGATCTTATAAAACTGTATTTGTATAATAATTCATCTCTGGACAGACACACAAACTAACTTAAAATATATTATACTATATATTCTCCCCAAAATTTTATAACTCTACAACTATATTTCAAACAACAGAAGGAAATTTCAACCCATGCAAACTCTACCTATATATCAAACTTATGTTTTATAACTTACTGTATATTAATATGTTTATAAATGTATACTGTCCCACAATATATATATTATAAAATTAACACCTTTTTATAAACAATACAATATAAAATTAACACCTTTCTTTTTTTTTATAAAAATCTTACATGCTGTAACATATATGCAGACTGCTAAACATCTTACATTATATATAAACAGTATGAAATAACCCAATGTATATTCAAAAGTCATACTAAACAAATTTCAATAAATACTCATATAAAACAAACCATAGAACAAATGCAAATGTTTATAACTTTATATTTAATGTATACTTGCGCTGCACTATATAAACATACTTATAATGTAAAATATATACTTGAAGCATGTTATGCTTAAAATAAAGGAAAAGAAAACGCAATATAAAAAATAAGAAAACAAAAGAAAAGGAGGAAAAAGAAGAAGAAAAAGAAAAGAAATAAGAAGAAAAAAAAAATTAGTGCAGCCATTTACCTACAGAAGAAGCTTCACACGCAAGAGAGGAGAATGAAGATCTATTGATATGGAGTAGGGTATGTACGAGTGATTTGTATTTATAAGAGAAGCCTCACATTGATAGAGTGGAAAGAAATTTTGTTTAAAGTGGCAAGAAATAAAGATAGTAATGGCTAGAGGAAATTTAGGAATTTATTCCTATAATTTAAGGAGGAAAAAAAAAGAAAGAGGAAATAAATTAAAACAAATATATAAAGATTAAATGCTGGTGAACAGAGGAAATAAAATGAAACAAATATGTATATAAACATTGAATGCTGGTGAAAAGAGAAAATAAATTAAAACAAATATGTATAAAGATTGAATGCACATGAATAGAGAAAATGAATTAAAACAAATATGTATAAAGATTGAGTGTTGGTGAAAAGAGGAAATAAATTAAAACAAATAAGAAGAGAATGGATTGATTTAAAGGAAAGGCAATGGATGGTTTAGAAATAAATAAATGTAAAACGTATACGTTTTAAATTTCAAAAAGGAAAGAAATAAATACGGGAATGGCAACAGATCTTGCAAGCAGGGAAATAACGTAAAAAGAGGAAGAGAAAGAGGCGTATAAATGAATGGTAAATAAATTTAGATTTCAAATGAAATAAATGGAACGGCAGAGATTAAAGTATGGATGTAAATTCAGGAATAATAAACAGCAACGGTTATATGTCGATTAAGAAAAATAATTAAAACAATTAATGGCTTAAATGGGGCAGCATGTTTCAAAATTTTGAAATGCAAAAGAAACATACACTATAAATATAAAGTTTTCAAAAGCAAAAGAAACGTAAAGCTGTCCATTGATTCATCAAAACGTTATTAAGTAATAAATTGAAATGAATATAAAAATAAAAGTAATTGTAATGGTCAATAGTTGATTTAGCTATACACTTAAAGCAATAAATTTTTGTTTGTTTGTACAACACAAAATGAGTTTTGAAAGTCAAGGATATAAAAATGGATAGAAGGAAAGAAATCAGGAAATTTTGTGAGCAATAGCTTTCTAAGGAAAGGTAGGCTTACATTATATATACATGCTGAGATGATTAGGCACGTTCAAAAAATTTGAAGCAAATGAAGGAATTGGAAATAAATATAAAATGAAAGAAATTTGAAAAGTCCGTAGCTATGATTTAGCCAAAATTTATTAAAGCCATTTACTAGGAAGGTTGGAACCGAAATAATAGGGAGAGGAAGGCACATTAAATTTGATGACAAAGTTGTGTTCAGATCTATAAGCAAGTTGTTTATATATTATAGGCCTTATGAAAGCGAGGGAAGGAACAGATGCTACTAGCTTGATGATTTGAGATTCTTTCGAGCGTTAAAAACAAAAATAAAGGGAGACCAGAATAAACGCACCACCATAAATATAAATATACGCTTCAATTGCAAAAGAAACGTATAGAGAAAATTATGGATAGTGGGAAAAGTAAAGTCAGTGCACGAAACTACAAGGAATAATAAAAGCAAGGTCGATGATCTCAAATTTATTAATGGTTACGAATGGAAAAGTCTACCTGAATTGGAAAAGTATTAAGCAATAGAAATCTTTAACGGTAGTAAAAAGAAACCGTTACGCACTGATTCAGAAATCAATTAAAGCAATTAATAGCTTGAATTGGACAGCACGTTTTCTCAATTAAATAAACTTCCATAAAATTATTTGAAAATTTACAATCTTCTATATTTAAATATACGTATTCTAAATATATAAATATTTTATTTAAAAATTCAATTATTATAAGATTTCACAAATATTCAATTAAATACGTTATAGAATCAATTAAAAATTGTTAAAATTTTCCGGGTCGTTACATGCGTTCACATGATGTAGAGATAATATATGAATAATTAAAAGGCTGTTTATGTAACTTTGAAGATAGTTGAAATGACGAACACTAAAGATGTGTAGGGATATTAATGTATTTCATGGGACCGGGTTTGAAATTGTGTGTTCTAACTATTAATGGTAGAGACACGACTGATTTCTCTTCTACATTATCATGACAATACATCTAATAAAGGCTAAACCCTGATTAGGCTTCACATATACCAAAAAATGTTTATATGACCAAAGTCATATTATCTTTGATCATGAAGCTAAACGTCAATCCGTATTTATTTATGAATAAACATTTTGGTTTTTCTTAGGATAGTAGAATAAACATGCAAGCTTAAGACCAAGTACTACCTAAAAGACTGGAATTTCTTTTTATTGTGTAAAGTAAACTTATACAAGTTCAATTAAAAAAGTCATATCTAGAAATGAAGACTACACTAAACAATAATCTGATTTGATAAATAGAGTTTAAATGTACTTGATAAACAAATTTAAAATTGTGTTTTTAGTTACTATTTTCTAGATGGATGCTATATGTAGTGTGTCAGCAATTAAAACTTCTATAATTTAAAAGCAACGGTAGGAATATTGTTAACAAAAAATATATTGGAATTAACAAACTTGCATACGAATAACCACATACCTTAAAGTTTGATCAATTTTCAAGTTCTCAATAAATATTATTCTTGTCCAATTATATTTATACTAAGCTAGGAGTGATTCGGTTCTCCACTTGAATGCTACGTTTTAGACTTGTTCTAGTCCTATCGTTGTCAGACTATGATCGAAGATCAAAGTCTTGATAGAATATAAGGAAAAAAACAAAGACGGTGAAATTTCCAATTTTTTATGTGGTTAAAAAATGTACATAATATCGATCTATCTCAACAAAATTATTATATATCTATTTTGAAATTCCTAAACTAAATATATTGACCTTTTTATAATGAAGCTGTCTCTCCTGAAAATATATCAGCATCATATGATTTTAATACATTAGAAGAACAAAATGAATAAAACTAAATAAAATTGATCATGTATACAGACCTAGAGAAAATTACACCATGGTCGCATCGGTACTCACGAGTGCCATAAGTTTTCGAATGAGCCTTCCAATCAGACTTAACTGCATACTTTTTAGAGAACCTATCGCACTTCCACGTTTTCTCACCGTGCTTCCAGCAAAAATGATTTTTGATCCCTGTAAAAACTCCCAATGCACATGTTGGGTTGTGATGTACGCATTGTTTTCAGGGCAAACGTATGCGTGTTTTCTTGGTTCTTTGCCGCTCCTTTGCTTAAGTTTCCATCGAAGGTTATGGCCTCTTCTATGTAGCTGCAGGTTTTGATCTTTTTGAAACCCCTTTCTACATACTTCACATAAGAACCTATTTGTGGCCATTAGTGTTTATGGAGATAATGCTATCACTTCTACCTCTAGATTTATAACATAAAATTATCTATAGTTTAGTCACATATATGCATATAAATATATGTGCATGCATATACATATAAATATACCTGGTGTTCCTGGAAGATTTCTGATGCAGCGCACCATGCACCCTATAACTACGTTAAGTCGTCAGGCTTAGGTCGCCAGCGACCTAATGTGTTAAACCTTAAGTCGCTCAAGCGACTTAGTGATGCAACGCGACATTCCTTAGGTCGCGAGATCAAAACTGCTGCAGAATTCGTGAAATCAAGTAGGTCGCGAGCTTCCTATGTCGTGAGTTCATTAAGTCACGAACCTCCTTATGTCGTGAATGCCAATAGGTCACCACCGTGTATTTTAAGTCGCTCCTGATGCTGAAGCCTTAGGTCGCTCCTACCTTATGCCGCTCCTTTCCTTAAGTCGCTAAGTCACAAGTTCCTGAAGCTGGGCATTGATGTTAGGTCACTGAAGCTCATGTCTTATGTCGCTGATGATAAGTCGTATATTGTTGTATTTTCTTACCTCATATGTCGTTAGGTCGTGATGTTGTGTATGTTGTTGTGTTGAAACTTGTACTTGTCATGTTGTTAAGTCGCATGTGAATGTAAGTTGTCAATCGTGATGTTAAGTCATCTGTACTGTTAACTCTTGACTTGTTAAGTCGTAGGTCGTTGAGGTTAGGTCGCGTCTGCTAGGTGGTGTACCTGTGTGTTGTAAGCCTATAAATAGGCGAGTTGGGTCATTTGTAAAGTGGTTGATTTTGAATAAACTTTTGTTTGAGTGCTTTGTGCCTCTTTAAAATTGGAAGTTGAGTGTTATCTTCTTTCTCCATTTTCGGTTATTCGCGTGCGCTCGAATCAACAGATTTGAAGCCGATTCACGAAATCTCGTGCGCGAGATCAACGTCGAAGAATCGTAGATCTTCTAACACGGTATCGTGCGCGATCAACGTGTTAAAGATAGCTAGAATCCGGTATCTCTTAAGATCAGCGGATTTGGGCATTTACCCTTGGTATCATTAATCCATCAATCCATATTTGATTCATTCCATCATTGTTTTGTTGTTGTTACTTGCATTTGAAGTAATCCGCTGCGTCAATTGGTATCAAAGTTAGACTTAGCCAATCATAGCTAAGCCGAGCCTATTAGGAGCCGAGTTGAAGTGTTGGAGTTTGAGCCGAGCTATAAGTTGGAGGCATGCATCACTTTTGTAGATCAAGGCTGAGAATTAAAGTTAGTTTGGATTTGGTTGATGATCATGCCATCGAGAAGAGCTAATCGATTTTAAAATGTTGAAGATGTGTATCGTAGACAAGAAGCTGAGCAAATGGAACAACGTATCAATGAAAAGTTTGATGAAGGTATTTGGAAGTTAGAGAAATTGATGAATGACATGAATCAAAGTCAAAGGAGAGGGTCACCAATCTCAAACCATGGAGGAAACAGGGTTTTGCCATCGGTTTCGGAAGCGAGGAGGGTGTCACCATAATCTTTTCGAGAAAGAAGAGAATCATCAGTTTCAATGAGACGAGGATACCATGAATACAGAAATGAAGAGAGAAGAACTCCACGTGAGTTTGGAGATGAGCCATATCGTAATGCTGAAAGACATAGTAGAAGAGATATGCATGATCGAAGAGATGTTGAGGGTCGAGATCGATATCGAAGTACATTTGATTATGATGAAGATGGTGATAGAGGTAGTGTTCATTATCGAGATCGAGACCAAGTACGAAATCAATATCGCGATGTAGAAGATGATCGTCGATGGGAGTCGGGGATGAAAACGTAGATTCCAGAATTCAAAGGGGGAATGATAGCGAAAGAGTTTCTGGATTGGTTATCAAATGTTGAGGAAATTTTTGACTTCAAGGAAGTACACGAGCATCGTAGAGTTAAGTTGGTTGCTACACGATTGAGGGGAAGAGCTATGGCATGGTGGCAACATAATAAACTTACACGGGAGAGAATGGGGAAGTCGAAAATTGTTTCATGGAAAAAGATGAAGAAGTTGATGAAGGCCACTTTCTTGCCTTATAATTATCGGTCTCTTATGTATCAGCGCTTACAGAATTTGAGACAAGGGACAAAGTCAGTAAATGATTATACAGATGAGTTTTATCAACTAATTGCTAGAAATGATATCATGGATACGGAGGAACACTTGACAGCTAGATTTGTTGGAGCATTGAAAATGCTAATTCAGGATATGGTGAATATGTTTGATCCAAGATCCATTGCTGAAGCACACCAGAAGGCTCTAGCTTGAGAGAAGCAAGGTAGAAGAGGAGGTGGTGTGTTTACAAATTTTAACAACCAGAACAAGGGGACTAGTAGCAATACTTATGTTTCCAAGGCTATTAGTAAACCGATTGTCAATGAAGTTGCTAAGACGAAGGTCAACAACAATTTCAAGTGTTATAACTGTCAGGAGTTTGGTCATAAAAGCAATGAATGTCCGAAGCCTAAGTAGCGAGTGATGGTTGCTGAGGTTGAGGATGAGGACGCAGAAGTAGAATGTTCAAATTCACCACAAGTTGAGGAGGAAGACGAATTATTGGCGGGAGACGAAGGATATTTTTTAATGATGAGGAGATCTTGCTTGATGCCAAAGAAGGAAGAGGAGACTAGCTGGTTGAGGAGTAATATTTTCCAGTCAATGTGCACTATTTTGGGAAGGGTTTGTAAGTTTGTTATCGATGCAGGAAGTTGTGATAACATCATCTCTACAGAAGCTGTAAAGAAGTTGGCGTTAAAGATAGAGAAGCATCCCAAACCCTACAAATTAGCATGGTTGAGGAAAGGTGGGGAAGTGAAAGTTAGTCGAAGAGCTTGTGTAACATTTTCCATTGGAAAGAAGTATAAAGATGAAATTTGGTGTGATGTGGTAGATATGGACATATGTCATTTGTTGTTGGGGACGCCGTGGCAATTCGATAGAGCCGTGCAACACGATGGAAGGACTAACTGCTATAGTTTCATGTTCGAGGGCACTAGAATCATTTTAGCTCCTAAAAAGCAACCACAAAGTGAAAGCAAGTTGGAGGAAATCGAAGAACTAAAGACTCTGTTATCTTTGAAGGAGTTTGTCAAAGAAGTAGAGGATGGAGCTGAAGTATTTCTGTTGATTGGACGTGAAAGTAGTGAAACAGTTGAAATTCCTAAAGAAGTTATGCCAGTGTTGAAGGAATTTGAAGATGTATTTCCTGAATAATTACTGAAAGAGTTACCACCGTTGAGAGACATACAACACCAGATTGATCTTGTTCCGGGAGCTGTGTTACCGCATAGACCACATTATAGAATGAGTCCTAAGGAGCACGTAGAGTTGAGAAGGCAGGTGGAGGGGTTACTTGAATAAGGGCGCGTACAAGAAAGTTTAAGTCCTTGTGCAGTACCAGCTTTGTTAGTGCCAAAGAAGGATGAAACTTGGAGAATGTGTACAGATAGTCGAGCACTAAACAAGATTACAGTGAGGTACAGATTTCCGATGCCTAGATTGGATGATTTGTTAGATCAGTTGAGCGGAGCTGCTATCTTTTCAAAGATTTATCTGAAGAGTGGGTATCATCAGATTCGAATTCGACCAGGGGATGAATGGAAGACCGCATTCAAGACACGGGAAGGGTTGTATGAGTGGCAGGTCATGTCGTTTGGTCTTTCGAATGCACCTAGTACTTTTATGCGAGTGATGAATCAGATCTTTCGACCATTTATTGGAAAGTTCGTGGTGGTATACTTTGATGATATATTGATATACAGTGGAAGCACAGAAGAACATCTACAACACTTGCGGGAAGTGTTGATGATACTTCGTTAGGAGCAATTTTACGCGGCAACAAAGAAGTGCATGTTCATGACACACAGTGTTTTATTTTTGGGGCATGTGTTGTCCAAGGAAGGAATCCATGTAGACCAAGGTAAAGTTGAAGCGATCAAGGATTGGCCACAACCCAGGACTATAACTGAAGTGAGAAGTTTTCGTGGGTTAGCATCATTCTACCGAAGGTTTATTCCACATTTCAGTAACGTGATGGCACCAGTGATAGATTGTATGAAAGGAAAGCAGTTTGTGTGGACTGAAGAGGCTGATTCTGCTTTCCAACAGATCAAGACACTCTTGACTACAACACCGATTCTTAGATACCCGGATTTTCAGTTGCTCTTTGAGCTAGATACTGATGCTTCTAAGGTTGTAATTGGTGGAGTATTAAGTCAGAAGGGTCGTCCAATTGCTTATTTTAGCGGGAAATTTTCTGGAGCCAAGACAAGATACAGTACCTATGACTTGGAGTTCTATGCTATTGTCCAAGCCATAAAGCATTGGAGACACTATTTGTTTCATAAAGAGTTTGTGTTATATACGGGCCACGAAGCGTTGAAGCATTTGCAGGGATAGGATAAGATTGCAACCGGACATGCTTCATGGATCGCATACTTGCAACAGTTTACATCTGTTGTAAAGCATAAGTCAGGAGTTACAAACCGTGTGGCAGATGCATTGAGTAGAAGAAATCATTTGTTGACTACGATGAGAGTTGAAGTGACGGGTTTGATGTACTTCTAGAATTGTTTGTTGAGGATCCTTACTTTGCTAAGATTGGGGATGAAGTCGAGAAAGGGAAGATGGATGATTATCTATTGGTAGATGGTTTTCTATTCAAAGGAAATCAAATATGTATACCAGAGTGCAGTTTGCGAATGAAGATTGTGAAGGAATTGCATGAAGAAGGTCATGTGGGAAGAGATCGTACCTTGTAGTTGATTTCTCAATCATATTTTTGGCCTTCCATGAGGAAAGAAGTTGAAAGATTTGTGCAGAGATGTCACATATGCCAAGTTTCCAAAGGGATAGCTACGAATGCAGGATTGTATATGCCATTTCCCGTGCCTACTAGACCATGGGTTGATATTAGCATGGACTTTGTTTTGGGTTTGCCAAGAACTCAATGAGGGAATGATTCTATATATGTTGTGGTGGATAGATTTTAGAAGATGGCACATTTCATAGCTTGTAAAAAGACCGCCGATGCAGTCCATGTTGGTCAATTGTTCTTTAAAGAGGTTTACCGACTACATAGGCTACCTAAGACCATTGTTTCTGATCGGTATACTCGATTTCTAAGTCATTTTTGGTTGAGTCTGTGGAAGATGGTTGGGACTAAGCTGAATTTTAGTAGCCCCTATCATCCACAAACAGATGGGCAAATGGAAGTGGTGAGCAGATCTTTGGGAAATTTGTTGAGATGTCTTGTGAAGGATAATTTGAAGAGCTGGAATATGAAGTTGTGTCAGGCAGAATTCGCACATAATCATGCTGTTAATCGAAGTACTGGATTCACTCCATTTCAAGTAGTATATTCAGCAATTCCGAAAGGACCGTTGGATTTGTCGATAGTTCCACGTCAGAAAGGAATTGTTAAACAAGCTTGTGATTTCGTGAATGAGTTGCAGGAATGTCATAGGATTGTTCACGAACGATTGCTTAAGTCAAATAAGAAGTATAAGCAACTGGCAGATAAGAAACGAAGGAGTGTGGAATTCAAAGAAGGTGATTTTGTTTACACAGTATTGACGAAAAATCATTTTCCAGTTGGAACTTACAACAAATTGAAAGATCGAAAGATTGGTCCAGTAGAAATCGTGAAGAAAATCAACGATAATGCTTATCGGTTGAGATTGTCGGACCATATCCATATTGCAGACATTTTCAACGTTAAACATTTGATTGCGTATCATGGGGATAAGCTTGTCGAAGAAGAGGAAGGTGCGAATTCGGGGTCGAATTCTTGTCAACCGGGGGAGGATGATGTAGCGCACCATGCACCCTATAACTACGTTAAGTCGTCAGGCTTAGGTCGCCAGCGACCTAACATGTTAAACCTTAAGTCGCTCAAGCGACTTAGTGATGCAACACGACATTCCTCGGGTCGCGAGATCGAAACTGCTGCAGAATTCATGAATTCCATAGGTCGCGAGCTTCCTATGTCGTGAGTTCATTAAGTCGCGAACCTCCTTATGTCGTGAATGCCAGTAGGTCGCTCCTCCTTATGTCATGAATGCCAGTAGGTCGCTGCCGTGTATTTTAAGTCACTCCTGATGCTGAAGCCTTAGGTCGCTCCTACCTTATGCCGCTCCTTTCCTTAAGTCGCTAAGTCGCAAGTTCCTGAAGCTGGGCATTGATGTAAGGTCGCTGAAGCTCATGTCTTATGTCGCTGTTGATAAGTCGTATATTGTTGTAATTTTCTTACCTCGTATGTCGTTAGGTCATGATGTTGTGTATGTTGTTGTGTTGAAACTTGTACTTGTCATGTTGTTAAGTCGCATGTGAATGTAAGTTGTAAATCGTGATGTTAAGTCATCTGTACTGTTAACTCGTGACTTGTTAAGTCGTAGGTCGTTGAGGTTAAGTCGTGTCTGCTAGGTCGTGTACCTGTGTGTTGTAAGCCTATAAATAGGCGAGTTGGGTCATTTGTAAAGTGATTGATTTTGAATAAACTTTTGTTTGAGTGCTTTGTGCCTCTTTAAAATTGGAAGTTGGGTGTTATCTCCTTTCTTCATTTTCGGTTATTCGAATGCGCTTGAATCAACGGATTTGAAGCCGATTCACGGAATCTCGTGCGCGAGATCAACGTCGAAGAATCATAGATCTTCTAACACGGTATCGTGCGCGATCAACATGTTAAAGATAGCTAGAATCCGGTATCTCGCGAGATCAACGGATTTGATCATTTACCCTTCATATCATTAATCCATCAATCCATATTTGATTCATTCCATCGTTGTTTTGTTGTTGTTAATTGCATTTGAAGTAATCCGCTGCGTCAATTTCTCTTTCTTTTAATAGCGTGTTGAGTTGAATCGTGGCATGTGTTTTGGAGCATGGCCAATGATATAATTTTTTTAATGGAAACCAATAGGAAGAAGAAGAAGAAAGTAAAGGGTAAAACAATATGAAGAAATTGGATTGTTAACTACTAGTAGTGTCTACTGGTCTTGTCAAAAACTAATAGCAAATGAATTAATCAATTAACAATTGAAAGCAAATACAATCCTTGTTAATGTAAACCAGTGGGCATTATAACACTATGCTGAAAGTGACAAAATGGAAAAAACATGTAATTTCCTTTTATAATAGGTCTGGCCTATAGCACTTGTAAGTTGTAGCTAGAATTTAAGTAAAATCTTTCCATTCTTTCCTGCAAACATGCAGTTCAATTTATGCCATGAGTCCGTTCTTTCTAGTTAGTAATTGCAGAACCAGAGCAACAAGGTAATGAGAGTATCAACTTTGATGATAAAAATCTTTTTATCAAAATTCTCTGATCAATATATGCAATATAATTGGTCTAATTGCATATATATATTAGAGCTACATAGAAATATACAATGAAACAAGGATTGAAGCTCCATATATGTTGTTGATCTCCCATGAACAGGAGCCCTAAAGCTTTGATCTTCCTTTAACATGGTATGTATGCTTATCAACCTCTGTATCCTTTGCACCACCATATAGTGGTTGTTGATTTTTTTTCTTTTTCTTCTTTTTTGGTGCAATATTTATCCATTTTCTTAATTATTCTGATCTTATGCAATGGCTTACGGTTTGACTTTAATTTTTTTTCTTGATTATTCATTTTGTTTACTATTTTATGTTAGTAACTGAGTTGATGATGTTTTATGACGACAACCTTATATAGTTATTATACTTTACTTTATAAAATATATACTAACATTTTCATATAGATAGATATATATATATATGTATATAGGAAGTATATGTAGGTATTATCGAAGACTGATCAGTATAAAGACTCAAGCATCAAGATGAAGATTAGAGATTCAAGATTCAAGACTCTAGAGAATCAAGATTTCAAGATCACAAGATAAGTGTCTAGTATTTTGTTAAAAATTCATAATAGAACTCTCATCTTTCTTCCAATTTTCTTTTGGGATGGAACCCAATTTCTATCGAAACCAGTGGCTTACAAACCCACGAAAAGTAGCTTACAAACCTACGACAAGTGGCTTACAAACCCACGAAAATCAAAATCATTTAAACTACTTTGTACAAGTTCTCGAGTCCTATGGAGGAGCTCTGTAGGAAGGTTCTTGCAATTTCAGTTTGAATAGATTTTTCATAATGTTTTTAAATCTGTTTTTCAAAATGTTTTAGCTTTCAAAATCATGTTTTCAAAAATGTTTTCAAACTTTGTTTTAGCCTTGAAATATTCCTCCATTCTGATTTTAAAAACTTCTATTTTTAAAACACCAAAACTTATTCTGATTTTAAATATTACTTATATAATTGACGGTCTATATCAATTATATATATATATATATTTAAAATAATGTTTTATATTCATTCTCTATCTCAAAATATTGTTTAAACACTTTATTTTGCTTCAGAGAAGTTTCAACTTGTTTTAAATTCAAATGCTTTTACAAAACAACATCTCTACAATTTTGAACTGAGGGATGTCGACATATGGGGATACCCCATGTCGACATGGTGACAGTTGGATTCAAAATTCAAATTTCAAAAGAAGTGTCCATTCGTTCAAAAACCTTTCGCCAATGGTTATGACTGTTGTGCATCTATATAAAGGCTTCCAAAACGAATTTTTTAACAACTAATTTTCTTATTTTCTTCACTCTTTCTTCTCCACCATTCCATATCCATAAAACTTCATATTTTCAAGATCGTGCCATCATTCTGCCAAATTCTCAATAGGAAATCATTTAGATACTCTCTCTATTTGATTCTCCATCATTCTACTAAAGATCAAAGTGCTATTCAGAGTTATAGGATCAATTTGTATTCAAAATGTCCATAGAGTCTATCCATTCAAAAGGATTGTTATTAGAAAGTATTAGGGTGATCTTGTGTCCCGAAAATCAAGAGAGTTTACCCCAGACTCGGAGATAGGAGGGTTCCTCAAGGCCTTAGAAATTGAGGGTTGTGATTTGGATATTGTCTTATAAAAATCTGTACAAAGGATATTGCCTTGGTGCAGGACGGATGTAGGAGGATTCCGAACCAGTATAAAATCCGGTGTGTTCTTTCCTTTTACTTGCTTTACTTTACTATTTGCATTTGTTATATGTTCTGTGATCATTCTGTGTTAGAATTCTGTTTAGATTTGTGTTGAAGGTTTTAATTTAGTCATATAGTTCATATATTCTTTAAAACACTATTCACCCCCCCTCTAGTGTTATTTCTGCCTTAAGATCCTTAATCTGCATCCCCAACAATTGGATCAGAGCATTGGTTTTCATTGTTTTCATAATTTGAAACTTGAAAAATATAAAAATGGCATTTTTAGAAAATTGCGTTAAAACTGTTTTGAATATATGCATTTCATCAAAGTTTCATAAGTCTGCATATAGTTATTTTGAAAAATCAAGTTATCTACCGAATTGGTGTGTTATGCAGGAACAGACATATTATATGGTTTTTGACGAATCAACACCCAATGGACAAACTGTGCAAATTGAGAAAGATAAATGGATACTTGATAGTGGCTGTTCAAGGCACATGACTGGAAATCCTGAGATACTCAAGGACATTACTTATCAAGATGGTCGATTAGTCAATTTTGGTGACAACTCTAAAGGATATGTGGTTGGCGTCGGCAATGTCGGTAACTCAAAAACTTTACTTATTTCTGATGTTTTATTAGTTAGGAACTTAAAACATAATCTGCTTAGTATAAGTCAACTTTGCGATAAAGGTTTTAAAATTAACTTTGGAAAAGATAAATGTCACATTGAAGATGATAGGTCTAATATAATTTTTGAAGGTATTAGGAAGAAAAATATTTATATCCTTAGTATGAAAATTTTAAATGATAACCTATGTCTTTTGGTTAATACAAGTGACCCTTGGATTTGGCATAAAAGATTTGGCCATTTGAATTTCAAATTATTATCTAGGCTATTAAAACTTGACTTAGTTAGAGGTCTATCCAAGTTAAACTTTAAAGTAGATAGTATTTGTGATGCTTGTCAATTAGGAAAACTTAAGAAAAGTTCATTTGAATTAAAAATGCTATTTCTACCTCTAGTACTCTAGAATTACTTCATTTAGATTTATTTGGTCCATCTCAAGTTCAATCAATTAACCATAGTAAATATGTTTTTGTTATAGTAGATGATTATTCAAGATATACTTGGACAATCTTTTTAAAACATAAAAATGATGCTTTTGAAATATTTAAAAACTTTTCTAAAAGAATTCAAAAACAACATTCTTTCAAAATTATAACTATTCGAAGTGATCACGGTGGTGAATTTGAAAATGAAAATTTTGAGAATTTCTGTACTCAGAAGGGAATTACTCACAACTTTTCATTTCCAAGAACTCCACAACAAAACGGAGTAGTAGAACGTAAGAATAGAACGATTCAAGAGTGTGCTCGTACAATGCTTTCTGATAGTAATTTACCTAAATATTTTGGGCTGAAGCAGTTGCTACAGCTTGTTATATATTAAATAGAATTTTAGTTAGACCATTAACAAATAAAACTCCATGTGAATTACTTTATAATAAGAAACCTATAGTTGCTTATTTCAAAGTCTTTGGAAGTAAATGTTTTATACTTAATATAAAAGATAATTTAGATAAATTTGAACCAAAAGCTGATAAAGGATTCTTTATTGGTTATTCTAATAGAAGCAAAGCATTTAGAGTTTTTAATTTAAAAACTGATACTATTGAAGAAACTATGCATGTATCTTTTGATGAAAATCTTAAAGATATTGTACAAATAGATGATGAAGAAGATTTTATAAATTTAAATCAATCTAATGAAACTATTAGTGAAATAAATCAACCTAATAAGAGATTTAAAATATCAAAAAATCATCCTATAGAAAATGTTTTAGGAAATATTGAATCTGTAGTAAGAACTAGAAATCAATTAAGTAGTATGAGTAATGTAGCCTTTATATCAACAATTGAACCTAAAAATCCAAAGGAAGCATTGTCTGATGATTCATGGATTCTTGCTATGCAAGAAGAATTGAATCAATTTACCAGAAATGATGTATGGGAACTTGTTCCTAAACCTGAGGATAAAAGTATAATTGGAACTAAATGGGTTTATAAAAATAAAATGAATGAACTCGGTGAGGCCGTAAGAAATAAAGCTCGTTTAGTCGCGCAAGGTTATTGTCAAGAAGAAGGAATTGACTATGATGAAACCTTTGCCCCCGTAGCAAGATTAGAAGCTATAAGAATTCTACTTGCTTTCGCTAATTATAATAATTTCAAATTATATCAAATGGATGTTAAAAGTGCTTTTCTAAATAGTTTTGTAAAAGAAGATGTTTATGTTGAACAACCTCCACTTTTTGAGGATAATAAATTTCCAAACCATGTATACAGGTTAAAGAAAGCTCTATATGGTCTAAAACAAGCTCCTAGAGCCTGGTATGAAAGACTAAGATCTTATTTACTTCAATCTGGTTTTGAAATTGGTAAAGTAGGTACAACACTCTTTATTAAAAGAAATAATCAAGATATTCAACTGGTTCAAATATATGTAGATGATATAATCTTTGGATCAATTAATAACATAATGAATAAAGAATTTTCAGATATAATGACTAAAGAATTTGAAATGAGTCACATGGGAGAATTAAGCTTCTTCTTAGGGCTTCAAATTAAACAACTAGAAAATGGAATCTTTATAAGTCAAGAAAAATATGCTAAAGACTTAATCAATAAATTTGGTTTAAGCACCTCTAGTGGGAAACCAACTCCAATGTCAACAAATGTAGGTTTAAGTAAAGAAGATAAATCAAAAGATATTGATCAAACTTTATATAGGGGTATGATTGGTTCGCTACTTTATATAACGGCGAGTCGTCCTGATATTATGCATAGTGTTTGTCTCTGTGCAAGATACCAATCACAACCTAAAGAAACTCACTTAAAAGCTGTTAAAAGAATTTTAAGATATGTAAAATGCACTTTAGATTATGGTTTATTTTATCCTAAAAATAATACTTTTGATTTAATATCATATAGTGATGCTGATTATGCTGGTTGTAAATCAGACCGAAAAAGTACAAGTGGAACTTGTCACTTTCTAGGACATTCACTGGTTTCCTGGTTCAGCAAAATACTGTTTCCTTGTCAATAACTGAAGCAGAGTATATATCTGCTGCTCTGGCCTGTTCACAAGTCATATATATGCAACAAACTTTAAAATATTTTGGAATTAACATAAGTAAATCACCAATATATTGTGATAATACTAGTGCAATAAATCTATCTAAAAATCCAACTCATTATGCTAGAACTAAACATATTGATATAAGACATCATTTTCTTAGATATACTATAACTAAAGAAATAATAACTCTAGATTATATAAATACTGAAAAACAAATTGCTGATATATTAACTAAACCGTTAACCGAACAGAATTTTACTAAATTTAGAACAGAATTAGGTATTTGTTCAAAATCTGAAATATAAAATAATATAATACAATAATCAATAAAAATTCAAAATAAAAATTACACTTTTTCTGAAAGACATGTCGACATGCCCAATCCCCTGATGTCGACATACCCAACCAAAATTTGAAAATAGAATTTCCCTCCAAAGTAAGTTATTTGGTTATTTATCTATTTATTTCGTTTTCTCTCCTCTTTCTTCACTATATTCTCTGTAAATAACTTCTGAAACAATAAAATAATGGCCTCCTCTTCTACTAATGAACCCACTTCACCCACATCTCCTCATTCTGGTCCATTTCAATGATCTACGCACGCTCGAGTGATCAAATTGCAAGAGAAGATGAAAGATATCCTTCAATTGTTGACTGAAATTCAAGTAAGTCAACTTAGGATGGCTAGAGAACAACAAAGGCAAGGGAATATTATTAGGAATGTACAAAAATTCCTTATGGATAACAGTACAAATCCTATTAATATTGAAGACTCTTCACAAGCCATGGAATCAGGGGAAGAAGAACCTATGGAAGAGCCACAAGAAGACCAAGAGGAAGATCAACCTTTTCCTCAACCCGAAGTCCCTATAAATGAGGACGAGAGCATTATTTGCGTTGGTGAGATCCTTGTTGATACTAATGGAAACATAATTGAACAACGTGGAAAATTTTGTCTCCACTACCCCAATTGTTCGATTCATAAGTCTCCTATAGTTAAGGATCGCCATTAAAGCGTACTTTCTTTTTTATTCTTTGTTTTACATTGTTCTGTTTGTTCGTGTTTATGTATATTCTTATATATGTCGTAATAACAAAAATGTGTTCACTTATACTCATTGTTTCATGCTTGTTCTATACATATTATTTGTTCATACTAATCATTCTTGAATTCTTAAGTAGTTAATAGTTTTTGTTGATGACAAAGGGGGAGAAAGTTATAAAATATGTGCTTGGTGTAAGGAGGAGTCATGGAATAAAGGGGAGTTGTAGTTATATGTGCTTGGTGTAAAGGGGAGTCATGGAATAAAGGGGAGTTGTAGTTTTAAGAAGAAGTCACGTAGTAAGGGGGAGTTATGGAGAGTTATGGTATGGTAAGAATATTTTATAAATAAAGGTTGTCATCATCAAAAAGGGGGAGATTGTTAGGAACTGAGTTGATGATGTTTTGATGACAACAACCTTATATAGTTATTATACTTTACTTTATAAAATATATACTAACATTTTCATATAGATATATATATATATATATGTATATAGGAAGTATATGCAGGTATTATCGAAGACTGATCAGTATAAAGACTCAAGCATCAAGATGAAGATTAGAGATTCAAGATTCAAGACTCTAGAGAATCAAAATTTCAAGATCTCAAGATAAGTGTCTAGTATTTTATTAAAAATTCATAATAGCACTCTCATCTTTCTTCCAATTTTCTTTTGGGATGGAACCCAATTTCTATCGAAACCAGTAGCTTACAAACCCACGACAAGTAGCTTACAAACCTACGACAAGTGGCTTACAAACCCACGAAAATCAAAATCATTTAAACTACTTTGTACAAGTTCTCGAGTCCTATGGAGGAGCTCTGTAGGAAGGTTCTTGCAATTTCAGTTTGAATAGATTTTTCATAATATTTTTAAATCTGTTTTTCAAAATGTTTTAGCTTTCAAAATCATGTTTTCAAAAATGTTTTCAAACTTTGTTTTAGCCTTGAAATATTCCTCCATTCTGATTTTAAAAACTTCTATTTTTAAAACATCAAAACTTATTCTGATTTTAAATATTACTTATATAATTGACGGTCTATATCAATTATATATATATATATATATATATATATTTAAAATAATGTTTTATATTCATTCTCTATCTCAAAATATTGTTTAAACACTTTATTTTGCTTCAGAGAAGTTTCAACTTGTTTTAAATTCAAATGCTTTTACAAAACAACATCTCTACAATTTTGAACTGAGGGATGTCGACATATGGGGATACCCCATGTCAACATGGTGACAGTTGGATTCAAAATTCAAATTTCAAAAGAAGTGTCCATTCGTTCAAAAACCTTTCGCCAATGGTTATGACTGTTGTGCATCTATATAAAGGCTTCCAAAACGAATTTTTTAACAACTAATTTTCTTATTTTCTTCACTCTTTCTTCTCCACCATTCCATATCCATAAAACTTCATATTTTCAAGATCGTGCCATCATTCTTCCAAATTCTCAATAGGAAATCATTTAGATACTCTCTCTATTTGATTCTCCATCATTCTACTAAAGATCAAAGTGCTATTCAGAGTTATAGGATCAATTTGTATTCAAAATGTCCATAGAGTCTATCCATTCAAAAGGATTGTTATTAGAAAGTATTAAGGTGATCTTGTGTCCCGAAAATCAAGAGAGTTTACCCCAGACTCGGAGATAGGAGGGTTTCTCAAGGCCTTAGAAATTGAGGGTTGTGATTTGGATATTGTCTTATAAAAATCTGTACAAAGGATATTGCCTTGGTGCAGGACGGATGTAGGAGGATTCCGAACCAGTATAAAATCCGGTGTGTTCTTTCCTTTTACTTGCTTTACTTTACTATTTGCATTTGTTATATGTTCTGTGATCATTCTGTGTTAGAATTCTGTTTAGATTTGTGTTGAAGGTTTTAATTTAGTCATATAGTTCATATATTCTTTAAAACACTATTCACCCCCCCTCTAGTGTTATTTCTGCCTTAAGATCCTTAATCCGCATCTCCAACATTTTATTCTCCTATTTTTGCAACATATTTACTGTATGATCAGAACATATGACCATATTCCAACAGTTATGGCTATTAACTAACATAACGATGAGATGTCCAAATCTTTATTTGGATGCTCAAGGTCCGAAGTCATTAAGATTTGATCTTGTAAATCGTTAGAATTCAATCGCAAATAACAAATATATATGGTGTTATCACACTTAATATTAAAGCATTCATAATGCAGTTTATATTCATGCACGATTTATAAGTTATGCATAACAAACTGTACATATGATGTTTAGCAGGTACACTTTAATAATTTCGCAAGATTAATAATGATTCCACATTTAGGTGATGTACAGACTATATAGCCATATATCTCATTCTATAAATGGAACATTGAAGTGGAAGATGCTACATAAGATATAATTTCACATGGAGAGCGTCAACATCGAAATTTTCTTCCGCCTAAGAAAGGAGGATGGATCACATTTCCCTTCTTAGTAGGTCACTCTCTTCAATTCCCATTAGATTCATATATGATATATAGCCGATAAGCTTATATGTTATATGATATAATAAAAAAAACTGTCTGCCATATTGTAGAATATGGAATTCTCCTAATGCAAAAATCATGTACGTCAATAGGAACAATGTTTTGTTTATCTATATTTTCATATGGAGCAACAAGCAGTTTGATAGTGTACCTGATAAAAGGATTCAATGTGAAAGGCATTAATGCAGCCCAAATCAACAATATAGTAAACAGGTGCACGTGCCTGGCACCCGTTGCTGGTGACATCATCTCCAATTCCTTCTTCGGTTGCTATCCTGTTATTGCCTTTTTCACTTTCTTCTACCTTCTGGTATGTGATCTTCTTATTCAAATATATATTTTCCTTAAAAAAGTTGGTCGTATGGGAGCAAATTAATTCAACAACACCAAAAACTAGGATGTGTTCTTCAACTGGTACTTTGTGGTTTCTTATATTGCAGCAGTGACTGGTGCAATGTTATAAACTCACTTATTTCTTTATTACCTCTATCTCAGATGGTTATACACACACACAATTTGAGTTGTCGATAGAGGTGAGTTGATTCTGTAGGCATACAATAAAAAATCAATATTAAAAGAGGTATTTTATTATTTACTAACCTGATTCTTATAATTTAGCTTAATTTTTATCACTTGTTTTCTATACTTTCAATCCAACGGAGAACCAAAGTTTCAAGATAATATAAGAATATTTTACTATAAGACTAAATAAGTCAACTAAGTTTTTAAAATTTAAGTAAGTTAAATAAGTTTGGTACATATCATCTATGCTTATAAAAATTAACAAATTTTGTAAAACTAAACTAGGTTTCGTAAGAAAATAACGAAGTTCACTTAGTTTTTTAAAATTTAACTAATTTCACTATAGATTATAAAAAAATTATAAAAATTAACTAAAATTATAAAAATCAACAAATTCATAAAATATACTCAACATTGCTAAGTTATGTGGAATATTGCTAGATAAAATTGCTAATAAAATGTATGCTTTTATGCACTAAAATATGTATGCTATCATGAAATATATTTTATATGGAAAAACACTAACTACGTAAAGAAGGTGCTATCAGAATTTCATGAAATTCGATAAGTTTGTGAAAGTTAACCAGTTTTATAGAAATTTAACTAAGTTGAATTTTTATAAAATTTACATAAGTGTACAAAAATTAAATAACGTTTATAAGAATAACCATGTTAAGCAAGTATCGTTAAAATTAAACAATTAAAAAATTAAGCACATTTATAAAAACTAACCAAGCCTTTAAGTAAGTTAACTAAGTTTTATAAATAAATAATTAAATTTCTAAAAAATAATTTATTTTTATACTAAAATTTTATAAAAATTTAATAATTTTATAAAATTTAACTAAGTTATATAAAGATTAACTAACTAAGCCGAGTTTAATAAAAATTAAACAATTTTCTAAAAATTAACCAAGTTTTATAAAACGTAAAAAATTTATAAATTTAACCAAGTTATATAAAAGTTTAATTAAGTGGACAAATTTTTACAAAAAATAAATAAATATGTAAAATTAACCTAAATATATAAATCAACTAATTTTATAAAAGTCAACTAAGTTATAAAAATTAAATAACTTTATAAAAATAACCAAGTTTATAAAAATTAATTAATTTTTAAAAAAAAAACCAAGTTTTTAAAATATAGAAATTAATAAATTTTAACTAGTTTTTGAAAAGATTAACTAAGTTTTAGAAACATTTGAGTAAATTAACCAAGTTTGTAGAATTTAACTAAGTTTTACAAAATTTAACAGAGTTCTATAACAATTAAATAAATTTATAAAAATTGAACTAAACTAACTAAGTTAATCTTACTTTGGGATCAAACTACAAGAATGATCATGTGACTAATAAGCATCAAAAAGGTACAATACTCTTACTTGGGGATCTTGCTCAATGGCAAAATCAAGTTATATCTAAAAATGACTATTACAATAATATCCATATAATATTTAGCATATTCATCCTTATAATTTATATATATTATAGCAGATTTGTTAACTTATAATAGTTTATTAAAAATGTTTTCTAAAATAAAGAGAGAGAGATTACTAAAGAAACGAATTGATTTGAATATTGACGTAAGAGTAGAAAAAACACAAGGACGATTATATCATTTCAAAATATAAATCAAAAAGTAAAATATGTAAATTTTCTCTTTTAAAATAATTTTAAAGATGATTTTATAAAGTTTAATTTTGATATGAGAGTTATCTTTGATGTATAACAACTCTTGCTTGACTTTGACCTACGTAATATTGCTTATTTTCTTGGAAAACAAGCTGATTCAAGAACTATTTCAATCTTTAATGTTAACAATGCAACGTTTTTTAGTTATAACTGCATAGGGATCATATTTGATTATGAAATAAAAATGGTTGTTTCCAAAAATCTTAGGTTCGGTCGTTTTGAAAATTAACCGATCAAGAGAGAATAAAGTAAGAACCCCTTGAAAGTATAAATAACCTGCTTATTGAACAAAATAAGGACCTCTGAGAAGTATAATTGTTTGAATAACCTTCTTAATTTAACAAATTGATGAATTGATGAAATATAAACTCAAACCGGCACATCAGTTTGTTCACTTTTTAAAAATTAAGCATGTTAAAACATGTGTTATTTCTTCTTCTGCAAGTTGAAAGAGTCAGTCCTGAATAATAGGAAATGTGTGGTTTCCTTGAACTAGTTTTTAGCCAAGTGGCTATGTTTATGGATCTTTTTTTTTTGTTGCTTTAAGTCCTAGCGTCTGTTGTATTTATTTTCAGTGGTTCAAGTGAATAAAATAACGACAAGCTGCCTTCACAACTTTAGAAATTTTTTGATCCATTCTGAAAACTGCAGTTTTCCTACAACTGGTATCAGAGCCCGGTTTGCTTGTAAGCACGTCACAAAGATGAGTGGATCAATTCAACCTCAGCTTCCGAAATTCAACGGAAAGAATTTTGACCGATGGTGTATCCAAATGAAGGCATTATTTGGATTTCAAGATCTGTGGGAAATCATTGAACATGGATTCACTGAACCAGCAAACGAGACAGAGCTCGCATAGCTAACTCAAACACAGAAAGATGCATTGAAGGAAAATAAAAAGAAGGACAAGAAGGCATTATTCTTTCTTTATCAAGCAGTAGATGAGGTCGTGTTTGAAAGTATCTCAAGTGCATCAACGTCAAAAGATGCATGGGAGAGGCTTCAAAAGTCTTACAAAGGTGATGCAAAATTGAAAAGTGTGAGACTGCAAACTTTACGTCTTGAGTTTGAATCTTTAGTCATGAAAGCAAATGAGAGTATTGCTGATTACTTTGCTCGAGTTCAGTCAATTGTTAATCAATTAACTGTGAATGGTGAAATTTATGAAGAATCTCGCATCATCGAAAAAATTATGAGATCATTGTCAAGTCGGTTTGATGATGTTGTTCCTGCAATTGAGCTAGCAAGCAACCGAGATGACATGACAGTAGAAGGATTAATGGGTACATTAAGTGCTTATGAGTATAGAAAAAATCTCAGAAGTGAACCGAATCTTGAGCAAGCTTTTCAAGGGAAGGTCACACTGGAACATAAAACTGCAAAAGACAGCAACAGTACAAGTGATGGGGCAAAGAAGCAAAACAACGAGCAATTACCTTCAGCTGTAAAGAGGTATGATAAATCTAAAATTCAATGTCACAAATGCAAAAAATTTAGTCACTACAAATCTGAGTGCAGAGGTAGGTGAAAAAGAATCAACATGCTAATTACACTCGGGACAATATGCAAGAGAAGGAAACACTGCTATTAGCTTGCAGTGCTTTCGAAAAAGACCATGTTGATGAGTGGTATTTAGACACCGGATGCAGTAATCACATGTGCGGAAAGAAGCAGTTCTTCACTCATTTGGACGAGTCAGTGCATGGCGATGTGAATTTTGGAAACAAGGACAAAGTTTCCATCATGGGAAAAGGTAACATTCTCATTCAGCTAAAAGATGGTTCTCATCCGTATATTTCCAACGTATTTTATGTACCAAGTCTACATTGGAATTTACTTAGCATGGGTCAACTATCGGAAAAAGGGCTTAGAATTGAAATTGCTGAAGGCGTTTGTACGATCTCGAATCGTAAAAATGAGCTCGTTGCAAGAGTTCCAATGACAAGTAATCGCATGTTTCCTCTAAAATTGCAAACAAAACCTGTACGTTCATTTTCTGCACTAATTACTGATGAGAAATGGCTGTGGCATTTTCGTTTTGGTCACTTGAATTTCAAGGGGTTAAGACTGCTTGCTTAGAAGAAAATGGTTGCAGGCTTACCACTAGTAGAACTCTCAAATTAACTATGTGAAGGTTGTGTGCTCGGAAAACAACATAGAGAGCTTTTTCAGATTGGGAAATCACGAAGAGCTACGAATCTATTGGAGCTTGTGCACTCAGACATATGCGGACCAATGGAAACCGTTTCAAATGGAGGTAATCGTTATTTTATTACTTTCATTGATGACTACAATCGGAAAACATGGGTTTTTTTCATGAAGCACAAATCTGATGCTTTTGATGTATTTAAAGACTTTAAAACCTTTGTTGAAAATCAAAGTGGATGTAGTATTAAGGTGCTTAGAACAGACAGAGAAGGGGAATATACCTCAAACTCATTTCTTGACTATTGTAAGAGAAATGGTATAAAACATCAACTTACTGCTAGTTACACACCTCAGCAAAATGGAATTTCTGAAAGAAAAAATAGAACAATTGTTGAAATGGCTCGAAGTATGTTGAAAGAAAATAATGTCCCTAAAGTTTTCTGGGCAGAAGCTGTTGCTTGTGCTGTGTATCTTTTGAATAGGTGCCCGACGAAATGTGTGTTGAATAAGACACCAGAGGAGGCGTGGAGTGGAAAGAAACCAAATGTTGAACTTCTTCGAATATTTGGGTGTGTCGTATATGCTCATGTACCTACTGAAAAGAGAAAAAAGTTTGATAGCAAAGGTGAAAAATGCATATTCATTGGTTATAGTGATATAACAAAAGGCTATAAACTATTTAATCCTAGAACAGGTCAATTAATTGTAAGCCGGGATGTGAAGTTCGATGAATCCGAGTCTTGGGATTGGTCAACTGAAGAGCAGAAGCATGTTAGCATAGATATTGATGATGATTTGCATGCAAATAAGCAACAGGTCTCAAATCAGTCCAGTGGACAGTAGACTTCAAGTCAGTGCAGTGAGCTGTTGCAAACTTCAAACAGTTCATCATCACCTGCTCCTTTAATTCGAGATGAATGCATTTGTCCTAGGCGCACTCGTAAGCTTCCAGCAAGACTGCAAGATTATGTTGTAACAAATGATGATGATGTCACATACGAGGAGCTTGTGAACTTTGCATTATTTGCAGATTGTGATCCAATCAATTTTGATGAAGCATCAAAAGATGATAAGTGGAAGAAAGCTATGGATGAAGAGATTAGTTCCATAGTAAAAAATGACACATGGGAGATATGTACCCTTCCTAAAGGCAAGAAATCAATAGGCGTGAAGTGGGTGTATGAAACCAAGTACAAACAAGATGGTCAAGTAGATCGTCTAAAAGCAAGACTCGTCGTGAAAGGATACAAGCAAAGGCCATAAGTAGACTATTACGAAGTTTTTGCTCCAATAGCTCGACTAGATACGATTCGTATGGTCATTGCTCTTGCTGCTCAAAACAAATGGGAAATACACCAAATGGATGTAAAATCGGCATTTTTAAATAGCGTACTTGATGAGCAGGTGTACATTGATCAACCAGCAGGTTACATCAATAAAGGGCATGAAAACAAAGTTCTTAGACTAAAGAAAGCATTGTATGGAATAAAGCAAGCGCCTAGAGCATGGTATAGTCGCATCGATTCGTATTTTGAGGAAAATGGGTTTATCAAATGCCCTTATGAGCCCACACTTTACATCAGTTCTGAAAATGAAAACATTATCATTGTTTGCATGTATGTCCATGATTTGATTTTCAGTGGAAATAAACTTGATGCATTTGTGAAGTTTAAGGAGGAGATGTCAAGCAAGTTTGAGATGACAGACATGGGTCTAATGGCATATTATCTGGGACTGGAAATCAAGCAAACGAGTGATGGAATATTTCTATCACAAATGAAGTATGCTGCAGACATATTAAGAAAGTTTAATATGGACAAATGCAAAGCTATAAAAACTCCAGTTGAGTTGAAGTTACAGTTAATCAAATCAGATGGCAGCGAGCTTGTAAGTCCTACCTACTTTCGTGGCATAGTGGGCAGCCTTCGCTATTTGGCAGCCACACGACCTGATATTACATATGGAGTTGGTATCATTAGTAGATTCATGGAGACTCCAAATCAAAATCACTTGCGTGCAGCAAAAAGAATTCTGCGTTATGTGAAAGGTGCTCAAAATTATGGTATTTTCTATTCGCAAGCTAATTATAGTGATCTTGTTGGATACACGGACAGCGATTGGGCTGGTGATGCAGAAGGAAGGAAAAGTACTTCAGGTTTTTTGTTTCATATTGGTTCCGGTGTTGTGTCCTGGTCTTCAAAGAAGCAACAAGTAGTTGCTCTCTCTACGACAGAAGCGGAATACATAGCAGCAAATTATTGTGCTTGTCAGGCAGTTTGGCTGCGTCGGATACTTGAAAGTCTGAAACATAAACCAGAGTCACCAACCAAATATTTTGTGATAATAAGTCGGCTGTAGCGCTGACGAAAAATCCGGTGTTTCATGGAAAAAGCAAGCATATTGATATTAAGTATCACTACATTCGAGAGCTTGTGAAGAATAAAGACATTGAGTTGGTTTTTTGTAGTTCTCAAGAACAAGTTGCGGACATTCTTACGAAGCCATTGAATGCTGAAATGTTTTACAAGTTTATGAAGAAGATGAGGATGCAATCCATGAATGGTTTGAGTTTAAGAGGGGGTGGTGAAATATAAACTCAAACCGGCACATCAGTTTGTTCACTGTTTAAAAATTAAGCATGTTAAAACATGTGTTATTTCTTCTTCTGCAAGTTGAAAGAGTCAGTCCTGAATAATAGGAAATGTGTGGTTTCCTTGAACTAGTTTTTAGCCAAGTGGCTATGTTTGTGGATTTTTTTTTGTTGCTTTAAGTCCTAGCGATCTGTTGTATTTATTTTCAATGGTTCAAGTGAATAAAATAACAACAAGCTGCCTTCACAACTTTAGCAATTTTTTGATCCAATTTGAAAACTACAGTTTTCCTACATGAATAATGACAAATCGTGTTGCAAAGCAACAAAAATACTTAATCTACCACACATTGAGTAAAAAGAAAATATTAAGTTGTTGTATTATTGTACTTTCTTTAATGATCATTCCGTGTTCATTTAAACTATTTTAATAAATCCATATAATAATGCTCTGTTCGTCGCTGCAGTCAGAAACCACATTTATAAATGCAATTAATAGTAACAAAAATGGTAGCTTTCGTTACCAAAATCAATTCATGCTTTCCATCATCATTTATGTTTTAAACTTAGTACCCCATTAATTGGAAATGTTAACTTGAAAAAGTTAACGAAAATGCAGGTTAATACACCATTTCCTTTTATTCCTATTACTATATAACCTATAGTTATCTTAATCTGATCCCTAGCATGCAATAGAGTTTAAAACTAGTAGCCTTAGTTCTAAAATCAAGAGAATTCATTAAAATTACTAAATACTGAACCATTCAATTCTCATTTAACTTCCATATTACTTACTAATAAAATATTAAGTTTGTTGAAATTGACATAGAACAAGATTAGTAAACTGAATGGAAGTAACCTACAGCACAAGAATCAAAGATTGCCTCACTACAAACTACCGACGTTATAAATTTATCAAATAAAAAGACCACATGGACAAACACATACAAAAAGCATCCGGTTACGCATAAGTTTGGTTTAAGAGGGGGCTTATTAATGCTAATAAGCTTCCTTTTAGATTTTGTAATGTTTGGCATAAGCAGTAGGATTATAAACAAGTGATTAAACAGAATCACAAGGTTGATGTTTATGGCAACCCTCCTTTCAACTTTATTCAAAACCTCAAATCTTTTAAAAGGGGATTAAAAAAGTGACAGAGAGAAAAAATCCATTCTCATCAAGATGTAGCACACAGAGAGCTATCAATCATGACATCTACAACAGAATTATACAAGATCCTGTTAATGTAGTGCTTTAACAAGAATATAAATAGGGGATATAATAACTTTCAGATATGATGCATACACGGGTTGAGAAAAACATGCAACTGTATAAATTCCAGTAGACAAATCAGGGAGAGCGACGCATTACTTTAATATCAAAAAGCAATGATTTATGAAAGTAAAGTACCAGAAACGGGACAAACTGTGTTTGTTGCTCTTAGTCATGAGGTACCATCCATTTTTACATACACACACGACTATAAGGAAATAGGGACTATGAGAGAAAAAGGATAGTTTTTCACATTCATACCAAACATCTATTATGTTTACTGATCATTTTCGGTTATACTGAATTCTAGCATCAACTCATTTGTGTGAAATCTTGTTTACAACTACATTATTCAAGATGCACACTGTACCAGAAATTAATTTGTGCTGCTGATGAATCTACTAAACCGTATGTACGTTTCAAAAAAATCATTATCGGTTTATATTATTTTTATTTTATTTTCATACCTTATGAGATCTCCACTTTGTTTCACTCCGTTATGCCATGTAAAACTAATATGGTGAAAAGTGTAAGTCAAAATTATTTGTAATAGTTGTTGGTTATATAGATAATAGAAGTATAGAAACCTTAAATTGTATATGCTTAAAAAGTTTTGGCTAGTTTATACAAAGTCAGCTAGTTACATGATGCTGCCATATGGCAGATTTGCATATGCCAATATTTGACAATATTCATGCTAAAGGTTGACAAGCAATTGCATTAATCTAGTAGAATTTTTGAAAACTCAAGTGCCATAACTTATATATAGAAACACTATGCTTTGCCTATTGGAACATGTGAAAACTGACATGATAATGGATCACGGTCTGTATCCCATTTTCTTAATTTTTTGGCTTTTACTTGGGCCATCATCCTTGCTAGTCCTATTAGAGTATGTGAAAACTAACATGATAATGGATCACTATCCGCATCTCATTTTTTTGGCTTTCACACAATAAATTCATATGTGTTCTCTTTTATCATTAATCTCCAATTGCCTTCTTTTTTTCTTACAGGCATATCGGACTTTTGAAGGAGACGAGTTTGGACTCTCTACGATGTATATTCTCTTTTAGCAAGCCCTTTTTGTAAGATTTTATGCCATTAACATTTATGCTCAAAACATTGTTTATGAAATGTTGTTGTATATGATTAAATTTCATGACGTATGAAATTGACGTAGCTTTGATCGTGTTTAACCTTTATAACTGCTTATAATATCCGATTATATCTATTAGTGTGTTATAAATTGAGTGGTTTTTATTGAATAAATTATTCATGGATTTTATAGTTGTTCTAAAACTGCTGCAGTAGTCATAAAATGTGGCAAAACATTGATATATTGTAGCATTTCAAAGCAGCTGCAATACTAAAAGGAAACAAAACGCTGCAATAAACAAACCGGAGTAAAATAAAAACATTACAACTGTAAAACATAATGGCATTCAATCGCTGAAATAAAAAATCATAACCTAAAACGCTGCATAATTTATTTTTGCAGTATTTCCAAATTGTTGCTATATTACTGTTTCTCCTAAACATGTTGGCAGACTGCGTCTACAAAATGCTACAAAACTAATTTACTATAGTGTTTTGTAAAAGCTTCGGTAGCCATAAATTTAGCAATAGTTCAAAAACATTGCGAAATTTCCTACATCTATTGCGGCATGATATGAGGCAGCATTCTTCGAAATGCTGCTAATGATTATGGCAGCATTTTTAAAACGCCACGAAAGCTCTTTTTTGTTGTAGTTTATGAGGCTAAGATATTTTGTCAAGATCGAGAAATATCATTGAGGCACCCAGATAATCATTCTCATAGTGGAGAACTCTAGCAAGAGTGTTTCTACTTTGTTGAGTGCCATGGAAGCTGGAGAAGAGCTTAGTCAGGTTCATGTGACTAGAGAGTTTGCAAATGTCTTTGATCTGGTTATGGGATTACCATCGAAACGAGCGTTGACTTTCAGATAGACGTTATACTGGGAGCTGAACCTGTTAGTAGACCACCTAGAAGAATGACCCTAACAGAGATAAAGGAATTGAAAGTGAACCTAGTGGATCTTGAGGGAACATATTTTATTAGACCAAGCAGTTCACTATAACAACCCTGGTTTTGGAGATTACCTGTAAATATTAAATTATAACAGTAGTTATAATTTAATATTGTGAATTAAAATAAAAATGAAAGTTTTATATTGTTTATTTGGAATAAACAATGAATTTTGATAATAAAATGAGAAAAATAAAGTTTGGAACTTTATTTTATTTATTTGGGTTCAAAAAATGGAAAATAGGTTCTATTTAGAGAAAATGCAATAATTGTATTAATTATTGCCAATTACTTCTTTTAATAATTTCTAAAAGAAGTATGTGATTTTTAAAGGATGTTTATTTAAATAAAAAGGTGGAAATTGGTTTAAAATTGTGTTTTAATTATAAAATTGAGTTTAAGATGGTTTTTTTTTATATATTTTTTTGAGTAAGAAAATAATTTTTGATGAATTTTAGAAGTTAAAAGTGTGACTTCTAGGCTTCATCCTATAGGATTTTCAATTTCAAGGTGTGCTTTAGAAATTTGGTAATAAGATTGATTCATGGAATCTAATAGCATTTGAATTATCATTCAAGGTATTCACTTGGGCAATATTAATGTATCATCTTGATTCACAAATTCTTATATCATTTATAACCAATTATTACCTGCTTTTGTCTAATTAATTTATCCATTATCACAATTCCCTATACATATATGTTGTCAATATAAGATGCAAACATGATCATATATATGTGTATATTTTTGACTAAAACTCTGTTATGTTTATATGTTTGGAGATGTAAATTTGTTGTTGAATTAACAATTGTATTTTTCTTCTTAATTTTAATTTTGAGAATTTTTTGGAATAAGTTTTATTAGGTTAATTTTAATCTATACAAACAATTTCACATATAACTATATAATTATACGATTTTGCTAATCAACAGAATTTGTTCATATGTTCTATTTTATAACAAAGAAAATTGCAGTTTTTAATATGTAGTTGTTAAATTCAATCATATATATTTATGTATGTTTAATTGTTTGCTTGTACATTTGTCAAATTAAATTCACATACATATTTTATTAGATACCAATTATGTGATTTAAAATAAAGGGAAAGTTTCGCTAATTTGCTTTGTGCAAGGAAATTTTTATTAAGGTAAAGATTTGCTAATTTACTTTGTGCAAGGAAAGTTTTATTAAGGTTTTGTGCAACCATATATCTGATTATACGTAGAGGAAATTTTTGTTAATTTGTTTATTGTTAAGGGAATTTTTGTTAAATTGTTTAGTGTAAGTAAAGTTTTGTTCATATATTTTGCAATCATATATGTGACTATATACATATAAACATGCATATATATACATATACATATGGTTTTTATCTCTATATTCATATACATATGTATAAACATCTGTTTAGTTATAAAACTATTTGGTAATTTAAAGTGCATTTAAGTGTATTTAATGTGCATTCAAAGTGTCTATATGTGTAAAGCTTTCATTTATGGTCATAAGCATGTAGAGTATAAATAGTTATTTGTTGCCAATTATTGCTTATTCAAGTATTACTTTATTTGGTGTTGGTTTCTTTAAATTAAAACTACAATCTAATTTACAAGTATTGTATTGATGGTTAGAAATTCTGACATTTTATACCACAATTGTATGAGTATGCATATATATAAATAAATGCGAAATTTTTTATATCATTTATAAACACCACAATGTTGCGCGTTTATAATTCACACTGGAATATATTTGGATAAACTTACATTTTATGCCTTGTATTATTTAATAATAATAATATTTAATGTATCAATCAATTTAATTAAAGAGAGATAAATGAATGGTTTCTCTCTCCATATAAATAATATGCCCTCATGGATTGAATAAGTTAACAGAGGGAAATGAAAAAAAAAATTCATTAAATAAATTTATGCCCCGTTATTAATTGAATAAGTTAAGAGGAAGGAATTCAAAAGTTTCCTTCTCTAAATAAATTCTTCTTATTGGGTCCTAAAAGCCCATTAACCTAGTCTAAGAGATAAGGAAATGAGAAAAACATCTCCTGTAAGTACACGAAATCATTCTCATCTTCTCATTTCCTTCCTCAAGTCAGTGGAAAAAAAGAACCCATTTTGTTTTTACAAACCCTAACCAAAAATCATCAAATTAGACTCAAATTTGATGTTTTAAAAACCAGTTTGAAGCTAAATCTACAGGTAATCAAAATCTAAAACCTAATATTTCATTAAAAGTTCAAATTTGTGAATGATTGTTTGTTAATTGCTTTATTCTTTCTTGCATGCACTTGTTCCATAGTTTTACAGGTTGTAGAAGCTCAAATTCAACCCAAGCTTCAATCTTTCTCCATTAATTCAGGTATTTGCTATGATAAATCAAAGGTGAGTTACTGCTCACAATTGCTAGCTGAAGCAAAAGCTTCAAAATGCCAAAATCTACCCAAAAATAGCTTTAGTACAATGATTTTATGCTCATGTTTTGTTTTGTGAAATCTTGATGAAGCGCGTACCTCGAATCGCGCCACCCCCATCCGAGATCTAAACCTCATCCACGACCTTCACCATATCCGTGACCTAACCCCCATCCGCGACCAAACGCCAGCTCAAACCCACGACCCAACTCCAGCATCGCTCTGCGATTCAACGACCTACCCTACGTCGCTACGCGACCTAGTACCATCGTTGACCAATGGCCTGTCTCCAGTTCCCTCCCGCGACCTAACTCCTGTGTGGATCTGCGACTCAACTTCCTTACCAATCGGATCACCATTGCTACGCGACTTAACCAGAACGATTGTTCAGCTCGCGAAGCCCTAATTCTCTCCAGATATCTATCTTAGGTTGCGAATGAGCAATTTCGTAAAACGCAAAGCTTAAGTCGCAAGTAGAATATCTTGAATCACGAACAAGACAAAGCCGTAGGTCGCGAGCAACTGTAACTCGCTGCCGTGCTTGGTTAGGTCGTTAAGAGTAGGTCGCATTGTTGTCGCATGTGTTGTTTACTTAGGTCGAACTGTATGTTAAATCGTTTGTAATTTTTGAAAGTCGTTGACCTTGTACTATGTAGCGGTTGAGTTATATGTGTTGTAAGCCTATAAATAGGCGAGTTTGTGTCACTTGTAAAGGTTGTTGAATTTTGAATAAAATTTGGTTTGTGCTTTGTGCCTTATCATTCAAATTGGAAGTTGAGTGTTATCTTCTTTCTCTACTTTCGGCATTCGAGTGCGCTCGAATCAACGATTGTTGAAGCCAATTCACGGAATCAAGTGCGCTTGATCAACGTTCGAAGAATTGAAGATCTTCTCTCACGGTATCGTGCGCGATCAACGTGTCGAAGATTGCTAAAGTCCGGTATCTTCGTGATCAACGGATTTGGGCCTTTCGGTATTCTTAAATTCATCGGTTTATCATCGATTCACCGATTATTTCCGCTAATCGTGTGAGATCCTGGACGGATTCGATTTACATCATCGAATTCGCTTCCTACGCTGCGTCAGTTTGGTATCAGAGCTTGATCGCAAGAAGTTTGCATCATTTGGAGAATTGAGTTTCGAGAATTTGTAGTTTGGAGATCAGATTTGCAATTGTTGAGAAGTTTGGTGTTCATCGTGTTCATTGTGAAGTGCAACAAGTTGGGAGTTTCGATCCATATCATTTGGATTAAAGATCGAAAAGTGTTTGAATTTTTTTGAATTTGTTGAAGTTCAATCATGCCACCGAGACGAGCTCAACGTCATCGCAATATTAATGCTTTGTATGGAAGAGAAGAGGCCGATGAAATGGAGCAACGAATCAACGAGAGTTTCACTGAGAAGTTGAATGAAGGGATTGGTCGATTGGAGAGAATGATGCTTGAAATGAATCAAAGTAGAAGAAGGGTTTCACCTGAATCGAGTCATGGGGGAAACAGAGTTTCACCACAGTCGGATTGGGAGAGAAGAGGAGATCATGATCGTAGGAACATTGACGATCATGAAAGGAATGTTGATGAACGAAATCGAAGAGATGTGGATTACCGTGATCAGAGGAATATAGATCGAAGAAATGGTGGTGGTAGAGATGTTGGTGATCATGATCGACAACGATATGCGTTAAATTTTGATGAGGAGTTTGATGGTGATAGAGGAAGTGTTCATTACCGAGATCGAGGTCACGTGTGGAGTCGAGCTAGAGAATATGAAGATGACCGTAGATGGGAATCGGGAATGAAAATGGAAATTCCGGAATTCAAGGGTGGTATGGTTGCGGAAGAATTTTTGGATTGGGTTTCAAATATTGAAGAAATTTTTGACTTCAAAGAAGTTCCCGAGAATCGCAGAGTTAAGTTGGTTGCTACAAGATTGAGAGGGAGAGCTATGGCATGGTGGTAGCAAACTAAACTTACACGAGAGAGAATGGGGAAGTCAAAGATTGTTTCATGGGAGAAGATGAAGAAGTTAATGAACGCTACTTTCTTACCTAACAATTATCAATCTCTTATGTATCAACGCTTACAAAATCTAAGGCAGGGGACAAAGTCAGTTAATGATTATGCGGATGAATTTTACCAACTCATTGCTAGGAATGATATCATGGAGACGGAAGAACAGTTGACCGCTAGATTTGTTGGAGGGTTGAGGATTCAGGTCCACGACATGGTAAATATGTTTGACCCTAGATCTGTGGCTAAAGCGCACCAGAAAGCATTGGCTTGGGAGAAGCAGGGAAGATGAGGAGGTGGTGTGTTTACAAATTCCAACAATCAAGTGAGGGGAGCTAGTAGCAATACTACTGTTTCAAAGGCTGTTACTAAATCGGTTGTCAATGAGGTAGCAAAGACCAAGGTCAACAATAGTATCAAGTCCTTTAATTGTCAAGAGTTTGGCCACAAGAGCAATGAATGTCTAAAGCCGAAGAAGCGGGCAATGATTGCTGAGATTGAAGATGAGGATGTTGATGAAGGTCATTCTAGTCCAGTTGAAGAGAACGAACAAGATATCGCATCGGGAGATGAAGGATGTAATCTAATGTTGAGGAGATCGTGTTTGACACCGAAACAGGAAGAAGAGGCTAGTTGGTTGAGGAGTAATATCTTTCAATGGACATGCACTATACTAGGGAAGGTGTGTAAATTTGTGATTGATGCGGGAAGTTGTGACAATATCATTTCTACCGAAGCTGTGAGAAAGTTGAAGTTGAAGACGGAGAAGCATCCAAATCCTTAAAAGTTAGCGTGGTTAAGGAAAGGAGGAGAGGTGAAGGTGGATAGGCGAGTTCATGTTCCATTTTCTATTGGGAAGAAGTATAAAGACGAGATCTGGTGTGATGTGGTGGAGATGGATGTTTGTCACTTGCTTTTGGGAAGACCATGGCAGTATGACCGAGCCGTGCAACATGATGGTCGAACCAATAGTTACAGCTTTATGTTTGAAGGTGTATGATTTTAGTTCCGAAGAAGAGACGGCAAGGAGAGAGCAAGTCAGAAGAGATTGAGGAGCTGAAGACTTTGTTAACTTTGAAGGAATTTGTTGGAGAAGTAGAGGAGAGTCCAGAGGTGTTTTTGTTGATTGGACGTGAAGCTACTGAATCTGTTGTAGTTCCAGAGGAAGTCAAACCAGTGTTGGAAGAATTCGAGGATGTGTTTCCTGAAGAGCTGCCAAAAGAATTACCACCGTTGAGGGATATACAGCATCAGATTGATCTTGTGCCAGGAGCAGTATTACCTCACAGGACACATTACCGGATGAGTCCTAACGAGCATGAGGAACTAAGAAGGCAGGTGAAGGAGTTGTTGGAATAAGGGCGTGTTTAGGAGAGCTTGAGTCCTTGTGCAGTGCTGGCCTTATTGGTACCGAAGAAGGATGGGACTTGGCGGATGTGTACGGACAGTCAGGCTCTAAAAAAGATCACTGTGAGATACAGATTTCCTATGCCGAGGTTCGATAATTTGATTGATCAGTTAAGTGGGGCTGTTGTGTTTTCGAAGATTGACTTGAAGAGTGGATACCATCAGATTCGTATTAGACCTGGGGATGAGTGGAAGACTGCTTTTAAAATAAGGGAGGGTCTATACGAATGGTTGGTTATGCCGTTTGGCTTGTCTAATGCTCCTAGTACTTTCATGAGAGTGATGAACCAGATTTTCAGACCATTCATTGGGAAGTTCGTGGTAGTTTACTTTGATAATATTTTAATCTATAGTGGGAGTATGGAAGAGCATGTCCAACATTTGCGAGAAGTGTTATTAATTCTACGACAGGAGCAATTCTATGCAGCAACGAAGAAGTGTGTGTTTATGACGCACAGTGTTTTATTTCTGGGATATGTTTTGTCGAAGAAGGGTATTCACGTGGATGAAAGTAAAGTGGAAGCTGTCAGGAGTTGGCCACAACCCAGGACAATTACTGAAGTGAGGAGCTTTCATGGATTGGTATCTTCTTATCAAAGATTCATTCCACATTTTAGCAGTGTGATGGCACCTGTAACCGATTGCATGAAGGGAAAGAAGTTTTCATGGTCAGAGGAAGCAGGGGTTGCTTTTGAGAAGATCAAGACACTATTGACGTCAGCACCAATTCTAGTGTTGCCGGATTTTCATTTGTTGTTTGAATTACATACTGATGCGTCGAAGATTGGGATTGGTGGAGTATTGAGTCAAAGTGGAAGACCAGTTGCTTATTTCAGTGAGAAGTTGTCTGGAGCCAAGTTGAAGTATAGCACTTATGACGTGGAATTTTACGCAATTGTTCAAGCTGTGAAGCACTGGAGACATTATCAGTTTCAGAAGGAGTTTGTGCTCTATACGGATCATGAAGCTTTGAAGCATTTGCAAGGACAGGACAAAATTTTAGCTAGGCACGCTTCATGGGTCGTGTATCTACAGCAGTTTACTTTTGTTGTAAAGCACAAATCAGGGGTGACGAATCGTGTAGCTGATGCCTTGAGTAGGAGGAATCATTTGTTGACAAAGATGAAAGTTGAAGTGATCGGGTTTGATGTGTTGCAAGAATTATTTGTTGATGATCCTTACTTTGCCAAGTTTGTAGATGAAGTCAAGGAGAGGAGGACGAATGAATATGTGATGATAGATCGGTTTCTATTCAAGGGGAATCGATTGTGCATACCAGAAGGTAGTTTGCAAATGAAGATTATCAAAGAGTTGCATGAAGAAGGACATGTTGCTCGGGATCGTACTTTGCAGTTGATCTCAAGGTCTTATTTTTGGCCGTCAATGAGAAAAGAAGTTGAAAAGTTTGTTCAGAGATGTCATATTTGTCAAGTTTCGAAAGGGACAGCTACGAATGCGGGATTATATATGCCATTACCTGTGCCGACCAGACCATGGGTCGATATCAGCATGGATTTTGTTTTGGGTTTGCCAAGAACTCAGCGAGGAAATGATTCCATATATGTGGTGGTAGATAGATTTTCGAAAATGGCACATTTCATAGCCTGTAAGAAGACCGCTGATGCAGTCTGGGTTGCTCAGTTATTCCTTAAAGAGATTTACCGATTACATGGGCTACCTGAATCGATTGTTTCTGATCGGGATACTAGATTTCTAAGCCATTTTTGGTTGAGTTTGTGGAAGATGGTTGAAACGAAACTGAATTTTAGTAGCGCTTATCATCTGCAAACAGATGGGAAAACAGAAGTGGTGAATAGATCGTTGGGAAACTTATTGAGATGTCTTGTGAAAGACAATTTGAAGAGCTGGGATATAAAGTTATGTCAGGCGGAATTTGCACATAATCATGCTGTTAATCGAAGTACTGGTTTCAGTCCGTTTCAGATTGTATATTCAAGCTTGCCAAAGGGACCATTGGATTTGACGACAGTGCCATATCAGAAGGGAGTTGCTAAACGAGCTGGTGATTTCGTGAATGAGTTGTAGGAGTACCACAGAACTGTTCATGAACGATTGCTTGCAGCAAATGAGAAATATAAACAACTGGCAGATAAGAAACGAAGGAATGTGGACTTCAAAGTGGGTGATTTTGTTTACGCAGTATTGACAAAAGATCGTTTCCCAGTTGGAACTTACAACAAGTTGAAAGCAAGAAAGATTGGTCCAGTAGAAATCTTGAAGAAGATCAATGATAATGCGTATCGGTTAAGGTTGCCAGAAGAGGTTCATACTTTTGATGTTTTCAATGTCAAACACTTAATTTCGTATTATGGGGAGGAACTTGTCGAAGATGACGAGAGTGTGAATTCGAGGACGAATTCCTTCCAACAAGGGGAGGATGATGAAGCGCGTAACTCGAATCGCGCCACCCCCATCCGCGTCCTAAACCCCATCCACGACCTTCGCCATATCCGCGACCTAACGCCAGCTCAAACCCATGACCCAACTCCAGCATCGCTCTACGATTCAACGACCTACCCTACGTCGCTACGCGACCAAGTACCATCGCTGACCAATGGCCTGTCTCCAGTTCCCTCCCGCGACCTAACTCCTGTGTCGATCTGCGACTCAAGTTCCCTACCAATCCGAGCACCATCGCTACGCGACTTAACCAGAACGATTGTTCAGCTCGCGAAGCCCTAAATCGCTCCAGATATCTACCTTAGGTCGCGAACGAGCAATTTCGTAAAACGCAAAGCTTAAGTCGCAAGCAGAATATCTTGAATCACGAACAAGACAAAGCCGTAGGTCGCGAGCAACTGTAACTCGCTGCCATGCTTGGTTAGGTCGTTAAGAGTAGGTCGCATTGTTGTTGCATGTGTTGTTTACTTAGGTCGAACTGTATGTTAAATCGTTTGTAATTTTTGAAAGTCGTTGGTCTTGTACTGTGTAGCGGTTGAGTTATATGTGTTGTAAGCCTATAAATAGGCGAGTTTGTGTCACTTGTAAAGGTTGTTGAATTTTGAATAAAATTTGGTTTATGCTTTGTGCCTCCATTCAAATTGGAAGTTGAGTGTTATCTCCATTCTCCACTTTCGGCATTCGAGTGCGCTCGAATCAACGATTGTTGAAGCCAATTCACAGAATCAAGTGCGCTTGATCAACGTTCGAAGAATTGAAGATCTTCTCTCACGGTATCATGCGCGATCAACGTGTCGAAGATTGCTAAAGTCCGGTATCTTCGTGATCAATGGATTTGGGCCTTTCGGTATTCTTCAATTCATCGATTTATCATCGATTCACCGATTCACCGATTATTTTCGCTAATCGTGTGAGATCCTGGATGGATTCGATTTACATCGTCGAATTCGCTTCCTACGTTGCGTCAAATCTGAGTTTGTATGTCACTTTGCACATCATTTTCTTCCAAATCCGGCAACGAAATACTTCCGGGTTTTCTTCAGTTGATAGCCTGAGTATTGTAGATATGCATACCAAATTTCATTGCAAAACATGTTCGCTTGATGCCTGAAAACTACACTGCAAAATCATTGCACAGCCTGAAAATTTTCTGTGCACATTTTGTTTTCTGCGTTGCCACAAACATGGACTGAGTCCATGTTTGAGACATCATATCTCTTTCATTTCTTATTCGAATTGCATGATTCTTTTCTTTCCTGAAAGACGAAGTTCTCTACTGTATACATTCCAAATTTCAGGTCATTTTGACATTGACAGCTTATATAAATACGTTGCCAAACTTTGACCTGGGCCATGTTTTTGCCCAGAGTTTTACAGTGAAAACACTGTATGAGTTCAACTTTGAGACATCTTAACATTCCCATGTTTTATCCAAATTGCATCATTCTTTTTTTGTTAGAAAGATAAAGTTTTATAATACAATAATACAAACTTTTGGCTCAATTTGATGCAAATTGATTCTCTGTTTCTTGCCTGGAAGTTGAACCAAAGATGGTTTCAGACCTGTACATTTTCGGTTTTTGAACTATTGCAAACATGGCCTGAGTCCATATTTGAGATAGTATAACTTCCTCATTTCAAGTCAGAATCGAACGATTCTTTCGGCAGATCGAAGTAGAAGCATTATTTTATGCTTCTACCAAATTCACCAAGATCTGGGTTCATTTGTCCCTTCGAACTCATCGTCGAAGTTGAACATTTGCGCTGTTTTTACACAGCGGTTAATAGTGGTTTTAGTCCAACTTCGGAAGGACGTAGTTTCTTCGTTTCAAGTCGAAATTGAGTGAATATTTTTGCACATTGGAGTAGGAATGTTAGGAAATATTCCTACAAAATTTCATGTCATTTGGACTCTGTTTACAGGTCCAAACCTGCTGTCGAATTTGGGTTCGCAGCACGTTTTCAGCGGTTTTCATACTTGGAATAATTTCCGCCATTTTTTATATTTTCACGAATTCTTGAGTTTTCTCTCTAGAATTCGTGCACGGGTTTTATAAAGTGTTTTCAAACAAATTGGCTTGTGAAATTATTATTTAGTATTATTTTTAAGTATTAAATTATTTACTCCATAATAGGAGAATTTTAAAGGCAATTTCCAAAGTGTTTTCAAATGATTTCTAAACTTGTTCCAAATTATTTTCTGAGTAATATTACACTCTTTTGCACTTCGAACAAAGTGGGAAGGTAATTAAATGGTTGGGTAAAACACGTAATATGGAATACGTGTGTTTATCTTTCTAGTTGATTCCTAATTATTCGTTTAGTCGTTTTGACCTTCGGGTCTAGTTTACCGATGAAATGAGGTAAACTTTGTACTGCTTTGAGTGTGGAATTGGCTAACGGTTAGAAAACCGTTTAGTGCGAACATGTGGTTTGGGACACAAGTTAACACTTTTCGGGTTCCTTTCCGAGAGTTTGTGACACATATTTCCAGTTAATGGTGTCCAGTACTGGGCCTCCGGACCTTCGCAACTACGGTTTGTTGCCTTCGGGTTTGTTGCCCTATAGTATCGCTTTTGGAGTTGGTCCTTCGTCACCGCTCGAGAGATACTAGGGTTGTCGCCTTTGGGTTTGTTGCCCTATAGTATCGCTTTTGGAGTTGGTCCTTCGTCACCGCTCGAGAGATACTTGGGTTTGTCGCCTTTGGTTTTGTTGCCCTATAGTATCGCTTTTGGAGTTGGTCCTTCGTCACCGCTCGAGAGATACTTGGGTTTGTCGCCTTCGGGTTTGTTGCCCTATAGTATCGCTTTTGGAGTTGGTCCTTCGTCACCGCTCGAGAGATACTTGGGTTTGTCGCCTCGGGCTTGTGGATCCTTGTTTATACAATACTGAGCACGTGCATCTTTTGTTTCATTGATATTTATATTTCCCTAAAGTATCGCCTTTCGGAGTAGGTCTTTTGAACCACTCGATACATAGCGATTACCTTGTGGAAACTTGTGTTACCTTTATTGGTATTTGTGATTTGCCTTTTTGCTTAATTTGGGATATTCATATCCTTTGTTTATTTGAGTTGCCGATGATATGAGGCTTGTTATGATTCATCTTTTGCTAGATGATCGAGTAATCTCTTTTAGAGATATTTGTGGTACTTTATGACCTTGCATGTTCATTATCATTGAGCTTATCTAACTAATTTGTTTAGCTAGACTGACCCGTGTATTTTATACTCGGGTCAGACCGAGGTGTTTCAGGTTAGGTACATTTGGACTTCGCATATTCTGCTTCCGCATGGACTATTCTGCTATCTCCTTTTGTTATAGCTTTTTGTGTAGTCCTTTTTTTGTTGTAACTCTGATATGCTTATTTTTGTGACTCGCATGTATAATGTGGTTGCTATACCACTTGACATGTATCATTTTGTATACTCTGTGATGTATCTGTACATGTGTATATGTATGTGATGATCTACTATTCTGTGATGTGATTTACATTTGAATTATTATATTTTGTTCTGTTAGATCTTATAGCCATTATAGTTTTGTATTAAGTATCTATTGGATATGTCGATCCATATTAAAAAATTGCTACATTTATCGACGTATTCGGTAGATAGTTAAGACAGGGCTATAGATGGTCGCTCTTATCCAGCTCTATTCTCCGTATTAGCAGACGATATTACCCTGTAATATTCTTTGCTAATGTGGGTCTCGAAGTGGGGCATTACATTCACCTTGGGGGGCGGTTGCGGTGTTTGTAAAGAAACCAGATGGATCATTAAGGATATGCATCGACTATCGTAAGTTAAACGAAAGGATGATCAAGAATAGGTACCCTCTGCCAAGGATAGATGACATGTTCGATCAGTAGAGTA
The DNA here is from genome assembly GCA_030765085.1 of Allium cepa. NCBI lineage: Eukaryota > Viridiplantae > Streptophyta > Magnoliopsida > Asparagales > Amaryllidaceae > Allium > Allium cepa. The sequence continues at coordinate 326,494,586 of CM060931.1, read as the reverse complement.
GAGCCGGAGTACTTTTGCAATTGGATTTGGCAATGGGGTTCCATCATTAAGAGTGGCAGAGGATAATATTCCTTTAACGACATTCCAAACAAGGTATGGTTCGTATGAGCGGTTGGTGATGCCATTTGGATTGACAAATGCGCCTGCTTTCTTCGTTGATTTAATGAACTGGGTTTTTTAAAAGCACTTGGATAGGTTTGTTTTGGTGTTCATAGATGACATTTGGTGTACTATAAAGATGAAAGAGAGCATGAGGTTTATCTTAGAGTGGTTTTGGAGACGCTAAGGCAGAAACGGCTGGAGGCAAAATTTTCCAACTGTCATTTTGGAATAAAGAGGTTAAATTTCTTGGTTATGTGGTTTAGAGAAGGGATTGCCAATTGATCCAGATAAGATCGAAGTTGTGAATAATTAGAAGAGACCAGAAATGGTGGTCGAGATTAAAAGTTTTGTTGGACTTGCTGGCTACTACTGGAGATTCATCAAGGATTTCTCGCGGATAGCAGCGCCTTTGACTAAGCTTACTAGGAAGGAAGTGAAGTTTGTTTGGTCTGACAAATATGAAGAAGCACTCCTTAAGTTGAAGCATTTGTTGACCAATGCTCCAATATTAGTAGTTCTAGATGGTAACAAAGAGTTGGTAGTATACATAGATGCTTGTGGGACTGTATTGGAAGCAGTATTGATGCTCAAGGGAAAAGTTATTACTTACGCATCTAGGTAGCTTAGACCGCACAAAGTAAGATATCCTACTCATGACTTGGAGTTGGCAGCGGTAATTTTTGCCTTAAAGATTTAGAGACATTATCTCTTAGGGGAAATATTTGAGTTATATACCGACTATAAGTCATTAAAGTATTTATTCTCTTGGAAGGAGTTGAATATGAGGCAGCAGAGATGGTTGGAGTTTTTGATTTCTTATGATTTCGGCATGGAATATACCCTAAGGAATAGTAATAAAGTAGTGGATGCCTTCAACAGAAGATATCCGAATGTGGTGTTGGCTATATTGGCGGAGTGGAAAGATCTGGAAGCTTTGACCAATTGTGGTATGCAGTTAAGATTGACTGCTAGTTCTAGTCAGAGTACAGCCATGTTATCCTATTTGGAAGCTTGACTAGTATTGATCAAGAGAATTGCTTCTAAATAGAAGGAGGATCCATTATTAGCTGAGAGGATCAGAAGGCTTGAGGTTGGAACCAAGGTCGATGATTTGAAAGATTTTTGTCTTTACCAGAGAAGATGGTTGAGAAAGAAGTGATGGTTATGTGTTTCAGATGTGGAGAACTTGAGAAGAGAAGTTCTTGAGGAATGTCATCGATCCAAGTTTATGATTCATGCTAGAGGGACCAAGATGTATCAAGATATGAAGAGGAGATTCTATTGGGAAGGTATGAAGAGGGATGTTGGCTTGTGGGTTAGGCATGTGTGTTAATTATCAACAAGTAAAGGTTGAACATCAAAAGCCAAGTGGATTGCTTCAGCCTTTAGATATTCCTGTTTGGAAATATTTAGTATCCATGGATTTTGTAGATGGGTTGCCAATGTTAAGAGAGGAAATGAAAGTATATGGGTTATAGTGGATACGTTGACCAAGAGTGCCCATTTCATTTTGGTAAAGTCAACCTGGACGGCATCTATTTTGGCTAAGTTGTTCATGAAGAACATAGTTAGACTTCATGGGATTCCTAGTAGCATAGTCAGCGACCAAGATGCATTATTCACTAGTGAATTTTGGATGAGTCTACAAGAGGTATAAGGCACTAAGCTCAAGATGAGTACAGCTTATCACCCACAGACGGATGGGCAGATAGAGGGAGTCAATAAGGTACTTGAGGATTTATTGAGAGCTTGTGTGTTAGATTTTGGTGGGCCTTGGGAAGATCACCTACATCTGATTGAGTTTTTCTATAATATTAGTTATCAGACTAGTATAGGAATGGCCTTTTGAAGCTTTGTATAGAAGGCCATGCAGATCTCCAACATGTTGGTTAGAGACTCGAGACGGATTGGTCTTAGGTCCAGATTTGGTAAGAGAGGGGTCGGAAAAGATTGAGTTAATCCGAGGATGGATGAAGGACACTCAGTCCAGGTAGAAGAGTTACGCAGATAAAAGGTGTAAAGACCTAGAGTTCTCAGTGGGAGATAGGTTTTTCATTAAAGTATCACCGATGAAGGGTGTGGTATGATTTGGAAAGTCAGGAAAGTTAGCCCCGAGATATGTTGGTCCATTTCAGATTACATAAAGGATTGGAAAGCTCGCATACAGAGTAGAATTGCTGAGCAGTTTGGCAGGTGTCCATAATGTGTTCTATGTGTCTCATCTTCGTAAGTATGTGCATGATCCAAAGTCTACTATTCCCCAGTCAAAGTTGGAGGACTTGGCAGTGGAGCCTGATTTGACTTTTGTTTGACAATCTTTTCAGGTTGTAGCAAGAGATGAGAAGAGACCAAGGACCAACACAGTCAAGTTGGTGAATGTTCAGTGGAGCAACAACAAGAAAGACTGTATTTGGGAGACAGAGAACATGATTCGTGAAGCTTATCCTGATCTTCTTTGATGGTATGTCTATATTACATTTATATAGATTGGTTGCTAGTCAGATAGGCTAGTATGGTTGTTAGGAGATGTTAATGATTGCTACGTTCGCTAGTAGTCCTTACTGAATTTCGAGGAAAAAAATTATTTAAGGAGGGTAGCCTATAACACCCCTATTTTGACATTATTCAGGAGATTTAGTTAGAATAAATTAAATAGAATAATGTACATAAGGAGGTTAATAAAAATATATTGGACGTGCTTATTAAACATAATGAACTTAAAAATGGTTAAGTACTTAAAAAAGGGCATAAGAGTAATTGCCACCCATGTTTCCTACTCTTATACTATCCCCCAAACCATACATGTTCATTTTTATTCTCAAAACGAAAATACATATAACCGTAAGAAGCAACAAGGCCGGCCACAGGAAGTTAGAAGAGAAGAAGAAAATCTATGTAAAGCTTAGGATTCAAGTTAGAGGAAAATCAATCTCAAACAATCTATAATCTCTTTATCTCAATCTAGGTGAATAATATTTTCCACATCTCTACGTCGATTTTTACATCAAATGGTTTTGGAATTATGGATAAATCTGTTTTATAATATGTGAATGATGATATGCTTGATTTTGATTTATAAAAGTTTAAACAAGGTTATTTAAAAAAGATATGTACACGGTTTTAGGGTAAAACTGAGATGAAATGATGTTCAAAAGCCATGGGAAAATGCTATTTTATAGAAAACATGATTTTGGAGTTGGGTTTCAACTTTTATAATTTTCCAAGCCGTGGAGAATTTATTATGAATTTTCAAAGAAAAACGTGATTATTTGGGTTTATAAATTATTTTGGGAATATATATTAAGAATTTTGTTTTGAAATTTTATTATGTTAGATAACATGATTAAAGCGAATTTCTAGAATTTTTGGGGATTCTGCCTAAGTGATTTAGTATGAAAATTAAATTATTCTTAAAAGAGGACCTAAATGATTTAATTGTTTTATGAGTGGAATGGCTTATTTGTTAAGCGATTAATTGGTTTAGATCTGAGAAAATTGTGGCAAATATTATCCAAAATATTTGAAAAGTTATGAAAGACAATCAAACGTTTACAAGTAGGAAAGTTAGACGCAAAAAGTTTACTTATTTTGGAAAGTCGGCTTTTACCTAGAAAAGGTTGGTTCCGCCTTCATTAGCAAACTTTTGCCTCAGACCTCTCAAACAAGACCTTTCAATTTCAAATGACCAACAAGGATGAAAGCAATACACATGATATCATTCAGGTGGTACGTTGTTAACTAATCTAAGTCGAAAAGTATGGTATCGAAGGGTTGCATTCGTAGGATTGCTTCCGAAGGAGACAGATCCTTCGTTTATTTTGATTTGAGAAATCACTTGCCTATTTTCTAAAGACCTTTCGACACAGTCGATAGGTTTGGTTTTCAGAAGGATGTTTTAAATAGACCTTTTGGTAAGATCGAAAGGTATGATTTTTACAAGTTGTTTTATAAGACCTTTCATCGTAATCGAAAGGTTTGGTTTTGAAAGGATTTAAGATACCTTTCGACAAGGCCTAAAGGTTTGGTTTCGAAAGGTTGTATCAAAGGTATTTTTGAAAATAACTACCACCTTTATTTTATTCAACCTTCCAAAGGGATCGGAAGCAAGAGCTTTCGACTTAGTCGAAAGGTTTAAATGTTTTCCCTAATGTTTTATAAAGTAGAGGGTGGTTTTGAAAACTTTCACCTATGATCCAAAGTAATATCTTTAAGTGTAAACCCAATGCTTTCGAAAGGTTTGATTTTCAATGGTTTCAAAAGGTTTGGTTTTCAAGGGATTGAAAGGGTAGCCCTCAATGTTTTCAAAAGGGATACTTTCAAGTGATTTTGAAGCTATGCTTCCATCCTTATATAATATACTTTAACATGGTCGAAAGGTTTCGAAGGAGGGCTTTTAAAATATTATAAAGGCTGGAGCCTATTGTTTTAAAATTTACGGCATATGCTTTCGAAGGGATGAAAGGCTGCTTTCGAAGGGGTGGAAAGCAAAGCTTTCAAAGGGAATACTTTCGAAAGGGTTGGGAAATTGTTTCTTTTAAACTTGTAAAATGTTTTTTAACCTTGGGGATGCCAGGGTAAGCTTAATGAATGCAACACAATAGTTGGGGATAAATATGATATAACCTAAATTAAGGTTACTAGCGGAAATTGATTAATCATGTGGATAGCGTAAGATACTTATAATCATGAGGATAGTCTCCATATGATTAAAGAAGGGTTCATATTTATCCTAGGAAAACTATGGTATGATTGATGGATAGTCAACACCAAGTTGGAGACGGATAGTCCCCATATGATTGAAGAAGGGTTCATAGTTATTCTAGGAAAACTATGGGATGTTTGATGGATAGTCAATGTCATGTTGAGGATGGATGGTCTCCATATGTTTAATGAATGGTTTATGGTCATCTTAGGAAAACTATGAGATGTGAGATGGACGGTCCACAACTGCTTAGGTAAAATGAATATGGGATGGATAGTCCCTCTTTGAGGAAAATTGAAATCTAATGGAGGATGGGCAGATCCTAAATATTTGCAAGCATGCATACCATCATAATATCTTGGAAATGTTTGTTTAACCATTGTGGATGCAAGAGCATAGAATATGGCTTTATAAAGGCTTTAGGATACTAGTGAAGGGAAAACCAATTTCACTAAGCAACGTGGTCTCACTAGATATCTAAAAGGATTGAGAAGTTAGACTATCATTTATACTAGGCTTTATGTCTGACTCGAAGTTTTTGTTTCCCCTTACACTTTCAAGTGCTAAATTGATTTTGAGTAGTTTGAGATTTAAGGTTCTCAGGTTTTCTTCTTAGACGAATAAATCTTCCGGAGATGTGAGGAGGCAGATTAATATTTAGAGTTTTTCCTTTCGCTATTTGTTTGTTTGTAAGGGTCGACTTATTAGCCTTACTATATTCTCTGATCAACCAAGGGGGCATCTTCATATGTCGCTATTGGCATAATTGTAATAATTATATTTTGCAGAATGTAGTTAAGGTAATTTGGGGATTATGTAATGAACAAGAAATATTTTTTCATGAATGTGGAATAATATTTAGGAATTGTTAAAAAAATTCCATATTTCTGTGATTTGTGTACAATGTATCTAACACCGCCGTATATGGTCATCGGAGAATAATATCTATAGATGACTGCCGCATCCATAGTTGTTCGTTTTGGAGCTCCAAGTGGGAGGATGTTACACCAAGTTTAATCCTAATAGTGGACCCATTAAGTGAGTGTCAGGTGTTGTCCTGCCCACCCGCCTACCGTCAATTTTGCTAAGTTGTGTAAGGATTTTGTTTTTTTTGGCCTTGGAGGGATGCCATACGTGGGGATGGAGTTGTATGTAGATTTGAGGACATGAATTCATACATGTGAGAGGATTTTTGGTTTGATGAGTCTGAGGGATGTTTTGATGAGATAGCTTGCCGCTTAGCTTCTTAAGTGGGAGGCCTGAATTGGTGGGATGTGGTGGTTGGTGAGGCCAATGAGGAAGAAATTACCTGGGTGGAGTTCTGGAGGAATTTTGAGATTAAGGTTCTGTCTAAAGTTGAATAGGGGTGCACTTAGAGAAGTTATCCATCCGAAGCAATGAGAGATGTCATTGAAAGAGTATGTCAATTAGTTCAATGCATTGATTAGATTTGGGATAGAGATGATCGCTACAGACAAAAAGGCTCTAAAGTTTGCAAAAGGGCTAAACTAAACTCTTCAAGGTTTAGATCTTATTATATTTCCTTAGGTGCAACATATGAGGGTCTGGTAGAGATGACCTTACTGAATACCGTCTCTAAGGAGGAAGTGAAGGAAGAACTCAAAAAATATGGAGGACAGGCACCATAGTAGAATTAGCGCAAGGAGGAATGGGACCCAAGGAAAATATTAAGAAGTAGGATATGTAGTGCAGGAAGTGTGGCAAAAAGGGGTATTTCGTTAGTGAGTGCAAGGCAAATGGTTCGAAGATTACGCATTACAGTTGCAATCAATACGAGCACATCTGGTAGGAGTGTCTGGCACCTTAGAAGACCTCTACCCAAGTGTTCCACCTTACACACTGGACGTAGTTCCAAGTTCAAGTATGCCTCTAGTAGTGGATAAAGGAAAGAAGGTCATGATTGAAATTGTGTTAAATATGTCTAGTTTATCCATTTGTACTTTATTTGACATGGGAGCATCACACCCTTTTATTCCAAATAAACTTGTGGATGAGTTACATTTAGACATTAGCGTAGTTCTAGATCCGATGGTTGTATCAAACCCTGTTGGAGGAATCGCTTATTTGTCTAAGATATGTAGGGGTTTGAAATTGTTTATTTTGGGGGTCGAGTTCGATTGCAAGGCTTTTGTCCTAGGATTTTCTGTATTTGGACTGATTTTGGGTATGGATTGGATGACGATGAATGTGCCTATCCTAGATTGTGATAGGAAGGTTGTTAGTTTGGGTATTTTAGTTGACGTGGTCTTGAGGTTTATTGCAATCCTAGAGGTTCAATCATGTTGAGTTACCTATAATCATTAGACCTATGAGTTAGATTCAGTGCCTGTAGTTAGAAGTTACCTAAATTTTTTCGAGGTTATCGATCTCCTACCCTAGAGAGATATCGAGTTTCGAATTTATCTTGTGGAGAACAACAAACCTGTTGCCTTACCCTTGAGGCATATGGATTCGAAGGAAAGATGCGAACAAAACAAGCAAGTGGATGAACTGTTAGAGAAGGGCTTCATTTGGAAGAGTATTTCAAAGTAGGGAGCACCAAGACCGATGGTTCTCTGAGGCTTTGCATCAGTTATCAAAAGCTAAATAGGATGAAAAAGAAGAATCATTACCATTATCGCTCATAGACGATCTTTTTGATCTGTTGGTTGGAGCGAAGGTGTTCGTACAATTTGTTTTGGCTACCGGATTCCACCAGTTGCGTGTAGCTGAGGATAGTATTCAGAAGTTTTCTTTTCGAAGACCTGATGAACTTTATGAGTGGTTAGTCATGCCCTTCGAACTAACCAATGCACCGCCTACTTTGTTGATTTGATGAGCTATGATTTTAGAGGGTTGCTTAATAAGTTTGTTGTGGAATTTGTGGATGACATTTTAGTCTATTCAAAATGCGGGGAGGAGTATAGCTGCATGTAGAAGAAGTGCTCAATACACTGCATGAGCATAAGTTGAAGGCGAAGTTTTCTAAATGTCACTTTTGGCATGAGGTGGTACGCATTTAGGGACATGTTGTCTCAAAAAGTGGGTCGGCGGTTAACCTAGTAAAGTTGCTGTAGTTTAGGATTGGCATGTACCGAAGAGTGTCACAGAAGTGAGGATTTTCCTTAGTTTGGCAGGTTACCATAGGAAGTTCATTAAGGACTTCTTGAAGGTTTATGCCCCTCTGACCTGCCTTACCAAGAAGAATTTAGTTGTCCCATGGGACGCGAAGTCTAAGGAAACTTTTATTAAGCTGAAGAGGCATTGACTAGTGCACCTATTTTAGTATTACTCGATGGTACGAAGGCATCTATAGTATATATCGATGCTTATGGTGAGCTATGCCAGTCGACAGTTAGAAGTTCCATGTGAAAAGTACCCCACCTATGATCTTGAGTTGGCACTTGACAGCCATTGTCTTTGCGCTCAAGGAGACATTATCTATTAGTGGAGCGATTTGAGCTATATACAAAACATAAGTCTTTGAAGTACATGTTCTTCAAAAAGGACTTGAATTTATGGCAGCAGAGATGGGTGTAGTTTTTGGCATTATATAGGTTCGATATCTTATGTACTCTAGGTAAGGACAATATGGTGGCCGATGCCTTGAGTAGAAAATATGCAGTATTAAGTCCTTTATTTTTAAAATAGAAGCATTTGAAGTTCATTTCTACATTCAACTTTCAACCATCATCAGACATCACTCCAGGATTGTTAGCATCTTTAGATGTGTAGCCTACACTTACGGATCATGTTGGGTCAAGTCAGAAGCAATATATGGAGCTACTAGATATTTTTAAGAAGTTTGGTAGAGGAGAGCAATCAAGTCACTTGTGCCATTATACCATTGACTTTAGGAGGTCGTTATGGAGATATGCTTGATTATTTATTCCTATCACTATGGATTTGATGGACATGATACTAGCCAAGTCTCATCGCATCAGGATGGCCATTCATTTCGATGGAGACAATGTACTGTGACATGAAGAGAATCTTTTATTGGCCTACTATGAAGAAGCATGTGGCAGAATATGTTGCCTGATGTATGAATTGCTAGAGGGTAAAGGTGAAGCAGAAGAAGCCGGGATTGTTGCAACCATTGGATATTCTACAGTGGAAGTGGAAGAGTATTTCTATGAACTTATGGACTAAATAAGAGTGGGAGAGGGAATGAGAGAATTTGGGTCATAGTCGATTAACTGACCAAATGCGCTCAATTTATTCTGGTGATGAGTACGAGGAACACGGCGTCGTTGGTGACACTATACATGAGAGAGATCATTTGATTACATCGAATTCCTTCTAGCATTATTTATGATCGAGATCCATATTTCAACAACAAGTTTTAGAGGAGTCTATAGGAGGCTTTGGGCACTGAGTTAAGCTTGAGTACCGCTTGTCATTCACAAGAGGACTTACTTCGAATATGCATATTGGATTTTGGAGGCTCTTAGGAGGATCATTTGCCAGTAATGGAGTTTACCTAAAATAACTGCTATTAGGTGAGTATTTGGATGGCACCATTCGAGGCATTATATGGGAGACCCTGTAGATCACCATCGTATTGGTGTCGTGTTGGTGGGACACAATATGTAGGATTATTCTAGGACTAGATATAGTGAGCGAAATATCAGAAAATGTAGACTTAATCCATAGGAGGATGAAGACCACATGAGATGGGCAGAAGTTCTATGCTAATAGGAGATGCATAGATTTAGATTTCATGGTGGGCGACATAGTTTTTGTAAAGTTCTCACCATTTAGGCATGTTAGAGACTCGGTAGTTTAGGAAAACTAGCATCGAGGTTTGTGGGGCCTTTTCTAGTTACTGTTAGAGTTAGGAAGTTAGCTTATAGGGTAGAGCTTCCTAAGAAATTAGCAGGGTGCATGACGTTTTCTATGTGTCGCACTTGCAATAGTGTGTACATGATACAACTGCATAGTCAAGCTGAGTCAGCTTGAGTAGGTGGAAGTAGAGAGGGAATAACTTTTTTATCATGCACTCACTTGTATTCTTGAGCATGTTAGAAAGAGACTCCACGACAAGTTTATCAAATTTGTTAAAGTTCAGTGGGGGGACAATCTAATAGAGAGTACATGAGAGCCTGAAGAGGGGATTCAAGCTATCCATCCACAAATCTTTTTTGGTACGTTTCCATTTTGATAATTAGGTATAGGTCACTTTTGTTTTAGGTTTTAGCTTGGTATACCCTATAAATAGAGATAATTGGATGTTAGGAATGGTTGCGCATATGTCGTTAGGACATGTTCTGGATGATGTTTGCTAGTAGATGTGTTTACTGAATAGTTCTTTGCACACGTAGACGGTGATGTATATTCCTAAGTTAGTACACAAACATACACCATCACTTGTCTTATTTTATTTAGTTATATGCATATGGTTGCTGCATATGGAATGAATGGTTGAGCATACATGTAGAATTACAAGTATATTTACATAGGACGTTGCATACATCTTGAATACATGGCATAAGCACTTGCATAACCGATGGTCGACCGGATCAGGAGATTTCCTATTCTTTGCATTATTGCAGGTTCATGTGCATACCACATTTGCTTATATATATTGCATTAGAAAATTTACTAAGGGTGGTGATTGCCAGTGGATGATGGATGGGTAGATGGTTATTGTTAATTGATTGTTGCTTGTACGAGTGGCACATTTCCATCCTTCGAAGATTCGAGAATGAAATTCTTTTTAGGGGGGAGAATGTAACACCTCGAAAATTTAATAAAAGGATTGAATTTAAATATAACAAGGACAAAAATAAATTTTTTTTATAGACATCCGAATTTGGCTATGAAACTTACGCCCACTACAACAAAAAGACCCTACGATAGCACCAAAAAAGTGCTATTAATACCTATAGTAGTGGTTTAATAAATGTTATATAACGACTTGTTATTAAAAACAGTGGCCAATTTATATTGCATAATAAGCGCTACAAAAAGTATTAATATAATAGTGCAAATGATCCGCTATTTTATACATTTTATAGAGGAAAATTATGTGTTATTGTTTACTAAAATAGTGCTATTTGTCTGCTATGAAATTCATTTTAAGCCACAAAATATTTTTTGTTTTTCTAATATAGCATTAATAGTTCGCTATAAAAATATTAATAGTTGATTATGAGCGCTGCATATGGATACGTTATTGTAGATGTTGACTTTTCACAACATCGATATGCCACTATAAAGATTCAGCTACAGTTGCGATTATACTCTATTATGATATGTTCTTTTATCGCACTTTTTATAATACCATAGTGCTTTTTCTGTTATGCATCTGTAATACTGACGGATTTAATAGCCGTCATTCGGCACTATTAAATATTTATAGTAGTTTTCAAGTGTTACGGTTTAGTTTCACAATTCAAATATTTTCTGCATCCTATTCCTAAACTACGGTATTAAATACCAATATCAAAATGCATAATAATAATCATTTTAAACATAAAATCATTTAAATAATGCAAGAATCATAAAAGATAATAAATATAGAGATGCAACACATTACATTAAACATATCAAATAATCATACGCATAATATCTTATAGCTTAAACCACATAAATCAAAGCAAATGTTTTAAGCATACCCCAAAAAATAGTAGAAAAGTTTAGCACAAAAACAAGTACATACTTGGTTGTTTGCATTAAAAAGAAGACCACAATTTTCTCATCCTTCTTCTTTCACACACTTGTAAATAAGATAAATATTTACATTAGGAACAAATATAAGTAAAACACTAACGAAATTTGATTTTAGATAAACACAGTGCAGTACGTGTGCATAAAGAGCTGATAAGTTGAAACTAAGGCATTTTTTAACTTAACTACAAAATACATCCAAGCCACAAAAAATCAAAGCAATCTTAAAGAAATTGAAATGAAGTGATAATAACAAAACCAAAATCAAGGGAGAAAAATTCAACATAAATGAACTAACTAAAAAGATACATGCACAGCAACACAAGGAAATAGTGTTGAAACTTCCTATCATGCTTGAATCCTACGTCCAATAGCACAAGGAAATATTTAGGAGCATTGAAGGTGAAATAATTGGTGGCGGTAGTTGAAATGTGACTCTAAAAATTGTAAGTACTTAAACTTCTAAAATTGGTGGCAGTAGTTAACTACAAACAATTATTGTTTATCAATAATTCATAATGATACAATCTGTCTCTAAATGTGATTTCTATTTGTCTCAATTTATCTCCAGATTCTCAACTGCTCATTCCACTTACATTGATTTCTATTTGTAAGCTACTTTTGGGTTCAAAGACTATTGTAATTCATTATAGTGATACAGTAAGAAAGTGTCTGTCTACATAGAAGGTAAAGAAGGAAAAAGAAAGTAAATACCAAGAATTAAGTAATGTTAACCTATGCTACTTCACTTTAGTTAAAAAGTTGCCAAATTAATTCTAAGCCTAAAATAAAAATTTGAACCTTTCAAAATTTCATCCGCATGACCTAAATAGTTAGGCGTCACCAATTATTTAGCAATATCAATGATCATATGTATAGAAGTGCAAATGTTAGGTGAATTTGTAGATAATATAAAAGATGCCCGGTTAAATCATTTCAATTGGTACAAGGCAAAGAAAAACTTAAATATGAATATTGGTTCATATATGCAATGAATCTGAAAATTTCAAGCAGCAAACTAAAATAGAACAATAACAAATCACTACTAACCTTATCCTATTTCTTTATGCAAGACTTTATATTCTTTAGCCATCTTACTAGTTCATGTTTATGTTTTACCTCCATGTAATCATGCAAGAAAAGTGCAAGTTCATCATTCACACCCCTCTCTTCCAATCACTCCCATAATGCTTTTTGAAGATCTTCATCCATTTCACTAAGAATAATTTAAATAAATAAATAAATAAACAAAACACAAGATAAGGTTTGGTTTACGTGAGATAAGAGAAAGGGATACAACATATTATTAGTATTATTATTATTTTAAACTTAGTTAATTTTTATAAAACTTAGTTTATTTATTATTACTATGATTGTTGTTTTTGTTAGCATTATTAGTATAAACTTAGTTAATTTTCACAAACAGTAGTTAAATTATTATTATTATCATCATCAACTTAGTTAATTTTTATAAGCTCATTTAATTTTTATATAACTTAATAAACGAAGTTAATTTTTGCAATCTTAGATAATTTATTATTGTTGTTGTTATTATTGTTATTATTATTATTTTTTAAATAAATTTAGTTAATTTTGTGAGAAGTGCGAATTACGGATCTTAAGGCTAGGATTAACACTAGAGGGGGGTGAATAGTGTTAATAAAGAATTACTAAATCTTTTTCGATTTATGTTAAATTAGACACCGATGTATGCAATATACAGACACAGATATGATCACAGAAACAAACACAGATACAGAAATAAAATAAAAGCAGTAAAGGAAAGAACACACCGGATTTTATACTGGTTCAGAGTTACCCTACATCTAGTCACGCAACACAAGTACGGATTTCCTTTCAAAAGCAATTGTACAATTACACCCTCGGTTTCAAGGCTACGCGGTACACCCTCCAGAATTTCTATCCTCTGGGTAGAGATACTTGAATTCCGGGCCACAAGTTCACCAAATTGATTTACCAAGGCTACAATCACACCTTTTCTCTTTTGATTGATTTTCAAGGCTACAATCACACCTTTTCTCTTTTGATAGATTACAAAAAGCCTATAACTCTGAATAGCGCTGAGAAGCTTGTAGAGATAGTGATAGAGAATCAAACTAGAAGTAATCGAGTTCGATTCAATGTTGATTTCGGTAGAGTAATGGTAAGAATATGTATTAAGAAATGTGGAAGAAGAAGAAGAGGAGTGAAAAACCAGAAAATATGATATAACATACGTTGAAACTAACCCCTATTTATAGAAGAACAACAGCCATGTTCATTCATGAAGAGTTACGGCGAATAGACACTTCTTTTGAAATTTAAATTTTGAACTCAACTGACACCATGTCGACATGGGGTACATAGGCATGTCGACATCCCAAAGCATTTTTTGATGTTTTTGATTTTCTTTGAAAATAACTTTTATCTTATATTAAAACTAATTTAAACTTTATAAATATACTTGAATATAGTTAAAATTCGTAAGTAAATATAGAGAATAATTTATATAGAATTTAACTCTAATTTTATATTTTAAATCTAAGTATAAATATTTAAAAGTTAAATATATTATATTAAAAGATAGTTTAAAATCAGGACTAATTTGACTTTGAAATTAAAGATAATTTTGAGTCTAAAATTATTTAAAATCAGGATAGAGGGTTTTGAATCTTTTAAAAGGAAAGTTTTGAAAACATTTTGAAAACAGGATATAATTTTGAAAAATCATTTTGAATAAAAAGTTAGCGGATACAAAATAATGTTCCACTAGATTTTTCATAGGTTCCATCCTACTTAGGGTTCCATCCCTTTAACAGGCTCGAAGTGGATTCCATTCCATGAATAAATTGGATTTTAAGATGCCAGTGCTTTTCTATGAGTTTTAACAAAATTCCTAATAATAAAAAATACTTAACCTTGAAATCTTGATAATCTTGATATTCGTGAGTCTTCTATCTTGATATCCTGAATCTCTATATTGTACAGTCTTCTTTCTTAGTACCTGCATGGTTAAATCCTACGTATACATGTATATCTAAACTTATAATGTTAGTATTTATATTTTATAATCTATTCTAAGGTTGTTGTCATCAAAACCATCATCTCACGGACTAACAATCTCCCCCTTTTTCATGATGACAACCTTTGTTTATAAAATATTACTTCTATCCTAACTCCCCCTAAAACTAATAACTCCCCCTTAATCTATGCCTAACTACCCTATTTTATATTTCTCCCCCTTTGTCATCAACAAAAAATATTCACTCCCCCTCATTCTTTAGTACCTGCATTGATAAACTATACAACGGAATATATAGATTAAGAAATAATTATACTTATGAACATGATAACTAATCAAAGTCTATATACATTTCAATGTATATATATATGTCTTATACAACAAATTTCAAACCACTATCAGGAAATCAATCCACACAGAGTATCAATCCAAACCAAATCAATTCAAGCAAATCAAACAAAGAAAACAAATAAAAATCAAACGTTACGTGGAACTTCCACCCATCCTTCTTCTCCAAAGATTGGGTCTGCCTTAATAGCATCCCAATCATCATTGTCATTGGTGAGAGAGACAGGAGGATGTGCTTCGTTATCATCCTTGTGCAGAGAGGAGATCATCCATCGTATCGCATCGAAGTGCCTTTCTTGTTCCTTGATCATCTTCATTTGACTTAATTCTAAGTGACGCTGGCTTCGTAGAATAAACGAGAGAATATTCTTGAACGAATTAAGAGTTTCTTCAAGATTTTCGGATAGATTGTGAATAGGATTAGCCATAGTTGAATTTATGAAAGAAATAAAGGATATAGATGATAAGAAATCAATTTTCAATGAAGAATTGTGGAAGAAACATGTATTTATAGGTGTAGAAATTTGTTTGAAATGAATAGACGTTTGGTAGTTATTCAAATTTCAAATTCAAATTCAATTGTCATTTCTGACAAGCACATGTCGACATGGTCATGTAGGGGATGTCGACATGGGTCAGTGAAAAATTATGACTAATTTGATTTTGTGAATAATTGTATATATATATATATACACTATACCAACATTTATTCTGGAGATAAGATAAGATAGATAACAGAAAGGAAATTTCATTTCATTGCATACTACAATAATACAACAATTAAGCACATAACAAACTACACGAACATTCGAAATAAAGAAAACTAAAATAAATACAACAAGATATGAAAAGATAAGACTAGTTAGAGGATGATGAAGATGAAGATAGTCCAAGTTTCTTGCTGACTTTGGAAATGAACTTGTTTATCTTGGATGAAATTTTGTCCAACTTCTTACTAACGGATCTTTTAAGAATCCATTGATTCTCAACAATCGTTTTTGGTTTTTGATAAAGGTTTTGGTGGATGGATTAGGAGGATAGTCAATGCTTTCCAAAGAGGTTTCACCTTCTTCTTCTTCAATTTCCATTTCATCCCCTTCTTCTTCTTCTTCTTCTTCTTCTTCTTCCTCTTCTTCCATTTCCTCATGAGCTAAACGCTCTTCCTTTTCGGCAAGGGTCTCATAAGGTTGAAAAACAAAAGGAATTTTCATAAGCGAAATGTTGGAATGGTTGAAAACTTTTCTAGAAACAAATTCTTCGCCTTTGAAATCCACTCCAAAATAGTTAAAAATCTGAGTGAGATAAATTCCATGGTATAAGGTATTCTCACCCATTTCAAGATTTTTAGGACGAAGTTCATCCAAAATAACTTGCGTCCAATTTATGTCATAATTTTCGAAAATAGCAAAAAGAGCTTTGCAAACTTTTGAAGTAGGATTGTTAAAATTCCTCGATCTTGGGGTCAAAGTATGTTGCAAAAGAAGATTGACAATTCTTGCCTTTGGTCGAAAATTTTGATTTTTGAATTCAAAATTATCAATCCCTTCGAAAGTGTGATGAAATGTCTCACGATCATTTTCATCGATTTTAAAATTAAAAGATCCATTCCCGTACACTTTCAATTGAGAATGGTACCCACAAGATCACAATTCAAAACAATTCTAGTGCCTTTGATA
This sequence comes from Allium cepa, assembly GCA_030765085.1. Classification (NCBI taxonomy): domain Eukaryota; kingdom Viridiplantae; phylum Streptophyta; class Magnoliopsida; order Asparagales; family Amaryllidaceae; genus Allium; species Allium cepa. Next base: position 326,478,064 of record CM060931.1, on the reverse strand, counting down.
CTACTCCAAGTTTCATCCTCATTTCCATGATAAACACGGTTTAAATTAGCATAGAAAATTTTCACAAGATTTGAATAGCAAACAAAATCATTTTGAGAAGCATCAATAAGACTACGAACTCCGTTGTTTGCAAAAAGAGAATCAAGTTCATAAGAAGAAAAATCTTGAAAAACAGAAAATTTTCCGGGATGGACTTTGACATAGTTAGCATAATCGATGTATGCTTTTATTGCCTCCGGATCATTGAATAGTTACTCTTTGATTTTTCTGGAAATTCTCATGGTGGAGGGGTTGCTTGAAGAAACCATTAAAGTTGAGAATAGAGAGTTTGAAGTTATGAAGAGAGAGTTTGAATTTGAAAATGAGAGTGAAAAGATATGATAAAAGATAGTGAATAAATAGATTCTCAAAGGGCACATTCTCTGGTCAAAAAGTAGCTTTTCAGAGAATTGAATGAAGTGAAAAGGTGGAGGGAAATTCAAACATTTGAATTCAAATTTTTAAATTCAAATTCAGGTATCCATGTCGACATCATGGTAGGGACCATGTCGACATGTGCCTTTGAATTTTCATGATTTGATTTTTCCTAAGTTCTCTAATATATATAAATATTATTATTATTATTAGTGCCTATATATATCTGAAATATTATTAAACTTCAAGTATATTTTAGAAAATATTATTATTCTATTAAAAATTAATAAAAATAATAATAAAATAATGAAATAATAATAAAAAATAGAAAATAAATTTTAATATTCAAACAACACACCAATTCAAAACCAATCAATCAAATAATCAAGCAACTAATTATAAGCAAGCAATTTCAACCAATTGTATTGTAAACGTGTACCTTTTTCTGAGTCCATTTCTTTGAATTCATTTGAGTCATGAACAGCTGTGAAACACAAATTCGAATTATCTATTTTCTGATCATCATCACTTGAGGATGAGTCTGAGTCATCTAGAGTAGCAGTAAATGCACGCTTCCGTTTCTTTGCTGGATCATTGTTCATAGGAGAATTTTGCCTATCTGGATACGGACAGTCTCTTTTGAAATGGCCTGGTTTATCACAGTTGTAACATTTGTCATTATTTGACACTACATTCTGATTTCCAGAATTCTTATAGTTGTTTCTCTTGAGATTATTCATCTTTCTGTATTTCAGGAATTACCTAAAATTTCTGATCATAAAGGCTATCACTTCATCATTATCGCTGTTTCAGTCTGATCCATCGGTTAATGCATGGAATGCCATTGATTTCTTTTTAGATGCTTTACTTTCTCTTTTCCCGATCATTTGAACATCATACGACATTAGATTTCCAATTAATTCTTCTATCTTTAAAGTACTGATGTCATTTTCCTCTTCGATCGCAAGTGTCTTTTGATCCAATTCTGGAGTTAGAGAATTTAAAAAATTTCTGACTTGATCTTCTTCAGAAAATTCCTTTCCCAAAGATATTAGAGAATGCACAATATCCTAAAATATTCTATAATATCTGAAATAGACTCATTAGGTTTCATTTTAAATAATTGAAACTGATTTGTGTGCATGAAAATTTTGGTCTGTTTAACTTTGCTTGTTCCTTCGTGAGTAACTTGCAAAGTTTTCCAGATTTCATATGCAGACTTACAAACTGACACTCTATTGAATTCATTTCTATCTAGTGAACAAAACAGAGTATTTATTGCCTTAGAATTATTTTGTGCAATGGTCTTTTACTCAGTAGTCCACTGTGCAAAATTAGTTGTAGGTTCACAATATCAGTTTGTGTGATATTCCAAGTGTCTAATCCTATAGATTGTAAATATATTTTCATCCTACATGCCCAATATGCATAGTTACTGCCATTCAAAAGTGGTGGTCTGACAGTAGACTGACCCTCTACAAATGAACTAGTGACAGGGATACTAGTGTTAGTAACAGTACCAGTGTTGGTAGCCATTTTGAAAAAATTTCAAAAATCAGATTATGAAACTTTGAAAACCTTGCTCTGATACCAATTGTGAGAAATACGGATTACGGATCTTAAGGCTAGGATTAACACTAGAGGGGGGTGAATAGTGTTAATAAAGAATTACTAAATCTTTTTCGATTTATGTTAATTAAGACACCGATGTATGCAATATACAGACACGGATATGATCACAGAAACAAACATAGATGCAAAAATAAAATAAAAGCAGTAAAGGAAAGAACACGCCGGATTTTATACTGGTTCGGAGTTACCCTACATCCAGTCCTGCAACACAAGTACGGATTTCCTTTCAAAAGCAATTGTACAATTACACCCTCGGTTTCAAGGCAACGCGGTACACCCTCCAGAATTTCTATCCTCTGGGTAGAGATACTTGATTTCCGGGTCACAAGTTCACCCAATTGATTTACCAAGGCTACAATCACACCTTTTCTCTTTTGATTGATTTTCAAAGCTACAATCACACCTTTTCTCTTTTGATAGATTACAAAAAGCCTATAACTCTGAATAGCACTGAGAACCTTGTAGAGATAGTGATAGAGAATCAAACTATAAATAATCGAGTTCGATTCAATGTTGATTTCGGCAGAGTAACGGTAAGAATATGTATTAAGAAATGTGGAAGAAGAAGAGGAGTGAAAAACCAGAAAATATGATATAAAATTCATTGAAACTAACCCCTATTTATAGAAGAACAACAGCCATGTCCATTCGTGAAGAGTTACGGCGAATAGACACTTCTTTTGAAATTTAAATTTTGAACTCAACTGACACCATGTCGACATAGGGTACATAGGCATGTCGACATGGGGTACATAGGCATGTCGACATCCCAAAGCATTTTTTGATGTTTTTGATTTTCTTTCAAAATGACCTTTATCCTATATTAAAACTAATTTAAACTTTATAAATATACTTGAATATACTTAAAATTCATAAGTAAATATAGTGAATAATATATATAGAATTTAACTCTAATTTTATATTTTAAATCTAATTATAAATATTTAAAAGAAATATATTATATTAAAAGATAGTTTAAAATCAGGAGTAATTTGACTTTGAAATTAAAGATAATTTTGAGGCTAAAATTATTTAAAATCAGGATAGAGGGTTTTGAATCTTTTAAAAGGAAAGTTTTGAAAACATTTTGAAAACAGGATATAATTTTGAAAAATCATTTTGAATAAAAAGTTAGCGGATACAAAACAACGTTCCACTAGATTTTTCGCAGATTCCATCCTACTTAGGTTTCCATTCCTTTAACATGCTCAAAGTGGATTCCATTCCACGAATAAATTGGATTTTAAGATGCCAGTGCTTTTCTATGAGTTTTAACAAAATTTCTAATAATAAAAAATACTTAACCTTGAAATCTTGAACTCTTGATAATCTTGATACTCATGAGTCTTCTATCTTGATATCTTGAATCTCTATACTGTACAGTCTTCTTTCTTAGTACCTGCATGGTTAAATCCTGCATATACATATATATCTAAACTTATAATGTTAGTATTTATATTTTATAATCTATTCTAAGGTTGTTGTCATCAAAACCATCATCTCACGGACTAACAGTTTTTTTATAAAATTTAGTTAACTTGGTTAATATTTTTAATTTACTATTATTATTATAAACTTAGTTAAGTTTTATAAAACTTATAATTAATTTATTATTATTATCATTTATGATTGTTTTTGTTATTAGTAATATTATTATAAAATTAGTTAATTTTCATAATCATTAGATATTATTGTTATTATACAAATTTAGTTAACTTTTATTAAACTTAGTTAGTTTGGTTAATATTTTATAATTTATAAGTATTAATAGTAGTATTATTATTGTAAACTTAGTTAACTTTCATGAACTTAACTAATTTATTTTGATAATAATAATTATTATTATTATTTAAATTTATTTAGCCTTTATAAAACTTAGCTAAACCTTATTAATATTTTATAATTTATTAATATTGTTAGTGTTATCCCACCTTTTGGTCAAGGCTGGAATATCAACAAAATGACAAGGAATGATGGATATCAGGATTAGAGATCGGTTGTAATCAAGGCTACAATCGATGGCGTCAAAATTTGGTTGAGCTCCGATCGGGACGAAATTTGTTGGATATGATGATGAGGACTAGGAGAGGATATGTTTCAAATTTCCGGTTAATCGGAGTTTGTATGAAGGAGATATGATCGATGCAAGGTAGGAAGAGCAAGGTGTTCGTATCCATCGGTGCACAGGAATTGGTTCGTATCGATGCATTTTGCATCGATCAGGAAGATGGTGGTTCGAATCGATACACTTCGTATCAATCGGAAAATAAGGATATCGTATCGATACCGTTCGTATCGATCGGCATGGGTTCGGCTTAGTAAAGTTCGCATCGATCAGGTGTTGGTTCGACTCGATGGGGTTCGTATCGATCAAAGGCAGAGCAGGGTGAAGTACTTCGAATCAATACTGTTCGTATGGATCAACATGGACACGGCTCAATGGTTTTGTATCGGTCAGGATGGGGAGAGGCGGCATGTCTCGAATCGTTACTTTCGTATCGATGGCAGAGGAGTTTGGCACATTCGTATCCATCAGGTAAGGCCTCGTTCATATCTAGCTTCGTATCCATACCTTTTGTATGTTTTTCGTATCGATCGACTTGCATAACATTGTTTCGTATCGATCGGATAGATCGATACGAAACGCCCTCCTAACATCGATACGAAGAACGGTACGATGCGCAGTTGGATAGAGATGCGAAGCGAAATTATGAACGAGAATTATGGATGCGAGCGCGAATCAAGCAAAGTAGCATTCAAAGCGGCTAATGATAAGCATGGTTCGAAGGAAGAGACCCTCAACTCGGCACGAATTCAGGATCTGGCCTGGGAAGTAGCGCCACGTCATCGATGCGCACGCACTTCTGATCGAGTCGAAGAAGATGGATGCGAAAGCATGGATTCGAGCTTGCAGTCCACGAGGAACACTAATTCGTATCGATCATATCTCCCAAACCGCTAATCCAAATGCTATGAAATTTTCACAGCAGCTTGCATACAAGGTAAGGAATGTTCCTGCCAAGTTTCAGCTCGATTGGATCATTTTTTGATGGATAAGAAATCACTTCGTATCGATCACAGATCGAGTCGAAACTTGGTGGGGTCGGTCGCGTGGGCCCACTCACGTGCCAGAAGAATTCTCCCGAAGTTGGAGCACGATCTCAGCCTCCTACGCCTATAAATAGCACCCATAAGCCTATAGAAAAAGAACCTTTTGGCTATTAGACGTCCAGACTCTGCCGGATTCATTTCTACACTTCAATACAACTATTGTACTCGAAATTCTTCATTACTACTGTTGTAATCATCTGTGACTAGCAAGGATAATCATTAAAAGGATAAAACTTTGAAGTGGACGTAGGCCGGAGATAGCCGAACCACTATAAATCTTGTGTCTTTGTTCATTATTTCTGAATCGTTGTTTGTTATTTGCTAAGATCTGATATTTGTGCTTGAATATCGCCGATTTGTGTTCATACACTCGTGCTTTCATGGTATTTGGGGTTTGTGACCATTTTTGGCGCAAACACTTTGGTGCTTTCACTGAGAAGGACTAGCACCCGCTACATCGGATTTGAAGTTCAGATTTGAAGAGTTTGAGGAGTTTTGACTTGAAGACAATGACTAAGCAAAATAGTAGAAGGCAAAGGGCTGAGAGAAGCCAACATGAAGGAAGTCAAGAGGCTTCCTCCAGAGCAGGAGAAGGACAAGCTTCCATCTACATCACTAGAGATGAAATGGAGGCTATAGCGAATTCATTGCAAGAAAAGCTGTTGAAGAGTCAGCAGGATATGATGCAAACCTTCTTCAAACAAATGAGAGCTGCAGGGATGCAGAACTTAGGAACAGCTACATCGGTTGTGGATGCAGGACAAGGAACTAGGGTCATGGAACCCAATGGAGGACAGGATACAGAGCCAGAAGGCAATCAACAAGGGCTTGGGGGCAGGCCCACAGGATCCAACACAGGAGGACCTTTGGAAGGAGTTCAACAGGCTAGAGCCAACGTTGCTGAGCCACATGAAGAATATGTGCCGGAGTTCCTCGGGGGCATGGGGGGCAACCCCTGACAGACAACGCTGGATTAGTAGAGATAATCACGAAAACTGTACGAGGTGGCTTGACCAATAGAGACTTGGAAGGGGTGAACAGGAGTCCATTTGCTCGGGAAATAAGGATGGCTCAGAATCCACCTAATTTTAAGTTACCTAGCATGGAGGTATATGATGGCAAGGCAGACCCAACTGATCACTTGATGAGGTACACCAGACACATGGAGGTGCTGGGGGACATCGGAGGAAGTAATGGCCCGATGCTTCCCTTTGTACTTGACGGACTTAGCTGCAATGTGGTTTAGACAGCTGGGAGAAGGATCTATCAGGACTTGGAGAGAATTGGTGGATAGGTTTTTGGGGCAGTTTCGGGTTCATATCAAGAGGCTGAAGAACGTGATGACATTAACATCGGTAAAACAAAGGACGGATGAATCGCTTAGAGGTTTTTTAACTCGATTCAACGCGGCAGTTGCCTCTGTGGATCGGCCGGATCCATCGATGGCCTTGATGGCTGCAGTATCAGGAGTCAGAGAGGATTCGGACTTTAAGGTATCTTTGATACGAGATCCCCCATAGGATCTCGAGGAATTCTTTCACGAAGCCGAAAGGTTCCTTTGGCAAGAAGATGCGAGTATGGATTTAAAGCTGAAGGAGGTGAACGCGATTGAGGATGGAGGACCATCCAATGGAAGCTCAGACAAGGATAAGGGAAAAAGGAAGCGGGATGACAATTCAGGGAAAGCTGGAAAGCGATGGAAGGATCCAAAGTTTTCCACATACAAAGGATTAAACGAGACGCTGGAGCGGATATACCTGGATACTCGAAATCGCGTTCCCTACCGAAAACCAGCTAGGAGTGAGCTTTCTGAACGAGAGAGGGCATCATGAAGGCACTGTCTCTTCCATGATTTGGATGGACATGATACCAACAGCTGCAGGCACTTAAAGGACATAATTGAGGAGCATGTAAGGAATGGACAACTGAGGTAGTATGTTGGGACACGGAATGAAGCGGTGGAGCAGGAGCAACCACCGCCTACCTCACACCATGATGATGTGAGGCCCAGGAATGATGGTCGATTGATTATCCATTGACCAGGATAATACGAAATAAGTAACAAGCTACTGGCAAACGGCAAAGTCATTTACACATGTATGGGGACGGAGATAGCCCCTAGGCATGCTCTGAATGGTGATAAACTGCGATACTACGGATTGTGAAATTTGTCTTTTGCTTTTGGATTGGACACTGATTTTTCTGGTTTGGTTTTGGAGTTTGGATTGAACTCCTGGTTTTGTTTTCTTTCTGATTTGGATTTTTCCTTTGGATGGTTGGTTTCTGTTTTGGATGCTGGTTTGGATTTCTGATTTTTCGGTTTTGACTTGGATTTTGGATTGGATTTTGGATTGGACTTTGATTGGATTTTTATCTGGATTTTGATAAAAGGTCATCGGGTATGGATTATGCCTGGCAAGGGGTGAGTCGCTTTGCCCGAACGTGGTGAATTGACTCATTCAGGTCGTCGAGTATGGACTATGCTCGACAAGGGTCCGGAGAGATCAGAATTCAGCCTAGGACTTAGGCCCTGTATTGTCAACCGTTATTTTCAGGTCGTTGGGTATGGATTATGCTCAGCAAGGGTCCGGAGAGACCAGGATTCGGCTTAGGACTTAAGCCATGGCATTTTACAACGTCCAGGGACACTGGACCAAGGTCGTCAAGTGTAGATTGCGCTTGACAAGAACCCAGAGAGGTTAGCTCAACGTCCAGGGACACTAGACCACGGTCGTCAGGTGTGGATTGCGCTTGGAAAGAGCCCAGAGAGGTTATGGATTTGGATATCGACCCGGAGAGGTCCTGGATTCGGTTAGTGGCTATTGGATAAGGATGGATTAGGACTCGGTTGTCGAGTTCGGATGTATATGGAATTGGCTAAGGCTTTGGTTATTGGATTTGGAATTGGGCATCGACTCGGAGCAGTTAAGGACGACATACTTTGGCGATATGGCTATGGACTTTGGATATCGGATTCGAAACTATTCAAAACACGTCTTCTTATCACAAGGCATGTTTTGGGGGGCAAATGTTATCGCACCTTTTGGTCAAGGCTGGAATATCAACAAAATGACAAGGAATGATGGATATCAGGATTAGAGATCGGTTGTAATCAAGGCTGCAATCGATGGCGTCAAAATTTAGTTGAGCTCCGAACGGGACGAAATTGGTTGGAGATGATGATGAGGACTAGGAGAGGATATGTTTCAAATTTCAGGTTAATCGGAGTTCGTATGAAGGAGATATGATCGATGCAAGGTAGGAAGAGCAAGCTTTTCGTATCCATCAGTGCACATGAATTGGTTCGTATCGATGCATTTCGCATAGATCAGGAAGATGGTGGTTCGAATCGATACACTTCGTATCGATTAGAAAATAAGGATTTCGTATCGATACCGTTCATATCGATCAGCATGGGTTCGGCTCAGTAAAGTTCGCATCGATCAGGCATTGGTTCGACTCGATGGGGTTCGTATCGATCAAAGGCAGAGCAGGGTGAAGGACTTCGAATCGATACTGTTCGTATGGATCAACATGGACACGGCTCAATGGTTTCGTATCGGTCAGGATGGGGAGAGGCGGCATGTCTCGAATCGATACTTTCATATCGATGGCAGAGGAGTTTGGCACTTTCGTATCCATCAGGTAAGGCCTCGTTCGTATCTTGCTTCGTATCCATACCTTTCGTATGTTTTTCGCATCGATCGCCTCGTATAACATTGTTTCGTATCGATCGGATAGATCGATACGAAATGCCCTCCTAACATCGATACGAAGAACGGTACAATGCGCAGTTGGATAGAGATGCGAAGCGAAATTATGAACGAGAATTATGGATGCGAGCGCGAATCAAGCAAAGAAGCATTCAAAGCGGCTAAGGATAAGCATGGTTCGAAGGAAGAGACCCTGAACTCGGCACGAATTCAAGATGTGGCCTGGGAAGTAGCGCCACGTCATCGATGCGCATGCACTTCTGATCGAGTCGAAGAAGATGGATGCGAAAGCATGGATTCGAACTCTGTAGTCCACGAGGAACACCAATTCGTATCGATCATATCTCCCAAACCGCTGATCCAAATGCAATGAAATTTTCACAGCAGCTTGCATACAAGGTAAGGAATGTTCCTGCCAAGTTTCAGCTCGATTGGATCATTTTTTAATGGATACGAAATCACTTCGTATCGATCACAGATCAAGTCGAAACTTGGTGGGGTCGGTCGCGTGGTCCCACTCATGTGCTAGAAGAAGTCTTCCGAAGTTTGAGCGTGATCTCAGCCTCCTACGCCTATAAATAGCACCCAGAAGCCTACAGAAAAAGGGCCTTTTGGCTATTAGACGTCCAGACTCTGCCGAATTCATTTCTACACTTCAATACAACTATTGTACTCGAAATTCTTCATTACTACTGTTGTAATCATCTGTGACCAGCAAGGATAATCAATAAAAGGATAAAACTTTGAAGTGGACGTAGGCCGGAGATAGCCGAACCACTATAAATCTTGTGTCTTTGTTTATTATTTCTGAATCGTTGTTTGTTATTTGCTAAGATCTGATATTTGTGCTTGAATATCGCTGATTTGTGCTCATACACTGGTGCTTTCACGGTATTTGGGGTTTGTGACCATTTTTGGCGCAGACAGTTAGTACTAGTATTTTTTTTGAATATACTCGGACGATACTCATCCGACATATACTCAGTTCGTCACAACAACTAATGGTATGAGACCAAACCATACAACCCCGAACTTGGCAAGAATTTCATACAACTAACTTATCCAGCCTTCAACCAAATCTCAAGTTTTAGATTGGCACTCCTTACTTTGAATCTACATATAAGGTTCATGTCGACCTATAACTCATACTAGCAGGCATCGTAATTTATTGATGTGTAGGTAGTTTGAGTCGCGGTGATGATTCCTTTATTACAGATCTGGTGTGCCTAACAGGTATGGAGCATGGTAAATATAAACAAAAACAATGTTTTTTCCTTGAAAACATGAAAATAGAGATACCAATAAAGCATACAGTAATTGGAAATCCCTTGACTTGATAATTGAACAAAATGGCCTTTTATATGGTATTTACAAGATCAGAAACACCAATAATATGTAAATCGAAGTAATATATACAAAATTGACATTAGGTTTCCAAAACCCAGTTTAACTAATTACCAAATCATAAACTCCAGAGTTGATTTGCAGGGATGTTATCCAATCTCCATCGAAGTCGATTTATGGAACTTTTCCAATATGGAACAACGCTGAACTCGTGTATTAAAAAAGCATAGGCATATGATTTATCCAATCAGAAACACCACCAATACATTTAATTTCTAGATCCTGGGCACTAAGAGATCGTTCTTGTGCCTACAAATTTCATGCATGCCTAAAATGTTGCTTTGAATGCTTACAGGCTTCGAAAATAACTAATCACCAAATCTAGAAACCGAAAATCAATTTCAGTAATCTTACCTAGATAGTGTATCTAACAATCGCAATATGATTTTATAAGGAATAACAATTGCCACTTACACATGCATTCTAGAGCCAGATTCCCAATTCAAAGTCGATCATAGGATGAATATGTATAATAATTACAGAAATGAAGACGCATTTTCCTTGTGACTCTCTAATGGTTGTACTAGCATAGGATTTTGTAATGAGATAAATTATTTCAGGATTTTACTAGAATTTATATGGTTGAATCGCCAATCGTTGTTAATTCTCTCCTTATGGGATAGAAAACTGTTTATTATGGTTATTATAAGTAATGTTTTAGATTCAAAATAACTTATATATGTGAAGATTTTAATTCGCAGCATATGTATATATCAGTTTGACTTTAGAGCCAACAATTTAAAATAACCTTAAATATATTGACTATTTAATTCAAAAATACATGACTATTTAAAATAATCTTGATAGATTAGCTGAAATGTATAAAAAATACAGAAGCATACAAAAATAAATGTTAAAAAAAGATATGTCACCTGAATGCTTTCCCATAAAACATCTCTCAAATCATCACTAAGGTGCCTCCAATCATTTAATGTAACCGGAACCACATCTCGTACAAGTGGCCCTAAAAAGGAAGAAAATTCATTAGTGATATTTGATCCTGATACTTTATCAGAGTTCCAAGAAATGGTATCAGTTTGAGAACTCTGATAAATAGGTTCATTTCGCATATCCGATGAATTAGAGATGGAACTTGCAAAGTATTCTTGTGAAGAAAAGGATTGTCTTCCAGTTTCAGACTTCTCCCTTTCACACTAACTTGGAACTGATAGAAAAAAAAAGGAAACAATGGTCTGAAGTTATACATTACATGATTGTATTAGAATTTACTTCAAAAAACAATAATTTTATTTACCAGAGTGTTCCCTTGAAGACTGACTGAAACTACTGCTGCATGAAGTAATACTCGAAGCTGCTCCATGCAATCTGCAGCTATCAATCTTCGATGTTGAAGCATGTATTGGCTTTAACTTTCCTTTTGAAATGACATACATCGTACATTCTGAGAGTGTAGATGAAACTTTGGTGCCTTGGAATTGGCTATAAAATATAAATATAACCTAGTCAGTTAAACAACATTAGAATAAGGCGGTACAGATGATCAGAAACTAATACCTAAAAAAAATATTTCTAGAAGAAGCCCCTATAACCAATTTTCTTATCCCAAATTTATTAACCTCTCCTGATATTGCTTCTACTACATCATCAGATTCAATTACTGCTGCATTTGTCTCTACCTGTCACACAGAGCATCGAAGGCAAATAAAAAAGAGAACAGAGGCAGACACAAGAAAACCAGGCCCATCAATATTAGGCCCAATATCTTTATTTAAATACAGTATCACTCGGTTGTATCAAAAAAAATCTGTGTATCTCATTTGTAAAAAGATATTGCTTTGTAAATCTATTTCAAATCAATTCATTAAATTAATCTTCAGATCATTCAATTCTTTATTTTGGTATCAGAGCAAATCAATCTGCTTAACAGTAGTAACAAGGTTAACGCCTTGCCTTTGGTCTCTCAGATTCAATATCATCACAGAGATCAGGCTGCGTACCCAATATCATCAGAGAATCAAGATTCTCATCATTTGATTGTAAAAGTTCAGACATACCTGAGTCTGTATCAAGATTCTTATCAGTCTTCACATCTGTTTTCAATTTGTGCCACGCCAAGAAGTAACTGTCAGAGTTGCTTCATCACTCAGTTATCTTCTGGCTGCATCGGAGATTCTGCATTTTTCATTAATCCTTGCGGTTTTCTTGTTTCAAGATTATCTCACTGCAGATTCAAGAACTTGTCTGTCATTCACTAATCTGCTTCAATGGTTAAAAAAGAGTCATCACCCTCATCCACAGCAAGAAACACAGAATCAATCATCCAGAGATCCGTAACACAAGATCTGATTAAGGCCTTGGTCAAACCACAAAGTCAAATTATCAATGTACAACTGGATGAATCAAACTTTTTACTCTGGAAATTTCAGATTGAAACAGCAATTAAAGGCTATGGACTCGAGGACTATGTTCATGGAACATTAATCACACCACCCAGGTTTGTAACAGATAAAGATGGAAAACTGATAAGCAACCAAGATTTCACATCACATCAAAGACAAGATAGTATATTAAGTTCTTGGTTGCTCTCTACAATTAGTTCTAATCTTTTACGCAATTAATTGGATGCAAATCTGCAAATGAAATCTGGTCTACAATTGAGCAAGTATTCAATACTCAATCAGCAGCAAAAGTCATGTTCTATAAAAGGCAATTGCAAAGCTTAAAGAAAGACACCCTACCAATGAGAGATTATTTGTCTAAAATTAAAATGTTATGTGATCAATTGGCTTCAACGGGGCACAAAATCTCTGATTATGAACAAATAATTTCAATTCTAAATGGCCTAGACGAGGAGTATGAAGCAGTTGTAGCAATGATTTCTTCTAAAGAAACAACTCCCATAATTTAGTATGTTCATGCTACACTTCTTGCCCATGAAGGTAGAATAGAGCAAAAGAAATCCACTGGGTCAGATTTCACAGCCAACTTTATTAGTAACAGTAGGAACATGAATCAAGGAAAGAATTACAATACCTGAAATCAATTTAACAATCAAATAGGTGGTCAGACAAACAGAGCCAGAGGTAGAGGTGGCAGGCAGAATAACAACAATAGAATCAGATGTCAGATATGTGAAAAATATGGTCATATAGCAAGCAAATGCTACTTCAGATATGATAGCAATTATGTGCCACAACAACAAAATAATGCAAAGAACTATCAACCAAATGCTAACATGGTCAACACTCAACCAAATCAGAGAAGTCATTCAGAAAATACAGATTGTGACACAGCAAAACTGGAAGACATACATGATGAATGCTGGTATCCAAATTCAGAAGCTACAAATCATGTGACAAATGATCTGAACAATCTAAACTTGGGAAGCAAAGAGTACAAAGGTACACACACTATGCATATGGGGGATGGTAAACCCATTAGAATTACACAAACTGGAAATGCAAGTTTTATTGGCAAGAAACAACTTTATCTCAATAATCTCTTAAGAGTACCATTGATAAGCAAAAATTTACTAAGTGTATCCCAGTTTGGAAAAGATAATAATGTGTTCTTTGAATTTTATCCATAGTATTGTCTAGTTAAAGATATTCTAACAAAAGAAATTTTATTGCAGGGTAGAGAATTTAGAGGATTGTACAAATTTGATGTAGCTAAATCAAGAAATTCTGGACTTAAGGGAAAATGCTATAATCTTTCTGAAATCAAATGTAAAGATGACTGTAAGATTTTTGATATGTGGCATTATAAACTAGCCCACCCAAATGTAAACATTGTTAAACATGTGCTGAACAAAAATGCAATTTCTTTTGAAAGAATCTCTTTACCATATGTTTGTACATACTGTCAACTGGGAAAAAGCCACAAACTTGCATTTCCAGACTCACAAACTGAATATAGTAAACCTCTAGAACTAATTGCCATAGATTTATGGGGGCCAGCACCCATCAACACTGATTATGGATACAAATACTATATTTCATTTGTTGATGCTTACTCTAGATATGTATGGATTTACTTTCTGAAATCAAAATATGAAACCTATAGGGTAGTGCAACAATTCGTAGTTCAAGTTGAAAATCAACTAGGTTGCAATGTAAAAGTCATAAAAACAGATGGTGGAATAGAGTTTCACCCTGTAAAAGAATTTTTCTCACAAAAGGGAATAATTCATAGAACAACTTGTCCATACACATCTGAGCAAAATGGTCTAGTTGAGACTGGTCTCACTTTACTTGTTCAAGCATCATTACCATTAAAATTTGGCCTGATGCTTTTTCTACAACTGTGTACTTAATTAACAAACTTCCTACTAAGGCTATAGATTTCAAAAGTCCCATAGAAAAGCTACAGGGAATTAAACCAGATTATCAAACTTTAAAAAAAAATTGCGGTCTATGTTTTCCCTATCTAAGACCCTACAACAAACATAAATTAAGTTTCATATCATCACCATGTACATTTCTAGGGTATGCCACAAACAAAAAAGGGGTACAAATGTCTAGATGACAAAGGAAAAATCTTTATATCAAGACATGTTGTGTTCAATGAAAATGTATTTCCCTTTAGCAAAACAGATCTGAAAACATCATAAAAAATTTACAATCCAAGAGTATCAGTGCCTAAGCTACCAGAATACTCAGAGATTGACAACCAATCTTATACAAGAGCAAGACAGAATACCCAATTCACTACCCCAGCTGAAGGTAGTAGTGGCTCATAACACACAGTGATCAGAGATGAACCAGGTCATGAGCAGTTAGAATCTGAAGTTCAAATTCAAGATACACAGCATAATTCTGATATCTAATCAGGAAGTCATCAATCATTAGATGATTCACAGTCATCTAATGACAATGAAGCCACCGTTGAAAGCAGTAATCAACAACCTGCAACAACTGGTCATCACATGATAACAAGGGCTAAAAGTGGAATTTTCAAGCCAAAGACTTATAATGTTGTCATTGAAATCAAAGAACCAGGTACTTATTTCGAAGCAGTGCAAGATGAAAAATGGAAAACTGCAATGCAAGAAGAATATAATGCGCTGATTAGAAATAAGACCTGGACTTTGGTTTCTCTGCCATCCAACAAAAATATTGTTGGAAGTAAATGGACATACGAAATTAAGAATAATCTTGATGGTATAATCTCTAAGTATAAGGCAAGACTCATAGCAAAAGGTTATTCACAACAAAATGGTTTTGATTTCAATGAAACTTTTTCACCTGTTGTGAAACCTTCTACTATCAGAATAGTTCTCATTATTGCCTTAAGTAGAGACTGGACCATCAAGCAACTTGATGTAAATAATGCCTTTTTGAATGGTACTTTGCTGGAAGAAGTATATATGGAGCAACCACAAGGTTTCAGACAAAGAGGCAATGAAAAACTTTTGTGTAAGCAAAACAAAGCAATTTATGGACTCAAGCTAGAACCCAGAGTTTGGTTTGACAAACTGAAGTCAACACTAATCAGTCTTGGCTATTCATCAACTAAATCTGACAATTCCTTATTTACAAAATTCAGTAAACTTGAAGTTACATATATACTAATATATGTTGATGATTTTATTATTACAGGCAACAGTGATGCAGAAATCAACAAGCTTACTGAATATCTTGATAAAGAATTCTCAATCAAAGATCTAGGGTGCTTAAATTATTTTTTGGGAATTAAAGTCAAAAGAATGTCTAACTCAATGATTCAACTAAGTCAAGAAAAATATATATCAGAGATTCTTGTCAAAGCAAAAATGTACAAGGCAAATGCACTATCTACACCCATGGCAAGCAACTTACATCTATCCAGAAATAAAGGTGAAGCAATACAGAACAACAGGCATTACAGAAGCATTGTTGGAGCATTGGAATATGCAATAATAACAAGACCAGAAATTGCCTTTAGTGTAAATAAAGTCAGTCAATTTATGCAAAATCCACTGGATGAGCATTGGAAAGCAGTAAAAAGAATTCTAAGATACTTAAAGGGCACAATGAAACATGGATGGATTTTAGAATCATGCAAATACTTTAACATTAATGGTTATGCAGATGCATATTGGGCCACAGATCCAGATGATAGAAGATCTACAACAGGATACTGTATATTTTTAGGCACAAATCCCATATCATGGTGTTTAAAAAAGCAACCAATTGTATCTTGGTCTAGCACTGAACCAGAATACAGAAGTGTGGCAAATGCCACTGCAGAGATAATTTGGGTAAATTCACTTTTGAGTGAACTTAAAGTCAAAACTGACAGTAAGCCTACAATCTGGTGTGATAATCTTAGCACAGTTCTGCTCAGTACAAACCAGTGTTACACAGCAGAACTAAGCATATGGAGATTGATCTTTACTTTGTTAGAGAATAAGTTACCAGCAATAAACTAAATGTAAGTCATATACCTGCATCTTACCAAATTGCCGATATTTTGACAAAGCCATTATCTAAGAAGAATTTTCTTCTATTCAAGCAGAAGCTTAAAGTCAGTATTGTCAACAATGAACATCAACTTTAAAGCCAAAATCTGAGCCAAAGATTGAAACTTTACTTTCTGTTGTTAAAGCAGAAAGTAAAGATCAATATTATAAGCATCATCCTCAGAGCTAAATTTCAAAGTCCATCGGATCAAAACCTGGAACAGCAAATATTGTAAATCTGGAGTTAGTATCTCAAGAAGAACTCAACAATTAAAAATTGAAAGTGAAGACTCACCAGATCTGACAAACACTCGAAGGTTACTCGGACTTAAGCCTTATTCTCATCTCGACTAAGCTCGAAAAAGAAATTTCATCAAAATTAGTTGCCATCTGAAGATACATCTCTAAATAATCATAAGAATAGAAGTTTGGCAACTTATCTGTAACTTCTCTGAGAACCAATATTCAAAGCTTCGAAAATTCACCAGTCATCAAATAAAGCATACGCAGAGCATCATAGCAACATAAAAGAGAACAGAGGTGAATACAAATGGAGCAGCGCCATTTTTCATGAAGAATTTCTCAAAAAAAAACTGAGTTGGCAGCGCCATTATTTTTCTCTCGCAAACCCTAGATAACGTAGTGTTTGAAGGGGCAAAATAAAGGATTCATAGAGAATCAAAGTATCATAAAAGAGATTAGTAGCAAGCAAACCCGACCCATCATCGCACAGAGCATCAATGGAAAATAAAAAGAGAGAACAGAGGCAGATACAAGAAAACCAGCCCCATCAATATTAGGCCTAATATCTTTATTTAAATACAGTATCACTCGGTTGTATCAAAAAAATCTGTGTAACTCATTTGTAAAAAGATATAGCTCTGTAAATCTATTTCAAATCAATTCAATAAAATAAATCTTCAGATCATTCAATTCTTTATTTACCGGCATGAAATATTTTTGACTTAGTTCTTGATCTTTAGTATCAAATAATTTCATATTAACCTTAATCCAATGTTAAAAGAATCATCTATTTTTGATACACTGTCTGTACTCATAATTTGAGAACGGTGATATTGTGACAACCCTTAAGTTGTCAATATACAGCACTAATAATTTGGATTTCTTTAATTATGATTATTAGGTAAATTTCATTTGATTTTAGCTGTATTTTTGTTGAATAATTCATTAAGAGGACTTTTTTGTGGAAACTAGAAGTGAAATCTACAATTTGGGAATAAAACTATCAAGTTTTATAAAATTATTTGTGTTAGAGCTAATTTAACAAGCATGGATACAATGACAAGATAACGATACTGTTTAAAGCTTTAGTATCGATGATCTTTAGTAAACAGTGTTAATCTATAACATATACACTACATATATATGTACAGGATATATACTCCTCTTATATATAAGGCTAATAGAGTTTAGGTCTATAAAAATTACAAAAATAATCATGCGATGATCTTGCAATGATGCAAGTACAACTAATGACAATGCAAATAATAACCGTTCTTGTCGATTATTCACATTTTAAAACTAAAATTTATTGCATGAGTGATGATGTAAGGATATTAAAAAGATATAGTGCACAAACCTCAACTTAAGATTGCATTACACAGCAGCCGCTGCAGTTCTCATTGTCACATATGTTTTTGGCTTTAAATTATTCCAATCGCAAATGAATAAAAGCTTCCACCACTCATATACAACAAAATATTTTATGGAAAGCAGCTATTAAATGTGTATTTTTTTGGTAAAGAATGGCATACCAAAAATAATCTATAATAACTAGGAATTTGAGTTTCGCAAGTATGGTATAATAATGTAAATAACTAAATATAATTAAAGAGGGAAATAAACAAGTCTAAATGATTGATGGCAAGTCACAGCTAGACGCAAAATATAGGCTTCAAAACAAAGACTTTCCTAGCTGGCGTCTGCAGATTTATACATGCAACCATTTAAATAAATAGAGGATTAGTTTAATTTCAACTTGGGCATAGCCATTTAGAATGAGATAGACGTGATATCAGTTTGATGAATCAAGAACCGACTCAAGTCTACAGTATAATCTTAAGTCTATAATATAATCTTACAGAAACGGATTTCATTTGGTTCCATATAATACAACTATTTTGATGAACAATCAAAATCTTTCCAAATTGGTTAATGATCATATGTTAAATTATTTGGTAGAGAGATAAATTCGGTTGTCATCCCTAAATTCTTATAACCTTTTACCAGAGTTTGGATACCATTGTGCATGTCAATAGACATTCTAAAGCAACGCTACTTCCATATAATAATTATTATTATTTGTAAATATCTAGTGGTGGATTAAGAAAATAAAAAGAAATATTTTCTTTTCAGAACGACATGCATTAGAACATTAAATTTCAAATAGCTTACAGATATAAATTATTTCTGATGTAGTCAGTTGCTAAGGATTATCATTCATACATGGGAGATTATAATGCAATGAACAAGGATGGTATTGTCCATATATATGGACATAACTAGAACATTTTTAAAAGTTAAAGTGCTATTACAACTTCATTTTACAAATTAATTAAAATAGAATTATAGAATAATAACAATTGATTATCATGTCATGTTATAGAAGGGAAAAGCAATACAAAAAATAGAAATTAACAGATACTCATAAACCTAGTTATATTAACAATATGTTACTATATGACATGAAAAGCCACAAAAAATAGGACCTAAAAGTTAAAAGGAAAGAAAATGAAAGGACAAGAAGTATCACTTATGCTTTGTTAAATTCATTAGCTTGCATGCTTTTCAATCATAGGTGCCTCAAAATTTAACCAACGGTTGTGGCATGTCTTGAAATCCTTCGAGATTAAAAGAAGTGCCTCCTCCATTCATCAAATATTCATGATATATGAGCCTGATATTTCACCATTACGGTGAACCAAACTGATGTGATCCAACATGCATGAATTGTAGGGAAATTTCAAAGTTTAAATTCTTATAGTGCATTAACGTTTATTCTTATTGTCAATTATCTTTTTAATGATTTTATGTAACATCGAACAAGTTATCAAATATCACTAGTAATGACTATAAAACTTCTCATGTTACATGAAATTGTATAAAGCTACATATTCCTTTCATTGATATTGATAGAACATATTTTTGCACATTATACATAATTACTACTTTGTTTTGTTCGTTGAAAGAAAGAAATATTAGTTGTCACATTGTCTTGCTTGTTACATTAATTAAAAAATAATAGTTACTTTAAATCAATCAAATGGGAATCTTGCTTGATTGGTCATTTTTCTAACATCCCAATTTTTATCAAATTTAAAACTAGTAATTAATATAAATTTTGGAATTAACTTGAATTTTTTAAAGCAAATGGGATAAGTATCGATTTATACACACACACACACACACATATGAATAGATTTGATTTTGAATTCGAATTGAAATTCAAAAAAAAAATATTTTAAAAATACTTAGATTTAAAAATAATTTATGTGAGATTTTTATTAGTATATAATTAATTTAAAAATAATTTTTCTTTTAAGATTACATATATAAATAAAGAAAATATGTTTATAAAGTAGAAAATACAATTTAAAATGATATGTATATATTATTCTCATGCAAAAAAATACAAGTGTAAATATATAACATGGGAAAAATTATAAGTGTTAGAATTTTAGTAAGTAATTAAAAAAGTGTAAATCATTTAATCGTATAAATGAATAAGTGTCAAAAATTTATTTACTTTTTATTTTCAAATTGAAGAAAATCAAGGCAATATATATATTTTCATTTCTTTCCTCTCACATTTCTTTTATCTTCACTTTTGTAAAATCTGAGCAGATCAAAAACAAAACACACCAGAAAAAAATCAAAAGCAAGAAATCAAACAAAAGAAAAAAAAGCAACCACCACTTTCATTAACAAAAAACAGCAAGGTTTAGAGGAAGCTTTGGTCAGAATTTCGTGATTGCTGGTGGCTTGTGGCGGCGGGTCGAGGAAGATTTGTCGATCGATGTTGTTGTTCCAGTTTGGGTTGGATAGCCAAATCTCGAGTTCGTCAATGGTATGGGTTTCTGGGTAGTCTAAGGCTCGGGGAGGTTGTCGCAGACATGTTGAGTGTCGCAGCATTGACCGGAGGTGGTCGGAGTGGTGTGCAACGTGCACATGACCCAGGTTTGTGCCAGTGGCATGGTTGAGGAAGAAAGGTGGATATCTCGAAGTGGTCTACGGGAAGTTTGGGTGCTAGCTCGAGTCTTGGATCGGGTAATTGCAAGCTAGTACCGGGTTTTAAAAACTTAGACAAAAAAATCAAAGTTTTAAAATAAAATATGGTTTGGCCTGAGGAAGACTCGAAGTAAACGACATTTTGGCTCGGGTGACACTCGGGGATTTCTCGGGTTTGAGATAAAAACAGATTTCATCTTTAAAACCAAATTCAAATTTTAAAACATTTTAAACCAATGATTTTAATTTTTTTTAATTTAAGTTTGGATTGATAAAGGTTCTAAATAAGTTATTTTTAAAGTAATTAAGTTTAATTTATTAATTATGTGACGTTATTTATAAATAAATTCTTAATTTATTTATAAATAAATTCTTAATTTATTTTAAATAAATAATGTAGTTAAAAAGTTAATTAAGATGAAGTATTGTTTTTAAATTTCTAATTAACCTTAATCTCTTGAATTAATATATGTGTTAATGATGATTAATTATGAGGGTTATTGATTAAAGAATTTAATAGTAGTTAAATGATTAATCAAGATAAATGATTTATAATCACTTAATAATTAAAGAATAGCTAATTATTAATTTAAGATTAATTAATTTACAATCAAGGATAGATTAAACAATGTAATTAATTAAAGAATAATTGATTAATGATAGTGATTAAAGATAATTGAATAATAATTAAGGATAATTAATTAATAATTAAGGTTAATTAACTAATAATTAAGGTTAATTAATTAATTTATAATTAGGAATAATTAATCATTAATTAAGGATAATTAATGAAAGTAATTAAGTGATTAACTAATTATAATCACACGATTAATTAATCTTGCTTATAAATATTTAATTATTATTGAATACCTTGAGCTGATTGATGCCTCTGATATGTGATTGTGATACTTTATGATTTGCATTGCTATGAATTGAACTGTAATATCTATGATATGTTTCTGTGTGAATGTGAAAACTGTTGGCCGTAATACGGCATTTGAATTTCGATGCGACAGGGAGTCGGATTCCAATTGGTTATCGAAACCCACATCGAATCTTAATAGTAAATCTTTGTGATTCATATATCCACGTGTTTTAAAATAAGCGCTCATTATTCAGATTAGCTAGGAGAGGACTTTGTGTCATAAAACCCATTCCGAATAACGATACGACGAATTGGAGTGCATTTGAAGACGGTGGTGAAGACCGGGTATTTTCGAGAACGAAAGGATCACCTGTCGATTGTCTCTACACTGAGTTGCTCCAGTATAGAGATCTCCATATGTGATGGGGGAGTCCGGTTGGGATTGTGGATACCCAGATTGCAAGGGATACTTCCTTTATTGGACGAAGTGCCTTCGGTTTCATTCAGATGCAGAATGGACTTGTATGGTTGTATGTCTGACATTACACTTTGAGATATAAAGCTGATTTCTATCAAATATATTTCTGTTTGGTGGTGGAGAATTTATTCTCTTAGCTAACACCCTTCTTTGAGACGTACGAGCTCAAAGGTTATGTAGTTGATGGTTACTAGTGATATATTCCCAATTTGGTAAAGTGGCATGCTAAGTGTTGCTGATCATTTATTGATCAAAGCATGGCTTTTGTAAAAAGCATAGCTTTGTGGATGAGACTTCGTCGAACCTCACAACCCGAAAATGGTTGAAATAGGAAGGATGCAGTAAGGTTATGGGCGTAGTGCCCCTTAGGGTATGTGCATTTCCTTCTGGATAAAAAGTGGTATCATGGTATGGAGCCCAGATATTTAACTTATGTGGTTGTTGTTGTTGTTGGGGCCCCGGATAAAGGTCGGTTACGACAAGGGGATGGCATACTCGTATCAGTAGTTACCTAGTTACAGAGGTAACCTAACCTTGTGTTGGCAGAGATCCGGTTAGGTTCTCGACGCGTCCCTTCAGAGTCGTACCCGTTCAGTGAGGAAGTTCCTTAGCCTTACCATTGTTGGAAATCCAATCATTCAATACGGACCCTATACGATTTTGTTGTATAACCTTCCATTTAACATGGTAGCTATAGTAGGCATACTATAATGGTACGTATACTGGCTAAGATTAATATTATACTTTCGAAAATGTTTTCACACTATGCACTAATAATAATATCAAAAAGATTTTTTCTTGTATCAAGCATGTTTGACTATCATAAGGAGAAATCTCCACCAAGTTTGCGATTGCATTATGTATGTGCCGAGAGGCCTTATGGTAGTTTTATTTTCCAAAAGTATGAACGGATCTCTTTTTATATAAAAAATTTGTACAAACAACTGTTTTGTTTACTCATACCAGTCCCATGACTGGCCGGAGTTTATTGTTCCCTTCCTAAACACTAGGTTCCCATAATTTTCCACGCGGGCAGCTTAGAAGTAGGTTATCCGTGTTCTGGAGCTAGCTTGGATAGTAGATTCAGATTTAGAAGTCTTTTGAAAGCTATTGGATTTTGAAAGCTTTTGATTTGGAAATCATTTGGAAGCTTTGGAGTTTGGTTTTGAAGGTGCTTATGCTGGATTCTCGCTCTCGATCTCTTTCCTTTGAAGACTCTATTGGAGTTATTATAGCTCTGTTGTCTTTTCCGCTGTGGTGTTATCGTTTTTTTGTTGTATCATGTATATAGCACTCTGATGGTGGTGTGTTCAAATATGGTGATGATATTTTTATTAATGTTGTATCTGTGTTGTTATCAATGAAATCATCTTTTGTTTCCGTTGTTTTGCATTCATCTAATGTTGTTATAAGCTTCATCGAACTAGAGTCCGGTGTTTGAGCCTCTGGAAGTCGAATACAAGTGAGGTATTTGATGTCGATTTTCAGACGCTGGATTTTGGGTCATGACAATTTTGTTGGTCGATCTTTTAGCGCATCATGATAAGAAAGTCATCGTAAACCTTCACACATATTCACGGATTTATTCATAATGCCTTACTTTGCATGCATATGTTACATATTTATTGTAGCATTATATATTACAAAAATATATATATAGTGAAACAAAGTAAATATAAAAGTTTATGTAAATGAAGAAATGTCAGATTATGAATCCATTTTAACACTACAAGCATCAATGACCGATTATATTTGGTAGGTTACTTGCCTTTAAGTTCAATTTGGAAGCCGATCATCACATTTACTATCATTCAAAATTATATCATTTTATTATGCATGTAACCAAGTGTTAATAATAAATGAACGCATTATCTGTTTGTATCCAGTAGTTCCAATATTTCTATTTCCGACTAACTATTTAGGATTGAAGAGAGAGTATTACTTGTATGATTAGACCGTAATCAAAATGTGACGTACGCTAAATTAGAAAAAATATTAGTAGAAACACAGGCTGCTTTTTTCAAACAGGGCCAACCTCTATAATTGGAGACTATCTGCAAACTTTTAAGTGTGTATCACAAAGCCACACACATATTTGTAAACAAAATGATATATTGCACTCTTTGGGATCCTACTTTTACATCTCTAATTAAGGGGTCATAGTTCTGCCCAAATGAGTTATAACATCAATAAACTATGCCTTTAATCTTCAGAGTAAAAGATATAATAATCACAACCCCAAAGTTGAAAAAATTGAATCTAGCAAAATATAACTCATAACCTCTTTTAACTCAACAAGGATGATATGATTAAAAATGAAAAATAATAGAAATCTCTTAATGCTCCAAACATAGCAGGGTAACACATAATGATACATTCCATTTATAAAGATTCAATTCCTTTATATGGTTGTGAACAATTGTGTGGTAAAACATAATTCAATCAATCAACATTGCTAAAATCACCAAAAATGATTTAGTGATTACCTATAGCCAAGTACCTGGATCACAACCAAGATTAAGAACTAAAGTAACCTAATGGATCAATATAAACTACTTCTACAACTAGAAAAGCTAAGAAAAATAAAACAAATATCAAAGCAAATATCCAGCTTCTCGAACAAGATTGGAAGCAAAAATTTAGGCAAATTACTAGAATAAAAATTTTGAAAGCGGATCGGGCAACATATCCTAAGTGTTGTGCCTCTCTATAAAAGAAATCGAGCATTCCACTAATTTCGTTTAATATGCATGGAAGGGGTTAATGAGTTGGGAGCACGCATAAACCCTAATTTAAGGCTTTTGCCGAGTAATCGTTTTCGGATGGAATATATTACCACTTTTCAAATTTGGTCGAGTTATGGAGATAATTTAAGGAAGAAGTGCTGATAAGAGAAGGACTCTTTAAGGATTTGAGGAAATAATTAAGGAAAGAATAAAGCGGGAAATAACATAAAGAGGCGGCCACACAAATAATTTGGGAAAGCCCGCTTTCTCAAAGTGTTATACCGTGGATTCATTCTTAAAATAAAACAATAACACTATGAAATAAAGCATTATCTATTTGCGTTATAAAAGGCATCTTTTCTTATAGTGGCCACATGTTTGTAGCGATTTTCTGGATGATTTTCTTATATTACATTTTGAAATCGAAGCTAGTATAAAGAAGTTACAAAATTTTCAAATTTTGAAAACGAAATTAATTAAATAAAAAATTAAGGAAATTAAAATATCCAAAAATAAATAGCTCCATTGGTCGACACGCATATGGGAACCGATCAACCACTAGTGGTCAAACGGTTTAAGTGTTAGGAAGAGGATTTTGAGTAATGAGTGGCCCAGGTTTGATCGGTATAGTTTACTTGGGAGAGAAGTAAATGTTTAACATATAAGCGTAAACAAAGATTCTCCAAGGTTTGATCAATGGTCAATACTAATCTAAAAGCTCTATAAATACACAAGCTAAGGTAAACCCTAATTCGTAAAAATTAGTCTGCTTCCTTGAAACTCTATCGAATTCTTTCCTCTCCAGACCAAATACTTCAAAATAAAATATAATAAATGGTAGAGAGATTACAAAGGACGAAGCAAGCGAAGAGCTAACACACAAGGGAAGATTTCCAGATGGGATTCAAAGGGAAAAGCTTGGCTCTAAGGTGAGTGGGTATATTTTTTAAAATATGATTTATATGTAGTTAATTTTAGTATACCCTATCTAATTTAGTCTGTTAGAAACTAAATTGGAAATCATGTTTTTTGGATCTGATGTTGAATAGTAAATTAAACTGATGTAAACTTGTTAAAAAGGAAATTACTTAGGTTGAATCCATTTTCTAATCAAGTAGAAAATATGTTAATATAACCTATTAATATTGATATTAATAGGAAACCTTGACGGAGCTACTTTTTTGTAAATCTGTGAATTGAATTTTAATAATGAAGTTGAATAATAGCAAATCTAAGCTAGTTGTAATTGCTTTAAGATGAAATTGTAAGTTATTGTAATGGAAATTTGGGGACGAACATCATTAGTTAAGAATTAGCGAACCAAAAAAATTAAAATCACTACCCTAGTTAGTGAAGACCGGTCTACCGCACTATTTGGAACGGTCGATAGTAAGTGGTCAACCACACCTGTAATAATGGTCGATCGGTTAGCATTTCTAGAATGTAATTTGAATCTCAGCTTAAGTCCTAGGTTATATATAAATTAGTTAGTAGTTTACATATAATATATATATATATATATATGTTATGAGTATGAAGCTAGTTTCCTATGAGGTGACACTAGGTTGTTGCAGGAATGGGTAAATGTTATTTATCCAGTAGGGTTGATATTTGACTGGGGTCGATTCTATCACCAATGGCACTTACATGGGATTCTACGATGGCTCCCAGCACTGACTGATGCCTGATGAAGTGTGTCACCTAACACAATAGGAGTTCCTTGGTATTCACAGATGACGCGATGCGATGTTGTTTCTCTATGCGTGCAATAAGAGGCACATGCTACCATTGAGAGGTGGACACAGATGCAGATGATGAGCCACTTCGGTGAGTCGACACTATAGGCTTCCCCTTAATGCGTAGCTAGAATACATGTAGTCGTAGTTATGGGAAATTTATTCCCATAAGGAAATTGTAGGGAACTTATTTATGCATAGTTGTAATGTGAGAAGCTCTGGTAGCTATTAGCCGATCTTTAGGAGATTTGATTATTTATTTGTTCTTTGTAAGAGCCTGCACAAGTCGTTAGTGTAGGTGTGTATGAAGTTAAAACCACTTAAATAAAGAAATCTAGTAATTCACGAACACTTGTAAAGCACCATGGGTAACATAGAGTATTATTAAAGTCGGCTGCATATGATCACCCTAATAACGATGTACTCATTCATAGACTTTTTCCTAACAAACCCCTTTTCCTTTCTTTTTCCTTACATAGAAGGACAAGGTAGTAGGTGATAGGCCCGTGATCAGTACATGGAGAGGCGAACTCATCATTGGAGTTGCTTGTTATTTTATATTACTCTCCATTTAACTATCTATCTTTTTCAGTACTTAGTATTTATCAGATTATGTATTGTATTTCTATGTACTCTGAATTCGACAACGTACTGTTTTCTGAGACTCTGTTTTGAGATATTTTTTAAGACGTTTATTTATTATATTTATATTTTGTTGCCATTCGTTGTAAGATCTAACTGTGTAGAACATCTTAGATGATGGCTGTATATCTTTAGTGTCTGTAATGTTTTAAAAACCCTGACAGCTTGTATTTCTTGACATCAAAGCTAAAAGCCACTCTAGGCTTTAAATTGGTGTGTCGAGAGGTGTGAGTTGTCACAAGACTGATGATCAAAGTCTGATGCTACATGGAAAACAACTAATCCTTGTTTGTATGTCGAACCACTAGTGGTGGTTAGTCAGTTTCAGAACATATGCAAGATGATATTCATATCGATATTGGTATTTTGGAAACAAGATGTGATAGTAATCTTTATTCAGGTTGTATGATTTTGGGGGATAAATGGTATATTTATGGAAATGGAGTTATAGTTGATGCGACAGAGGGTTTAGATACGAATATGCACACGAAAACAAGCATAGGTGATACAAATGGTGATGCTGCTAATGGAAGAGTTATTGTGACATGTACTGATTATTTGTATATTGTTGCCAGCCATGGTTGTGGTTGTTGGTCATGGGAATGTGCTTTTGATACGATGACCATGGTTGTTCGTGTTGGAGGAAAGATGGATAATGGGGTTGCGGGTGATAGATTGGCGGGTTTGCTATTTTGGGGCATCGAGAGAAATGGTATGATTTCTGATTTGGGTGGCTATGTTGAATCAAAAGTAAGCATAAGTATAAATGGTTTAGATTTTGATTTGTTAGAGCTTTTTTATTCCGATTAGGGGTTAGAGTTTAAGGGAGGTAGGGGTTGTTTTGTAAATCCTATAGTCTTTTGAGAGAATAGATCCAATCAGTTGTGTTCGGTACTTAAAAACGATTGGATAATTATTTTGGAGAAGAAGATAGAACGGGAGAAGGAGTGGTCCATTGATTATAGTGTGGAGAGGTTCATTAATTATGTTATGAAGCGGGTATTGTTTGGATGGGGATGATGTGTCAAACCTTTGTATGCATGGCATGTTGAGTTGGAATAGTGTTTGGAGGAGGTTTTTGAAGAAAATTATGATCATGGGAATCTAAGTTTAGAATTAGCAATTTAGAGATCAGATTAGGCATTGATATTGAAGCAAGCTTTTGATTAGAAGTTAATACAGCATTTTAAATCGTAAAGAGGAGTGCACAACTGTCACGACCCATCTTTCTAAGCCCAGAAAGATGCATCATGATTTAAGAAAGAAAGGGATAGAAGAAGAAAAGATAGAAAAGAAGAAACTCAACAACATTAGATTCTCATAGCGGAACGTATGAAATATAATATATCACATAAAATATTACATAGTAACATACATCAGAGTTACACAACCTACATATCTCAATGTAGACAGTTATAAACACCTGTCTAATTATACAATTTGGGATATCACAGAGATACAGACACAACACAAACATAGCGGAACCACTATATATCTATTCGCTGAAGCTCCTGCTCCAAATCTCCTCCAGAATTCGTCAAGGCTAACCTGAATCTCTTGACTACTCGTAAAAACTTGAGTACCCAAGAGTTTAATAAAACATAAAATAAACACTTGGGTCAGACATGGGTCTGGTGTGAGTAAACGGGTTAAAATGGTTCAACTTTTTAAACCTTTTGAAAACAAAAGGTATCTCGTAAGACTTCCCGCACATAAACACGGAAAAGTTTTTACCTTACGATAACCAAAACATTTGATAGGAAATCAGTGATATTATAATAGGGTCTAGGGTTTTCAAGTAAAATACAGAAATAGCTGGAATGCTTACATCTCATGTTCCAACATAGTTGGGCACAATCAATACGTACGGTACTTGTCGGAATTTGGATTCCATACAATGGCAGGGCTACTGGGGTACTGTCTGTCACAGTACGTGGCCTAGATCACTGTACCGAGGATTACTCCCAATCCCCTGCAACACAAGGCCGGAATCATCCTTTACCGGATAGTCACGAACAAGACCACCCCATGGTTGGTGCGACCAACCACACGCTAAGCCGAAATAAAAAGGGACCTCTAGACAGGGACAAATCTCGTCCTACTTGAGTGCTACCCACTTAGCCTTGTTGCACCTCCCATGTTTTAGCCATTCCTGGTTGATGAGGCTTGAGGCTATAATTACCATAATAGAACACATCTATCTTAGAATGCTCATCGTCCACCTGACGATGTTCTGAAAGCATTCGATCCATACAAGTTCGTTTCGGGTTCGAACGAAACCGAAGGCACTATCTCGTTACACTCATTTTGGAATCACCCTCAGAGTTAACGACCATAGCCCATGCATTCTGAATCTCTATCTCGACCTGAATGTACTATCCCCGTTAACTCATTTTTGGAATCCCCCTCAGAGTTTTAATGATGAATAGTTCTTACACTTCGAGTCTTCACCTTGATCTTCACTTGGATTCACGACCTAGTGTTTAATTTGGATCGATGTGGTTTTCGGATATCCAAATTTGGAAATCCGGTCTCGGTCTCCCCGAAATCCAAAACGCCATTTTAATGTCCAAGTTGTTTAAGGATTTAAACATTTAAACTTATATTCAGAGTAACATATACAGATAGATGATTCATATTATCATAGGTAGATAATTCATATCAACCAAACATCTCACAAAGCAGCACATATCATATATCAGAGATATCATATCCAAATCATCCAATATCAATCAATCATCCATAAGCAGGTTTGATTCACTCTTAATCAATTTAATTAACCTCTAATTTAATTAATTACTAACCTTTAATCACTTGGATTACCTTAATCCTGCTTACTTACATTAATTAGTTACAAATTAATTAATTAACCATCTCTTAATGATCTACCTTAATTAATCTTCCTTGATTAATTATTCTTTAATTACGTTAAGTAATTAACCTTTAATTACTTTCATTAATTACACTAATTAATGATCCTCCATTTACTTCCATTAACTAATTAACTATAATTAATTACATTGATCCTTAATTAATTACAATTAATTAATCATACTTTAATTAATCACTTTCATTAATCAACCTTGATTAATTTCATTAATTATATTAATTAATGATCCCCCAATTAATTCATTAATTAATTAACCTTAATTAATTAAATAATTAATCTTTAATTAACCACACTCATTAATTAGCCTTAATTAATCATAAACAGTAATTAACCATCTTGTAATTACTTACCTTGATTAATTAACTCCTTAATTAATTATATTAATCCTTTGATTAATAACACTAATTTATTAATCCTTAATTACTTCTTTAAGTAATTATTGATTAATTACATTAATTAATAATCCTTAATTAATTACTTCATTAATTTATCACACTTTTAATTAATTACATTTAGTAACTAATCTAAAATTAATCACGTTCATTAATTAATTAATCACATTAATTAACTAAATTAATTACACTAAGCAATTAACCCTTAATTACTTACATTAATTAATTATCCTCTAATTACTTCATTAAGTTATTTTCTCTTTAATTAATTACATTCAGTAATTATCCATTAATTACTCTACCAAGTAATTATACTTAATTAATTCGTAATTAAGTGATTATTTTAAATTAACCAAACTAATTAAATAATCATTTAATATTAATTAAATTATTACTTCACTCCTTATATTTAAAAGATCTTAATTTATTAAGAAAATAACTTATCTTAATAAAACTCTTACTTATCAATAAACCATTTACATTAATTAGCTATTCTTAAATCAATAATAATAATTAATTGACCTTTATTATCTTCACAATTTAATTATCTTGAATTAATCAAAACCTTAATTATTTAAAGATAAACTCTTTATTATAATTGATTTACATAATTATATCATCAAACATTATTTAAAAATAAAACCTTTAGAAATCAATTATAATTAAAAGCAAATTAAACATTAAATTTTAACCTTTAAATCTTTGAAATCTTTCAAAGATTTTTTAATAAATTCTTATTCTTAAAAATTTAATTGTTTTATATTTTTAAAACTTTTCTACTTTAAATATGTTTTGAAATTGTTAAATCTTTATCTTTGAAAAATAATTGTTTCTTAACTTTAAAACTTTTTTGTGAAAAAAACCTTGAAATATTTGCGAACTTGAGTTCTTCTTTTCAAAACCTGGAACACTTATTTTTTTTTATTTGCATTTTGAAACCTTCTTCCATAACAAAATTAAATCTGAGACACATCATACGAAACACTCGTGCTGCTAATCTTCCTCGAGGCAACATCCCAAAAATCCCAAGAATAACCCAAGGCAACCCAAAAATTTCACGAGTCAAAACTTGAGATACAAGTTCCTTCCCAAAGCAAACATGGCCAGATACCAGTGATTCATCGTGCACGTGCACGATCACCAAAGCCTCCTCCGATCATCCCCTCCTGCCCCAAACATCACCCACGACCTCGACCATCAGCGCGACAAACCAGAAGTACGAATCAAAGGCCACATCGAAAAATCGCTACTCGATCGAAAATTTAGAAACGAACGCATCGGAATAGAACGACCATCACTGCCGTTCTCAAGCACGTTGCACCTCGCAATCCATATCCAAGAATCGTCTCGATCTCCAGCCGCTACTCCCTCTATCGCGATCATCTACGACAAGCCATTGAAGCCATACGACCCAGAGGTACAACCACGACCAAAATGACCATCTAAACCCTAAATCGACCCAACCTGGCCACCGTGGCCATCGGAAAAATACATGACCATTTTTCCTGCCATCGGCAACCCTCTAGCCATCTTCGACTACGACCTAGCCTCCATCCACCGTGCCGATCAACGGCAATCACCCAAAATGCCAAGAACGTTCATCTCGAAAATTCTAATTGAATATCAAACTAAAAATTATGAACGCATATTAAAAATCATGATTTTCGATCAAGAATCCATTCATGCAATTCAAAACAGAAATTGAATTAGTTGACTTTTGATCAAATTGATTTCCACTGTATTTTTTCCAAATTTGAAGTAATTTCTAATTATAAAATCCTAAAACTATTTTTAGAATTAACATTATGCTATAATGATTATTTTTCATTCATAGATCAGAACTTAATTCTTGATTGTAAGAGCAAATATGAATTTTAAAAGTAAATCAAGTCTGAGGAAGTAACAAAGACAGTCTTGCACATATGCAGATATACACACATATAAACAAACAAAATTCATTACATATTCGAGATAAAATAAATCAATGCAAACCATATTATAATTTTTCTGTACAATTTATCACATGCATCCATATAATCATAAATTAAAAACTTTTTTTAGAAGAGAATTTACTCACCGGACAGAAACAAAACAGAGAGCAGGCTTTAATTTCTTAAATCTGGAACTTGTTAAAATTGTTGAATTGATTTTGAATGCAACTGCTGATCTGAAACTTTGAACTTGTTTTAAATCTAACACTTGAATTTGAAAGTGAATTTGTTGAGATGATTTTTACATCTTGTTATTTGAGTTGAATTGTAACGACCCATAAAATTCGATGATTAAAATGAGTTAAATTAATAAGATTTTTAATTAAATTTAGAAAGAAATAAAAATCTTATAATTTATATTGGAGCGAATGTTAGAAATTAGATATAGAAATTGTAATTAAAATTAACAATTTAAAATAAAATTGCAATTAATTGAAATAATGTAAATTGTCATACTTGGTTATAAGTTTAATATACGAAAACAAGATGTAGGTATGGAATAGATTTATGAAATACCATAAATTTCATGGTAATTGGATAAAATCAATATCATATGAGTCATTGCAACATTTGTTTGTAAACTATAGACCTATAAATGTGATTTAGGGCAAATAGTGACCGTTATTATTTGTTACCAATTTACTTAGGCTATTAAACTTTGATTGGAAATCAATTGAAATTAAAAAAAATGAAACTTGGTGTTACATTTACGAGTTTAAGACAAATATTACAAGATATGAATGTAATAATATGCATAGAAATGTTTGTTTATTTTGTAAATTTTATTAAATGATGTAATAAAAGAATGGAACCAAGATGAAATGATTTATTTGATTTAAATCTTAATTAATTGGTGCATTAATTTATAATGGGATATAAAAGGGTAAATTAATAATTTAAAAGGATGACTTACTAATAAAGTAATGTATAATAAATGGAAAGCAAATTAAGTATGAATGTAAGAAAATTTGGCTATAGTGCAAAACTTTAATCATTTCCCCATTCATTTAATGCATTGAATTAGGTCTAAATCAAATTTCAACCTTGATTTGTTAATGATAGTTTATAAGTGAAAATAAACGTTAATGGTAACAAGTATTGTAAGTTAACCATTTATTTAGTATATTAAATTATAACGGGTAATCAATTGCAATAAATCTGAAGTAAATGTTACGTTAATGTAATGTAGGGTAATAAGTAGGAATCACGTAAATTTTATTCATAACATGATAATTAGTTGAATTAAAAGAATAGAAGGCAGAATTTATTAATTTATTAGAATTTAAAGTTAGATAATTAGATCAATTGCAAATGAGTGGAGTTATATATTAAAATTATTACGTTATTTGAAATTAAGATGGAATGTGAGGATATTAATGTAATATTTTTGAATCCAATGTTAAATCCTTTTATTTGACAATAATAAATGGAATAATTATTAATTTATTTAATTAAATGGAAATATTGGAAATTATATTTATAATTTTGAATAAAATGAAATTGAAACTTAACGCTGAAATTGAAGGATGAATCAACATTAAATTAACAACTAAATTTGTTTAAATCACTGTAATTGTTTAAGAGATCAAAAATGATAGGATTGGTTAAGTATGGAATTGAAATTTGAAAAGTGATTTAATTTATTAATTATTAAATTATTTAATGAAAAAATAGCCATTTTGGCCACTGACTTGGATTTCGACGAAACCAGTTTCATCGGATCCGTAATGGTGAATTATTGTACGATTTCAAGTTTCGTAGCGATCGGACTTGTCGTTTGATCGTACGGACTCGAAATGCCTTGAACTAAATGAAATTGAAATCAATTGAAATCAATTTGAAGTAATTTGATTTTAGCATAACTTCTCCATACGATGGAATTTGGACTTGAAACCTTTTCCATTGCGTTTAAAATATTTTAAAACATCTATTTTGATATACGGGTTGATTCAATTTCGTTCCGGAGTCAGAACGGGCTCTTCGGGTCATTCATCGTTCAGCACGTTTATAAATCGGGTCCATCTATTATATTTCAGCTTTGTCTATAAATACCCTGTTATAAACCCTAGCCTACATCTATTTCTCATTTGTCTGTGCATACAATTTCTTTCACCTCTTCATTTTAATGGCAGACAAACACCTAATTCCAACTGCAATTCAAAATCCAAAGTGAAATTTCAAACACCTCAAAAAAATTCAAAAAAATTATATATCGAAGCTCTCAATGTATGCATCTCAGATCTGCAGTTCTTTTTTGGTTTTGAATCACCATTTGTCCAGAAATCGATGAACCATTTTCGGCCGTTCATCGCTCAACGACGAACTTCGTCTGATCGGGAAATCATTTCTGGGTTTTGTGGAGATTGCAGTGCGTTGTTCATCTATGCAAGCCGTTGGACGATTCATCAGCTAGATCGTTGGGAATATTCAATTAGGGTTCGATTTGAGGGGGGCGGTGGCGTTGATTTCGGTAGCTCGAGTCAGTGGCTTATGCTGCACGTGGTCACGAGGAGGTAGGTGAGGCAGGTCGGCACGTCCTGAAGGCACGCCACGTGGCCGCGCGCACGAAGGCGAGATGAGACGGATATGGTTTTTGGCTCACGTGTTTCTAGCATGTCCTGTGCGTGCGTTTCTGGAGAGGATGAAGATGGGGTGACGTGGCCAATGCTGGGTTTGGTTCATTATTATTTTTTTTTTTCTAATTTTGATTTCAATTCGTATAATAATCATAACTTTCTCATACGAGGTCAAATTTACGCACGGGTTTTTGCGTCGGGATCGTACTAAAATTCCGGACATTTTGGCGCTGATTTGGACGAATTTGGAGGTCGTTTAAATTTTGGGTTTAAATTGAATTTAAATTCCAAAGGTGAGTGTTTTAACCCACTCACAACTTCTAAAATTTCTTTTGTTTGTTAATTTTCTTTAGGATGTGATTAGAAATTTATTTATGACTATTTGGCGTATTTTTAATCATCATCCTATTTAAATTGGATATAATTGAATTTAATTGTTATTTAATTTATTTATTACATATAAACTACCAGTTAAATTTTCATTTAATTTATTATTAAATATAAACTACTAGTTGATACCTGTTGTTTATTATCCGTTATATATTGATGCTATTGATTGAATTGGATGATGATTGTGATTAATGGTTGATGATTGATATTGGATGAATGGATGTTGTATTTTATATCGTTATAAACTGCAAATTGTTATGCACTTTATTTTATTCGGGATTGCGGTTTGAAATGATATATAACCATATTTTTATTTTAAATTGCGGATTGAAATGATAAATATCTGTATCACTTGACCATAGGATAGAAAATTATATACAGACACCGTCGGTCTATATATATAAATATTTTGAAAATGATTTCTATGGTTTTGGATAGAATTATACAAGTTAAATAAATATTGATTCTTTTTAATATTATATAAAAATATTATATATATATATAGTTAAATTAATGTATTTAAGCTATGTATAAATCTTTTTAATGATAATAAGTTAAAAAAATGGAGTTTGATTTATTAAAATAAATATGGTTAAGTATTTAAATCATATTTTTTTAATAGAGGTTATAATGATTTCAATAAATTAAGATTTGAAGTTAAAATATGAAATGGATGTGAATTAAATTATTTAAGAATTTTACTCGAATAAAATTTGATTTAAAATTTAGATAAATTTGAGATTTTATGGAATTGAATTTATTCAAGAATTAAACCAACAGGCTTGATGTGAAATTTATTAAATTGGAAATTTTAAAAGGTATAATTATTATTACTTGATTTTGGGTCTAGGTGAATTAAATGATTATTTCAATTATAAAGAATTGAAGGCAATATCTTGTTATGTGTAATTTGAGTTTTATCTAAATAATAAGGGTTTTATTTTATATAAAATATTTCAAAACTAAATAATAGGAAATTTAATTGTTGAATCGAAATTATCAAATTTAGTTTTGAAATTTTGGAATATTTAAAACCTTGAAATATATCGAAATTGAAATGTTTATAGAAATTGAAATGTTTCGAAGTTATGAATTTCATAGCATTATGTTTTAAAGGTGTTAAAATTTCAAATGTTTGGTTTTGAAGTGTATAATTTGGAAGTGCTATGATTTCGAAAAGGGATATATTCGAAATAAAATGATATTATATTGATTTGAAATAAAAAGGATATCATATTGATTTGGTTTTAAAATGGAAATGATATCGTATTTATATGGTTTTGAAATGGATATTATATTCTTGTTTTGAAGTATAAATTATTTTGAAATGACCGTGGTGTTATAATAACGTTTGGCTGTTGAAGAGACCGGGATCGGAAGTTGTCATACTCTCTGCCAACTCCGAAAACCACTTTAACAACCGTGTATGCGGTGGAGATTTCATAATGAAGTAGGATGGTGGCGGCGTTTCCTTTGAGGTAAATACGTGGACCCGACTCCCGTGAGTTGGCATAAGGTGGCTAAAACAAGAGCGATTGACGGGCTAAGAAGGTAGCACATTTTATCGGACACATCCCTTCGATATTATACTTTGACTTTTGGATTTATTCGGTGGCCACTTTTGTTTTCTTTGATTTGGGGGTGTGGTTCGAGGTGGGCGGTAGCCGCGGCTATGCGTTACCACCGGCCCAGAAGCGTAATTGGTATATCTACCCAGGTATTTCCTATTGTGCCGTGTCACTATACTAGCGCTCCTTATACAATTTTGTTTTGTACCATACCTATGGAGTGCCCTCTGACAATACCCAGTACGGGGGAGATTACGATACTGTATAGACTATGGGAATATAAAAGTGTGTTAAGGGCTATATGGATAACCCCTTAATGCTATTTTCAGTATATTATACTTTACTTTAGACACTATTATAATAGTGTATATTACTACATAGTAAATAGTTTAACGGATCCTTAGGAGATGTGTATCCCGAACAACTCTTAAGTTACTGCACTCACATTAGACACTGGATAGGAGATGTCAAATCCTGTAAACATCTCTGACACCATTCCACTCATATTATTTACTGTTGATTTAACTTACATAAGATCTTTTAGTTCTGACTCGAGTGTTTTGTCTTTTCAATTCGCTCGGGTCAGCCTGAGCATTTCAGGATTTGAAGCCTTTATCTCTGAAGGACGAAGACAAAGATTTATTATTATTTATTGTAGTATTCCACTACATCCATACTGTTCCGCTGCATTATTTATCACTCTATAGTATGTGTAACTCTGATATGTATTGTATAAGTATAATCGAATATTTTGTAAAACAACTTCATGAACTATATATTTGATTATTATATTTTATCGTTCCGCTGCAAGATTCTATTTCGTTTTTCCTTTCTCTGTTTTTTATTATTTACCCCATAACAAATCCGCCCTTCTGTATGGTTTAAGTCTGACGTGTGTGGTTTATCGCCGATTTAAAGCATACAAAAAGGCGGGACATTACATGAATACTATCTTTAATCACAGGTTTGAACTTGAAACAGATGTTATTGCTTGATTTCCAGCTTTTCTTTTATATATATATATATATATATATATATATATATTAAAAGATGAAGGAAGAAAAAAAGGGTTTGAAAAGAGAGGAAATAAAGATGGACAGCCTGAATTCTTCTAAACACTTTTATAAAAAAAATCAAAAGATACAAATGCCACTTGTTTTAATGCATGGCATAATAATTACAAATGTTATTTGCATAAGTTCACTTATTTACAAATGTTAGATTAACGCATTATTGTGTTTAACCCCCTTATCTATAATTTCTTATATCTTCGTATATATTTTTACAAATGTTTAAACTTATTTTTATATTAATTTGTTATGTTAAATATTAATATATATATATATATATATCTTACTAATTCATGTTCATTCATATATATATATATTCAATTTACATTAATTATTGTTAAAATCAAAACGAAAGTATATTGGAACAAAAGGAATAAACCTTAGTTAAATCTTATTTTAAACTTAAGAAAAAATATATATTTAAATAAATAAACAATTATCTTTGTTGTTAAGAAATATATAGTATTAAATTTCCAAATAGCCTTTGAAAAGTATTGTATTAAAATTTGAAAGCACCTTTATTAAACTCAAACCAAATACTTCCATTTTAATATATATATATATATACACATTTTAAATAGAAAATATTTTTAACATTAGTTTTGAAAATTATTATATTGAAATTTAAAACAAACTTTAAATCATAATATATGCATACATAGATATTGCAATTTGAAAACACATCTTTTGTTAAACAAAAGACTTCATATTCACAATATATATACCAAAATATACATTATAAATAGAATATATTTTTATTAGCTTTGAAAGATAAATCTTAAAAAAAATTAATTGTTAGAAAAGATATAAATATTACCAAATTAAATATTTATTAACTTTTAAAAGAATAAACTTGCCAATTAAAATAATTATAAAAGAAAATTATCAAATCAATCTTATTATTAGTTTTATAAAGATAAATTTTTCCACATTAAATATTTATGAAAGAAAATTATTATACAATATTATCAAATTTTAAATCAATATCGTCAATTTAAATAATTTTTAAATGAAGATTATCAAATTGTAATTGCCCAAAATTCTGAGTCATCACATTCCTTCCCCCTTAAAAGGATTTCATCCTCGAAATTTAAAAAAAAAGATAATTTAATAATCTATCTAAGGTTTCTATATTAAATCAGCAACCATATGTATCAGCCAAATACTAACAACCATAGCAACCAATTTATTCTAACTAACAAATCTAACTAACTATCCTGACACAAATTAGGATAGATCTTCATATCACTATCTAGAGTTTCCCATGTACAACACTGGGATACTCGCTCTACAGAACCTTAACTAGC
Source organism: Allium cepa (assembly GCA_030765085.1). Taxonomy (NCBI): domain Eukaryota; kingdom Viridiplantae; phylum Streptophyta; class Magnoliopsida; order Asparagales; family Amaryllidaceae; genus Allium; species Allium cepa. The sequence continues at coordinate 326,438,508 of CM060931.1, read as the reverse complement.
TATACTACTATGATCCAGAGCTCCTTCTCATCTAGATCCACTAATCTGCACAAAATATCATACCATACTCAAGTCTAGCTCAACTTCTAAAACCTTCTGAATTGCTGATTCTATAACCAAAGATAGATCATACACATACTTCCTCAGAGATACGTGAAATACATTGAATCTCAGCCATCCAAACTGGCAATTCAATCCTTAAGACCAAAGAACTAATTCTCTCGAGAACCCAGGAAGATCTAATATACTTCGGAGCTAGCTTTCCAGACTTACCAAATCTTACTGCTTCTCTTAACCAGAGAAACCTTAACAATAACGAAGTCTCCAACTTCTAATTCCAAATTTACTTCGTCCTTTATCCACAAAACTCATTTGACGATCCTGGGCTGCCAATCTTCTTCCTGATCAACTCAACCTATGCTGATACTTCTTGAAACAACTGGACCAAAACAAACCAATTTTTTTAGATCCTACTCAACAAAATGGTCTTCCAAGATCCGCCGAAATCCAAAATATAAGCTCTATTTCCCAAGTAATAGAAGACTGAACTTACTTCTTCAATTCAGAAGCCATAACAGGTGTACTCTATTACCTTTCCTTCAGATCCAGAAAACTTCTATACACATGGGAGATCCATATAAACCTCCTGTAGAAACCCTTTAATCCGGGAAAAACTATGACTTCCAGCTGCTTCCATTCTAGAACAACTGCTACCTCGCTTCCGCTGCACAACTCTGATCTGGAATAGATGAGAAAACTTTTAATGAACAAGAGCACAAACTTATCCAACATATCCTGAAAACTCTGTTCATCAAATCCACAAAATCTTAGTGACCCATCTAATTCGGTCACACAACTTTACAGCAGAATCCAAACTTGTAAACTAGATCTGACCAATCCATTTCCAAAAATTTCTGAGCTGCTACACCAACTCTTCTCCCTCTAGGAACCATCCTACTACCAGGCTAACCTCCGGTATCGCTTCCGGAACCAAGTCGATACGGAACTCAAACTCTAGATGCAGACAAACTTCTGACTTCCTCGATGACATCCGAAAAATCTCTGACATACTTCAACAGCTCCTGCTTCCACATGAGAAAAACCTCAATTTCAAACAAAAGATTACCCAAGATGAATTCCCAAACTAATCGCAAGTCACTTTTACGATTCTACCTAGTTCGGAATTTCAAAGACATTGTTCTCTCTTCACCAATTAAAATAGCTTTAAGCTTTTCCAAACAAGGTTAACCCTTCAAGAAAGCCTTCACCATATGCCCGAACTGCTGATAGAAGAACCATAAATATTTATGAATCATGAAGAAATGGGTCCATACTCCTGCTTCCAAATTCCACGTTGATGATACTGCTAAGCCAGAAGACCTTCTTGTCGGCACACAAACATCTTCGAGCTGCACTGATGCCCTAGATATCAGAACTTCTTATCCATAAGCTCCTCGGGCCTCAAAACTATCAACTAACTTCACAAAAGACCCTTCGAGATAGGCTGACATCCTGTAAAGAAACTCGGGCTCCAAACCAAGTATCAACATCTCGCTCTCCTTAAGGGGTGAAAATGAGACCATGCCGTAGCGAAGCAACTTATAAACCTTAGTCTCATACTCCAAAACAGTCAACCTCCTTGTTAGAGAACCAGATAAATTCTACACAGACGAGTCTTCTCTACGGCAGGTAAAGACTGCTCTTCCAAAACTTCCCTAACTTGCTCCAAAGAAGTCTCTTTCGGAAACACCCATAGTTACTGCATCTCACCACGCAGCTGCTCCTTCCTAAAGATACCAAGATACCATCACTCGTCTCTGCACATTTGACAGATCGAAACTCTAGAAAATTCGCTTACCCGAGCGCAACCAAACTTACACTTCAAAGATGGACTCTGAATCTTAACAGGTTCCCTTCAGAGATTGGTGAAATCCTTACACCATGCTGCCAATCCTACTTAAGACGGTATTGGGTCTACAGTCTCGATAGATATACTCTTCCAACCTCAACACGGAATTCTTTCATTAGTAGTAGTTGTGCTACACATACCACTACTTCATCTACCTTTAGAACTTATGTTGGAAAAATGTTGGAAAACCCGGACAGGTAACCCAACAAATCAAGTAGATATATAAATATGTGTGTGTGTGTGTGTGCATAAATATAAGTACTCTCTCTCAAGAAAGATAGAAATCACTTCCAAAGCCTAGGTATTCACTCAACCAAATGCTATAATGCCAACTATCATGACCCGTCTTTCTAAGCCCAGAAAGATGCATCATGAGTTAAGAAAGAAAGAGATAGAAGAAGAAAAGATAAAAAAGAAGAAACTCAACAACATTAGATTCTCACAGCGGAATGAACGAAATATAATATATCACATAAAATATTACATAGTATCATACGTCAGAGTTACACAACCTATACATCTCAATGTAGACAGTTTTAAACACCTGTCTAATTATACAACTCAGGATATCATAGGGATACAGACACAACACAAACACAATAGAACGACTATATATCTATTCGCTGAAGCCTCCTGCTCCAAATCTCCTCCAGAATTCGTCAAGGCTAACCTAAATCCCTTGGCAACTCATAAAAATTTGAGTACCTAAGAGTTTAATAAAACAAAAAATAAACACTTGGGTCAGACATGGGTCTGGTGTGAGTAAACGGATTAAAATGGTTTAACTTTGAAAACAAAAGGTATCTCGTAAGACTTCCCACACATAAACACGGAAAAGTTTTTACCTTACGGTAACCAAAATATTTGATAGGAAATCCAGTGATATTATAATAGGGTCTAGGGTTTTCAAGTAAAATACAGAAATAGCTGGAATGCTTACATCTCACGTTCCAACATAGTTGGGCACAATCAATACGTACTATACTTATTGGAGTTTGGATTCCATACAATGGCAGGGCTACTGGGGTACCGTCCGTCACAGTACGTGGCCTAGATCACCGTACTGAGGATTACTCCCAATCTCCTGAAACAAAAGGTCGGAACCATCCCTTACTGGATAGTCCCGAACAAGACCACCCCATGGTTGGCGCGACCAATCCATGGTTGGCGCGACCAACCACACGCTAAGCCGAAATAAAAAAGGACCTCTAGACTAGGGCAAATCTCGTCCTACTTAGGTGCTACCCACTTAGCCCTGCTGCACCTCCCCTATTTTAGCCATTCCCGGTTGATGAAGCTTGAGGATACGATTACCTTAATAGAACACATCTATCTTAGAATGCTCATCGTCCACCTGACGATGTTCTGAAAGCATTCGATCCATACAAGTTCGTTTCGGGTTCGAATGAAACCTAAGGCACTATCTCGTTACACTCATTTTGGAATCAACCTCAGAGTTAACAACCATAGCCCTTGCACTCTGCATCTCCATCTCGAACCTGAAAGTACTATCCCCGTTAAATCATCTTGGAATCACCCTCAGAGTTTTAACAATGAATAGTTCTTACACTTCGAGTCTTCACCTTGATCTTCACTTGGATTCACGACCTAACATTTAATTTGGATAGATGTGGTTTTCGGAGATCCAAATTTAGAAACCCGATCCCGGTCTCACTGAAATCCAAAACGCCATTTTAATGTCCAAGTTGTTTAAGGGTTTAAACATTTAAACTTATATTCAGAATGAAATATATAGATAGATGATTCATATTATCATAGATAGATAATTCATATCAACCAAACATCTCACAAAGCAACACATATCACCTATCAGAGATATCACATCCAAATCATCCAATATCAATCAATCATCCATAAGCAGGTTTGATTCGCCCTTAATCAATTTAATTAACCTCTAATTAAATTAATTACTAACTTTTAATCACATGGATTACCTTAATCCTTCTTATTTACATTAATTAATTACAAATTAATTAATTAACCATCTCTTAGTGGTCTACCTTAATTAATCTTCCTTGATTAATTATTCTTTAATTACATTAAGTAATTAACCTTTAATTACTTTCATTAATTACACTAATTAACGACCCTCTATTTACTTCCATTAATTAATTAACTATAATTAATTACATTGATCCTTAATTAATTACAATTAATTAATTAATCATACTTTAATTAATCTCTTTCATTAATCAAACTTGATTAATTTCATTAATTATATTAATTAGTGATCCTCCAATTACTTCATTAATTAATTAACCTTAATTAATAACTAATCTTTAACTAACCACACTCATAATTAGCCTTAATTAATCATAAACAGTAATTAACCATCTTGTAATTACATACCTTAATTAATTAACTCCTTAATTAATTATATTAGTCCTTTGATTAATTACACTAATTGATTAATCCTTAATTACTTCATTAAGTAATTATTAATTAATTACATTAATTAATAATCCTTAATTAATTACTTCATTAATTAATCAAACTTTTAATTAATTACATTTAGTAATTAATCTTTAATTAATCGCATTAATTAATTAATCACATTAATTAACTAAATTAATTACACTAAGTAATTAACCCTTAATTACTTCCATTAATTAATTATCCTCTAATTACTTCATTAAGTAATTTTCTCTTTAATTAATTACATTCAGTAATTATCCATTAATTACTCTACCAAATAATTATACTTAATTAATTCATAATTAAGTGATTATTTTAAATTAACCAAACTAATTAACTAATCATTTAAAATTAATTAAATAATTACTTAACTCCTTATATTTAAAAGACCTTAATTTATTAAGAAAATCACTTATCTTAATAAAACTCTGACTTATCAATAAGCCATTTACATTAATTAACTATTCTTAAATCAATAATAATAATTAATTGACCTTTATTATCTTCACAATTTAATTATCTTGAATTAATCAAAACCTTAATTATTTAAAGATAAACTCTTTATTATAATTGATTTACATAATTATATCATCAAACATTATTTAAAAATAAAACCTTTAGAAATCAATTATAATTAAAAGCAAATTAAACATTAAATTTTAACCTTTAAATCTTTGAAATCTTTCAAAGATTGTTTAATAACTTCTTATTCTTAAAAATTTAATTGTTTTATATTTTTAAAACTTTTCTACTTTAAATATGTTTTGAAATTGTTAAATCTTTATCTTTGAAAAATAATTGTTTCTTAACTTTAAAACTTTTTTGTGAAAAAAACCTTGAAATATTTGCGATTTGAGTTCTTCTTTTCAAAACCTGGAACACTTATTTTTCTTTTTACTTGCATTATGAAACCTTCTTCCATAACAAAATTAAACCTGAGACACATCATACGAAACACTCGTGCTGCTAATCTTCCTCGAGGCAACATCCTAAAAATCCCGAGAATAACCCAAGGCAACTCGAAAATTTCTCGAGTCAAAACTCGAGATACAAGTACCTTCCCAAAGCAAACATGGCCAGATACCAGAGATTCATCGTGCACGTGCACGATCACCAAAGCCTCCTCCGATCATCGCCTCCGGCCCCAAAACATCACCCACGACCGCCACCATCAGCGTGACAACCCAGAAGTACGAACCGAAGGCCACATCGAAAAATCGCTACTCGATTGAAAATCTAGAAATGAACGCATCGGAACAGAACGACCATCTCTACCATTCTCGACCACTTTGCACCTCTCCATCCACATCCAGGCATCGTCTCGATCTCTAGCCGCTACTCCCTATATCGCGATCATCTACGACGTGCCACCAAAGCCATACGACCCAGAGGTACGACCGCGACCAAAATGACCACCTAAACCCTAAATCGACCCAGCCTAGCCACTGTGGCCATCGAAAAAATACACGACCATTTTTCCTACCATCGGCAACCCTCCAGCCATCTTCGACTACGACCTCGCCTCCATCCACTGTGCCGATCAACGGCAATCACCCAAAATGCCAAGAACGTTCATCTCAAAAATTCTAGTTGAATATCAAACTAAAATTATGAAATGTACATTAAAAATCATGATTTTCGATCACGAATCAATTCATGCAATTCAAAACAGAAATTGAATTGGTTGATTTTTGATCAAATTTGATTTCCACTATATTTTTTCCAAATTTGAAGTAATTTCTAATTATAAAATCCTAAACTATTTTTAGAATTAACATTTGCTATATTGATTATTTTTCATTCATGGATCAGAACTTAATTCTTGATTGTAAGAGCAAATATGAATTTTAAAAGTAAATCAAGTCTAAGGAAGTAACAGAGACAGTCTTGTACATATGCAGATATACACATATATAAACAAAGCAAATTCGTCACATATTCCAGATAAAATAAATCAATGCAAACCATATTACAGTTTGTCTGTACAACATATCACATGCATCCATGCAATCATAAATCAAAAACTTTTTTAAAAGAGAATTTACTCACCGGAGAGAAAGAAAACAGGGAGCAGGTTTTAATTTCTTAAATCTAGAACTTGTTAAGATTGTTGAATTGATTTTGAACGCAACTGCTGATCTGAAACTTTGAACTTGTTTTAGATCTGACACTTATTTGAAAGTGAATTTGTTGAGATGATTTTTACATCTTGTTATTTGAGTTGAATACTATCTTTGATCATAGGTTTGAACATGAAACAGATGTTATTGCTTGATTTCCAATTTTTCTTTTATATATATATATATATATATATATATATATAAAAGATGGAAGAAAAAAAGGTTTTGAGAAGAGAGGAAATAAAATGGACAGCCTGAATTCTTCCAAACACTTTTATATAAAAAATTAAAACATACAAATGCCACTTGTTTTAATGCATGGCATACTAATTACAAATGTTATTTGCATAAGTTCACTAATTTACAAATGTTAGATTAATGCATTATTGTGTTTAACCCCCTTATCTATAATTTCTTATATCTTTATATATATATATATATATATTCAATTTATATTAATTATTGTTAAAATAAAAAAGAAAGTATATTGGAACAAAAGGAATAAACCTTAGTTAAATCTTATTTTAAACTTAAGCAAAAAAAATATTTGAAGAAATAAACAATTATCTTTGTTATTAAGAAATATATAGCATTAAATTTCCAAATAGCCTTTGAAAAGTATCGTATTAAAATTTGAAAGCACCTTTATTAAAGTCAAACCAAATACTTCCATTTTTAATATATATGCATTTTAAATAGAAAATAATTTTAACATTAGTTTAGAAAATTATTATATTGAAATTTAAAACAAACTTCAAATCATAATATATACATACATAGATATTGCAATTTGAAAACACGTCTTTTATTAAACAAAAGACTTCCTATTCACAATATATATACCAAAATATACATTTTAAATAGAATATATTTTTATTAGCTTTGAAAGATAAATCGTACAAATTTTAAATTGTTAGAAAAGATATAAATATTGCCAAATTAAATATTTATTAACTTTTAAAAGAATAAACTTGCCAATTAAAATAATTATAAAAAAATTATCAAATCAGTTTTATTATTAGTTTTATAAAGATAAATTTTGCCACATTAAATATTTATGAAAGAAAATTATTATACAATATTCTCAAATTTTAAATCAATATTGTCAATTTAAATAATTTTTAAATGAAGATTATCAAATTGTTATTGCCCAAAATTCCGGGTCATCACAACAACTTTTCAATGCTTCTTCTAGATCGGTCATAGCGCAACTAACTCTAGTTTAGGGTTGACTGATCTTTTAGGTAGCACTTATTGTTTTATTATTCTACATAATTTATTTAATAGAACCACGTTGGATCTAGCAAGGCATGCATGTTTTATATTTGAGGCATATCAATTTGATATTGAATATATTAGGATTAGAGAATTAGTGATTGTTTGAATGCTTAGATCTAAAGATACATCTACTGGAGCATTAGGGGAATAAGTAACTTAGACAATGCAATAAAATTAGGTTTTTCATTAAATATAATAATGTTTACATACCATTATTACAGGAAAAAATAGAAGTCTTGGAGGGTTTTACATAAGTAATTGAGTTTGTCTCCTACATAAGGGTAGCTCGGGTCTTAATGGTAGAATGGAGAGTGAACTATGTTAAGTCTTTGCAACTTGTTATTGATGTTCATTAAATGAATCTTATTTTCACAGACTTATAGAATAACTCAATACTTAATATTATTAATGTTTATAGGCCAAATAATAAGGTTGACAGAAGGGCTCTTTTGAGTAAGTGTCTTGAACTTCGATCATTGTATTTTGCCCCATGGTTTATGGGAGAGGGTTTCAATGTCGCTAGGTTTTAAGGGGAGTGCTCGCCAAAGAAGGTGAATTTTCAGCTATGGAAGAGTTTGACCAATTTATCATTAGTGGTAGTTTGATTATGTTACTACTAATTAATCGAATATATACTTGGTTGAATACTAGAGAGTCCGTTCGATGGCGCTTCTTGATATATTTTTTGTTAGTAAAAAAAGGAAGATAAATAACAAATTAGTAAAGTTAATGGACCTTCGAATATTTTTTTCACATCATTTACCTATTATGTTTAACTATGATAATCAACAAATAGTACATAAATATTTGGATTTGAAAATATATGTTTGTTAGAAATTAGCTTTATAGATCTAATTACTAATAAATGATTTATATGAGTGAATATTATTATAAATATTTAGGTAACATAGCTAAAGTATTTGCTCGTAAGCTAAGGGATAACATTATTTCTTTAAAATGGGTTAAAAATGTTTTTGGTAGCATTAGGGTTAAAAATGATAAACTACTTTTTTAAAATTTTAGAACTAAATAAATTAGAAGAATATAGAAATTTAAATATTTCATAAAAAATATACTTTTAAATCTTAAGAATAATTAAACAAAGAAATTACGCAAGAGAAAATAATGTGAAACAAGGGCTAGGGTCCAATAGATCGATGAGGGGGGTAAGAATAAGAAGCTTTTTCATGAAGTAGTTGATGGTAGAAAGCATAACAATACAATAAATTTGATTTTAATTAATAACGCTATGACTTATAATCAAAATGAACCAAATTATGCTTTCACTAATTATTATAGAGAAATATTTGGAAAGAATAATGGCTATAGGATTAAGGAAATATGGGAAGATTTGTATCCTATAGAAACTAGGTTAGCTTTGGATAGTTTTGAAACCCCATTGTCGTAAGAAGAGATTTTGAGGGCTATACATGATATTCCTAGTGATTAATCATCGGTGCAGATGAGTTTCCTATATTATTTTGTAAAAGGTTTTGGAATGTTTTAAAATTTGGTCTAGTTTAAATGTTTAATGAATTCTATGATGATACCTTACAACTAAGTATATTCAGTTTTGCAAATGCAATTTTACTTCGTAAGAAAGTTGGGGCGGACGAACTTAAAGACTTGTTACTTGTTTTTATTTATACTTTGAAAATTATTTCGAAGGTTTTAACTAATAGGTTAAGTTGTAAAATGAATAAATTAATTGATATACAAACTACATTCATTAAGTGTAGAAATATTACATATGAGGTTGCGGTAATTCAAGATTTATTAATTATTATTATAAAAACTTGATTTTGCAAAATCGTTTGACTCTATAGATCGAGACCTTATGATATATTGTTAGTTGGGGGATTTTAGTGCTAGGTGGGTAGGATGGATCATGAATTTGCTTAAAATTGAAAACTTGAGTATAATGGTAATGGTATTTTAGGAAATAAAATTCAACCTAGATGTGGATTTAGGAAAAGAGATCCATTGTCACTTGTACTGTTTAATTTAGCTACTGATGTATTTACTAAGATTATTAAGCTATTTATTAGGAATGAGATACTAGATGGTGTAGGAAATGATATCACAAGTTGTGGCTTCTTCGTTCTTTAATTTTCTTATGACACTGCACTTTTCATTTTCCATGCCATATTAGTGCTTTATATTTATTTTATATAGGTTTGAAAAGCTTTCTAGTCTAAAAATTAATTTTATAAATGTTCCATTTTAGGTTTGATTGATTCAGAAAATATCAGAAATACTGTTTCAAACACATTTAATTCTAAAGTTATGAAGTTTCATACAGAATATTTATTATTTTTTATCAGACAAACTAAACTTAAGCATTAAGATTGGTCAACCATAATTCATAAAATCAGTAAAAAAAATATCTAGTTGGAATAGTAAAATTTTGTCCAGATCAGGTAGGATCATTCTTATAATAAGCACAATTTTATCCGCATTACCCATTTGTTAAATTTTATTTTATCTATTTCACAAATGGTTAATGAAAAATAGATAAATTTAAAAGGGATTTTTTACAGAATGGGGAAGATTCTTATATTAGTATTAATTGTCTAGTTGGTTGTGAACCTCTTTGTAAATTATAAGAAGAAGGTGGTTTAAAAATAATTAATTTGCATAATCTTAATATATGATCATTACATAAGTGGTTATTAATATTTATTCGTAATAGAAAAACTTATTTTGAAAGAAATAATTTTAAATCTATTTTGTAGGGGAACTTATAACCTGCACTATATTATGTCAAATAGGTCTAACAATATATCTTACTTTTGGACATCTATTTTTTTTTAAATATAATAATTTTAAACTCATAATTAGTAACATTTTCCACTTGGGGATTAATACATCTTTCGAGCATGATTGCTGGATATTTGTTATTCCTCTTAAAGTGGAATATATGGAACTTTTTGATATTTCTAATGTTAAAAATGTTTTAATTTCTAAAGTTTTTAGAACTAATAATAATTTTCCATGGGAATTTAATTTTAGACATGCACTTAAAAGAATTACCTCAATGTAGTTTGTGCCACTTTGTTAGAAATTAGAATATTATAACACAGATAATGAAAGCGATGTTAAGATTTATTGTTGGGATAGTAGTAAAAGTTTTTCCTCAAATTCATTCTACAATTTCTAGATTTTTCAGGAACAAAATCAATTTTTTTTTCAGATTTATATGGGGAGTAAAAACACCACCTAAGGAAAAATAACACATGTGTTAATTATACATACGAAAATAAATACGATTAAACTCTTAATGAAAAAGAATTTGTTTATAGATAAAAATGTACTTTTCACAATCTAGAATTGGAAAAAAATTCACATTTATATTACAATTGTTCTTTCACTAACTCTATTCTCTTAAAAATTCATATATTTTGAATCTTAATGTGATTAATTGCGACCATAATTGAGACTTTTACTGGAATATCTTTAAAAAAAATTATACTAGTAGTCATAGGATTTAGTTAGATACTATCTTCATTGATATTTGTTTGTGTATTTCGTTTGAGAGGAACCAAGGAATTTTTATGAATATAATATTCCTTCTACAAATTTGATTTATGCTGTTGCTTTACTTTTTAAATAATTAAATAGTTAACCCTAGTTATAAAGCTTCAAATAATATTTTAGTGGCTGCTTTTAAGGATGACTTTTCAAATTCTCTAATGTAACACCCTATAAATTTTAATAAATAAATAATAGGGGCAAAAATTTAATTTTACATTAAAGGGCATAAATAAAGATTTTCACAAACTTTGGAATTAGGCCACGAGGTCCATTCCATTGTGCCAGAAATGTATATAGCCTATTAAATTTAATAAAGCTGGTCAAAAATGGCGGAAAATATGGACAGTGGCATTTTCGTAAATATGGATTTTGGACCTAAGTTAGAAAGCCCTAGTTTTTAGCTATAAATTAGATCTTACCCTCCACTATTTCTTATTCCTAACCCTAGCTGTCACTTATATGTACATTCGTCTTTCCCTTTCTCAAAAGCTCCTCGCTTTAAAGAAATTTCTCTTCTAAAAATTTCTAAGTCAAAATAAAAATGAAATAAAGTAAAATCAACACAACGGGCGAGAATCCAAATTAAAAGAGAAAACAAGGAAGGAGATGAATTAATCAAGGTTAGGAAGAGGAAAGTTTCAAAAGGGTAAGTGAACTGATTATTATATTTATGAAGATTATAAGTAATTGAATTCCTTTATAATTCAATATGATTTGAAAATAAAGTTTTTGAATTGGAATAATAATTCCAACTTGAATTTATTTTGAATTGCAATTTCAATTATGAATTAAAATGGATGGTGTGGATGGAAAACCATTTGTTAGTTTAATTAAGCAATTGTTTTTTTTGAAATGGTACCTAGATACAACATATCATTGGGACAACATATCATAAATCACTTGTCATTATATGTTCGAATCACGCTACGCAAGTTTCGAACTTGTGAGCTCTTTCACCAAAATCCAATCACTTAACTACTGGGACAATGGTATTTGTCCATTAATTGTTGAAAAAGGGAAAGAAATGAATTAATGAAATTCATATCAAATTCTTTAAAGTTAATCGCTCGTGAACACCATGCACTAGTAATATATTCATTCACCAAACTTTATCTGATCCGCTCCTTTTCTTCTCTTCTTATACCTACTACAGAAGGACGGGTCAACATGTGATTGGACCAAGCACAGTACATCGAGGAGGAGACTAAGCGCCCAGAGATATATTATTTACAATCACTCTCCATGCATTATTTATCATATTATGTTATTCTATCAGTTGGACTTGTTAGTTCATTTATGAAGACATTATTTATGGACTACACATTATTGAGACTATTATTTGATCTAGATTACTTTCAGCATTTATATTTTATTTTAGTTCATTGTGAGTTTTGAAAGTGTAGAATGATTTAAGTTTCATATAGTCTTTGTAACTTTTAAATTTTCTAAAAATCTTGTTGGCTCGTACTTCTTGCCGTAAGGTGAGTTTGAAAGTCATTTTCGGATTTGAATCGATGTGTCCGGAGATGTGAGTTGTCACACCTAATTAACACCACATAGATGTAGCCTTTGGTAGCGTTGAAAAAAGCTATCAAAACTTTTAATAGTGTTTCGATAAACGCTGCTATACGACTTGGTACTAAAAGTCTGAAACTTTTAGTAGCATTGTAGAAAAACGCTACAAAAACTTTAAATGTTGTGCCATTTTAGAAACGCTACAAAAGTTTATTTCTCTAGCGTTTATCAACTGCTATGGAAGCTAATATTTTTGTAACTTGCTATAGTATTTTTTTGAGCGTTTTTCACTGTTACAATAAACTTTTGCAGTTAAAGGCAACAAATTGTACATGCTATTATTTCGTGTTAAAAGCTTATATCATTTTCAGCAATCACTCACATAATAGTTATATTAAAACCAGCAATCAATCGCATAATAATTGTTTCAAACAATTAAGAAACAAATTAATCACATAATCAAACATGATATCCACAACCATTTTAATATTATTTTTTCGATAAAAATATCACAATATATAACAACTAAAGCCTTGTTTAGTGTTAGGTTACCCACAATTCTTTGTTATAGCTGGTATTTACTTAAGAAAAGCTAATTATCTGTAGACGGGTATAACAATCAATAATAAGAGTTACAGACATCAATTATAAAGTAACATTCAATTGAACATACGATTTGAGCATTTTGAAACCGAATTAGCAAAAACATCTTAAAAAACAATTACTGTCTTCTTTGATAATTAGTTCAGTGGTGATATTTGAAATCACTTAAAATTTGGAAATCATAATTTACATCTCTCACATTTATGTCAAACTAAATTGAATTATAATTTTTTTGCCGTATACTCTATAAAAATTCTAACTTAGTATTATTAGTTACAAAGTATGGTAACATATAAAACAAGTCAATACTTGTTACAAAATTGCATATGCTTGTTTTCTTACTATTGCAAGGTTGTCATACACAGTAGTACTAATGGATTTTGACTCAGGACAGAAACTAGTTTATGTTGGTTAATAGTTTAGTAAGACATTATACTACCTAAATAGTTCATTATTGGCTAGGGTAGTAATTCAAATATTACAGGAAGTAAAAATAGCCGCTCTATGTGTTATTTATTTCTATCATATATGTTTTTTAAGGAATATTTGTTTGTAGCCAGTGTACCAATGGATTATGCATCTACCAAGCACTTGTTTCTTCAGATTTGTATCCAAGTACAGTCTTTAACACACACACACATATGTGTGTGTTTTTTTAATTCGTGTAAATGTATACTATCTGTTACAGGTTTTGTTTGTGAAATATATGCCAGTAATTTCTCCTTGTGTAATTTTCTATTGTAGATTGTACATTTCAGAACTAATTGAATGCATATCTTTTGTTTATAGAACATTTGTTGGTCAACACCCTATTTGTAAACTTTTGTGCATGTTTTGAAAAGCTACGTGCATTGCCATAAACATTGAGTTGAGTACACAATGCAAATAGATTGTATGAGTAATTACACGCTACATATGGACGATAACTGATTATATATCGAATTTGTACCAGCAGTTAAATCATCATGGCTACCAAAATCCACACCATCATTGGAACACCTCTCCACCACTTCTACCTCAAACCAAATTCATAGCTCTTCTCATAATTGCAAAAATAAATAATAAAAACAAAATTTGAGTGTTTGCCAAATTGGTAACTAAGCAGAAGGTTATATATACTTTAGAGTCTTATTATAGTGGTTAAGGTCCTTTTCGGTCGACAATACTGGTATCATGTAAGGTTCAGTAATGATACAAAATCAATAGGACTCAAGGGTAAATGAACAAATAAAATCATGTCAAATAACAAGAATCCAAAATAAAAAATATATGTTTTGGTAGTATAAGAATCTGTCGCAGCAAACAACATTTACTAAACTTAGTCCACAATGCTACATAGGCAAAGACGTGGGCATTTGTTCTTCAACATTTTTTATCATTATATATGCATGAAGTATAAAGAGATTGGCATTTATATGCTACAGTTCCAATGGTATAAGTAATCACCGATCTTAAATTTGGTAATGGACAGTGCAAAATGGATGAGAAATTTTGTTTACCTTGACAGACTAAAATAGCTTACGATCGTACATGCTTTTTTGTTGGTGGCAAATGTCGCAAAACACTAAACGTAAAATGCCTTCACATAACATTAAGTTAACCAATCTCTCACAGCCTTTCCTTTGAAACCAACTTGCTCAAATTCTTCCTATCTATCTTCAATGGACTTTTCATCCGAAGCATATACTTCGATACAAGCTTCTTAACAGGATATTCACCTCTCACAATGCTATGCTTTCTAAAGCCACAAACCACTGATGCCGGCAATGGAACATCAACATCTTACATTACTATTATTCTACACTACAGCAATTCCATCCATCGTAAAAGAATTACATAAGCTGATGCTAAGTGAAATCCATGCAGATCTAACTCCCATTCTGTATCTGACCACTTAACTTTTTTAGCAAAAAACGATAAACTCGTCATTTCTTTTACTAACGCTTCATCTTCATTACTCAAGTGCTCAATTTGATCACCATAGCAAAGTGGAAGTGTTTCTAAATCCTGAATTATCATATTCAAACATGGACAATGATTCAATACAGAATTGAAAGTCCTTATAGATAATCGCACGCACAAGTCTCTCATTCTATTTTGTTTAAAATATATTCATACTAAAACAAATATAGTTTGTTGTGCTCAAATTATAATTAATTGAGCTATTATAGATTAATTATATTTACTGCTATTTTTGATCAAATTGGCCAGTAATGGTTGATGCAGTATGCCAAATAGAATAAATTAATTTGAATAAATCTGTAGTAAATGATTACAAATTATGCACTGACCATTCCAATCCTATTTTAGCAGCAAATATATAATCTTATAGATTTATCAAATTAATTACTTTTTAATATATTACCCAAATTGTTCACAGAAATTTGCAATCTAACTAGTAGTCATATTTCAAAATTAAATCTAGTCTACAAAAGAAGTAATAACCTACTTGGTGAAGGCGGCACCAATATTTAACCTCATAAGGTTGAATCAATGAGGCAAAGTAATATACGAGTCACTCAACAAGCACCTTTGTCCAAGTGGTTAATTGATTCGGCTTTGGTGCAGGATGTCACAAGTTCGAAACTTGCTTTCGAACGTTTATTTGACATGAGATATGTTGTCCCAATGATTTGTTGTATATAAAGTACCAGTTCAAAAAAAATATATATATACATATATATATACAAGTCACTCCAGTTATTGATTTTATTTGACAAATGAATTGTTTAAATCAACACATGACATATGACTTTAAAGTCGAAGCTTAACCGATTTGATTGGAAAAGGTTATTTTAAAGAGTTAAAATTATTATCTAGCAACAAACATAAGCAAACTAATTCCTATAGGAGAAAGCGATGCTTTTTAAATATGAGTTATTTTATGGGAACTTTCAACTAATCTAAATGATTGTTATACAAACACCCGGATGGTTTTTGATTATTTAATAAAAATTTCTAAGTGCTTTCCTCTATTGAGGACCACTCCTCCATCGGAAAAACATACTGGTTAATGATAGCGCTTACTTGCAACACCTTGACGAGTTAGTGGGATTCCAAATTCTACCGCTATTCCAGATGCAGATGTTATCCCTGCGACAAGAAACAAATTTTGAGTTTGTATTCACATGGCTACATTATTATTCATATAATAAGCTATCTAGGTGCATTTGTCAAAGAAGGATGGATGCTAATTAAATGGCACTGGGAATCTGTTCTCTTCATTAAGTTAACTATTGTTGTTTTATAGTTACCACTAATTTGATGCAGAGCATACCTTAATTCGATCAAGTCGAGAGTGCCGATCCTCCTCCTTGAGTCGCTCCTCCTTGAGTCGCTCCACCTCTAATCACTCTGCTGTCTTGAGTCGCTCTGCCGTGCCCCTTAAGTCGCGCGTGCGAGAAGCCCCAATAGGTCGCGAACAACTCATGCCAACTCGTGAACAACCTGACGACTTAACCATAAGTCACGAGCGACATATTCAAGGTCGCGAGCAAACCAAAATCGCCCCCCCCCCCCACTTTGCAGCGACATATCTAGGCCAGACGCAAAGGAGAAGGTCGCGAACGACCTTATTTTAAGTCGTTGATGATTTAATAAGTTGCTGCCAAGTTTCCCCTGAACCAAAATCGCGTGAACGAGTTTCCATAGGTCGTTGCCGAGTTAGCTTAAGTCGCGTGAAGCATTTTTAGGTCGTTTGTGTGTTGTAAGTCGCTGTACTGTTTGATGTTTTTTTCTTAAGTCGCTGCCGAGTTGCGTTAAGTCATTGCTTGTATTTTCCTAAGTCGTTTGCTATGTAAACCGTTTGTGTTGTAATTTTGTTAAGTCGGAAGTGTGTTGTACTATAAATAGGGGTGTATGTGTCATTTGTAAAGGTGGAAAATTGAATAAAAATTTGGTTTGTGCTTTGTGCCTCCATTTTTAAATTGGTAGTCGAGTGTTAACTCCTATCTCCACTTCGGCATTCGAGTGCGCTCGAATCAACGAACGTTGAAGCCAATTCGCGGAATCAAGTGCGCTTGATCAACGCTCAAAGAACTGTAGATTTTCTTCACGGAATCGTGCGCGATCAACGTGTCGAAGGTTGCTAAAATTCGGTATCTTCGTGATCAACGGATTTGGGTCTTACGATATTCTTAAATCCATCGATTCTTCGTCGATTCACCGATTATTTCCGCTAATCGTGTGAGATCCTGGACGGATTCGATTTACATCATCGAATTCGCTTCCCACGCTGCGTCAGTTTGGTATCAGAGCTAGATCGCAAGAAGTTTGCATCATTTGGAGACTTGGGTTTCGAGAATTTTAAGTTTGGAGAACGGATTTGCAAATTGGAAGAAGTTGGTGTTCATCGTGTTCATCGAGAAGTTGCAACAAGTTGGGAATTTCGATCCATCTCACTTAGGATCAAAGTTCGGAAAGTGTTTGGAATTTATTTTTGAGTTTGTTTGAAGTTCAATCATGCCTCCGAGACGAGCTCAACGTCATCGCAACATTAATGCTATGTATGGAAGAGAAGAGGCCGATGAAATGGAGCAACGAATCAACGAGAGTTTCACTGAAAAGTTGAATGAAGGAATTGGTCGATTAGAGAGAATGATGATTGAAATGAATCAAAGTAGAAGAAGAGTTTCACCTGAATCGAACCATGGGGGAAGCAGAGCTTCGATACATTCAGATCGGGAGAGAAGAGAAGATCAAGATCATAGAAGTGTTGATAATCGTGATAGGAATGTTGATCGAAGGAGTGGTAGTAGAGATGTTGGAGGTCGTGATCGACATCGATATACTTCAGATTTTGATGAGGAGTTTGATAGTGATAGAGGAAGTATTCATTATCGAGATAGAGCTCAAACACGACGTCAGTATCGAGATGTAGAGGATGATCGTAGATGGGAATCGGGAATGAAGATGGAGATTCCAGAGTTCAAGGGAGGAATGGTTGCGGAAGAATTCTTGGAATGGTTGTCTAATGTTGAGGAGATCTTTGATTTCAAGGAGGTTCTGAAAGACCGTCGAGTGAAGTTGGTTGCTACTAGATTGAGAGGGAGAGCTATGGCATGGTGGCAACAAACCAAACTTACATGAGAACGGATGGGGAAGTCGAAGATTGTGGATTGGGAGAAAATGAAGAAATTGATGAAAGCTACATTTTTACCTTACAATTATCAATCACTCATGTATCAGAGGTTACAGAACTTAAGGCAAGAGACAAAGACTGTTAATGATTATGCTGACGAGTTTTATCAACTGATTGCTCGAAATGACATTATGGAGACAGAGGAACAGTTGACTGCTAGGTTTGTTGGAGGTTTGCGAATGCAGATCCAGGATATGGTTAATATGTTTGACCCGAGATCTGTGGCTGAAGCGTACCAGAAGGCGTTGGCTTGGGAGAAGCAGGGAAGACGAGGAGGTGGTGTGTTTACAAATTCCAACAATCAAGTGAAGGGTGCCAGTGGGAGTTCCAATGTTTCTAAAGTTGTCAGTAAACCAGTTGTGAATGAGGTTGCGAAAGCAAAGGTCAACAACAGTTTCAAATGTTATAATTGCCAGGAAGTGGGTCATAAAAGTAAAGAATGTCCAAAGCCAAAGAAGAGAACGATGATTGCTGAAGTTGAAGGTGAGGATGTTGGTGAAGGTGATTCTAGTCCAGTGGAGGAAGATGAACAAGATATCGCATCGGGAGATGAAGGGTGTAATCTAATGATGAGAAGATCTTGTTTAACACCCAAACAAGAGGATGAGGCTAGTTGGTTGAGGAGCAACATTTTTCAATCTACATGCACTATTCTGGGAAAAGTTTGTAAGTTTGTAATTGATGCAGGAAGTTGTGACAATATTATTTCTACTGAAGCTGTGAGGAAGCTGAAGTTGAAGACGGTGAAACACCCAAATCCTTACAAGTTAGCGTGGCTGAGAAAAGGAGGAGAGGTGAAGGTGAGGCGAGCTCGAGTTCCACTTTCTATTGGGAAGAAATATAAAGACGAGGTCTGATGTGATGTAGTTGAGATGGATGTTTGTCATTTGCTTTTGGAAAGACCGTGGCAGTATGATCGAGTAGTGCAGCATGACGGTCGAACCAATAACTACAGTTTTATGTTTGAAGGCGTTAAGATTATTTTAGTTCCAAAGAAGAGACAATAGGGAGAGAGCAAGTCAGAAGAGATTGAGGAGCTTAAAACTTTGTTGACTTTGAAGGAATTTGTTGAAGAAGTAGAGGAGAGTCCAGAGGTATTTTTGTTGATTGGACATGAAGCTACTGAATCAGTTGAAGTCCCAGAGGAAGTGAAGCCGGTATTGGAAGAATTCAGTGATGTGTTTCCGGAGGAGTTGCCAAAGGAATTACCGCCGCTGAGGGATATTCAACATCAGATTGATCTCGTACCAGGATCGGTATTACCTCACAGGCCACATTACCGGATGAGTCCGAAGGAGCATGAAGAACTGAGAAGGCAAGTGGAGGAGTTGTTAGAACAAGGGCGTGTCCAGGAGAGTTTGAGTCCATGTGCCGTGCCAGCCTTATTGATACCAAAGAAGGATGGGACGTGGAGGATGTGTACGGATAGTAGAGCTTTGAACAAAATCACCATGAGATACAGATTTCCTATGCCGAGGTTTGATGACTTGATTTATCAGTTAAGTGGGGCAGTTGTGTTTTCCAAGATTGACTTGAAAAGTGGTTACCATCAAATTCGTATTCGACCGGGTGATGAATGGAAGACTGCTTTTAAAACCAGGGAGGGTTTGTACGAATGGTTGGTTATGCCATTTGGCTTGTCAAACGCTCCTAGTACTTTCATGAGAGTGATGAACCAGATTTTTAGACCATTTGTTGGGAAGTTCGTGGTTGTTTACTTTGATGATATTTTGATCTATAGTGGGAGTATGGAAGAACACATCCAGCATTTGCATGAAGTATTGTTGATTCTACGACAAGAGCAGTTTTATGCAGCAACAAAGAAGTGCGTGTTTATGACGGACAGTGTTTTATTTCTGGGGTATGTTTTGTCAAAGGAAGGTATTTCAAGTGGATGAAAATAAAGTGGAAGCTGTCAGGAGTTGGCCACAACCGAAGACAATTACTGAAGTGCGAAGTTTTCATGGCTTGGTGTCTTTTTATTGAAGATTCATTCCACACTTTAGCAGTGTGATGGCACCGGTAACCGATTGCATGAAAGGAAAGAAGTTTGTATGGTCAGAGGAAGCAGGGGTTGCTTTTGAGAAGATCAAGTTACTTTTGACGACAGCACCAATTCTGGTACTGTCGAATTTTCAGTTGTTGTATGAATTGCATACTGATGCTTCGAAAGTGGGAATTGGTGGAGTATTGAGCCAGAATCGACAGTTGCTTATTTCAGTGAAAAACTGTCTGGAGCCAAGTTGAGATATAGCACTTATGATATAGAATTCTACGCGATTGTTCAAGCCGTAAAATATTGGCGACATTACTTGTTTCAGAAGGAGTTTGTTCTTTACACTGATCATGAGGCATTGAAACATCTCCAAGGGCAGGACAAGATTTCAGCGAGACATGCTTCGTGGATAGCATATCTACAACAATTTACATTCATTGTAAAACACAAAGCAAGGGTGATAAATCGTGTAGCGGATGCTTTGAGTAGGAGGAATCACTTGTTGACAATATTGAAGGTTGAAGTGACAGGATTTGAACTATTGCTAGAGTTGGTTGAAAATGATCCTTACTTTGCAAAGTTTGTTGAGAAAGTTAAGGATGGGGATACTGATGAATTTGTGTTGGTTTATGGATTCTTGTTCAAGGGGAATCGATTATGCATACCAGACTGTAGTTTGAGAATGAAGATTGTTAAAGAATTACATGAAGAAGGCCATGTAGGCAGAGATCGTACATTGCAGTTAATTTCTCAATCTTATTTTTGGCCATCAATGAGGAAAAAGGTAGAGAGATTTGTGGAGAGGTATCATATCTGTCAGGTTTCGAAAGGAACAGCGACCAATGCAGGATTATATATGCCGTTACCTGTACCGACTAAGCCTTGGGTTGATGTGAGCATGGACTTTGTTTTGGGTTTGCCAAGAACTCAAAGGGGTAACGATTCCATTTATGTGGTGGTTGACCGATTTTCGAAAATGGCACATTTTATTGCTTGTAAGAAGACGGCGGATGTTGTTCATGTTGCTCGGTTGTATTTCAAAGAGGTCTATCGACTTCATGGGTTGCCAGAGTCTATTGTTTCGGATAGAGATACTCGTTTTCTAAGTCATTTTTGGCTAAGTTTGTGGAAGATGGTGGGAACGAAGTTGAAATTCAGTAGCGCTTATCATCCGCAGACAGATGGACAAACGGAGGTGACGAATAGATCGTTGGGTAATTTGTTATGATTTCTTGTGAAAGATAACTTAAAGAGCTGGGATATGAAGTTGTGTCAAGCAGAATTCACACATAATCATGCTGTTAACCGGAGTACAGGTTTCAGTCCGTTTCAGATTGTATATTCAAACTTACCAAAGGGGACGTTGGATTTAACGATAATACCACGACCAAAGGGGACAGTTAAGCGGGCTGCTGATTTTTTTGATGGGTTAACAGAATGCCATAGAATCGTTCAGGAACGATTGGAGAAAACGAATGAGAAGTATAAACAAATGGCGGATAAGAGACGAAGAAGTGTTGTCTTCAAAGAGGGAGATCTTGTATATGCCGTTTTAACAAAAGATCGTTTTCCAGTGGGAACTTATAACAAGTTGAAAGCTCGAAAGATTGGACCCGTAGAAATTATAAGACGGATCAATGAAAATGCTTATAAGTTGAAGCTGCCAGAGAATGTTTACACTTCTGATGTGTTTAACGTGAAGCACTTAATTCCGTATTATGAGGAGGAACCTACCAAAGATGACGAGAGTGTGAATTCGAGGACAAATTCCTTCCAACAGGGGGAGGATGATCCAGAGCATACCTTAATTCCATCAAGTCGAGAGTGCTGATCCTCCTCCTTGAGTCGCTCCTCCTTGAGTCGCTCCACCTCTAATCACTCTGCTGTCTTGAGTCGCTCTGCCGTGCCCCTTAAGTCGCGCGTGCGAGAAGCCCCAATAGGTCGTGAACGACTCATGCCAACTCGCGAACAACCTGACGACTTAACCATAAGTCGCGAGCGACATATTCAAGGTCGCGAGCAAACCAAAATCGCCCTCCCCCCCCCCACTTTGCAGCGACATATCTAGGGCAGACGCAAAGGAGAAGGTCGCGAACGACCTTATTTTAAGTCGTTGATGATTTCATAAGTCGCTGCTGAGTTTCCCCTGAACCAAAATTGCGTGAACGAGTTTCCATAGGTCGTTACCGAGTTAGCTTAAGTCGCGTGAAGCATTTTTAGGTCGTTTGTATGTTGTAAGTCGTTGTACTGTTTGATGTTTTTTTTTCTTAAGTCGCTGCCGAGTTGCGTTAAGTCATTGCTTGTATTTTCCTAAGTCGTTTGCTATGTAAACAGTTTGTGTTGTAATTTTGTTAAGTCGGGAGTATGTTGTACTATAAATAGGGGTGTATGCGTCATTTGTAAAGGTGGAAAATTGAATAAAAATTTGGTTTGTGCTTTGTGCCTCCATTTTTAAATTGGTAGTCGAATGTTAACCCCTATCTACACTTCGGCATTCGAGTGCGCTCGAATCAACGAACGTTGAAGCCAATTCGCGGAATCAAGTGCGCTTGATCAACGCTCAAAGAATTGTAGATTTTTCTTCACGGAATCATGCGCGATCAACGTGTCGAAGGTTGCTAAAATCCGGTATCTTCGTGATCAACGGATTTGGGTCTTACGGTATTCTTAGATCCATCGATTCTTCGTCGATTCACCGATTATTTCCGCTAATCGTGTGAGTTCCTGGACGGATTCGATTTACATCGTCGAATTCGCTTCCCACGCTGCGTCAGTTTTATCTAGCAAATTCACAACCAGTGGTATCCTTACAGATTTTGAGGCTTTCACAAAGTAGCATGTTGAAAACTTTGGAATATTAAAGCAACCGACCATTGAGAAATTTAAATTAGATGCCCAAGTTAGAGAGTTATTCATATACTGAAACCGAGTCATTATAAGTTACCTTGTTGTAGGTTGTAAAAAATATTGAACTCAAACTGAGTCGTTATAAATCTTTTTGTTATAGGCCGCAACAAATATTGAACTCAACATAATAAATTAATAACTATGTTCCATTTATTGGTAGGTATGTAAATATGAATAGTTATCTATGGTGATATACCATAACTATTATTATATACATGAAACTCTATATAAGTTTTAGAAATAGTTGAACAATATATGAATATATTAAAAATGTAATTGTGCCATTATTCCTAGTTTTATCTTGCAGGTAGAAATATCATAGTATCATGCTTGTTAGGCCCTATAAATGACATTCAAGTAAAATGACATTTATGACAATAGACTTTATGTCACAAAACATGGCTTTGGATATATTTATAAAGAAAGTTAATGCAACAAATTAAACTTTTTTGTACTAAAAAGAGATACCAACGGAACTTAATAATACAAATAGTGATAAAATAGACATCTTTTTTGTCTTCATCCTAAACAAAATGTCAGGAACTGGTACAAATTATTCAAACACAAAAAAATATTTAATAAAAGAAAACTATTAGATTTCAATTAAATTTTACAATTAAAAGTCAAAAGCCAAACAAAGCATGCATAGTTTTCTTATAAGATACTCAAAATCTAACATAGAATGTCTATTTTCCTTCAGTAAACATTCAAAATCCAACATAGAATGTTAATTATCCATTAATGAACAATCAAAATCCAATAGTAAAATACCATTCCATTAATTCTTCTTAGACATGTATTTAGGAAGTGGTAAATATCCTACCAGAACTAAATAGAAGCAAAAGTGTGCAACAAGAAAAGTTGACTTTAAGTTATTTGGTAATATGTTGGATTGTCATATGAATTGTACTACTGTACCACCATGTTAATTTAGCCACGTATTAAATTTGAATTTTTTTTCTCTTCTAGTTGTTGTAGAAAGCATTTTTTCTTAACAATATAACATGTTAAACTTAAAAGACATGGCAGAAAGCTTTTTTTCCAAACAGTGTAACTCTTCAAATTGTTTAGGTTTCTTGTTCTTGTATTTATTATAAGAAGATGTAAAGATGAGGTTATATTAATAAAGTTTAGTAATCACGTCAATTTTAAAAAAAAAACTTATTCATGCAAGTAAATATATTCCAAATAATGGAAAGCTTAACTTGAGTAATTCTTCCATTTAACTTTTCATTATAGTGCACGTATTTAGAATGATTTTTGTCATAAATCTTAATTTAGTTGTAACGAACCGGATTTTTGACCCTCGAAAATCGACACTAATACATCCATTGTATCACATGGCAAACATTTATGTGCTAAAAATTCCGATTTGTTAGGGTGAAAGAAGAAGGTAAAAGATTGAAGAAAACTACACAATACAGAATCTCACAACACAGCGAATAGTATATAATACAACAATGATCTTTAAAAAAAGGAAACATCTTTATTCATGTAATGTCAGAGTACACAAGGCTTATCCTAAATTTAGACAGCTATAGAAGCATGTCCTTACATTGACAAACACACAGACTCTATAATACAGCGGAAGAAAAATATAGGTGAATATGTCTTGACCATCCAGCTCATTTTCAACTCCAAAGTATCCGGCTAAACCTAGGAAAATATGCTCGGTCTGACTCAATCATTACATGGAATAACATCCGGGTCAGTCTGATAAACCAGTATGATTAAAACTAGATAACAAACAACAACCAAAATGATTTCTGCATTTGAAAACCTTTCAAACAAAGGGTATCTCATAAGACCACACCGCACATAAAAATGGATGGGTTTTAACCTTATGATAACTAAATCATTTTATATCAAAATCCAGTGATATTATCATAGTGTCTAGGTTTAAAGTAAACAGATAAAATAGCTAAAATGCTTGCATCTCACATTCAAACATACCATGCTCTACAATCGAAAACGTAAGGCACGTATTGGAGAATGGATTTCAAATAATGACTGGGCTACTGGGGTACCAGCCATCATAGTACACCTCTAGAAAAATGTACCGATGTCGTACCTAACGACCCCTACCAACACAGAATTGGCCTATCCCTTGTTGGATAGTACTGAATATATCATCGACCCGGTTGCTTTGCAACCTTTAACCGAGCACTCCTAAGTACATGAATTGATTGATGATTATGTATATATCTAGAAGGGTGATGATATACCATAATGGGTGCGTGTGACGATCCATAAATTTTTAACATTTGCAATTGAAATATTTAATTGAATTTTGATATTTGAAAGTTGGTTTAACTTGAATTTCAAAATACCTGTTTATTTGGAAATTAAATTATTGAATTTAATTATTGAAATTTGGGTAAAATATTGAATCTCCAGTTTTATGCCAATTAAAAATAATTTGAAGGCCTGCAAAATTTATATTGATAATACTGAAGATAATAGAACTTTTAAAATTAAATTCAAAACTGTTTTGTTCATTTTGAAAATTTTGTTGTTCAAATCGATATTTAAAAATAGCCTTCCGAGGCACTCTCTCGGAATTCGACGAAACCAGTTCCATTGGATCTATAATATTGTATTATTATCGGATTTCAATTTTCATAGCATTCGAGGTTAGGGTGTGATCGTACGGTTAATAAACATACTA
This sequence comes from Allium cepa, assembly GCA_030765085.1. Classification (NCBI taxonomy): domain Eukaryota; kingdom Viridiplantae; phylum Streptophyta; class Magnoliopsida; order Asparagales; family Amaryllidaceae; genus Allium; species Allium cepa. The sequence goes on along the minus strand of CM060931.1, from coordinate 326,412,402 downwards.
AATTCATATCGAAATTTAAAATGAATAACTGGATCAAAAAGCTATCTTCTCCATACGATCGAATTTGGACTCAAAACCTTTTCCATTGCGTTCGAAAGAGGAGTTCAACATTATAAACGTCTGGCGACACGCCTCGATAGGAGGTCGAGATTTGTGAGTGTGGGAATCGAGACGATCTAAATTTAAATTTAAATTTAAAATATAATAATTGTTTTACAAGACAAACTTTTTACATGTTCTTCTTTCCTTTAACACCTGGCATTTCTTTTCAAACACTTGGCAAAAATTGGAACACGCGTATTCTTTGAAATTTACGTAAAACAATAAAAAGAAGAACATCTCGTTCAAAATCAAATAAAAAAAGAAACAAAATAAAAATATACGAACAGAGATAACTAAATTTCTCGGATTAATTTCAAATCTAATAATGGCCGCTACCTTTTAAAATCCTAAATCAAATTCACAGTTCAACAGTGATGGTCGAAGCCTTTCGTATGAAATGAAAAAAAAGAAGGGATCGATCGATCAATGGAATCGAAGTCAAGCTGTGGTCGTTGGAGGCGTTGTGACGCCCCACCTCTATACCTACGCTAGCCAAGGACACTACAGGGTAATGCCATCAACTAACACGGAGAATAAGGTTGGTTGGGAGCGACCATCTATAGCCTTGCTCTAACTATCTATTGAATACATCGACAATAGTCATACCAAGTAGGTCGACATACCCAATGAATACTTAAAACAAAACCATAGGTGGTTGGAGGATCTATCAGAACAGAATATAACAACTCAAATGTAATATACATCACAGAACAGTAGATCATCATATACACATATACAGATACATAACAGAGTATACAAACTAATACACGTCAAGTGGTATAGCAAACCATAATATACAGACGAACCAGAAGAATGCATATATCAGAGTTACAATAAAAGGACTACACAAAAAGCTTTAACAAAAAGGAACAAGCTGAATAGTCCATGCGGAAGCAAAATAGGCTAAGTCCAAAAGCACCTAACCTGAAACATCTCAGTCTGACCCGTGTATAAAATACACGGGTCAGTCTAGCTAAACAAATCAGTTAGATAAACTGAACAACAATAAACCTGCAAGGTTACAAAGTATAACAAATATCTCTAAAGGAGATAACATAATCATCTAACAAAAGATGAATCATATGATAACAAAACAAGCCTCATATCATCGGCAATACAACATACAAAGGATAAGAATATCCTAAAGCAAGCCAAAAAGGCAATAACAAATACCAATGAAGGTAACACAAGTACCACAAGGTAATCGCTACATATCATGCGGCTCAAAAAGACCAACACCGAAGGGCGATACCTAGGGAATATACATATCAAATGAAACATCAGAAAATTTGCACGTGCTCGGTACTGTATAAACAAGGATCCATAAGCCCGAAGACTCCAAACCCAATATCACCCATGCGGCTCATAACGACCAACATAGAAAGCGATACTATAGGGCAACAAACCCGAAGGCACAAACCCGAAGGTACAAACCCGAAGGCAACATACCCGAAGACAACATACCCGAAGGCAACAAACCCCGAAGGCAATAAGCCCCGAAGGCAACAAACCGTAGTGGTGAAGGTCGAAGACCCAGTACTGGACACCACTAACTGGCGGAATGTGTCACAACTCTCGAAAAGGAATCTGAAAAGTGTCAACGTGCGTCCCATAACCACTCGTTCGCACTAAACGGTTTACTATCCGTCAGTCACTTTCACACTCAAAGCAGTACAAAGTTCACCTCATATCATCGGTAAACCAAACCCGAAGGTCAAAACGATCAATTGAATAGGTCGGGGATTAATCAGAAGGATAAACGCACAGATTCATGGTCCGTGTTTTGCCCAACCATTTAATCACCCTTCCACTTCGCTCGAAGTGCGAAATTGTGTGTGTGTTTTAAATAGAATTTATAAATCGGAGAAGTGAACTTTTAATACGATTTGAAGAAATCATTTATAAAAAACCCGTGAATGAATTCAAAAAGGAATCATCAAGGTCAAATATGCATAAACAACTAATTGGAATCAATATGCATCGATCAAATTTGGAAAACTAAACGAACAAGGCAATTTGGAAAAAGACAATAGATTCAGACGTCTGAAAGAAGGGATTCAGACGTCTGAATCTGGAAATTAATTTGTTTTCCAGAACAGAATTCAGACGTCTGAACCCAAACTTTCAGACGTCTGAAATAGGCATTATTTTGCCTATTTCCTTTCTGGTTGAAATTTAGCACTTTCAGACGTCTGAAATATAAATTCAGACGTCTGAATCTGGGAATAAAAATCTTCTCCAGAACAATATTCAGACGTCTGAAATAGGGATTCAGACGTCTGAACCTGATGGTCAGGCATTTCCTGAACCTAGGCCATCTATGGACAAACAAATCGAAAGCAATCGGATGCGTGTTGATTATAGGCTTACGTCAAACGACTACCCAACCTTAACGACACACCCAAATACTCCGAACAACATAAACATCAATCATATAAGGTTTTGCATAGATTTGGCTTCAAAAATCATAATTTGGCAATTTCACCTAATCAACCCAAATCGAAAGCAAATGGAAATGAACAAGTGTTAGGAATTCATACCTAACAACCAAAGGTACTTATAGTCATAGATGTTAGATAAAAATCTCACCTTTAACCCAAAAGAAAAGAAGAAGGAGCTCTATAGCAAAGAAAACAACCAACCATTCTCCACTTCAACTCTACTAGCTTCAATCTAAGATCAAAACAAGTATTTTCCTAAGTTTATGTTTAGGAATTTCTGAGATTGAAGAGAGAAAGAGATAGAGAAGATGAAGAGGAGGCTTACCAATAGCTTCTCTTTGATTTTTGGAGCAAGAATTCAAGTTTGCAAGTAAACTAGGGCTTGGAATTTCTATTTCCCTTCCGCCATTTTTAGTTGAAGCTTAAGTTTTATAGAATGAAATGAGTGAGTGGGGAAGAGAGGGACTGAGTTAGGGTATTAAACTAGCAAATGGGCTGAACCCAAACCCAAAACCCAATTAGAAAAGGTAGCCAAACTTCAACTTACTCCAAACATATGAAAGCTTATACTCAAAAAGATCGCAAACGCCATTTTGGAATCAATGGAAATGGTTTCAAGTGCTAATTCGGCCATTTGCAAAAAGTAACATTTCGGACCTACCAATCCGACTAACGACACTATATTTAAATAAAACATTTAAATATAAAATCGTTAAATATGCGGGTTGTTACAGATCTCCCCTCCTTACAAAATTGCGTCCCCGCAATTCCTAGAGACGATATTTGTAACAACTACATACATAGAACATTCAAAAGAAAAGAAAATAAGCTTGATACGAAAAGATATTCTCACCATTCCCAACCAAAGATAGGAAACCCGGATAAGATCGCTCAATAAACTCTCTTGTTTCCCAAGTACAGTCATTGGGATTAGCGGACCATTGAACTTTAACGAGCGGCACGTCCTTGTTCCAAAGGTGTCGCACCTCCGTGTCAAATATGCGAATAGGCTGTTGTACAATAGATAAGTCCGGTGAGATCTCAAGCTCAAGCAAATCAGGAGAATCAATAACAGAATCCGATTCCCGAAGACACTTCCGAAGTTGCGAGACGTGAAACACGTCATGAATGCCAGATAAATGAGCAGGAAGTGAAACTCTATAAGCCACAGGGCCATTACGTTCAGTAATAGAAAACGGTCCTATATAGCGAGGAGCCAATTTCCCAGTCGTACTGAAACGCATAACCCCTTTCAAAGGAGAAACACGAATAAAAACAAGATCACCAATCGAGAACTCGAGAGGCTTCCTACGGTTGTCCGCGTAGGATTTCTGGCGACTCTGTGCCTCTTTCATTCTCAACCGGGTAAGATCAATCTTTTCAGAAGAGTCACGAACAAAATCTGGACCAAGAAAAAGCTTCTCCCCAGATTCCAACTGCAGCGACCCGACTTTCTACTCCCAGAAAATCGCGTCATCTTGAAGAAAGAAAGGGATAGAAGAAGAAAAGAAAGAGAAAGAAGAACACAAACAACATCAGAGAACTCACAGCGGAACGAATAAAATATAATATATCTCATAAAATATTACATAGTATCTCATTACATCAGAGTACACAACTTAAAACAACAGAGATTAGACAGTTATAAACATCTGTCTAACTATACAACTCAAGTATACAAGATACAGACACAACATACACAGCGGAATCATAATATATATCTACACGTCGAAGCCTTCTGCTCCATATCTCCTCCAGAATTCATCAAGCTAACCTGAATAACTTGACTACTCATACATAATATGAGTACCCAAGAGTTTAATAAAACAGAAAATAAACACTCGGGTCAGACAGGGGTCTGGTGTGAGTAAACGGGTTAAAGTTGCTTAACTTTAGAAAACCTTTGAAAGAAAAGGTATCACGTAAGACTTCCCACACATAAACATGGAAAAGTTTTTACTTTACGCTACCCAAAACATTTGATAGGAAATCCAGTGATATTATAATAGTGTCTAGGGTTTTCAAGTAAATAAGAAATAGCCGAAATTGTTACATGATTAAATTCCAGCTACTAGCCACAAAAGTGGGTAATACAATCAAAACCGTAGGGTCTCGTAGGGAAAATGGGTTTCCATCAATGGCAGGGCTACTGGGGTACCGCCCGTCACAGTACGTGGCCTAGATCAACGTACCGAGGAGTACTCCCACTCCCCTGCAACACAAGGCCGGAACCATCCCTTACTGGACAGTCCCGAACAAGACAACCCCGCAGTTGGCCGCGACCCAACCGCCCATACAGCCGAATAAAAAGGGACTTCTAGGCAGGGGAAAATATTGCTCTCCAGTGGGAGCTACCCACGAAGCCTTGCTGCACCTCCCATGTTTTAGCTATTCCCGGTTGATGAGGCTTGAGGTTAACATTACCTTATAGAACACATTATCTTAGAATGCTCATCGTCCACCTGACGATGTGCTGAAAGCATTCAATCCATACAAGTTCGTTCCGGGTTCGAACGAAACCGAAAGCACTATCTCGTTGCACTCATTATTGGAATCACCCTCATAGTCAACGACCATAGCCCTTGCACTCTAATTCGCCATCTCTATAAGCACTATTCCGTCAAACTCATTACGGAATCACCCACAGAGTTATACTGGCGTATAGCCCTTACACCTTGAGTCTTCACTTGCTCCACTTGGATACACGACCTAACGTTTAATTGGAATCGGTGTGGTTTTCGGATATCCAAATATGGAAACCCGATCCCGGTCTCACTGAAACCAAACGCCATTTTAATGTCCAAGTTGTACTTAAGGGTTTTAAACAGTTTAACTTATATTCAGAATGAATTATATAAACAGATAGATGAATCATATTATCACAAGAGATAATTCATATCAGTATCCATCTACACAAAGCAGCATATCACATAACAGATATATCCAATCATCTAGTATCAAACCAATATCAAACATCCAATATCAACCAATCATCAAATACAAATATATGATCATCCAATATAAATCAATTAACCAATATTAATCAATCAATCCATATTAATCAAACATCCAAAACAAAATTGATTATCTCCTAATCAATTAGATTACCAAAATCCTTCTTCATTTATTATTATTCCAAATAAATTAATCAATCATCTCTAATGATGTTTTCTAATTAATCTTCCTTGATTAATTATATTTAATTACATTCAAGTAATTATCCTATCCATATTCAGTAATTAATCCTTTAATTACTATCATTAATTACAATAATTAATGATCATTTATTAATTAATTAACTATAATTAATTACATTAATTCTTAATTAATTACAATTAATTAATCACATTTAAATTAATTACTTATATAAATCAACCTTGATTAATATCCTAAATCACATTAATTAATGATCCTTATTAATTAATAATACTTAATTAATTAATAATTAATTTATAAATAAATCATCTCATTAATTCATAAACGGCAATTAACAAGTTATAATTACTTATCTTAATTAATTAACTTCTTAATTAATTAATTTCTAATTTAATTAAATTAATCCTTGATTAATTAATTCAATTAATTAATCCTTAATTGCTTCACTAAGTAATTATTAATTAATTTAAATTAACAATTAATCCTTAATTAATTACTTAATTAATTTCATTTTAATTAATTACCTTTACTAATTAATCTCAAATTAATCTCATTCATTAATTAATAAATCACATTAATTAATTAACTAAAGTAAATTATGTAATTAACTCTTAATTACTTACATAAGTAATTATCTCTAATTACGTTCATTAATAAACCTTAATTAACCCCTTAATTAATTATTTAACAAATAATTAATCACATCATTAAATAATTCTTAATTCTTTAATTAATTAATTACTCCATAATTAATTAATTTCAAACAATTAAATAAATCAACTCTTTAATTGATATTATTAAGTGATTAACCAATAATCACCTCAACTAATTACTCCATGAGTAATTATCATTAATTACTTCAATAAGTATTTAACTTCCTTAATTACATTCAATTATTAATCATTAATTACTTTATTAAGTAATTACACTTAATTAATTCATAATTAAGTGATTATTTAAAATTGAATAAATAATTAACTAATTATTTAAAATTAATTAAACAATTAATTAATTAACTTCTTATAATTTCAAAATCATAAAAATAACCTTATTTGAGGATAAGGCATTTAGAAATCAATTTCAAAATTCAAAACATTTTAAATAATCTAATTTCAAACTTATTAAAATTAAGTAAAATTTGAAAACATTAGTTATTAAAACTTTACTTTAAAACTTACTTAAAACTTTGATTTAATACCTTAAATTCAAAACACTTCTTTTTAAATTGAATTTCAAAATTTAATTAAATTAATTACTTCCAAAAAGAAATCATTTTTAAACAAATTTAAATTTCCAAATAAATTCAATTACACCTATAAAGTTTGATTACTTTATTTCAAAGGACAAACTTAAACTTGTAAATTTATTCTCTTTTGTAAAATCTTAACATTGATTTATTTATCAAAGATAACAGGTTAATCCTGTAACTTAGCTTCTTACAACACAAAACCGAAAGCACCACCTAAACCCGAGTCAAACACTCCAACTTCACGCGACAACCCCGAAGAAAAACCCAAACCTCCCTGCTTCGAGACAGATGCGATAAAACGCGAGAGCTAACCCGAGACAAGCGCATCTTCCCCAAATCCTGTCCCCAACCCCAACTGTGCACGAGACACGGTGCATATGCACCCCTGCCGCTGACCTCCATTGACCATCGCGACGACCTTCCATGGTCCCAAACCCTCATGCGAGTACTCAGATGGACCCAGATCCTACGATTAACACGCGAATCGAAAAATGCCCATTCGAACCAACTGCAGAAACAACATCGACCCCAATCTCTCCTCCACGGCCATGCTCCTCGACGCCGACCAACCATGCCGTCCTCATCATCAAAGCGTCGTGACTCAAACTTCATTCCCACCAAAAATGAATCCACTCGAATCACTACCTATGTCGCAAAACCCATTACAGTTTGACCGAACCCAATTAACTCTAAAACCCTATTTTGTTCGATTACGAACAAATTAAGCAATGGAAAATTTTTCGAGTATTTTTCCCTAAATCACTAACTCACACGCAAGCTTCTTCCAGAATTACAACTCAAATTATGTGGTGAATCATCTGCAGTTCATAAAAGTTTCCAAAATGTTCAAACTCGAATTTCGATTTAATTACTCAATTAAAAATTGTGATACCAAATTTAAAAATCCTAACTTCCCAATTATAATTCGTTTATAAGTTCAAAACTCGAAATTGAAACTATAAAAATTTTGCCCATACTTGGTTTTCCACTGTATTTTGAAATTTTTAAGCAAATCATTCATTTTAAAATTCTATAACTATTTTTAGATGATCAATCACTTGATCACAAACAACTTTCATTTACAAATCACAGTTCAAATCGTATTCAAAATCAAGTTATTGATTTATTTATTTTATTTTTTTTAAATAAAACTAACCTGTATATCACAGTGTTCAGATGCAGGCATTCACTGTATTATTATTTTTTATAAACTTACATGCAGGAAAACAAACATGCATCATCTAAATCAAATACTTTAGCATGCAACATTCAAACAAAGATTAAATCAAAACCTGTTTTTAAAATAAGATTTACTCACCTCAGTAAATTTGCAGGACAGATTTTATAACAGAGCAGGTTAGTACTTCCAGGCTTATATCTTAAAATTTGTAGAAAAACTTCAATTGCTTGCTGATGAAATTGCTGAGTTGAACATCTTTGGTTTGTAGGTTGATAATTCTTTTGCATGCAGACCTTCAATTGCATGTTTAAATTACAGCTTTGTTTGAATTGCAGGTTGATTCTTCATTGAATTTTCAGGTCGAAGTAGATATTGCAGATTGGAGTTACATATGGACTTGAATCTTTACATTGCAGGTTTGATTTTTCCTATCTCAGATTTAGATTTTATTTTCAGATTTGAAGTTGCTGATTTAATTTTTGCTTTTTCCCTTAAAGAAGACCCAAATTTCTTTGTATGAATATATTTCAAATAAAAGAAATATGAAGGCCACTTGTTCCATATACTTACATTTGTCACATTAATGTTTAATTGCTTTACAAATGTCTTTAATATATATTTTAAAAAGTTTTACAAGTGGTACTCCATTTTATTAAATCATTTAAATTATATATGTATTCATAAAGTATTATATGCATTTATGAAATATTCATATGCATTAGTGAAATGATTTTATAAAAGCCCTTTTGAATTTTAAATAAATATACAAGTATGAAATCTTTATTAACTTTTTATTTTATAAGTAGCTTATGTTTTACAAACAATTCTTAGTTCAAGAGAAATTTAAAAAGAAAGTTTATTTATAGCTTTATATATATTTGTAACCATTTAATTTAAATACTTTAAAAGCAAACAAAAATAAAACATTGATAAATTTCTTTATAAACTATCATATTAAAATAAATATCCATCTTATATTTGAAAACAAATTGGATTAAACTTTAAAATCAACTTCTGAAAATATCCAGTTTTTAAAACAAAGCTTTAAATTATAATCTCAAACATATTCAAATTATCAATAGTTTAAAAATTAAATTTCAAAATAACTCAAATTATAACATATACATACATATATATTATAATTTGAAAGTTTATCTTTAATTAAAAACAAAAGCTCTTCTATTCACAATATATACATCAATTGTATATATTATAAACAGAATAAAATCTGATTAGCTTTGAAAAACAATTCTTATCAAATTTAAATTATCAGAAAGATATTAATTACTGTTAACAGATTAAATATTTATTAACCTTTAAAAGATCAAATTCACAATTTTTAAATTAAAATTATAAAAAAAAACTATTAAACCAGTTAAATTATTAACACAGATTATTAGATTTATATTGCCCAAAATTCCGGGTCGTTACAATCCTCCCCCCTTAAAAGAATTTCGTCCCCGAAATTTAAAAGCAAAGGTAATTTAATGATCCAGTACAGATTTTAATTTCAAATCAGCAAAGCATTCCTAACAACCAATTACTAACAATCATAGTAATCAAATAAACAAACAAACTTAACTAATTATTCTGACACAAATCAGAATAAATTTCTAATACTATCTTGAGTTTCCCATGTATAAATCACCGGGAGACTCGCTCTACAAAAGCCAACAGACTGACTACATAACCAAAATCCAGAGCTCCACTCATCTCTAGATCCTTCAATCTGAACAGAACATCAGACTACTCTCAAATCCAGCTCAACATCCAATTCCAACTGAACTACAGATTCAACAACCAATGATGAATCATACACGTACTCCCTCAGAGATACGTGATACACAATTAATTCCAGCTAGCCAAACTGGCAATTCAGTCTTGCCCTATCAAAAACACAGATAAGAAATCCTCAAATGCCTCAACACTAACCAACCAATCTTATCCAATATCTGTCCTCTTAACCAGAGAAATCTTAACAACACTGAAGTCTCCAACTTCAAATTCCAAAACTTCTTATCTCATATCTTCAACTCAACAGACAATCCTGGACTGCCAAACTTCTTTCTGATCAGCTCAATCTATGCTGATAATCCCAAAAACAACTAAACCAAAACAAACTAGATTCTGGATCCTATCCAACAGAAAAGCCTTCAAAAATTCGTCAAAATCCAGGACACAAACTCTACTACTCAAGCAATGTCAAACAGAACTTGCTTCCTTTCTTTCACAGCTGCTACCTCGCTTCCGCTGCACCACTCTGATTCGAAAATAGATAAGAATACTGCTGATGAACACGAATACAAACTTATCCACTATATCCGGGAAACTTTGTTCATCAAATCCATAAAAATCTGAGTGACACATCAGACTTGGTCACACATTCTCAAAACAGAATCCTATTCAAAAGCTAAATCAGTCCAATTCCAATTCCAAAAATATATGAGCTGTTATACCAACTCTCCTTTCCAAAAACCATCCTACTACTAGGCTAACTATCAGCATTGCTTCAGGAATCAAAACAATAGGGAACTCAACTCCAGATGCAGACAAACTTCAGAATACTCCAGCAGCTCCTACTTCTCATGAGAATCCACAGTCTCAAACAACAGATCACCCAAGATAGCCTAAGAAAATTCCCAACTTAATCGCAAGTCACTTTTGCGATGCTACCTAGTTCGGATTCCAAACAAGCTGTCCTCTCTTTACCAATTAGAACAGCTTTAACTTTTCCAAACAAGGTTAACCTTCCAAGAAAACACCACCAACTGCCCGGGCTGCTGATAGAAGAACCACCAAAGAAACAACCAACACTGTTGCTTCCAAACTCTACCTCGATGATACTGCAAAACCAAAAGATTTCCTCGTCAGCACACCGAACACTTCGAGTTGCACTCCTACCACAGCCAACCAAAGACTCTAATCCAAAGGCTTCTCCAAAACCAAAACCATCAACAAACCACACAACGGACCTCCGAGATGGCAGACAACCTCTCAGGAAAATCGGACTCCAAACCAAGCATCAACAACTCGCTTTCCTTAGGGAATAACAATGAGACCATGCCTGAAGAGAAACAGCTCATAGGCCTTAGTCTCATATTCCAAAACAGCCAATCTCCATGCTAAAGATCCAAACAACTTCTACACAGACGAGTCTTCCCTGCAACAGGTAAAGACTGCTCCTCAACCACTTCTAAAACTGCTTCAAGAGAAAACATCTTCAGAAAATATCCATGGATACTGCATCTCATCACGCAGTTACCGAGATATCATTACTTATTTCTGCACTTCCAACAAATCCAAACTCAAGAATAATTCGCTTACCCGAGCGAAATTCAAACTTACACCTCAAAGATACACTCCGAATCTTCAAAAGATTTCCTTCGGATATCAGAGAAATCCTCACTCAAACTACAAATCTTACTCAAGACGGTATTTGGTCTACAGTCTCGACAAATACTTCCAACCTCAAACATATGGACCCTCTTCCATCAGTGGTAGTCGTGTTACACACACAAACCACTACTCCATCTACCTCTATAACTTATGTTGGAAAATCCGAACAGATAACCCAACCTATTAGGTAGACATATATATATATATATATATATAAATATATAGTTATATATAAAAATTACAAGTACGCTCTCTCAAGAACGACACTACTATAGAGCCTAGGTATTCACTCAACCTAACGCTCCCTAAACAAAGACACACTTCAGAGACTAGGTATTCACTCAACCTAATGCTCTGATACCAAGTGCAGCGACCCGACTTTCTACTCCCAGAAAATCGCGTCATCTTGAAGAAAGAAAGGGATAGAAGAAGAAAAGAAAGAGAAAGAAGAACACAAACAACATCAGAGAACTCACAGCGGAACGAATAAAATATAATATATCTCATAAAATATTACATAGTATCTCATTACATCAGAGTACACAACTTAAAACAACAGAGATTAGACAGTTATAAACATCCGTCTAACTATACAACTCAAGTATACAAGATGCAGACACAACATACACAGCGGAATCATAATGTATATCTACACGTCAAAGCCTTCTGCTCCATATCTCCTCCAGAATTCGTCAAGCTAACCTGAATCACTTGACTACTCATACATAATATGAGTACCCAAGAGTTTAACAAAACAGAAAATAAACACTCAGGTCAGACAGGGGTCTGGTGTGAGTAAACGGGTTAAAGTTGCTTAACTTTAGAAAACCTTTGAAAGAAAAGGTATCACGTAAGACTTCCCACACATAAACATGGAAAAATTTTTACCTTACGCTAACCAAAACATTTGATAGGAAATCCAGTGATATTATAATAGTGTCTAGGGTTTTCAAGTAAATAAGAAATAGCCGAAATTGTTACATGATTAAATTCTAGCTACTAGCCACAAAAGTGGGTAATACAATCAAAACCGTATGGTCTCGTAGGGAAAATGGGTTTCCATCAATGGCAGGGCACTGGGGTACCGCCCGTCACAGTACTTGGCCTAGATCAACGTACCGAGGAGTGCTCCCACTCCCCTGCAACACAAGGCCGGAACCATCCCTTACTGGAAAGTCCCGAACAAGACAACCCCGCAGTTGGCCGCGACCCAACCGCCCACACAGCCGAATAAAAAGGGACTTCTAGACAGGGGAAAATCTTGCTCTCCAGTGGGAGCTACCCACGAAGCCTTGCTGCACCTCCCCTGTTTTAGCCTTTCCCGGTTGATGAGGCTTGAGGTTATGATTACCTTATAGAACACATTATCTTAGAACTCATCGTCCACCTGACGATGTGCTGAAAGCATTCAATCCATACAAGTTCGTTCCGGGTTTGAACGAAACCGAAGGCACTATCTCGTTGCACTCATTATTGGAATCACCCTCAGAGTCAACGACCATAGCCCTTGCACTCTGATTCGCCATGTCGAATCTATAAGCACTATTCCGCCAAACTCATTACGGAATCACCCACAGAGTTATACTAGCGTATAGCCCTTACACCTCGAGTCTTCACTTGCTCCACTTGGATACACGACCTAACGTTTAATTGGAATCGGTGTGGTTTTCGGATATCCAAATATGGAAACCCGATCCCGGTCTCACCGAAACCAAACGCCATTTTAATGTCCAAGTTGTACTTAAGGGTTTTAAACAGTTTAACTTATATTCAGGATGAATTATATAAACAGATAGATGAATCATATTATCAAAAGAGATAATTCATATCAGTATCCATCTACACAAAGCAGCATATCACATAACAGATATATCCAATCATCGAGTATCAAACCAATATCAAACATCCAATATCAACCAATCATCCAATACAAATTTCCAAATATTGATCATCCAATATAAATCAATTAACCAATATTAATCAATCAATCCATATTAATCAAACATCCAAAACAAAATTGATTATCTCCTAATCAATTAGATTACCAAAATCCTTCTTCATTTATTATTATTCCAAATAAATTAATCAATCATCTCTAATGATCTTTACTAATTAATCTTCCTTGATTAATTATATTTAATTATATTCAAGTAATTATCCTATCCATATTCAGTAATTAATCCTTTAATTACTATCATTAATTACAATAATTAATGATCATTTATTAATTAATTAACTATAATTAATTACATTAATTCTTAATTAATTACAATTAATTAATCACATTTAAATTAATTACTTATATAAATCAACCTTGATTAATATCCTAAATCACATTAATTAATGATCCTTATTAATTAATAATACTTAATTAATTAATAATTAATTTATAAATAAATCATCTCATTAATTCATAAACAGTAATTAACAAGTTATAATTACTTATTTTAATTAATTAACTTCTTAATTAATTAATTTCTAATTTAATTAAATTAATCCTTGATTAATTAATTCAATTAATTAATCCTTAATTACTTCACTAAGTAATTATTAATCAATTTAAATTAACAATTAATCCTTAATTAATTACTTAATTACTTTCATTTTAGTTAATTACCTATACTAATTAATCTTAAATTAATCTCATTCATTAATTAATAAATCACATTAACTAATTAACTAAAGTAAATTAAGTAATTAACTCTTAATTACTTACATAAGTAATTATCTCTAATTACTTTCATTAATAAACCTTAATTAACCCCTTAATTAATTATTTAACAAATAGTTAATCACATCATTAAATAATTCTTAATTCTTTAATTAATTAATTACTCCATAATTAATTAATATCAAACAATTAAATAAATCAACTCTTTAATTGATATTATTAAGTGATTAACCAATAATCACCTCAACTAATTACTCCATGAGTAATTATCATTAATTACTTCCATAAGTATTTAACTTCCTTAATTACATTCAATTATTAATCATTAATTACTTTATTAAGTAATTACACTTAATTAATTAATAATTATGTGATTATTTAAAATTGAATAAATAATTAACTAATTATTTAAAATTTATTAAACAATTAATTAATTAACTTCTTATAATTTCAAAATCATAAAAATAAACTTATTTGAGGATAAGGCATTTAGAAATCAATTTCAAAATTCAAAACATTTTAAATAATCTAATTTCAAACTTATTCAGATTAAATAAAATTTGAAAACATTAGTTATTAAAACTTTACTTTAAAACTTACTTAAAAATTTGATTTAATACCTTAAATTCAAAACACTTCTTTTTAAATTGAATTTCAAAATTTAATTAAATTAATTACTTCCAAAAAGAAATCATTTTTAAACAAATTTAAATTTCCAAATAAATTCAATTACACCTATAAAGTTTGATTACTTTATTTCAAAGGACAAACTTAAACTTGTAAATTTATTCTCTTTTGTAAAATCTTAACATTGATTTTATTTATCAAAGATAACAGGTTAATCCTGTAACTTAGCTTCTTACAACACAAAACCGAAAGCACCACCTAAACCCGAGTCAAACACTCCAACTTCACGCGGCAGCCCCGAAGAAAAACCAAAACCTCCCTGCTTCGAGACAGGCGCGATAAAACGCGAGAGCTAACCCGAGACAAGCGCGTCTTCCCCAAATCCTGTCCCCAACCCCAACTGTGCACGAGACACGGTGCATATGCACCCCCGCCGCCGACCTCCATTGACCATCGCGACGACCTTCCACAGTCCCAAACCCTAATTCGAGTACTCAGATGGACCCAGATCCTACGATTAACACGCGAATCGAAAAATGCCCATTCGAACCAACTGCCGAAAAAACATCGACCCCAATCTCTCCTCCACGGCCATGCTCCTCGACGTCGACCAACCCTGCCGTCCTCATCATCAAAGCGTCGTGACTCAAACTTCATTCCCACCAAAAATGAATCCACTCGAATCACTACCTATGTCGCAAAACCCATTACAGTTTGACCGAACCCAATAAACTCTAAAACCCTATTTTGTTCGATTACGAACAAATTAAGCATTGGAAAAATTTTCGAATATTTTTCCCTAAATCACTAACTCACACGCAAGCTTCTTCCAGAATTACAGCTCAAATTATTGTGTGAATCATCTGCAGTTCATAAAAGTTTCCAAAATGTTCAAACTCGAATTTCGATTTAATTACTCAATTAAAAATTGTGATACCAAATTTAAAAATCCTAACTTCCCAATTATAATTCATTTATAAGTTCAAAACTAGAAATTGAAACTATAAAAAATTTGCCTATACTTGGTTTTCCACTGTATTTTGAAATTTTTGAGCAAATCATTCATTTTAAAATTCTATAACTATTTTTAGACGATCAATCACTTGATCACAAACAACTTTCATTTACAAATCACAGTTCAAATCGTATTCAAAATCAAGTTATTGATTTATTGATTTATTTATTTTTTAAATAAAACTAACCTGTATATCACAGTGTTCAGATGCAGGCATTCACTGTATTTATTATTATTATTTTATAAACTTACATGTAGGAAAACAAACATGCATCATCTAAATCAAATACTTTAGCATGCAACATTCAAATAAAGATTAAATCAAAACCTGTTTTTAAAATAAGATTTACTCACCTCAGTAAATTTGCAGGACAGATTTTATAACAGAGCAGGTTAGTACTTCTAGGCTTATATCTTAAAATTTGTAGAAAAACTTCAATTGCTTGCTGATGAAATTGCTGAGTTGAACATCTTTGGTTTGCAGGTTGATAATTCTTTTGCATGCAGACCTTCAATTGCATGTTTAAATTACAGCTTGGTTTGAATTGCAGGTTGATTCTTCATTGAATTTTTAGGTCGAAGTAGATATTACAGATTGGAATTACATATGGACTTGAATCTTTCCATTACTGGTTTGATTTTTCCTATCTCAGATTTAGATTTTATTTTCAGATTTGAAGTTGCTGATTTAATTTTTGCTTTTTCCCTTAAAGAAGACCCAAATTTCTTTGTATGAATATATTTCAAATAAAAGAAATATGAAGGCCACTTGTTCCATATACTTACATTTGTCACATTAATGTTTAATTGCTTTACAAATGTCTTTAATATATATTTTAAAAAGTTTTACAAGTGTTACTCCATTTTATTAAATCATTTAAATTATATATGTATTCATAAAGTATTATATGCATTAATGAAATATTCATATGCATTAGTGAAATGATTTTATAAAAGCCCTTTTGAATTTTAAATAAATATACAAGTATGAAATCTTTATTAACTTTTTATTTTATAAATAGCTTATGTTTTACAAACAATTCTTAGTTCAAGAGATATTTAAATAGAAAGTTTATTTGTAGCTTTATATATATTTATAACCATTTAATTTAAATACTTTAAAAGCAAACAAAAATAAAACATTGATAAATTTCTTTATAAACTATCATATTAAAATAAATATCCATCTTATATTTGAAAACAAATTGGATTAAACTTTAAAATCAACTTCTGAAAATATCCAGTTTTTAAAACAAAGCTTTAAATTATAATCTCAAACATATTCAAATTATCAATAGTTTAAAAATTAAATTTCAAAATAACTCAAATTATAACATATACATACATATATATTATAATTTGAAAGTTTATCTTTAATTAAAAACAAAAGCTCTTCTATTCATAATATATATATATCAATTGTATATATTATAAACAGAATAAAATCTGATTAGCTTTGAAAAACAATTCTTATCAAATTTAAATTATCATAAAGATATTAATTACTGTTAACAGATTAAATATTTATTAATCTTTAAAAGATCAAATTCACAATTTTTAAATTAAAATTATAAAAAAAACTATTAAACCAGTTAAATTATTAACACAGATTGTTAAATTTATATTGCCCAAAATTCCGGGTCGTTACACCAACCAACAATAAGGTGATCGACATGGCCTTCCATATAAGGCTTCGAAAGGAGCCATACCGGTACTAGACTGAAAACTATTGTTGTAGGAGAACTCTACAAGAGGTAGATGATCCTCCCAACTACCACCGAAATCAAAAATACAAATACGGAGAAGATCTTCCAAGATACGATTCACCCATTCAGTCTGTCCATCAGACTGCGGATGATAAGCTGTGCTAAAATTAAGCTTTGTTCCCAAAGCTTGCTGAAGACACTGCCAAAAATGACTCGTGAATAAAGGATCACGGTCACTCACAGTAGAACTAGGAACACCGTGAAGTCTCAC
Source organism: Allium cepa (assembly GCA_030765085.1). Lineage (NCBI taxonomy): Eukaryota > Viridiplantae > Streptophyta > Magnoliopsida > Asparagales > Amaryllidaceae > Allium > Allium cepa. Next base: position 326,394,588 of record CM060931.1, on the reverse strand, counting down.
GATTTCCTTGACATACAACTTAGCCAAATGCGAAGCAGTCCTATTAGACAAGTTATGCAATTACTCACATAACCCGCCACATCGCGCTTCATGCCTTCCCAATAATAAAGACGATGCATATCGGCATACATCTTACTACTACCAGGATGAATGGTATACTTAGAACGATGACAGTCATCAAGAATGTCATGCCTAAGTGCAAAATCAGAAGGCACAAAAAAACGGTTCTTCTTGCGAAGACACCCATGAGAATCAATGTTAAAATCCCGCAACGCCTCATCACAGGATCCAGATTCACAAAGCTGAATAAGATGCAACAAATCAGGATCACGCCGTTGAGCATCGGCAATACGATCCAATAAAATGGGTCGAGCTCCCAAACTAAATAATAGAATAGGAGTATCAGAAGATGAACCTCGATCACGAATTTCACAAAAAATAGAGTCTCAAGAATATCCCATTCGGCAAGCATCGTAGAAATAACAGCTGAATGTTTGCGACTAAGCGCATCAGCAACACGATTACCCTTACCAAGGGTATACTGGATATCAAAGTCATAGGAGGTAAGAAACTCGAGCCAACGCTGTTGTCTCATATTGAGTTCCTTCTGAGTGAACAAGTACTTCAAGGATTTATAATCGGTATAAAGAATGAAGCGCTCGCCCAATAAATAGTATCGCCAAATCTTCAAGGCAAAGACAATGGCGGCTAACTCAAGATCATGAGTGGCATAGCGAACTTCATTCGGACGCAGTTGCCTAGAAGCATAAGCAACTACCCGATCCTTCTGCATAAGAACAGCACCGAGACCACTACCACAAGCATTGGTAGACAACAAGATCATGATTCCCTTCACGAATCACAAGAATAGGAGCATTAGTGAGAAGTTCCTTTAATGTCTGAAAGGAAGCTTCACACTTGTCGGACCAAATAAAACGAACGCCTTTCCGAGTAAGGCTGGTGAGAGAAAGCACAACACAGGAAAAATCCTTAATGAACCGACAGTAATAACCCGCCAATCCAAGGAAACTACGAATCTCATGCACATTCTCAGGCCTCTTCCAATTCTGGATGGCTTCGATCTTTGAAGGATCGACAGAAATGCCATCGGAAGATACAACATGGCCTAAGAACTTAACCTTATTCTCCCAAAAATGGCACTTGGAGAATTTGGCTCTAAGCTGATGATGACGGAGGATACTCAAGACAATTCTCAAGTGATTAGCATGCTCATCTTCAGACTTAGAATAAATAAGGATATCATCAATGAACTAAAGGACGAACTTATCGAGATATTCCCGGAATACTCAATTCATGAGATCAACAAAGAAAGCAGGAGCGTTCGTCAAACCGAACGGCATAACGAGCCACTCAAAAGAACCATAACGAGTGCGGAAAGCAGTAAGAGGAATGCTATCCTCCACGACTCGTAACTGATGGAAACCTGTGGCAAGGTTAAGCTGAGAAAAGACCTTAGCACCACTCAATAGATCGAACATGTCATGCGAAACTTTCGGATCGGTCACGCCGTTCTAGCAAGCAAGGTGGTCAGCCTGAGCGCGATCGACCCATTCAAGTGATTTGTCAGTTTAAATCGATTTATTAGATCGTTTATGTAAATTCATATTTATAATTGAAACGGTAAAAGAAAGAAAAAAATGTGTATATTTCAACTACATATTGTTTAGGAAGATTTTACAGTAAAGGTATATTTTATAGTTTAATTTGAAATTTAAATGTTAACCAGATTTTTATATTCATAAGTTTACAAATATATATATATATATACATATATATATATATATATATATATATATTTCGATTATAAACTTTTTGAGGAAATTATATATATACAGTAAGTTTATCACATTTGATTTACATATGTATATATATCGTACAGTAAAGAGAATTTTGTTAGTATGTCCAGTGAAATATATATATATATAATACACATGCACATTTCAATACAAAGATAAATTTTTAAGGTGATTTATTTTGTTTAATTACTTATTTAAAATTTATTTTTTTCACTAAAAAATAAAATTATTAAAGGGAATTTAGTTTTATGCTTAAATTTTTATAAGTTTATTAAAATAAATTGATTTAAAATAAAATCATAGGATAATTAAAATTATCAAACGAAAATTGATTATTTGATTTATTTCGAATATTAGTGAATTGTATAAACGTTTACACAAGGTTTAATATAGTGAAGAAAACAAGTCGGGATTGGATTGGATTGCAAGAAAAAAGGGCAAAGGTGAGATCTTCTAACTCAATCAATTATTGATTGATTGTTGGAAGTGATAGTGTGTGTGTGTGTGTTGGAGTAATTTATTTCCTGCATTATATAGCGGACGAGACCCTATGCGCCGCATAATAGCGGATGATATAATATAATCCCATATATCGCGATATTCCACCTCGAAGTGGAATTGGTATTTAATTGTTGTGCTAACATTTATGGATGCTGGGAAATAGGTTGGAGGGATCCAACTGGAATCCTAACATTGTTGAATTTATTTTTATACGTTGTAATGTGATAATCTGTGAATGATTATATTGGTTGTTGAAATTTATTGAAGGCTATAGTTTAGCCAAATATATTGTTGGTATCGTAGGATACTATAAATAAAAAATTGGATTTTTAGAAATTAAAGTAGAAAATTTTAAGCAAGTTCATTTTAGAGAATTGAATAAATTTAAAAGAAGGAATTTTAAAAGTGTAAAGGTTGATTTTTGAAATTCTATCAAATAAATTCCAGAATATGGAAAAAAGATTTTAATAAATGGATATTGAGTAATATTGTTTAAAATTTGAAGAATTTATTTAAAATTCAGACTTTAAATAGTTTGGAAGAAATAAAGGGATTTGTTTTAAAAGATTATAAATTAGGAAATCAGTTTGAAATTTGATTTGATGTTTGAAATAAATTTGGACATCAATTTGGAATTTGATTTGGTGTTTGAAAGTGAATATTTGGGAATCAATTTGAAAATTGTATATCAATGGATATTTGGAAATATAAATTTATAATGTGAATTTGTAAAGGAATGGGTGATTTGTTTTAAAAATAAATATTGGTTTATTCTTAAAGGTGTTGAAAGAAATTTACAGATTTGGAATGTAAATAAATTGAGAAGGATTTATTAATTGATTTAAATGAACCATTTTAGAATGGAAAGTGTATTTTCCTTGGAAAGCCAAGTCCGTTTTCAAAGTAACTTTTAAATGTAAATTAAAAAGTTCTAAAGTTGGTTTTTAAAAAGAATGTTTTTTTTGAGAAATTATTTTTATAAATTGTTTTTAAATCTTTAAAGTTAATATTTTCTTTTAAGTTAATTAAAGAAGTGATTATTTAAAGATTTTATCGATATTTGATTTAGAAAATGGTTATTTAAATAATTATGCTCTATCAAATAATTTTATTTTTAAAATTAGTCTGGACTTGAGTTTATATAAGATATTAGTATAAAATTTCATAAATATTTTAAAATAAATGTTTTAAAATAGTTTTTATTTTAACTATTTCCAAGTGTATATTTTAGAAAAGTAATTTAAACTATTTTGAAGTACTCGAACTTAGCAAAATTTTCAGTGGAAATAAATAATATTGAAAATTTATTCCACGTGAGGAAAGTGATTTGAAATTTGTTTTCAAAGTGTTGAAGTGTTAAAATATATCTTGCGAAGATATTTTGAAAATAAATAATTTAGGAAAATTACTAAATCTAGTGATTGTTGTGAATGTTGTTGATAGTTAAATAACCGACTATCAATATTGGCTTTTAAACGCAATTGAATTTCAATGCGACCGAGGGTCAGATTCTAGATGATTATCCAAAAACTACATCGAATCTTTGTGATGGATCTTTTATTTAAAGAGATTAAAGTGGAAATTGTTGTGATTTACTTAAAATGTGAATGTAACACTTATTTTTAAAAATAAGCGCTCATTATTCGATTAAGCCGGGAGAGGACTTTGTGTCATAAAACCTGTTCCGAATAATGATAAGACAAAATGGGATTTCATTTGAAGATGGTGTTGAAGACCGGGTATTTTCGAAAACAAAGGGATTGTCTGTTGAATGTCTCTACACCGAATGGCTCCGGTATAGAGATTTTATCATCCTTTTTGATAGGAAGTCCGAACGTGATTAGTGAATATCCAGATGTGCAAGGACTTCTTGAAGTGCCTTTGGTTCTGTTCGAACCCGGAACGGAATTATATGGATGTATGTCTGACGTTACACTTTGAGATGTAAAGTTGGTTTCTATTAAATACATTTCTGTTGGTGGCGGAGAATTTATTCTCTTAGCTTAACACCCTTCTCTGAGACGTACGAGCTCGGAGGTTATGTAGTTGATTGTTAATAGCGATATATTTCCAATTTGGTAATGTGGCATGCTAAGTGTTGTTGATTATTTATTGATCGAATCATGGCTTTTGTGAAAAGCGCAGCTTTGTGAGTGAGACTTCATCGGACCTCACAACCCGAAAATGGTCGAAACAGGAAGGATGCGGCAAGGTTATGGGGGTCACGCCCCTCAGGGTATATACATGAGTCCAGATATTTAAGTTGTGTGGATTTAAAAGTGGTTTTCTGGTATGGAGTCTAGATTATTTACTTAGTGGTTTTTGGTTGAGAGGCGCCTCGGATAAAGGTCGGTCTAGAACATGGGATGGCATACTCATGACAGTTAGTTACCTAGTTACAGAGGTAACATGGCCTTGTGTTGGCAGAGAGTCGGTTAATTTCTCGAAGTTCTCGGGGCGTCCCTCCAAAGGCATTCCCATTCGGTAAGGAAGTTCCTTAGCCTGACCATTTGTTGGAAATCCAAACAAAACAATATGAGCCCATAACGATTGCAATTGTATAACCTGCCTCCTTAGGAGGTAGCTATAGCGGGCATAATATAATGGTACCTATGCTGGCTAAGATTTATATTATACTTTCAAAATGTTTTCCACACTATGCACTAATAATAATATCAAAAAGATTTTTCATGTCAAGCATGTTTGACTATCATAAGGAGATATCTCCCCCAAGTGTGCGATTGCATTGTGTGTATCCTGGGAGGCCTTATGGTGGTTTCATTTTCCAAAAGCGTAGCGGATTCTTTTCCTTTCTTTGTGCAAATAACTATTTTAAGATCTCACATCAGTCCCATGACTGACCCTACTTAATACAGCGTGATAAGGGGTTCTCGCTTCGCGTTTGGTGGCGAACGGGAGATACTTACCCCTACATATCCCTAGGGAAGGGTTGGCTAACCAGGTAGGTTAAGATGTTGAAAGGCTGGCCGTAAAAGCAAGTTTAGGGTACCATTGTATGCCACGGTGGGGCTAGGATGGTTGAAAAGCCAACCAGTCGAGAGTGGCCGCTGTCGATGGTTGAAAAGCCTAGACCGTTACAATTTTGGTATCAGAGCATTTGGTTAAGCGATAACCTTGGCTCTGGTGGGGATTACTCACTAGAGATAGAGTCAGTGGTAATCTAGAATGAGTTTGAGTGTAATAATAGATATGAGCGCGTATTTGTTAGTGAATATAAATTTTTTTTATATTGTGTTCATTGGTTTGTTGAGTGGTATATGGATTCTGGTCAATGCGAGTAATTAACGTTATTGATGGAGATCTCTAAATACTTGTACAGAACAATTCGACATGATATTATTTTAAAATAGGGTAATGAAATAATTTTACCCAAAACTATTTTTGTATATAAAAGGAAATAATTTTTCATAAGTTATTATAGTATATGGTTTCCTGGTTGTTAGGAAGTGATAATATTAAATTATTATCATTGATTATTGAATAAGAAATTGAAATCATAACTAAAAGCTAAAAAATAAATTTCTTATGCAAACGGGATTTGTAAATGTAAATTGTGATTGTGATTTATAATTTGAAATAGAATTGCAGAATAATATTTGAAAATGTTATTGAAAGGATTTGAAATTTGGAAATTTTGGAAATTAAATCCTTTTTGGGTTTGAAAATGATTTTCAAAGGTTAGGAAAAAAAATGTTTTTGAAGGGATAAAAGTACTAAACTCTTTTCAGTTGTTGGAAAATAACTTCAATGATGACTGCAGCATCATGATGTTCATTTTCGAGTTTCCAAGGGAGGTATTGATGCCCAAATGTTTTAAATTGGAAAATTTGCGAAATTGAATTTGATATTGAAATAGTTTGATTTTGGATATAGTTGATTTCAAAAATGTTTTGAAATACTTAAGTGATCATTTAGACTTTGGAATCTTATTAAAAATGTTTATGAAATAATAAATAAGTTTGAAAGCCTAGGAAAATTTAAATTGAAACTGAATTTAACTCGGATTAATTGGAATAAAAGTAAATTTGAGAAGTAAGTCTAGTAGACTAAATGGATTGGAATAAAATTTGTTAAGGTGGAAAATAAATTTGTAAACGAATAAATGAATTTACAATTGCAAGTAAATGAAATTGAAACTGAATGTTGAAATTCATTTTAAATTTGTAAGTAAATGGTATTCAAGCTAAACATTGAAATTGAATTTGATTTGTGATAAACAAAGAAAAGTGGAAATTTTGTCAAGTTGGACCAAATGAAGCGAAGTATTGAAATAAAATTAGTAAGTGAAACTAATTGAAGGAATGACAAAATGAATATGGTTTAAAAATGAAGGTAAAATGAATTCATATGGAATTGAAGATCCAGTTTAAATATAATTAGTTATAAACCAAAATGGTGAATTGAAAATAAATATAAGAAGTATATAGAATACTTATATCGAACTTAAGAAATGAATGGTGGAATTCTAAAGGTAAAATTTGGAGTTGATAAAATAATCTAAATTAATAAGTGAACAAAGATTAAACTGGAAGTTGTAAAATGGTGATTGTGGATAGGTGGATAGAAATCGAAATAAATGTGAATAAAAGAAAAGAAATTTGATATAACTAATAATCAATTTGGAATAAATACGTAGGATGTATATATGTTATTTTATTCGCAAAACGATTTGATCCAGAACTCGAGCAAAGAATTTCAAGATATTTATATCAATCCGAGTTGGGATTTTCACTCTATTTTCGACGGCAAATGCTGGATATGGATTTTTGGTTGATTCTGAAAATTCTCTATCATAGTTTACGGCTATGCAAAGAGAATAACGATTTTTGATCAAGAAACCAGATCTGAGTCTGCACTAAGAAGTTGGATGAACGATACTAGTTTGGAAGTGAAATTGTGTGCTCGAGTGAGCGATCGAAATTGGTATTGCGTACGAATGATATATGTATATCGTACGGGATGGAATGAAATAATGATTGAAACTTTTGTAAAGAAATGTATAAAATGATTTTGAAAGCTATGATTGGATATTATTATTGAGTAGGATATATAGGTGTTATAATGGAAAAGAGAATTGGGATTTTTGATTTCAAAGCTAAATTTGAATTGCTCAAAAAAGGTATGTATTTAAATTTCTATATGAAATTTGATGATTTTCTTGTCTAGCCACTTGGCGTTTTGTTTTCTTTTGAAATCTGGGGGCCCGTTGTGGCATTTTGTAGTCGTGCCGAGCGAGCCGCGCAAAGGCAATGCTGGCAAAAAAATTCAAAATTTTAGGGAGTTAGAAAATTTTTGAGAAATTTGGATAATTTAAAAAAATTTGAATTTAAAATTAAATTTGAATTGTCAAGAAAAAGCATTGTTTGAAACCTATGGAAGAATTTGGAAAGTTAGTTGAAGTGAAAATGTGTTTTAATAAAAATATTGTTTTTGAAAGTTAAAACTGCTTCGTTTTAGGAAAATGATAGATGGGTCATGGATCATTCTTCTTAACTAGTAATTTCGAGACGAAATTCTTTTAAGGGGGAAGAATGTGACGACTTGGAAATTTTTAACTTTTGAAATTGAAATGTTTAATTGAATTTTAATATTTGAAAGTTGGTTTAACTTGAATTTCAAAAATATCTGTTTACTTGGAAATTAAATTATTGAATTTATTATTGAAATTTGGGTAAAATATTGAGTCTCCATTTTTATGCTGGTTAAAAATAATTTGATGGCTGGGAAAGTTTATATTGATAATGCTGAAGATAATAGAACTTTTAAAATTAAATTCAAAACTGTTTTGTTTAGTTTGAAAATATTATCGTTTAAATTGATATTTAAAAATAGCCTTTCGAGGCATAGTCTCGGAATTCGACGAAACCAGTTCCATTGGATCCGCAATATTGTATTATTATTGAATTTTAATTTTCGTAGCATTCGGAGTTGTCATGTGATCGTACGGTTAATAAACATATTGAATTTATATCGAAATTTAAAATAAATAACTGGATCAAAAAGCTATCTCCTCCATACGATCGAATTTGGACTCGAAAGCTTTTCCATTGCGTTCGAAAGAGGGGTTTAACATTATAAACGCCCGACGGTATGCCTCGATAGGAGGTCGAGATTTGTGAGTGCGAGAATAGAGATGATTTGAATTTAAATTTAAATTTAAAATATAATAATTGTTTTACAGGACAAATTTTGCACGTTCTTGTTTCCTGTAACACCTGGCATTTCTTTTTCAAACGCTTGGAAAAAATTAAAACATGCGTATTCTTTGAAATTTACGTAAAACAATAAAAAGAAGAACATCTCGTTCAAAATCAAATAAAAAAAGAAATAAAATAAAAATATACGAACGGAGATAACTAAATTTCTCGGCATCGATTCAAATCTAATAATGGCCGCTACCATTTAAAATCCAAAATCATATTCATAGTTTAACAGCGATGGCCAAAGCATTTCGTATGAAATGAAAAAAAAAGGGATCGATTGATCAATGGAATCGAAGTCAAGCTATGTTCGTTGGAGGCGCGATCGATTCCACGCCGAGCGACGTTCAAATCTGAAGGGGATTTCAATTTTTCGATGGCGATAGGTCGCGGTGGGTGTCGCGAGCGGACACGCTCGTGCTAGGTGAGACGGCGGCGCGCGTTGAGGTTGGGTGACAAGTTCGAATTCGACGAAGTCGAAGGTGATGCTCGCTAGTAGTCTAGGTCGCAATTAGTTCAGCGATGTCGTAGACGCGCACTCTTATGCATCGAGGGCCGCGGATGGTGTCGACCTTGGGAGGAGGCCGTCGAAGGGAAGCGTGTGAAACTTTCGGATCGATCACGTCGTTCTAGCAAGCAAGGTGGTCGGCCTGAGCTCAATCTACGCATTCAGATGATTTATCAATTTAAATCGACTTATTATATAGTTTGTGTAAATTCATATTTTTAGTTGAAACGATAAAAGAAGAAAGAAAATGTGTATATTTCAACTACATATTGTTTAGGAAAATTTTACAGTAAAGGTATATTTTATAGTTTAATTTAAAATTTAAATGTTAACCAGATTTTTATATTCATAAGTTTACAAATATATAAAAATATTTCAATTATAAACTGTTTTGAGGAAATTATATATATACCGTAAGTTTATAAAACATTTGATTTACATATGTATATATATTGTACAGTAAAGAGAATTTTGTTGGTTTGTCTAGTGATATATATATATATATATATATATAAATACACATTCACATTTAAGTTGATTTATTTTGTCTAATTACTTATTTAAATTTTATTTTTGTCACTAAAAAATAAAATTATTAAAGGGAATTTAGTTTTAAGTTTAAATTTTTATAAGTTTATTAAAAGAAATTGGTTTAAAATAAAATCATTGGATAATTAAAATTATCAAACGAAAATGTATTATTCGATTTATTTCGAATATTAATGAATTGTATAAATGTTTATACAAGGTTTAATACAGTGAAGAAAACAAGTCGGGATTGGATTGGATTGTAAGAAAAAAAGGGCAAATGTGAGATCTTCTCACTGAATTGAAATAACTAGAATTTCAATTATTGATTGATTGTTGGATGTGATAGTATATATCGTATTGTGTGTGTATATATATTGGAGTGATTTATTTCCCACATTATATAGCAGATGAGATCCTATATGCCGCATAGCAGCGGATGATATAATGTAATCCTATATACCGCGATATTCCACCTCGAAGTGGAATTGGTATTTAATTGTTGAGATAACACCTGTGGATGCAGGGAAACGGGTTGGAGGGGTCCAACTGGATTCTTCACATCGTTGAATTTATTTTTATATGTTGTGATGTGATAATCTGTGAACGATTATATTGGTGGTTGAAATATATTGAAGGCTATAGTTTAGCCGAATATATTTTTGGTATCGTAGGATACCAGAAATATATAATTGGATGTTTGGAAATTAAAGTAGAAAATTTTAAGTAAGTTCATTTTAGAGAATTAAATAAATTTAAAAGAAGGAATTTTAAAAGGGTAAAGATTATTTTTGAAATTCTATCGAATAAATTCCAGAATATGGAAAAAAGATTTCAATAAATAGATTTTGAGTAATATTATTTAAAAATTAAAGAATTTATTTAAAATTCAGACTTTAAATAGTTTGGAAGAAATAAAGGGATTTGTTTTAAAAGATAAGAAATTGGGAAATCAATTTGAAATTTGATTTGTTGTTTAAAATCAGTTTGGAAATCAATTTGGAATTTGATTTGGTGTTTGAAAGTGAATATTTGGGAATCAATTTGAAAATTGTATATTAATGGATATATGGAAATATAAATTTACAATGCAAATTTGTAAAGGAATGGGTGATTTATTTTAAAAATAAATATTGGTTTATTTTTAATAGTGTGGAAAGAAATTTTCGGATTTGGAATGTAAATAAATCGAGAAAGTTTTATTAATTATTTAAATGAACCATTTTAGAATGGAAAGTGTATTTTCCCTAGAAAGCCAAGTCTGTTTTCAAAGTAACTTTTAAATGTAAATTTAAAAGTACTAAAGTTGGTTTATAAAAAGAATGTATTTTTTTGAGAATTTATTTTTGTAAATTGTTTTTAAATCTTTAAAGTAAATATTTTTTTAAAGTTAATTATAGAAGTGATTATTTAAAGATTTAATCGATATTTGATTTAGAAAATAGTTATTTAAATAATTATACTCTATCAAATAATTTTATTTTTAAAGTTAGTTTGGACTTGAGTTTATATGAGATATTAGTATAAAATTTCATAACAAATATTTTAAAATAAAAGTTTTAAAATATTTTTTATTTTAACTGTTTCCAAATATATATTTTTAGATAAGTGATTTAAAGTATTTTGAAGTACTCGGACTTGGCAAAATTTTCCGTGGAAATAAATAATATTGGAAATTTATTCCGCGTGAGGAAAGTGATTTGAAATTTTTTTCGAAGTGTTGAAGTGTTAAAATATATCTTGCGAAGATATTTTGAAAATAAATAATTTGGGGAAATTATCAAATCTGGTGTTTGTTGTGAATGTTGTTGATAGTTAAATAACCGACTACCAATATTGTCTTTTAAATGGCAATTGAATTGCGATGTGACCAAGGGTCAGATTCCAAATGATTATCCGAGAACCACATCGAATCTCTGTGATGGATCTTTTATTTAAAAATATTGAAGTGGAAATTGTGGTGATTTACTTGAAATTTGAATGTAAAACTTATTTTTAAAAATAAGCGCTCATTATTCGGTTAAGCCAGGAGAGGACTTTGTGTCATAAAACCCCTTCCGAATAATGATACGACGAAATGGGATTGCATTTGAAGATGGTGTTGAAGACCGGGTATTTTCAAAAGCGAAATGATTACCTGTCGAATGTCTTTGCACCGAGTGGCTTCGATATAGAGATTTTATCAACCTTTGTGATGGGGAGTTCGGACGTGATCAGTGAATATCCGGATTTGCAAGGACTTCTTTGAAGTGCCTTCGGTTCCGTTTGAACCCAGAAAGGACTTGTATGGATGTATGTCTGACATTACACTTTGAGATGTAAAGCTGGTTTTTATTAAATACATTTCTGTTGGTGGAGGAGAATTTATTCTCTTAGCTTAACCCCCTTCTCTGAGACATACAAGCTCAGAGGTTATGTAGTTGATTTTTACTAGTGATATATTCCCAATTTGGTAATGTGGCATGCTAAGTGTTGCTGATCATTTATTGATCGAATCATGGCTTTTGTGAAAAGTGCAGCTTTGTGGACGAGACTTCATCGGACCTCACAACTCGAAAATGGTCGAAACGGGAAGGATGCGGCAAGGTTATGGGGGTCACGCCCCTCAGGGTATATACATCTCCTTCTGGATAAAAAGTGGTATTTGGTATGGAGTCCAGATATTTAACTTGTGTGGATTTAAAAGTGGTTTTCTGGTATGGAGTCTAGATTATTTACTTAGTGGTTGTTGGTTGAGAGGCGCCTCGGATAAAGGTCGGTCTAGAACATGGGATGGCATACTCATGACAGTTAGTTACCTAGTTACAAAGGTAACATGGCCTTGTGTTGGCAGAGAGTCAGTTAAGTTCTCGAAGTTCGCGGGGCGTCCCTCCAGAGGCGTTCCCATTCGGTAAGGAAGTTCCTTAGCCTGACCATTTGTTGGAAATCCAAACAATACAATACGAGCCCTTTACGATTGCAATTGTATAACCTGCCTCCTAAGGAGGTAGCTATAGCAGGCATAATATAATGGTACCTATGCTGGCTAAGATTTATATTATACTTTCGAAAAAAATTCCACGCTATGCACTAATAATAATATCAAAAAGATTTTGCGTATCAAGCATGTTTGACTATCATAAGGAGAAATTTTCCCCAATTGTGCGTATCAAGCATGTTTGACTATCATAGAAGGCTTATGGTAGTTTCATTTTCCAAAAGCATAGCAGATTTATTTTCCTTTCTTTGTGCAAATAACTGTTTAAAGATCTCACATCAGTCCCATGACAGACCTGGAATTTATTGTCCCCTTTCTAAACTTTGGGTGCCCACAATTTTTCCACACAGGTGGCCTAGAGTCAGGTTATCAGTTGTTCAGGAGCGAAGTCAGAAAAGTATGCTGTAGAGATCAGAAGGCAAGCTGGAGGACGAGGCATATCACTTATATTATGTAGTGTCCGTTGCGTATGGGTTGGTGCAAGTCAAATTTTCATGTGAGCAAGTTATAAAAACTGCCAATGTTGTGTTTTGTCGTTGTAATACTCTGATGTTGTAATATATAAACTGACATAGTTCTTTTGTGTAAAGATTATTCATTTATCTATTATATATTGTTCCACTGCGAAATGTGAGATTCGAATATTGTTTTCTATTTCTTCTTATATCTTCTTCTTTAACCCTAATGGTTCGGTTCTTCGGCATTCGATGGTTCGGCATTTAATACAGTGGACGTATTAATGTCGACTTTTGAAAGTCGAAAAATTGGGTCGTTACAGTGCGACCCACATAGCCCTGCTGCAAATCCCCTATTTTAATCATTCCCAATTGGTAAGGCTTGATGCTACGTTTTACCTTTCTGAATAGCAGTCCCACTTGGAATGCTAACACGACCCTCTAGACAGCAATGCGAGGCCAACTTTCACCCATATAAGTTATCCAAGATAAGGACAAACTGATGGCACTACTTCTACTACATCATTTTGGAATTACCCTCAAGATTAGTAGTAAACAGCCCTTATACTTCAATAGTTTTGCCTTTGATCCCATGCTTTAAGATGTCTTCATTACAAAAGCTTGGATTAGATCGAAGTGGTTTCAGGATAACATATCCGATCCCGATCTCTTCGAAACAACTTTCGATATTTTTCAAAAAACTCAACCCTAGTTCTTTAGGAAATAAACAGATAAATGACAAGAGCGGAATTCACCTCCTAACCATTTGTGGACGGATTTCCTTATTATTCGTCCTAGAAAAACGAAACGAGTTTATACATACAACATAGCACCTTCGACGGTAACTGTACCATATAATTATCGTTTTTCTCCTATATATTTCCAAAGTTACATTTTGGGTCCATCTTTGATAGTCGGTTATTTAAATATCAAATAAACAAACACCCAATCATGGTTTAGTTTCCATATGGGATCCACTAAGCCTTTATTAATTCTTTTTAACTAAAAAAACTTTATAAAACTTGATCAAAAGATCTTTTCAAAACACTATTTCCAAACGACTTGCATTTCCTTTATACTTGGATAAAAAATTTATATATTTATCTCAACAGTATAAGTATATTAACAAAAAAAATTACTTTTCAAATAAAACATTCCGCTTATCCTTTATAAAAATAATCCCTTTTTAAAGGTTCATCTCGTATTTCAGTTAACTTATAATTTTCAAAATAAAGTTATAACCCTAAGTTAATTTATAAACCTCTTTCCAAATCTCTGAAACAATTTATAAACCTTTTTCCTATTTTTAAATCTCTTTATATAAACCCTTATATACTCCTTTATAAAATATCCTTTATAAATATCATTTACAAAACATCATTTGTAAAACACCTTAATAACCCTTTTCAATAGAAAAACCCCTTTCTATAAACAGGTTATCATTTATAACTACCTTTATAAAAATCATATAACTTGAAAAAACATTTATAAACCCTTAGCCTCAAATTGATCAAAGAATTAAATTAAATTCAAATCATACTTTATAAATTCCAACTGAGGCTTAGCAGTCCCAATGATACTAATTTCAGCTACCATTTAATTTTAATTTGATTACCAAATCACATAACAATTGTTTACATAAGATACCATATATTTAAATATAGTTCATATCCAATCAGGGAATAACACGTTAATACAACTAGTTGGCATATACAAGTCCAAACAACATAACAATAGGATGGTGATTTATCCTGCTAAATAGATGTCCAAACAATTCAATTAATTTATGGTAGAACGGGAATATATTCTGTAACACATGTCCATGCAATCAAATCACTTAAGCTACAGTAGAATGATGTTTTGTTCTGCTAACGGATGTTATTTAATCCTTCTAATCATATGGGTTGCTTAAGGGTCCGGATAAGAGAACCTTTGATGTGGAATCGATTTACTTTGAGAAAAGAAAATTGATTAAAACACATTCTGTTCATTTTAAAATCACCTTTGAAAAGTTAAAAGTATATTTAATTAGGTTAAACCCTAACTAAACCTTAATTAATCCAATATAAATCAAGATTAAATAATAATTAAACTCTAATTAGGCTTAATGAACTTAATTAAGTACTAATTAACTTCCTTATGGAACTTGGTTAAGGTAAGCCAAATTGTTTAATAGTTAAACCCTAATTAATTAAATATTAATGAAATAATTAACCATTAATCTCAATTAAATAATTATTAATAACTTAATTACTTATTAACCCTATTAATCACCAATTAAAACTTTATAAATCAATTAATAGTTGTTAACTCAACTTAAGTGATGATTAATCTCTAATCACCTTCTTAATTACCAATTAGGTTCTAATACCTTTTAATTAACTAATTAAATAAATAATTAATTAAATTACAACTTAATTTATTTTTAATATTACTAATTAAGTTTGAAAAAACTTTGTAAACTAATTTCAAAATAAAACAAATTTGAACCAGAAATTCAAAACTTTGTCGAACCACATCCATAGCGACTGTCGCTATGAGCGTGTTTTGCTCTAACCCACCATTAAGCGAAGCCACTTTACTAAAACCATACTATTTCATGATTGAAACATACCTCAGTAAATTTTCACACTTTAAAACCAATAAGCAAATTTTAACCACAATCTAAACTTTAAACCCATGAAACAGGTTTGATCTCAAATCCGACCTCAAATCCGTCACGACTACATATAAAGTTTCACCTTTGTTTTCAACCCATCATGACTATAGTCAAGTTCATCATCAACCCTTTTTATTCATAGATCACATTCATACAACAAATTGTATACATGTACCAATATATATATATATATATATATATATATATATACATGTAATTACTAACTTTGCAATAGCGCATCCATTCAAGTGCTAACACTAACCCATAAATTTGCACTTATCATCACATTCAAACATGACAAGATCTAATGTACATATAATATACATATAGCTAAGTATCAACACAACATATAAAAGAAAGCTCTTTCAAAAAGATTAGGAATTTACTCATCGAAAGCTATCCAAAATCTCGCTAAATTAAAGTATGATATAGCACTTCCATTCCTAAGCTACAAGATGGAGTCTTGAACCTTGAATGTACTAGGTAGGCTCGGCCTTGAAGGGAAGAGGAAGCGAGACTTGTTTTGGTAAAGTGCAGTGACTGCGGATAAGCATAGAATTCTCAATGATAAATCCGAAAATAGGTCATTTTGCAACTGATTTTTAGGCTATCTACTCATGGAAATTCAAAAGGAACTCAAAGTGAGAAAGTAATTGTAATTACTTTTCTCTATCATTTCAGAAAAAAGGTCACTCGTCTTCGATTTCTTTTGAAGAAGTTATGATCAAAAGAAGAAAGGTAATTTTCTGACTTGAAATTCTGGGAGGAAATTGCTTTGCAAATATTGGGTATTTTGACATAGCTTTGATAGAAATTTGAAAAAGCTTTCAATTTTAATGTTGTAGCCATTAAAATTTCACACGGCTTCCAAAAAAACTCCATTTAAGTTCGAAATGAGGAAGAAAATGTTGGTGGAAAGAGGAGGAAAAATGGAGAAACATATGGGCTATTATATGCAAGATTTCACACCTCATCACTTTGTCAAGTCACATCACAAATCTTTTATAGTATATATATATAATTATGTTTAACTACATCACTCTTGTATATATAGTTACATTTAGTCACATCAATTTCTTCTATATATATATATATATATATATATAATTATAATGTTTAGTCGCATTGCTTTCTTATATATACACGTTTAATTATTAATTAGCTAAGATGTGACAAGAGATAATTATGGTTAATGATTATAGATCTAAGATGTGACAATACTTAATATATCTATTTATATAAAATATTTGTTATTTTTAAAATTATGTCTTGTCACATTGCTTACTAACCCAAATTAACCTAAGATAATTTATTTTTAAGCGTATTATTATCTAGTTAACTAACTCTCATATATATGTGCATATAGTGCACAAAGATGAAAAACATTCTCGACAACTTTCCGGTATCGAAAGGTTGAAATTTTGAAAAACGTTCTTCAGTCATATTTTCTATTTTTCTACGAACTATTTAATTTGGTAAACAAATTTTGAAAGCGATTTTAAATTCATTATTAATTAATTAAAATGAGTTTATTTTCATTATAAAACCTATATATAGAATATTTAAAATTAATTAATTATTCACTAATCAAAACAGTGAAATTCTAGGTCGTTACATCAGTGCATTCAAAATTGATCACCGTTTTGAGATCGTACATATAATAACAATACATTTTTAGCTTATAAAGTTAGGCGTAAATCTTTTCATAAAGATCATCAACAATGCTTGCATTGACTTGGAGTCTTAAAATGAAACAATATATAGACCTATGATCTTTCTTCTTATTAGGATTTGATGATATTACCGAAGTTAAATTAATAATATTTGTGAACAAGATGAAGCGAGAAAAAAATATGGACCTATGGTATTTCTTTTTACTATGATCTTATAATTTAATTGGGTTGGCATAATATTACTCGTAAATGAGATGAAATGAGCAAATAAAGGAATAACCGATGGCTTAACCTAAAGACTTCATGAAATTTAAAACAAAAAAAGGCTGAGTGTAATAACCTTTTCTAAAGTATTGTTTATCAAATTTTATATTATACTAGTGCTTTATGTACCTCTAGTCAAGCCACCAAATTCACTAATAATACATCCATGTTTGGCCAGTGACAATCCACTGAAATTTGCATTTGTTCTTGCCAACTCCATGGTCACTAGAATTATGCGCGCAACTCAAAAAATAACAGGACTTTTGAACTCTGCAACAGAAGCAGATGCTTGAAAATCTATAAAATCACTAAACCAAAGTTAATTCGAAGCCTCAGTAAGCTAAGCAATAAATAAGAATGTTAATTCTACACAAAATAAACATTTTCAAAACTAATAAGTAACATCAATGGATATGACATGATTATATGATCGATTTAATATTAAAAATTCTTTGTTGTGTATTGAAGAACAAAATTATTTATCATATTAACCATGAAATATAATCAGATAAAATATTTCTTCATCTCGAAACAGCGAGTAATTAGATAAATGAATAAAACGGCCAAACGATTCAAATCAAAAACAAAAACAATACTCATTAGATCATAATCAATATTAAGAAGTCAGAATCTGATTATAAAAACTAAAATGCTTGGATCATACAATTCTGGGTAAAAGTATTAAATCATAGGATAAAATCTCAAACCCAGAACTATAACCTTTTGATTCGGGATCATGAGAGATTGATGTTGAGTTAATCAGCCTTCGATGTGTGAAACCCTGCATGGAACTAAAATTATGGAGCAAAGGTGTCTGGGTTGCCTACCCTAGACTACGGAGAACCATACTCCTCTAGACCTAGAAGTCTACCCTAAGAATTGACGAAATTCAGAGTAGGAAAGTCAGGGTTTTTGGTTGGGAAATATGATATTTGGATCAGGAAAATTTGGAGTGTTCTCTATTCATTAGAGTATTTCTTAAAGGAAAATTGAGAACTAAAAACCATGCGAATGAAAATGAATTACGATGAGCAAAATAAACGTAGCTGCCTAATATTCATGTCCCACCAAATATTTTTGTATAAGTGGCGTTCCCTTTTTACCAAAATAAACAAAGGCTGCACATAACATTGAAACACTGCTATATTGAAACACTGCTATATTATGCTACTGATACTAGTTTTTGTTGTAGTGTAACTTAACTTTAGAATGTGTTGATCTTGTTGCATAATTTATTTCTTTACTTTTCAAGTACTCATTATTTAGTTTGTTATAAAAAATTTATGCCCAGTCATGATGTATTTTCAGTGCATTACTTTTACTATTTATTTTCTACTTAGTTTGTTCTGTTTATTTAGACATAGTTGTGATATATTTTTTGATTCTTTATTTTTTCGATTTGATTCTACATAGTTTGTGATGATTATATAGGCTTAATTGAAATGCATCTTTTCAATTTATTATTTCCCCATTTGGTCACTTAGTTTTTTGGTTTATCTAGGTTGTTAGTCATGATTCGTCTTTTAAGTCTTTTCTTTTCCATTATAATTTTACTTAGTTTTCTCTGCTATCTAGACTTAGTCATGGTGTATTTTTCAGATTTTTACTTTCTAAATATGCTCTACCTAATTTATTTTTCTTATTCGGGTTTAGTTATGATGCTCTGTATTTCCTTTTTTACCATATATCTTTATATATGTGTGTGTGTGCGCGCGCGCGCGCATGTGTGTGTGTGTATGTGCACATATTGTTTGGATGAAAATTGACACAAACAACCAATCAAGTAGAAAATTTAAAAATAAAGTGATTAAAGACAGGAAGAAAACATAATATTTATAATGATATGAAAAATACTTCGTTTAATTTGTTTTTATTGATTGCACTTTGCTTCTACAAAGTATTTCCTATAACTCATATCCCATAGCTCGGGTATCTGTCATGTAGAGTTTAGTCAGGAACTGAATAATACAACTTGGATTTATTCAGAGTATAGAAGAGAAAAAATCCCATTCCAATTGATTTGCTCCTATATTTGTTGATGAAATCCATCGCCGAAATCATCTAAAATTTCCCAACCACATTCTCTGCATCACTTCTAAAATTGTAGCAAAAGATTGTGATCAACCACTAATCATCAAAACTTGGGTATGTGTTGTGGATCACAACTCGGGTATGAGTTCTGGAGCTTTAAACTTCCTTTGTTCTTCATCTTTGATTTTAAGCTTTTTGAACTATCCTATATCATAATTTGGTACTGAGTTGAAGGGTCGAGTCATAAGGCTTAGGCCAATTTTGGCTATCGCTTTTGCACTTCTCTATTTTTCCATCTCATGATGTTTTCCAAGTCTTTAGACCCAATTCCTTACGTTCTTTAAGCCAGTTCATTTGTTTGAGTCTATTCTGAAACAATGCAAAAGTTACCGGTAATACTTTGCCCCCGAAGCATATCTTATGAATATAATATGTACTTTGTTCAAGAACGAATATCAAAGTTGGTAAATTATCAATGGTTGAGTTTTTTAGCTATCGATTGGACCAATCATGGCGAATCATCAGGTTTCTTCAGATTCACTTGTAAGTCAAAGGTCGCTCAAGTCCATCATAGCTAATGAATTAATTCCTTGCCTAAGTGTTAGTCATAAATCATAACCATTCCACGTTCTAGACCGCATACCATGAATCAAGGCCATCCCACGTTCACTCGGGATTAACTCATCTATATCAGTAGCAATATCATCTTGTGTTCTATTGAGGTTTAACTATCATATGTAGTCATACATCATGCAACCATGCATCATTAATCATAGTTGTGCATTGCCACCGATTGGAATATTACTTTCTGTTATCCTCCTTTAGGAATGGCCGTGATACAATAGATTTGGTTAAGAATGGTTGGTTACCAGCCTTGAGAATCGGCTATATGCAATATTATGGACAACGGTCGAACAAATATGGACATTTCCCAATCAAGGTGTAATCAATAAGAAGAAACAAGAAAGGCCCTGTGAAGCTACCTTTCAAATTTCAAGCCAATCGAAGTTTGTACACTTGGGTTATGGACAAATGAAGAATTTGTATGGATTGATCTAGAACGATCCATAAAACAACGTAAACCGACAAAGATCGATCAGTATCTCAAAATCTGCAAAGCCAATGCATTTGAAACCTTTAGGATATCAATATATTGAAGAGTGGAGCCCACAAGAATGATCGCGGGACATAATTCATAAAATTGCATTTTCACCAATTGTTTAATACCGATCGTTTGGAACGATCGGTACAAGATTGTAAGGTGTCATGCTCGACAAAGATCGATGAATATCTCATAATCTACAACTCAGAATGACTTTATATTTTAGGACCAAGGTCCAGAGGTATGTGGGACCCCTCAATACAATCACATGGAAACTGGAAAAAAAAATAATGATCGGTATAATTTGTATCGATTATTCCAAAACGTCGAGTCGGGACCACCGATCGTTATGGTGGGACCTACGAATTTAGAGATTCTTATGGCGAGTTTTTAGCCTGATCCATGCAGATCATCCCCTATAAATACAATTACCATTCTTCATAAAGAGGATCCTTCTTTCTACTGCCCAGGCTCTGCCTTTTTTATTCTTCACTCTTGTATTAATGGATCCTAGCTGATTCAAACATTCTTGTAACCATAACCAAGCGCAAGATTAGTACAAATATGAAGTGGGTATAGGACAAGATTGCCGAACCAATATAAAAATCTATGTGTTTATTTATTTCTCTACTCTATTTTAAATTCTTTCATTATTTAAACTTTACCAGATTCTATTGAGTGTCGACGCTCATTTTTTGCGTCAACGCTTATAAATCGTCTTATATGGCGCAACATCCCATCATAAGTAAGTCCAACCGAATAGAGGCAATGACCTAACATAGTAATCATTATCAAATCATTTTAAACTCAAGAGGCATTTAAATCTCAAAATTTTAATTTATGATCTCTTTTGATCATATAGTTACATACCTGGATTGATCCCAGTCTTCTAGCTTTCCGACATTGGGACCCGATATCCGAGCAAGTGCATCTGCTCATTCTCCGATGATGGGACGTACTATCCAATATAGGTTCTTCCACTCACTCTCCGACAAGGGAACCTGCACTTTACAGTTCGTCGCCCCGTCTCTTTGGCTAGGGGAAGCATATCGATTTATATACCAGTTTTAAGGAATAACCAAGTTCCATTGGTATCCCTTGATACTATCAATATCAATTATCATATACGAATGATTTTCAAGTCCAAATATCCATCGTTTCATCATGACGTTTAAATTAGATGCATCAACTAAAAAATCAAAAGATCTAATCTAGCCAAGGATTATATACATAACTTAAACAAGAGAATTCCCATGAGAGCATTTGGGATCCTGTGTATGAGTAAGTACCCCGATGATAATCCTTCACATTATATTCAAAGTAACAATAATGCAGAAATACAACCTAACTTCAGCCTATCCTGATTATGGTATAATCATTCTCGACCCAGTTCTGCATCGCATCTAGATACATTCACCTAGATGGTAGTCGCTCCTATGGCACCACTATAGTTTGTGCAATGATAATCTAATTTCTAACATACTGCTGTAAGTAGTTATTCCGAACTTGTTCTTTATTTAAATCTCACATGAGCCTACAGTCATTTGTTTTGTGCCCGTGCAGCTCATGGAATAGGAAAAACTTTCTGGACCACCTCTCTTAATCCGTAGACTCTCTCTTAGCAGGCTTTTTTTAAGGAATATGCCTCTCGGTATCCAAGTAAATGCTCTTTGGGGATTCAGTTATTTCAGTGTATGAAGAAAAATTCGGTTCCCTCTTTGTCTGCTTTGATCTTTCGAAGCCATCTTCATCTTTTCGCTTTCTTTTATCCTTCCCATACCTTGTTTTGAATGGTCCTCCATCATTCATGGTGTTAACCTCAGCACTCTTAGCTTAAGCATCCTCTGGCATACATATCTTTTAGCTTGGTGGTTACGCAAGATCCATTGGTGGATCTCTCTCGAAAGCGATCTAAAAGCCATTCTTATTGGCAAATCCAAAAACCACCTCCATCAGAACTATTGATGGGTTTGATTTCTATATAGCAGCGCCCTCTACATTGAACCTAGTTAAGTAACTCCATAGGGTCTCACATGCCTTTTTTCACACTCGTAAGTGTTATTGCATTCTTTGTTCTTGCTATATGAACTTTGAACTATTTTATGAACTTATCCACTAATTTGGTCAATGTGTTAATGGTCCCATTCTTCAACGGATTAAACCGCATCGCTGCTAAATCCATTAAGTATAATGGGAAACACTATTCCATCACTTCCTTCGAAGCACCACTCTCATGTTTGGATATATCTCATTAAGTGAATAGTTGGATCTGTTCTTCCGTAACACATCTTCGTCGTTAGTAGCTTAAAATCAGGTGGGTTCCTGGTGTATCATATGTTTGGGGTAAATAAGTTTCTATTTACATCCTCCAAACTCCAACATGGGGTCAATTTCTCAATACTTTTCTACCATATCATCAATCATGTCATTTTCATTCAATGAGAATCCCTAGGGTTCTACGCGTCCTTAATCCAAATATTCACCCTGCCCCTTTTCTTACAGGGAACTTATAGTCCATCTCCTTGCCGGCATAGATTTGCATTTTGATCTTTATCTTGTGCCTCGACATCATTCGTCAAGCGTGCTTCACATTGCCTACTTTCCAAATTCACCATGCCCCTTCGATGATATGATTGGGTACCAAGTTATCTCGAGTTAGTACTAAGTTGTGGTGTTTTCGGGGGTATGTTTTAACTCGTTCTTCCCCATCTTCCAGTGAACTTGTTCCTTTTTCTGGCTTTTGGCTCTTATTTCCAACTACACCAACTATCCTTTACTATTCCATCTTCTGAATAATCCATTCATCATCTCTTCTTGTTGAGCCACTAGCATATCTTGCATCTCTATCATCATTCTGTAGATTCATAGAGGTGTTACCCGACACTTTGGCCCGGCTACATGGTGACAGTCGTAGAGCCTGTGGTCGCGCCTGGATGGGACCTGAGCTAAGAATGGTTCAGTATATTAGATGCTGGCCGGCATGACTGTAAGGCAAAAGAACACAAGGTGGATTAACGTTGGAATGTAAATGTGGCGGACTGACTAAGAGTAGTTCAAACAAGGTCGTTCGGCCACTCATTGATCGGCCTAAAAGAGTTGTTGATCGCTAGGCTAATCTAAGCAAGATAAAGAGAAGTTTGGAACCAGTCGCTCGGTGTGGACGAAGTTGAACTTGATGGTTCGGCTAATCATGGTTCAGCCTAAATGGATCAGTAGATCTCGTTCGGTCGAGGGAGAGAAGACGTGTGTCGTCCGATCTGGTAAGGTGGCATATGCCACCCGATCAAAAGAAAAATGATGGAAAGAACTCAACATATATCACTTGGTTAGGAATGGAAACCAAAGTGGACCAGTCTGGGCGTCCAAGAGGAGATCGCTCGGCAACTTTTGTTCAACCAACATCGCTCGACTGCCTTCATTCGAAAGATGTCGCTCGGCAACCACTGTTCGCTACGCCTGGTCTGGTATAGCTGTTTCAAAGCAAGATGAGGGATTTGACTTATTCGCGGAGGTCGGAATCAAAGTGAGGGGTTCGACAGTACTATGCTTCAAGTTCCACCGTGAGTTACTTCAAGTCCTCTAAGAGTTTGCTTCGAGTCAATTACCCGGTGACCATCGTTCGGCCATCCTGGATCGGCATTTGCCGATCGATGTATCTCGCTCGATATGCCCGTTTCGGTATACAAAAGTCGTCTACTATGGGCCGAGGTACCTTGTCTTTAGGCCTGCGTGGGAGTCCAGCCTATCTTCGCCTATAAATAGAGAGGCAGGGGCCTAGTGTAAAGGGACCGTTTTTCGAGAACACTGGGGAAAGTTTGCCAC
Source organism: Allium cepa (assembly GCA_030765085.1). NCBI lineage: Eukaryota > Viridiplantae > Streptophyta > Magnoliopsida > Asparagales > Amaryllidaceae > Allium > Allium cepa. Next base: position 326,370,030 of record CM060931.1, on the reverse strand, counting down.
TTTTAAGACTCGTTTCTTTTCTGTTAGAACTTGTATTCAAGTTGTTGGTGTATTTATTGTATCTATATTTAATTATTTGAAGAAGTAATAAAGATAACGATCGAAGTGGACATAGGCAGTTACGCCGAACCACTATAATTCTGGTGTTCTCGTTTCTTACAGTTCTTACTGCATTCTACTGTGATATTCCTCTGTTTTAATTTACTTTCTTCATTAATCTCTCTGCACAATCCTATTCAAGGGTGTTAGTGACCAATTTTGGTGCTAACATTTTAGTGATTTCACTGAGAATAGCATTCTCAAGCTGTTAGGATCTACTTTGTTGCTACTGGATTAAAGAAATCCTCAAGGAAGATCCAAGTTTGTTTACAAGAAGTTCATAGATTCTATTCAGAGTTCCTACCAATAACTCTACAACGGGAAGACCGCATACCAGATCAGCCTCTCACAATGTGGATGTCAACGAGACCGCTAGCGTCCAACAAGTAGGACCTAGCAATCAACAAGTTAATCCAGGTACAGGGACCGCTACGGCCCTAAACCAAATAGAAGTTGTCACCAAAACGAAGTTCAACGAGCTGATGAGAGAACTCATGGAAAGCAGGAGATAGATTAATGAGAAAATTCAAGCAAACGCCAACCTTATGACTCAGCTTACTCAACAATAGCATCAGGATGCTGGAGGAAGTCCCATTGCCTACTCCTTGTCTGATTGCTCTACTTCGTCTAATGAACCATCCAGACATAGACGCCGTAGAACTGAAACAACGCAAACAAGTGTAGCTAAACGATCCACCGGGGATGGTCCAAGTTCCTTGCCTAGAGCCATGGCCTCTCACTTACACCAGGGTAATCGTACTCAAGTTGGAATAGGAAACTTAGGATCCGGAGCACGAGTGGAAGTTAGATGATCGACACATCAAGGTCACAATAAAGTAGGTCCCCAGGACACGTGTTTGTAGATCGCCAATCGAGGAGGCACCAACCGGAACGATTCTACAGGACAGATTCCAACTTGCCAGCTATGGTCAGACAGCTGATGAGGGAAAACCAAGGCTTATCTAATGATGATTGGGGTGTATCTAGGAGCCACACTCCATTCACGGATGCTATCCTACTGGATGAGTACCCTAGGAAGTTTAACATGCCGATTATTCCAGCCTATGAAGGAAAGACTGATCCCTGACAACATATAATGAGATATGAGTGAATGATGGATTCAGCTAGGGCAAACGATGCAACTAAGTGTATATGCTTCCTAATAAGTTTTTCTAGAATCACTACCATGTGATTCACCCATCTTCTCTACGGTCTATATCCAACTTTGATGAGTCAGCGACGAAATTTATGGAATAGTTCAGGATTCATGCCACTCGTCCTAAGGACGTGATGTCCTTGTCCAGTGTGATCCAAGCTCCAGGGGAATCACTAAAGGAGTACTTACGAAGATTTCATATTTTTGCTACTGAAGTCGGCAACCCGAGTGACCATGCTATTCTAATGGCCGTGATGCGAGGAGTAGATCCTGATTCAGAGTTTTAAAATTGGCTGGCAGGAAAACCTCTGACTACACTGGAACGTTTTTATTTAAAGGCGCATCAATTCATAAGAAGAGAGGAAGCCAGGTGGACGAGGCGAGACAATGCACCAGGGCCTGGCAAGGAGACTGTGCAAAGAAACATCATTGTAAAACAATCCGGTAATAACTCTGGAATGGTCCAGGTCAATGTTCGAAACAAGCCAGAGAAATCTAAAAGATCTGGAGGAGGAAATACCGAAAAGAAAAGGGAGGCATGAAAGTGGAAATCAAGGATCCCAACTTACAATGAATACGCTCCTCTAAATGCATCTCTGGAAAATATTTACCTATCGACTTGTAACACTTTTCAATATCAAAAGCCATGCCCAAAAGAGTCCACTGAGGAACGAAAGCGGACTGTGAAGTATTACCGCTTCCATGAGACTTACGGGCATAATACCGAGGATTGTAAGCACCTCCACGATGCTATAGAAAAGCTGATTCGATAGAAGAAGTTATAGGAGTTTATCAAGAATCCGTAGGAAGGCGGAAAAGGAACATCAGACCCCAGTCGTGGGATAGCCCCACGCCATCCTGAGGAACCTGCTCGGACTGTGGGTAGATTAGTCATAAACACGATAGTTGGTGGGCCTCACCCTACGGATAAGATTTGGCAAGAAATGGAGCGTTATGCTAATTCCCTAAAGCATGTAGATTTGAATGTTGTTCAAACATGGAAGACAGGATCCCATTTAAACAGTAGCGAATGATGACGGACGATATAGTGTTTAGGAGCAGAGATGTCTATCAAGTAGAGGCGCCTTCCATTGATCCGATGGTCATCTTGGCCACTATTGGGCCAGCGTTTGTGAGGAGAATACTGATTGACTGTGGAAGTTCTGTTAACATTATCTTCAAAAAAGCATATGACCAGATGAAGATGGAGACAAAGGATCTAAAACCATCAAAATTCTGTTTTCATGGCTTTAATGGTACAGCTACTGATGCAGTGGGTTTTGTTGAACTACCAGTTGAACTTGGAGAAGGTGAATGTAGGAGGGTTTGGATCCTACCGTTCATCGTTTTGGATGTCCATTCTCCGTATGATGTGTTTCTAGGATGCCCGGCCTTGGCAGAGTTTTGGGTGGCTATGGCCCCGTGGTGTTTAACCTTGAAATTTTCGACCAATAAAGGAGTTGGTGTTGTGCATTGGCGATCAGGCGACTGGTCATATGTGTTATGTGGCGGAGCTAAGAGAGGTCCAGCGAAGAGAGAAAGGAAAGGCCATGGACTGCTCTGTCCGCATCCGAGTCACTGAAAGTTGACAAGTAATGCTCAAGCCTTGGCTCGGGCAACATGATTAAAACTATAGAAACATAGATCCAAGAGACGACGATGAGGAACCCAAGGAGGCAAAAGCAGCACCGGCTAAACTAACGATTGACATTCCAGTCAACCGCAACGACCCATCATGGGTACTTAAGATTGGATCACAACTTAACCCTTCGATGATCGAGGATCTTACTGATTTCCTCCAAGCGAATCTGGATGTTTTCGCTTGGACGCATTCCGATATGTGCAGGAATTCTCCCTCTATTGCGAGTCATATATTGAATATAGACCCGAAATACGTGCCGGTGAAGCAAAAAAGGAGAGGCACGGACCTAGAGAGCTCCGCTGCTCTCACAAAGGATGTGGACAAACTCAAAGCCAATGGGTTCGTCCGTGATTCCCTCTATCAAGAATGGGTCTCTAACCCCGCACTAGTGAGAAAAGTGAATGGAAAATGGAGGACCTACATAGATTACTCAGATATGAACAAAGCATGCCCTAAGGATAGTTTCCCTTTACCTAGAATTGATCAGCTGGTCGACTCAACAGTAGGACACGAGTTATTTGCATTTATGGATGCGTACTCATAATATAATCAAATTCTGATGCACATTCTAGATCAAGAACACACTAGTTTTGTCACAGACTTTGGACTGTACTGTAATGTAGCGATTCCTTTCGAATTGAAAAATGCTGAAGCAACTTATCAACGTATGGTGAATCAGATGTTTAAAGACCAAATTGGTAGGATGATGGAAGTCTATGTGGATGACATGCTCGTGAAGTCATGGTAGTCAAATGACCACATTCGAGACTTGGCAGAATTGTTTGATATACTCAGGTATTACGAAATGAAAATCAATCCTCTGAAGTGTTCCTTTGGCGTTGCGTCAGGAAAGTTTTTGGGTTTCATTGTTAATGCACGGGGAGTTGAAGCTAACCCAAAAAAGATTCAGGCTATTTGAGACATACAAGTCCCCAGAACTATAAAGAAAGTGCAAAGCTTAAATGAAAAAGTGGCCACGCTGAGTCGATTCATATCCATAGTGACAGACAAGTGTATTCCCTTCTTCGATGTGATAAAGAAAGGTAAGAGAAATTTTGAATAGACTCCCAACTGCGATGATGCATTCCAAGCTCTGGTAAGACATTTGGAAAGTCCCTCAGTGCTGTCAAAGCCTATAGACCATGAAGTGTTGTATGTTACTTGGTCGTATCTCAATATGCCATCAGTACGGCCTTGGTTTGCGAGGAGGACCAAGTTCAAAAGCCGTTGTACTATGTCAGTAAACGTTTAACAGGGGCAGAAAGAAATTATCCTAAAATTGAGAAGCTATCCTACTGCTTGGTGATTGCATCACGTAAGCTTCGTCCGTACTTTCAAGCACACTCGATCAATGTTTATACTAATCAACCCTTGCGACAGGTACTCCAACGACCAAAAAACTCTAGAAGGCTGTTAAATATGGAATATTAAGTTGAGTCGGTTCAATATCACCTACCTGCCATATAAGGGCCATACAAGGGCAAGCGCTAGAAGACTTCATCATCAAATTTACCTTATCAGGCAAACCAAATAGTGTTGATGTTATTCCCTCCATTCGATAGAAACTATACATCGACGGGGCATCCAACAACCATTGTTATGGGGCTTGTGTAAATCTTATGACTCCTGAAAACCGATCAATTTGTTATGCTTTGAAGCTCGATTTCCCAACTATAAATAAAGAAACCGAATTACGTAACGCTGGCTTGTAAACTAGTGGGGGCGATGAAGTGTTCGGTGGTTGAAGGGCACTAACTTAAGTACTCTAGGTCCCCCAGAGTGTGGACTAGAGTATAAACGACTTAAAAATCTCTAAGTCCCCAGAGTGCAGATTGGAGTACTCCGAGTCCCCAGAGTACGGACTAGGGTATAAATGACTTAAAAACCTTTAATTCCCCAGAGTGCTTACTGGAGTACTCTGAGTCCCCAGAGTGCGGACTAGAGTATAAACGACTTGAAAACCTCTAAGTCCCTAGAGTATGGACTAGAGTACTCTGAGTCCCCAGAATGGGGACTAGAGTATAAACGACTTGAAAACCTTTAAGTCCCGGAGTATGGACTAGAGTACTCTGAGTCCCCAGAATGCAGACTAGGGTATAAGTGACTTAAAAATCTCTAAGTCCCCAGAATGCAGGAGTGTGGACTGGAGTACAAACGACTTAAAAATCTCTAAGTACTCAGAGTGCAGACCGGATTACTCTGAGAGCCCAGAATGTGCATTAGAGTATAAAGGACTCAAAGATCTCTAAGTCCCCAGAGTGCGGACCGGAGTACTTTGAGTCTCCAGAGTGCGGATTAGAGTATAAACGACTTAAAAATCTTTAAGTCCCCAGAGTGCAGATCAGAGTACTATGAGTCTCCAGAGTGCGGACTAGAGTATAAACGACTTAAAAATCTCTAAGTCCCTAGAGTATGGACTAAAAGTATTCTAAGTCCTCAGAATGTGGACTAGAGGATCTACGATTCTAAAAAAATTCGAGTCATATGGAAGTGAACTGGAGCTTATGTAACTCACAAGATTTTGAATTTCGGCTACAAGTTATATAATAAGTTGAACAACGAAAATCATCGAAAGCAAAGAAAAAAGTTTTATTCACTAATCCAAAATAAAGTCAACTACAACTTCTCCTAAACTCGGAGCAAAAAGTCTATTACAACGACTATAAAAATAAATAGAGATAATCACATGATCCAGGCCTATCCACGTTGAACGAGGCATGATAGCTACCTTTTCGACTTCTTTTCCTTCCTCCATTTCTCTAAAGACTCCTCCCCTAGGTGTTTTCTCTTGGACGCCTTGCTTGCTAGGGAAGTGGTGCTCGGGGAAGGGAGAGGAACTTCCAGTGGAGAGGTCCCACCGGGGAGAATAACCTTCAACGACATGTAGTAGATCGTCAAGTTTCACCACCTGAGGCTCAAACTTAATATCAGCCCTCTTTTTCCCCTCTTCCATGATTTCTTCCTCCATGCTCAGTTTTGAAGTGTGTTCGGAGGCGCCTGTAATTTCAACTTCATCATGTCCTTCTATGGGCGATGGATTTTCAGATTTGTCTTCATCAAGCGCATCGATCACTTGAGCATTAGGTCTGGGAATCTCCCCAATCTGAATTGCCTCTCCCATTTTCTCCTCCTTCTCCATGGCGACATCGCTCCTTGGAGTAGGTTTGGGGTCAGAATGGCCAATACAAAATCATAACAGACAAATGTTAGAATTCATTTACTACCCACCAAAAATGATGGCCCTTTAAACTTTAGGAGGAAAAGTTATGTATCAGTTTCTAGCTGACTCTTAACTGTTCGAGAAGTTTCGCCTTTCGGAATAGGAGATAGAGCATGAATATCAAGTCCAGGATCCTTTGGGTCGTAACTGATATGCTACTCGAAGGGATCGATGATGGGCAACCAGTCAGCTGAATTGGAGGAGGAACTGAGAAGCCGGCTCTAGGTGGACCGGCAGTGTCATTTTTTCCTTTTGATCAGGAAGATTTTCTTCCGTAAAGAGCCTTTGTCGCAGATAGGTTAGTGCGCTCATTCTCGCGAAGCACTTCCTTCACAAGATACTCCTCATCAACTTCTTCAGTTCCCAACTCAACCTTTCTAATTTTTATTAAAGTGTCATATGCTTCGGCCAAAGATTCGAGGTAACCCTTGTCAAGAAATGTTAGGTCACAATGCATGAGAACTCGAGCATCGTACTCGGCTATGAGTGGGTCAAATATGCACTTAATTTCCTACCTACCAGCCTCAACAGCTGCCTTGAGGCGGGAATCGATTTTCGAAAGCGCCATTCTTTTGCCCTCTTCACGGGCTACGTCATTCAGCGCTTTAGCTTTGGAGAGCTCATCATCAAGCTTTGTTTTTAGAAGTCATGTAGCGACAATCACGTCGCAATATCGTTGTGACTTCTCCTGAGCCGTAGTTTTTTCTTCCTTTTCTTTAAGGAGTAGCTCCTCTAATTATTTGATTCGTTGAGCGAGGGTAGCTTTCTCCTTTTGAACGGAGTCTTCCTCTACGGCCAAGGCGCCACAGCGCTGAACTGCTTCATCAAATTCATTTTTGTGTGTGGCCTCCAGGCGATTGACTACCTCAGCAGTATATTTAGCGTTCTTCTAGGCGGCCTCAAGTTGAGATTTATACGAGGAAAGCTTTTCATCTTAGGCTTTAATAATATCCTTATAATGGATGGCCTCAAGCTTCAGGTGATCAATTTCATGCTTGCGCTCCGTAGAAACATCAAAAACTTTTTCGGCCATGTAAACAAACGCGTCATGTTGGAAATAGACATCGTAGTTGCAAGCAATGGCACTTTTTTTAACGTGCCCTGAAATAGGATGGATCGCACGAAGAAATTTTAATCCATCAAAGCATATTTTTGGGAATGTGGCTTTAAGCTCAGCTAGCTTTTATGCTATCGATGGACCGTGTGCAAGGGCCGAGGAAGTTTGTTTAGTCAAAATCACGGACTTCTTGTGAGGCTCACGAGATCGCCTAGTACTCGATGAACTAGAGTATTGGTCACGAGGAGCTTTAGATTGAAGTACCCTTTGAGTTGATTTCTCTCTACTTTGTTCTGGTTGAGGAGGAGGATCATTAGGGTACGAAGAATTGTATGTTTTCCTTCGAGACGACGACGAATCTTGGGGACGGTAGTCTCTATCGCTATTGTCATCTCTATCTTGGCATTTACCGTACCTCGAGTCTCGACTGGAATGATGGAAGATAGAGGACCCGCGAAGGCGGTCGAATCCATGAGAGCGTCCCATATCACCTGCACAGAAATTAAGTGACGACGAGTTAGCAAGAAGAATATGAAGGTTGAAGTTTATATGCAGGGTGAAGTATAAGTGTTCGTGTGTGTCCTAATGATTCCCCCGACGGAACAGTTTCTTTTTCTTTACTAATTGGGGTTGACTCTCCATGTCTACAGGTCGAATCGCCTACATCGCCTCTCGTAGGCGAATTAATCCCCATATCTCCCGGGTTGTTAAAACCATAATTCAGTAGATCATCGGGGATAGTCAGGTTTGAAAGACTTTAAGTGAACCCTCTAGATGTTGGGGAGAGGGCTCTTTCTCAACTGGGGTAATTGTCACTTTCGAGGTTTCGCCAACTATCTTCTTCCTCGGTTTGTAAGCTAGTTTCTTTTTCCCTTTGAAGGAGGAGGTGGTTCATCAATGCCAGGTGCCACAACCACCGGTTCCGTAATAGGACTTATATTCTCACCTGGCACTTCTGGCATCCCAGTTTCTCTAATCTCGCCCTCCTCGGATGTGTCGGGGGCACCACTTGTAGGAGGCACTAAATGTCCAGCCTGTTCTTTACCCTTCTTCGATGCGAATCCGGTTACAGTGGCACTGGATGGAAGATTTGTCGACAATCCGAACTTTGAAAGAGATTCATTGGAGATAACGAACTTGATCTCCCGGTCTCCCATGGGAATAGCTCGAATGGCCTCGACGGCCTTAGAATATCCAGTACCTTTGGGACATGGGCTGATACCTATAAAAATCGAAAGAAGTTAAGAAACAATCCACTTTGTGTCTTAGACAAATATTGGTCCGAAAATGGAACTTGCTCCCTTCCAACCATCTTCTCGCAAAGCCCAAGGGGCAGCTTGCATAGAACCATTCCTGCTTATATTGGGTGAATTTACTTCATACCCCGTCAGATACTGACAATTGAAGTGTGGCTCGGGGAATATGAAAGATGGGCTATCTGATCATCTTTTGAAGCGATAGATGTAGTGGATGTGACTGGGAGTAGGTAGCCTAAATAAAATGCCCATAAAGAGAATACAAGTATCATAGATGAACGCATGACTATTGGGATGTAGTTGTGTCGGGCAATCCCGATATGCTGTAGCACTTCGCGGGGAAAGGAGTTTAATGGTGGTATGCTACCGACCCAGCACATGAATTTGTTGCAAGCTGTATATCCAGCTGGAGGCAGGTAAGGATGCTCTCGTCCTAATGGAACTAATACGTCATCGAAAGGGATTCCATGAATCGAACATAGCCGACGAAGAACGGTTTCATTGATTTTTGAAGCTTGGGAATCTATAAAGTTATCTATAATAACAGCTCCGTCTATCACATCAGGTGCCGGGTCAATAGTTGCTGCTGATGGGTTTGGGATATCCTGTGTAGGAGTTGTTGATGGATTTGAAGTTCCCACTACTTCCTGCTGAGAACTTGGCTCATGTTTTGTCTGAAACTTTGGCGGAGCTCGACTTTTTAGACATCCTCAACAAGCGTCGAATTTTGGTAAATACCTATTTGAACTATACTTGAAAGACAATCAATATTAGATATAATGACCGAAATATTCCCCCGTGTCGTGTGTACTAGTGCAATCATTCGAGCATAAGGGTGAAAGAGTTAAAGATTTAAAGAGTTGTGAAGTGTGATTGAGCCTTAAACTATCATCTTCGAAGACCGTCATCGATGACCATCCCCGAGAGCTTGTCCTATAATCAGTAGTAGGGATCTTGGAATTGGGCATTGACATCATACGTTGAAGGCTGTAGTTTACTTTGGCTAAGTTGAATACATGTTTACATTTTGTTAAAACCGTGAAGTTGTTCGTCCAAATCGGCTATATATGCTCATGTGCTTAAGTTCTTGTCATTGTTCGTTGTTCTACGGTTAGGCGTGGGAGTATGCAATCTTGACATATGTCGTGTTCAAGCGGAGATGGTCTTGAATTATCAATGTCGAACCCAAGGCCTAAGGCCGATCGTATCTCTAAGCCCACACACCGAACGAATCATGTACAAGCCACCGAACGGCCTCCTAGACCAACGCATCGACCCACTCACTCTCCTCTCTATCACTCTCTCATCACTAAATGGCTTACCGGGAATGTACTGAACCACACTCGTCCAGTCTACCGAACCACCCTAGTGGATTCACGCCAACCGTAAAGTCACACTCGAATGACTGACTGACACCCATTCCTCTGTCACTAGATGATATCGCGATGACTTGTACCGAGCCACTACTTATCAAAAAATCGATTCACACTACTACCCTAAACTTTTGACGAGCTATTATAACTCCATCAATGCCGAGCGTCACACTCTCTCTTTTCTCTTTCTCTCGCAAGCGAGTGACACTCTCTCTCAGGATGCCAAGTCTCTCTATAGCATAACCCCTACCAAAGCCATACCTCCTTCATAAAAAATATGAATTTACATTTTCTATGATAACCGATCTGCTCCCAATCAAAAAAATTTGACCCAGTTCCACTCCAAAAGTTGGCCGACCCACTTCCTTGTTATCCACGCTGCTGACCTTGAAATTGATACTACGCTACTTCATCTAGTAATCCTAAAACCACATTCCTATATCCCCTTCAGCTCACTCCTCGCCGCCATCTCATAACAAACTTATAAACTCGGATTTCGAACAAGTCTCTAAACTAAGGAGGGTGGACTGAACGAGGAATCCATACCTATAAGAGAAGCTAGAAACTTTTGAGGTTTGTAGGACTATGAGCAGGGGATTGATTAGATTGGAAGATGTCTGGAGTTGCGAGGTAGGATGTTTGAATTTAAATAGGGGGAAGTACAAGTGTAATGGTGAGAAAAGGTAGGAGGAAAACGAGTTGGTAGGCCTGTAAGAAGGGAAGTGAGGAGAAATAACCGGATTGCGAGTTTTTATATGTGAGAAGGGGGTAGACGGGCCTTAATCAGGAGAACCGATCAGTTGTTCGGTGAGCAAGCATACCGAGCGATGATGAGCAAACCAAAAAAGTGGTTCGACGCTCGTACTCGACCAACCAGTGGTAAAATAGGATACATAGATAATGATAATAAATAGAATGATGAGTAAATGGAATGACATTAAAATGAAGTGTGAGAACGTATATATGCATGTATATATATATATATGTGTGCACGTATAATGTTCGGAAAATCCACTGTGGTTTAGCCTTTAGGAGGTTGTATTCGACTGACTTTTGAAACGTTGAAAACGGAACTTAAATGACAAACGATTATCATTTCGAATAAGCTAGCTTCTTGGCTGATTCAAAGCACATTGATTGATTCACATGACATACTTTGGGGGTAAATGTTACCCGACACTTTGGCCTGGCTGCATGGCGATACTCGTAGAGCCTGTGGTCGATCCTGGATGGGACCTGAGCCAAGAATGGTTCGGTGTGTTAGATGCCGGCCGACATGACTGTAAGGCAAAAGAACACAAGGTGGATTAACGTTGGAATGTAAATGTGGCGGACCGGCCAAAAGTGGTTCAGACAAGATCGTTCGTTCAAGGTGGTTCGGTCACTCATCGCTCGGCCTGGAAGAGTTGTTCATTGCTCGGCTAATCTAAGAAAGATAAAGAGAAGTTTGGAACCAATCGCTCGGTGCAGACGAGGTTGAGCTTGATGGTTCGGCTAATCATGGTTCGGCTGAAATGGGTCAGCAGATCTCGTTTGGCCGAGGGAGGGAAGACGTGTGTCGTCCGGTCCAGTAAGGTGGCATATGCCGCCCGATCAAAAGAAAAATGATGGAAGGAACTCAATGTATATCGCTCGTTTAGGAATGGAAACCAATGTGGACCGATCTGGGCGTCCAAGGCGAGATTGCTCGGCAACTTTCATTCGACCAACATCGCTCGACTGCCTTTATTTGAACGATGTCGCTTGGCAACCACCGTTCGCTATGCCTGGTCCGGTATAGCTGTTTCAAAGCAAGATGAGGGATTTGACTTATTCACAGAGGTCGGCATCAAAGTGAGTGGTTCGACATTGCTTCAGTTCAAGTTCCACCATGAGTTACTCTTAGTCCTCTAAGAATTCGCTTCGAGTAAATTACCCAGTGACCATCATTTAGCCATCCTGGATCGGCATTTGCCGATCGGTGTATCTCGCTCGGTATGCCCGGTTCGTTATACAGAAGCTGTCTACTATGGACTGATGTACCTTGTCTTTAGGCCTGTACAGGAATTCCAGCCTATCTTCATCTATAAATAGAGGGGCAGGGGCGTAGTGTAAAGTGACCTTTTTTTGAGAACACTGGAGAGAATCTGCCATTTTCAAGACTCTTTTCTTTCCTGTTATAACTTGTATTCAAGTTGGTGGTGTACGGATTGTATCTGTATTCAATTATTTGAAAAAGTAATAAAGATTACGATCAAAGTGGACGTAGGTAGTTACGCCGAATGACTATAATTCTAGTGTTCTCTTTTCTTACAGTTCTTATTGCATTCTACTGTGATATTCCTCAGTTTTAATTTACTTTCTTAATTAATCTCTCTACACAATCCTATTCAAGGGTGTTAGTGACCAATTTTGACGTTAACAGGGGATTCGAATTTTTGGACACCTCCTAGTTGCCTCATGTCCTTGTTAACTTCCTCCAACAATTGCTCTTGTATTAGGTCTCTTTATCTTCTCCAAATCAAATCTAAAGTGCTTCTCGGTGAAACACCAAGATGTTTGGACCAAAGATGGCACAGACACCCAATCAAGTACCAATTGTAAACATAAAGAGATTAAAGATAGAAAGAATATACAATTTTTATAGTTGTTCGTCAAATACTCCGGCCTACATCCACTTAGTATATTTCTATTGATTGTACTTTGCTTCTACAAAGTATTTCTTATATTTCTTATAACTCATATCTCACAACACGGGTATGAGTCGTGCTAATTTTAGTTAGGAATTGAATAACTCAACTCGGATTAATTCAGAGTGTAGAAGAGAAAAGATCATTTTCCAATGAATCCACTCCTTTATTTATGGACGAAATCCATCTCCAAAACGTCAAATTTCTAAACCATCTTCTCCACGTCTCTTTTAAAATTGTAGCAAAATGTCATGGTTAACCATTAATCATCACAACTCGGGTATGAGTTGTAACCACAACCCGATATGACTTGTGGATTACAACTCGGGTATGAGTTATGGAACTTTATTCTTCCGTTCTTCTTTATCTTTGATTTTAAACTTTATGATTCATCCTAGATCACAACTCGTTACCAAGTTGAGGGCCGGGTCAAAAAACTTAGTTCAATTTTGGTTATCTTTTTGCACTTCTCTATTTTTCCATTTCGTGAGGTTTTCCAAATCTTTGGAACTATTTCCTTCTTATTCTTTAGTCTAGTTCATAGTTTGGGTATGTTCCAAGACCACGGAAAATTTTATGGTAATATATATATATATATACACACACACATATATATATAATCTCTCCCATAGAGAGAAAAACTACCAATAATGGCAATTGAGGATTATCAAAGTTCAATTTTTGGAGGTCTAAAAACCAGCGCGCATCACTCAATTGTATGCAATGGCGAAACTGTGCCTCCAGTGGATAATTAAACGCCAAGTTTACTGCAATTGACATTTTGTTTTTGGATGTATCAAGTGATTTAGACTGCAGACGGTGACCCCGAGTTTACTTTTATGAAATCTGATGTTGTCCTCAACTCCAATACATGAATTTGGTATGATCCCTCAATCCATTATTATTGTTTGAATTCCTACAGAGATTCAAATATCTATATTTCGGCGCGTGTTTCAATATCAACTTCAAGGGATTTGCAATTTAACGTTTTGCCTCTTATATCCCTGTATGTCATAACAAAAAATTAGGGATTTGCGAAGTTAATTTCCAATTCCTGAGCATCCCTATATTCCTATATGCAAGACGATTATGTTCTTTTATTGCTAAACCTTACGCCTGATAAGATTCATTCTAATGTTTCAAATACAATTTATGGGATATATAATTGTGTTTTAGCATTTGAAATCATAGTTTGAATTGTGATACATGTGAAGTAGCAAATGCTGACATCCCATAGTGACTTAAAGTTATTAGCTTCTAGGCAATTTGACACTGGCGAAACTACAAAGCGTGTTACATCTCCAATTCAAATCACGGATTTTTTAATGCTAATTCAAGGAAGTGATGTGGTTTAATTAATGGACATTTTATCAAGAAATCCATTCTTTCTTTCAACATAATGAAGTCAGATATGTAAGATAGATTATCCTGCTTAACATGGTTCCATGCTTGAGGAATTAACCGCATCGACAACAATGTAATCATCAACGAATTGGCAAACTTAGGGTAAGAATTTTGAGTCTACATGAACCCTTATTTGTAGATCTAAAATTAGGGCTATCAATAAGTTTTGCATTTTGTACTTGATAGTTGGGTTGCATGATGTGTAAATCCCTTTACTAAGTTACGGTAGATGTTGGTTTTCATACCCATGGTTGGTGTGAGGAATGAGTTGATATTGGCTATGGTTCTGTGTGGATAGAGCTCTAAGGCAACAGATAAGAAGTGGAATCGAGTATATTGTTTTTAATTGATTTTCCATATGGTTGCAAATCAATACAATGGCATGAAGAAGGACTACTTGGCTACTACAGGGAAAAGCGATGCATTGTTTTATGCATAACTGCGACTCAACTTGCAAAGATGAAAATTTTGCACTATTGAATCTAGGATCACATGAAAAATTGTTTGGAAGATGAAGCAACACGTGATGCAATTATGTGCACGTCTTATGTTGCGGTTTTAAAACTGGAACGACTATGAAGCGTGTATCTTATAGGGCTTTGTTATGTTTTAGTAATTGGGATGGTTTGGATAGATTAATGGCTAAGGACTTTGTGATTGTAAGCGTTGTGTACATGTGTTTCCTGCATTGTATTAATGCGTGTACTATATTGGTTAGTTATTAATATATAAATCCATATATATATATATATATATATATATATATATATATATATATATATATATATATATATTAGTCTAACATGTATTGTTATTGTCTGTCCAGAATGGTAGTGTAGTTGGTTAGGACATGCGACACTCGCATGTAAGCTCGATAGTTTAATCTTTGCCTACTACATATCATTAGGAAATTTAACCAACTTAGTAAAAAACTAATATCGTTGATTGCTTATGCTGTATTGCTGTCATCAAGGGGAGGCTGTTGTTGGACTGATATTATGGATTGGCTGGAGGTGGCTTTCTTAAGAGTTTATTTAGGCTATAGTTTAGATTTATTGTATGCTATTATAAACTCTAGTTATTAGGTTGGAGTAATTATGTATTTTATATTGTACAGGTTTATGGGGTAGAACTATTTACCATGCTTGTTGATAGCTTCTTTTTAAGCGTAGAATAGAATACATGAGTGATCTCCTCGATAGCCGACATCTTCTAAAGAAAAATATTTTTGTTTAAATTTTGCTAACATGATGTTTTGAAATGTTTTCATCTACCTAAGGTTACCGGCTTATGCTAAAATTATGTATTAACTAATGGTTTCTTTTTTTACCAACTTTCGTCAATGATTGGAGGAAAGGCGGGAGTCTATAAAGCATTGGAAATCAAACATTAACTTAAACTAATACGGTTTTCCAATATAATCTATAAATATTGATTATTTGAAATAAATTTGTTTAGTTAAGTTAAATATGTAGCATGGGATTTTATGTCACCTGCAACACACGTGCATTTAAAAAAATATTATAAAATTAAATATTTTCATCTAGTTTTGATAAAAATCAATTGAAAAATATAAATAAAAAGTTGTAATTTTTCGTTGTAACATTGGTTACATTTCAAAATTTTTATTTATAAATATATGTTAATATTTGTTCTTTGTGGAATTTGAACTTTTAACCTCTTAAAAGTATTTGTGGAATTAAGATATTGTGCTTATATTCCAATTATTAAGATCATTATTTGAACCAAACCCCGTTTACGATCCGTGTGCTTATGGGCCATTTGGAAACTGATAGCCCACTCAATTTCGTCCAATCCGATTATTTTTCTTCTTTAAATTTCCCTAAATAAAAAATTAGTAACTTTCACCGCTATTTCTCCTTAACCGTCTTTATATAAATGCTCGCAATAAATAATCACAAACGTTCGAGACAAAACCCTAGTACTTTCTTTCGTAGTGAAAAAGAAAAGAGACTCCGTTCATTATTTCATCATTCAGTAGCTGATCTAATATCATTTCGGTAATTCACCGATTCCCCGTATCTTGATTTATTTCACGTAATTTTGTTTTGAGTATGTTAATTTTCTTAGTATTGTTGTTGCACAGATATGGAAACATCCAGTTCGAACATTGTCATTTTTTGAAATCATGAGTTATTTGAAATTAATGAATTGTTTGCATTTTCATATCTTTCTTTGTTGAATTTCAAGTCAGACATAATGATGTTATGGAATCATGGTCATTTGGGCATGGGTTTCTTTTAAGCTAACGTTTATTTCTTTTATTTTTTATATGTCCAAGAGTCATAGAAACGAGTAGAATTCAAGATTTTCAGTTTTGGTAAATGCAAAATTTAGGGGGTTTATGTGGATAAAACCCACGTAGAGGGTCTGCCAATCAAAGGTGGATAGCAAACATTTCTTGGATATTTGAAACGAATGCATATAAATTTGGTTCGTGATTATATGTAATATTGGATAAGCATGGGGCCCATTTCGTTTTCATTATTATATTTGAAAAGAAATAATAGATTAAAGTTATGGTGCTCTTTATGGGTATATTTACAGAAACTATAGTTCTATTTTATGATTTTGGTTTGGATACACTCATATTATGTTTATTTTGGTGCGATTATGTTAAAAGATTGTAAGTGAAATTTCATTGTAAGTTATTTCTTTAATTTCATTTTTTTGGTACGTCTGTTTCTTTATTGGTATTGCTTTTGTTATGTTTTCATAAGACTGGTTTGATTAAGTTCTGTATATTATCATCTTTTGACGTCTCATTCTATTTCTTGGGTAATGAGAGATACATAACATGTTAGCTAGGCAGTTGTTTGATTTTATATTTTAAAAACTGTTTCAGTTATTGAAATGATAATGCAAAATCATATTCTGTAATAATGCTGGAGACAATCGAAGACATAACTATTCAATAATGTTTATGATAGGTTACCTATTTATATTATGTAGTGCTGATGGGTTATAAGATAAAAGATCGGAAACATATCTATAAAAAAATGGTTTTTATTTTAAAAAATACCTCCTCAGTAATGTATTATGAAAACTTCTGATTTTGGCTTATTTGAAACTGATTAGTTGAAATTCTTGAACTGAATACAAAATATGTTAGCTAGGTTGTAGTTCTATTTGATATTTTTGATATTTTAAAAACTGTTAGTCTTATCGAAATGATAATACAAAACCGTATTCTGTAATGCTGGAGACAAATGGTAATGTAATACTGTTCAATAGTGTTTATGATAGATTACTATTTATGTTAAGCGGAAAGGGAAAAAAATGAAAATATATCTATAAAACAACGAATGTTAATATACCTCCTCGGTAATGTAAATTGGAATCTTGTGATATTCGGTTTATAAAAAACAGATTACTTGATTTTTTGAATTGAATACAAAATATGTTAGATGCGTAGTAGTTTGATTTGATATCTTAAAAACTTTGTGTTATTGAGATGCTAGTACAAAATTATATTCTGCAACGCTGAGACGATCAGTATAGCAACGCTGATCAATAATGTTTATGATAGATTGCATGTTTATATGTTATGTAATGATGATGGGTAATAAGATGAAAATTTGGCATTATATCGAAAGAACAGCAAGCGTTTAGCTTAAATACCTCCTCAGTAATGTATCTTGAAAACTTCTGAATTTCCGTTTTCTGTAAAACTGATTTCTTGAATTTCTTGAATTGAATTTTTGTTCAAGTATTATCAAATATTTTGTTATCATTCTTGGATTACAGTGACTTAAGTAGCATATATATCAAATGGTTCATACTTATAATTTGATTTTGTAGTTTTCTTATTATTTCAGGTTCGAGTATCAAATCATTAAATGAAAATTTTCATTTACAATTGCACTCACTTTCTGAAAAGCTTTTTTAAATATTGCCTTCAAAGGCACTCACTATGTAAGTTGTTCTTTACTCTAGGAATTGGTTGATGAAATAAATATATAAAAGAAGTAAAATCTTGATGCTGAATTTAGCAATTTCTATCTGCAATTTGATGTTTAAGTACTTATTGCATGATTGTATGATTGCATACACTGCATAGTCATCAGCCTTCTTCTTGTAACTGCTGAATGGTTGTGTTCTTAGATCTGAATATGGTGCTACCATGTTTGGTAAATTATATTTATCTAATTATATAAGCATTTTTTAACCTCTATCATTGTGCAATGTTTAGGAACTTGATGATATTTTTATATTCAGGTTCATAATTTTTGTTTTTTGTTTTTTTCAAACATTCGACATTTCATTAAAATTAGTATCTTATGCGATACACCGATTGATTCTCTTACGTTTGTCTTCATTTGCTTCTTTCAGGTTCTTATTGTAAGCAAAACACAGCTAGTTCGTTGAATTGGATACATTCTATACTACAGTTAACTGGGAATCATGGCAGTGGACTCAAATACTACCAAAAAACCTAAATTTGAAGGAACAAGGGTGATTATGGTTGCAAATCATCTACCACTTGAATCTCATAAAGATGATAAAACTGGTAAATGGTCATTTTCATGGAATCAAAACTCGCTGCTTTTGCAAATGAAAGATGGCATTTATTCTGAATCCATGGTTATATACGTTGGTACGCTAATGGTTGACATTGATGCAAGTGAACGCGAAGAGGTTACACAAAAACTATGGAACGACTACAATTGCATACCTACATTTTTAGATCCTGATCTTAGTTACAAGTTCTATCATGGTTTTTGTAAAGGTCAGTTGTGGCCAATTTTCCATTATTCGCTACCTTTAACTTCAAAGGATGGTGATATCTTCGAGCGTTCTCTTTTCAATGCATATGTTTCTGCAAATGATCTCTTTGCAGAAAAGATTGTAGAAATTATAAATCCAGATGCTGATTATATCTGGGTACACGATTACCATCTCATGCTTCTTCCATTATTGTTAAGGAAGAAGTTAATTCAGGTCAAGATTGGATTTTTTCTGTATAGCCCATTTCCATCTTCTGAAATATATAAGGCATTACCAGTTAGAGATGAACTATTGAGAGGATTGCTTAATGCTGATGTTATTGGTTTCCATACTTTTGATTATGCACGCCATTTTCTATCTTGTTGTAGTAGACTGTTGGGGCATGACCATGAACTGAAACATGGATGTATTGGTATCAATTATCATGGACGAGTGGTCAAAATTAAGGTTCTACCTGTTGGCGTTCATGTAAGCAGAATTCGGTCAGTCATGAATGACCCTCTTGCAATTTCCAAGGTTCAAGAAATTGAGGAAAAATTCAAAGAGAAGACACTATTTTTGGGTGTCGATTACATGGAAGCATTTAAAGGCATCGGTCCGAAATTAGAAGCTTTGGAGATTTTACTTGAGAGAAATGTTGAGTTAAGAGGAAAGTTGGTATTTGTTCAAATTGCCAATCCAGCTTGTAGCACGAGAAAAGGCGTAATAGAAGCAAGTGCTGAAGCGACATCGATAGTTGAAAGAATCAATCAAAAATATGGGCATAAAGGATATGAACCAGTTGTGTTTATTGAGAACTCTATCCCTTTCTATGAAAAGCTTGCATATTATGTCGCAGCTGAGTGTTGCATTGTGAATTCTCTAAGAGAAGGCATGAATTTAATTCCTTATGAGTATGTAGTAGCAAGGGAAGAAGCCAAAAAGAAAACCAGTACTCTAATCATATCCGAATTCGTTGGATGCTCTCTTTCTCTTAGCGGGGTCTTTAGGTATGATTAAATCGTCATAATGCATTCCATCTCCTTTATTGTTTGTAATATTTGGAGAACCAATTTATATTGTTAAATTTGATTCCTGTTTCAGGGTAAATCCATGGGATGTTGATGCTGTATCTGAAGCTATGATTCAGGCAGCAGTGATGCATGTAAGTCAGAAAAGAAATCGTCATAAGAAGCATTACGATTATGTGAATTCTCATCAACTAACATATTGGGCGTCTGGGTTTGTTCAAGAGATCAAAAAATCAAGTGAAGATAACTACAATAAAAAGTGTTGTACTCTTGGGTCTGGGTTGGATGCAAAAGTTGTTGCACTTTTGCCTGATTTTGATGAATTGTCAACTGATGAGACCGTGTCGTACTATAAGAGTTCCAAAAGTAGAGTTATATTTTTGGACTATGATGGTACTATAGTGCCAGAAACCGCTAAAGACAAGAGTCCAAGTGACGAAATTGTTGCAATATTGAATAATTTGTGTCAGGATCCTAAAAATACAGTTTTTATCGTTAGTGGAAGAGACCGAAGGTCTCTCGGAGAATGGTTCTCGCATTGTGAGAAGCTAGGAATTGCTGCAGAGCATGGCTATTTTATCAGGTGTGTAATTTGAATTTGAAATCTTTTCTAAACAATCTCTAGAAAACACAACCAAATGTCTTCTGCATAACATGTATGAACGGTCCCTTCCAAAAATTATTGCTATTGGTCAATTTTAATTTTGAAATTGGTTCTAAGATTTTAATATTGTGCATATCTGTATCCGTGCTAGATGTATTTTTGGGTGTTAGTAGTACATTTAGAGTTCCTGCTGTGAGATCTATGGCGTATATAATTACATTACTGTCAAATTTAAGTATCATTTTTCTCTTCTTCTATGAAGGGTAATATTTACGTAACAGAATGCAATCTGTGTAAACTGATTGCATATTAGCTGTAAACTATATTAATTGGTATCTAACGATTTGTCCTGCATAATAGTATGGTGTCAGCAGTACATTCAGAGATCGTGCTGTAAGATATATGGTGTATATAATTACATTACCGTCAAATTTAAGCATGAGTCCTCTCTTCTTCTATCAGGGGTATTATTTATGTAACAGAATGCAGTCTGTGTAAGCTAATTACATATTATTTGTAAACTATATTAATTGGTATCTAATGATCCGTCCTCCATAATAATTAGGTGGAGTAAAGATTTAGATTGGGAAACTGCAAGACAAAATATAATTGGTTCAGACTGGAGGGAACTTGCAGAACCTGTTATGGAAGTATACACTGAAACAACGCTGGATTCATTCATAGAATCGAAAGAGAGCGCTCTGGTTTGGCATCATCCAGACTCTGATGTTGAATCTGGAACTAGTCAGGCAAAAGAATTGTTAGATCACCTCGAGGGTGTCCTTGTTAAGGAACCTGCTGTTGTTAAAAGGGGAAGGCACATTGTTGAAGTCAAAACCCCGGTATATGTTCTTTCTTATTATCACTATTTGCAAACATATTAACGAAGTCCATTTACCCTAACGTTGTTGAAATATTCAGGGTGTTAGTAAAGGATTGACTGTTGAGAAGATATTAAGGTCGTTGATCGACAGGCAAAAGACTCCTGATTTTTTACTGTGCATCGGAGATGATCGATCAGATGAAGACATGTTTGAAAGCATTGAACGCATGACATCGCATGTTGGTTTATTTCCTTTGACACCCAATGTCGTTTCATGCACAGTGGGTGAAAAGCCAAGCACAGCAAAGCATTATGTGAAGGATACCAATGCAGTAATAGATCTTCTACGGAGCATTGCTGGTAGTGTTTAGAAAAGCAGTCTGTTCAGAACTTTTGATATTCTTTTCCCTGATTCAAAGTACATAATTTGTTACATTTTGTTCTGCTATACCGTTACATTTTCCTTATTTCTTGTCTAGCACATTAGAGGCTGAATGAAATCCTGTTATACTGTAGAGTTTGCTTTGTTTTGCTTATGATGTTTTTCTTTTAATCTGCGCATCTTGAAGCAATTTGAAGCAGTCCATTGGTTCTGTTTGACACTGTTCATTGTATGTAATGGTTGGAAGATGCATTAAACTCGTGGATTTGATCCATTTTTCTTGTTATGAGTGTCACGGCATGCGTAGAATTATTTTCCTTGTAAATTGTATATGTTTAAATCGATAAAAAAATAATTTTTTATTTTCAAGTGATATTAAGATTTGTGTATTTGTAAAAAAGTATTCTAAATTTATAAAGGAATTTTAATTTTAGATCTTATTTTTAGAAGTGTTTTGAATTCATAAAACATTTTCAATCGTTAGATTCTACTTTTCGAAGCGTTTGAATTTGTAAAAGAAGTTTAATATTAGATTCTATTTTTAATTGATTAAGATTTGATAATATATAAAAGGGCGTTTTTGGTAGTTCACGTTAATAAAAAAAATGTGACACCAAAAGCTATTATAACTATTATTAAAGATAATATGATTGCTTTTTAGCTTATATTCTCAGACTTCTAATGTGGTCTA
Organism: Allium cepa; assembly: GCA_030765085.1. Lineage (NCBI taxonomy): Eukaryota > Viridiplantae > Streptophyta > Magnoliopsida > Asparagales > Amaryllidaceae > Allium > Allium cepa. The sequence continues at coordinate 326,347,895 of CM060931.1, read as the reverse complement.
TCTCCAAACTCCTCAATTTTTTAACATCACGATGGTGTTGTCTAAGCTTTGGGAATAGAAGTGGTTTGTTATGTTATCTGAAATTTGACCTATTATATTGACTTCTCGTTTTGAATCTTCAAGAACATGTAGCGATGAATGAATCAAAACCAAAGATAAAGCAATCCAAGTGTAGCTCAAATTTAGTTATATAGCTCTCGTTTTTACCCATATTTTTTATTTCATTTTTACCTTTTATTTTTTCTTAAAAAGGAAAAAAAAAAAAAAAAAGCTGATCTACGATCTAAGATTTCAGAAGGACTGACCAATTATAACGCTTAACAAGTCAGCACTAGTTTCAAAATGAATTTACAATTTGGTACTCACGCTTTTTCAGTTCAAAAGTAATTACAGTATGGACTTAAAATGCAAAAGTTGGAGTACAATACTTGCAAAATTTGGGATTTGGGGGCACGTTTGTATGAGATTTACGGCATAGCTGTATGAAAGGAGAACAAGTCTTTTCACAATTATTATTGCAACGGATAAAAAAAGGAAAAGGAAAAAGAAAAAATCACAGATACATGGCTTCTGCTACTGCTTTCAGATGGCTAAGACCAGAGGTAATTTTGTTTACCTGTCCATATTTGATCATTTCCTATTCTAGGTAAATGATATGATACGATCTTATAAAATATAATTGGAATTCTAATGTGAAAAAAGGTTTATCCTTTGTTTGGTGCTGTTGGTACTGCAATTGGCATTTGTGCATTGCAAATGGTTCGCAACATATGCATCAACCCGGAAGTACGGTTAGTTATCGTGTTCAATATCTTACAGGAATCATCGTTAATTTGATTATTTTAGTGTAAAATGTGAGTACAAACATACAATGAAGTATCGATCATGGTATCTATGTGTAAATGGATGCAGGGTGAACAAAGAAGGAAGAAGTGCAGGAGTGCTTGACAATTTCAGCGAAGGGAAGAAATATGCAGAGCACAAGCTTAGGAAGTTTGTTCGAAGCAAAAACCCTGAAATAATGCCCTCAATCAACAGCTACTTTGCCAATCCCAAATGAACTCCGTAGCCTGAAGTTTTTTTTTTCCATTTTCCTTTTCTTTTTCTTGTTTTTATATGCAAATAAAGCTTATTTTGAGTTGGATTGCATTTTGGTTTGTACTCTTATTGCATTCAGCCTGCAAATAAACCATTGCATCGAAGTTTTTTTTCTTACTTGGCGTTCTTTATGAATGTTGGTTAGTACCAATCCTTGTTAAAATACAGAAAGTATTGTTGAAGTATACGAGGCTCACTAAAATTTAAGCATATGCATAACTACGTTGAGAATAATCAACTCTTTTTAACTAAAATACTTTATGTAAATATATATTAGCAGTCCACTGTACGCATTACCTGTTAGTTTTGTGGCTCAAACGATTTTAGCAGTTATCCGCTCCACGTTTGGCTACACAGCATTTACAATGGACACCTACCCTAAATATGGACCACCAAACTAACTTAAAAGTATACTTTGTTGTTTAGCAACAATCATAAATTCTCTAGCTACAATTTTATTATGGTTGTGCAAGTTGGGTATTATAGTAAGTGCAAACCAATGTGTTTCAGTGAAGAAAACTAGTTTCTAAAGGCTATTTATTGATTAAAAAATAGTTCCGTAGGAAGTTCATATTGAAAAAGAAATTTCAACCGAATATAACTTTGTATACACAAACGAGGGATAATATACATGACTTATTCCAAATTTATCAGCTATTATTACAGTGAATCATTCTGTTAACATGTGTAGTTAAAGCGTTTGGCAGATTCAATGCGGCGAAGGTGCAAAAAGTAACAGTGGGATACAGCGAAGATATGGCGGGATATAGCGGATGACTTTAAAATAGCATATAAAACTCGTACTTAATGTTTTCACAAATATATAAATGGTAATTAACTGAAAAATCAACATTCAATTGAATTATAATTAATAAATAAATAATTTTAAATGAAAACATATGTGAATATACTGTAAATAAACGTAGAATTGTTACATAACATAATTGAATTTAGTAGAATATTAAAGTATTATCATTTCAAAAAATATATTTGAAATTCAATTAAATAAATTAATTTCATAATTTTTATAATGTATAAATGTCATTTTTTAATTCAATTCTTTTAAAGAAGATATAGCGGAAATAGCGAAATATAGCGGGAATAACGAGATATAGCGGAAATTGTGTGGCTTAAAGCAGAAAAGCTATATTCGGGGCTAGATAGAAAAATCGTAACGGTAGAAATCCACTATGAGATATAGCAATGTTATTACGGGGTAATAGCGTGGCATTAACTTCACAGCCGTTGACCCGAAAAATAGATCAACACTCAAATATCAGATGAAAGCATCAGTTCTATCAAAATTGATGTTAAAGCAATAGAAATCCCACAAACCAAACAAATAAAGGTGGAAAAAAGTTAAAAGAACACACGAGATTATTTATAGTGGTTCGACAATTTTTGGCCTATGTCTACTTTATAGTTTGTTATTCGTTGTCTTCTCTCCGAATTAGAAGGAATCATATCAAATCTAACCGCAATCTAGTGGATTTCAGATACATAATGGAGTTTCTAGAGTTTTTGAGAGGTGAAGAACAAGAGTGAAGAAGTCTTCAACAGTAGAGACATCAGATCTGATCATTCTTTAGTTCAGTTTGGTTCGTATTTATAGGGAAACAAGCGCATGAAGTCAGAAGCTTACTTGCACTGGAGCCTAGATGAAGGCTCAATGTTGTACAAGAGAATCAGAGCATCATGACACAATAAGATAAGTCGGTACTGACCTATATAGCTCAGTATTGAGCTATAAAGGGTTGCTACAAATCCAACATCAACTCTTGCTTTACTCTTCTATCTTTTAGTTGAAAGGGTCCAAGCTCTTTTCATCGACTTTTGGTTGATTCCAGTAATCTTTCCTCTATCACTTAAATAACCCTTTTTTCTTGGCTTTCTTCTCATCAAACGTGGAATCAATCGTCCATATTCTAGGATAACCACTTAATCATAAGCTGTAGGAGAAGTAGATAAGAAGTTTGGAGTTTGGAAGGTGATTCGAAGAGGAATTATAAGTCGGTACCGACCTATGTAGCTCAGCACCGAGCTACGTCGTTGGCTCCAATCCATTTGAAATTTCTCATAGGTGTTCTCTATTTCCTATAAGTGTGCTTTTAATTTTTCGAACTGTTTCATCGTTGTTTTGATATTCTAAGTCCAGTTGAAATCTGCTTTAGCTCAAAAGTTGTAACAAGCTGCCTTTTCAACCATTGAAAGTGGGCACTGAATACATCTATGGTATTTCAGTGCCGAACATCCAATTGTCAGAAAGGTAAATTATTAGGGTAAAATAAAAAGAAAAGTACAAAGAACAGGAAAAACAGAATCTCATAGTGGAAACGACAATGTATAATATGATAAAGACAACATAAAATGTCGCCTCAAAATACAAAGTACGCCAGCGTCAAAAACGAACCTTATCAGATGGATAGTTATTGTGACGACCCACAAATTCGTACTCTTTGAACCGACAATAAACCACACATGTCCAACCAAAGAAGCACAGACTGACCGAAAGTCATGAGAAAGAAAAAGAGAAAACAAAACAAAACAGAACAATGTAGAATCTCACATCGCAGCGGAAAACATATAATATCATATCAATGATCTTTACAATATAGAAACTGTATATACATACATCAATTAGAGTTCAACCTATCAATTACTAGTTATCAGCCTGGACAGTTATAATAACCTTCCTTACAATTGCCGATAATATACAACAACTAAGCACCAGATAATAAACAGATACGTGTATACGAAAATGAAGATCTCCAGCTCGCCTATTGAAGCTCCAAAAGCACCAAATCTGAACCTGTAAATATACTCGGTCTGACCTAAGATTGAAAGGGAAGAACGCGTAGATCAATCTGATAAACCTGCGTGAGAAACACACCCAACTGAATTCATTAAATTACCAAAACCTTTTCTTTTCAAAACCAAAGTATCTCGTAAGGCACTCCCACACATAAGACATGTTTTACCTGATGATAACTAAAACCTTTCGTATCAAATCCTGTTATATTATACTAGTGTATAGTATACAAATAATATTAATCATAGCCGAATTGTTACCATTATTAAATTCCAGCATAATAGGCTCTACAAACAAAATGGCAGGCATGTAATGGAGTTTGGATTTCCATACAAATGATCAGGTGAAGGGACCGCCTTCCGGCAGTACATGTCTAGAGGAATGTACCGAGGAACATCACAAAAAAACTCTACCAACACAAGACCGACCTATCTCTATAACTAGATAGTCCCGAATATATCATCCCTCGGTCGTTACCTACCTTTCCGAGGTCCCTCATAGCATACAAACCACATTAATTTACATCCCAAAAGTCATAGTGGGAAACATATATCTAAAAGAGGATGATCATATCCTAATTGGTAATGACCCACATAGCCTTGCCGGATCTATCCTTGTTTCGGTCATTTCTGGTTGATGAGGCCTGAGGTAACGATTACCTTTCACATATCACAAATAACATCACTTTGAATGCCACATTGCAATTTCCATTGACTACTAATTGCCTTAAACAAAAATACAACACTTGAGTTCGTACGTCTCAAGGAGGGTATTAAGCTAAGAGAAGTTGCCTTTTCCACCACCACTGATGTACGTTTGTAAAAACCAATGTACGTAATCATAGAAATGCAATGTCAAACACTCATTCATACAAGTTGTTCAGGAACAGGACAAACCGAAGGAACTTTCCTACCACATCCAATCGAAAAATCCCTAAGATTAGTAGCGAATAGTCCTTGCATTGGATATTTCATAACAAAGAGACCACTGCTACTATATGTTTACCTGGATTTTTACCCCAAACGATTAACAAGCAGTCCTTCACTATGAAAATCCTAAATATCAGTATCACAACCTGCACAATCGAACGCATATATGTTAGTCTGAAATAGTTTTTAGATAAATCTGATCCCGGTCTCTTCGCACCAACAAAGCAAAAGCGTTTCTCAACCTCCCGCAGAAACTAAGTCTTATATACTTATCACGTCTCCAACTTTCAACTTGCTATCCTTCGGCCAAGAAGGAAGCTCGATGGACTGGAGTAATACTCTGCACTACACGAATTAACATCCTCAACACAAATGATAATCCAGCATACACAGATGGTTACTACTAATTGTACGACTAAATAGTTCCCACATCAAGTCGAGGAACTAAAATGACCAAATTTGATAGTCGGTTATTTAACTACCAAAGCAACAAACAAATATCTAACACCATAAGCAATCGCTAGGCCATTTTAATTAATCTTTTATTAATTAAATCACTTCTCAAATATCCACTTCAAATTATCTTCTAAAAGATATAATCTCAAAACCATTCCAACATTTCAATATTGGAAAACATTTCCATATACTTATTTAATACCACAAATCAATTTATTTTTAACACTTAGAAAATATTACATATTCTTAAATCATATTAAGTATATACTTTATTCTTTAAGGAAAACATTCTCTTAAACATACTTATTTGGATCAACACGAATGTTGTGTAAGATATCGTTACGATAATCCAAAATCATCAGTATAGAGATTCGATAATTAGATAGATATATAAATCTCATATACTATACGAAACATCTCCTTTCGACAATCATTTACTATAACAATGGTGTTATAGTCCATGCTTTCCTTACTTCTCGAAAACGTCTATTTCAACAATGAATGTTAAAATCTATGTATTCGATGCTCACACCTTTTAATCCATCTTCAAACCATTTAACTCCATTTAAAAATCACTTTTCAAAACATTTATTTAATTTAAAAGATTATTCACCATCCAAAATCGTGAATATAATCCCTACCCGAATTCATTTCTATTACACATTTAAGTTAAAGTATTATCCATAGCCAGAATCGTGAATATAATCCCTTTAAAAAACTTTCATATTTAACTTATCAAATAAGTTGATTTCAGATTTATAAAACAATGTTTATAAATTCACATTTCTGTTTCATAGAAACTTCCATATATATAAATTCCTTTATTAACAAATTCCATTTATCTATCATTTATATTTCAAAATCCAATTATAATTAGATTTACTTATCAATTTCTTATTTATAAATTCATTCTTTTATATCTTCATCAATTCATAAATCTTATTCACTTATAAGATACATTTATAACTTTATTTAAAACATTTATAAAACTCCTTTATAATTTCATTATTTTGATTTATAAATATGAATTTATAAATCTTATATATAACCCGTTTATAATAAATTCAAAAATATCACCTTAACTTAATTTATAAAATAGTTAACTCCATATTTCAAAAATCACATTTTGGTATATTTCACAAATATCATGACTTTTATAACATAAAAATTATAACTTTTTATTTATTAAAATAAATTATATCCTTAACAATTCAAAAATATATATTTTCAAAATCACTTTGAAATCCTTTTCAATTTGAAATCATAACTTTAATATTTTTAAAATTCTAAAATATGACTCAATGCTATAACAACACTAAATAAGGTGATTCACGTCAATCACAGCATCCAAACCTCATATATCACATGATAACATCATATATATCAATATTTGTAAATAAAAGTCAATACTTGTGAGGAATCCAGTTGGATCCCCCAAACTGTCGCCTGCAAATATACATATGAGAAAATATGTACAATGTCCTCTTCGAGGCAGATGCACATACAAAGGGTCATCCGCTCATACATATGAACGTGTAGGGTCTCATCTGCTCCAATAGGCAGGAATATATCCAAACCAATCAATATATATATATATATATATATATATATATATATATATATATATATATATATATAAAATCACCCAAACCATCATCAATCAGCACGAAATAAATTTATTCTCACTTGTATAAAAACATAAGCGAGTCAGAAAGGGTGAGTTGTACTCACTTTGAATCCAATAGTCGTTGCAGCGTTTTATTCCGAATAAAATTAAACGCGCATTTAATTTTATCCAAAATTTTCACTAGCTCTAATCAACTCCACACCAGCTCTAATCAACTACACACCAGCTCTAAAATGTAATGCTCGATAATATGGACCAAACGCAACTTGTTTCGTCAAATTCCGACCTCGTATGAAGTAGTTACAGCATTTTAAAGATTATACGAATTTATATATAATTAATTTACAAATATTATGTATTTTTAAACCTCAAATTATTCATAGCCGTTTGTTTTGAATAGGGTAAATCATAGCCGTATCCTCCCTTCTTCCATGCGAATTTTGCTTCCAGGTTTCGACCGAGCGTATGAACCCATAGCCGCCGTTGTTAAATCAATAACCCCGCCTCCCATCGATGACCAAAACACGATCGACCACCACCATTACGTGCTCCTCACTCCCCCTCACCAATGCCCTGAATCTCATTGAACTCAGCCCTACCATTGCATTGAAACTATGGATAAACGCCGGCTGTTCAAGGCCATTTCGCCGTCAATCTACTGCGCCGTTAACGATCTAACCATTGGATTGGTAGATCTCGACGCTCTCTACAACTTTCGTTTATGAAGTTTCCCATATATTTCGATGGATTTGGAGATATTGGAGGAAAACGATCGGAGATCTCTGGCCGTCTATTTCAAAGCGGCGGCTAGGGTTTTAAAACTAGGGTTTTGAGTTGCAAATGTGAAATGTTGTGGCCTTATGTAGAGAATTTTGGCGCACTATGCATCCAAAAAAATTTGAACTCCAAATGAAGCGTGCCGCCTAGCGTTTATAATGTTTTACCCCCATACCGAACATAATGGAATATATATCAGAAGCCAATTCCATCATATTTGAAAGATAGGTTTTTGAATCGATTTAATTTAATTAAAATTTACATAAACAAATATCTAGACGTTTCAGCTTCGTACGACCAAACCGTAAGTGCAATTGGTATGAAATTTGAAGTCCTGCTACAATTAACATTATAGATCTAATGAAACTAGTTTCGTCAAAATCCGATACCATGTCAAAAATGAATATTTTTACACGTTAACTAAATGCTAAAATATTGAATTTCTGTAAATTAAATTTTAAATCAATTTCAAAAGTTCTCTAACATCATTCTTATTCAAATAGAATTTAATTCAACTTCGTAAATCATTTTCATTCATAAATTCAAGTACCAATTATTTTCACAATTTCAAATAATAAATTAACAATTAAACCATCTAATTAAATCACTATATTTGAAATATAAGTTATTCAACTTATAAAATTAACTTGTGAACGTTTAAAATCTATTAAATATCCGAATTTTGAATGACTGAAATTATGGGTCGTTACAGTTATAAAGTCCCGACCTTACAATGTTGATAGTTGTACAATATAATATAGCAAAAAATAAAACAATATTAGTGAACATCCAGCTCTTCTCCAAGAACTTCATATCACCAAAGCCAACCTGGAAAAATACACGGTCTAACCCAAGCACTATAAGAAAGTAACACATGGGTCCGTTTGTTGAATATGCGAGTATATGATTTTTGTTTGATGATAATAAACATATATATATATATATTCATTTAAATGTATTTATTAATGTAGTATTTTATTTTCATAGATTAAATAAATATTTGCTGAATAAAGTAAATAACACAGAGTTTAAATTCAAACAGATATTTTATTCAAACAAATATTTATTACAATTTTGAATAGTACATATTTGAGCTCTCACTATATATATATATAATTTGCAATTACAACACATTTCCATTTACAAATACACCTCACTACATAACGCTCATTCACTCGTATTTATCTTTAACTTCATTCTAGATTGAATCCAGCATCTGAGCAATCTACAAAGATAAACACTGACGCAGTAAAATTGAAAAGGAAATATTTTTGCAGTATAAAATAAAATGTTCATTTTGAAAATAATATTTGCCTCAGTTATTTGAGTTGTTCGTCATCATTTAATTTTGAATTCATCATACACGAACAACTTGTCACATGCACAGTGTATCACTGTATATGCCATAAGGCCGTGCCACCGATATATACAGGGACAGATGAGCACAAGTCAAACTCAAATGAAAAGTCGGGTTCAACTCAAGTGCAATACAAATAAAGTCACAACACGAGCACAAGGTCAAACCCGAGCTCTAAGCTGGATTCAACTCAGGTGCAATCAAAATGTACAAACTCAAGAATGATTGAAACTGCAATATAGCTTCAAATGAAAACAATGTACACAGTGAAGCATGCGTATAGTAGCAGCAAGCATATGAAAAACAACAATGAAATCAATATCGAACCAGTTCAAATGCCAAAGTGAAGCCACCAGACTTCAAGTCTAACAGACAGTGGCTCAACATCAATATGCAAGAAACCAAGCAGACAACACAAGTGGTGCACATGTCAACAATCAATGATGAAGCAATGCAATAAAAACCAAACAGTGCACACTGTAGATACAAGGCAACAGTAGTGAACATGCATATGACTCGAGACCACAATGCAGACAACAGGGTTTAGTTTAATATGGTTGCTGTGAAGACTACAAGTACAAATGCATCAAATGCATATATGTACAACATGAATCAAAGGCGAACCAGACCCACAGCTAATAAGAACAAACTGAATACAAATGCTCAAAGACACAAATCACAGTGCACAGTCACAATGAAGACTGCATGATGATATCCGACAGGGAAATAAATACAAAGCAATATCAATACAACAATGATGAACCACTGACTCCAGTGAACAACAAGTAGAATCAAGACTCGAGCAAAACAGAGATGATCATGCCACCAGATTATATGAATATCAAATAACTATCAAATGAAGATTCGAGTCACCGTGCGGACCATATTCAAGTACATCGAACCAGCAAGCTGTGCATATGTAAACAAAACCAAGTTAAATACAGTGAAACTCAAATATGCATATATGGGTAAACAAGTTTAGAACAATGTGACAGCAGTGCAGTGAAACCAGAAACAACTACAAGCAACATGAAACTGATTATATACGTACATGAGCATATATGTATATATACATATGCAGGATGCAAGTTCGAAGAAAGACAGAGGAGATTTCAAACTGTAGCTCAAAGTAAAACCAAAGTCAAAGACATATTGGCCGAAGCAATACACAAAGCAAACGCAAAGTCGAAGTCAGGTGAAAATGAACAAATTAATGTCAAGCCAGAAAATCATCATAGCTTCAACTGGCCGAAGTCATGAAACAGCAGCTACATGAAGACCAACAACAAGTGGATATGACCATCAAGCCACAAGTCAATCAAGTTTATCAACAAATTCAAAGTACAAAAAATTCACGTAGCAGTTTTCACAAAGTCAACACGATCAAGTCAAAGCCAGAGTCAAGTAGGTCTTACGTTTTAAAACAGAGTTCAAATGCCAGAAATTCACAACTGTAACGACCAAGGAAAGATCAGACAGTTCAGAATCGAAGCCGTGGCAATCAAGGAACCGAGCTAGTTCAAAATCAAAACCGTATTAATCAAGTAAACGAAATTATTCGATATGAACAAGTCAGAAATCATCACCAGCATCGAAAAAAAATCGAACGGCCGGAACAAAGAAATTGACGAACTCAAACAAATACATATGAATGAAATTATAGGGGATTAAACCCTATCATCATCGGCCGTAAATGCATCGAGTTCAAGCAAGCAAATTAGAAAAAAAAGACATAAATTACATACCAAAGTCAAGATCGAACTCGATCGAGAAGCAGCTAAGTGCGAATCAAGGAGACGGTCAATCAACAGAGCTAGAAATGCATAATCAAATATTTGATCGGTCAATTTGAAGTCGGCCGCTTCTAATTTCCCACAAAGCCCTAATTTGGAACGACGAAGAATAAACACGAGGCCGCCATTGTTTTTTGAGCAAACCAGGCTAACATATTATAAAAGAAAAAGAAAGAGGATTTCTTATTTAATTTTGGGCCGGCTATTTACTTAGGGCTTGTGTATTTTAAAAATTAGGGGTTTGTTTATAATTGTGTTTAAAATCTGTATTTTTCCTTTTTAAAATCTTGTAATTTCTAGTCGTGTGACTTTTGTACGAACTGCGGTGGTGTATTTCGAGAATTCGCAACTCAGTGGCTGAGTTGTGGCAGGGTTTTGAGCGTAAAGTTAAGGCTAGTCGATAGCGGGTGTCGTGAGTTTATGTGTGTAAGAGTCTGACTGCTTAATTTCTAATAGAAACCTTGGGGGCAGCACGTAGGCAGGGTTTTGCTGAAGCTGGGTAAATTCGGTGTCGTTCTATTTCTGCATTTATTATTATGCTATTATCTGTGCTGCTATTATTTTGATATATTGTGTTGAGATTATTTTATATAAACTTTCGCAATAAATATATATAAATAATAACATCACCCTATTCACCCCCTTCTAGGGTGAAATCTATCCTACAAGTGGTACCAGAGCTAGGAACAAAAGCCATTTTTGTCTTGAAATTTTTGATTTTTCAAAGGCCAACTTTTTTACAAATTTGAATTTTTAAAATGGCTACTTTTGCTGAGGGTCGGTCTAGTATTATCCCTCCTATTTTTGATGGAACTGATTTTTTAAATTAGAAATTGAAAATGGAATTTTATTTAAAATCTGTTATTATTAAATGTTGGGATATTATTGAAAACGGGTGTGATATAACAGACGCGAAAATTTTCTCGATTAATGCTCTTGCTATGCATATATTATATTCTCATATTAATCAAGATAATTTTAACTTTACCTCTCATTGTGAAAATGCACATGAAATTTGGAATGCTTTTGATGCAATATATGGTGCAAAAGTTAACAACAATGAGAAATCATCCTCAATCGACTCAGTTAAAGAAATGAGCTTAATATGACTGGTAAAAAGCAATGGTGATAAGGATGATGATGAAGCAGCTGAGCTGGCGCTACTAATAAAGAGATTCATAAAGTGGAACCACAAATACGGAAATCCAGCTCCAAATCAATAATTGAAAAGCAGAACAATCAAAGCACTAGACAATTCATAAGAACATGGGATCATTTGTCACAAGTGCAACAAACCCGGTCATATCAAGCCCAATTATCCTCGAATTCAACATGGCCAAGAAAATAAATTAAAAAGGAGAAATTCTACAGCCACGTGGAATAAAAGCGGTAATAATTATAAAAGCAACAGCAGTGAGAGTAAGAAAGTAGATCTGTGCCTTCGAGGTGATATAACTGATAGCGATGATGATGAGCCAAGCGAGGTATCAAAACTTACTCATTCAGAATTACTCATGTATTTCTACAAAGTAGATGGTTGTTTCAAATGACTTAGGGGGAAATACGCTAAACTTGAATCACAAAGGGATACTTTGATAGATTTAAATAAACAGCTTGATAAATTGGTTAAAAATTATCAAAGCAAAATCCCTAAGTGTGACAAGTGTCCAGTATTCGAAGAAGAGATTAAAAAACCAGAAATCAAAATTTAATCGCTTGAAAATGAAATTCTGATTTTGAAAGAGAGTGAAAATTCTTGGAGAGAGGATTCTATTAAAAAGTGCACTCAATTGTTGAACAAAAATGAATCTCTCAAAACACAAGTCCAACAATTTTCTACTACTTTAAGAAAATTTTCCAAAAAATCATTGAATATGCTATTAGGAAAACAAACCGTTAATACAGTTAGACAAGGACTTGAATATAATCAATCTGAAAATGTTAGAAATGAAATTAATCAAGTCAATTCAATGTGCACAATTTGTAGAAAATTTGGACACAATCAAAATATTTGTTGGTATAGACCCAAACACGTAAAAACCATTCCAATTTGGGTTCAAAAAGGCACAAATATAAAATCTTTGAAAGTCAAACACATTTGGGTGCCAAAAGGAACGTATATAAATAGTTATGGGTCTCCACAAAATTATTTGTCAAAATATTTTGCCACTAACAATCATGGACCTATAAAAACAAATAGGTCACAAAAATCTTTTATTGTGTAGGTGTGGTGGCGGGCTAAGGAACTACAATAGTGTTACTTGGATTCTGGCCGTTCCAAGCACACAACGGGCAACAAAGCAAAGTTCCTTAGCCTAGTATAACGGTGACAGAATCACAATGGGAAACAACGAAAAATTATCGTAAAGGTAAAACAGGTAATAGTATATTTTGAACGATATATTAAATGTGATAACCTGCACCATAATCAGAATTAAATCATCTAGTAATGTAATAATGAAATGAATGTTGATAATGATTCTGATTTTTTTTCAAAATTATTGGCCAATTGTATTCTTGTGCCAAGAACACTATAAAAATCTCTAGAGTCTTTGAACTACTTCATACATATTAGTTTGGATTAATAATAGTGTTTTATTGGCTGATGATAATACATATGGTTATTTTACGGCTGAATCTATATTCATGGTTTTTGATTATTTACACGGCTTCAATTCAAATTCAAGAGAATTTCATTTAAAAAGTTGTTAAAAATGATTTTGAGATATTTTGTTGCACAACTCATGATCTAGTTTGTAACATTCAACTAATAATAAGTTTAAGTAAAAAGAAAAATTCACATGCAGAATACACTGGTAATCTAGTTGATAGAAAAATTACTAGTGGAACATGATTTATGATGAGACATTTAGTAACTGCATCGTTTTTTCAAAGAAAATATCTGCATATTTTTCACTTCAAATAATTTACAAATTGCAGACTTTTTTTAAAACCCCTTCTAGAAAATCATTTTTGGCCTTGTTTTAGATTCGTCATTTTGGAAAATTTGGTTTTATAATTATTGGATTTGATTTTAAATTATTACATTGACTAATCTGACTCCCTGCTAATTATCGAAAAGATAAATAGTGATTGAAAAAGTGACGAGTGTTGATATTAATCATATATTATAACTTGAGACAGTATAATTAGTAAATTTCTTTAGAAATTTAAACAAGAGTTGCAAACACTTTTTGATGGTAAAAATTCCATTATCATTTCTATTTCTATCATATTCCGTCGACCATCACTCATCATAATACAATATAGTATGTCAACATGTGGTGATTGAAACATGAATCATTCATTTTTCATTTTATATTTTTTTTAAAAATAAAAAAAATAAAATAATAATAAGAAAAACAATGTATTCACTCTCATTTAAAAGTTCTCACGGTTATGCATGGGTGAATTACTTAGAATTTTTGATTATGTGCTTCCGTGCTCATTTAAAAGTCCTTACGGTTATGTATGCATGGAACACATATCAGAAAAATTGATTATTAAATAGACAAGTTGATTCTAATCCTATTTAAAAGTCCTCACGGTTATGCATGGTTAGAAGATACTTGAATTTATTTTTTTAAAATAAAATTGGAATACTATTAATCTCATTTAAAAGTCCAAAGGGTTATGCATGGTTAGTAGATATTCAAATTCCTGATATAAATATACCACAAATAGGCACAACTATATGGTTTTATATGATGACATTATTCCTATCATTCTAAAGTGGAATATGCTTCAAACAGAGTATTTATGATTTTTGTTTGATTTTTTTATTCAAATTTAATATTTATATTTTATTGAGTTTTAGTGTTGTATTAATGTCTATCACTTTATCTCTATTTTTCTAACACTATTACTCTTTTGCTGATAACAAAAGGGGGAGAGAAAAGTTAAGATTTTGACAAATAAAGGTCAAATATTTTCTATTTGCATCTAGGCTTATTTGCATATTTTTATTTACATGCATATATGAAGGGGGAGCTTTGTGTAGAGAGGAAGCATTCAAATAGGGGGAGCAAATTGAATGATCAAATACATTTAACAAATTAAAAATCTTAAGTATATGTTTGTTATCATCAAAAGGGGGAGATTGTTGAATATGCGAGTATATGATTTTTGTATGATGATAATAAACATATATATATATATATATATATATATATATTCATTTAAATGTATTTGTTAATGTACTATTTTATTTTCATAGATTAAATAAATATTTGCTGAATAAAATAAATAACACAGAGTTTAAATTCAAATAGATATTTTATTCAAAAAAATATTTATTACAATTTTGAATAGTACAAATTTGAGCTCTCACTATACATATACAATTTGCAATTACAACACATTTCCATTTACAAATACACCTCACTACATATCGCTCATTCACTCATATTTATCTTTAATTCCAAATTGAATCCAACATCTGAGTAATCTGCAAAAATAAACACTAGCGTAGTAAAATTGAAAAGGAAATACTTTTGCAGTATAAAATAAAATGTGCATTTTTGAAAATTATATTTGCCTAAGTTATTTGAGTTGTTCGTCATCATTCAATTTTGAATTCATCATACACGAACAACTTGTGACATGCACAGTGTATCACTGTACATGCCACAAGGCCATGCATACCGATATATGCACTTGATAAAATTGCAGGGACAGGTGAGCACGGGTCAAACCCAAATGACAAGCCGGGTTCAACTCAAGTGCAATACGAATAAAGTCACAACACGAGCACAAGGTCAAACCGGAGCTCCAAGCTGGATTCAGCTCAGGTGCAATCAAAATGTACAAACTCAAGAATGAATGAAACTACAATATAGCTTCAAAAGAAAACAATGTACACAGTGAAGCATGTGCATAGCAGCAACAAGCATATGAGAAACAACAATGAAATCAATATCGAACCAGTTCAAATGCCAAAGTGAAGCCACCAGACTTCAAGTCTAACAGGTAATGGCTCAACGTCAATATGCAAGAAACCAAGCAGACTACACAAGTGGCGCACATGTCAACAATCAATGATGATGCAATGCAATATGAACCAAACAGTGCACACTGCAGATACAAGGCAACAGTAGTGAACATGCATATGACTCTAGACCACAATGCAAACAACAGGGTTTAGTTCAATATGGTTACAGTGAAGACTACAAGTACAAATGCATCAAATTCATATATGTACAGCATGAATCAAAGGCGAACCAAACCCACAGCTAACAAGAACAAAAATGAATACAAAGGCTCAAAGACACAAATCACAGTGCATAGTCACAAAAGACTGCATGATGGTATCTGACAGGGAAATGAATACAAAGCAATATCAATACAACAGTAATGAACCACTGACTCCAGTGAACAACAAGTAGAATCAAGACTCGAGCAAAACAGAGATGATCATGACACCAGATTATATGAATATCAAACAACTATCAAATGAAGACTCGAGTCACAATGCAGACCATATTCAAGTACATCGAACCAGCAAGCCATGCATATGTAAACAAAACGAAGTTAAACACAGTGAAACTCAAATGTGCATATATGGATAAACAAGTTTAAAACAATGTGATAGCAATGCAGTGAAACCAGAAACAACTACAAGCAACATGAAAATGATTATATACATACGTGAGCATATATGTATACATACTTGTGCAAGATACAAGTTCGAACAAAGATAGAGAAGATTTCAAACTGTAGCTCAAAGTAAAACCAAAGTCAGAGACATAATGGCTGAAGCCAATACACAAAGCAAATGCAAAGTCGAAGTAAGGTGAAAATGAACAAATTAAAGTCAAGCCAGAAAATCATCACTGCTTCAACTGGCAAAAGTCATGAAACAACAGCTACATAAAGACCAACAGCAAGTGGATATGACCATCAAGCCACAAGTCAATCAAGTTTATCAACAAATTCAAAGTACCAAAAATTCACGTAGTAGTTTTCACAAAGTCAACACGATCAAGTCAAGTAGGTCTTACAAGTTTTAAACAGAGTTCAAATGCCAGAAATTCACAACCGTAACGACCAAGGGAAGATCGAACAGTTCAGAATCGAAGCCATGGAAATCAAGGAATCGAGCGAGTTCAAAATCAAAACCTTATTAATCAAGTAAACGAAATTATTCGATATGAACAAGTCATAAATCATCACCAGCATTGAAACAAAATCGAACGGCCGGAACAAAAAATTGACAAACTCAAACAAATACATACGAATGAAATTGTAGGGGATTAAACCCTATATAAACCCTATCATCATCGGCCGTAAATGCATCGAGTTCAAGCAAGCAAATCAGAAAAAGAAAAAGACATAAATCACATACCAAAGTTAAGATCGAACTCGATCGAGAAGAAGCCAAGTGCGAATCAAGGAGACAGTCAATCAACAGAGCTAGCAACGTATAATCAAATATTTGATCGATCAATTTGAAGTCGACGGCTTCTAATTTCCCATAAAGCCCTAATTTGGAACGACGAAGAATAGGCATGAGGCCGCCATTGTTTTTGGAGAAAACTAGGCCGACATATTATAAAAGAAAAAGAAAGAGGATTTCTTATTTAATTTTGGGCCGGCTATTTACTTAGGGCTTGTGTATTTTAAAAATTAGGGGTTTGTTTATAATTGTGTTTAAAATCTGTATTTTTTCTATTCAAACTCTTGTAATTTCTAGTCGTGTGACTAGGGTACGAACTGCGCTGGCGTACTTCGAGAATTCGCAACTCAGTGGCTGAGTTGTGGCAGAGTTTTGAGCGTAGAGTTAAGGCTAGTCGATAGCGGGTGTCGCGAGTTTACGCGTGTAAGCGTCTGACTGCTTAATTTCTAGTAGAAATCATGGGGTAGCATGTAGGCAGGGTTTTGCCGAAGCTGGGTAAATTTCGTGTCGTTCTATTTCTGCATTTATTATTCTGCTATTATCTGTGCTGCTATTATTTTGATATATTGCGTTGAGATTATTTAATATAAACTTCCGCAATAAAATTTTTATAAATAATAGCATCATCCTATTCACCCCCTCTAGGCTGAAATCGATCCTACACCATTGGAAAACCAACGTTCGAAAACTCAAGTAATATGATGAACATATGAAAATTTTGCGAGACCATGCCGCCAAATGCAGAATGAGTTTTTATCTCACAAGAACAGCATCCATACAGGAAAAAGTGAAAATAGACAATATGAAATAAATCCAAATATAAAGGATGGGTTCTGGTATGAACAAATCCCATACTTAAGGAATGACCATAAATAATATCAAAATCCAAACATAAAAGAATGAAAATAATCTGAAGAAAATACGAACTAGAAAAAATGGACAAACAAGGTAAAAGTCCAAAACTTGAAAGGACACAAATAATTAAGCATTGAGAAGAGCATAAGGCATTTCTCAAAGTAATTAAGAAAACAATTCAATGATTTGAATTAAACAAGGAAAAAAAGGAGTTTTCCACTAATGAATAGGGTGTGCACCCCCTTACCAAAGTATACCCTTATAGATATACTTGAGAACTCCGATGGCTCTTGAAACCCCCAAGCCAGACCCAACCAACTTTTACAAAGAATCTGAGTTTTTCACAACTCAATGCGCACAACCGAATCCAATCTATAGTGGGTGTGAAGATACCCTAATTGAAGCGACCCTACATAGCTTGTGTGACGACCCGGCCTTCTACGCCCAGAAAACCATTTCGTCTTGAAGAAAGAAAGAGGTGAGAAAATAGAAAAGATAGAGAAGAAAGAACTACAACATCAGAATCTCACAGCGGAACGAATAAATTATAATAATCACATAAGTATTTACATAATATACAACATCAATCAGAGTAATACAGATTATACATCACATACTAGACAGTTATAAACACCTGTCTAGTTATACAACTCAATACACGAAACAACACAGAGATATCATCACAGCGGAACTATATATATATCTTCAACGCTGAAGCCACCTGCTCCATTGCTCCTCCAGAATTCGTCAAAGTTAACCTGAATCCCTTGGCTACCCGTAAAAATTTGGGTACCCGAGAGTTTATGAAAAACAAAAATAAACTTCGGGTCAGACATGGGTCTGGTATGAGTAACAGGTTAAAGTTGCTTAAATTTTGAAAATCCTTTGAAAACAAAAGGTATCACGTAAGACTCCCCACAAATAAACATGGGAAAGTTTTTACCTTACGCTAACCAAAACATTTGATAGGAAATTCTATGATATTATAATAGGTCTAGGGTTTTCAAGTAAATAGAAAATAGCCGAAATTGTTACATTCATTAAATTCTAGCTACTAGCCACAAAAGTGGGTAATACAATCAAAACCGTTGGCACTTATTGGATTGTGGATTCCATACAATGGCAGGGCTACTGGGGTACCGCCTGTCACAGTACGTGGCCTAGATCAACGTACCGAGGATCACTCCCGACCCCCCGCAACACAAGGCCGAAACCATTCCTTACTGAATAGTCCCGAACAAGATAAACCCCGCAGTTGTTTGCAACCAACTGCCCACACAGCCGAAAATAAGGGACATCTAGACAGGGGAATATCCTTGTCCTACTTGGGCATGACCCACCTAACCTTGCTGCATCTCCCCTGTTTTAGCCATTCCCGGTTGACGAGGCTTGAGGTTACGATTACCTTTATAGAACATATTTCTTAGAATGCTCATCGCCCGCCTGACGATGTGTTGAAAGCATTCAATCCATTCAAGTTCGTTCCGGGTTCGAACGAAACCGAAGGCATTATCTCGTTACACTCATTTTGGAATCACCCTCAGAGTTAACGACAATAACCCTTGCACTCTGAATCTTCATCTTCACTTCAGATTCACGACCTATTGTTAATTTGGAATCGATGTGGTTTTCGGATGTTCCAAATGTGGAAAACCGATCCCGGTCTCATCGAAATCCAAAACGTGTCTTTTAAGGCCAAGTTGTCTATTTAGTCTTAACAGTTTAATTCAATATAATTCAATATACACACAGATGGATAATTCATAATATCATAATAGATAATCACAGATAATCTCATAAACAGATAATCAATATTACCATCCAAACAGATAATTAAATATTATCATATTTAAACCAACCATCCATATCAGATAGATATTATTCATGTCAGAACTAAATTCACAATCATCAAATGAAATATCCATATCATTCATAAGCAATGATTTATAATCATACCATTTGTAATTAATTTAAAATGAATTAAATTAACTACTTCTATATCTAATTAATTTAAAGAGAATTAAATTAATTACTCCTTCTATAAATCCTGCTTATACAACCATTAATTAATTATAAATCAAATTAATTAACCATCCTCTAAATATTCATCTTGATTAAAAACCTTTGATTAATCATTCACTAATTACAATAGGTAATTAGACTTTAATTAATTTTACAAATTATCCTAAATCATTTATAGTAATTAACATTTAATTACTTCATTTATTAATTAAATATAATTAATTATATTTATTGTTAATTAATTACATAAATTAATCACCACATTATTAATTATTTCTTAATTAACCATTCTTAATGTAACGACCCGCAATTTTGGACTATTCGCATCCGCACATGTCGGACTTGAATAATTCAAAATACCGAATTGTTAATTTAAATTTGGCAAAACTCAGATATACAGTAGATAAATAATCACAGAATCACAGACACAGAGTAATAATATGCAGCGGAAGTAAAAGAGATAGTAGTTCATGAAGCTACTATATAAATATATAAGATACATCAGAGTTTACAACAGAAGAGAAACACGATACATCAAATACAAATCAGAATACATCACTGGAATCATCGAATACTGAAAGCGGAATAGATGGATGGATCTTCAAGCAAAGCTCCAACTCCAAAGATGAGCCTCGAAAGCTGGTACTCTCAATCTGACCCGAGCGTAAAGCAAAACACAAAACACTCGAGTCAGGATTAATATTCTCATATCAATAAATCCAACTCAAGTGAAATAGCAATCGATATACAAGTAACTCAAAGGGTGTTGGAATCACCATCCTCTAAGGATCCGTTAAACTATCTACTATGTAGTAGTGTACGCTAAATAGATAATGTCTATTAGTAATATAAAGTATCAAAATAGTGTTAAGGCGTTACCATTATCCCCCTTAACACATTTTATAAATGTCATAGTCTATACAGCACTGTAAACTCCACCGTAAACTGGTGGGCTATCAGGGAGTACTCCATAGGTATAACACAAAACAATTTCGTAGTGGTCGCGTATATAGGGATACAAGTATGACAAGGCACATGAGGCAATACCCAAGGTAGTGAAACTACCGTTCGCCTGATCTGGACTGGTGAGAACGCATCGCCGCAGCGATCGCAACACCGCGAAACAACACTCCTGAAATTTCGAGGGTGCACCAATCAATCACAAGTAATGAGTAATAGTTACGAAGAAGTGTGTTCGCTCGAGGTGGCTAACCCCATTTGGCCCGGCACGGCTCCTGATTTTAGTCATTTCCAATTTGACACAAGTGTCAAGGCTATCCATTATCGTTCTCTTTCTTCAGTCATCACGTACATCATTCCAACCACTTCATTCTGGATCATCACTCCACGTATAGTTATTAAAGTGGTTTTCGGTTTAGATAGAGAGTATACCCATAACCGATTCCGGTCTCTTTAATAACTTTCGTAATTATTACACCGATTGGTCGTTTAATATATTTCAAACCAAATCAATTTCAATTAGAATTCGTAAACCATCATTTCGTTTATCTTTCTAAATCAATTTCCAAAATTTACGTTCAAACTTCCAAATAACCATTTCAAAATCTTATAATTCGATTTCAACTTTTATTTAAACAATTCAAATATTGATTCGAGTTCGTATATAAGTTTCATTCCGGAATCATTTAAAATGGTTAAATTTTCATTCAAATCAACTTAAATTTATTTATCGATTTCGTTCAATATTTATTAAGTAAATTTGTCAATCAAAACAACTTCTATTTAAATTTCAATCAATTACTTACGTTCAACTACATTATATCAAACTTCAAATTGAAATAAACTAAATTCGTCAAATCAATTCTTTAAATTACAAGTCTTACATTTATTTCAATAAATCACATTTTATTTCTTGTTAAAGAAATTCAATTTCACTTATTTACTTACTTAAATAATTTCCAAAACTTAATTAACAAAGAAACTCAATTTCAATTATTTACGAAGTTCCAAGTTCACTTATTCAAAGGTTCAATTTCTCTTATCAAAGAATTCAATCTTTATTCAATTATCAAATAATTCAATCTTATTCAATTATTAAATAATTTCAAACTTAATTATTAATAGATTCAAAACTTAATAATTTCAACTTAATTATAAATTCAAACTCAATTATTAAATCATTTCAAAACTTAATAATTTCAACTTAATTATAATTCCAAACTTAATTATAATTTCAAATTTAATTATTAAATGTTTCAAACTTAATAATTTCAAAACTCAATTATTACTTATTCCAAATTATTTATTAATAATTCCAAATTTAATTATTAAACAATCAAATTTCAAACAACGTTCTTTCATCAATTACTACGTTAATATTTGCTTCAGATTTCAATCTTAACATTTCCTCTCAAAAATTCAAATTCCGACTTCATTTCAAAACTTATTCTTTGTTCGAATAAAATCATTATTTTATTTTTAAATCAAATTATTGACCAATCGGATTTTATTTAATTCTCTATCCTAGGTCAAGTTCCTTTGGGTATTTATCATTTCAACCCGATTCCAATTCAATTCAAAAGTCAAAGCATAGCAAAGGGAACTTGCAGTGTGATAACAGGGATGGTGTCAAAGTAAATAAACAAGCAATAACAACAATCAATAACAATTCAATAATCAGTTCAAATAATCCCGAAGTAATCGTATTAATTCGCATTGTTATTTGTGCGAATTAATATAATTATTCCTAGAATCTACACTATCATTTCATGTAGATTAAAGATTATTACATTACGGTTTTTCACTTGTCATTCAATTCAAATCTCAATTTTAATACTACAACAATTTATCCAATATACATTCAAAGGTTCTAAGTATAATTTATCAAATTCTACGTGTCAATTAACTCAACGATTAGAAGGGGTCATATTATTCAAATTTACTAATCAAATTCAACACATATGTCGATTCACATTTTTTTTTAAACTATCCTATGACAAATTCAATTGCATAACATTTATCACGTTATACATTACAATTTAACATCCAATATAAACAACAAACAATCAAACGATTATCAACCAAACTGTATTATCATCGCATAAATAATTAACAGATAATGGTGTCAGATGTCATAGGTTAACAGATACAGGTAATAGCATATATAACAGTGTAAATAACTAACAACTGGTATTTCAATTTGTCGTTTCAATTGCAATCGAATTTAATAAATAAAAGAATATTAATCGTGAGTGATTGCTCACCTTTCGAGGCTAGATATGATTCGACAAATGGAAATGAGCTACGAATCCAAGCACAAATTTGCAAAGCAAAGGCAGGATTTGCACGATTTCGATGAACAGGGCTGGTAACAAGGAATTGATGAATTAAATCAGAATTTGACGAGATCAAATCCAAAACAGTCTTGATACAATACTGAAAATAATATCCATATTATATACATATGTTTACAGAAAAATAAACTTTAGAAACATATACTTAAAATAAAATCTATGCATAAAATTTCTAAACAACATATTTAAAATAACATTTTATATCAAAAATCTTATATAAATTACATTTTTTTTCAAACTACATATATATTATAGTATATGTACGTAGAACTTATATACGACATATATATAAATTTACTATTATGAACAAATATATAGAATCGCTGAAATACAACCGATGTATAATGTAAAAAAAAAAATTCAACAAATTTGCCGATCAAACAAAATAAAACAACTATATAAATATACCCATATTTATGAACTAAAACCAATATTATAACATGTATATATAAACAACAAGCAATTGCAAAATCAAATACTTATAAGCAATGTTATGCGACAGTTTTTATTTTATTTTATAATACTACTTCTTTTAAAATCTAGTAATTTTTAACATTCTGTAGTACATTTTTTTTTTAACTCGAAGCACACGCATACATACGTGTTCATATATAAACTACTTTACTATAATATGTATAATACTTTATAAAACACTGTTGTCCCATAGCTGAAATAGATACATGTAGCAACAGAAAACAAACAAATGAAATTTGTACGTAGCTTATAAACTATAAATTAAAATCCAATAGTACATACTATATATATGAACTAACAAAACTTATGAAGACCATACTCCTATCAGTTCAAGTGAGATATATATATATATATATATATATATATATATATACTAAATATATATATGCAAACAGATTTAACTTAGTATATAGGTACAACAACTTACAACAGCAACAAATACAACTTCCGTGTGAAAACGTATAGTCTGACATTATATAATATAATATACGAGATGTAATATAATAACATAGGATAGTATAATAAAATATATATACCGCTAGAAAATTTACACTGAGTTTGTATCAAGCGTGTGAAAGCATTCAACAGCCTAGTATAATATCATAATATAGGACATCGCTTACCTATGAAATATATAAACTGTACTCGAATACATGATATATATGTCCTCCTCATCTTATATATATAAGTTGCAAACCATTGTAAAATAATTATACATATACTAAAATTCTAATCAATATATATTACCTTCATACAAGCAAGAAATGACAGGGATAGCTGCGAAGTTGAGTCGTCGACTAGCAGAGGGGAGAAGCCCGGCACTGGGTTGTCGGCGGACTGTGAGGGTCGGAGATGGATGCAACCGCTTATACGGAAGTGGAGACTCGGGCAGGTGGCTACACGTGTGAGGCAGAAGGGAACCAGTGATGGACGAAGGCTGGAAAAGGGTGTCGGCGTTTGTGGTGGGGTGGTCGATGGTTTTGTGTTGCATCTCGGTAATGGGCTTGAGCTGTGGTTTGTGAGGTGTTTGCGGGGAAGAAGGAGGGGTGGTGACTGTTGGAGGAGGGTAGTGGGGCGGTGGCTTTGAGGTGTGTTGGAGGCTCGGCTGGTGGTTTGGAGTGGGAGGAGATAAGTGAAAAATATGGGCTAGGCAGAGGAAAAGAAATGAAGGCAAGAAGAAAAAAAATTGAAAGTTTGGAAGAGGAAGAGCATGCTACAGAGAGAGGGAGGTTTTATTTACACGTTGGTTCTTATGTTCTTTTTAGCATGAACCGAAATCATCAATATTGAAAGTAGAATAAATGTTGTAACCGGGAATTGTAAGAGTTTGATGTTAATATATAGGAATATTAAAAGATAAGTGACTGTTTGTGTTAAGATACATTGGAAACTCAAAAGTTTAAAATGTGTATCGGTACGATTAATCGTTTTCCAGATTTCATCACGTACCGGATTTCCGAAATACCCAAATGAATACACTGTTGAGATCAGCACGATGAGACGATCAAAACGGCATACGGATATCGGTGATACGATTGAATTATAAAAATTTGAAATTTTATACTACGGAAAATGCATAAAAATCGCAGAAAAATAAGATCGACGGAGCCAAAGATGTCCGAATTTGAAGAAATGACAAACTGACAACTTGCTCAAAAGATGGTGTAGAATTTTTCTATGTAAAAATATTTTGGTTTTGAAAATGTTTTATTTTCATCGCTTTTTAACTGATTAGATTGAAGTAAATTTACGCGTGAAATAAACTTTCATATTTTCGGACGAAAAATTTTCAATTGCTATGTTTAACTGGACGCATTCCAAATATCAAATTTATATTTTAAAATTTTATCGTTTAAAATCCCGCAAAATTTCAATTAATAACGTTATTAAAACCGGTTAAATTTATGGGTCGTTACATTCTCTCCCACTCAAAACTTTTCGTCCCCGAAAAGGAAGGAAGTAGGAGAGTAGAAACAACAAAAGAAAATAGACTTGAATTACATAATAAACAATTTATTTAAGCCATATAAATTTCAATTTAAATCAATTTATATTCAACAATTGACTTTAAGCTCAAGGAATTTCCTTAACTTGGTTTATTTTCAATTTATCATTGTTTATTACAAAATTTATTTCAAACAACAATTTATTTTATTAATCCACTTATTATTCAACTAACCTAGTATTCTATTTATCTCTATTAACCAATTTATTATTAAACTTTAAGTGTAACCTTTTTATACGCACTCAAGTTTATTTATAAAGACAATTTATATTGTAGATTATCAAATTTTCTTAAATTATCAATTTCAAGACCATAAATTTGAATAATCATTATAATCATATTTTATTCGACAAATTTAATTCTTCTTTATTCCAAATTATTTAATTTATTCTACTTAATATATCCTATCAAATATATATTAAGTATATTTACATTTATTATAACTACTCAAATTTATTTAAAATTCCTTTAATATCATTTATATCGTATAATGTTCAATTACATAGTTAACCTTTAAAAATTTAGGTAAGTTATATATAATGCAATTGAGTATTATCCAAATAAAATTTTACAATTCGCTTATTTCAAGTTAAGAATTTAGTCAAAAAAATTTGACTTCATTTAAAATCATCCTTAAATAAAATTTTAAGAATTAATTTTCGATTAATTTCAAACAACTTAGAGATAAAATAAATAAGTATATATATATATCATAATATATCAAATCAAATTCAAAATCATCAATATATTATAAATCAAGTCATGTTTAGAAATTCAAATCAATTTATTTTTCAAAACAAACTGTAGCAAAGCTACAGAATAGTCTCTCCATTTCAAAACTCGAAAATAAATGTCGATGATGCGGCCGTCATTACCGAAATTATTTTCCAGCGACAAAGAAAAGAGCACTGATTTTAATCATTTTAAATTCTTTGAAAACTATTTCTATATGAAAATATTTTAAATAATATACATTTAAAACCTTTAAAAACCAAAGTTGAAACCACCGGAAATTAAATTCTCAAATTCTGGATTTAAATTCACTTCAAATTCCAAATCAAATTATAACTAAGTTTTATAAATTCATTTATTTATATTATGAAATAGTCAATGGTTTATAAAGCAATAAATGTAAATAAAATATTCACATTTCGGACGACAGATTCATTAACATTTAATTTCAGCAAAATTTATACTTATATATAATATAATTATACAAAACCATTTTATTCACCATTTTGAAAATATTATTGCGTCGGTTTGTTCTGCTCAAGCGTTTTGGAAATCCTATCGATAGCGTTGATCAGACGAATCGATCGGAAACCCAAATCAACATCAACAACTCAAACAACACAACATATAAAAAATTTAACATTAATTTATAAATATATTTTCTCGCTCGACGATACATGAATGAATTTCAAAATAAGTATGGAGATTCAGATTTGATGGAAATCTAATCAAAGAGAATTTTGATTCGATGATAAGTTCGAAACAGAAGATAAGATAATTCAATTTACAGAATCGGGAGATGGATAAGCGTATTTAATTCACGGGCAACCTTCGGGTCAACTGTAACTTCAAGAATAAGATCGATGCTGAATTCCGAGGTAAATCAACATTCGATCTCAAGAAAAAGAATTCAGGTATAGCAGGAGATAGATAGCATCGTAAACCGAAAATACAGAAATCTTCGATAAATCGATGTCTATTGTAAATGAGTTTCACCCATTTACAGATAAATTTGGGATTGGCGAGACCGCCGACTCACTATACAGATCATTCGAAGTGGAGTTATGGGGTACTGCAGAATCAAAAGAGGATAAATAGTGAGAGATATGAATGAATTTTGAAACCGCAGAGAACGTTCCAAAATTCAAAGGAATTGAGTTAAAAGGAAGAGATTGAAACTTGAGTGACAGTAATTCTGCAAATACATTTACCCTATATGCTAAGTTTTTCCTAGAGCTACCAAAAGCTCTGATACCAACTGTAACGACCCGCTATTTTGGACTATTCGCATCCGCACATGTCGGACTTGAATAATTCAAAATACCGAATTATTAATTTAAATTTGGCAAAACTCAGATATACAGTAGATAAATAATCACAGAATCACAGACACAGAGTAATAATATGCAGTGGAAGTAAAAGAGATAGTAGTTCATGAAGCTACTATATAAATATATAAGATACATCAGTGTTTACAACAGAAGAGAAACACGATACATCAAATACAAATCAGAATACATCACTGGAATCATCGAATACTGAAAGCGGAATAGATGGATGGATCTTCAAGCAAAGCTCCAACTCCAAAGATGAGCCTCGAAAGCTGGTACTCTCAGTCTGACCCGAGCGTAAAGCAAAACACAAAACACTCGAGTCAGGATTAATATTCTCATATCAATAAATCCAACTCAAGTGAAATAGCAATCGATATACAAGTAACTCAAAGGGTGTTGGAATCACCATCCTCTAAGGATCCGTTAAACTAT
Organism: Allium cepa; assembly: GCA_030765085.1. Taxonomy (NCBI): domain Eukaryota; kingdom Viridiplantae; phylum Streptophyta; class Magnoliopsida; order Asparagales; family Amaryllidaceae; genus Allium; species Allium cepa. The sequence goes on along the minus strand of CM060931.1, from coordinate 326,319,487 downwards.
CTACTATGTAGTAGTGTACGCTAAATAGATAATGTCTATTAGTAATATAAAGTATCAAAATAGTGTTAAGGCGTTACCATTATCCCCCTTAACACATTTTATAAATGTCATAGTCTATACAGCACTGTAAACTCCACCGTAAACTGGTGGGCTATCAGGGAGTACTCCATAAGTATAACACAAAACAATTTCGTAGTGGTCGCGTATATAGGGATACAAGTATGACAAGGCACATGAGGCAATACCCAAGGTAGTGAAACTAGCGTTCGCCTGATCTGGACTGGTGAGAACGCATTGCCGCAGCGATCGCAACACCGCGAAACAACACTCCTGAAATTTCGAGGGTGCACCAATCAATCACAAGTAATGAGTAATAGTTACGAAGAAGTGTGTTCGCTCGAGGTGGCTAACCCCATTTGGCCCGGCACGGCTCCTGATTTTAGTCATTTCCAATTTGACACAAGTGTCAAGGCTATCCATTATCGTTCTCTTTCTTCAGTCATCACGTACATCATTCCAACCACTTCATTCTGGATCATCACTCCGCGTATAGTTATTAAAGTGGTTTTCGGTTTAGATAGAGAGTATACCCATAACCGATTCCGGTCTCTTTAATAACTTTCGTAATTATTACACCGATTGGTCGTTTAATATATTTCAAACCAAATCAATTTCAATTAGAATTCGTAAACCATCATTTCGTTTATCTTTCTAAATCAATTTCCAAAATTTACGTTCAAACTTCCAAATAACCATTTCAAAATCTTATAATTCGATTTCAACTTTTATTTAAACAATTCAAATATTGATTCGAGTTCGTATATAAGTTTCATTCCGGAATCATTTAAAATGGTTAAATTTTCATTCAAATCAACTTAAATTTATTTATCGATTTCGTTCAATATTTATTAAGTAAATTTGTCAATCAAAACAACTTCTATTTAAATTTCAATCAATTACTTACGTTCAACTACATTATATCAAACTTCAAATTGAAATAAACTAAATTCGTCAAATCAATTCTTTAAATTACAAGTCTTACATTTATTTCAATAAATCACATTTTATTTCTTGTTAAAGAAATTCAATTTCACTTATTTACTTACTTAAATAATTTCCAAAACTTAATTAACAAAGAAACTCAATTTCAATTATTTACGAAGTTCCAAGTTCACTTATTCAAAGGTTCAATTTCTCTTATCAAAGAATTCAATATTTATTCAATTATCAAATAATTCAATCTTATTCAATTATTAAATAATTTCAAACTTAATTATTAATAGATTCAAAACTTAATAATTTCAACTTAATTATAAATTCAAACTCAATTATTAAATCATTTCAAAACTTAATAATTTCAACTTAATTATAATTCCAAACTTAATTATAATTTCAAATTTAATTATTAAATGTTTCAAACTTAATAATTTCAAAACTCAATTATTACTTATTCCAAATTATTTATTAATAATTCCAAATTTAATTATTAAACAATCAAATTTCAAACAACGTTCTTTCATCAATTACTACGTTAATATTTGCTTCAGATTTCAATCTTAACATTTCCTCTCAAAAATTCAAATTCCGACTTCATTTCAAAACTTATTCTTTGTTCGAATAAAATCATTATTTTATTTTTAAATCAAATTATTGACCAATCGGATTTTATTTAATTCTCTATCCTAGGTCAAGTTCCTTTGGGTATTTATCATTTCAACCCGATTCCAATTCAATTCAAAAGTCAAAGCATAGCAAAGGGAACTTGCAGTGTGATAACAGGGATGGTGTCAAAGTAAATAAACAAGCAATAACAACAATCAATAACAATTCAATAATCAGTTCAAATAATCCCGAAGTAATCGTATTAATTCGCATTGTTATTTGTGCGAATTAATATAATTATTCCTAGAATCTACACTATCATTTCATGTAGATTAAAGATTATTACATTACGGTTTTTCACTTGTCATTCAATTCAAATCTCAATTTTAATACTACAACAATTTATCCAATATACATTCAAAGGTTCAAAGTATAATTTATCAAATTCTACGTGTCAATTAACTCAACGATTAGAAGGGGTCATATTATTCAAATTTACTAATCAAATTCAACACATATGTCGATTCACATTTTTTTTAAACTATCCTATGACGAATTCAATTGCATAACATTTATCACGTTATACATTACAATTTAACATCCAATATAAACAACAAACAATCAAAGGATTATCAACCAAACTGTATTATCATCGCATAAATAATTAACAGATAATGGTGTCAGATGTCATAGGTTAACAGATACAGGTAATAGCATATATAACAGTGTAAATAACTAACAACTGGTATTTCAATTTGTCGTTTCAATTGCAATCGAATTTAATAAATAAAAGAATATTAATCGTGAGTGATTGCTCACCTTTCGAGGCTAGATATGATTCGACAAATGGAAATGAGCTACGAATCCAAGCACAAATTTGCAAAGCAAAGGCAGGATTTGCACGATTTCGATGAACAGGGCTGGTAACAAGGAATTGATGAATTAAATCAGAATTTGACGAGATCAAATCCAAAACAGTCTTGATACAATACTGAAAATAATATCCATATTATATACATATGTTTACAGAAAAATAAACTTTAGAAACATATACTTAAAATAAAATCTATGCATAAAATTTCTAAACAACATATTTAAAATAACATTTTATATCAAAAATCTTATATAAATTACATTTTTTTTCAAACTACATATATATTATAGTATATGTACGTAGAACTTATATACGACATATATATAAATTTACTATTATGAACAAATATATGGAATCGCTGAAATACAACCGATGTATAATGTAAAAAAAAAAAATTCAACAAATTTGCCGATCAAACAAAATAAAACAACTATATAAATATACCCATATTTATGAACTAAAACCAATATTATAACATGTATATATAAACAACAAGCAATTGCAAAATCAAATACTTATAAGCAATGTTATGCGACAGTTTTTATTTTATTTTATAATACTACTTCTTTTAAAATCTAGTAATTTGTAACATTCTGTAGTACATTTTTTTTTTTTAACTCGAAGCACACGCATACATACGTGTTCATATATAAACTACTTTACTATAATATGTATAATACTTTATAAAACACTGTTGTCCCATAGCTGAAATAGATACATGCAGCAACAGAAAACAAACAAATGAAATTTGTACGTAGCTTATAAACTATAAATTAAAATCCAATAGTACATACTATATATATGAACTAACAAAACTTATGAAGACCATACTCCTATCAGTTCAAGTGAGATATATATATATATATATATATATACTAAATATATATATGCAAACAGATATAACTTAGTATATAGGTACAACAACTTACAACAGCAACAAATACAACTTCCGTGTGAAAACGTATAGTCTGACATTATATAATATAATATACGAGATGTAATATAATAACATAGGATAGTATAATAAAATATATATACCTCTAGAAAATTTACACTGAGTTTGTATCAAGCGTGTGAAAGCATTCAACAGCCTAGTATAATATCATAATATAGGACATCGCTTACCTATGAAATATATAAACTGTACTCGAATACATGATATATATGTCCTCCTCATCTTATATATATAAGTTGCAAACCATTGTAAAATAATTATACATGTACTAAAATTCTAATCAATATATATTACCTTCATACAAGCAAGAAATGACAGGGATAGCTGCGAAGTTGAGTCGTCCACTAGCAGAGGGGAGAAGCCCGGCACTGGGTTGTCGGCGGACTGTGAGGGTCGGAGATGGATGCAACCGCTTATACAGAAGTGGAGACTCGGGCAGGTGGCTACACGTGTGAGGCAGAAGGGAACCAGTGATGGACGAAGGCTGGAAAAGGGTCTCGGCGTTTGTGATGGGGTGGTCGATGGTTTTGTGTTGCATCTCGGTAATGGGCTTGAGCTGTGGTTTGTGAGGTGTTTGCGGGGAAGAAGGAGGGGTGGTGACTGTTGGAGGAGGGTAGTGGGGCGGTGGCTTTGAGGTGTGTTGGAGGCTCGGCTGGTGGTTTGGAGTGGGAGGAGATAAGTGAAAAATATGGGCTAGGCAGAGGAAAAGAAATGAAGGCAAGAAGAAAAAAAAATTGAAAGTTTGGAAGAGGAAGAGCATGCTACAGAGAGAGGGAGGTTTTATTTACACGTTGGTTCTTATGTTCTTTTTAGCATGAACCGAAACCATCAATATTGAAAGTAGAATAAATGTTGTAACCGGGAATTGTAAGAGTTTGATGTTAATATATAGGAATATTAAAAGATAAGTGACTGTTTGTGTTAAGATACATTGGAAACTCAAAAGTTTAAAATGTGTATCGGTACGATTAATCGTTTTCCAGATTTCATCACGTACCGGATTTCCAAAATACCCAAATGAATACACTGTTGAGATCAGCACGATGAGACGATCAAAACGGCATACGGATATCGGTGATACGATTGAATTATAAAAATTTGAAATTTTATACTACGGAAAATGCATAAAAATCGCAGAAAAATAAGATCGACGGAGCCAAAGATGTCCGAATTTGAAGAAATGACAAACTGACAACTTGCTCAAAAGATGGTGTAGAATTTTTCTATGTAAAAATATTTTGGTTTTGAAAATGTTTTATTTTCATCGCTTTTTAACTGATTAGATTAAAGTAAATTTACGCGTGAAATAAACTTTCATATTTTCGGACGAAAATTTTCCAATTGCTATGTTTAACTGGACGCATTCCAAATATCAAATTTATATTTTAAAATTTTATCGTTTAAAATCCCGCAAAATTTCAATTAATAACGTTATTAAAACCGGTTAAATTTATGGGTCGTTACACTTAATTTCATCATTAATTCATTAATTAATGACCTTTAATTTAGATTTAAATTAATTTACTTTGATTAAATTAATTGCATTAAGTAATTAATCTTTAATTAAACACAATTATTAATCACCTTTGATTAATATCAACCAGTAATTAACTACCCTTAATTACTCATATTAATAAATTAATTATCCCATAATTAATTATCTCTATTAATTAATCCCTTGATTAATTACAAAAGTAATTATTCAAATTACTTCATTAACACATCCTTTTAACATTAATTACTTCTTTAAGTAATTATGCTCCATTAATTACACTAAGTAGTTATACTTATCACATCATCAAATGTTTATTTAAATTAATTAAACTCAATTAGTTAACTTAAACAATTTATATTAAACTTAATTAATTACACTGAGTAATTAATTTCCTTAAATTACTTTCATTAAGTAGTTACTTAAACAATTTACAATTGATTATGTTAAATTAATTAATCTATTTAATTAATTAAAATTAACCACATTAATTAATCATTAAATAATCCTAGTTAATGACCTTCATTAATTATTAACAATTCTTTTAATTACTTTTCTAAAGTAATTAACTAAGATTTATTAATTATTAAATTTAATTTAATAAATTTTAATAACTCATTAATTAATCCATAATTGTTAAATTTAATTAAGCGTTAGCTGTTACTTAATTGCTTAATTAATTATCCCTTAATTCTTAAACCTCAATTACTAAATTTAAACCTTCAATTACTTATTTAATTAATCCAAACATTAATTAATTTAAATAAATTGATTATCCATTTTAATTATCTTAAAACTTTACTGAATCCAAATCATTATTTTTATTTATCCTTAAATCAGAACATTTCTTACTTAATCCGAGTGTTTAAAACAATTTATTTCCAAATATACTCTAAATTTCATTTTAGATTTAAGATTTAAAATGAATATAAATTAACTTTAACAAGGTTTAAACACAGACCTAAAACCCTTTAGATTCTCATGTTAAAGGAATATTTACTTTATAAAGAAGTTTTAAAAGAATTTTAAGTCAAATTTACTTTAAAATTTAAATCAAATTTTGAAGACACTTTAACAAATCAATTTTGTTTAATTCATTTTATATTTTAAAACCTCCATTTATTTCAAAATTGGAATACATATCAAATTTAGATTCCAGATTAAACTTAGGCTTTTTAAAAAAAAAACTTTACTTATTTTAAAACTTCATTCAAAATAATTCAAAACTATTTAAGCATTTTTAAAGTAGTTAAACAATTTGAAGTTTAAAACTTTATTTATTTAGAACTGAAATTCAAAAATAATTGGAACCAAATTTCAACCTGAAATTTTTAACTCATTTTAAAACTTTGCTTTCCATTAAACTAGCTTTTAAATTTTAAATTTAAAAGTTTGAAACTGGGTAACAGGTTTTCTGCAAAACCTATTGCAAACAAAACAACCGAGGCAATCACTCTTCCCTTCGAGTTAAAGCCTCGATTACTTCGAGCCTGATACATGAATTACTCGAGAAAACTCGAGACACCTACTCCCTTTCCAAACTAACTCAACAGCGCACAAGAAATCCACCGTGCATATGCACGGTGGCGCCGCTCATTGTTGACCATCAACGATAGCCTCCACAAGTCGGAAACTGCCCAAGCACCCTACCTCGATTACTAGATCGACATCTCCCACTCGGAATCAAATTCGAGCGTTCAAACAGGGACCAGAACCTGGAAATTAGCACAACCCCTTCTCAATCCTGTCAACGCTTCGCCCCTCCTCCTCCGACCTCAAGAGAACCACCACCTCCGGCAATGGCTTCGCCTTTCACCCCTCTACCAATTTCCAAACCCTTGTTGAACTCGATGCTCCATGTAATTGGGACGGACCCAAAAACTCCCCCTAGATGAAACTAGGTTTACAGGAGATAACGCGCCACCGTTGCCTCCTCGCCGTAGTTCAACACCACACACCATTTTTGCCCTCAACACTGATCACTCCTCCACCATTGCTGAGAATCCCAGACCCCCAGAGCAACAAGATCACCAGAAATCCCCAAGTTTGCATTTTATATTCATTCCAGAACTGCTCTTAAATGCCCACTCTAAAAATTATAAATTTTGTTTTAAAATTCATATTAAATATAAGAATTCAGTATATATTGCTGAATTCGTAAATTAAAAAAGTTTAGATTTTAATTTGTCTAAAGTTTACTCAAGCATTTTGGTTTCCAGTGACATTGATAAGTTGATTTAGCTTAAACAGATTTTTAAAATTAAATTCCTGTACAAACAAACCATCTTGGTTTGTATTTACAATCCTGGTTGTGATTAGAACAAAGATAACATTTGTTTGCACATTCTGACCTTGGGGAAACAATCAGAGGCATCTCAAAATTTGTATAGGATGTATACATTCACACTTTCACATATAAACATATCAGCAATTTACAACATAAACATTTTTTTTATAGTTATACATAAGTAACTAGTTTAGTTCAATCAAAAGAATGTTGCTCACCAAATTTTTGAAAATAAACAGAGCAAGTTTACAATGGAAGCAATTTGAATTTGCAGGTTTGAAATATACAAAATTTCCATCACACAAACACCAGAGAAAAATGATTAAATAAATATTCACACCATATATTTAAGCATCCAAATATCAACATGCATCAGAGTGTAAAACTTAAGTAATTTAAAAAAAATGTTACTCACAGTTTGAAGATGAAGACAGAGCACGGCTGAAATCTCCTCTGTTAAATCCTCTAGTTTGTATTGATGTATTGTTGGCTGAACAAAGCTTCAGTTATAAAAAGAAAAGCTTGCTGTATAATTTTCCTTTGGTTTGAACGAACTAAGAAAATGGCATGTATATAATAGAGTTTCAGGGGAAGGTGATAACTGGGTATTGCATTTTCTTTGATCAGATTGATTTTGTTTTTATTAGACAAAATCTTTCTTATGGAGGCTGAATTCCTTTTCCAATATCAAGAATTGACTAAATGTTGTGCTGAGAATTTGAAACATTAAATGTTAATGTACTTAATGTCTCCTATTACTCATTTTTATCCATAGATATTTTTTTTTAGCTTTGCACTTCTCTGCTCTAACCTGCAAATGTAATTTTATTTACTTTGCTTTGTATTAGCTTGCTCTACAAACTATCTTATATGTTAATTTTGTTTACTCTTTAGCTTGCATATCTAATTTACAGTCATGATTACTTGCCTGCATACTTTATTTACAAGCTACTTGCATATGTTTATTTTATTCTTGCCTGAGTTATATTAACAGTTTACTTTCCCTTTATTTTTATATCTTTTTTTACTTTATGATCAGACATTTCATTTTGCATTTCTTTTACCAGCACATATTTTTACTTTGTCTTGTAACTTGATATTTGTATTATATTTTCTTTTTTTTTACTTGGCAACATTTCTAACTTTACAGATAACATACAAATACAAACCTGGTTTGCTTTCATTTTTTTAATACATAGATATTTATCTTTCTTTTACATTTGATAGCATACTTATTTTACTTTGTTACTATACTTGCTTGCATACTTATTTACAGCTACACATATGTTCCTTTTTATTTCTTACTTTGCTTTGTTTCATAATTTTGCATTTCTATTTCAAGCATATTTATTTACAGGCCTATACATATATATTTACTTGTCTGGATGCCTTCTATCCTATGTACATAGCTATTTTATTTTATCTTGCTTTGTTTATGCTTATGTTTAAATATTTTATAAGATTTATTTTATCATAATATACTTGAAAGATTGTATATTTCAAATCATAGCTTCCCAAAATCTGTGTATATATATATATATAAACATAAGTTTAAAATAACAATTCCTATTTATTTCAAATCCATTGTAAAGAATTTTATTATTATTATTGTTTAAAAATAACTCATTATTAAATTAAAAATAAATTTTCAAAAGAAACTATCTCTTTAAAATATAAATACTTATTTATCAAGCTATATTCTAAAAAAAAAACAAAACAAAACTTTTTATTTAAATTTAAACTCTAGGCTAGAATTTATTTTTAAACAAATTAAATTTATCTTGAGTATTTTTAAAATCATATTATTATTTATTCAATATTAAATTTCCAAATTATCAAAAGTTTTAGAATTAGAAAACATAACTTTATTTATTAATTTAAAACAGAGCTTATCTATTTATAAAATATAAATTATATACATATATACATTATAAATAGAAACAATTTAAATTAGCTTTTAAAAGATAAATTATCAGTTAAATGTTTATTTAAACGAATATTATTAAATCAATTCAAATATTATTAACAATTATCATCAAATTAATTTAATTTTTAATGCAGATTATTAAATTGATATTGTCCCAAATTTCCGGGATATCACATTCCTTCCCCCTTAAAAGAATTTCATCCCCGAAATTTAAAACAAAGGTAATTTAATAATCCAGTTAAAGATTTAAATTTTAAAACACAAGCATATATCAATCATATGCTAACAAACATAGCAACCAATTCATCCAAACAAACAAATTTAACTATCCAAACAAAATTCCGGATAGAATTTACTCGAGTTTCCCAAGTATAAATACCGGGTTACTCGCTCTGTAGAATCCAAACAACCAATACTACTAAGCTACAGAGCTTCCACTCATCTAGATCTATAAACAAGACAGAATACCAGACTACAGGCAAGTCTGAATCAACAACTACAACTCCCTGAACTGCTGATTCTACAACCAGAGATAGATCTTACACGTACTCCTTCAGTGATACGTGAAACACAACGAATTCCAGTTATCCAAACTGGCAATTCAATCCTGAAGACCAAACACTTATCCAAACTCGAATCACCGATTTCGGAATCCAAATTCCTCCGTCTCTTATCCACAAAACTCTTCTGACGATCCTGGGCCGCCTACATCCTTCCTGATCAGCTCAACCTTTGCTGATGCTCCTAGAAATAAACTGGACCAAAAACAATCCAATAAAATGATCTTTCCAAGATCAACTCAAAACTCTGAACACACTCTAATCCAAAATCAGAAGGCTGATCTCACTTCTCACATCCGAAAAAGATAAAACAGGTGCACTCCAATCTGGTCTCAGATCCTAAAAAAAATTGCCTGTAGAACTCTCTATTTCAATATCCAATTGCTTCCAAACTAAAACAGCTGCCACCATGCTTCCACTGCGCCACTCTGACTGAACAGATGAAAATGCTGATGAACTCAAGCACAGACTGGACAACACATAAAAATATAAAGTTCACATATCCAAAAATAAAACTCCGAGATTCCTCCAAAACCTGAGCTACTTCCCCAAACTCATTCTTCAGATGCTGACCAAACTCTAACTTCCAGAAGACATCCAGAAAAATCTCTGAAACACAAAAGAACACTCAAACCATCGCAAGTCACTTTTGCGATCAATCCGGCCAAATTCCAAAGATACTTGTAACGTCGCGGAATTTTCGACTCCCGAAAATTCGACATCGACACTCACTTTATCGACTGCCGAGAAATCAAAGGCCGAAAACCGAGATGTTATGGGTTTTAAAAAGAAAAGAAAAGAAAGAAGAGAGAAAAAGAAAAATAGAGGAAGAAAAATAGAGGGAAAAGAAGATAGACAATTTTTAGAAAACAGAGAATTAGAAAAACAGAAGATAGAAAATTTTAAAATAGAACGGATAGAACAGAGAAAGATAGGGAAAAGGAAAATAGAGAAAAGAACATAGAACGGAACAGAAACAACAGAACCTCACAATTCGCAGCGGAACAACATATAATAATAAATGAATAATCTTTAAACAAAAAAACTATATCAGTTATTACATCACATTATATTTCATTACATCATATCATATCATCAGAGTGTACAACAACATACAACAATAAACAGTGCAGCGGAAAAGAAATACTATATAAACTAGTAATACGCCATGCCATCCAGCTTGCCTCCAGCAACTCCAGAATATCCAGAATATCCTGATAAACCTTAACTCTTAACTGCCCGTGTGGAAATTGGTGGGCACCCAGAGTTTAGGAAGGAAAACAATAAACTCCAAGTCAGTCATGTGACTGGTGTGAGAACTCAAAACAGTTTATTTAACTTTAAAATCAAAATAGAGGAATATTTTTAATCAATTCGAAATGCTTTTAAAAATGAGACTACCATAAGGCCTCCCGCACACACACACAATGCAAACGCAGAATCGGAGGAGATTTCTCCTTATGATAGTCAAAGATGCTTGATACGCATTTAAAAGAACATTTGATATTATTATTAGTGTATAGTGTAGAAAAAATTCATTTCAAAAGTAGAATATAAATCTTAGCCAACATAGACATTTCGAACTATGCCTACTATAGCTACCATCCAAACAGTGGTGACCACCATAAGTGAATAGCAGGTTCTACAACTAATACCGTACAAGTTTCGTATTGGGAATTGGATTTCCAACAAATGGTCAGGCCAAGGAACTTCCCATTGCCACTGAGAATGCCTCTGGAAAGACATCCCCGAGAACCAAACCGGATCTCTGCCAACACAAGGCCGGGTTACCCCTAACTGGGTAACTACTGACACGAGCACGCCATTCCCCGGTCCTTTAGGACCTTTTCAACCGAGCGCTCGATATCCAATTCACACAATCATAAAGTGTTTTCAACATGAGTAAGTATCTGGGCTCCATACCATGATACCACCCCTTTCCAGAAGGAAATGCACATACCCTAAGGGGAGCTACAGCAACCCCTAATAAACTTGCCGCATCTTTCCTGTTTTGACCATTTCCGGGATGTGAGGCTCGACGAAGTCACGTCCACAAAAACACACTTTGTACAAAAAGCCGTGCTTTGGGTCAACAAATGATCAACACAATGATCACTAAGATAGACGATCAAATAAATGATCCTATCACAATAATCAACACAATGATCATTTCAGCATCACTCAGCATGTCACATTACCAAAATGGGATATATCGCTGATAACTTCAACTATATAACCTTTGAGCTCGTACGTCTCAAAGAAGGGTGTTAAGCAAAGAATAAATTCTCCGCCACCAACAGAAATATATTTGAAAGAAATCGGCTTTATATCTCAAATTGTAATGTCAGGCATACAATCCATACAAGTCTGTTCCGGGCTCGAACAAAACCGAAGGCACTTCTTACGAAGCCCTTGCAATACGGGTATTCACAATCCCGATCGAATTTCCCATCACTTAAGGAATCTCTATACCAGGAGCTACCCAGTGCAGAGACAATCGATAGGTCATCCTATCGCTTTCACAAATACTCGGTCTTCAACACCGATCTTCAAATGCAATTCATAACGACGTATCACATATTCGGAATGGGTTATACGGCCCCATGGTCCTTTCCCGGTTAACCCGAATAGTGAGCGCTTATTCAAAAATAAGTGTGCATTCAAATTCAATCAAATCACATCAAATACCCATTCAAAGGGAAATATTGATAGTCGGTTATTGAACTATCAATGGATATGCACACATCACCAGATTCCAAATAATTTTCCAAATTATTTATTTTCCAAAATATCTTTACAAGATATATATAATTTCAACACTTCAAAAATAAATCAATATTTATTTTTAACAAGTTCCACTTTCACATATAAATTCCATAATGAATTTATATTTCAAAATATTCATGAATATACGATTTCAATTATCCATTTTCAATTTATCTTCAAAAAAGATAAATTCTAATTATTCACTTCATATTGGAAACAATTCCATACTTATTAATTCATAAGTAATTCACAAATCTCTTTTATATTCAACACTTAGAAAATATTCAATATACTTAAATCGAATTAAGTATATATTTCATTATTTAAGGAAATCATTCACTTAAACATATTTACTTGGGCCAAAACGAATGTTGCGTAAAACATCGTTACGACAACCCAAAATCACTAGTATAGGGATTCGAATTTAAAATAGATATATAAATCCCAATACTAATCAAAAACATTTCCTTTCGGAAATCATTTACTATAACAACAGTGTTATAGTCCACCATTTCCTTTCATTTCTCGAAACATCTATTTCAACAATAAATGTTAAAATCTATGGTTTCGAATCTCAACACCTTTAAAACATCATTAGATTGTTTTAATTCTATTTAAAACATCAAATCTAAATAATTTCTTTAACATATTATTCACTATTCAAAAACGTGAATATACTTGTTAACTAATCTCATCGTTTCTATTCATTTTATTTTAAGGAATTATTCACTGTCTAAAACATGAATATAACTCCATTAACAATTTCAACAATTTACTTATCAAGATAAGTCTTTGTGGATTTATGAACAACGTTTATAAATCCTATTTCTATTTATTTTATATCCATTCCTTTTATAAATTCCTTTATTAACCTATCTCAATTCATATCACAATAATATATTAAAAATTCATACTTATAAGTCAAATACTTATAATTTATTTATTTACAAAATCATTCCTTTAAACTTCATAAATTTTATAATCTTATAACTTATAAGATTCATTCATTTATCCAAAATCATTCCTTTAATAACTTTATAAATTTTATAAACCTACTGCTTATAAAATTCTATTTATAACTTTACCGTTATAATTCTATAATTCCATTTCTATTTATGAAATTCATTTTCTATTTATTTTAACACTTAGAAAAGTTCGTTTTTACAAATTCTAATGTTTTTAATTTATAAATATCGGTTTATAAATTTTTTTAATATAAACAATTTATATTATTCTTTTGAAACATCTTCAAAGTTTTTCATAATTTCATCACTTTGATTTATAAAATAATCAAATTTCATAAATCCTATTTTTAAACTTTTTATAGTAGATTCAAAAATCCCAGTAAATAAATTTTTTTTTTATCAAATCATTAATCTCATATTCTCAAAAATCACTTTTAACTACATTCCTCAAAAATCATAATTTTTATAACATAAAGATTTTTTTTATCAAATCATTAATCTCATATTCTCAAAAATCACTTTTAACTACATTCCTCAAAAATCATAATTTTTATAACATAAAAATTTTAACGTTTATTTATTTGTAATAAATCAATTCCAAAAATATTTAATAAACGTATATTTCCAAAAATCCTTTTAGAAATAAAAATCGTTGTTTTTAAATTTCAAAAAATTGGATCCGATGATGTAACACATCAAATAGTCAATCACGATTTTCCAATATCATATATCGATATGATAAACAATCAAACATCAAAATATTTAAAATCAATAAATATTTGTGAGGAATCCAGTTGGATCCCTCCAACCTGTTTTCCTGCATCCACAGACATTAGCACAATACCATTCCGTTTCAAGACGGAATATCGCGGTATATGGGATTTTATAAAATATATATCCGCTTACTAACGGCGCATAGGGTCTCATCCGCTAAAAAGAAATGCGGGAAATCAATCAACTGCAATATATACATATGCCAATATATATATATTGCTATATATATAATATAATACCAATTCCACTTCGAGGTGGAATATCGCGGTATATGTGTGTAATAAATAACCTCCGCTTACTAACGGCGTATAGGGTCTATTCACATCCAATATATATATAACAATCATCATTCGATCAATCAATCAACACAGTCAATAAATTTTAAATCTAACTATTTAAAATTCAAATAAACAATAAAAATTCCTTTTGAGTGAGAAGTTCTCACCTTTTATTCTTGTTTGCCATCCACTTCCAATTCAACTTGTTTTCTTCATTTATACCTTGTATAAATATTTACACAATTCATTAATATTCGAAATAAATCGAATAAATTTTCTTTTTATAAATTATATTTCTTTGTTTAATAAATTATTTTAACTAAAATTTTACTTTAAATTAATATCTTTTTAAATAAATTTGTTTTAACCAAAATTTTAAATTTAAAAACTAGAATTCCTTTAATAAATTTATCTAATTAAACTTAAATTTAAAATTAAATTTACTTAAATAAATTTTCCTTCCTTTTACAAATTTCATTTATATTTTTTTTTTCTCCTTTTTTTTTTTTTTCTGTAATAAACATACATGTCACATTTAATATGTAAATGGATAATGCAGTTTAAAATTGGGATTAACTAAATTCTTAAAAAAAAAAAATCAATACCTTGCCACGTCAAAGTCGCAGCCACCAGTCGAGATGCGCTCGACTATCGAGCTCCAGGCCGCCCTGTCTCCATCTGCCCTCCAAGGACAAATCGCGACCACACCTCCCTATCGCGCACGCGCGCCGCTACCCCTCGCCGTTTGCCCAATTGTCGCCGCCTACCCAAAATCGCCACATCACCAAAACCCTAGTTTGCTTCGCGTGCCACCATATCCGCGATCGCCAGTCGCAAGCGCCTCGAATCGCGGCAACCCATCGCGATGCCACACCATCGCGTCGCCCCCCCTA
The DNA here is from genome assembly GCA_030765085.1 of Allium cepa. Taxonomy (NCBI): domain Eukaryota; kingdom Viridiplantae; phylum Streptophyta; class Magnoliopsida; order Asparagales; family Amaryllidaceae; genus Allium; species Allium cepa. The sequence continues at coordinate 326,304,114 of CM060931.1, read as the reverse complement.
TCACGGCCGCGCGCCCCTCCACTAGCGTCGACCGCGTGATTGTTGCGAGCTGCTGATGCTTGCTTCGTGGCGCCACGTCTCCACTGTAACGCGACAACACCCCAACCTGCGCCGCCTCAACTGCCACGGCCTACGTGCGCGTGTGCTCGAGGTCCATCGCCCATCTCCGATCGCGATTTCAGTTTTTTAAGGCTTCGGCCATTACTTTTTTTTTTCTTTATCTGTTGATTTGAACGATGGGGGAGGGGAGTATTTAAAATCAACTGGGTATGTTTTACACGATTTTTATCGTGAATTCAGCGTGATACTCGGCATGTTTTTAGGAGCGATCGAAGGAAGATAACGTGTTTTCTTTGCTTACAAGGAATAGGGTGGCTGTCCTTTATTAAATTTAAATTTAAATTTAAATTTTATTCGTTGAAAATTTCAACGCGTTTGCGTGTCGTATGCTCACATATCAACTCAGAAAATTACGAAATTTGAAATCCGGCAATAATTCAATATTACGAACCCAATGGAACTGGTTTCGTCGAATTCCGAGACTGTGCCTCGGACGGCTATTTTAAATATCGATTCGAACGATTAAATTTCAAAACTGAACAATTCACTTTTAAATTTCAATTCTGAAGCTTCTATAATCTTCAGTATTATCAATATGAATTTTACAAGCCTTTGAAATATTTTTAATTGGCTTAAATTTGAAGATTCAAATTATTATTCAACTCTCAATAGAATAATTCTATAATTTAATCGTCAAATTCAAAGTTGTATTGAAAATTCAATCCAAACCATCATTCAAATATTTAAAATTAATTAAATATTCAAATTTTAATTCCTAAAAATTCTGGGTCGTTACAATCTTTCCCCCTTAAAAGAATTTCGTCCCGAAATTACAAGTTAAGAAGAATGCCCTTATCCCGTCTATCATTTTTCATAATTCAAATAGTTTTATCAACTTACCAGCCTAAATCCTTTTACTAAAGATTCACTATCATTTCAATTATCTTTCCAACTTCAATTATAGGTTTCAAACAATATTGTTTTACTAACCATTCAAATTTAAATTCAAATTCAAATTTCAAACTTTCAAATTTTTCTCAAATTTTTTCTAACACCCTAAATTTTCGAAAAATTTCGCCAGCGTTTCCTTTGCGCGGCTCGATCGGTACGACTACAAAATGGCACCACGGCCCCTCAGAATCAAAAAGAAAAGAGAAAAGCCAAGTGGCTAGAGAAGAAAGTCATCAAATCTCATACTAAAATTTGAAATACGTACCTTTTTGTCGAGCAATTCAATTTTATCTTTGAAATCAAAATCTCAATTCCTTTATACACCTGTATAACCTGTATAACCTGCTAGTAGTAGCATCCAAATCCAACATTCAAACCATTTTGCCAATTCTATTGCAAAATTTCCAATATATGCTTATTTATATATTTTGACTTCACTATTGAAGTTACATATTCAATTTTATTCAATTTCACGTTTCAATTCAATTCACCATCTCAATTTATTTGAATTCAATTCTCAAATTAAATTTCATTCGAATTCAATTGATTAACTTTCATTTAGTAATTCACATTACTACCTTAAATTAGTTTCATTCACTAATTCATTTCAATATTTCAGTTCATCATGAATTTACTTGATTGTTCAGTTCAATTTTTATTCACATTCCATATTCATATTCATTCCATTTGAAATGAATAAATTATCAAGTTAATTTCCTTGAATTCAATCCATCTTATTTTTATTTATTCCATATACTAATGATAATAATTCAATATTATCACTTCCTAACAATCATGCAACCATATACTATAATAATTCAAAAAAAAATCATTTCTTTCTATACCAAAAATAGTTTTGGAAAAATTATCTTACAATATAAATCAATTTTATATTCATTAACAAATACGCACTCATATCTATTATTACACTCAAACTCATTCTAGAGTACTACTGACTCTATCTCTAATGAGTAATACCCTACAGAACCATGGTTGTCGCTTAACCATCAGCTCTGATACCAAATGTAACGTCGCGGAATTTTCGACTCCCGAAAATTCGACATCGACACTCACTTTATCGACTGCCGAGAAATCAAAGGCCGAAAACCGAGATGTTATGGGTTTTAAAAAGAAAAGAAAAGAAAGAAGAGAGAAAAAGAAAAATAGAGGAAGAAAAATAGAGGGAAAAGAAGATAGACAATTTTTAGAAAACAGAGAATTAGAAAAACAGAAGATAGAAAATTTTAAAATAGAACGGATAGAACAGAGAAAGATAGGGAAAAGGAAAATAGAGAAAAGAACATAGAACGGAACAGAAACAACAGAACCTCACAATTCGCAGCGGAACAACATATAATAATAAATGAATAATCTTTAAACAAAAAAACTATATCAGTTATTACATCACATTATATTTCATTACATCATATCATATCATCAGAGTGTACAACAACATACAACAATAAACAGTGCAGCGGAAAAGAAATACTATATAAACTAGTAATACGCCATGCCATCCAGCTTGCCTCCAGCAACTCCAGAATATCCAGAATATCCTGATAAACCTTAACTCTTAACTGCCCGTGTGGAAATTGGTGGGCACCCAGAGTTTAGGAAGGAAAACAATAAACTCCAAGTCAGTCATGTGACTGGTGTGAGAACTCAAAACAGTTTATTTAACTTTAAAATCAAAATAGAGGAATATTTTTAATCAATTCGAAATGCTTTTAAAAATGAGACTACCATAAGGCCTCCCGCACACACACACAATGCAAACGCAGAATCGGAGGAGATTTCTCCTTATGATAGTCAAAGATGCTTGATACGCATTTAAAAGAACATTTGATATTATTATTAGTGTATAGTGTAGAAAAAATTCATTTCAAAAGTAGAATATAAATCTTAGCCAACATAGACATTTCGAACTATGCCTACTATAGCTACCATCCAAACAGTGGTGACCACCATAAGTGAATAGCAGGTTCTACAACTAATACCGTACAAGTTTCGTATTGGGAATTGGATTTCCAACAAATGGTCAGGCCAAGGAACTTCCCATTGCCACTGAGAATGCCTCTGGAAAGACATCCCCGAGAACCAAACCGGATCTCTGCCAACACAAGGCCGGGTTACCCCTAACTGGGTAACTACTGACACGAGCACGCCATTCCCCGGTCCTTTAGGACCTTTTCAACCGAGCGCTCGATATCCAATTCACACAATCATAAAGTGTTTTCAACATGAGTAAGTATCTGGGCTCCATACCATGATACCACCCCTTTCCAGAAGGAAATGCACATACCCTAAGGGGAGCTACAGCAACCCCTAATAGCCTTGCCGCATCTTTCCTGTTTTGACCATTTCCGGGATGTGAGGCTCGACGAAGTCACGTCCACAAAAACACACTTTGTACAAAAAGCCGTGCTTTGGGTCAACAAATGATCAACACAATGATCACTAAGATAGACGATCAAATAAATGATCCTATCACAATAATCAACACAATGATCATTTCAGCATCACTCAGCATGTCACATTACCAAAATGGGATATATCGCTGATAACTTCAACTATATAACCTTTGAGCTCGTACGTCTCAAAGAAGGGTGTTAAGCAAAGAATAAATTCTCCGCCACCAACAGAAATATATTTGAAAGAAATCGGCTTTATATCTCAAATTGTAATGTCAGGCATACAATCCATACAAGTCTGTTCCGGGCTCGAACAAAACCGAAGGCACTTCTTACGAAGCCCTTGCAATACGGGTATTCACAATCCCGATCGAATTTCCCATCACTTAAGGAATCTCTATACCAGGAGCTACCCAGTGCAGAGACAATCGATAGGTCATCCTATCGCTTTCACAAATACTCGGTCTTCAACACCGATCTTCAAATGCAATTCATAACGACGTATCACATATTCGGAATGGGTTATACGACCCCATGGTCCTTTCCCGGTTAACCCGAATAGTGAGCGCTTATTCAAAAATAAGTGTGCATTCAAATTCAATCAAATCACATCAAATATCCATTCAAAGGGAAATATTGATAGTCGGTTATTGAACTATCAATGGATATGCACACATCACCAGATTCCAAATAATTTTCCAAATTATTTATTTTCCAAAATATCTTTACAAGATATATATAATTTCAACACTTCAAAAATAAATCAATATTTATTTTTAACAAGTTCCACTTTCACATATAAATTCCATAATGAATTTATATTTCAAAATATTCATGAATATACGATTTCAATTATCCATTTTCAATTTATCTTCAAAAAAGATAAATTCTAATTATTCACTTCATATTGGAAACAATTCCATACTTATTAATTCATAAGTAATTCACAAATCTCTTTTATATTCAACACTTAGAAAATATTCAATATACTTAAATCGAATTAAGTATATATTTCATTATTTAAGGAAATCATTCACTTAAACATATTTACTTGGGCCAAAACGAATGTTGCGTAAAACATCGTTACGACAACCCAAAATCACTAGTATAGGGATTCGAATTTAAAATAGATATATAAATCCCAATACTAATCAAAAACATTTCCTTTCGGAAATCATTTACTATAACAACAGTGTTATAGTCCACCATTTCCTTTCATTTCTCGAAACATCTATTTCAACAATAAATGTTAAAATCTATGGTTTCGAATCTCAACACCTTTAAAACATCATTAGATTGTTTTAATTCTATTTAAAACATCAAATCTAAATAATTTCTTTAACATATTATTCACTATTCAAAAACGTGAATATACTTGTTAACTAATCTCATCGTTTCTATTCATTTTATTTTAAGGAATTATTCACTGTCTAAAACATGAATATAACTCCATTAACAATTTCAACAATTTACTTATCAAGATAAGTCTTTGTGGATTTATGAACAACGTTTATAAATCCTATTTCTATTTATTTTTTATCCATTCCTTTTATAAATTCCTTTATTAACCTATCTCAATTCATATCACAATAATATATTAAAAATTCATACTTATAAGTCAAATACTTATAATTTATTTATTTACAAAATCATTCCTTTAAACTTCATAAATTTTATAATCTTATAACTTATAAGATTCATTCATTTATCCAAAATCATTCCTTTAATAACTTTATAAATTTTATAAACCTACTGCTTATAAAATTCTATTTATAACTTTACCGTTATAATTCTATAATTCCATTTCTATTTATGAAATTCATTTTCTATTTATTTTAACACTTAGAAAAGTTCGTTTTTACAAATTCTAATGTTTTTAATTTATAAATATCGGTTTATAAATTTTTTTAATATAAACAATTTATATTATTCTTTTGAAACATCTTCAAAGTTTTTCATAATTTCATCACTTTGATTTATAAAATAATCAAATTTCATAAATCCTATTTTTAAACTTTTTATAGTAGATTCAAAAATCCCAGTAAATAAATTTTTTTTTTTATCAAATCATTAATCTCATATTCTCAAAAATCACTTTTAACTACATTCCTCAAAAATCATAATTTTTATAACATAAAGATTTTTTTTATCAAATCATTAATCTCATATTCTCAAAAATCACTTTTAACTACATTCCTCAAAAATCATAATTTTTATAACATAAAAATTTTAACGTTTATTTATTTGTAATAAATCAATTCCAAAAATATTTAATAAACGTATATTTCCAAAAATCCTTTTAGAAATAAAAATCGTTGTTTTTAAATTTCAAAAAATTGGATCCGATGATGTAACACATCAAATAGTCAATCACGATTTTCCAATATCATATATCGATATGATAAACAATCAAACATCAAAATATTTAAAATCAATAAATATTTGTGAGGAATCCAGTTGGATCCCTCCAACCTGTTTTCCTGCATCCACAGACATTAGCACAATACCATTCCGTTTCAAGACGGAATATCGCGGTATATGGGATTTTATAAAATATATATCCGCTTACTAACGGCGCATAGGGTCTCATCCGCTAAAAAGAAATGCGGGAAATCAATCAACTGCAATATATACATATGCCAATATATATATATTGCTATATATATAATATAATACCAATTCCACTTCGAGGTGGAATATCGCGGTATATGTGTGTAATAAATAACCTCCGCTTACTAACGGCGTATAGGGTCTATTCACATCCAATATATATATAACAATCATCATTCGATCAATCAATCAACACAGTCAATAAATTTTAAATCTAACTATTTAAAATTCAAATAAACAATAAAAATTCCTTTTGAGTGAGAAGTTCTCACCTTTTATTCTTGTTTGCCATCCACTTCCAATTCAACTTGTTTTCTTCATTTATACCTTGTATAAATATTTACACAATTCATTAATATTCGAAATAAATCGAATAAATTTTCTTTTTATAAATTATATTTCTTTGTTTAATAAATTATTTTAACTAAAATTTTACTTTAAATTAATATCTTTTTAAATAAATTTGTTTTAACCAAAATTTTAAATTTAAAAACTAGAATTCCTTTAATAAATTTATCTAATTAAACTTAAATTTAAAATTAAATTTACTTAAATAAATTTTCCTTCCTTTTACAAATTTCATTTATATTTTTTTTTCTCCTTTTTTTTTTTTTTTTTTCTGTAATAAACATACATGTCACATTTAATATGTAAATGGATAATGCAGTTTAAAATTGGGATTAACTAAATTCTTAAAAAAAAAAAAATCAATACCTTGCCACGTCAAAGTCGCAGCCACCAGTCGAGATGCGCTCGACTATCGAGCTCCAGGCCGCCCTGTCTCCATCTGCCCTCCAAGGACAAATCGCGACCACACCTCCCTATCGCGCACGCGCGCCGCTACCCCTTGCCGTTTGCCCAATTGTCGCCGCCTACCCAAAATCGCCACATCACCAAAACCCTAGTTTGCTTCGCGTGCCACCATATCCGCGATCGCCAGTCGCAAGCGCCTCGAATCGCGGCAACCCATCGCGATGCCACACCATCGCGTCGCCCCCCCTATCACGGCCGCGCGCCCCTCCACTAGCGTCGACCGCGTGATTGTTGCGAGCTGCTGATGCTTGCTTCGTGGCGCCACGTCTCCACTGTATCGCGACAACACCCCAACCTGCGCCGCCTCAACTGCCACGGCCTACGTGCGCGTGTGCTCGAGGTCCATCGCCCATCTCCGATCGCGATTTCAGATTTTTAGGGCTTCGGCCATTACTTTTTTTTTTTCTTTATCTGTTGATTTGAACGATGGGGGAGGGGAGTATTTAAAATCAACTGGGTATGTTTTACACGATTTTTATCGTGAATTCAGCGTGATACTCGGCATGTTTTTAGGAGCGATCGAAGGAAGATAACGTGTTTTCTTTGCTTACAAGGAATAGGGTGGCTGTCCTTTATTAAATTTAAATTTAAATTTAAATTTTATTCGTTGAAAATTTCAACGCGTTTGCGTGTCGTATGCTCACATATCAACTCAGAAAATTACGAAATTTGAAATCCGGCAATAATTCAATATTACGAACCCAATGGAACTGGTTTCGTCGAATTCCGAGACTGTGCCTCGGACGGCTATTTTAAATATCGATTCGAACGATTAAATTTCAAAACTGAACAATTCACTTTTAAATTTCAATTCTGAAGCTTCTATAATCTTCAGTATTATCAATATGAATTTTACAAGCCTTTGAAATATTTTTAATTGGCTTAAATTTGAAGATTCAAATTATTATTCAACTCTCAATAGAATAATTCTATAATTTAATCGTCAAATTCAAAGTTGTATTGAAAATTCAATCCAAACCATCATTCAAATATTTAAAATTAATTAAATATTCAAATTTTAATTCCTAAAAATTCTGGGTCGTTACAATACTGCTCTCTCTTTACAAATCAGAACAGCTTAAGCTTATGTGGCCGATCCATCGAAGAAATGGATCTACTCTGCTGCTTCTGAAATTATCTCAAGAAAAACAGCTAAGCCAGAAGACTTCCTAATCCAAAGCTCTTCGAGAAACTCGGACTTTAACCAAATAGAAATTCCCATCTGAACACAGCCACAACCGAAACAGACACTCTTCCTTAACTTGTCCCAAAGAAACATGTTCGGAGACATCCATAGTCACTGTGTCTCATCACACAGCTACTACTCCTTGATATATCAAGATATCATGACTTGCTTCTGTTCAACCCATAGATCCAAACTTTAGCTCATCCAAACTACACTTCAAAATGAACTCCGAACCTTAACAGGTTTCCTTCAGAGATCGATGAAATCCTTACACCACCCAAAGCTTACTTGAGACGGTATTAGGTCTACAGTCTCGACAACTACACTTCCAACCTCAAACATTCAAATTCCAACCATTGGTAGTCGTGTTACACACACCACCACCCAATCTACCTTTATAGCTCATTGGAAAACCTGAACAGGTAACCCAACAATAGGTAGAAATAAATAAATAAATATTATATATCAAAATTACAAATACGCTCTCTTAAGAAAGAAAACACTTAAGAGCCTAGGTATTCACTCAACCTAGCGCTCTAATACCAACTGTGACGACCCGGCCTTCTACGCCTAGAAAACCGTTTCGTCTTGAAGAAAGAAAGAGGTGAGAAAATAGAAAAGATAGAGAAGAAAGAACTACAACATCAGAATCTCACAGCGGAACGAATAAGTTATAATAATCATATAAGTGTTTACATAATATACAACATCAATCAGAGTAATACAGATAATACATCACATACTAGACAGTTATAAACACCTGTCTAGTTATACAACTCAATACACGAAACAACATAGAAATATCATCACAGCTAAACTATATATATATCTACAACGCTGAAGCCACCTGCTCCATTGCTCCTCCAGAATTCGTCAAAGCTAACCTGAATCCCTTGGCTACCCGTAAAAATTTGGGTACCCGAGAGTATATGAAAAACAAAAATAAACTCCGGGTCAGACATGGGTCTGGTATGAGTAACAGGTTAAAGTTGCTTAAATTTTGAAAATCCTTTGAAAACAAAAGGTATCACGTAAGACTCCCCACAAATAAACATGGAAATTTTTTTACCTTACGCTAACCAAAACATTTGATAGGAAATTCTGTGATATTATAATAGGTCTAGGGTTTTCAAGTAAATAGAAAATAGCTGAAATTGTTGCATTCATTAAATTCCAGCTATTAGCCACAAAAGTGGGTAATACAATCAAAACCGTTGGCACTTATTGGATTGTGGATTCCATACAATGGCAGGGCTACTGGGGAACCGCCCGTCACAGTACGTGACCTAGATCAACGTACCGAGGATCACTCCCGACCCCCTGCAACACAAGGCCGGAACCATTCCTTACTAAACAGTCCTGAACAAGATAAACCCCGCAGTTGTTTGCAACCAACTGCCCACACAGCCGAAAATAAGGGACATCTAGACAGGGGAATATCCTTGTCCTGCTTGGGCATGACCCACCTAACCTTGTTGCACCTCCCCTGTTTTAGCCATTCCCGGTTGATGAGGCTTGAGGTTACGATTACCTTTATAGAACATATTTCTTAGAATGCTCATCGCCCGCCTGACGATGTGTAGAAAACATACAATCCATACAAGTTCGTTCCGGGTTCGAACGAAACCGAATGCATTATCTCGTTACACTCATTTTGGAATCACCCTCAGAGTTAACGACGATAACCCTTGCACTCTGAATCTTCATCTTCACTTCAGATTCACGACCTATCGTTAATTTGGAATCGATGTGGTTTTCGGATGTTCCAAATGTGGAAAACTGATCCCGGTCTCACTGAAATCCAAAACGTGTCTTTTAAGGCCAAGTTGTCTATTTAGTCTTAACAGTTTAATTCAATATAATTCAATATACACACAGATGGATAATTCATAATATCACAATAGATAATCACACATAATCTCATAAACAGATAATCAATATTATCATCCAAACAGATAATTAAATATTATCATATTTAAACCAAGCATCCATATCAGATAGATATTATTCATGTCAGAACTAAATTCACAATCATCAAATGAAATATCCATATCATTCATAAGCAATGATTTATAATCATACCATTTGTAATTAATTTAAAATGAATTAAATTAACTACTTCTATATCTAATTAATTTAAAGAGAATTAAATTAATTACTCCTTCTATAAATCATGCTTATACAACCATTAATTAATTATAAATCAAATTAATTAACCATCCTCTAAATATTCATCTTGATTAAAAACCTTTGATTAATCATTCACTAATTACAATAGGTAATTAGTCTTCAATTAATTTTACAAATTAATTATCCTAAATCATTTATAGTAATTAACATTTAATTACTTCATTTATTAATTAAATATAATTAATTATATTTATTGTTAATTAATTACATAAATTAATCACCACATTATTAATTATTTCTTAATTAACCATTCTTAATTTCATCATTAATTCATTAATTAATGACCTTTAATTTAGATTTAAATTAATTTACTTTGATTAAATTAATTACATTAAGTAATTAATCTTTAATTAAACACAATTATTAATCACCTTTGATTAATATCAACCAGTAATTAACTACCCTTAATTACTCATATTAATAAATTAATTATCCCATAATTAATTATCTCCATTAATTAATCCCTTGATTAATTACAAAAGTAATTATTCAAATTACTTCATTAACACATCCTTTTAACATTAATTACTTCTTTAAGTAATTATGCTCCATTAATTACACTAAGTAGTTATACTTATCACATCATCAAATGTTTATTTAAATTAATTAAACTCAATTAATTAACTTAAACAATTTATATTAAACTTAATTAATTACACTGAGTAATTAATTTCCTTAAATTACTTTCATTAAGTAGTTACTTAAACAATTTACAATTGATTATGTTAAATTAATTAATCTATTTAATTAATTAAAATTAACCACATTAATTAATCATTAAATAATCCTAGTTAATGACCTTCATTAATTATTAACAATTCTTTTAATTACTTTTCTAAAGTAATTAACTAAGATTTATTCATTATTAAATTTAATTTAATAAATTTTAATAACTCATTAATTAATCCATAATTGTTAAATTTAATTAAGCGTTAGCTGTTACTTAATCGCTTAATTAATTATCACTTAATTCTTAAACCTCAATTACTAAATTTAAACCTTCAATTACTTATTTAATTAATCCAAACATTAATTAATTTAAATAAATTGATTATCCATTTTAATTATCTTAAAACTTTACTGAATCCAAATCATTATATTTTTATTTATCCTTAAATCAGAACATTTCTTACTTAATCCGAGTGTTTAAAACAATTTATTTCCAAATTTACTCTAAATTTCATTTTAGATTTAAGATTTAAAATGAATATAAATTAACTTTAACAAGGTTTAAACACAGACCTAAAACCCTTTAGATTCTCATGTTAAAGGAATATCTACTTTATAAAGAAGTTTTAAAAGAATTTTAAGTCAAATTTACTTTAAAATTTAAATCAAATTTTGAAGACACTTTAACAAATCAATTTTGTTTAATTCATTTTATATTTTAAAACCTCCATTTATTTCAGAATTGTAATACATATCAAATTTAGATTCCAGATTAAACTTAGGCTTTTTAAAAAAAACTTTACTTATTTTAAAACTTCATTCAAAATAATTCAAAACTATTTAAGCATTTTTAAAGTAGTTAAACAATTTGAAGTTTAAAACTTTATTTATTTAGAACTGAAATTCAGAAATAATTGGAACCAGATTTCAACCTAAAATTTTTAACTCATTTTAAAACTTTGCTTTCCATTAAACTAGATTTTAAATTTTAAATTTAAAAGTTTGAAACTGGGTAACAGGTTTTCTGCAAAACCTATTGCAAACAAAACAACCGAGGCAATCACTCTTCCCTTCGAGTTAAAGCCTCGATTACTTCGAGCCTGATACATGAATTACTCGAGAAAACTCGAGACACCTACTCCCCTTCCAAACTAACTCAACAGTGCACAAGAAATCCACCGTGCATATGCACGGTGGCGCCGCTCATCGTTGACCATCAACGATAGCCTCCACAAGTCGGAAACTGCCCAAGCACCCTACCTCGATTACTAGATCGACATCTCCCACTCGGAATCAAATTCGAGCATTCAAACAGGGACCAGAACCTGGAAATTAGCACAACCCCTTCTCAATCCTGTCAACGCTTCGCCCCTCCTCCTCCGACCTCCAGAGAACCACCACCTTCGCCTTTCACCCCTCTACCAATTTCCAAACCCTTGTTGAACTCGATGCTCCATGTAATTGGGACGGACCCAAAAACTCCCCATAGATCAAACTAGGTTTACAGGAGATAACGCGCCACCGTTGCCTCCTCGCCGAAGTTCAACACCACACACCATTTTTGCCCTCAACACTGATCACTCCTCCACCATTGCTGAGAATCCCAGACCCCCAGAGCAACAAGATCACCAGAAATCCCCAAGTTTGCATTTTATATTCATTCCAGAACTGCTCTTAAATGCCCACTCTAAAAATTATAAATTTTGTTTTAAAATTCATATTAAATTATAAGAATTCGGTATATATTGCTGAATTCGTAAATTAAAAAAGTTTTGATTTTAATTTGTCTAAAGTTTGCTCAAGCATTTTGGTTTCCAGTGACATTGATAAGTTGATTTAGCTTAAACAGATTTTTAAAGTTAAATTCCTGTACAAAAAAACCATCTTGGTTTGTATTTACAATCCTGGTTGTGATTAGAACAAAGATAACATTTGTTTGCACATTCTGACCTGGGGGAAATAATCAGAGGCATCTCAAAATCTGTGCAAGATGTATACATTCACACTTTCACATATAAACATATCAGCAATTTACAACATAAACATTTTTTTCTAATTATACATAAGCAACTAGTTTAGTTCAATCAAAAGAATGTTGCTCACCAAAGTTTTGAAAATAAACAGGGCAATTTTACAATGGAAGCAGTTTGAATTTGCAGGTTTGAAATATACAAAATTTCCATCACACAAACACCAGAGAAAAATGATTAAATAAATATTCACACCATATATTTAAGCATCCAAATATCAACATGCATCAGATTGTAAAACTTAAGTAATTTAAAAAAAATGTTACTCACAGTTTGAAAATGAAGACAGAGCACAGCTAAAATCTCCTCTGTTAAATCCTCTAGTTTGTATTGATGTATTGTTGGTTGAACAAAGCTTCAGTTATAAAAAGAAAAGCTTGCTGTATAATTTTCCTTTGGTTTGAACGAACTAAGAAAATGGCATGTATATAATAGAGTTTTAGAGGAAGGTGATAACTGAGTATAGCATTTTCTTTGATCAGCTTGATTTTGTTTTTATTAGGCAAAATCTTTCTTATGGAGGCTGAATTCCTTTTCCAATATCAAGAATTGACTAAATGTTGTGCTGAGAATTTGAAACATTAAATGTTAATGTACTTAATGTCTCCTACTACTCATTTTTATCCACAGATATTTTTTTTAGCTTTGCACTTCTCTGCTCTAACCTGCAAATGTAATTTTATTTACTTTGCTTTGTATTAGCTTGCTCGACAAACTATCTTATATGTTAATTTTGTTTACTCTTTAGCTTGCATATCTAATTTACCGTCATGATTACTTGCCTGCATACTTTATTTACAAGCTACTTGCATATGTTTATTTTATTCTTGCCTGAGTTATATTAACAGTTTACCTTCCCTTTATTTTTATATTTTTTTTTACTTTATGTTCACACATTTCATTTTGCATTTCTTTTACCAGCACATATTTTTACTTTGTCTTGTAACTTGATATTTGTATTATATTTTCTTTTTTTTTACCTGGCAACATTTCTAACTTTACAGATAACATACAAATACAAACCTAGTTTGCTTTCATTTTTTTAATACATAGATATTTATCTTTCTTTTACATTTGATAGCATACTTATTTTACTTTGTTACTATACTTGCTTGCATACTTATTTACAGCTACACATATGTCCTTTTTATTTCTTACTTTACTTTGCTTTGTTTCATAATTTTGCATTTCTATTTCAAGCATATTTATTTACAGGCCTATACATATATTTTTACTTGTCTGGATATGCCTTCTATCCTATGTACATAGCTATTTTATTTTATCTTGCTTTGTTTATGCTTATGTTTAAATATTTTATAAGATTTATTTTATCATAATATACTTGAAAGAATGTATATTCCAAATCATAGCTTCCAAAAATCTGTGTATATATATATAAACATAAGTTTAAAATAACAATTCTTATTTATTTCAAATCCATTGTAAAGATATTTCATTATTATTATTGTTTAAACATAACTCATTATTAAATTAAAAATAAATTTTCAAAAGAAACTATCTCTTTAAAATATAAATACTTATTTATCAAGCTATATTTTAAAAGAAACAAAACAAAATTTTTTATTTAAATTTAAACTCTAGGCTAGAATTTATTTTTAAAAAAATTAAATTTATCTTGAGTATTTTTAAAATCATATTATTATTTATTCAATACTAAATTTCCAAATTATCAAAAGTATTAGAATTAGAAAACATAACTTTATTTATTAATTTAAAACAGAGCTTATCTATTTATAATATATACAATTATATACATATATACATTATAAATAGAAACAATTTAAATTAGCTTTTAAAAGATAAATTATCAGTTAAATATTTATTTAAACGAAGATTATTAAATCAATTCAAATATTATTAACAATTATTATCAAATTAATTTAATTTTTAATGCAGATGATTAAATTGATATTGCCCCAAATTTCCGGGATATCATAGCTTGACCCCCACTCACGCTTTGGTTTTAGTCATTTTGTCAAAGGATAACAAAGCTCAAAAATGCAACAAACTGTCCTGAATAGACGAAGCATAAAGAAGAAAGAAAAATCAAAGTCGGTAGTCGATAAATCTATCATTGGGAATGATAAAATGTTTGTTCACCCTTGCGCTAGATTTTCGTATCACAATACTTTTAACGACACTTTAAAAACTCGATGTGTTATCTATTCCTGTCTGGGCCTATTTTTCTCACATTTCATCTACTCTTCAGCCTTTGATCATTATTGATTGGCAGGCAGGCCTAGTTAGTAAGGTGATTTGTTATGACTCTAACACCATAGCCAAGAAGAGACTAGTTTATGCCAAAGCTCTGATTGAAATAACCCATACCAAACCTTTGCCTTCTATGTTAAAAGTCAAACTCGATGCGGGCCTTTTTGCTGAGGTCAGAGTTCGCTATAGTTGGAAACCGGATATTTGTACGTCCTGTCAGTCCTTTGGGCATCTTTCGGAAGCTTGTTCTAGATTGGTCTATGATATCCCTATTCCACTATCTGATAGGATTCCACTTCCTCGTCCTCCTATCAGGAGGTGGGTCCCGAAGGTTGCTCCTCCTTCCCCTGACCCTGCTCCTGTTGTTACTCGTGAAGATTCTATTATTGATGCTCCTATTGCTCCTTGTGTAGCTCCTGTTGTTGATGCCTATATTGATGGGACACTTATTGAGTGTGTTTCTCCTGTTCCGCCCGATTCCATTTCTTAGAATTTTGAGGACTGGGCTTGGATCCATATTCCATCTGAGATGAGGTACTCACAGAAAACTAATACTTATTATGCCTTTATCAGTGATAATGAGGGTCAGAGTCGATTTCTTATATATCACATTGAGGATGAGGGTATGTCCCTTACTAGGGTTGGCGAGATTGGTGAGCTGGATAAAACTAAGTTTTATGACGTCATTTGGGATAGGAAATTTATTTACTCTCCTTCTTCTGAATGATACATTTCAAACCTAGCTGCTCTTTTCTTTGGGTATGTTTATGTTATGGGCTCTTCATCTGTTGTTGCTACTGGCACTTCCTCTTCGAACGGTGTGTAGTCATAGTTTTTTAGTAGTTTAGGCACTTTTTGCCTAGCTCCTGTGCTGTATTTTCTCTTTGGTTTTAGCTCTTTGAGCCTGTTTAGCTGTTTTATGCATGTGCAAAACACCTATTTCCCCATTATATCTACAGTGGCATGACCCACCTTAAAGCCGGATAGCTTTGCTAAAAAAAGGACACTTTAAAAATGCCCTTTAAATTATTCTTTTAAAAGTGCAAAAAATATTTTTTAAGTATATTAAAACCAAGGTCAAAACAAATGTCAAAACATTGTTAATTATAAACCCAAAGCAATTTACACTTAGCTTTATTTTGAAATCATCCCTTTTCAAGGATTTCCTCGTTTATAAAGTATTATTTACAAATTTAAAACAACACTTACTATCCCAAAAGATAATAAATCAATTTAAATACCTTTATAAATTTTAAACATTGTTAATTTATCCCAATGGATAATTTATATTACTTATCTATAACATTAAAACTACATTTATTTTCCCTAAAGGAGAATAAACCAAATTAAAAATCATTTTATAAATTAAAACCAATATTAATTTTCCCGAAAGTTAATTAATTACATTCATAATCTTTCATAAATTTAAAACAATATTAATTATCTCGAAAGATAATTAATCAAATTTATAATCTTCTTTAATAAACAATTCAATTATCTTTATTGAAAATAGTTATTATCTCCAAAAACATTTTTATTTAATCAGTAAATTAACTTTAAAACCTTTATTAAATCCGCTAATTAACTTTAAAATACTAAATCAGTTATTTCACTTTAAACATTGTAAATCAAAATGATTAATTAATTTCAAATGCCATTAATTAAAATTATTAATTAAACTCAAATATCATTAATTAAAATGATCAATTAAAATCAAATATCGTTATCTAAAATTTTGGAGAGAAATGTATGATCCTCTAAAGTAGCGGAGAGCACACATGTACATATATACACACCACCAATAGTAAAGAAGCTACCAACATGCCTAGTTAGTGACACATCATAACATAGAAAAATCAATGATAACAACATCAGGTAACTTCTTGAATGAGCTCCGGCAAGGCCACTGCCCATTGCATCTTGGTATCGAACTATGACAAGGCCATCGCTCGATATTGAAGTGTTAGAAGTACCCAATATAAACCATGGTGCATCCAAGTGATCAAGTGAGATCAACAAGCAGCCCCACTAGAGAATGAATGCCTCATAGCTACCATGGATGATTCGGAACTAAAATAAGAAATATCCCCTAATAACGATCCTATGAACAACAATCATGGAATCCTGGCAACAACAACCCTGAAACCCTATAAATAGCATTCTAGCACCATTTATACCTAAACCTGTACCTATAAATGGAACTAAACAAAAATATAAGAGTAATACACACACATATATGTATATAAATAAAATTTATATACATACACACATACATATATATGTATATGCATTAATAAAATAAAAGTAATAAAACTAGAGTTAAAACTATAAGACAGTAAATAAAATATAATAAGAGTTAGACTAATAAAAGGGTCAAACTCATTATGCAACATCTTAACTTACATATATGTTATGGGATAGTGATCACGAAATCAAGAGGCATAGATATTAACAAAATATCTAATTATATACTTAAATATTTTTTAGAATTCTACAAAAAGATTAACATTAAGCTCCTTGATCAAAAGAACATTATGATGATCAGTAAAATCTTCATTTGAATTTGAATAAATGCTAACGCTATAGTTATTAATGTTAAAAATATTGTTTTTTTTGTTTAAATAATTCAATGCTTTTCCTTAAGATATTCATTAAAATGATTATTTTTGGCCAATCTATATTTCGGATTTGAGATCCGATTGAAACAAAATGATGCTACTATTATTACCAACCTATTAATATAACTATTTTTATTATTAAATAGCCTCTAGTTTCTCTCAAACCAAATATACCAACATATTATAGTGAATAAAGTATCTAGTAAAAAACTATTTTCCTTATTAAACTTAAAACTTAAGTTATTCTAGTCAAAATCACAATCAGTAACTTTAGTTGTAAGAATAAAGTTAAAGATTTTAAGAGTATTATTAAGAATGTAGCAAGTATCCATACAATTGTAATATATATGATTAATATTTTCAAAATATAAGTTACAAAAAGTACATTTATTATCAATTGGCAAATTCTTTCTTTTTAAAAGTTCAATGGTATTTGGCTTCCCATGCATGATTAACCACATATGAGTCTTAGCTTTTGGTGGTGCACTTGCTTTCTAAATAAGATTAAAAATGTTATTAGTAACGTCCGTGAAATTAAGAAATTTACATGACGAATTAGAAGTGAATTTCTTAATTTTGTCCCATTCCCAGTTAATAATATCGTTTTCATTATCAATAGTGTATATATTCAATCTTGTCGTAATAAAGAAAATTGTGTAAGAGTTGTATCTTCTAAGATTATATTAAAACTAATGTTACAAGGGGGATCATTATCCAAAGAGAAAACATCTTTGATTAAAGCATTTTTAAAGTTACAAATTTTGAAAAGTTCTTTAAATTCGACCCTACGAGGAATGACTGTTAACCAACATTCATGTCAAAAAGTTGTATTATTTTCTGAATGAAAAATCATACTAGTACCAAGGTTATAAATATCATGACATTATAAAATTGATTTCCTTAAATCAGACAATTTATTGATAACGAAGTGTAATTTAGTATAAATTATTACTACCATTATAATAATGTTTAGATACAATTTCTTTCCAAATAGAATTATCTTTTATATCCTTAAATTTCCATAAACACCTCCTTAATAAAGTAAAAATTCATATTATGTAAATTAATAACACCTACTCCTCCCTCCTTTTTCGATTTACAAATGGTTTTCCAGTTAACTAAACATTTTAGACTACTGCTAAGATTATCACTACTCCATAAGAAGTCCCTTCTTATTTTATCAATTTTATTGATCAACCATTCTAAAAAAAGATGCATAGACATCCAATAAATTGAAAGTGCAGATAAAACAGAATTGATGAGAACTAATCAACCCGCTCTTGATAAAAACCTCCCATTCCAATTGGAAAATCGATTTTTAATTTTATCTATTATAATTAGCCAGTCATCAGGTTTAAGCTTAGTTGGTCTATGTAATGACCCAGAATTTTGGTTATTTTAAATTGGGATATTTAATTGATTTTGATTATTTGAAAATTGATTTCATAGGTTGAACAGCTTGAATTTCAAATCTAATGACTTATAGGGTAATTTAATTGTTAAATTAATAATTCAAATTTGCTAAAATAAGCGAATCTTGGGTTTTTAAGCCTGTTAAAAATAATTTAAAGGATTATTTAATTTATATTAATAAGAAGGAGTATAATAAATTTTTTAAATTAGATTTAAAAGCGATTTAATCGATTTTAAAAATAACTTGTTTAAATTAACGAGTAAAAATAGCGATCTGGGGCACAGTCTCGGATTGCGACGAGCCAGTTCCATTGGATCCGTAATAGTGTATTATTATCAAATTTCAAATTTCGTAACTTTTGGAGTTATCGTCTGATCGTATTGGATAGAAACACATCGAATTTTATATCGAAAATTTGATATTTTAATTGGGTTCAAAAAGCTCTCTTCTCCATACGATCGAATTGGAATTCAAAACTTGTTCCATTGCGTTTGGTAGGGGTATAACATTATGAACACCTAGCAGCACACTTCGATCGGCATTCGAAATTTTAGCTAAATATTTTTCTAGTTTTAAATAATATATTTGTATATTGACTTGACCATTCCATTCACATCAGCCAACACAAACTTATTTTCAGCCGTCCTACCTATCTATTCTGTACCACCTTTCCTTTTCAAATATGATTCCCTCTCTTCCTTTTTAAACGCACAGCGAAACAAAGAGGAAAAAAAGAAAAGATTCAACTTTAAAAAATTATTCCTCCACTTATGATCAACGAAAATATACGAAACCACCTTTAAAAATCAAGTTTTTCAAAGAGCTTCAATCTGACAGTTATTTGGTTAGGCTCGGCGATGACTTAGGTTGCTCGACTATGAATGTTGAATAGCTAGTGGGGCTAGGGTTCGAGTACCTCAGAGATGTAGTCATTGATTCGTAATTTGGTCATCTTATTTGAATTCATGGTGGAGATTAGCACTTAGGGTAGGATTTTGGTGGCGAGCGGCTGAGAAATGGTGGTCGTGATTTTAGGGGGGTCGTTCGCGAGATCGTCCAGGTTGCGAATGCCATGACGTGAGCGGGGTGGATGTAGTAGTCAGAAAATGGTGGAGATTGACTAGTGGATTTTAGTGATGAAGTCGATTTGGAGAATCATGGAGAGTTGGAAAGGTTTTGGCCACGCGTGCACAAAGAGTAAACTGCCATTTTGGTGCATAGGAGAGCTGGAACGTGGGAAGAAGAAGCACCAGGTATGGGTTTTAAATAGAAATTTAATTAGTGTTTTAAATTTAATTATAATTAGACGATGAACTAAAAATTAATAACTCTTACATAAGAGGTCGAATCAAGTCACATATTTTTGCGTTGCGATCGTGATGACGAGAGCTTCAAAATGAAACTGGTTTGGACAAATTTGGAGACAGTGGAAATTTGGCCAAAAATCGGACGTTGTTCGATTATAATTCCAAACTTGGAATGCCTTGGCGACAATAAAAAATAAATGTGAGTAAATCTCACTCATTTGGATTACTACAGTTAATTTTAAATGATCAAAATTACTTTGATTGGTTGAATTTATAAATCAATATCTGTTGGAAGTTCTATTATATATATAGTAATATATATATTAGTAATTGGATTGATTATTCCGGCCTATTGGAGCGAATGAGACCCTATGCGCCCCGCATAGTAGCGGATGATCCTATATTATTGCGATATCCCACCTCAAAGCGGGATTGTTATTTTTATGTTATATTAACATATGTGGATGCATGAAAACAGGTTAGGGGGATCCAATTGGATTCCTCAAAAATGTTGAATTTAATTTCATATATAATGATATATGATATGTTTGAATAATTTGTGATAGATTATAGTGTGATTTGAATTTATTTGATGCACGGTAGCACTGGCCTTGATTTTAGTATTTTAAATATACCATAAATATATGTTTTAATTTGAAAAGAAATTTAAAAGTGATTTGGAAGTAAAATATTATATAGACTATTGGATTAGTTAAAAAAAATTAATTGGATAAAATAATTTTTTTTGACTTTGTAGTTGACTATTCCGTGATATTTTAAATAGAGATTTTGGAATAACGTATATAAAGGATTTTAAATAAAAATAAAAATATAATTCTTTAGTGATACTTGTTTTAAATATTAAAGGTTTTTAAAATCGAGATTTTTAATAGATTGGGAGAATAGAAGGGAATTTCGAAATAAATATAAAATTGGTTATACTTGATGTTAAATAAGATTTCTAAATTATGAAATGGAAGTAGAATCGAGATTTGGTTGGTTTTGGAATATAGTTTGGGTTATTTGATAAATTTATTTATAAATGAAATTTAATTTTGTAATCCATTTATAATGAATTTAAGTGATGTGAAACCGTTATAAACTAGAAATGAGATTATGGGATTTGTAAACAATGTTTATAAATAGAGTGAAATGATTATCACTTGATAAATTGAAGATATAAATTCACGGTAAGAACTTATGATGAGATGGGTAAATCGGTTTAAAAGAAAGGATAGACTTTTCTTTTGGAAATGTGAAAAGGAATTTATGAAAGTTGGATGTAAATCGATTCATGATGAATCGAGAGAGATTTATAAATATTAGACTGGCTATATTGAAATTGAAAAATATATTTGTATCGAGAAGTCGAGTTTGTTATTAAAGAAGATTTTTAATTATTAAACGAGGTAATTTAAAAATGTTTTAGCATAAAAATATTTTAGAAAGTTAGCTATTTAAATATTTTTATATTGTCAAAATGAATTATAAGTTTTATAAACAAATCTTGTAAATTGATTAGAATTTTATTAATAAATATGAATTAATTATTGTTTCAAAAGTTATGTAATTATTTTAATTTTATTAAATTATGTCTAATTATTAAATAAAGTTTTCGGAAAGTAATGGTATACTTTCATTGCGAAATTGGAACGCAGAGATTGCTATAGTTACGTTCAGATTTCTCTGAGATAGAGACATAATCATTGAGCTGCGAATCCATGGTTGATACCGCATGGTGTTTTCCATATGTATTTTAAAAAAATTTCAAATATTTTTGAAGGGAATGGGTTGTGAATATACTTATTTCAGTGAGATAAGTATATATTTTGAATAAAGAGATTTAATTAAGGAACCCCGAAACTTATAGAATTCTTTACAAACGAAATTTACAACATAAAGTGCAAAGAATTTTGAGAAAAGATAAATAAATGGAACTTTCCTAAGTGTTAGGAAGTAAAGGTTTAGAAAAATATATTTTTAAGCATTTCTTTCTAAGTGTTAAAATAAGAGATGATTTGAAATATCCTGATATGCATATAAGTATTTGAGTTGTCTCAAATATTGAAAATTGGAAGGGATTTGAATATATATCTTATAAAGATATTTTGAAAAAAAAATTTGGAAAATTATAATATGGGCCTAGTGACTGCCTATGGATGTTATATTGATAGGTAAATAACCAACTATCAAGTATTGGCCAATTTCGTCGATCGTTTCGAAGAGATCAGAATCAGATTTAATTATCCGAAAACCACTTCGATCTGATTTGAGCATTACGAATGGATATCGTGATGATGGTGAAAATGGTGATTTGGTTTCGTTTAGACCTAGAACAGACTTGTATGGATGAATGCTATCAGTACATTGTCATTGGAGGACAATGAGCATTTCAAGTGAAAATTCCTTAAAAAGGTAATCGTAGCCTTAAGTCTCATCAACCGGAATAACAGAAAATAAAGGGAGATGTAGCAAGGCTAAGTGGGTTGCACCCAATTAGGGTATGTTGTCACCTTTCTGGATACCCTCGGATATATTATTAATTATGGATACGGTGGTGAATGGAAAAAGAGCACTCAATAAGGGTGGGAACACCCATGGTGCAAATGTAACAACCCGATATTTTCAACCATTCGCATCCGGACATGTCGGACTTGAATTGCTCAAAGTACCGCGTTGTAAATTAAATTTGGCAAATCTCAGAATATAAAGTATTATAAATAATCACAGATCACAGACACAGAGTAAATAATAATGTAGCGGAATTAAAAGAGATAGTAGTTCATGAAGCTACTGTAAAAAATAAGATATATCAGAGTTAAATAAGATACAACAGAAGAGTATAAGATACATTAGGTACAAATCAGAATACATCACTGAAATCACTGGATACTAAAAGCAAAATAGATGGTTGGAATTTCAAGAAAAGCTCCAACTCCGAAGGTGAGTCTTGAATGCTGAATCACTCAATCTGACCCGAGCGTAAAGCAAAACACAATACACTCGAGTCAGGATTAGCATTCTTATATCAATAAATCCAACTCAAGTGAAATAACAACTGAAATTCAAATAACTCAAAGGATGTTTGGGATAACCATCCTCTAAGGATCCGCTAAACTATCTACTATGTAGTAATATTTCGCTATTATAATAATGTCTACGATAAAATAAACTTACTTTAAAATAGCGTTGAAGGGTTCCCCATATAGCCTCCAACACGTAATAGTCCTTGTAGTCCATCCAGTATTAGCATATCTCCAGATCGAGAGACTACCCTAAAGACTCCATGGGATACGGGAGAAAAACAAACTCATAGTAAAGGCTCGGTACGGTAGGTGACACAGCATAACTAGGCAATGCCAGGGTAGATATACCAATTACGCTTCCGGGCTGGTGGTAATGCGTAGCAGCCACTACCGACCACCTTGAAACACACTCCCAAATCAAAATCGAAGGATGGCCATCAAATCAACCACAAGTAAGAGTGTAGTATTGAAGGAATGTGTCCGATCGGAGGAATGACCTCACTTGGCCCGTCGATCGCTCCTGTTTTAGCCACCTTATGCCAACTCACGGGAGTTGGGTCCACGTTCATACCTCAATAGGATCGTCGCCACCATTCTACTTCATTCTGGAATCTCCACCGCATACATGGTTGTTAAAGTGGTTTTCGGAGTTGGCAGAGAGTATGATAATTTCCGATCCCGGTATCTTTAACAACCAAACGTTATTGTAACGCCGTGGTCATTTCAAAATAGTTTATACTACAAAAAATCAAATCATTTCATTTCGAAACTATATTCCTTTCAAAATAGTTTATACTTCGAAGCCAAACCATTTTTAATTCAAACCCAAATCAATATGATATCATTACAATTTCAAAAACCAAATTCATATGCTTTCTTTCCATTTCAAATATTTTACTTCAAATCAATATTACTTTCAAAGTTATGACGTTTCAAACCAAAATACTTTGAAACCATAAGATCTTGTAAACCATAATACTTTGAAATCATACACTTTGGAAATCATGACGTTCTAAAATCATAGCACTTTGAAATCATAATATTTTAAAACATAACACTTTGAAATTTACGACTTGAAATCATAACTTCCACTACTTAATCAGTTTAGATATTAAAATACTTTATAAAATAAAATAGCTTCTTCAAATTTTCAAATAAATTCCAAAACAACTCGAATTCCAGAATTCAAATTTTAATCAAATCTCAAATCATCAATTTCAATTCAATTCAGTTTTCAATAATCCATTTCAATTTATATCAATTTCGAATATAGATTTGAACCTCAAACAAACCATTTCAAATTCCATATATTTCAAAGTTAAATATTCCATAATTTCAAAACTAAATCTTAATAATCCCATATATATCACCTTAAATCAAAAATCAAAGGTATAAAATTATATCCCTTTAAAATTTAGATTCCATACGTTTCGAAGCAATTTATTAAATAAATTCTTAATTAGATCAAATTTCAAATCATTATAAACTCTATATTAACATATAATTTAAATAAATACATATCCATATTATATTTTAATAAAATCAACTTTATTTTTAAAATTATTCTATATCAAACAAATTTATACGTAGCTTAAATCGAGAATTTAACTATACATATAAGATAGCATTTATATAATATAAAAAAAATCAATATTTATATAAAACCGTATACTTTTCCAAAACTATAGAAATCATTTCAAAATATTTTTATATATAGACCGGCGGTGTCTGCATGTAATTTTCTTTCCTAGGTCAAGTGATGTAGATATTTATCATTTCAATTCACAATTTAAAATATAAATACGGGTATATATCATTTCAACCCGCAATCCCAAAATTCAATTCAAATGAAAATCGCTTGGGTTTATCATTTCAACCCATAACGATTTTCTCATATTCTAAAGTCCTTTCAGGTATGTATCATTTCAACCCATAGTGATTTCTATACTAACAGAGAACTCGCAAAATGATAACAGATATGATAGTAATAATACTAGGCATATATCATGAATATATATAACAGATAATGGTGTCAGATGTCACGGGTGAACTGATCCAGATAATAACATATATATAGCAGTAAATAACTAACAGCAGCATATTTCAATTGTCGTTTCAATTGGAATCAAATTTAATAAATATAAAAACATTAATCGTGAGTGATTTCTCACCTTTCGAGGCTAGATAGATTTGACAAGGAAACGGGCAACGAATTCCAAAGTAAAGCTAGATTGGCACGAATTGAGGACAAAGCTGATAAATAAAGATGTTGATGGGAACAAATCAGAATCAACACGATAGAAGTAACAATGATGTGTGTATGTGTGTGTATATATATATTATTTTCCATGGAAAAAATATTAAAATTTTAAAACCAATATTAAGACAAAGTATTAAAATCATTATTTTAAATCAATCACATATATCTAAAATCAAACATATATATATATATATATATATATATTCTTAGAGTTTTAACCAACCATAATAATACGTATGCAATAACCTTTATATATAAGTTAAAACAACTTTTACAACTAACACCACATATATAAACCAGATTTTACAACTTCTATATTATATAAAATAGAACATATCTCTCTGCTTATATAAATCAGCGTTAATGAAAATATGAAATAAAATAAATAAAATATAAACCGTCATCATCTATATGGAATCCGGTATGGCATAATATATTACAGACACACATAGATATTCAATATCCAAACCAACATATGCAGGCAGCTACCCCACATGTATATATATACTAATTAATAACTAACAGACCGAAACTAAAATGTACACAGCAATCTGTACAAAAAAAGACAAAATGTATGCAGCCAGAAGGTAAAATTTAAAGGTAAAGTTTATATACAATATATAGAAATTTTAAATCCAATATTATAAAGCCTAAAATAGTTGTAAGCCGCATTTCAAAACTTGCATATATACTGTTATATATAGCTAACCTGCACCTACATAGTTTAATCAACATGTCATCAACGCCTATTACAATAACATATATAGGCCTTTATATACTGCCTCCGTGTATATATAGAGATAAAACAACTTGTCACAATTCGTATGAATTCATATATATAAGTATAAAAAGGTAAATAGATTATAGCCTTTAACTTTTAAGTAAATACACACAATATATAAAATATAGTTATTACCCTGTATAAAAGAATTGAAAAGGTTGCACAGGGAAGGAGAAAGGTGGTCTTCGGCCAATGCATGCCTGGAAGGAGATAATGGTTGTGTTCGACAAGGGAAAGTGGCAGGAAAGGAGGAGTGGCCATGGTCTTGGGTTGCTTGGTGATGGCGGGTCGGCTAGGTGGTGGAGGAAGGCGGGGCTGCTACGGGGAAGAAGGAGGGTGGTTCGTAGGGTGGAGCTTAAGCGGGACGAGAGGGCGGCGGAGGCTTCGGGTGTTGCAGTGGGTGGCTCGCGTTGATCTGGTCAAGGCTGGGTTGTGGGAAAAAAAGGTGAGGTCGGGGTTGGAGTAGAGGCCGAGAACTATGGAGGAGCTACTATGGGATTTCAGCCATGGTGGCACTCGAGTTTGCTTTGTTTCATTTTGTTTAAGAATGGAAAAATGAAAGATAAGCCGAGAGAAAGGAGGAAAATAATAGGAATGAACAAACCGAAATTAGATTGAACCAGCGAATATAAATTTAACCATTGGGAAAAACAACAGTCTGCCAAAAGGTTGAATTTAGTAATAATGAATGGCTATTGGTTTCACGCTGGATAGCGAATAGCCATGAGAAATCTAAAAGACTCGGTTGCGGAACCGATACGCAGGGTGCTCCGCTGATTGCATCACACACCAGACTCCAAAATATAGAAGTGAATACAATGTTGAAATCAGCACGACAAGACAATCAAAACGGTATAAAGATATCAATGGTACAACCATTCTATCAAAAGTCGATATCGGTACGAAAATGCTGATATTTAGCCGAAAATAAGATCGACGGAGCAATAATAGTCAAAATTTGGAGAAACGAAATACAACGTCTCGCTCAGAAGATGGTTCACAATTTTTTTATATAAAAATATTCAGATTTGGAAAACATTTTGTTATCATCAAATATTAGCTGATATAAATTGAAATAGAATTACACAATAAAATAAACTATCATATTTTCAGATGAAAATTTACCAGTTGCTGTTTTAAAACAGACGTATTCCAAATATTATATTTTTATTTCAAAATTTTATAATTTAAAATTTCAGCAAATTCAATTAATTAAATAAAACCACTAAAATTTACGGGTCGTTACGCTCTTCCCCACTCAAAACTTTTCGTCCCCGAAAAGGAACGTGGTAGGAGAATAAAACAACCAGAAAGAAAATAGATTTGGAATACAAAATTAAACAATCGATTAAACCATAGAAATTTCTATTTAAATCAATTAATATTCAATAATTTATTTTAAATTCCAAGTATCTCATTTCAGTTGATTTAATTTAAACTTATTAATATTTGATATAAAAGGTTCCTTCCAAACAATATTTATTTATTTATCAATTTCATTTATCCCATTTGATTTCACTTAAGTCAAATCAATCTTAACTATTTCAAAATTGATTATCTTATTACCCAATATCTATAATTAAAAATTTTCTATAATCATAAATTTGCATTGTCGTTTATTATACTCATATTTTATTCGACAAAATTAATTCTCTTTTATTCCAAATTATTATTAAATTTATTCCACTTGATATATCTTATCACATATATTAAGTATATTTACACTTATCATAGCTACCCAAATTTATTTATAATTTCCCTTTAACAAAATTTTATACTGTATATTATTTAATTAACTTTTTATTCTATTCATCTCTATTAATCTTTTTATAACAAAAATTTAAGTGTATAACATTTATTATAACCACTCAAATTTTATTTATAGAAATCCTTTTATGTAGTATATTATTCAATTAGATAATCAACTTTTGAATAATTTAGGTAAGTTATATTAAAATGTAATTGAGTATTGTACAAGTAAAATCTTTTCAATTTCATTATTCAAGTTTACATATTTATTAAAAAATTTGGCTTTATTTTATAATTAGAATCACCTTTTACCATAAATTTATGAATTAAATTTTCGATTAATTTCAATACGTATACATATACATATACATATACATATAATGTATCAAATAAAATTTAAAATCTTATATCAATATATTTTATAAATTAAGTCATATTTAGAAGTCCAAATCAGTTTAATTTTCAAAGCAAAGCTGTAGCAGAGCTATAGAATGGTCTCTCCACTTCGAAACCCGAAAATGAATGTTGATAATGCAGCCGCCATCACCGAAATTATTTTCCAACGACAAAATAGGAGGGCACTGATTTAAACATTTAAAAATTCTTCGAAACGATCTCTATTCGAAAAAACTTTAAATAATATCCAATTTAAATCTTAAAAACCAAAATTTGAAATCACCGGAAATTAAATTCATAGTTCTTTTAATTTATTTAAATTTCCAAATTAATTTATGATCGTGTTTAATAATTCAATTATTTATATATAAGACAAAAGACGATGGTTTACAAGCTATATAGAAAGTCAAATATTATTTCCTAATGACCAATTCAATTTACTTACAAAAATTTAGAAATTTATACCTATATACATATACAATATAATTATACAAAATCTATTTCCTTTACTAAATTTGAAAACTATATTGTGTCGGTTTGCTCTGCTCAAGTGTTTTGGAGATCCTATCAATAGCGTGATCAGACGAATCGATTGAACACCCAAATCAACATCAACAACTCAAACAACACAATATCTAGAACATTTTGAATATAGATTTACAAATACACTATATAGGAATACATTTTTAAAGCAAGGATAGAGATTCAAATTTGATTAATTCAATCAAAGAAAATTTTGATTTGAGAATAAATTGGAACAAAAGATAAGATGATTATCTAACCGAATAAGGAAATGGATAAGCTTATATAAATTGCGTACAACCTTAACTGGTTCAACCGTGACTTAAAGGATAAGATCGACGTGGATTTCTGGGTAAATCAACATTCGACCTTAAGAGATAGAATTCGGGATAATAAGAGATACTAGTATCTAAACCAAGGATATAAAAATCTCCGGTGAATCGATGATGTTGTAAAGGTGTTTCACCCCTTTATAAATAAATTTGAGATTGGCGAGACCGTCGACCCACTATAAAGATCATTCGAAGTGGAGTTATGAGATACTCCAGAATCAAAAGAAGACGAACAGTGAGGGACCCAAATGAATTTTAGAAACGCAGGGAACGTTTTGAAATTCAAAGGAATCGAGTCAAAAGGAAGAGATTCAAACTCGAATGAAAGTGATTCTGTAAATACATTTACCATATATGTTGAGTTTTGCCTAGAGCTACCAAAGCTCTGATACCAAATGTAACAACCCGATATTTTCAACCATTCGCATCCGCACATGTCAGACTTGAATTGCTTAAAATACCGCGTTGTAAATTAAATTTGGCAAATCTCAAAATATACAGTAATATAAATAATCACAGATCACAGACACAGAGTAAATAATAATGCAGCGGAATTAAACAAGATAGTAGTTCATGAATCTACTATATAAAATTAAGATACATCAGAGTTAAACAAGATACAACAGAAAAGTATAAGATACATCAGGTACAAATCAGAATACATCACTGAAATCACTGGATACTGAAAGCAAAATAGATGGCTGGATCTTCAAAAAAAGCTCCAACTCCAATGGTGAGTCTTGAATGCTGAATCACTCAATCTGACCCGAGCGTAAAGCAAAACACAAAACACTCGAGTCAGGATTAACATTCTTATATCAATAAATCCAACTCAAGTGAAATAACAACTGAAATACAAATAACTCAAAGGATGTTTGGGATAACCATCCTCTAAGGATCCGCTAAACTATCTACTATGTAGTAGTATTTCGCTATTATAATAATGTCTACAGTAAAATAAACTTACTTTAAAATAGCGGTGAAGGGTTACCCATATAGCCCCCAACACGTAATAGTCCCGGTAGTCGACCCAGTATCAGCATATCTCCAGATCGGGAGACTACCCTAAATATTCCATGGGCTACGG
This sequence comes from Allium cepa, assembly GCA_030765085.1. Lineage (NCBI taxonomy): Eukaryota > Viridiplantae > Streptophyta > Magnoliopsida > Asparagales > Amaryllidaceae > Allium > Allium cepa. The sequence continues at coordinate 326,273,470 of CM060931.1, read as the reverse complement.
GAGAAAAACAACCTCGTAGTAAAGGCTCGGTATGGTAGGTGACACGACACAACTAGGCAATGCCAGTGTAGATATACCAGTTATGCTTCCGGGCTGGTGGTAACGCGTAGCAGCCACTGCCGCCCACCTCAGAACACACTCCCAAATCAAAATCGGAAGATGGCCATCAAATCAACCACACGTAAGAGTATAGTATCAAAGGAATGTGTCCAATCGGATGAATGACCTCACTTGGTCCGTCGATCGCTCCTGTTTTAGCCACCTTATGCCAGCTCATGGGAGTTGGGTCCACGTTCATACCTCAATAGGATTCTCGCCACCATCCTGCTTCATTTTGGAATCTCCATCGCATACACGGTTGTTAAAGTGGTTTTCGGAGTTGGCAGATAGTATGACAACTTCCGATCCCGGTGTCTTTAACAAACAAACGTTATTATAATGCCATGGTCATTTCAAAATAGTTTATACTACAAAAATATCAAATCATTTCATTTCGAAACTATATTCCTTTCAAAATAGTTTATACTTCGAAGCCAAACCATTTTTATTTCAAACCCAAATCAATATGATATCATTACCATTTCGAAAACCAAATTCATATGCTATCTTTCCCTTTCAAATATTTTACTTCCAAATCAATATTACTTTCAAAGTTATAACGTTTCAAACCAAAATACTTTGAAACCATAAGATCTTGGAATAATACTATGAAATCATACACTTTGGAAATCATAACATTCTGAAATCATAGCACTTTGAAATCATAATATTTTAAAACATAACACTTTGAAATTTATGAATTAAAATCATAACTTCCACCACTTATTCATTTTAGATATTAAAATACTTTGTATAATAAAATATCTTCTTTAATTTTTCAAATAAATTCCAAAACAACTCGAATTCCAGAATTTAAATTTTAATCAAATCTCAAATCATCAATTTCAATTCAATTCAGTTTTCAATAATCCATTTCAATTTATATCAATTCCAAATACAGATTTAAACCTCAAACAAACCATTTCAAATTCCATATATTTCAAAGTTAATTATTCCATAATTTCAAAACCGATCTTAATAATCCTATATATATCACCTTAAAACAAAAATCAAAGTATAAAATTATATCCCATTAAAATTTAAATTCCATACGTTTCAAATCGATTTATTAAATAAATTCTTAATTAAATCAAATTTCAAATCAATATAAACTCTATACTAAAATATAATTTAAATAAATTCATGTCCATATTATATTTTAATAAAATCAACTTTATTTTTAAACTTATTTTATATCAAAGAAATTTATACGTAGCTTAAATCGAGAATTTAACTATACATATAAGATAGCATTTATATAATATAAAAAAAACAATATTTATATAAAACCATATACTTTTTCAAAACCACAGAAATCATTTCAAAATATTTTTATATATAGACCAGCGGTGTTTGTATATTATTTTCTATCCTAGGTCAAGTGATACAGATATTTATCATTTCAATCTGCAATTTAAAATATTAATATGGGTATATATCATTTCAACCCGCAATCCTAAATTCAATTCAAATGAAAATCGCTTGGATTTATCATTTCAACCCATAACGATTTTCTCCTATTCTAAAGTCCGTTCGGGTATGTATCAATTCAACCTATAGTGATTTCTATACTAACAGGGAACTCGCATAATGATAACAGATATGACAGTAATATAATGTAACATCCCGGAATTTTTGACAATATCAATTTAATAATCTGTGTTAAAAATTAAATTGATATTGATAATCTGATGATAATTATTCAAATAAATTTAATAATCTTCTTCAATAAATATTTAAATTGGTTATTTTATCTTTTAAATGATATAAATTGATTTCTATTTTCAATATGAATATTTGGTTTATATTTTAAATAGATTGGTATTGTTTTAAATTTAGAATAAATTCAATAAAATGTTTTATGGTTTAATAAAATGGACATTTTATTGTTAAAAATATAATTTCTTGAAAAATGATTTTAATTTAATAAAAAGAGATTTATAAAAATAATATTAATACTGTATTGAATTTTTAAATAAGTTTTAAATAACATTTGTAATTTTTAGTTCAAATTGAATTTCTATTTATAACTTAATTTGAAAATTGTTTGGTTTTGAATCTAGTTTGAATTTAAATTCAAAGGTATAAAATCTAAATTTGTTTTAATTTTTATTTGTATAAGTTTATAAACATGATTTGTTTTTGTTTTCATTTATAAATTTATACATATAAACTAACAACTTAATTTAAGCTAATATAACATTAATTTGTAATTAAAAACTAATTGTCTTTAAGAAAACATTGGTTGTTTCTATTTCATACACATGTTTAAATATAAATTAACAAATTGAAACTAAGTTAATATATGCATTAGCTTGTAAATAAATACTAATTTTCCTTAAAGAATATACATGTGTTAAATTAATGTGCAATCATATAGACAAGTGTCTCATTTTAGACAAGTGTTAGTTTTAGTTTTTAATTTTCTTTTATTTCCTAAAATCTAAAAATACCTTTTGTATAGCTTGCATTCTTCATTTCATATAACATTTTCATTCTTCTTTAATCAAATAAAGATCAGATCTGCATATACAATTCACCCAAACCACATTCAAATCCATCAATTTACATTCCCTCAAATTCAATTCAGACCTCTGCATAATCAAAACAAATCTGCAAATTCCCCTGCATACTAAAAGACCAAATTTCTCATCAAATTCAATTTACATTTCCACAAAATTCAAATGAACTTGTATGTTCCTCTTCATAAAATTCAACAACAAATCTGCATACCCCGAACCATATTCAAATTCCAAGGCATGCACAATCAAATACTGCATTTCATATTCTAATTCAAAGAAGAGCCTACACATGCTTGTTTCTGCATAAATGAACATTTGCATGCATATGGAAAGTTGCTCAGCATCATCTATTTCCTACATGCAAGCAATCAGGCTATGAGCATGAGCAACAGAGAGGAAGCACCTGCATTTTTATAAGCCTGCATTTATGTTTGTGTTCTGCAAAATTCAAGTGGTCAACAGGGGGGTCTGCATTCATCAAGTGGTGAGTAACTTAAATTTATAAATTTATAATAGGATTGCATGCTAGAATTTGTTGATATATATATAAGTACTGCTGTGTTTAAGTGTGAAGTAATGTTTGTTTGCTGTTGTTTTTTACCTGATCTGTTTCTTGATGTTCTAGGCAGTTTTATTTAAACTTTATTCTTTAACTTTAACTTCTGGAATGATTTAATTTATATGTAAGGTTATAAATTATCTTAAGTTAACTTTTACAGTTCTAAGCAAGTGCAAAAAGAAATGTAGATATAAAACAGTTTTGTCTCTGTTAACTCAGGTAAAATTTTGCATGATTTATTTTATCAAAACTCAAACAAATGGATGTAGTAATTTCATAGTATAAAGCAAATATTTAAACAGCAACTTGTTTTTTTTTTTTTTATCAAGTAATAGTTTTTTTTAGGTGTTTGATTAGTGGCAGTTTATTCTTGAAACAAAATATGAATTTGTGAAAAAGTTTTGCAATCTGTAATATAAGAAAACCCAAATTTCTTTCTGAGTTATTAAGTGGGGATCATAGATCCTTATAAAAAAAATATATCAAATCAGAGATAGGGATTTTATTTTAGGGAAGTTACAGTTTGGTTTCAGAGTATGAACCCTAGTTAAGTGGGTCTGTGCATTTGGTCAGGGAGAAGTGTAGGATGGTTCGAGTGTTCTGATGTTTAGGGATTGGGAAGTTGGTGTGTAGATAGGCTCGTGGCCGGAGGGAAGGATGCTCAGGTGACCGGAATGGCGATCTGTGGCCGTTGACAGGTTTTGACAAAACCTGTTTTTCTAATTTTCAGGTTTTGTGTATTGGGGTTAAATCCTGACTTCGTGGATGTAGTTTGATTTGGATGATCGTATTGGGTTGTAGGATGGGATTTTGGTGAGTAGCGATCATGCTTGGCGATCAACGTTGGCTGGAGTCGCCGTGCATGTGCACGGCGATGGAAATTCTGGTGGTTTTGGGTTTACTGGTGTTGCAGGGAAGATGTGGAATTTTACTCGAAGTGGAAGGAAGTATGACTCGAAGCAAGGCTGTAGAAAACCCGAAGCAGAAATGAACTTGTCTCGGGTTGAATTATGTGCAGGCTTCAGGAAAACACAGTAAACTGTGTTTTGTTTTAAAATCTGGGTTTTAAATTTTTTTTTTTAAAATCTGGATTTTTGAACTTTAAAATCTGTAGTTATAGATTTTAAATAAGGCTTAAGTTTAAATTTAATTTAAGTTTGAACTACTAATTTAAATTTAAAATCCAGGTTTGAATTTGAAACCTGTGTATTTTCTGTTTTCTGCAAATCAGGATTTAAATCTTTTTAAATCTGCAGTTATCTTTTAAGTAAAATTTAAATTCAAATTTAAATGTAAGTTTAAAATTCTCATCTGATTTTAAATTCCAGTTTTTAAAAACAGAAACTTAAGTTTAAAAATTTAACTTTATTAACTATATCATGTTGAAAGGATAGTTTAAACATTTTGATAATAAGGTTTTAAAAGTGTGAGTAGATTTAAAGTTATTTAAATTTGGAAATTTAAAATTAAAAATTTGAAAAGCAGTTTTAAATTTTAAAGAAGATTTAAAATTTGAAGTTTCAAATTAAAATGGAAATTTAAATTACTGAGAGTTTTGAAAGACTTTAACCTTTAAAATTTTCCATGGCATTAGTTTGATTTGCAATTTAAATAAGTTTTAAATTTATTTAAAACTTTGATAAATTTAGAATTATTCTATTTTTAACTTGAATTTAAATTGGAATTTAAAGGTAAATTCAAAAGTACTTTGTTTTGAATCAAATTGTTTTAAACATAATTAAGTCATGTTTATTTTGAAAATTTGATTAAGATTTTGTTTTAGAATTAATTAACAAGGTAATTAAGATTTGTTAATTAATTTAATAAATTAATTAAATTTGGAATTAATAATTGATTAAGGATTAATCAATTTGGAATTAAGATCATTAATTAAGTTATTAATTAATGATAAATGAATGATAATTATGTAATTAAGTTTTTAATTAAGGTTAATTAATCTTATAATTAACTTTAATTTATAAATGAATAAAGATAATTTAAATAGTAATTAATTTAAGTTAATTACCTTATAAAATAATTTGAGGATGGTTAATGAAGGTCATTAACCATGATTATTTAACAATTAATTAATGTAGTTAATTTTTATAATTAATTAGATTAATTAATTTAATAATAATCATTTATAAATGGTTTGAGTAATTACTTGATAAAGTAATTAAGAAAATTAATTACTTAATGTAATTAATTTAATTGAATGAGATTGTTTAATTTAATTAATTAAGTTTATTTAGTTTTAAACACCTGGGTTAAGAATAATTACTTTATGTAATTAACGATTTGGAAATTACTTAGTTAAGTAATTATTTAATAATTACAGGTTGTAATTAAGGAGATGTTTAAGTATGAAGGAATTTGGATTAATTATTTAAATAATTAATCAAGGTATTAATTAAGAAATTAATTTAAGGATAATTAATTTGGTTTAATATAGTAATTAAGTTGTTAATTACTTTGAGTAATTAATTTAAGGAATAATTAAGGATCATTAATTATTTAATTAATGATGTAATTAAGGATGATTAATTAGGATTAATTAATCAATAATAGGTAATTAATAAATGTAATTAATTAAGGATTAAGATAATTAATTGTGATTAATTAATTTAATTGAAGTAATTAAAGGGTTAATTACTGTTTAGTGAGAATAATTAATTTGTGGAATTAATTAAGGATAATTACATGAAGGTAATTAAAGGTAATTAATCAAGAGTGATTAATTAAAGTAATTTATGATTGATTAATTGATTGTAATCAATTAAATGATTGAGTAAGCAAGATTTTTATTGTGAAGTAATTAATTTAATTTATTTTAAATTAATTAAAGATGAAGGAATTAATTTAATTCATTTTAAATTGAGATAGAGATGATTAATTTAATTCATTTTAAATTAATTATATGGTGATGAGTAAATCTTTGCTTATGGATGAATGGTTGAACTTGATTGTCTTGGATGCTTGTGATCACAGTATTGAGATAAATAATATTGTGTGGTATGGATGTTGATTGTATGGTGATGATAATATAGGTTATCTATTGTGATGTTGATATGTGGTATATCTATTTGATATTGATGATGTGGATCACCTGTTATGTGATAATGTTGATTATCAGTTATGTTTTAAGTTATCTATCTGTGTGTATATAGATACTGTAATTGAATTGTTTTAAACCTTTAAAACAACTTGGACCTTAAAAGACACGCTTTGGTTTTCGATGAGACCGGGATCGGATTTCCATATTTGGATATCCGAAAACCACATCGATTCCAAATAACGTTAGGTCGTGTATCAAAGTGGAGCTTTGTGAAGACTCGAGGTGTAAGGACTATGAGTCAGTATAACTCTGTGGGTGATTCCGTAATGAGTTGACGGAATTAGTCCTTATAGATTCGGGATGGTGGTTTAAAGTGCAAGGGTTATTGTCGTTAACTCTGAGGGTGATTCCAAAATGAGTGTAACGAGATAATGCCTTCGGTTTCGTTCGAACCCGGAAGGAACTTGTATGGATTGAATGCTTTCAGCACATCGTCAGGTGGACGATGAGCATTCTAAGTGATATGTCCTATAAAGGTAATCGTAGCCTCAAGCCTCATCAACCGGGAATGGCTAAAACAGGGGAGGTGCAGCAAAGCTTCGTGGGTCGCGCCCACTGGAGAGCAAGATTGATCCCTGTCTAGAAGTCCCTTTATATTCGGCTGTGTGGGTGGTTGCTAGCTACAACCACGGGGTTGTCTTGTTTGGAACTGTTCAGTAAGGAACGGGTCCGGCTTTGTGTTGCAGGGGATGAAGGGAGTAATCCTCGGTACGGTGATCTAGGCCACGTACTGTGACGGGCGGTACCCCAGTAGCCCTGCCATTGTATGGAATCCAAAATCCAATAAGTGCCAACGGTTTTGATTGTATTACCCACTTTTGTGGCTAGTAGCTGGAATTTAATCATGTAACAATTTCGGCTATTTCTTATTTATTTGAAAACCCTAGACACTATTATAATATCATCGGATTTCCTATCAAATGTTTTGGTTAGCGTAAGGTAAAAACTTTTCCATGTTTATGTGTGGGAAGTCTTACGTGATATCTTTCTTTTCAAAAGGTTTTAAAAGTTAAGCAACTTTAACCTGTTACTCACACCAGACCCATGTCTGACCTGGAGTTTATTTTTTTGTTTTTCATAAACTCTTGGGTACTCAAATTTTTATGAGTAGTCAAGAGAATTCAGGTTAGGACTCTGGTTAGCTTTGACGACTTGTGGAGGAGCAATGGAGCAGGAGGCTTCTGCGAGTAGATATATATCTAGTTTTCCGCTGTGTGTTCTCTGAGTTGTTGTATTGAGTTGTATAACTAGACAGGTGTCTATAACTGTCTAGTATGAGTTTGATTATGCTGTGTATCTCTGATGTATATGATACTATGTAAAGTATTATGTTATTAATATAATTTATTCGTTCCGCTGTGTTAGATTCTGATGTTGTTTCTTTCTTCTCTTCTTTCTTTTCTTCTTCTATCCCTTACTTTCTTCATTCATGACGCGATTTTCTGGGAGTGGAAAGTCGGGTCGTGACATTGTGGTATCAGAGCATTAGGTTGAGTGAATACCTAGGCTCTGAAGTGTATCTTTCTTAGGGAGCATTAGGTTGAGTGAATACCTAGGCTCTGAAGTGTATCTTTCTTTAGGGAGCATTAGGTTGAGTGAATACCTAGGCTCTGTAGTAGTGTCTTTTTTGAGAGAGCGTATTTGTAATTTTTATATATCATATATATATTTATTTCTACCTATCTGTTGGGTTACCTGTTCAGGTTTTCCAATTTGAGTTATAAAGGTAGATGGGGTAGTAGTGTGTGTAACACGACTACCATTGGTTGGAGTTTGAATGTTTTGAGGTTGGAGGTGTATCTGTTGAGACTGTAGACCTAATACCGTCTCGATTGAGTTCTGAAGTGATGAAGAACTTCATTGATCTCTGAAGGAAACCTATTAAGGTTCGGAGTTCATTTCTGAAGTTGGATGAGTAGTGTTTGGATCTGTTGGTTGGCAGAAGTGAGTGATGGTATTTTGAATACCTTAGGGAATAGTAGCTGCGTGATGAGATGCAGTGACTATGAATGTTCCCGAAGATGTTTTCTTTGGAACAGGTTAAGGAAGCAAGTCTGCTTCAGTGTTGTGGCTGTGGTCAGCTTGAGTTTTTGTTTGTTTTGAAGTCCGAGTTTCTCGGAGAGCTTCGTTTTGGAATTCTTTGACATCTGTGGCAGCAGTGCAGTTTGAAATGTTCTCAATGTTGGCAAGAGATCTTCTGGCTTAGTAGTTTTTCTGGAGTGGAGTTCAGAAGCAGTTTAGTGGACCCGTTTCTTTGATGGGTTGGCTAGTTGAGTTTGAGCTGTTCTATTTGGTTAAGAAAGAACAGTTTTCCTTGGATTTGGTTTGGGTTGATCGCAAAAGTGACTTGCGATTGATGGAGTGTTCTCTTGGGTTATCTGAGTTTTCCTGAATGTCTTCAGGAAGTCAGAGTTTGGTTTGCATCTGGAGATTGAGTTTCCTTATCGATTGGAATTCCAGGAGTGGTATTGGAGGTTCAGCTTTATAGTAGAATGATTCCAAGAGTTGAGTTGGTGTAGCAGCTCGGAGTTTTGGAGGAACTCCTGAATGATTCTTATGGACTTGTTGAACCATATCTCTGGGGTGTGTTGTCCAGTTTGTGCTTGTGTTCTTCTTCAGCATTCTCTTCTTCGGATCAGAGTTGAGCAGCGGAAGCAGTTGGGGAGTGTATCTGCTTTTCTTTCTGGACAGGAGAAGTAAGTTGTTGCTTTCTGATGTTAAGGAGTAGAGGTTGAGTCTTGATTTTGGTTGATCTTGAGTAGATCATTTTGTTGAGTTGATTGGTATGGTTTGTTTCTAGAAGCTTCAACAAGGGTTGAGCTGAGAAGTAAGGTTGTGGACCGCCCAGGATCGTCTGGAGAGTTTTGTAGATAAGAGTCAAAGAGATTTGGACTCTGAAGACGGAGATTTATTTTGGATAAGTTTTCTCCGATCAAAGGTGAGCTATAAGATTGGGTAAGTCTGAGAAGCTAGCTCTGAAGTATTTTGGATCTTTTTTGTGATCTTGGAGATTAAGTGATTGATCTACAGGATTGGATTGCCAGTTTGGATAACTGGGATCGATGAGTTTCACGTATCTCTGCACGAGTACGTGTATGATCTGTCTCTGGTTATGGAACCAGCAGTTCTAGAATTTTTGGTTGTTGAGTCAGACTCGTTTGTAGTCTGATATCTTGTCTAGTGTTATAGATATAGTTGTATAGGAGCTTTGTAGCTTCGTAGTATTGTTTGTTTGGATTTTCTAGAGCGAGCGTCCCAGTGAATATATACACACACTGGGGAAACTCGATGAGATTTTATCCAGATTTTGTCTGGATAATTAGATTTGTTTGATTGGTTGAATTGGTTGTTTGGTTATTAGCATATGTTTGATATATGCTTGTGTTTAAGATTAAAATTTAATAAGATTATTAAATTACCTTTGTTTTAAATTTCGAGGACGAAATTCTTCTAAGGGGGAAGGATTGTAACATCCCGGAATTTTTGACAATATCAATTTAATAATCTGTGTTAAAAATTAAATTGATATTGATAATCTGATGATAATTATTCAAATAAATTTAATAATCTTCTTCAATAAATATTTAAATTGGTTATTTTATCTTTTGAATGATATAAATTGATTTCTATTTTCAATATGAATATTTGGTTTATCTTTTAAATAGATTGGTATTGTTTTAAATTTAGAATAAATTTAATAAAATGTTTTATGGTTTAATAAAATGGACATTTTATTGTTAAAATTATAATTTCTTGAAAAATGATTTTAATTTAATAAAAAGAGATTTATAAAAATAATATTAATACTGTATTGAATTTTTAAATAAGTTTTAAATAACATTTGTAATTTTTAGTTCAAATTGAATTTCTATTTATAACTTAATTTGAAAATTGTTTGGTTTTGAATCTAGTTTGAATTTAAATTCAAAGGTATAAAATCTAAATTTGTTTTAATTTTTATTTGTATAAGTTTATAAACATGATTTGTTTTTGTTTTCATTTATAAATTTATACATATAAACTAACAACTTAATTTAAGCTAATATAACATTAATTTGTAATTAAAAACTAATTGTCTTTAAGAAAACATTGGTTGTTTCTATTTCATACACATGTTTAAATATAAATTAACAAATTGAAACTAAGTTAATATATGCATTAGCTTGTAAATAAATACTAATTTTCCTTAAAGAATATACATGTGTTAAATTAATGTGCAATCATATAGACAAGTGTCTCATTTTAGACAAGTGTTAGTTTTAGTTTTTAATTTTCTTTTATTTCCTAAAATCTAAAAATACCTTTTGTATAGCTTGCATTCTTCATTTCATATAACATTTTCATTCTTCTTTAATCAAATAAAGATCAGATCTGCATATACAATTCACCCAAACCACATTCAAATCCATCAATTTACATTCCCTCAAATTCAATTCAGACCTCTGCATAATCAAAACAAATCTGCAAATTCCCCTGCATACTAAAAGACCAAATTTCTCATCAAATTCAATTTACATTTCCACAAAATTCAAATGAACTTGTATGTTCCTCTTCATAAAATTCAACAACAAATCTGCATACCCCGAACCATATTCAAATTCCAAGGCATGCACAATCAAATACTGCATTTCATATTCTAATTCAAAGAAGAGCCTACACATGCTTGTTTCTGCATAAATGAACATTTGCATGCATATGGAAAGTTGCTCAGCATCATCTATTTCCTACATGCAAGCAATCAGGCTATGAGCATGAGCAACAGAGAGGAAGCACCTGCATTTTTATAAGCCTGCATTTATGTTTGTGTTCTGCAAAATTCAAGTGGTCAACAGGGGGGTCTGCATTCATCAAGTGGTGAGTAACTTAAATTTATAAATTTATAATAGGATTGCATGCTAGAATTTGTTGATATATATATAAGTACTGCTGTGTTTAAGTGTGAAGTAATGTTTGTTTGCTGTTGTTTTTTACCTGATCTGTTTCTTGATGTTCTAGGCAGTTTTATTTAAACTTTATTCTTTAACTTTAACTTCTGGAATGATTTAATTTATATGTAAGGTTATAAATTATCTTAAGTTAACTTTTACAGTTCTAAGCAAGTGCAAAAAGAAATGTAGATATAAAACAGTTTTGTCTCTGTTAACTCAGGTAAAATTTTGCATGATTTATTTTATCAAAACTCAAACAAATGGATGTAGTAATTTCATAGTATAAAGCAAATATTTAAACAGCAACTTGTTTTTTTTTTTTTTTTTTTATCAAGTAATAGTTTTTTTTAGGTGTTTGATTAGTGGCAGTTTATTCTTGAAACAAAATATGAATTTGTGAAAAAGTTTTGCAATCTGTAATATAAGAAAACCCAAATTTCTTTCTGAGTTATTAAGTGGGGATCATAGATCCTTATAAAAAAAATATATCAAATCAGAGATAGGGATTTTATTTTAGGGAAGTTACAGTTTGGTTTCAGAGTATGAACCCTAGTTAAGTGGGTCTGTGCATTTGGTCAGGGAGAAGTGTAGGATGGTTCGAGTGTTCTGATGTTTAGGGATTGGGAAGTTGGTGTGTAGATAGGCTCGTGGCCGGAGGGAAGGATGCTCAGGTGACCGGAATGGCGATCTGTGGCCGTTGACAGGTTTTGACAAAACCTGTTTTTCTAATTTTCAGGTTTTGTGTATTGGGGTTAAATCCTGACTTCGTGGATGTAGTTTGATTTGGATGATCGTATTGGGTTGTAGGATGGGATTTTGGTGAGTAGCGATCATGCTTGGCGATCAACGTTGGCTGGAGTCGCCGTGCATGTGCACGGCGATGGAAATTCTGGTGGTTTTGGGTTTACTGGTGTTGCAGGGAAGATGTGGAATTTTACTCGAAGTGGAAGGAAGTATGACTCGAAGCAAGGCTGTAGAAAACCCGAAGCAGAAATGAACTTGTCTCGGGTTGAATTATGTGCAGGCTTCAGGAAAACACAGTAAACTGTGTTTTGTTTTAAAATCTGGGTTTTAAAATTTTTTTTTAAAATCTGGATTTTTGAACTTTAAAATCTGTAGTTATAGATTTTAAATAAGGCTTAAGTTTAAATTTAATTTAAGTTTGAACTACTAATTTAAATTTAAAATCCAGGTTTGAATTTGAAACCTGTGTATTTTCTGTTTTCTGCAAATCAGGATTTAAATCTTTTTAAATCTGCAGTTATCTTTTAAGTAAAATTTAAATTCAAATTTAAATGTAAGTTTAAAATTCTCATCTGATTTTAAATTCCAGTTTTTAAAAACAGAAACTTAAGTTTAAAAATTTAACTTTATTAACTATATCATGTTGAAAGGATAGTTTAAACATTTTGATAATAAGGTTTTAAAAGTGTGAGTAGATTTAAAGTTATTTAAATCTGGAAATTTAAAATTAAAAATTTGAAAAGCAGTTTTAAATTTTAAAGAAGATTTAAAATTTGAAGTTTCAAATTAAAATGGAAATTTAAATTACTGAGAGTTTTGAAAGACTTTAACCTTTAAAATTTTCCATGGCATTAGTTTGATTTGCAATTTAAATAAGTTTTAAATTTATTTAAAACTTTGATAAATTTAGAATTATTCTATTTTTAACTTGAATTTAAATTGGAATTTAAAGGTAAATTCAAAAGTACTTTGTTTTGAATCAAATTGTTTTAAACATAATTAAGTCATGTTTATTTTGAAAATTTGATTAAGATTTTGTTTTAGAATTAATTAACAAGGTAATTAAGATTTGTTAATTAATTTAATAAATTAATTAAATTTGGAATTAATAATTGATTAAGGATTAATCAATTTGGAATTAAGATCATTAATTAAGTTATTAATTAATGATAAATGAATGATAATTATGTAATTAAGTTTTTAATTAAGGTTAATTAATCTTATAATTAACTTTAATTTATAAATGAATAAAGATAATTTAAATAGTAATTAATTTAAGTTAATTACCTTATAAAATAATTTGAGGATGGTTAATGAAGGTCATTAACCATGATTATTTAACAATTAATTAATGTAGTTAATTTTTATAATTAATTAGATTAATTAATTTAATAATAATCATTTATAAATGGTTTGAGTAATTACTTGATAAAGTAATTAAGAAAATTAATTACTTAATGTAATTAATTTAATTGAATGAGATTGTTTAATTTAATTAATTAAGTTTAATTAGTTTTAAACACCTGGGTTAAGAATAATTACTTTATGTAATTAACGATTTGGAAATTACTTAGTTAAGTAATTATTTAATAATTACAGGTTGTAATTAAGGAGATGTTTAAGTATGAAGGAATTTGGATTAATTATTTAAATAATTAATCAAGGTATTAATTAAGAAATTAATTTAAGGATAATTAATTTGGTTTAATATAGTAATTAAGTTGTTAATTACTTTGAGTAATTAATTTAAGGAATAATTAAGGATCATTAATTATTTAATTAATGATGTAATTAAGGATGATTAATTAGGATTAATTAATCAATAATAGGTAATTAATAAATGTAATTAATTAAGGATTAAGATAATTAATTGTGATTAATTAATTTAATTGAAGTAATTAAAGGGTTAATTACTGTTTAGTGAGAATAATTAATTTGTGGAATTAATTAAGGATAATTACATGAAGGTAATTAAAGGTAATTAATCAAGAGTGATTAATTAAAGTAATTTATGATTGATTAATTGATTGTAATCAATTAAATGATTGAGTAAGCAAGATTTTTATTGTGAAGTAATTAATTTAATTTATTTTAAATTAATTAAAGATGAAGGAATTAATTTAATTCATTTTAAATTGAGATAGAGATGATTAATTTAATTCATTTTAAATTAATTATATGGTGATGAGTAAATCTTTGCTTATGGATGAATGGTTGAACTTGATTGTCTTGGATGCTTGTGATCACAGTATTGAGATAAATAATATTGTGTGGTATGGATGTTGATTGTATGGTGATGATAATATAGGTTATCTATTGTGATGTTGATATGTGGTATATCTATTTGATATTGATGATGTGGATCACCTGTTATGTGATAATGTTGATTATCAGTTATGTTTTAAGTTATCTATCTGTGTGTATATAGATACTGTAATTGAATTGTTTTAAACCTTTAAAACAACTTGGACCTTAAAAGACACGCTTTGGTTTTCGATGAGACCGGGATCGGATTTCCATATTTGGATATCCGAAAACCACATCGATTCCAAATAACGTTAGGTCGTGTATCAAAGTGGAGCTTTGTGAAGACTCGAGGTGTAAGGACTATGAGTCAGTATAACTCTGTGGGTGATTCCGTAATGAGTTGACGGAATTAGTCCTTATAGATTCGGGATGGTGGTTTAAAGTGCAAGGGTTATTGTCGTTAACTCTGAGGGTGATTCCAAAATGAGTGTAACGAGATAATGCCTTCGGTTTCGTTCGAACCCGGAACGAACTTGTATGGATTGAATGCTTTCAGCACATCGTCAGGTGGACGATGAGCATTCTAAGTGATATGTCCTATAAAGGTAATCGTAGCCTCAAGCCTCATCAACCGGGAATGGCTAAAACAGGGGAGGTGCAGCAAAGCTTCGTGGGTCGCGCCCACTGGAGAGCAAGATTGATCCCTGTCTAGAAGTCCCTTTATATTCGGCTGTGTGGGTGGTTGCTAGCTACAACCACGGGGTTGTCTTGTTTGGAACTGTTCAGTAAGGAACGGGTCCGGCTTTGTGTTGCAGGGGATGAAGGGAGTAATCCTCGGTACGGTGATCTAGGCCACGTACTGTGACGGGCGGTACCCCAGTAGCCCTGCCATTGTATGGAATCCAAAATCCAATAAGTGCCAACGGTTTTGATTGTATTACCCACTTTTGTGGCTAGTAGCTGGAATTTAATCATGTAACAATTTCGGCTATTTCTTATTTATTTGAAAACCCTAGACACTATTATAATATCATCGGATTTCCTATCAAATGTTTTGGTTAGCGTAAGGTAAAAACTTTTCCATGTTTATGTGTGGGAAGTCTTACGTGATATCTTTCTTTTCAAAAGGTTTTAAAAGTTAAGCAACTTTAACCTGTTACTCACACCAGACCCATGTCTGACCCGGAGTTTATTTTTTTGTTTTTCATAAACTCTTGGGTACTCAAATTTTTATGAGTAGTCAAGAGAATTCAGGTTAGGACTCTGGTTAGCTTTGACGACTTGTGGAGGAGCAATGGAGCAGGAGGCTTCTGCGAGTAGATATATATCTAGTTTTCCGCTGTGTGTTCTCTGAGTTGTTGTATTGAGTTGTATAACTAGACAGGTGTCTATAACTGTCTAGTATGAGTTTGATTATGCTGTGTATCTCTGATGTATATGATACTATGTAAAGTATTATGTTATTAATATAATTTATTCGTTCCGCTGTGTTAGATTCTGATGTTGTTTCTTTCTTCTCTTCTTTCTTTTCTTCTTCTATCCCTTACTTTCTTCATTCATGACGCGATTTTCTGGGAGTGGAAAGTCGGGTCGTGACATATAACAGGCAATATCATCAATACATATAACAGATAATGTGTCAGATGTCACAGGTGAACTGATACAGATAATAACATATATATATATAGCAGTAAATTACTAACAACAGCATATTTCATTTGTCGTTTCAATTAAAATCAAATTTAATAAATATAATAACATTAATTGTGAGTGATTACTCACCTTTCGAGGCTAGATAGATTTGACAAGGAAACGAGCTATGAATTCCAAAGCAAAGCTAGATTGGCACGAATTAATGACAAAGCTGATAAATAAAGATGTTGATGGGAACAAATCAGAATCAATACGATAGAAGTAATAATGATATATATATATATATTATTTTCCACGGAATAAATATTAAATGTTTAAAAAATATATTAAGATAACGTTTTAAAATCATCGTTTTAAATTAAACACACATATCTAAAATCAAACATATATATATATATATATATGTATATTCTTAGAGTTTTAACCAACCATAATAATACGTATGCAATAACCTTTATATATAAGTTAAAACAACTTATACAACTAACATGACATATATAAACCATATTTTACAACTTCTATATTATATAAAATAGAACATATCTCTCTGCTTATATAAATCAACGTTTATGAAAATATGGAACAAAATAAAATAAATATAAACTGTCATCATCTACATGGAATCTAGAATGGCATAATATATTGCAGACACACATAGATATTCAATATCCAATCCAACATATGCAGGCGGCTACCCCACATGTATATATATTAATTGTAATAACTAGCAGACCGAAACTAAAATGTACACAACAATCTATACAAAAAAGACAAAATGTGTGCAGCCAGAAGGTAAAATTTTAAAGCTAAACTTTATATACAATATATAGAAATTTTAAATCCAGTATTAACCCAAAATAGATGTAAGCAGCATTTCAAAACTTGCATATATACTGTTATATATAGCTAACCTGCACCTAAATATATTACTATAATCAATACATCATCAACGCTTATTACAATAACATATATAGGCCTTTATATACTGCCTCCGTGTATATATATAGAGATAAAACAACTTGTCATAATTCATATGAATTCATATATATAAGTATAAAAAGGTAAACAGATTACAGCCTTTAACTTTTAGGTAAGTACACACAATATATAAAATATAGTTATTACCCTGTATAAAAGAATTACAAAGGTTGCACAGGGAAGGAGAAAGGTGGTCTTCGGCCGATGCATGCCTGGAAGGAGATAATGGTCGTGTTCGATAAGGGAAAGCGATAGGAAAGGAGGAGCGACCATGGTCTTGGGTTGCTAGGTGATGGCGGGTCGGCTAGGTGGTGGAGGAAGGCCGGGCTGCTATGGGGAAGAAGGAGGGTGGTTCGTAGGGCGGAGCTCAAGCGGGAGGAGAGGGCGGCGGAGGCTTCAGGTGTTGCAGTGGGTGGCTCGCGCTGATCTGGTTAAGGCTGGGTTGTGGGAAAAAAAGGCGAGCTCGGGGTTGGAGTAGAGGCCGAGAACTAGGGAGGAGCTGCTATGGGGTTTCAGCCATGGTGGCACTCGAGTTTGCTTTGTTTCATTTTTTTAAGAATGGCAAAATGAAAGGTAAGCAGAGAGAAAGGAGGAAAAGAATAGGAATGAACGAACCGAAATTAGATTGAACCAGCAAATATAAATTTAACTATTGGGAAAAACAACAGTCAGGGAATAATAAAAGTCAAAATGCTGAATTTAGTAATAATGAATGGCTATTGGTTTCACGTTGGATAGCGAATAGTCACGAGAAATCTAAAAGACTCGGTTAAAGAACTGATACGCAGGGTGCTCCGCTGATTGCATCACACTCCAGACTCTGAAATACAGAAGTGAATACATTGTTGAAATCAGCACGACGAGACAATCAAAACGGTATAAAGATATCAGTGGTACAACCATTCTATCAAAAGTCGATATCGGTACGAAAATGCTGCTATTTCATCGAAAATTAGATCGGTGGAGCAATAATAGTCAAAATTTGAAGAAATGAACTATGACGTCTCGCTCAAAAGATGATTCACAATTTTTCTATGTCAAAATATTCAGATTTGGAAAACATTTTGTTATCATCAAATATTAGCTAATATAAATTGAAATAGAATTGCACAATAAAATAAACTATCATATTTTCAGATGAAAATTTACCAGTTGCTATGTTAAAACAGATGCATTCCAAATATTAAATTTTTATTTCAAAATTTTATAGTATAAAATTTCACAAAATTCAATTAATTAAATAAAACCACTAAAAGTTACGGGTTGTTACAGGTAACATATTCGGTACTATCCAGTTTAGGGGTAGAACTTGTCTTATGTTGTTGGGGATCCCGATGAGGTCCTTGGTACATTTTTCTAGACGTGTACTGTGATAGGTGGTACCCAGTGCCTAGTCATTGTATGAAATTCATTCTCCAATAAGCGCCGTACGGTTTTGATTATGCTCAACTATGCTGAAATGTGAGAAGCAAGCATTTCAGCTATTTTCTATTTTATTTTCTATAGACAATATAATAATATAAGATGATTTTGATATCAAATGTTTTGGTTATCGTAAGGGAAAAACCCGTCGTGTTTATTTATGGCATGGTCTCATGGGATACCTTTTTTTCAAAGGATTTTGAAAATAGTAATAATTCAAGCTGAGTGTGTTTTCTCATGCTGGTTTTCCAGACCGACTCGCGTGTTATTTATAATGCTCGGGTCTGACCAAGTATTACAAATTCAGGTTAGAACGCTATGGAGCTTAGGAGACGAGTTAGATGACAGAGACATATTCCACGTACTTGTATTGAAAGTGACTGCTATGCTATAGGATCGAAATGACCAACAGTTGTAAACATAGTAAATGAAGTGGCAGTGTAATATAAACTAAGTTATCTACTAATGCAGAATATGAGTATAAAAATAAATGGTAAAGTAAATAACTAAAGCAGTAAAGAAAATTAACATAGAGATATTTATGTTGAATATGCGATTGCTATGATTTTTGTTTGATGAAAATAGACATATATATATATATATATTCATTTAAATGTATTTGTCAATGTACTATTTATTTTTCATAGATTAAATAAATATTTGCTGAATAAAATAAATAACACAGAATTTGAATTCAAACAGAAATTTTATTCAAACAAATATTTATTACAATTTTTGTATAGTACGAATTTCAAGCTCTCACTATATATATACAACTTCAATTACAATACAATTTTTATTACATCACAATTTCACATTTACATTGCATCTCACTACGTATCACTCATTCACTCAACTCATACTGATCTTCAACTTCATTCCAATATGAATCCAGCATCCGAGTAATATGCAAAAATTTACATTGACGCAGTAAAATTGAAAATAAAATATTTTTGCAGTACGAAATAAAATGTGGATTTTGAAAATAATGTTTGCCTCAGTTATTTGGGTTGTTCGTCATCATTTGATTTTGAATTCATCATTCACGAACAACTTGTGACATACACAGTGTATCACTGTATATGTCACAAGGCTGTGCACACCGATATATACACTTGATATAATTACAGGGACATGTGAGCACAGGTCAAATCCAAAACGCCGGGTTTAGCTCAAGTGCAATAAAAATAATGTCACAATATCAGCACAAGGTCAAACTCGGGCTTTAAAGCTGGATTCAACATAGGTGCAGCTCGAATATACAAGTTTAATAAAATGATCAGGTGCAAATATCAGACTCGAGCACAATGCCACTGCAGATGCAAATAAGGCACATGCCACACTTGAGTACACATGAATTCAACTCAACTAAAAGTCCAAAGTACACATGAAGTATACAAGCAAAACTCAAACCAGAGGCAACTGGCAACAAATATACATGAACACTGCAATAGGTCAAGGATGTGCACCAAACAAAAGCATAACACAAATACTCAATGTAACTACAGCCTTACGGGAACCAAGACTAAATGAAAATACAGAAGTATGGTGAAGCAACAAAAATACAACATCAAGTGATACTGAGTACACATGAAACAAATATGAAAGACTAAGCAAGTATACTTGAAGCCAGAAACAATGCAAGTGGATCAAACGAAGTGGAAAATGCAACAATACTAAAATGAAGCCACAAATAGAACCAGACACAACTTAAATGAAGAACTTGAACAAGACTCGAGTGCAATCAGAACAGCAAGTGGAACTGACCACACAAGAAAAGCTTGACCAAGTGGTAAATAAACTGCACATGAAAATGAACTCAAAAAACCTATATATATATGTATGTATGTGTGTGTGTGTGTGTGTGTGTGTGTGTATGAAATGCAACAGTGAAACCGGACAGTGCAATTATCAGACTCGAGCTTGAGACAGTACAACTAAAGTTCAAATGAAACTGACATTCAAGTGCAAGCCTCAAGTAAACATGAAATGGTGATACAGCAAGTTTATATGGATATGCAAGTAGTGCAACTCCATAACAAAGTAAATAGCATATGCAGTGAATAGTATGGCACAAGTTCGAACAAAGCTCAACAGCACAATATCAAGCAACATTAAGTTGAACAAGTTGATGCCGAAGTTAAGTGATGTCAAAGTCAGGTGATGTTGAAAAACAAGTTGAAGCATAAAACAAAAGATTAAAACAAGTCAAGTATGCTACAGCAATGAATTCAATCAGTGCTGAAGTCAACATCGAACCAAGTCAGATAAAACACCATCGATCAAAGAATATGTTGAATAAGCCATGAACAACTGATCGGAGTCAAATTGAACAAAGACAGAGATACCAGAAATTCACAACCGTAACGACCAAAGATCGAACAGTTTAGAATCGAAGCTGTGGCAATCAAGGAATCGAGCGAAGTCAAAATCAAAACCATGTCAATCAAGTGAACCAAATTACTAACTATAAACAAGTCAGAAATCATCATCAGCATCAAAACAAAATCGAATGGCCAAGGTAAATAAATTGAAAAATTCAAATAAATGTATACGAACGAAAATCAAGGGTTTCAAACCCTATATAAAAACGCAATCATCATCGGCTTTCAATCCATCGAGTTTAAGCAAGTTAAAACAATAAAACAAAAGTAACAAATCACGTACCAGATTGTTGAATCGAACTCGATCATCGAAGCAGCTAAAATTGAGCAACGAAGAAACGATCAATCAACAAATCTACACGCAAATATCCACTTGATTGATGTACGAAGTCGACAGCTTCGAAAAATCACGAAGCCCTAAATTGGAACGAATGAGAACGAGCAACAACAAGCCTCCATTATGCAGAGCAAAGGAAAAAGAACGGGCCAAAATAATAATAAAAAGAAAAAAGGGCCGGCCTTGTTTTAATTGGAGTTTAATAGTTTAAAATTAGGGTTTTTTTGGTTTTTAATTGTTTTTGAATTATCGTCTTTTGTATTTTCTCTTGAAAATTGTGTAATTACAAGTCGTGTGACTAGGGGACAAACTACGTGGCGTAGTTTGAGAATTCACAACTTAGTGGCTGAGTTGTGGCAAAGTTTTGAACGTAGAGTTAGGTTAGTCAGTAGCGGGTGTCGCGAGTTTACGTGTGTAAGCTTGTGACTACTTAATTTCTAGTAGAAACCTTGGGGGCAATACATAGGCAGGGTTTTGCCGAAGCTGGGTAAATTCTGCGTCGTTCTATTTCTGCATTTATTATTTTGGTATTATCTGTGCTGCTATAATTTTGATATATCTGTGTTGAAATAATTTTATAAGCTTCCGCAATAATTTTTATAATTAAAAGCATCACCCTATTCACCCCCTCTAGGGTGAAATCGATCCTACAAGTGGTATCAGAGCAAGGTTTAGAAGTCAACTTTTGTTTTTAAAAATTCGTTTTTCAAAAACCAATTTTTGTTTTAAAATTTTGAATTTTTAAATTGGCTTCTTTTAATAATGCTTTTGCAGAGGGTCAACCCGTAGTTAGACCACTAATGTTCAATGGTGAATATGCTTACTGGAAAAACAGGATGAATTTTTTTCTAAAAACCATTGACGCTTGGAATATTGTTGAGATAGGTTATAGAGCACCAACTATAATTATATATAATTAGGAAATAGATAAACCAAAGGACCAATGCACAGAACTAGAAAATAAATTACGAAATGCTAATGCTAAAACTATGAATTCTATTATCTGTTTATTGGAACAATTTGAATTTAATCGTGTCTCACATTGTCTAACTGCACATGAAATGTGGCACACACTAGAAGTGACTCACGAAGGAACATCACAAGTCAAAGAATCTCGCCTTGCCATGCTAAGCAGCGAATGCGAGAATTTCACAATGGAAAAGGAATAAAATGTCAAAGAGATGTACGGACGACTTGCCAATATTGTACACAAATCAAAAGCTCTCGGAAAATCATACACGTAATTGGAAATAGTCCGAAAAATCCTTAGAGTCCTTCCACGAAGTTTTGAAGCCAAAGTGACTGCCATTCAAGAATCAAAAGATATAAAACAGATGAAAGTTGAAGAACTCATCCGAAATCTCACCACTTATGAGCTAAAAATGAAATTCAAGAAAGAGCATGAAGGAGGAGATACTTGAAAGAAATCAATAGCTCTCAAAGGAACAACTGAAAGTGATGATGATAACGATGATGATGATGGAGCAGCAGAGCTGGCACTACTAATGAAGAAATTCAAAAAGTGGAATTACAAATACGGAAATCCAGCTCGAAATTAAAAATTGAAAAGCAAAATAGCCAAAGCACTAGACTACTCAGAAGAACATAAGATCATCTATCACAAGTGCAACTAACCCGGACATATTAAGCCCAATTGTCCTCAAAATCGGCGCGACTTTGAAAAGAAATAAAAAAGGAGAAGTTTTGCAGCCACGTGGAATACAAGTGATGAAGATAATCAATGTACTAGCAGCGAGCGTGAGAAACAAGATACGTGCCTTCAAGGTAATATAACTGATAGCAACGATGACGAGCCAAGCGAGGTATCAAAACTCACTCACTCACAACTACTTATATATTTCCACGAAGTAAATTGCTGTTTTGAACGACTTAGGGAGAAATATGCTAAAATTGAATCACAAAGTGATAGTTTGATTGAATTAAATGAACAGCTTGAACAATTAGTTAATAACTATCAAAATAAGTGCCGTAAGTGTGATAAGTGTCCAACATTCGAAGAAGAAATTAAAAAATCAGAAATTAATATAAAATCACTTGAAAATGAAATTCTGATTTTGAAAGAGAGTGAAAATACTAGGAGAGAGAACTCTATTAAAAAGTGCACACAATTATTGAACAAAAATGAATCTCTCAAAACACAAGTCCAACAACTGTCAATGACTTCAGATAAATTTTCAGAAAGTGAAAAATCGTTGAATATGCTATTAGGGAAGCAAAATGTTAATACAGTTAGACAAGGACTTGGATATAATCAATCTGAAAATGTTAAAAGAATCAATTCTATGTTCACAATTTGTAGAAAATATGGACACAATCACAATAATTGTTGGTATAGACCCAAACACGTGAAAACTATACCAATTTGGGTTCCAAAAGGCATAAATATAAAATCTCTCAAAGTTAAACAAATCTGGGTGCCAAAAGGAACATATATAAATAGTTTTGGGTCTCTACAAAATTATTTTTCAAAATATTCTGCTACTAACAATCATGGACGTATAAAAACAAATAGGTCACAAAATCTTTTATCGTGTAGGAGTGGTGGCAGGCTAAGGAACAACAACAATGTTATCTGGATTCTGGCTGTTCCAGAAACACAATGGGCGACAAAGCAAAGTTCCTTAGCCTAGTACAAAGGTGACAGAATCACAATGGACAACAACGAAAAATATCGTAAAGGTAAAATAGGTAATGGTATATTTATTTGACGATGTATTAAATGTGATAATCTGCACCATAATCTGAGTTAAATCAGCCAATAATGTGATGATGAAATAATGATGATTTTTGATTTTGACTTATTCATAATTGTTGGCCAATTATATTCTTATGCCAAGAACACTATAGAAATCTGTAGAGTCTTTGAATTACTTCATATATATTAGTTTGGATTAATAATAGTATTTTATTAGATGATAATACATTTGGTTATTTTACGGCTAACTCTATATTCACGGTTTTTGATGATTTACACCGTTTCAATTCAAATTCAAGAGAATGTCATTTAAAAAGCTGTTAAAATTGATTTTAATTTTTTTTGTTGCACTTTTCATGGTCTGGTCTATCAAATTCAACTAGTGATAATTTTGAATGAAAGAGAAATTCAGATGCAAATTACACTGGTAATCTAGTTGATAGAAAAATTACCAGTTGAACTTAATTTTTGTTGACACATTTAGTAACTGCATCGTCTTTCAAAGAAAATATTTGCATATTTTTCATTTCAAATAATTTTCAAATAGCAGAAATTTTTCTCAGATAACCCCTTCGAGAAAATCATTTTTGACCATGTTTTCAGATCAGTCATTTTGAAAAATTGATTTTATAATTATTTTTGAATTTGATTTTAAATGACTATTTTGACTCCAAATAATTATCGAAAAGATAAATAGTGATTGAAAAAGTGGCGAGTGTTGATATTTATCATATATTATGACTCGAGATGGTATAATTAGTAAATTTCTTTAGAAATTTAACAAGAGTTATAAAACTTTTTGTTGATAAAAATTCCATGACCATCTCTATTTCTATCATATTTCTAACGACCATCACTCATCAAAATTCAATATAGTTTGTCAATATGTGGTACTTTAAATAGGAATCATTCGTTTTTCATTTTACATTTTTTTAAAAAAATAAAAAAATACAATAATAATTGTTAACCCGCCTTTTTACCAGGCCGTGGACAGGCGGGTTTAACTTAATCGACTGCACGTTGGTCGAGGCTGGTGTACGATGGATTCAGTCGACTGGATGGATGGATGACGCAATGTGCTTGGGAGATGGAAATATGATTGGATAAAGATGGATCAGCTATAGTTTGGGTCTAGGAAACATGGTTCGGCATTAAACATGGTTCGGCATGGTGGAGGTTCGGCACAAATGGTTCGTCTGGCATTCACGTTCGAGTAGCATTCAAGAGTACTCTGCATACACAGAGCATCTGACATACTTGAGTGGTTCGACATTCCAGGAGCACTCGACATTCAGTAGCACTCGGCATTAGAGATCGTTCGGCATTAAGGGTCGTTCGGCATTGGATGGAGTGCTCGGCATCAGGGAGCGTTCGGCATTGGATGGATCGTTTGGCATCAGGGGGCGTTCGGCATTGGATGGGTCTTTCGACATCAGGGGTCATTCGGCATACCTCACCTCGCTCAGCATTGCATCTCGCACCTCCATACCTCGGTAGATCCATACCTCAGTAGATCCATACCTCCACACCTCGGTAGATCCATACCTCCACACCTCGGTAGATCCATACCTCCACACCTCGGTAGATCCATACCTCCATCCCTCGGTAGATCCATACCTCCATACCTGCATACCTCGGTAGATCCATACCTCCATACCTTGGTAGATCCATAGCTCCATACCTCGGTAGATCCATACCTCGACACCTCGGTAGATCCATACCTCGACACCTCGGTAGCTCCATACCTCTAGGCCCAAACTACTCAGGAGGCCCAACAACCTGGTTTTGCCTATAAATATAGCATGTGGGTCTCTAGATGGGGGAGCTTCTTCTTCTCTTCTGCTCTCTGACATTTTTATTAAGGCTAGCATACCACTTTGTAACGGTAACTGATTCTTACATCAATAAAAAGAAAACTTCTGGAGTGGACGTAGGCCGGAGTTAGCCGAACCACTATAAAATCTGTTGTTCTTTACTGCTTTCATTTTAATTTTAACCGTTATTAATATTATTACTCTCTACACACACTCTATCTGTTATCAGTGACTGTTAGTTGGTGCTTTCTTCTGGATTTGGGCGTTAGTGACCAATTTTGGTGCTAACATTTTGGTGCTTTCACTGAGAAGGCAAACACTCAGGGATTTTGGAGCTAGGAACTTGGACTCTAGAAAGCAATGACTAGGCCATCAACAAGAAAGTAAGTGACAGAAAGGAGCAATCAGGAGGGAAGTCAAGAGGCTTCCTCTGGAGCTGGAGCAGGTCAAGTATCCATCTACATCACTAGAGAGGAAATGGAAGTCATGATGAAAAGACAAGAGGAGATGATGCAGGCTCTTCTCAAACAATTTACGCAAGCAGGAAATGCGGGGGCTCAGATCCATGGAGCCAGATCAGAAGCGCTCAACCAGCAAGCAGAGGGAATGGTTCAGCAGGGGGCAACCCCCAATCAACAGACAACTAACAATCCGGATGGACCTGAACTTGGGGGCGCACCATTAGATAATGCTGAACCAATTCATGGAGGGATTCCAGCTAACACCACGCAACAAGATGCTGGCAGGAATGTAAGAGCAAGAGATGAAGAGTATGTATCAGAATTCCCTCGATAACTTGGGGGGCATCTCTTGGCGGACAATTCTGGATTAACTGAGATTATCAGGAAAACCATGCGCGAGGGTTTGACCAATAGGGATCTGGAAGGAGTAAATAAGAGTCCGTTCACTCGTGAAATCAGGATAGCTCGGAATCTGCCAGATTTCAGGCTACCTAACGTGGAAATGTACAATGGCAAGGCCGATCCAACAGATCACTTGATGAGATATACAAGACACATGGAGGTGCTGGGGGCATCGGAAGAGGTTATGGATCGATGTTTCCCTTTATTCTTAACGGACATAGCCGCTATATGGTTCAGGCAGCTGGGAGAAGGATCTATCGGGACATGGACAGAGCTGGTGGACAGGTTTCTGAAGCAATTTCGGGTACATATCAAAAGGCCAAAGAATGTAATAACGCTGACATCGGTAAAACAGAGGATAGACGAATCACTCAGAGCTTTCTTAACTCAGTTTAATGTGGAGGTTGCTTCGGTGGATCGGCCGGATCCATCGATGGTTTTAATGGAGGCAATGTCAGGAGTTAGAGAAAATTCAGATTTTAAAGTGTCACTGATACGGGACCCTCCGATGGAACTCGGGGAATTCTTTCACGAAGCTGAGTAATTCCTTCGGTAGGAAGATGCATGCTCAGATATGAAGTTAAAGGAGGTGAACGCGGCTAAGGATGGAGGGCCATCCAGCGGAGGCTTGGAAAAAGGAAAGAGGAAGCTAGACGACGAGTTAGGAAAGGCTAGGAAGTGGGGGAGAGAGCAAAAATTCTCCACCTACACAGGATTGAACGAGACGCTGGAACGGATTTATTTGGAGACTTGGAATCGCCTTCCCTACCGAAGGCCGACTAGGAGAGAACCCTCCGAACGTGAGAGGGCATCAGGAAAACACTACCTCTTCTACGATTTGGACGGGCACGGTACCAACAGCTGCTGGCACTTAAAGGACATAATTGAGGAGCATGTAAGGAATGGACAGTTGCAACAATACATCGAAGCACAGAATGCAATGGTAGGGCAGGATCAACCACCGTCTGCCTCACACAGTGATGGTATGAGGCACAGGAAAGATGGTCGATTGGTCATCAATTGATTGGAATATTATGAAATAAGTAGCAAACTACGGGCAAACGGCCAAGTCACTTACTCATGTATGGGGATGGAGATAGTCCCTAGGCATGCTCTGAGATGATGATTAACCGCGACGCTCTAATTTGTGAAATCTGCTTTCTCTTTTTTGGCTTGGATATTTGCTTTTTTCTAATTTGGTTTGAACTTCCGGTTTTGTTTGTTTCTTGGTTTGGACTTATATTTGGATGATTGTTTTCTGGTTTGGATATTGGTTTGGATTTTCGATATGGATTTTTTGTTTTCTGATTTGATCTGGAATTTGGATTGGCTTTCAATTGGATTTTTTATCTGGTTTTTGATAAATGGTCATCAGGTATGGATTATACCTAGCAAGGGGTAGGTCGCTTTGTCCAAGCATGGCAAATCGACTTATTCAGGTCGTCGAGTATGGACTATGCTCGGCAAGGGTCTGAAGAGACCAGGATTCGGCCTAGGACTTAGGCCCCATATTATCGGTTACTATTTCAGGTCGTCGAGTATGGACAATGCTCGGCAAGGGTCCGGAGTAGCCAGGATTCGGCTTAGGACTTAAGCCATGCATTACTCAACGTTTAGGAACACTGGAGTACGGTCGTCAGGTGTGGATTATGCTTGACAAGAACCCGGGATATGAATATCGGCCATGAACGGCAGAGGATTTGGATATTGACCCGGAGAGGTCCTAAAGTCGGTTATTGGTTATTGGGTATGGATGAAACATGGACTTTGGATATCAGATTCGAGGCAATTCAAAACACACCTTCCAACAGCAAGGCATGTTTTGGGGGGCAAATGTTAACCCGCCTTTTTACCAGGCCGTGGACAGGCGGGTTTAACTTAATCGACTGCACGTTCGTCGAGGCTGGTGTACGATGGATTCAGTTGACGGATGGATGGATGACGCAATGTGCTTGGGAGATGGAAATATGATTGGATAAAGATGGATCAACTATAATTTGGGTCTAGGAAAGATGGTTCGACTTTAAACATGGTTCGACATTAAACATGGTTCGGCATGGTGGAGGTTCGGCACAAATGGTTCGTTTGGCATTCACGTCCGAATAGCATTCAAGAGTGCTCGGCATACACAGAGCGTCCGACATACTTGAGTGGTTCGGCATTCCAGGAGCACTCGGCATTCAGTAGCGCTCGGCATTAGAGATCGTTCGGCATTAAGGGTCGTTCGGCATTGGATGGAGCGCTCAGCATCAGGGAGCGTTCGGCATTGGATGGATCGTTCGGCATCAGGGGGCGTTCGGCATTGGATGGGTCGTTCGGCAAACCTCACCTCGCTCTTCATTGCACCTCGCACCTCCATACCTCGGTAGATCCATACCTCCACACCTCGGTAGATCCATACCTCCATACCTCGGTAGATCCATACCTCCACACCTCGGTAGCTCCATACCTCGACACCTCAGTAGCTCCATACCTCGACACCTCGGTACCCTTGATGGGCCCAAACTACTCAGGAGGCCCAACAACCTGGTTTTGCCTATAAATACAGCATGTGGGTCTCCGGATGGGGAAGCTTCTTCTTCCTCTTCCTCTTCTCTTCTGCTCTCTAACATTTTTATTAAGGCAAGCATACCACTTTATAACTGTAACTGATTCTTACATCAATAAAAAGAAAACTTCTGGAGTGGACGTAGGCCGGAGTTAGCCAAACTACTATAAAATCTATTGTTCTTTACCGCTTTCATTTTAATTTTAACTGTTCTTCATATTATAATCTCTACACACACTCTATCTGTTATCAGTGACTGTTAGTTGGTGCTTTCATCTGGATTTGGGTGTTAGTGACCAATTTTGGCGCTAACAATAATAATAAAATAAAATAAAAGAAAATCCAAAGTACTCACTCTCATTTAAAAGTCCTCACGGTTATGCATGTATCGAACGCATATCAAAATTGATTTTGAAAATAAACAAGTTGATTCTAATCCCATTTAAAAGTCCTCACGGTTATGCATGGTTAGAAGATACTTGAATTCATATTTTTTAAAATAAAATTGGAATACTACTAATCTCATTTAAAAGTCCTAACGGTTACGCATGGTTAGATGATATTCAAATTCCTGATATAAATATACCACAAATAGACACAACTGTATGGTTTTATATGATGACATCATTCCCATCATTCTAAAAGTGGAATATGCGCCTAACAAAGTATTTATGATTTTTGTTTGATTTTTTATTGAAATTTAATATTTATATTCAATTGAGCTTTAATGTTGGATTAATATCGATCACTTTATCTCTATTTTTCTAACACTATTACTCTTTTGCTGATAACGAAAGGGGGAGAGAAAAGTTAAGATTTTGTCAAATAAAATCAAGCAAAGGTCAAATATTTTCTATTTGCATCTAGGCTCATTTGCATATTTTTAATTGTATGCATATATGAAGGGGGAGCTTTGTGTAGAGAGGAAGCATTTAAATAGAGGGAGCAATTAGAGTATATCAATGATCAAATACATTTAATACATTCAAAATCTTAAATATATGTTTGTTATCATCAAAATGGGGAGATTGTTGAATATGCGATTGCTACGATTTTTGTTTGATGATAATAAACACACACACACACACACACATATATATATAAATGTATTTGTTAATGTACTATTTTATTTTTCATAGATTAAATAAATAGTTGCTGAATAAAATAAATAACACAGAATTTGAATTCAAACAGAAATTTTATTCAAACAAATATTTATTACAATTTTTGTATAGTACAAATTTCAAGCTCTCACTATATATATACAACTTCAATTACAATACAATTTTTATTACATCACAATTTCACATTTACATTGCACCTCACTACATATCACTCATTCACTCAACTCGTACTGATCTTCAACTTCATTCCAATGTGAATCCAGCATTTGAGTAATCTGGAAAAATATACATTGACCCAGTAAAATTGAAAATAAAATATTTTTGCAGTATAAAATAAAATATGGATTTTGAAGATAATATTTGCCTCAGTTATTTGGGTTGTTCGTCATCATTTAATTTTGAATTCATCATTCACGAATAGCTTGTGATATACACAGTGTATCACTGTATATGCCACAAGGCTGTGCACAATGATATATACACTTGATATAATTACAGGGACAGGTGATCACAAGTCAAACCCAAAATGCTAGGTTCAACTCAAGTACAATAAAAATAATGTCACAATATCAGCACAAGGTCAAATCCGAGCTTTAAAGCTGGATTCAACACAGGTGCAATTCGAATATACAAGTTTAATAAATTGGTCAGGTGCAAATATCAGACTCGAGCATAATGCCACTGCAGATGAATATAAGGTACGGACCACACTCGAGTACACATGAATTCAACTCAACTAAAAGTCCAAAGCATGCATGAAGTATACAAGCAAAACTCAAACCAGAGGCAACTGGCAACAACCATACATGAACATTACAACAGGTCAAGGATGTGCACCAAACAAAAGCATAACAGAAATACTCAGTGCAACTACAGCCTTACAGGAACCAAGACTAAATGAAAATACATAAGTATGGTGAAGCAACAAAACTAAAACATAAAATGATACTAAGTACACATGAAACAAATATGAAAGACTAGGCAACTATACTTGAAGCCAGAAACAATGCAAGTGGATCAAACGAAGTGGACAATGCAACAATACTAAAGTGAAGCCACCAATAGAACCAGACACAAGTCAAATGAAGAACTTGAACAAGACTTGAGTGCAACCAGAACAGCAAGTGGAACTGACCGCACAAGGTAAGCTTGACCAAGTGGTAAATAAACTGCACATGAAAATGAACTCAAGAAACACACACACACACACACACACACACACACACACACACACATATGAAAAGCAATCGTGAAATTGGACAGTGCAATTATCAGACTCGAGCTTGAGACAGTACAACTAAAGTTCAAATGAAACTGACATTCAAGTGAAAGCCTCAAGTAAACATGAAATGGTGATACAACAAGTTTATATGGATATGCAAGTAGTGCAACTCGATAACAAAGTAAACAGCATATGCAGTGAATAGTGTGGCACAAGTTCGAACAAAGCTCAACAGCACAACATCAAGCAACATCAAGTTGAACAAGTTGATGCCGAAGTTAAGTGATGTCAAAGTCAGGTGATGTTGAAAAACAAGTTGAAGCAGAAAACAAAAGATTAAAACAAGTCAAGTATGCCACAACAATGAATTCAATCAGTGCCGAAGTCAACATCGAACCAAGTCAGATAAAACACCATCGATCAAAGAATATGTTGAACAAGCCACGAACAACTGACCGAAGTCAAAATTAACAAAGACAGAGATGCCAGAAATTCACAACCGTAATGACCAAAGATCGAACAGTTCAGAATCGAAGCCGTGGCAATCAAGGAATCGAGCGAAGTCGAAATCAAAACTGTGTCAATCAAGTAAACCAAATTGCTCAATATAAACAAGTCAAAAATCATCATCAGCATCAAAAAAAAATCGAATGGCCGAGATAAATAAATTGACAAATTCAAATAAATGTATACGAATGAAAATCAAGGGTTTCGAACCCTATATAAAGACCCAATCATCATCGGCTTTCAATCCATCGAGTTCAAGCAAGTTAAAACAGTAAAAAAAAGTAACAAATCACGTACCAGATTATTGAATCGAACTCGATCATCGAAGCAGCTAAAATTGAGCAACGAAGAAACGATCAATCAACAAATCTACACGCAAATATCCACTTGATTGATCTACAAAGTCGGCAGCTTCGAAAAATCACGAAGCCCTAAATTGGAACGAACGAGAACGAGCAACAGCAAGCCGCCATTGTACAGAGCAACGGAAAAAGAATAGGCCAAAATAATAATAAAAGGAAAAAAGGGTCGGCCTTGTTTTAATTGGGGTTTAATAGTTTAAAATTAGGGTTTTTTTGTTTTTAAGTTTTTTTAAATTATCGTCTTTTGTATTTTCTCTTGAAAATTGTGTAATTACTAGTCATGTGACTAGGGGACAAACTACGTGGCGTAGTTTGAGAATTTGCAACTCAGTGGCTGAGTTGTTGCAGGGTTTTGAGCGTAGAGTTAGGTTAGTCAGTAGCGGCTGCCGCGAGTTTACGTGTGTAAGTGTGTGACTACTTAATTTCTAGTAGAAACCTTGGGGGCAGCACGTAGGCAGGGTTTTGCCCAAGCTGAGTAAATTCTATGTCGTTCTATTTCTGCATTTATTATTCTACTATTATCTGAGATGCTATAATTTTGATGTATCTGTGTTGAAATTTTTTTATAAGCTTCAACAATAATTTTTATAATTAACAGCATCACCCTATTCACCCCTCCTCTAGGGTAAAATCGATCCTACAATTTGTACTGGTTCGAACTTCTCTTCTACGTCCAATCCTAGACTCCTGGAATTATAGCTAGCAACCCTCACTTAATCCAGAAAAACGGTCATTACAATGCTTGAGCAACCTAACAGGACTTTGACCACTTGAGCAGCAGAAAATGACTTTGACCGCCTGAGCAACAGAATAGTACTTTGACCGTCTGAGCAACCTAAAGGATTTTCTTACAAACTGGATTTAACTTGACTTTGTGTGTTCTGAATAAAACAGATTTGTCACTTATAGTACACCCTTTCTATAATCTTATCCTCAAAGTAGATGTGCATATTTGTGTGTGTATGAAGAATAGGAAGTATAATATTGCTTGAAGAGTATGGAAATGAATACGTAAGCAATGATTGTATGAAAGGTTGTATATATTGAACTCAAGAATGCTAAGTGATATAGATCAAAAGAGAAAAGAAATTTAGGTGATTTGAATCTAGAAATCTTGAGTGTACATATAGTGTGTGAGGAGATATGACTGCTGGAAATAGATAGCTATCTAATCTTAGAGATGCAACCTTCCATGAAGAAGAAACCTTTTGGTGAAAAGAAGTGTCTCTTGGAAAATATGACAGTTGCATTATTCAGTCGACGGAAGTTGCTTAGTCAGTCGACGGAATTTAAACGTGCACAAAAAAGTTGCATAGTGTCAGTCAACTGACCTATGTAGTTCAGTCGACTTTATGCTTTATATAATTTTTTTTCAAACAACATCATTTGACTGACATATAGTATTCAGTCGACTGAATACTATTTTTGAGTGCATATAAAAACTTTGAGTATGTATATGAAAGTTTTATAAAATGTATGAAAGTTTCGTAAAATGAATTGGTGAGTGATGAGCTTTGAGGATAGATTTTAACAAAATTCTATACTAGACTGTTTACTTATTGACTCTAGTTACATTAAAATCAATACGAACCATATTTGATGAGTTCAGATTTGCCGTAGTCGTAGATTCATGAAGAACTTTCGTCTCTTGTCAGCATTCAAAATCTTATGATCCAACATTCCCTCCCTTTTTAATGATAACAACTTCATTTGCTATGAGTGAATCTTTGGCATGATTTTGTTAAAATATCTTCCCCCTTATAATCACTTAAAACTCTATCACATCATACTTGTGTTTAAAACTTTAGTTTTTTCTAAACTTACATTAGAGCCGTTGCTCTAGTTCACACATAACATGAGGGGACTATTTTTGTCGTTATATCTAATATTGATTGTCTTTCAAGTATAGTTTAAACAGGTATCTATTCACATCCATTGTGCCTCAAAGATGTCCAGAAAATCGAGCCCTGCTACAGTTTTCGATAAGCCTGAGCCAGGTCCTTGGCAGGAGGTAGTAGGAACATCTAGTCCACCAATAACCTCCACACAGGGTATTCCGGATTCATCTACAATAGTTATTGGCCCGGCTCTTAATGTTATAGATAGAGCACCCATGCTGGATAATCCTATTGATTCACAAGCTTCAAAAATCGGTGAAGCTGCTCTTTGTTGGTTATGTTCAATTCATGGAATCCCTTTCGACGATGTTTTAGTTCCGACGGGGAAAGATCGGCGTAACCTACCCCTAACCGGGTATACAGCGAGCAACAAATTCATATGATGGTTGGAAGTGTGCCACCTTTCAACTCATTTCTCCGTGAGGTGTTGTGATATATCGAGATTGCTCTGGCCCAGCTTCTCCTCAACAGTCATGCATTTATTCATAACACTTGCATTCTTTTCATGAGCATCATGTTCAGGCAACCTACTCCCGAGCGCATCAAAAGACGGTCTGACAGTCCATCCTTTATATTTCTTTAGCCACACTCCAAGTGTCAAATCCTAACAGAGGCTTGGAGTAAATTCTCCCAGTATAAGAAAGAATGGTTTTACGTACTACCCCCTGGCTTTGCGAGAACATGGCTGGAAGGGAGTAAGTTTCATTTCCAGACTCAATATTTGTCTATGGCATGAAGTGCATTATTTCTAAACTTCTTTCCACTCTTACAGGTATCAACCCACGTCCCAAAGGCACTAAGTATTCTGAGGCCGTCGAAGCCATTCGAGCCATTCCCGTGGAAGACCGGGAGATCAAATCTGTTATTTCCAATGAATTGCTTTTAAAGTTTGAACTATGGGCGGAAGGTCATCGAACTAGTCTTCCTACTGGCGCCACTACAACAGGATCCATGGTGAAGAAAGGAAAAATTCAGGCTGGGCCTTCGGTGCCCTCTATTGGTGGGGCCCCCGACACATCCGAGGAAGGTGAAATTAAAGAGGCAGGGGTGCCAGGAGCAACTGATGAGAATATAAGTCCCGATTCAGCACCGGTGACTAATGTACCTGGCATCAATGAACCGCCTCCTCCTTCAAAGGGGAAAAAGATATTGGCCTACAAACTGAGAAAGAAAACAGTAGGAGCAACCACAAAAGTTACAATTACTTTTGTTGGGAAAGAGTTATCTCCCCAACATCTAGGGGATTCACTAGAAGGTCTATCAGATCTGACCATCCCTGATGACTTGCTTAACTATGGTTTCAAAGATCTAGTGGCCTTGGTACTTAATTCGCCAGTGAGAGGCGATGAAGGCGATCAAGTTCATCATCAGGGAGAAAAAACTGCAATAAGTAAAGCAAAAGAAACTGGTCCATCAGAGGGAAACACTAGGACACACATGAACACTCACACTTTACCGTACACCTAAGTTTTATCCATTATGCGATTCTCACTAACTCGTCTTTGCTTGGTTTCTGTGTAGGTGATATGGGGCGCATATAAGGCTTTTACCGCCTTCGCGGGTCCTCTATCTTCCATTACTCTAGTCGAGATTTGGGGTCAGGTAGACGTTGAGACAGAGATGACAGTGGCGATAGAGACTACCGTCTTGGAGACTTGTCGTCTTCCCAAAGAAAAACTTATAGCCACTCTTCATATCCCAACGATCCTCTCCCTCATTCAGAGTACAATAGGAGAAATCTATTCAGAGGGGATCTTAATCTGAAGCTACCTTTGACCAACATTTCGGCTCGTCTAGCACTAAGCAATCTCGTGAGCCCCATAAGCAGTTAGTGACTCTAGCTAAGAAAACTCCTCCAATTTCTGCACATGATCTATGGATAGCCAAAAGATTAGCCGATCTTAAAGCCACATTTTCGAAGATATGCTTCGACGGGCTGAAATTTCTTCCTACGATTCACCCAATTCTTGAGCATGTTAAACAAAGCGCCATCGTCTGCAATAACGATGTCTATGTCCAACATGATGCATTTGTTCATTTGGCAGAAAAAGTTTTAGAAGTTTCTATGGAACATCAGCATGAGATTGAACGCCTGAAATTTGAAGCCATCCATGATAAAGATATTATTAAAGCCCAGGATGAAGAGATTTCCTAGTACAAATCTCAACTTGAAGCTGCCCAGCAAAGCTCTAAAGATGCAGCTAAGGTAGTCAGTCATTTGGAAGTGACTAACAAAAAGGAAATCTATGAGGCAGTTCAACGAAGTGGTGCTCTAGCCTTAGAAAAAGACTAAATCCAAAAAGAAAAGGATATCCTCGCTCAACGCGTTAAAGAACTGGAGGAGCTGCTATTTAAAGAGAAAGAAGAAAAAATTACTGCATAGGAAGAGTCACAACTATATTGTGATGAAGTCAACGCAACAGGACTCCTATAGACAAAGCTCGACGGGGAACTTTCCAAAGCTAAAGCGTTAAAGGGTGCAGCTCCTAAGGAGGGCAAAAGAATAGCGCTGACAGAAATCGATTCTTGCCTTGAGGCAGCTGCTGAAGCCGGTAGGGAAGAAATTAAATGCTTATTCCATCCGCTTATTACTGAATATAACGCTCGAGTTCTCATGCATCGAGATCTTTATTTTTTGGGCAAGGACAACCTCGAATCA
Source organism: Allium cepa (assembly GCA_030765085.1). Lineage (NCBI taxonomy): Eukaryota > Viridiplantae > Streptophyta > Magnoliopsida > Asparagales > Amaryllidaceae > Allium > Allium cepa. Next base: position 326,236,769 of record CM060931.1, on the reverse strand, counting down.
TTAGCCGAAGCATTGGATACTTTAGTAAAAATTAAACGAGTGGAGTTGGCACCAAAGAGGTTGATGAGGATTCACTTGTAAAGGAAGCGCTTCGAGGAAACGAGCCTTCTGATTTATCTACAGCCAAAGTCCTTTATGGAAGAGATTCCTCCTCGTCGAAAGGGAAGGACGACGTTGCTAGCCCGTCCTAAACTGAGTCTCCAGTTCCTCCTTCCGCTCATCTGGCTGGTTGCTCATCACTCGATCCTTTCGAGCAGCATGCTGGCTATGACCTAGAGAAACCCAAGCTCGATGTTAACATTCTTTGCCCTATTCCAGAGGATGAGACTCCTAAAGCAGCTGAGAGTCAACCAGAAGGTGGTATGTAATTTTTCTTTCTAGGGTTGAAAGGACTATCGCTTTTAACGAACAATAAACGTATTCTAACATTTGTCTTTTATGACTTCGTGTTGGTCATCTGATCCCATACCAACTCCAAGGAGCAATGTCACCATGGAGAAGGAAGAGAAATTGGAAGAGGCATCTCACACAGGGAATACTCCTGGACCCGATGCTCAAATAATCGGGGCGCTTGATGACGACAAACTCGAGAATCCCTTACCTGTAGAAGAACATGATGAGGTTGAAATCACGGGGGTCTACAAACATACTTTGAAACCGAGCATGGAGGAGAAAATAATGGAAGAAGGGAAGAAGAAAGCTGAAATTAAGGCTATGCCTCAGGTGGTGGAACATGATGATCCTTTGAACAGGACTTTGAAGGTCATTCTTCCCGGTGGGACCATGCCACTGGAAGTTCCTCCTTCTCCGGGCACCATCTTACTAGGAAGCAAGGCGGCCAAGAGAGAATGCTTGGGTGAGGAGCCTCCAGAGAGGTCAATAAGGAGAAAAAAATTAAAAAGGTAGCTATCCGGCGGTGCCTCGTTCAGCCCGAATGAACTTTGATCATGTTGTTGTTTCTATTTATTTTATAATCGTTGTGAATAACCTTTTGCTCCAAACTCCAAAAATGTTGTAATGGAACTTTATTTTGGATTTGTAAATAAAATTATGTTTCTTTATCTTCCATGATTCTCAATGTTTAGCTTATTGTCTAAGTTGTAAACGAAATTTAAAATCTTGTGGGTTACATAAGCTTCGGTCTGCTTCCATATGACTTGGAAATTTTTTGAATCATAAATATTCTAGTCCGCACTCTAGTCCGTACTCCGAGGACTCGGAGTACTCTAGTTAGTGCTCCAGGGACTTAGATATTTTTAATTCGTTTATACTCTAGTCCACACTCCGGGGACTCAGAGTACTCTAGTCCGCGCTCTGGTGATTTAGAGATTCTTAAGTTATTTATACTCTAGAGTGGGGACTCAGAGTACTTTAGTCCGCGCTCCGGGGACTTAGAGATTTCTGAATCGTTTATAATCTAGTCCGCACTCCGAGGACTCAGCGTACTTTAGTCCATGCTCCTAGGACTTTGAGAATTTCGAATCGTTTATACTCTAGTCAATACTTCAGGGACTCAGAGTAGTCTAGTCCGCGCTTCAGGGACTTAGAGATTTTTGAATCGTTTATACTCTATTCCGCACTTCGAGGACTCAGAGTACTCAAGTCCGTGCTTTGGGGACTTAGAGATTTTTGAATCGTTTATACTCTAGTCCACACTCTGGGGACTCAGAGTACTCTAGTCCGCGCTTCAAGGACTTAGAGATTTTTGAATCGTTTATACTGTAGTCCGCACTCCGGGGACTCAGAATACTCTAGTCCGTGCTCCAGGGACTTAAAGATCTTTAAATCGTTTATACTCTAGTCCACACTCTGGGGACTCAGAGTACTCTAGTCCATGCTTCGGGGACTTAAAGATTTTTGAATCTTTTATACTCTAGTACGCACTTCGGAGACTCAGAGTGCTCTAGTCTGCGCTACGGGGACTTAAAGTTTTTGAATCGTTTATATTCTAGTCCGCACTCCGAGGACTTAGAGTACTCTAGCCCATGCTCTGGGGACTTAGAGATTTTTGCATCGTTTATACTCTAGTCCACATCCGAGGACTCAGAGTACTCTAGTCCGCGCTCCGGGGACTTAGAGGTTTTTATTTTATCGATTGACTTTTAATTTTTTGTTTGCGTTCATACGCCAGACAGAGTAATGTAGTTTAATTTTTTCCATGGAATTATAACACACGGAACATCATCAGTTCTTAGAAAAACGGCTTCAAGCCTTTATTGATTATAACAAATAGGAACAAGATGAGTTGTCTTATTACATGCCAAAAAAAAAGAACAACAAAATAAACATATACTAGAAATAATGGCTACTAAAATGCAAAAGAAATAGGCAAACTGTAATAACAGCGCAAATGCTCGCTATTCCATGCTCGGAGGAGCATTTTGCCATCAACAGTCGGTAGCTTGAAGGTTCCTTCTCCAAGCTTCCATTCGATGACGTATGGAACTTCCCATGTGGAATTCATGTGTGATGGGATCAGAAAAATTCGCTTCAAAACGAGATCACCCACATAAAAGATTCTCGTTCGAACTTTTTCACTATAATATCGAGCGACTCGTTGCCTATATGCAGCCACCCTTAACTCAGTTTCTTCACATTTTTCATCAACAAAGACTAGCGATTCCAGTAAGAGATCTTGATTCATCTTAGGATCATAATGAGTCATCCGATGAGAAGGAACTTCAACTTCCCAACATCGACAGAATGATGCCTACTAACATGTCTAGGAGAACGATTTTTGCTGGACCTTCCAAACCGAACCGCTTTGTCTTCCCATACTGGCCGAACCACTCTTGACAACCGAGGCCGACCCAAAAATTGCCGAGCCACCCTTCCCCGAGTGTCCCAAATGAACCGCCCCACGTTTACTTCATTAGCCGAGTGATTCATATTGACCCATCTAGACCGAGCCGTGTGTGACCTTCGTTCCAGACCGAATGGTGTCTACCGTCCAATCTAGACTACCGACCCATACCTATCGAGTCGCACATAATTGCCGAACCATATCAATTGCATCAAACCCTTATATCTCCAGTCTCTCTTTGTTCAGAATCTTGTCTAGTGCTAACTATGACTTATCAACTGTCGCTTTGTAACCGGGCCAAGGTGCCTGGTAACAATAATGTTTTAAAATATAAATTTGTCTTTTTATATGGTGGAAAATATTTTATTTTATAAGTATGTAAGTTTAAATATTTCTCTTGTGGAAGAAAATGCATTTTATTTTATAATATAGTGTATGTTTGCATTAGATTTAAGTGTGAATTAATTCTTCTGGCTAAATGTTTTCTTTTAATTTTAAGTCCATTAGGGCCATTAGTTCACTTACCTGATAATGAGAAAAGGTAGAAAAAAACTTACTGTACATTTATTTTGCATTTCTCATCTTCTTCTTAGTCTCCTGTAAACAAAATACAGTAAAAAAAATAGCCATTTCCTCAATTCAAGCTCAAATCTTCATGTTAATTCAAAAAATTAATTCTTTTTCAATCTAGAGTGATAATCTAAAGGTAATCAATATCCAAACCTTATAATTTCATCAAATTCTCAATTTGAGAAGGAGATTTGTAATTTATTGTATATTTTTGTTTGCATGTTCTGTATCTTCTTCCTATAGATTCTACAGAGTAAAATCTCAAGCCAAGCTTTAGTATTTCCTCTTAAATCCATGTATTTGCATTCAAAAACCAAGGTGAGTTGATAAGCTCACAAATCTAGCAAAATAAAATTGTTAAATGCTTGAATCTGTGCAAAATAAACTACTATAATTGTTTTTCTATTGATAGTTTTTCTTTTCTGTGAAACTTTTTACACTGCTTCTTTGCACACTTATATCTTTTGATTCTGACAGCAAAATGCTACCGAATTTCTTTCTGTTGGTAGTTCAGTTGTAGTAGTTCATGCCTGCAAAATTTGGTTGCAAAATATTATCATTTGAATGCTCATAAATGCACTGGAAATTGAATATGTAGCTTGATTTTAACCTGGAACAAATTCGTGTGAGAAGGCCGACACCTTCTCTCTCTGGGTCGACATGTAGGTCAACCCAGAGGCTGCTAAGGTCGATCAGCTTTTCGAACTTAGGTGGGAAAAGGTCGACCCCATGGTCGAACTATATGTCGACCAAGGTGAAAGCCTTTTCCTGGCCTTTGTTCAGCGCGTTTTTCCTTGTTTTACTTACTATTTCGCTTGTTTCTCTTGGTCATTTTTGTGATACTTCTAATTGTATTGAAGGCCATGATGCCAATCAGTAGACTAGCCAAATTTTGTTGATTTTGAAATAAAACTTTTGGATTCAATTTGAATTTAATTTGAACTGAATTCGAGTAACGGTTTGAGTGATTTTTTGGGTTTTTACTCGTTTTCAAGCGTGGATTTTTCCAAACCTTTTTAAAATAATTAAAAAAAAAGGGCATTTCAAATTATTATTATATAATATTTTAAAAGTATTTTCAAATATAAAATCAATTTATTCTCTATATTAAGTGAATTTTCAAATATGGCTTTCAAAATTGATTTCAAAAATTTGTTTTGAGAGCCTTTTTTTCCAAAGTAAATCACTTTATCTATAAACTACACGTTTCTGCACTATTCAGGCAAATGAGAAGGGGAATTAAATGATTTGGTAAAACATGTTGTATGGGACACATGCATTTACCTCATAGTTTAATTCCCGACTAGTCCGTTTGATCATTTTGACCTTCAGGTAGAGTTTACCTATGAGACGAGGTAAACTTTTGCTGCTCGAGTATGGAATTTACTAGCGGTTAGTAAACTGTTTAGTGCGAACGTGTGGTATGGGATACACGTTAACACTATTCGAGTTCCTATTCGAGAGTTTGGGACACATTTCTCTTCGAGATGTGTTACCAGTACTGGACCTTTGGATCATTGTCTAGGGACGTTTGCCATTGCGGCAAATTTTTCTTCACGACATTTTCCACTGCGGCATATTTGCCATTGTGGCACATTTGTCCATTGAGATGTATTTGCCTTCAAACATGGAACCATATTTGAGAGAGAGCAGTAATTGGTAGGCTTCGGCCATATGCGCGTGCAAATTTTTGAGATATTTTCATTGATTTTTGTGAATTCCCAAGTGTATCGCCTTTTTATTGTTGGCCATTCAAGCCATTTGGGATATTATTTATATACGGCAATTACCTTTTGGGAATTTGAATTCTTATGTGTTCTATCTTTGAGATTTGAGTTGCCTACACTAGCGTCTTATTGAGATTGTCTATATGGCATATATTTGATATTTTAATCTCCTATTTGGAGATATATTTGCCTTGTGGCGTATTTGGAGATGGTGATTTCTTTGAGTTACTTTTGAGTTTGCCGATATAGAGGGCTTGGGATTTCTCCTCTTTGGAGTTATATTTTTCTCCTAAACCATATTTGATGTTTTGTAATACGTCAATGAGATGAGGCATGCTTTTTTGTGAGATTTTTTGTGAAGTTTTATCGCCTTTGAGTTGCATTCATATTTAGTGATATCCTTATATCACTTGAAATTACTATACTTACTTAATTATTCCCTGTGAAGTAAGCATATACCCTTGAAATTATTCCTTCTTACTAGAGAAGATTCACCTTGCCTTATGCTTATGTTATTAATTGTCCCCTTAGCTGATTTTTTTAGCTAGATCGACCCGTGCATTTTATACTCATCTCAGACCGAGGTGTTTCAGGTTAGGTACCCATTGGACTTAGGCTATTCTACTTCCGCATGGACTTTTCTAGTAGCTCTTTTTGTTGTAGTTTTTGTGTAATCTTTTTGTTGCAGTTTTTGTGCAATCTTTTTGTTGCACTTTGATATGTCTATTCTTTTGGCTCGGGTTTGTATTGTGGTTGTAATATCATATATGTGATGTATTGTTTTGTATACTCTATGATGCATTTATATATGGGTGTATATATAGGATTATCTGCTGTTCTGTGATGTGTTTTGCATTTGTGTTGTTGTATTTTGTTCTGAAAGATCCTATAGCCACTTATGGCTTTGTATTAATTATTTATTGGATATGTCGATCCACTTGAGATAGAGAAAAAATATATAGAGCATTTATCGACGCATTGAATAGATATTTAAGACATGGCTATAAATGGTCGCTCCTAAACAGCCCTATACTCCCCATTAGCATATGATATCACCCAGTAATACTCTTTATTAATGTGGTTCTCAAGGTGGAGCATCACAGCTTGGTATTAGAGCTGAGTTAAGAAAAAATATGATAAACACAGAACAGAAACACTTATTAAGGTATATCTAAATGTTATACAAATGTTACAAATCCTTGAATCATCATGCCCCGTCCTTCTTGTGTCCTTTTGGGTAGGCAGAAATTGGGAATACATCGAGGAATGTATTTTAATTTCATAGTATTCCATATTTGAATTAATGATATCTACCTTGTGAATAATTCTTACTTATCTTAACTTCAAGCTAATGGTTGGAAGAAGTAGTGGATGATGCTCGAATGCTGGGTAATCCAGTGGCTCGCATGCGGACAACGTTTATATATCTGCTGATTAGCTCATGGAGTTATTTAGGAGCACTCAGCCTCCAGCTCCTACTTGAGCATATCCTCCGCGCAGGTCAATCTTTGCACGCATATGCATTTCTCATCTCGGAGGAAAGCCTTCAAAGGCTTTGAGTCTGTTCTTGAAGTCCAAGCTTGGATTCGTACATGCGACAACATCTTCTTTTGCATGGATCTTTCTGACCACCACAGAGTTGTTGTAGCATCGAGTATGCTGTAAGAGCGTGCCCTCAACTGGTATGAGCGCCTCTCATAGCCGAGCTCGATGAGTCTACTCTCTCTTGAACACAGTTTCGAGAACAATTTGAGCTTAAGTTCGTCCCCGAATCAGAGAAAGTCTTATTACCCGTCGCTTCCTCAAGTTGAAGCAGGGGAAATCTTTCGTTTTTTATTATGTATCTTTCTTCGAGGATGTACCCAAATATGGTCTCGAATATATCAGCACCTCCTACAAGAAGAATTTGAAGTTTGTATATAATTTGAAGATATATCTGAAGAAGTCTTTGATGCTCTAGCACAAGTTATCTTTCTAGGAGTTGGTTGACTCGGTGCTTCATCTCGAAGCTGTTGAGAAGGTGTGTGATAGTGGTGATGAGGTTGATGTTTGGAAGAACCTAACAAGAAGTCGTTCCCTATCCCAAAGTCTAAGTATTTTCCTTAGAAGAAGATTGTTGTTCTAGTTCATAGCCTCATGGTGCACTCCTCCTCAAAAGTGGTGTTTCAACTATGGCTCATCTGACCATGTGATTCGTGACTACCATAAGCCTATTATTTGTCGATATTGCAAGAAGGAGGTCATCGAGTTGCCACTTATCCTATTGCTCCGATTAATATCTAGTTTGGCAAGCTGAATGTAGTGGATGCTTCTAGAGGGTCTTCTCAGTGCATAGGTACATCTCCTTCTTTCCTTGAAGGCTCTATTTTATTCCATGAACGATCTATTCGAGTCCTCTTTGATACGGATGCATCGCATTCATTCGTATCGAAGGAGGTTGTCGATGTAGTTTCTTTGGATCTTTCTTGTGTGGTTACTTCATTGAGGATTGCGAATCCTATCGAGGGATCCGCAACCCTTAGCATACTTTTTGATGATGTTGAGACTGTTTTATGTGGTTTTTCTTTTTGTGTGAGTCTGCACGTTTTTTTATTTGGATTTTCATAGGATTTTGGGTATGGACTGGCTAGTTTGTTACGACATCGGAATTATTTGTTCTGAGAGAGTTTTATACCTTCGTCGTCCTGATTTTTCTGCTTAGCTCTCTTGTTCTTTGGAATGTGGATAATTCTGAAGTGGCTTTATATTATCTAGATTTATGAGATGATGATGATATATCTTGTATTCCTATTATTTGTGACTTCCCTGATGTGTTTGAGCCTGTTTCGGGTTTGCCACCCAAGTGGGCTATCGAGTTCCGCATAGATCTCACTCTAGGAGCACATCTAGTTAATCGTCCTCCCATGAGGATGTCTACAAAGGAAAATGAGGAACTCAAGAAGAAATTGTTGAAGCTAAGCAGTTGACTCAGTCTAGTTCTTTACCGTGGGGTGTCGCGGTCGTCTACGTAAAGAAGTCTGATGGTACTCTTAGGCTTTTCATCGATTATAACAAGCTTAAAGAGGTAACCATGAAAAATAAGTATCCGTTGCCTAGAATCTATGATATCTTCGATCAACTGAGTGGTGTTAAGGTCGTTTCTCAGCTCAACCTTGCGGTTTTCGTCAGCTACGATTTGTGGAGGATAGCATTTCCCTCATAGCTTTTCGCACTCATTATGGATCTTTCAAGTGGATCTTATGCCGTTCGGTTTGACGAACATTCCTACTTTCTTTGTCGATCTTATGAATCGAGTATTCCTGGAATATCTCGATAAGTTCATCCTTGTGTTCATTCACGACATCCTTATCTATTCGAAGAGCCGAGCATACTAATCACTTGAAAATTATCTTGAGCGCTCTTCATCAACATTAGCTTAAAGCCAAATTTTCCAAGTGACATTTCTGGGAGAATAAGGTTAACTTCTTAGGCCAAGTTGTTTCTTCTGAGAGAATTTCAGTTGATCCTTCAAAGATCGAGGCCATCTAGAATTGGAAGAGGCCTGAGAATGTTCAAAAGATTCGTAGCTTCCTTGGATTGGCGGGTTACTACCGTCGATTCATTAAGGATTTTTCCCGCATTGTGCTTCCTCTCACCAGCCTTACTCGAAAAGGCACTCGAGTTATTCGGTCCGATAAGTATGAAGCTTCTTTTCAATAGTTATAGGAGCTTCTCACTAATGCTCCTATTCTAGTGATTCCCATAGGGATTCACGATCTTGTTGTATATACCGATGCTAGTAGATGTGGCCTTGGTGCCATGATTATGCAAAAGGAATGGGTAGTTTCTTATGCTTCTAGGGAACTACGACCGAATAAGGTTCGCTACCTCAGGTTAGCTACCATCGTCTTCGCCTCGAAGAGTTGGCAACATTATCTATTAGGCGAGCGCTTCATTCTCTATACCGATCATAAGTCCTTGAAGCATTTGCTTGCTTAGAAGAAACTTAATATGGGACAAAATCGTTGGCTCGAGTTCTTTGCCTCCTATGACTTCGATATACAGTATACCTCTGGTAAGGGGAATCGTGTTGCCGATGCGCTTAGTCGCAAGCATTCGGCCATTGTTTCCATGATGCAAGCTGAGTGGAATGTTCTTGAGACCTTTTCCTTTTGTGATATTCGTGATCAAGCTCCATCTCCTAATTTTCCTATTCTGTTATTCAGTTTGGAAGCTCAACCCAGCATATTGGATCGTATTGCAGAAGTTGGGCGGCGTGATCTCGATCTTGTGCACCTTATCTAGATTTTTAAGTCTATGTCCCTTGATGCGGAGTTGCGGGATTTCAGCATTGATTCTCATAGGTGTCTTCATAAGAAGAACCGTCGTGTTGTGCCTAGGCATGACATTCTCGATAACTGTCATCGTTCTAAGTATAACATTCATTCCGGCAGTAGCAAGATGTATGCTGATATGCATAGCCTTAATTATTAGGAAGGCATGATGCGCATTGTGGCGAGTTATGTGAGTAATTGCATGACTTGTCAATTTATCAAAGCCGATCATCAGCGCCCTTCTGGTCTTCTTCAACTGTTAGAGGTCCCATTGTGGAAATGGGATCAAATTTTGATGGATTTCATTGATGGCCTACCTCATTCCAGATTGGTCCATTGCAGTATTTGGGTTATTGTTGATCGCCTTACTAGGTCAGCTCACTTTATTCCTATTAAGTCTAATAAGACCGCCTCTCATCTGGCCAAGTTATATATCGAGGAAATCATAAGACTTCACGGTATTCCTAGTTTGATTATATATGACCGTGATATGCTTTTCACGAGTTATTTCTGGCAGTCTTTAGCAAGCTTTGGGAACAAAGCTTAATTTCAACACAGCTTATCATCTACAGTCTGATGGATAGACTGAACGGGATAATCGTATTCTTAAGGATCTTCTTCATGTTTGCATTCTGGATTTCGATGGTAATTGGGAGGATCACTTACCTCTTATGGAGTTCTCCTGCAACAGTAGTTTCTAGTCTAGTATCGGTATGGCTCTATTTGAAGCCCTTTACAGAAGGCCATGTAGATCACCTTCTTATTGGTTAGAATCCAAGGAGAAACTTATTCTACACCCTGATTCTATTCGTGATTCTTTAGAAAAGATTGTTCTTATTCGATAGAGAATGAAAGAGGTGCAGAGCTGCTAGAAATTCTACATGGGAAACCATAGGAAGCCTCTCGAGTTCTCTGTTGATGATCTCGTCTTCATCGTGTTTCTCTTCTAAAGGGTGTTATGCGTTTTAGTATGAATGGAAAATTAGCTCCTTACTTTATAGGACCATTTCATATTACTAAATGTATTGGACCTGTGGCTTATTTAGTTTCACTTCTAGCTCATCTATCTGGCATTCATGACATATTTCTTGTCTCTCAACTTCGAAAGTGTCTTCAAGAGTCGGATTCGATTATCGATTCTCCTGATTTGCAAGAGCTTGAGATCTCACCAAACCTATCTATTGTGCAGCAACCTAATCACATACTTTCTTCAGAGGTGAGATGCCTTCGAAACAAGGATGCGCCACTCATTAAAGTTCAATGGTCAATAAATTCTAATGACTACACTTGGAAAACCAGAGAGTTTATCGAGTGATCCTATCTCGATTTTCTTTTTGCGCATAGCGATGGTGAAAATCTTTTTATCTCAAGCTTATAACCTTTTCTTTTTTGGTTGATGAAATTTATAAGTTAAATACAAATTCTTCTTTAGAAATTGCGAGGACACAATGTTGTTAAGGAGGGAGTCTGTAACAACCCTGGTTTGGAGATTACCTATCAATATTGAATTATAACGATAGTTATAATTGAATACTGTGAATTAAGTTAAAATTGGAGATTTTAAATTGTTTATTTGGAATAAACAATGAATTTGGAATTAAAAAATGCGAATATAAAATTCCAAACTTTATTTTATTTGATTGGAGTGATAATAAATGGGAAATGACCGTACTTTGGAGAAAATGCAATAATTACATTAATTATTGCTCCTTTACTTCTTTTAATAATTTTGAAAAGAAGTAATTTATTTTTAAAGGTAGTTTAATTAAATAAAAAGTTGGAAATTAGCTTTAAAACATGTTTTGGCTATAAATAAAGTTTGGGAGTGGTTTGAAATGTTTTTCTAAGTGAGAAAAGTATTTTTGGTGAATTTTAGAAGTTAAATATAGAGTTTTATTCCTTTATTAGAGTAAATGGTGTATTTTTTTTTAAATAAAGGGTTTTAGTAATAATAATGTTTTAAAATTATAAATTTATCTTTTTATATGGTGGAAAATGTTATATTTTATAAGTATGTAAGTTCACATATTTTTCTTGTATAAAAATTGGAAGAAAATGCATTTTATTTTATAATATAGTGTAATGTATGTTTGCATTAGATTTAAGTGTGAATTAATACTTTTGGCTAAATGTTTTCTTTTAATTTTAAGTCCATTAGGCCCATTAGTTCACTTAGCTAATATCAAGAAAATAAGAAAACATAACTTATTGTACGTTCATTTTGCATTGCTCATCTTCTTCCGCCTCTCTTGTAAACAAAATATAATAAAAATAAAATTCACCATTCCCTCAATTCATGCTCAAATCTTCAATTAAATTCAACAAATTAATCTTTTTCAATTTAGATGATAATCTAAAGGTAATCAATATCCAAACCTTATAATTTCATCAAATTCTTGATTTGAGTAGGAGGTTTCTAATTTACTGTATATTTTTGTTTGCATGTACTACATCTTCTTCCTAGAGGTTCTATAGGCCAAAATCTCTAGCCAAGCTTTAGTCTTTCCTCTTAAATTCGGATATTTGCATTCAAACAATAAGGTGAGTTAATAAGCTCATAAATCTAGCAAAAAAAAAATGCTAAATGCTTGAATCTACGCAAAATAAGCTAGTGTAATCATTTTTCTGTTGATAGTTTTTCTTTTCTATGAAACTGTTTTATACTGCTTCATTGCATGCTTATATCTTTTGATTTCGATGAGGAAATGTTGTCGGATTTCTTTTTATTGGTAGTTCAGTTGTAGTAGTTCATGCCTGTAGAATTTGGTTGCAAAATATTATAATTTGAATGCTCAAAACTGCACAAGAAATTGAATATGAAGCTTGATTTTAACCTCGAACAAATTCACGTGAAAAGGTTGACACCTTCTCTCTTTGGGTTGGCATGAAGGTCGACCGAAAGGCCCCTAAGGTCGACCGGCTTGTCGACCTTAGGTGGGCAAAGGTCGACCCCCTTGGTTGACCTACATGTCGACCAAGGTGAAGGCCTTTTCCAGTCCTTTGTCCAGCCCGTTTTGCCTTGTTTTGCTTCCTATTCCACTTGTCTCCTTTGCTCGTTTTTATGATATTTCTGATTTTATTGAAGTCCATGATGTCTACCAATAGACTAGCCAAATTTTAAAGATTTTGAAATTCAAAATTTGGATTAAATTTGAATCTAAATCGAATATCGGTTGAGTGATATCTTGGGTTTTTGTTCTTTTTCGAGCGTGGATTTTTCCAAACCTTTTTGAAATAATTGTTAAAACGAATGGGAATTTCAAAGTATTATTAAATAATATTTTAAAGGTAATTTCAAATATAAAATCTATTTATTCTCTATAATAAGGGAATTTTCAAATATGGCTTTCAAAATTGACTTTGAAATTTTAATAGCCTATTTTCCAAAGTAAATTATTTTATCTATAAAATATACGTTTTTGCACTACTAAAGCAAATGAGAAGGAGAATTAAATGGTTTGGAAAAACACATGGTATGGGACACGTGCGTTTACTTTATCGGTTAATTCCCGACTTGTCCATTTGATCGTTTTGACCTTCAGGTCGAGTTTACAGATGAGACGTGATAAACTTTTTACTGCTTTGAGTATGGAATTTACTAGTGGTTAGTAAACTATTTAGTGCGGACGTGTGGTAGGGAACAAACATTAATACTGTTTTGGTTCCTATCCGAGATTTTGTGACACATTGTCTTCGAGACTTTTTGCCAAACCTTTCGGTCATTGTCTTAGAGACATTTGCCATTATGGTGTATTTACCACTGCGATGTATTTGTCTTCGAGACGTTTTCCATTGTGACGTATTTGCCTTCGGGTGTGGTGCCATATTTGAGAGAAAGAAGTACTTGGCAAGCTTCGGCCATATGCACGTCCAAATTTTTAAGATGATTTCATTGAAGTTTGTGATTTCTCAAGTGTACGCCTTTTTATTGTTGGCCATTCAAGCCGTTTGGGATACTATATATATACGATGATTACCTTTGGGAATTTGAACTCTTGTGAGTTCTATCTTTGAGACTTGAGTTGCCTACACTGGTATTTTATTGAAATTGTCAATATGGCATATATTTGAGATTTTAATTTCCTATTTTGGGATATATTTGTTTTATGGCGTACTTGGAGATGGTGATTTCTTTGAGTTTCTTTTGAGTCTGTCGATATGGCTTGTTTGGGATTTTTTCTTTTTGGAGTTATGTTTTTCTCCTAAACCATATTTGATGTTTTGTGATACGCTGATGCGAAGAGGCATGCTTTTATTGTGAGATTTGTTATGAAGTTTTATCGCCTTTGAGTTGTATTTATATTTAGTGATATCCTTATATCGCTTGAAATTACTATACTTACTTAATTATGCCTTGTGAAGTAACCATATACCCTTGAAATTATTCCTTCTTACTTGATAAGATTATCACCTTGCCTTATGCTGATGTTATCGATTGTCCTCTTAACTGATTTTTTAGCTTGACTGACCCTTGTATTTTTTACTCGGCTCAGACCGAGGTGTTTTCAGGTCAGGTACACTTTCAACTTAGCCTATTCTGCTATCAAATGAACTTTTCTGCTGGCTCTTTTTGTTGTAGTCCTTTTTGTTGCTACTCTGATAGGTATATTCTTTTGACTCAAGTCTGTATTGTAATCCTCATATTACATATATGATGTGTCATTTTTTATACTCTGTGATGTATCTATATATGGGTGTATATATGGGATTACCTACTGTTCTATGATGTGTTTCGCTTTTGATTTGTTGTATTTTGTTCTGATAGATTCTGTAGCCACCTATGGCTTTGTATTAAGTATTTATGGATATATCGATCCACTTGAGATAGAGAAATATATATATAGAGAGCATTTATCGACGTATTCAATAAATATTTAAGAGAATGCTATAAATGGTCGCTCCTAAACAACCCTATTCTCTGCATTAACAGACGGTATTACCTAGTGATACTCTTTGTTAATGTGGGTCTCAGGGTGAGGGGTAACAACAGCCATCACCCACCACAAACGAGAGCGAGCCTGGCTTAAAGGCACATGTCATCAACTAATCGAGATGGTATGGAATTAGTAGCAAACTCTAGGTAGACGGCTAAGTCACTTACTCATGTACGAAGATTGAGATAGCCTCTAGGCATGCTCTGAGATGATGATAAACCATGATGTTCTAGTTTGTGAAATCTGCCTTTTGTTTTTGATTTGGAAATTTTCTTTTTCTGATTTGGTTTTGGAGTGAACTCTGGGTTTTGTTGGTTTTCTGGTTTGGATTTTAGTTTGGATGCTTGATTTTTGTTTTTGATTTTAGTTTCGATTTTTGATATGAATTTCTGGTTTTCTAGTTTGATCTGGATTTCAGATTGGATTTTGATTGGATTTTCCTTTGGTTTTTGGTAAAAAATTCATCGAGTATGGACTATGCTCAACGAGAACCTGGAAAATATAAGTCCTCGACCTGAGAGTCGAGGTCGGAGAATATAAGTCCTCGAATGGAGAGTTGAGGCCAAAGAATATAAAAGTCCTCGATCAAGGAGTCGAGGCCGGAGAATAAGAGTCCTCGACCGTAGAGTCGAGGCCAGAGAATAGAAATCCTCGACCGAAGAGTAGAGGCCGGAATAGGGTATGGACCCGTCGAGGTCTTGGATATAGATTATAGGACCCGGCGAGGTCTTGGATATAAATTATAGGACTCGGCGCATCCTGGTTTTGGATATGGAACCCACGAAGTCTCGTATTTGGACATGAACCTAGCGAGATCCTAGCTTTGGATAAGACCTGGCGAGGTCCCGAATATAGATTACAGGACCCGACGAGGTCCTGGTCTTGGATATGGACCCGGCGAGGTCCCGTACCCAGCGAGATCCCGGTTTTAGATATGGACCCAACGAGGTCCTGGGTATGGACTATAGGACCCGGCGAGGTCCTTGTTTTGGATATGGACCTAGCAAGGTCCCGGATTTAGACATTGACCAAACAAGGACCCAGCTTTGGATAGGACCCGACGAGTTCCAGGATATAGATTATAGGACCCTACTTGGTCCTGGATTGGGATAGGACCCAGCAAGGTCCTGGATATGGATTATAGAATTTGATGGGTCGTGGCTTTGGATAAGTCCTGAATATGAATTATAGGACCCGACGAGGTCCCGGCTTTGGATAAGCACTCGACGAAGTCCCAGATATGTATTATAGGACCCGGCGTAGTCTCAGATTTGGATAATAAGATCCGGCGAGGTCCCAGCTTTGGATTTGGACCCAACGAGGTCCTCAATTTGGATTACAGGATCCGGAGAGGTCCCGAACTTGGATAAAACAATCTGGAGAGATCGTGGATTCAGTTAACGGATTTAGAATGAAATTAGAATTGGATATCAGCTTAGAACAGTCTCAGATTTTACTAATGATCTAGAGAGATCGAGGAATCAGTTTGGTAATGGATTGGATTCAAGGCTGAATATGGCGATCAATAGATTATGGTCTTAGGATTTCAGACCTGTGGCAATACAAACCATGCCTTCTAATTGCATGGCATGTTTTGGAGGCAAAGTGTTAACCCGCCTTTTGGTAAGGTAACGTATAGAAGGATTTAACCCAGTCGAATGCACGGTTGTCGAGGTTGGAATACCATGCGCTTGACTATATGGATGGACTATCAATCATGGATGATAAACATGATTATGAAGGCGGGATTCGACATGTTCGATGGACAAATGGTGTGGTATACTTGAAATATGAGTTTCGACAAAAATCAAGTTGTTTGAAATTCAAGTTATTTAACCTATAAAATTAACCTGTCAATATTTAAAATTAATTAAATATTCTAATTATAAATAACTAAAATTCTGGGTCATTACATGGGATAATTATATGATGTCCAATTTTCTATATTCAAACTATATACTTACACTAGATAGTGGTTTGTCCACTATCAATAACATGACCTATTTGACTTTAGAATTGTATGAAAACCACACGATATGGTTTGAGATTTCCTTAGGATAACTCATTCTGGTGAAATGTCTCTCCCTTTAACAGGTATATTAGATATCCCAATAGCCTCTTATATTAGTCCACTTACTTCTAAAAGAACTAACATTTAATCAATTGGAAAGTATCATTTGTTGTTTCTGAGAGATAGAATCGGATAAGCATGAGTTATCAAAAAACCACTTCGCACTAGAATAAGTGTTCGAGTTGAGGGCACCTTGATGATAATGGAATCAAAGATTGGGTTTCTAAAGTGCAATGGTTACTTGCTTCTAATCCTGAGGACGTTGTAGAGTTTCCTTCAGTTTGTTCATAACCTGTATAGATAAATGAAGGCATCACATTGTTACATGGAGGGCACTATTAGCATTCCTTATGGGATTTGCTAAAAGGGTAGAACATAGTCTCAAGTCTCATAGCTGATAATGACTAAAAAAGGGGATATGCATCTGCGCTATGTGACTCAACCCATTGGGGTTTGGCCATCACCTTTCTAGAGCACTATTTATGGATTTGGTATGTGTATGAGAGCTCTCAAGGAAAAGGTTGCAAAGTAACCGGGGTAATGACATATTTGGTACTATCTAGTAAAGGGTAGGCTAGTTTTGTGTTAGCAGGGAGTCTTCATGAGGCCCTCGGTATATTTTCTAGAGGTGTACCATGACATGCGGTACCCTTGTGCCTTGTCATTGTATGGAATCCATTTTGCAATACGTGATTTTACGGACTTAGTTGTATAATAAATATGTTGTTAAATGTAATTAATGTATCCTTTGCGACTATGATTGAATTTTATTTTAACCTTAGACATTATTATGATATCAATGGATTTTCTATATGAAATGGTTTGGTTATCGTAAAGCAAAAGCTCATCCGTGTTTATATGCGGCGTGTTCTTATGGGATACCTTTATTCTTAAAAGGCTTCTATAAATAGAACATGTTGGAATCTCGATTTTGATTATGATAAGCTATATAAAATATTCTATGTATACTAATCATTTTTGTAGAAGAATTGTTGAAGATTCTTTTTCAGATTTTTAAAGCTGAGTATGTTGTGTCTAGAGTCTGTATTTTATTTAGAATTTTGTTAAAATCTCTCCTGAATCGATATATGTATAAATATATGCACAAGCATGCACAAAAGTCTAAATTCATACGTCTGAATACATTCATTCAGACGTCTAAATGCTGAAACTAGAATATTGTTTCACAATATTCAGAGTCTGAATGGAAATATTCAAACGTCTGGAAAAAAATAAAAATTTGCCTAAAAGCTTGCTGTTTGCGTTTTAATCTAGTTAAGATATCTGAATTATTTTGATTCAAATGTCTGAATATCTCTAACTGCTATTTTCTTGAATAGTCACTTCTCCACACCGAAGAGAAACGTTTTCAAAATCAATGGTTGCACCTATTCTTTTCAATACAACCTTTCATCTATAGTTGCAACTCTTTATACACTATAAATAAATTACAGAATTCAACAAACAATTCACCGAATTCACTTTTAATATTCTTGAATTCTCATCTATTCTCCAGTTTTCAATTTGCACTCAAATTGCTTACATACTTTGATCATTGATCACTTTATCTTCCATAATTCTCAAAGCACATCACACCATATATCATAAAGGAGAAGATCATAGGAAGATTGTACTTAATTGACTTATAAGTGTTATTTAAGTACACACTACAGTCAGATACATTTGTTATTTATAAAGAAGTCCTGATCGGTTGCTTAGGCAGTAGAAGTCCTATTCGGTTGCTTGGGCGGTTGAATTCCTGTTCAGTTGCTCAGGCGGTGTAAACTATTACTTCGGGTTAAGTGAGGGTTGCTAAGTTAAATCCAGAAGGAGTCTAGGACTAGACGTAGAATGGGAGTTCGAACCAGTATTATAATCTCTGGTGTCTTTTTCTTTACTGCTTTTACTATTCACTTACTTGTTCCACACAAGTAGTTTATCCATATTACTCGATCCTATAGCATAGTGACTTTCAATTGGTATCAGCGCGTAGGTCATCATATAACCGTAACATAGTTATCTGATTGTTTTTAATATGGAGTGGGTAATGCATATGATATAAGGAATATGAATCTCTCTTAGGCCCAGAATGGCCACGAGAGTCCCTAAGATCATCTAAACGTAGGTGTTTCTCCTCATCCTTACGCCATTCTTTCTCATTCCTCCTTGCCCTTTTATTGTTGGATTCATTATAAGGTACGCGGTATGGATATGAATTCCCTTGTGGTTAGGAGTTCTGATAACCAATCCCTAATGAACTCTATCCATTCGATATTGCTTTTTTATTCTAAATGAATAAAAGAAAGCTTGGACTAGTGTCAATGAGAACTGGTATGAGAACAAGTGCGAAGTTACCGAGCTTGCGATCCTAGAAGTGTATGAAGTAGTGACGAGTCCTAAGTAATCTACAAACCATGCTCTTAGCATTGAAGAGATAGAGTTTCCTCTCCTTCAAAGTGTAGGAGCATGTTGACTAGAGAAAAATTGAAGTCGGTAGGGTTTGAATTGATAAGATCATTGAAATTATGGTCAGAAGGAGTGATGTCCAGAAAGCTTTCTTTAACACCTATCGAGCCAAAGATGGCATCAGCGATGCCCAAAGTCATTGACTCCTAAATAGGATCATGATGTGGTTTAGGTGGCAGGAATGAATTTTTGATGATGATTCATTTACGCCTGAGGGTAGGAGTAATATAGTTCCTTTGGGAGATGTTTCCCTAAATGACTCATTGTTATCAGCAATTCCATTGTCTTCTTCCTCTTTATCTTTGTCCTCTTATTACTTTCCACTTCTCCTTCTTGAATATTCCCTTCTTCTAACTCTTCTTTTTCCACCTATTGTAGTTCTTCATTAGAGCATGGAATCTCCTCAACTTCCATGAGATTCCTTGAGGAGCTGGACTTTCGTTAACTACTTAGGAAACTTTGGGTAGAATTAGTTTGTGATGAATTCTCCTACCATTGTATCAGATTCCATAATCGTACATTCTAGCATTATGAGTAAGAGGAAGTACGTCTTTATGTTTGATCGATACCTTTGAGGAGTACCAGAGTATTTTTAAGGATGAGATTCAAAGACCTTTGAGGAATATCTATGAGGTAGATAAAAAGATGGTTAGTCATTCATGTGAAGAGAACCCGCATTCAATGAAACCATTTGATGAAGCAGTTACTTCTTAAGAGCCATTTCTGGTGAAAGCTAGTAAGGTACTAGATGAAGAGGTATTCATCCTTAAAGTAATTTCTTTTGTTATGTAGTCATTTATAACTTTGCATCTGTTAAAGGACTTAACGACCAGAAGCGAAGGGTGGTCGAGCTTCTTCTTGAAATAGCATAAGCAAGTGATCTCATCGAACTTAGGTGACCACCACCGACGCGTCATAAAGATTATATAAGTAGAAATCAGGGTGGCAAAGCCATTAGGATAGAGCTGACATGGAGTAAGGCCGATTATTTGTAGGATACATATTAGGTAGTTGTTGAATAGAGGCACACCCTGGATAAATAAATATAGAGGTTCCAAATAGTGTAGCCATTCAGGGGTTTGTATGCTCTCTGGTCTCGTAGAGGTAGGAATATCTCATTTTCAGGAATTATGTACTTTTCACAAATCCTCCGGGGTTCTATAGCGATCATCTTAAATGCCGGAGAGTTCGGAGGGATGTCAAGAATCATGACACCAGGCTGCTCAATAAGTGGCATGGCAGGGCAGGGCTTAAGGTCTGGCAAGGGCAACAAGTTAGAATTCATGAGTAACTGAGCGCTTGGCCCTTGTTTGTGTAGAAGGATATGCCAAGGGAGAGAATAAGCTAGCCTCTAAAGGAGTAGATGGGCCAAGACTGGCATAAAGGCGAGATTATCATCTACGATCAGCCATTCTAAACTGAAAGCTTGAGAATGTGCATGGCCAGTAGATTTATTTCGACGTACTACTTTGATATACCTATGTATTCGATTGTAGATAATCCAACAGATGTTGGCATTTGTTGATCGAACAAATTCTATATATCGACAGGGGTAGTACAAATGTCAGTCTAATGCAATATATGTCCTATGTCTTCAGCACAGTGTACGAACACACTTTATGTGGATAGCCTGCTTGTGCTAGAGAATTAGCTTCATCACATAGTGGAACACTTTGTTAGATTTTACCCATTATCCTAAAGTCCACAATCATGAACCGTAGCCTAAAGTGACATGGATTTCTTTACTGGACAATAAAACTCTATTGTCCAATTTCAAATGTCAATGGACGAAAAAAATCCTAAAGCATCAACACTTGAATTTGTTGAGTGCTGAATTCCACTCGATGAGGGCAATTTTGTGGAATCGTCTCATAGAATTTGGACGTTCATTCATTGTCAAAAGGAAACATTGATTCATCTCGCAATCACCTCAGTCATCCCTTCCTAGGTTTGACAAGTCAACCCTAAGAAGCACGAAAATGTAAGAATAAAATGCACTAGTCTCAGTAGGGGGTAGAGAGATTGGCATGATTCAATGGCAATGATGGTGAATTAAATGATGAAAACCACGACAAGATGAACATCGATGGTGGCTTAAACTTATGGTGATGACCTACAATGATGTGGTGACCCAACTTTGAACAATGAGATCTGGAATGGACTTGAGATGGTGGGTTTAAGCATGAAATTAATGGACCTTGTTCTTGCATGGTCGGCAATGAGTGGTGGTCAAGGTTTGAATGGTAATGGTGGAGGTAGATGTCTTGAATTATGAGGAGATGAAAAGTCGCAAAGGCAACAAACACAGGGAAATTGGAAATAAAATTGTTAAGTTAGTAAATATTTCTACGTGTTGTTATTATACAATGCTTAAAAAATTGGTCCATACCGACGATAAAAGGATTGGTACTGAATGTTCAAAAAAAAGGAGAAAACGAAGAAAAGAAATCTACCTAACTAGATATTGGAATAGCTTTTAGAAAATTCTCCATAAAGATCGAAGATCGGAGATTGGAATAACTTTTAGAAAATTCTCAACAAAGATCAAAGATTTCAAATAGAATATTTTAAATTTTATATCTGTTAAAAGGGATGTGATTTAGCAACTATATGAAACGGTGTACCGATATTCTCAGAGTAGATGTAATGTTTTATGGCAATAGTTGAGATGATTAAAACATCATTGTAAAATGAATTTGGATGCTTGTCTCAATCCAAAGCATGCTTTGATTTCGTAAAGAATACTTTGGGTAGGGAAAGTGTTATCTGGTGTTTGAACCAAATGACATTTTAATGAATTTGGACTACAAGATGATGAAGAAATGGATCGACAAGCTTAGGAGTTGTTAAGACTGAAGAATGAAGGAAGCTCAAGAGAAATGAACGAGTTTGGGAAAAACCTAAACCGGTCTATATCGAATGGCCCAGATTATTCATCATTAACCGATCTAAAGTCATATGGGGCCCATTTTTAGCTATTGGTGATGCTACATGCAACTCCGAAGGGAAATAAGTTTTGGGTGGGAATAACTGGCCGATACTGACCATTTTTTGATTGGTAAGTTTATCAATGAAGATTTAAAGCTTGATGGCTTAACCAAGCATAAAGTAAGAGCTAAGAAATTAACAAGAAAAACCGGTGGGAAACGACCCAAACCGATCTGTACCGGACTGGTTTTCTTATCAAAGTTGTCAATTTTAATGACTTCTTATGGTTGGGAACTTGATTCTGGAGAACTACCAACTCAAATACATTCTGCCGATTATGGTGATAGAGTATGCTTATAGACAGAAGACTATGGATAATTAAGAAGGGGCTATTCAACTTTTGCACGAAATTGCTGTTGGCTTTTAGGATTTACATCACTTTTGGATTGAAATTATTGTAAAATTAGTGGTAATTACAAGAGAAATTCGAAACAAAGTTAGTAGTGGATATAGACTTGAGAATCTCCCAAACCACTTTAAATATCTTGTATTTTCTTCATTCTAATTTCACTTCCTTTGATTTAATATCATTTTTACTAGATTAGGTTGTATTTTCGCTTTTTTTGCAAATAATTGACTTGAATGTTCAATATTAGGTGATATTGGGCTGGGTTTTGCAGATAATTATAAATTTTTTGAAATGTTGGCACTTGATGTTAAAAATACAATTTAACAACATAGTGGATGGTAAATATATTGATGTGGATGAATTATAAATTATATTCATAATTAATATTTATATACATAATTTTTTTATGTGATTGAAGTATTTATATATTTGAATGAAGCTTTTATATGGTTTTTGTTTATATGAACATGGTATGAATATTGTAACTTTCATATTTTATGATTTACTAGAAGAATCAACGAATAATAGTTTACTGTAAATTTATAAATAGTTTTTAGATTGCATACTTGATTGTAATATATATATATATATATATATATATATATATATATTGTAAAACATTAAAAGAAAAATGAGAGGGATTTTTTATATGGTTAAAGAAATTTTAAATGTAGGTATTGGTAGTAAAAATAGTAATTTTATAATCCACCATATGATGAATTTATTGAGACAAATGAATTATAAATTGAATTTTCGACTATTAGTCTATGTATATACCTGTTATGTGACTTATGCTTCTATACTTCAATGAAAATGTAATCTTACCATTTTACTTAATATGGATATGATATATGTATTGAAAATTTCATATTCCCTAATTTAGTAAATAAATAATTGAATTTATCTAATTAATTAAAAATTTAAGGTTGCATAATTAGTTCAAATGTATGGATTGAAATGTAAAATACTATAGGAAAAGTCATGTGGGCTTAATAAATAATTATAGTAATTTTAAATATAATGTTATAATGCAATGATTAATAATTTCATTAGCTAAATGAATTATAAATCAAAATTTGCTATTATTATTTTATGTGATTTATGTATCACAATTGAATGAAAAAACAATTTTACCATTTTGATTGGTATAAGTGGTATACATATTGATGTGTCATTCATTATTATTTATTAGAAATATTAATGTGATTACCCAGAATTTTAGGAAATATTTATTTAATAATCTTTGTTAATAAGTATTTAAATTGATTTAATAATCTTCTTTTACAAATATTTAATCGGTAAATTCTATCTTTTCAAAAGCTAATATAAATATGTTGTCTAATTATAATATATATGTGTATATATATTGTGATTGGAAGATTTGTTTTAAAATTCAATATATTAGTTCTGAAGCCTAATATTAAAATGTTTTCTATTTATAATGTATGTATATTTATATATATTATAATAGGAAAGCTTTGTTTTTAATTTAACAAATAAAAATATGTTTTCAAATTCTAATATGTATTTTGTAATTTGGAAGTTATGACTGAATTTAATTTAAAACCTTTCAAAAGCTATTTAAAAGCTAACCATATATTTTCAAAACACTTAAAGTAAATGTTTATTTGTTTAAAATATATTTTTTCTTATGTTTAAAATAATATTTAACTAAAGTTTTATTTCTTTTTTTCTAATATAATTTCTTTTTTATTTTAACATTAATTAATGTAAATTGAATATATATAAATGAACGTAAATTAGTAAGACATAAACATATTAATATATAACTTAAGAAATTAATATGAAAATGGATTTAGACATTTGTACACACATAATACATTAATTTATTCAAAACATAAGTAATATATAAATAAATACATATATAAATTTATATTACATAATAATAAAAGAATAATTATTTTTTAGATTAGGATTTAAACATAAAATTCCTTGTTTTTAACATTTGTAAATTAATGAATCCATGCAAAATACACTTGTAAGTTAAGGACAATTTGACTTAAAATGTGTCAACATTCATTTTTTTCTCTCAAATTAAATTATAGAAATAAGTATTAGAAGAAGTACCTGACCATTTTTGAATCTCAGTTCAAAACTTTCTCAAAACTCAATTTTCCTTTACTCTTCGTCTTTTCTAAAATTCAAATGAAAAATAAAAGCAAACAACACTTTCAAATCTTCAACCTCAAATAGATTCAAATCCAACTTAACAATGTAAAGATTTCAAATTAAGCAGTGTAAAAGATTCAGGTCAACAACAGCTTTACAAATTTTCAAAATATTGCAACCTGAATTGAAGCATGCAACAAGGTCAACATTAGTTTCAGTTCAACATCATAGAATTCAAATCCAAATTTTCAGATCAAGGAAAATATCTGTCTTTCCTTTAAAGACCCTGTTCCTCTGTTTTTAATCTACGAGTAAACAAAATTTTAAAAGTTTAAAACTGGTTGAATATTGCAATGCATGTGTTAAATCTGCAAAGTAAGGTTATAAGTATGGTTTGCTTGGATGATTTTAACTGATTTTAGTTGGAATACATTATATATATTTGTATATATGGCTGTGTATATGTTTGCTTGTCGCTGTTGTGATTCCAGGCTCTTGAATTACCATAAAAATTCATATCTACCTATACAAATAAATTCAAGCTTTGATCTTTAAATAGAAAATGATTGTAACATTAAAATTTCAATTTTAGAAATAGTTTCAAATAAATATTTGGGGTACGTATTTCAAAATGAAAATTTTACAGGTCTAATTCAAAATAAGTTCAAATTTCATGGTCTGGAATTCTTGATTTAATCCTATAATCTGATTCCAATTTGTAAATGATGAATTAAGGAAGAGCAATCATGATTTTTAGATAGGTAATTGTTGAGATATTCAGGGTTGACCAGAATCTGTATTTTTGTCAAATTCTGGCGATCAGCATGGAATTAGTTGACATGTTCGATGTCGAGGGGAGCCTGAAGATGGATGATCTCTGGAAAAATTATGGAAGGTTTAATCATTCGCTATGCTGGCCAGGGGAAGGCAGGGTAGGGTTTCGTCGCCTATTTAGGCGGTCTTTGTTTTTGAGGCTGTCGCGTTATCATTGGATCATTGTAGTCGATCGCGAGGCGAGGGATAGCGGCATGGTGATGTGGTGTTGCTTTGGAAGAGGTGTCGAGGGTTCCAATCGATGTGATCGACGGCGGAAGGGGATATATTGTTTGTGCTTCATTCCAGTTTTTTCGGTTGATCATTGAATTTCATTTTGCTTTCAAATTTGGATTCCTGGTTTGACATATTGACTGTCGAGGTCGAGGGTAGTTTGTTGAAGGCCGAAAAGATGGTCGGAGGGAACTGGAATCGCCGTACATGTGCACGGTGCACGTTGGTGTCTGATGGAGTTTGAGACTTTGGGGAAGAAGGATGTTATCAAGGGTCGCTCTCGATGCTGTTACGTGTTTTCCTCGAAGAAGTTGACGAAGTGGTAATCTCGTGGTTTGCTAGGGGAAATAGTGTAGCTTGCTCGGGTTTTTTTGGTATTTCGACTCGGGTTGATTTTCTTAAGTAATCTGGCTTCAAATTTTTTAAAAGGGAAGTGTTTCAGGTTTAAAAAGAAAGAACTCAAGTTTTTTTTCCGGAAGTTTCAAGGTTTAAAAGTAAAATAAAAACAAGTTTTTCAAGTTAAATGTTATATAAAGTTCCATAACAAAGTGTTTAAAACAAGTTTAAGAGTTATTAAAATAATTTGTTTCCAAAAAGAAGAATGTTTAACCAAGTTTAAATATGTTTAAATTTTTTTAATAAGTTTTAAAAAGGAGTTGATAATTAAGTTTCAAAGAATAAGAATTTATTTAATTTATTAAATGAGTTTGAACAAGTTTCCCAAAGATTTTAAATGATAAAATTTAATGTTTAAATTGTTTTGTTCATAAATAAGTATTTTTACAATTGATTCTTAAATGTTTTTTATGAAAAGTAAATGATGTAATTAAATTATATATTTACCTTTAACTAATTAGGTTGTGATTAATTTAAGATGATTAATTACTATAATTAATTTAAAATAAATCACTTAATGAGATTAATAAAGATTAATTACTTGATGTTAATAATAATAAAGGTATAATTACTTGGTATAAGTAATTAGAGAATATTTAATGAGTTTAATTAATTTAAGATCATTAACTAGTGAGTATGATCAAATTAATTAATGTGATTAATTTAAGATAATTAATTAGATTAATTAATTAAGGACAATCATTTGTGGAAGTTAATTAAGTATAACTACTAGTGAAGAAATTAATGGGTAATTACTGAATGTAATTAATTAGAGGATAATTACTTTATGGAAGTGATTAAATGGAATTAATTAAACGGATTAATTAATCAATGTAGTTAATTAAATTAATGTGATCAATTTAAGTTAATTAACTAGATTTAATTAACTAAAGATAATCACTTGATGATTGATTAAGTAATTACTTAATGTAATTAATAAGTGTAATTACTTAGTGAAAGTAATTAATGTGTAATTACTAGATGTAATTAATTAAAGGGGAATCACTTAATGAAAAATAATTAAAGAAAATTACTTAATGAAAGTAATTAAGGATTAATTGCTTAGTGTGATTAATCAAAGGATTAATATAATTAATTAAGGAGTTAATTAATTAAGGTAAGTGATTACAGGTGTGACGACCCGACTTCCTATCAACAGAAAATCGCATCATCAATGAAGAAAGAAAGGGATAGAAGAAGAAAAGAAAGAGAAAGAAGAAACCTCACAACATCAGAGAACTCACAGCAGAACTAATGAAATAAAATATATCACATAAAATATTGCATAGTATCATATTACATCAGAGTACACAACTTAAACAACACATATTAGACAATTATAAACATCTGTCTAATTATACAACTCAAGTACAACAGATACAGATATCAAGCAAACACAGCGGAACCATATATAACTACACGTGGAAGCCTCCTACTCCATATCTCCTCCAGAATTCGTCATGCAAACCTGAATCACTTGACTACTCATACATAATATGAGTACCCAAGAGTTTAACAAAACAGAAAATAAACACTCGGGTCAGACAGGGGTCTGGTATGAGTAAACGGGTTAAAATTGCTTAACTTTAGAAAAACCTTTGGAAGTAAAGGTATCACACAAGACTTCCCACACATAAACATGGAAAAGTTTTTACCTTACGCTAACCAAAATATTTGATAGGAAATCCAGTGATATTATAATAGCGTCTAGGGTTTTCAAGTAAACCAGAAATAGTCGAAATTGTTACATTTATTAAATTCCAGCTACTAGCCACAAAAGTGGGTAATACAATCAAAACCACTCGACAAAAATGGTGTACACGGCATAACGCGTGCACGTTGCACAACACCTCCGACTATCGACGATCTGCGCGAGACCAACTACGGTGACAAAATCACTCGCGAGTACCACCATAAACCCAGATCGAAGAATAAGCAAGCGAATCAAATTCGATCATTCGAACCAAAAACTGCAGAAAACAACTCGATCCCAAAATCCAATCACCGTCGCAATCTTGACGCCGCTACACCTCGTCGTCCTCACCCTAGAACCGCCACAACACGAGCCTCATTTCTGCACCATCGCGATCACTTTCGATCATAGGTTTAAGTTGCAATGATCACGGCAACCAAGCCCAACCGAAAGCACAAGAAAAACCCTACTTCGATCTAATCCCATCACCATGACCTATAAAAAAATCTTGAACATTTTTCCCCTCTTCCATGATTCACAAGCAAGCTTCGACCCAAGTTCTAGCTTCCATTATCATGTTGTTCTTCAGCAAAATACAAAAACCCAAATTTCAAACAAACCCCAAATTCACCTTAATTACACAATTAAAAATTATGATACAAGCTCTAAAAATCTTAACTTTCCAGTTGTAATTCAATTATAAATTCAAAACTAGAATTGAAATCATAAATTTTTGCCCAAATTTTGATTTTTCACTGTAATTTGAAATTTTGAGTAACTCATCCATTTTAAAACCCTATAATTATTTTTAGATGATAAATTATGTGATTGCAAACAACTTTCATTTACAAATCACAGTCCAGTTCGTGTTCAAAATCAAGTTATTGAAATTTTTAAAGGATTTGGGACTGTTTTATATACACAGTAACCATCCTTAATTTTACAGGCAATTCAATATTTATTTTTAAACATACATTCAGGTAAACATATATACATCATCAAAATCAAATTCATTTGCACGCAACATTCAATCATAGATTTTATCAAAACTGTTTTTGAAATAGAATTTACTCATAAATTTTTAATTGCAGAGTAGTTTTTTTTTTATTCTTGAATTTTCCAAGCCTGAATCTTAGATTTTGAAAAATCTTTCTATTGAAGATGAATCCTTTTGCATGCTGAAATTTGATGCTTTAAAAGATTGAAACTGCAGATCTTCATGAATTTCAGATTGAACTCCATTTTAATTTGCAGGTTGATTCTTCATCTTAGTTGCAGACTTCAATTTGCAGGTTTGTAAATTTGCAGAAAATTACTTTCATATTTGATTTGTCTTTGGGTTTTAAATTTTCAAATTTGTAAGAAAATTTCTGGTTTTGAATCTTTAGAAAAGAAGATAAAGGAAAAAGAGTTATGTTTATTAAGATTAAAGAAAGTATAAAATTAAAATAAAGACACTTGTTCAAAAATTTACAAATGTCATTTATTATGCTTAATAGTTTAACAAGTGTTATTAAGGGTGTTTATAATGTTTACACGTCTTTAAGTCTTTTTAATTAATTTTACTTAGTTTAAATGTAAATATAAACTCACATGTTCAATTTACTTTATAAATAAATACTTGTATATGTAAATATAAATTTATCTTTAAAAGAAAATGTTCTAAAACTAATTAAAATATAAATAATTTCTTATACATAGATTTAAGAATCTAAAACATTTACATATACATTTATAACCATTTTATAATAAGCATTTTAAAAGAAAACAAAACAAAGCTTGTTTAAATTCTTTTCAAACTATCATATTTTAAATACTTTAAAAGAAAGACAAAACAAAACTTTGTTTAAAACCTTTTTAAACTATCTTATTTAAAATAACAATTATCTTATACTTTGAAAACAATTGAATAAATCTTAAATTTACTTTTGAAAAATATTAATTAAAATAAAGCTTTAAATCACAATTATAAATTATCAATTGATTAAATTAAATTTCCAAAACAATATCAAATTATAACATATACACACATATATATTACAATTCGAAAATTCAATCTTTATTTAAACAAAAGATATTTCTATTCACAATATATATCAAATATATATATTATAAATAGAATAAAATTTCATTAGCTTTGACAAATAAATCTTATCCATTTTAAATTGTTAGAAAGATATTGATCACAATTATCAGATTAAATATTTATTAACCTTTAAAAGATTAAATTTACCAATTTAAATTAAAATTATAAAGAAAAATTATCAAATCAATTTAATTATTAATACAGATTATTAAATTGATATTGCCTAAAATTCCGGGTCCGTACAATCCTCCTCCCTTAAAAAATTTCGTCCCCGAAATTTAAAAGCAAAGGTAATTTAATAATCCAGCAAAGTTTTTAATTTCAACAGCTAAGCATTCCTATCATCCAGTAACTAACAACCATAGAAATCAATCAAACAAACAAACCTAACAAATTATCCTGACACAAATCAGAATAAATCTTACTAATACTACCTAGAGTTTCCCAAGTATAAATCACTGGGAGACTCGCTCTACAAAAGCCAAACTAACTACAGCACAAAAATCCAGAGCTCTTCGCATTTCTAGATCCATAAATCTGAACAGAACATCCGACTATACTCAAATCCAGCTCAACTTCCAAATCCAACTGAACTGCAGATTCAGCAACCAACAATGAATCATACATGTACTTCCTCAGAGATACGTGAAATATAATGAATTCCAGTTATCCAAACTGGCAATTCAACCTTATCCTATCAAAACACAGATAAGAAATCTCAAATGCCTCAGAACTAACCATCCAATCTCTGTTCTCTTAACCAGAGAAATCTTAACAACAAGGAAGTTTCCAACTTCGAATTCCAAACTCCTTATCTCATATCTGCATAACTCAATAGACAATCCCGGGCTGCCAATCTTCTTCCTGATCGGCTCAACCTATGCTGACACTTCCAGAAACAACTAAACCAAACAATCCCAGTTTCTGGATCCTATCCAACAGAAAAGTCTTCCAAGATCCATCGAAATTCAGAACTCAAGCTCTACTCTCAAGCAATAGCAAACTGAACTTACTTCCTTCCTCGCACAGCTGCTACCTTGCTTCCGCTGCACAAATCTGATTCTGGAATAAATGAGAATACTGCTGATGAACACGAGTACAAACTTATCCAATATATCCGAGAACTTTGTTCATCAAATCCATAAAAAATCTGAGTGACTCATCTGACTCAGTCACACAACCTTACAGTAGAAATCCAACTCAAAAACTAGATCTGACCAAATCCAAACTCCAAAAAAAAATTCTGAGCTGCTACACCAACTCTACTACTAAGCTGACTTCCAAAATCACTTCTGAAACCAAAACAATATGGAATCTCCACTCCAGATGCAGACAAACGCTGATTACATCAGCAGCTCCTACTTCCATATGAGAACCCTCAGTCTCAAACAAAAGATCTCTCAATAAAATTCCCAAACTAATCGCAATTCACTTTTGCAATCCAACCTAGTTCGGATTCCAAATAAACTGTCCTCTCTTTACCAATTAGAACAGATTTAAGCTTTCCCAAACAAGGTTAACCCTTCAAAAACATTCACCATCTGTCCGGACTGCTGAAAGAGAACCACAAGATTCCTGAACCATCGGAGAAACAAGCCACACCGTTGCTTCCAAATTCTATCTTGATGATACTGCAAAGCCAAAAGACCTTCTCGTCAGCACACCGAACACTTCGAGTTGCACTGCTACCACTGCTAACTAAAGACTTCGAATCCAAAGGCTTCTCGAAAACCAAAACTATCAACAAACCACACAAAAGATCTTCGAGATGGCAGACACCCTAAAGAAACTCGGGCTCTAAACCAAGCATCCACATCTCGCTCTCCTTAAGGAATGACAGATGAGACCTTGCCAAAGCAAAACAACTTATAGACCTTAGTCTCATATTCCAGAACAAACAACCTCCTTGCTAAAGATCCAAACAACTTCTACACAGACGAGTCTTCCCTACGGCAGGTAAAGACTGCTTCTCAACTGTTAGGGATGCGGATTAAGGATCTTAAGGCAGAAATAACACTAGAGGGGGGGGGGGGTGAATAGTGTTTTAAAGAATATATAAACTATATGACTAAATTAAAACTTTCAACACAAATCTAAACAGAATTCTAACACAGAATGATCATAGAACATATAACAAATGCAAATAGTAAAGTAAAGCGAGTAAAAGGAAAGAACACACCGGATTTTATACTGGTTCGGAATCCTACTACATCCAGTCCTGCACCAAGGCAATATCCTTGTACAGATTTTTATAAGCCAATATCCAAATTACAACCCTCAATTTCTAAGGCCTTGAGGAACCCTCCTATCTCCGAGTCTGGAGTAAACTCTCTTGATTTACGGGACACAAGATCACCCTAATACTTCTTAATAACAATCCTTTTGAGTGGATAGACTCTATGGACTTTTTGAATACAAATTAATCCTATAACTCTGAATAGCACTTTGATCTTTAGTAGAATGATGGAGAATCAAATAGAGAGAGTATCTAAATGATTTCCTATTGAGAATTTGGCAGAATGATGGAACGATCTTGAAAATATGAAGTTTTATGGATATGGAATGGTGGAGAGGAAAGAGTGAAGAAAATAAGAAAGTCGTTGTTAAAAAAATTCGTTTTGGAAGCCTTTATATAGATGCACAACAGTCATAACCATTAGCGAAAGGTTTTTGAACGAATGGACACTTCTTTTGAAATTGAATTTTGAATCCAACTGTTACAATGTCGACATGGGGTAACCCCTTATGTCGACATCCCTTAGTTCAAAATTATAGAAATGTTGTTTTGTAAAGACAATTGAATTTAAAACAAGTTGAAACTTCTCTGAAGCAAAGTAAAGTGTTTAAACAATATTTTGAGATAGAGAATGAATATAAAACATTATTTTAAATATATATATATATATATATATATATATATATATAATTGATATAGACCGTCAATTATATAAGTAATATTTAAAATCAGAATAAGTTTTGATGTTTTAAAAATAGAAGTTTTTAAAATCAGAATAGAGGAATATTTCAAGGCTAAAACAAAGTTTGAAAATATTTTTGAAAACATGATTTTGAAAGCTAAAACATTTTGAAAACAGATTTAAAAACATTTTGAAAAATCTATTCAAACTGAAATTGCAAGAACCTTCCTACAGAGCTCCTCCATAGGACTCGAGAACTTGTACAAAGTAGTTTAAATAATTTTGATTTTCGTGGGTTCGTAAGCCACTTGTCGTAGGTTTGTAAGCTACTTGTCGTGGGTTTGTAAGCCACTGGTTTCGATATAAATTGGGTTCCATCCCAAAAAAAATTGGAAGAAAGATGAGAGTGCTATTATGAAGTTTTAACAAAATACTAGACACTTATTTTGAGATCTTGAAATCTTGATTCTCTAGAGTCTTGAATCTTGAATCTCTAATCTTCATCTTGATGCTTGAGTCTTTATACTGATCAGTCTTCGATGATACCTGCATATACTTCCTATATACATATACATATACATATATATATATATATCTATATGGAAATGTTAGTATATATTTTATAAAGTAAAGTATAATAACTATATAAGGTTGTTGTCATCAAAACATCATCAACTCAGTTCCTAACATCAACCACTTCTAAAACCGCTCCAAGAGAAAACATCTTCTGAAATATCCATGGATACTGCATCTCATCACGCAGCTATCAAGATATCATCACTTACTTCTGTACTTCCGACAAATCCAAACTCAAGAAAAATTCGCTCACCCGAGCGAAATCCAAACTTACACTTCAAAGATAAACTCCGAATCTTTAAAAAGATTTCCTTCGGATATCAGAGAAATTCTTACTCCAAACTACAAATATCACTCGAGTCGGTATTAGGTCTACAGACTCGACAAATACTTCCAGCTTCAACATATGGACCTCTTCCATTAGTGATAGTCGTGTTACACACACACACCACTACTCCATCTACCTCTAAAACTTATGTTGGAAAATCCGAACAGATAACCCAACAAATTAGGTAGATATAGATATATATATAAATACAGTTATATATAAAAATTACAAGTACGCTCTCTCAAGAAAGGCACCACTCCAGAGCCTTGGTATTCACTCAACCTAACGCTCCCTCAAGAAAGACACACTTCAGAGCCTAGGTATTCACTCAGCCTAATGCTCTGATAACAGCTGTGGCGACCCGACTTCCTATCACCAGGAAATCGCATCATCAATGAAGAAAGAAAGGGATAGAAGAAGAAAAGAAAGAGAAAGAAGAAACCCAACAACATCAGAGAACTCACAGCGGAACGAATGAAATATAATATATCACATAAAATATTACATAGTATCATATTACATCAGAGTACACAACTTAAACAACACATATTAGACAGTTATAAACATCTGTCTAATTATACAACTCAAGTACAACAGATACAGATACCAAGAAAACACAACGGAACCATAATATAACTAAACATGGAAGCCTCATGCTCCATATCTCCTCCAGAATTCGTCAAGCAAACCTGAATCACTTGACTACTCATTCATAATATGAGTACCCAAGAGTTTAATAAAATAGAAAATAAACACTCGGGTCAGAAAGGGGTCTGGTGTGAGTAAACGGGTTAAAATTGCTTAACTTTAGAAAAACCTTTGGAAGAAAAGGTATCACGTAAGGCTTCCCACACATAAACATGGAAAAGTTTTTACCTTACGCTAACCAAAACATTTGATAGGAAATCCAGTGATATTATAACAGTGTCTAGGGTTTTCAAGTTAATAAGAAATAGCCGAAATTGTTACATTTATTAAATTCCATCTATTAGCCACAAAAGTGGGTAATACAATCAAAACCATAGGGTATATTTTCTATCTCCACTGAAACCGTAGGATCTCGTAGGAAGAATGGGTTTCCATCAATGGCAGGGCTACTGGGGTACCACCCGTCACAGTACGTGGCCTAGATCAACATACCGAGGAGTACGCCCACTCCTCTGCAACACAAGGCCGGAACCGTTCCTTACTGAACAGTCCCGAACAAGACAACCCCGCAGTTGGCCACGACCCAACTTCCCACACAGCCGAATAAAAAGGAACTTCTAGACAGGGGAAAATCTTGCTCTCCAGTAGGAGCTACCCACGAAGCCTTGCTGCACCTCCCATGTTTTAGCCATTCCCGGTTGATGAGGCTTGAGGTTGCGATTACCTTTATAGAACACATCTATCTTAGAATGCTCATCGTCCACCTGACGATGTTCTGAAAGCATTCAGTCCATTCAAGTTCGTTCCCGGTTCGAATGAAACCGAAGTTGCATTCATTATTGGAATCACCCTCAAAGTCAACGACCATAGCCCTTGCACTCTAAATCACCATCTCGATCCTATAAGTACTATTCCGTCAACTCATTACGGAATCACCCATAGAGTTATACTGACGTATAGTTCTTACACCTCGGGTCTTCACAAAGCTCCACTTGGATTCACGACCTAACGTTTAATTGGAATCGATGTGGTTTTTGGATCCCAAATATGGAAACCCGATCCCGGTCTCACCGAAACCAAACGCCATTTTAATGTCCAAGTTGTACTTAAGGGTTTAAACAGTTAAACTCATATTCAGGATGATATAAACAGATAGATAAATCTTATTATCACAATAGATAATTCATATCAAACATTCATCTCACAAAGCAGCATATCACATATCAGAGATATCCAAAACATCCAATATCAACCAAACACCCAATATCAATCATCCAATATCAATTAATCATCCAATATCAATCAATCAACCAATATTGATAAATCATCCAAAGCAGAATTGATTATCTTATAATCAATTGGATTACCATAATCCTTCTTCATTAATTATTATTCCAAATAAATTAATCATCGCTAATGATCTTCCCAAATTAATCTTCCTTGATTATTTATACTTTAATTACATTCAAGTAATTATCCTTAACCATATTCAGTAATTAACCTTTAATTACTATCATTAATTACAATAATTAATGATTCTACATTTACTTCCATTTATTAATTAACTATAATTAATTACATTAAACCTTAATTAAATCACACTTAAATAAATCACTTATATTAACCAACCTTGATTAATCTCATTAATTACATTAATTAATTAATGATCTTATTAATTAATAATTACTTTAAATAAAATTAAATAATTAAATTGTAATTAATCATCTCATTTATCATAAACAGTAATTAACAACTTGTAATTACTTATCTTAATTAATTAACATCTTAATTAATTATATTAACCCTTGACTAATTAATCTATTTAATTAATCTAATTAATTAATCTTTAATTACTTCATTAAGTAATTATTAATAAATTAAAATAATAAATAATTCTTAATTAATTACTTAGTTAATTAATTACATTTCTAATTAATTACACTTAGTAATTAATCTTAAATTAATCACATTCTTAAACCAATTGATCACATTCTTAAATTAATTAATCACATTAATTAATTAACTAAAATAAATTAAGTAATTAACTCTTAATTACTTACAAGTAATTATCTTCTAATTACTTTATTAATAAATCTTGATTACCCTCTTAATTAATTACATAACAAATAATTACTTCCATCATTAAATAATTCTTAGTTCATTAATTAACTAATTACTCCATAGTTAATTAGCTTCAAACAATTATATTAATCAATTTCCTAATTTAATAACATTAAGTGATTATCCTTTTACCACTTTTATCTAATTACTCCCATGAGTAATTTCCATTAATTACTTCCATTAGTAATTATCATTCTTAATTACATTCAATAATTAACCATTGATTACTTCATTAAGTAATCATACTTAATTAATTTATAAATAAGTGATTATTTAAAATTAAATAAACAATTAACTAATTATTTAAAATTAATTAAACAATTAATTAATTAACTTCCTAGATTTAAAAATCCTTAATTAATTAAGAAAACATTAATCTTAATTAAATCTTTACTTATTAACAAATCATATCTAATTGAGTATCCTTAAATTCCTATCAAATAATTATCTATCTTCATAAATAAATTATTTGAATCAAATTTTAATATCTTAAAACAAATTATTCAACTAGGTTTTCAAAATCATATCAATAACCTTATTTTAAAATAAGGCATTTAGAAATCAATCCTAAAAATTAAAATACTTCAAAATTCAAAACACATTAATTGTCTAAGTTAAACTTATTCATTCAAAATGAAATTTGAAACTTTAGTTTTAAAATCATTACTTAAAAATTTCTCTAACTTTGATTTAATATTTAAAATAAAATCACTCTTTTAAATTGAAGTTCAAAATTTAATTAGATAATTATTTTTAAAAACAATCTTCTTAATACAATTTAAATTTGAAATATAAATTCCATTAACACTTTTATAAGTTTGATTTACATTTAATTTTATCAAAGAACAAGTTTAACTTTAAATAAATTTGTTTCCTTTTTTATAAACATGCTTTAAAATTTTAAAACTTCCTTCATTTATCAACATCAAGTTCAAAGTTGTAACTTCATCAATTTTTAACAGAACTAACATTACACAGTACCAACAATACAACACCACCCTAAAACCCCGAGCAAAACAACGAATCCACTCGAGACATCCGCGAAGCAAACCCTGCAACTACCCACTTCGAGATCAACCCGATGAAATCTCGAGCGCTTCTTCGGGTCATCACTCGTCTTTCCCAACCACCCTGATTCCCAGTGTACACGGCATAACGCGTGCACGTTGCACAACACCTCCGACCACTAACGATCTTTGCGACGACCAACTACGGTCACAAAATCACTCGCGAGTACCACCATAAACCTAGATCGAAGAATAAGCAAGCGAATCAAATTCGATCATTCGAACCAAAAACTGTAGAAAACAACTCAAACCCAAAATCCAATCACCGCCGCAATCTTGACGCCGCTATACCTCGCCGTCCTCACCATAGAACCGCCACAACACGAGCCTAATTTCTGCACCATCGCGATCACTTCCGGTCATAGGTTTAAGTCGCAATGATTACGGCAATCAAGCCCAGCCGAAAACACAAGCAAAACCCTACTTCGATCTAATCCCATCACCATGGCCTATAAAAAAAATCTTGAACATTTTTCCCCTCTTCCATGATTCACAAGCAAGCTTCGACCCAAGTTCTAGCTTCCATTATCATGTTATTCTTCAGCAAAATACAAAAACCCAAATTTCAAGCAAACCCCAAATTCACCTTAATTACACAGTTAAAATTATGATACAGGCTCTAAAAATCTTAACTTTCCAATTGTAATTCAATTATAAATTCAAAACTAGAATTTGAAATCATAAATTTTTGCCCAAATTTTCATTTTTCACTGTAATTTGAAATTTTGAGTAACTCATTCATTTTAAAACCCTATAATTATTTTTAGATGATAAATTATGTGATTGCAAACAACTTTCATTTACAAATCACAGTCCAGTTTGTGTTCAAAATCAAGTTATTGAAATTTTTGAAGGATTTGGGAATGTTTTATATACACAGTAACGATCCTTAATTTTACGGGCAATTCAATATTTTTTTTTAAACATACATTCAAGTAAACAAATATACATCATCAAAATCAAATTCATTTGCATGCAACATTCAATCATAGATTTTATCAAAACTGTTTTTAAAATAGAATTTACTCACAAATTTTTAATTGCAGAGCAGTTTTTTTTTATTCTTGAATTTTCCAGGCCTGAATCTTAGATTTTGAAAAAGCTTTCTATTGAAGATGAATCCTTTTGCATGCTAAAATTTGATGCTTTAAAAGATTGAAACTGCAGATCTTCGTGAATTTCAGATTGAACTCCATTTTAATTTGTAGGTTGATTCTTCATCTTAGTTGCAGACTTCAATTTGCAGGTTTGTAAATTTGCAGAAAATTACTTTCAGATTTGATTTGTCTTTGGGTTTTAAATTTTCAGATTTGTAAGAAAATTTCTGGTTTTGAATCTTTAGAAAAGAAGATAAAGGAAAAAGAGGTACGTTTATTAAGATTAAAGAAAGTATAAAATTAAAATAAATACACTTGTTCAAAAAATTTCAAATGTCATTTATTATGCTTAATAGTTTAACAAGTGTTATTAAGGGTGTTTATAATGTTTACACATGTCTTTAAGTCTTTTTAATTAATTTTACTTAGTTTAAATGTAAATATAAACTCACATGTTAAATTTACTTTATAAATAAATACTTGTATATGTAAATATAAATTTATCTTTAAAAGAAAATGTTCTAAAACTAATTAAAATATAAATAATTTATTATACATCGATTTAAGAATCTAAAACATTTACATATACATTTATAACCATTTTATAATAAGCATTTTAAAAGAAAACAAAACAAAGCTTTTTTAAATTCTTTTCAAACTATCATATTTTAAATACTTTAAAAGAAAGACAAAATAAAACTTTGTTTAAAACCTTTTTAAACTATCTTATTTAAAATAACAATTATCTTATACTTTGAAAACAATTGAGTAAATCTTAAATTTACTTTTGAAAAATATTAATTAAAATAAAGCTTTAAATCACAATTATAAATTATCAATTGATTAAATTAAATTTCCAAAACATATCAAATTATAACATATACATACATATATATTACAATTCGAAAATTCAATCTTTATTTAAATAAAAGATATTTCTATTCACAATATATATCAAATATATATTATAAACAGAATAAAATTTCATTAGCTTTGACAAATAAATCTTATCCATTTTAAATTGTTAGAAAGATATTGATCACAATTATCAGATTAAATATGTATTAACCTTTAAAAGATTAAATTTACCAATTTAAATTAAAATTATAAAGAAAAATTATCAAATCAATTTAATTATTAATACAGATTATTAAATTGATATTGCCTAAAATTCCGGGTCGCTACAGCAGGATAGATAATTACTATATGTAATTAATTAAGGTTGATTAATGGAAGTGATTAATTAAGTATAATTAATTAATATAATTAATGAAAGATCAATGTAATTAATTGTAGTTAATTAATTAATGGAAGTAATTAATTAAGGATTATTAATTAATGTAATTAATTAATAACTAATTAATGAGAATAATTAAGGGTTAATTAATGATTAAGGAATAATTAGGTTGTGTTATTAATTAAAGGCTAATTATTTAATGTAATTGAAGAATAATTAATCAAGGATGATTAATTAAGATGGTAATTAAGGGATGGTTAATTAATTTATTTGTAATTAATTAATATTAAATAAGCAGGATTTGAAAGTAATTAGGTAATTAATTTAATCACTGTCGGTTAATTAAATTAATTAGGGATGGTGTGGTTGATTTATATTGCTTATGGATGATTAAATGGTATTGAATGCCTTGGATTTTGTAATATCTCTGATAAGTGATATGGGTTGCTTTGTGATATGAGATGGTTTAGTTAAATTATGATAACATGGACTATCTATTAGTGATAATGTGAATTATCCATCTGTGTAAATATAGATAATATATTGAATTGATTTAACCTTAAACAACTTGGCCTTTTAGAAACGTTTTGGATTTCGGTGAGACCGGGATCGAATTTGCTTCAGTACAACATGATAGGGGGTTCTCGCTTCGCTTTTGGTGGTGAACGGGAGACTCTTACCACTACATGTCCCATTGAGGTAATATAAGGCCTTGGGTTGGTTGCGAGTCGAGAGGCTGGCCATAAAAGCACAAGCGGTATTCAAGCTCTCATTTTTGCAACTTTAGCCGTGGCTTATATAGGGGAATCCATGGAGGGTCATCATTGATTAGTTTTCAAAAGAGTCTTCTTTTTTTAAGCTTACCCCGACTGAGGCAATGCACGGTTCAAGAAAATATACTTGGTTAATTCGAGGTACTACTGTTTGCCACGGTGGAGAGTGGCCGATGTCGATGGTTGAAAAGCCTAGACCATGACAGTTGGTATCAAAGTGCTAGGTTGAGTGAATACCTTGGCTTTGGAGTGATTTCTATCTTTCTTGAGTGAGCGTACTTGTATTTTTATATATATATATATATCTATTATTTACCCGATATGTTGAGTTACCTGTCTGGGTTTTCCAACATAAGTTCTAGAGGTAGATAGGGTAATGATGTGTGTGGCAGGACCACCACTAATGGTAGAGGCCCTAGTGTTGAGGTTGGAAGAGTATCTGTCGAGACTGTAGACCCAATACCTTCTCGAGTGAGATTGGCAGCATGGTGATAGGATTTTACCAAATCTCTAAAGGAAACCTTTTAAAGGTTCAAAGTTCATCTTCGAGGTGCAAGTTTGGTTGCGCTTGTGTGAGAGGATTTTCTAGAGTTTGGATCTGTCGGATGAGCAGAAGCTAGTGATGGTATCTTGGCAATTTTAGGAAGGAGCAGCTGCATGGTGAGACACAGTGACAATGGATGTTCCCGAAGGTGTTTTCTTTGGAGCAAGTTTAAGGAAGTATGTGAGGATCAGTCTTTACCTGCCGTAGGGATGACTCGGCTGCACAAGGATTTTCTAGATCTCAGGCAAGGGAGTTGGTCTATATCAAAGATGAGTCTAAGTTCAGTGAGGTGTTTGGTTTGAGGCTCGAGTTTCTTGAGAAGATGTCTACCATCTTAAAGGCTCTTTGTGGAATTAGTTGATATGGTCTTTAGGATCGAAGAGCTTATGGATAAGGAAGTCTTTGGCATCAGTGGCAATAGTGCAACTCGGAGGTGTTTTGTGTGCCGGCAGGAAGGTCATCTGGCTAAGCAGTATACCAAGAGATGGAGTTCAGCAGCAACTGAGTGGACCACCAGATTTTTCTTCTGGTAGGTAAGGCATTATTAAAGGATTGACCTTGTTTGGAAAAGTTGTTCTAGTTATGAAGAGAAAACAGTTTCTTTAGAATCTGAATTGAGTAGGATCGTAAAAGTGACTTGCGATAATGCAAAAAATTCTCGGAGTAATTTTTTGCATGAGATTGAGACATCTCAAGAGGAGGTTGAAGCTATCTAAGCAATCATAGATTTTTCGGATTTCCATGAGGAAGTTAGAAGTTTGACGGCATCAGAGATTGAGTTCCGTATCAACTTGGATTCCAAGAGTAATACCGATGGTTCAACTTAGTGGAAGGATGGATCCTAGAGAGAGGGGTATCAGTGAGCAACTCAGGATTTCTCGGAGAAGTATTAATCTAACCTAGTTTTCTAGTTGGTTTTGCTGGGGTGTTTGTGACCAAGTTGGATGGGTCACTAAGATTTATGGATCTGATGAACAGAGTTTTTGAGATATATTGATTAAGTTTGTGCTCAAGTTCACTAATGGTATTCTCATCTATTCCAGAAATCAGAATTGTGCAGCGGAAGTAAGGTAGCAGTTATTCTAAAGTGAAAGCAACCAGAAGTTGCAGTGTTTTGATTAGAGAGTTTCTATAAGAAGTTTTTGGGGATCTGAAGGTCAGATTGGCGAGTGCACTTGTTTTGCCTTTTCCGAATGGGAGAAGTAAGTTCAGTCCACTAATGCTTGTGAAATAGAGCTCGTATTCTAGATGTTGGCAGATCTTGGGAGGACCATTTTGTTGAGTAGGATCCAGAGATTGGTTTGTTTTTGGTCCAGTTTGTTTCAAGAAGCGACAACGAAGGTTGAGCTGATTGGGAAGAAGCTAAGCATCCCAGGATCATCAGAAGGAGTTATGTGGATAAGATGGTTGAATTTGGAATTCGAAGTTGGAGACTTCGTTGTTGTTAAGATTTCTCTGGTTAAGGAAACAATATGATTTGGTAAGACTGGAAAGATAGCTTCGAGATATATTGGACTTTCTATGTTCTCAAAGGATAAATTCTTCGGCCTACAGGATTGAATTGCCAGTTCGAATGGCTGGGATTCACATTGTATTTCACATATCTTTAAGAGAGTACATGTATGATCCATCTCTAGTTGGGAATCTGCAATTCAGAAGGACCTGATAGTTGAGATGGTTTTAAGTGTGGTCTGATATCTGGTTCAGATTTATAGATCGGCGTGAGAGGAAGCTCTAGATCATAGTGGTATAGCTAGTTAAAGTTCTGTAGAGCGAGTATCCCAACGATTGTACCTGGCAAACTCTAGATAGTGTTAGGAAGATCCATCCTAATTTATGTCAAGATAATCAGTTAGATTTGTTTGTTTAAAATAAATTGGATGATATGGTTGTTAATGTATGATTGAAAGGTATGCATGTTGTTTGAAATTAAAATTTTCCTAGATTATTAAATTATCTTTGCTTTTAAATATCGGATATGAATTTCTCTTAAGGGGGGAGGAATGTGATGACCTAGATTTTTAGGCAATATTTATTTAATAATCTTTGTTAATAAGTATTTAAGTTGATTTAATAATTTTCTTTTACAAATATTTAATTGGCAAATTCTATCTTTTCAAAAGCTAATATAAATATGTTGTCTAATTATAATATATATGTGTGTGTGTATATTATGATTGGAAGATTTGTTTTAAAATTCAATGTAATAGTTTTGAAGGCTAATATTAAAATGTTTTCTATTTATAATGTATATATATTTATATATATTATAATAGGAAAGCTTTGGTTTGAATTTAACAAATAAATATGTTTTCAAATTCTAGTATGTATTTTGTAATTTTGAAGTTATGATTGAATTTAATTTAAAACCTTTCAAAAGCTATTAAAAGTTTACCATATATTTTCAAAAAACTTAAAGTAAATGTTTATTTGTTTGAAATAATTTTTTTCTCAAATATAAAATAAGATTTAACTAAAGGTTTATTTCTTTTGTTCTAATATACTTTCTTTTTAATTTTAACATTAATTAGTGTAAACTGAATATATATAAATGAACATAAATTAGCAGGACATAAAAATATTAATATAAAACATAAATTAATATAAAAATGGATTTAGATTTTTTAAACACATAATACATTAATTTATTCAAAACATAAGTAATATATAAATAAATACTTACATAAATTTATATTACATAATAATAAAAGAATAATTATTTTTTAGATAAGGATTTAAACATAAAATTCCTTGTTTTTAACATTTGTTAATTAATGAATCCATGCAAAATACACTTGTAAGTTAAGGACAATTTGAATTAACATGTGTCAACATTCATTTTTTTTCTCTTAAATTAAATTATAGAAATAAGTACTAGAAGAAGAACCTGACCGTTTTTGAATCTCAATTCAAAACTTTCTCAAAACTCAATCTTCTTTTTCTCTTCATCTTTTCTAAAATTCGAATGAAAAATAAAAACAAACAACGCTCTCAAATCTTGAACCTCAAACAGATTCAAATCCAACATAACAATGTAAAGATTTCAAACTAAGCAGTGTAAAAGATTCAGGTCAACAACAACTTTACAAATTTTTAAAATATTCCAACCTGAATTGAAGCATGCAACAAGGTCAACATCAGTTTTAGTTCAACATCATAGAATTCAAATCCAAATTTCCAGATCAAGGAAGATATGTGTCTTTGATTTAAAGATCCTGTTCCTCTATTTTTAATCTGTGAGTAAACAAAATTTTAAAAGTTTAAAACTGGTTGAATATTGCAATGCATGTGTTAAATATGCAAAGTAAGGTTATAATTATGGTTTTCTTTGATGATTTTAACTAATTTTAGTTGAAATGCATTATATATATTTGTATATATGGCTATGTGTATGTTTGCTTGTCACTGTTGTGATTCCAGGCTCTTGAATTACAATAAAAATTCATATCTACCTATACAAATAAATTCAAACTTTGATCTTTAAATAGAAAATGATTATAACATTAAAATTTCAATTTTAAAAATAGCTTCAAATACATATTTGGGGTATGTGCTTCAAAATGAAAATTTTATAGGTCTAATTCAAAATAAGTTCAAATTTCATGGTCTGGAATTCTTGATTTAATCCTATAATCCGATTCCAATTTGTAAATGATGAATTTAGGAAGAGCAATCATGATTTTTGGATAGGTAATTGTTGAGATATTCGGGGTTGACCAGAATTTGTATTTTTGCCAAATTCTAGCGATCGGCATGGAATTAGTCGACATGGTCGATGTCGAGGGTAGCCTGAAGATGGATGATCTCTGGAAAAATTATAGAAGGTTCAATCATTCTCCGTGGTGGCCAGGGGACGACAGGGTAGGGTTTTTTCGCTTATTTGGATGGTCTTTGTTTTGGAGGCTAT
Source organism: Allium cepa (assembly GCA_030765085.1). NCBI lineage: Eukaryota > Viridiplantae > Streptophyta > Magnoliopsida > Asparagales > Amaryllidaceae > Allium > Allium cepa. The sequence continues at coordinate 326,191,980 of CM060931.1, read as the reverse complement.
TGCGTTATCGTTGGATCATCGTAGTCGATCGCGAGGCGAGGGATAGCGGCGTGGTGATGTGGTGCTTCTTTGAAAGAGGAGACGGGGGTTCTAGTCGACGTGATCGACGGCGGTAGGGGATGTGTTGTTTGTGCTTCGTTCTAGTTTTTTTCGTTTGATCATCGAATTTCATTTTGCTTTCGAATTTTGATTCTGGGTTGACGTGTTGACTGTCGAGGGTAGTTTGTTGAAGGCCGGAAAGATGGTCGGAGGGAACTGGAATCGTCGTGCACATGCACGGTGCAGGTTGGTGTCTAATGGAGTTTGAGACTTTGGGAAAGAATAATGGTATCTCGGGTCGTTCTCGATGTTGTTACGTGCTTTCCTCGAAGAAGTTGAGGAAGTGGTAATCTCGTGGTTTGATCAGGCAAATAGTGTAGCTTGCTCGGGTTTTTTTGGTATTTCGTCTCGGGTTGATTTTGTTAAGTGATCTGGTTTCAAAATTTTTAAAAGGGAAGTGTTCCAGGTTTAAAAAGAAAGAACTCAAGTTTTTTTTCAAAAGTTTCAAGGTTTAAAAGTAAAATAAAAACAAAAGTTTCAAGTTAAATGTTATATAATGTTCCACAACAAAGTGCTTAAAACAAGTTTAAGAGCTATTAAAATAATTTGTTTCCAAAAAGAAAAATGTTTAACCAAGTTCAAATATGTTTAAAAAAATTGAATAAGTTTTAAAAAGGAGTTGATAATTAAGTTTCAAAGAATAAGAATTTATTTAATTTATTAAATGAGTTTGAACAAGTTTTCCAAAGATTTTAAATGATAAAATTTAATTCTTAAATTGTTTTGTTAATAAATAAGTTATATTTTTATAATTGATTTTTAAATGGTTTTTCGTAAAAAATTAATGATGCAATTAAATTATATATTTACCTTTAATTAATTAGGTTGTGCTTAATTAAAGATGATTAATTAGTATAATTAATTTAAAAGAAATCACTTAATGAGGTTAATAAAGATTAATTAGTAATAATAATAAAGGTATAATTACTCGGTATAAGTAATTAGAGAATAGTTGACGATTTTAATTAATTTAAGATCATTAACTAGTGATTATGAATTAATTGATTAATGTGATTAATTTAAGATAATTAATTAGATTAATTAATTAAGGATAATCATTTGTGGAAGTTAGTTTAGTATAGCTACTTAGTAAAGAAATTAATAGTTAATTACTGAATGTAATTAATTAGAGGATAATTACTTTATGGAAGTAATTAAATGGAAGTAATTATAGGGATTAATTAATCAATTCAATTAATTAAATTTGTGTGATTAACTTAAATTAATTAACTGGATTTAATTAACCAAAGATAATCACTTGATGATTGATTAAATAATTACTTAATGTGATTAATAAGTGTAATTACTTAATGTAAGTAATTAATGTGTAATTACTGGATGTAATTAATTAAAGGGGAATTACTCAATGAAAAATAATTAAAGAAAATTACTTAATGAATGTAATTAAGGATTAATTACATAGAGTGATTAATCAAAGGATTAATACAATTAATTAAGGAGTTAATTAATTAAGGTAAGTGATTACAGGAAAGATAATTACTGCATGTAATTAATTAAGGTTGATTAATTGAAGTGATTAATTCAAGTATAATTAATTAATATAATTAATTAAGGATCAATGTAATTAATTATAGTTAATTAATTAATGGAGTAATTAATTAAGGATTATTAATTAATGTAATTAATTAATAACTAATTAATGAGAATAGTTAAGGGTTAATTAATGGTTAAGGAATAATTAATTTGTGCAATTAATTAAAGGCTAATTACTTAATGTAATTGAAGAATAATTAAGCAAGGATGATTAATTAAGATGATAATTAAGGGATCGTTAATTAATTTATTTTAATTAATTAATGTTAAATAAGCAGGATTTGAAAGTAATTAAGTAATTAATTTAATTAATTGGTGGTTAATTAAATTAATTAGGGATGGTGTGGTTGATTTATCTTGCTTATAGATGATTGAATGGTATTGAATGCCTTGGATTTTGTGATATCTCCGATTAGTTATATGGGTTGCTTTGTGATATAAGATGGTTTGGTTAAATTATGATAATGTGGATTATCTATTTGTGATAATGTGAATTACCTATCTGTGTGAATATATATAATATATTGAATTGTTTTAATCTTAAACAACTTGGCCTTTAAAAAACATTTTGGATTTCGGTGAGACCGCGATCGGATTTCCAAATTTGGATATCTGAAAACCACGTCGATCCAAATTAAACGATAGGTCGTGAAATCTCAAGTGAAGATCAAGATGAAGATTTAGAGGAAAGGCTATTGTCGTTAACTCTGAGGGTGATTCCAAAATGAGTTAGCGGAGATAGTGCTTTCGATTTAGATGAAGATTTAGAGTACAAGGGCTATTGTCGTTAACTCTGAGGGTGATTCCAAAATGAGTGTAGCGAGATAGTGCCTTCGGTTTCGTTCGAACCCGAAACGTACTTGTATGGATTGAATGCTTTCAGAAGATCGTCATTGGAGGACGATGAGCATTCTAAGATATGTGTCCTTCAAAGGTAAATGTTGCCTCAAGCCACATCAACCGGGAATGGATAAAATAGAGGAGGTGCAGCAAGGCTAAGTGGGTCGCGCCCAAATAGGACGAGATTTTCCCCTATCCAGAGGTCCCTTTTTATTCGGCTTAATTGGCAGTTGATTCACAAAAACTGCTAGGGTTGTCTTGTTCGGAACTATCCAGCAAGGGATGGTTCCGACCTTGTGTCGCTGGGGATTTAGGGTGGATCCTCGGTACGGTGATCTAGGCCATGTACTATGACGGGCGGTACCCCAGTAGCCCTGCCATTGATGGAAACCCATTTTTCCTACGTGCCTTTATGGTTTTGATTGTATAACCTACTTTGTGGCTAGTATGCTAGAATTTAATATTGTAACAATTTCAGCTATTTTCTATTTACTTGAAAACCCTAGACCCTATTATGATATAACTGGATTTCTTATCCAATATTTTGGTTATCATAAGGTAAAAACTTTTCCGTGTTTATGTGTGGGAAGTCTTACGAGATACCTTTTGTTTCAAATGTTTTTCAAAGTTAAACAACTTTAACCCGTTTACTCACACCAGAACCATGTCTGACCTGGACTTTATTTTCTCTTTTATTAAACTCTTGGGTACTAAAATTTTTACGAGTAGCCAAGGGATTTAGATAAGCTTTGACGAATTTTAGAGGAGATTTGGAGCAGGAGGCTTCAGCGTGTAAATATATTATGGTTCCACTGTGCTAGTGTTTATGTGTGTATCTCAGTGATGTCTTGAGTTGTAATGATAGACAGGCCTTTATAACTATCTAACTTGAGTTGTACAAGCTATGTAACTCTGATATATATGATACTATGTAATAACTTATTTGATCTAATATATTTTATTCGTTCTGCTATGAGAATCTGGTATTATTAGTTCTTTCTTTCCTATCTCTTCTTTTCTATCCCTTTCTTTCTTAAACCATGATGATTATTTCTATGGAATGAAAGATGGGTCATCACAATTAATAAATATTTGTTAACTGAATTTGTTAGTAGTTTGAATTTTTGATTATATGGTTATCCAAATATATCGATTTAAATATAAATTGTTATGAGGTTATTGTTGAATTATTTTGTAAATAATTTTATAAACTTTCAAATTTATGTAGTAGCAAATTGTAAAGTGATAAGAAGTAATTAATAAATTAAGTGGAAAGTAGTAAATCTAAATATTTGAAAATAAAATATCAAGAGAGAATTTATGGGAAGAGAGTAGCTGTTAGAATCAATAAGAAATTTGGAAATTCTTCTACTTTACTATTATTGAATGGATCTCTTGAATTCCTAATAATAAAATATCAAATTCTATTCATACACCAAAAATTGTCTAACATACTGTAACAACCTCCTATCTACGATGCCTCAATTCACGAGTAAGATGACATAGACGATTGACCTTTTTGAGGTACAATATAAAAAAATCATAGAGATATCTGCAATATTCTACACTTTCTAAAATTCATAGCGGAAGGAATAAAATATAATAGTAATCAATAACACAGTCCCAATCAAATTTAGTAACATAGATTCAAGTAAATTCCAACTAAAACACCTCTCTCTGTAGTGCAAATTGAAATAAGCTAATGTTTTGGAATAAATGAAATTAAATTAGCAGATAGCTAATGAATGAATATGCATCTTCATCGCACAGTCATACCTCCAAGTTACCACCAGCTCTCTCTATTGACCTATTAGAGTACATCTAAAAGGAAGGAAATGAAAGGAAGAGGGGTCAAATATACGTTTGTTAAGTGAAATGCAACATATAAGTGTATAATACTAAAAAGCTAGTAAAATAACACTTATGCTCGAAACCAATACCTTAACCTGTGTCAACTACACCCAACTAGTCAGCTAAACACAATATAATATTATAGTGACATCATTTGCTAAGGTCTCACTAATATCTAACACATATGATGACATAATCGAGCATAAAGTACTAACTTGCATACCAAAAATGAATTAGACTTGCCATAGAAGATTTACGCATCTCAGCCCACTATTGCCAAATCTTATGTGACTCGTTGTAGAAGATCTACATGTCTCATCTCATTATCCCAAAGTCATATGTGACTTGGTATGAAGATCTATCTCTGCCCACTATCGCTAAATCGTAATTGAGCTCAAAGTCCTAACTTGTGTACCGCCAATTGCAATCCTAACGGGCTTAGAGTCTAACATGCCATCGTTAGACATCATTGGCCCCACCGAAGTGCACCTTTGTAACGACTCAGTATTTTAGTTATTTGAATTTAGAATATTTAATTATTTTGGATATTGAAAAGTTAATTTTATATGTTTTCAAATATAGCGATTTATTTGACGATTAAAATGTTAATATAACGATCTGTATTTTTAATAAATTAAAACAATTAAATTAAATAAGATTTTGAAATTTAATATTGTGAGAAAGTAAAATGTATGATTTACTAATGAGAAAAATATTTAGAATATGATTTAATAATATTGTTTGAATGTTATTGACAACTATTTCTGATGTAATTTCAATCAATTGAAATAATTGTAAAGTTAATTAGGTTATAATTGTAAATAAGGAATAAATTAAATATTGGATTCAATGTTGAAATTATCCATTATTAATTCAAACAGGTTTAATATAGAATATGAAACCAGTTTTAGTAAGCAATGCATAACCCTTGTTGTAATCAATAAGTTAATAGATATGAATAATAATGTAAAAAAAATTGTTATAATTATTACCTTATTATTTAATCCATTTGAAAGTAATTTGGAAATTGATGGAAGTAATGCAATTGAAATATTGCAATTAATTCTATAAAAGACGTAAATGTTGAGTGATGAGAATAGTAAGACTGAAACTTATGTTAAATTAGTTCGTCAGGTAATAGTGATTTAATATAAGAAATTAAATCTAAATAAAAGATTTTGTTTGAAATTTAAATTATAATGAACGGATTTATTACAGTTGTAATTGAACGTTGAAATTAATGTAATATTTAAATCTTGAATTCAATATGGAAAATTGTATTTTTAAAAGATTATAAATTCCTAGTTAATAAAGAGTGATGAAAATTGTTAAATTTTATTCTAGAATTTAAAGGTGATTAAATTGATTTTAAATTAATAATTTATTTAATTAACGTGTAAAATTGGGTTTTTGGGCACTATATCGGATTTCGACGAAATCAGTTTCATCGGATCCGTAATAGCGAATTATTCTAAGATATCAAGTTTCATAGCGATCGAACTTATCGTTTAACCATCCGAGCTCGAAACACGTAGAAATCAATTAGAAGAATTTAAACGAATATAATTTTATTTTAAAAAATGACTTCTATATGCAATGGAATTAGGGTTTGAAACTAGTTTTATTGAGTTTAAAAATATCGAAAACATATATTTCGATATATTGGATGACCTACTTTCGTTTCAAGAACGAAATGGGCTTTTCGAGTCCTTGTTATCGCTTCAACCCAATTCGATCTGCTCCATTCATCTCCAATCTATCTATGCCTATAAATAGGCTGTTACAAACCCTAACAGTTTCTCATTTTCATTTTTCTGTGTGTAACCGTTCAATTATACGTTCCTTCTCATATGTCTATCATCACAAACTCTAATTCCCAATTCCAAATCAATCAAAAAATTTAAACTCATCAAAACCTATCGAATTATATATCATCATGAACCTCTTGACAAGCATAACAAACATCTACAATTCATCTTTGCAATCAAATCATAGGTTGGCCAGAAATCAGTGAAGAATCCTCGGTCGTCCATATTAGGGTTTGCTTTTCGACGGTGAATCGTCGGCCAATCGACGATTGGAGAGCACTAGAGTGTAGAGGGCGAGGAGATGAGTGCATCTATGGCCTTTGTTCATGCTGGTGATGCTTAGATTCTCTAGGAACGAAGAGAGAAGGGATGCGATGGTGGTTCCATATGGCAATGTTGGAGGTGATGGCTAGGGCGTGGGGGCGCCTGGACGTGGCGAAATCGATGGCATGCTCCGATCCTGGTGGCGGTGCACATAAGTGCATGCAGTAGTGGTCTGAAGTGGTATCTGAGTAGCGTGAGGTTCGTGTATACGTAATTACTAAATTGCACCTACTTTATATGAAATTTAAAATTTGAATTTCAAACATTCTAATAACTTTTACATACGAACATGAATTGGGATGCAGTTTCTTCCGTTGGTATCGTATCGAAATTTCGAACAACTCGGAACTTGTTTGGTTGAATTTGGAGACTATTGGAATTTTGGGCTTTATTTGATTTTAAATGGGCTATAAATCAAAGATGCGTGATTTAACCCACTTACGAAATACTAAACCTTCTTATATTAGTTGAATTAAAATTTTGAATTGATAAGAATTTTGTTGATTGCTATTTGGTAATTTAAATGTCATTTTAATTTAATTTAAATTAAATTGCCATTTAATTTCAATATTGAAATTTAATTGATAGTTAAATACCTGATATTGACAACTAGTTAATTATTGTGATTTATTGACTGATTTGGATGTTGATTGTGATGGATGTTTATTTGTTGACATTTTGGATAATTGGATGTTATTTTTATTATTGATTTTGTTATCACTGCAAGTTCTCTTAGTTTGTTGTTAGGAAAATAATTGTGGTTGAAATGATACATACCCGAATAATCTAAAAGACTAGGGAAAATCGTTATGGGTTGCAATGATACATACCCTAGTCATTCCATTTATTTAGAAACTATTGATTCGGGATCCAGATTGAAATAATATGTACCTAGGAAATTTAACTATTTTGGGTTGAAATGATACATACCAAATCACTTGATCGTAGGGTGGAAAATTTATACGGACACCATTGGTCGGTTTTAAATTATTTTCTAAATTATAAAGTATGTTTTGATTTAATAAATTTGATTTTAAAATTTTAATTTAATGATTTTAGTTAAGATTTATATTTTAGTTAATATAAGTTTTAAAAATCTTAATTTTAAGATTCTAACTTATAATTTTATCTGGTTTTAAAATATATAATTTAAATAATGTAATATAATAAAAACATTTTAAAATTTTAATTTAATAAATTATTCAATATAGTTTTAAAAGATATATTTGAGGAATTTAATTTAAGATAATAAATATAGACTTTTATAATAACTTTAATAGAGGAAATATTTTTGTAAAAGATTTTAGAATTTTGTAAAAGGTTTTGTAAGGAATTTATAAAAGTTTTATAAAAGATTTTATAATGAATTTTTTTAAAAAAAGATTTCATAAAACATTTTTATAAAGGATTTTATAATGGTTTTATAAAGGAGTTTATAAAGGTTTTAAAGGATTTTATAAAGGGTTTTACAAAAGAACTTGTATAAAGGGATTTGGAAGCTGTGACGACCCGACTTTCTATCCACAGAAAGACGTATCATCTTGAAGAAAGAAAGGGATAGAAAAGAGAAAAGATAGAGAAGAAAGAAGAAACAATATCAAAATCTCAACAGCAGAACAAATAAATTATATTAATCACATAAGTATTACATAATATACAATATCCATCAAAGTTACATAGATAATACATCACATACTAGACAGTTATATAGTTTTCCGCTGTGTTGGTTTCTCTGTGTTATTTTCTCTGAGTTGTATTGAGATGTAATAATTAAAGAGTTATAATTACCTGTCTAGTTATTACATCTCAATACAACTCAGAGAAAATAACACAGAGAAACCAACGCAGCGGAAAACTATATATCTACAATGCTGAAGCCTCCTGCTCCATACCTTCTTCAGAATTCAACAATCCAAAACCTATCACTTGGCTACTCATAAAAATTTGAGTACCCAAGAGTTTATGGAAAATAGGAATAAACTCCGGGTCAGATATGGGTCCGGTATGAGTAAACAGTTTAAAGTTGTTTAACATGGAAAACATTTGCAAATAAAGGTATCACGTAAGACTTCCCACACATAATACGGGTAAGTTTTTACCTTACGCTAACCAAAACATTTTATAGGAAATCCAGTGATATTATAATAGTGTCTAGGGTTTTCAAGTAAATAGAAAATAGCCGAAATTGTTGCATGATTAAATTCCAGCTACTAGCCACAAAAGTGGGTAATACAAATCAAAACCGTAGGGTCTCGTAGGGAAAATGGGTTTCCATCAATGGCAGGGCTACTGGGGTACCGTCCATCATAGTACGGGGCCTAGATCACCGTACCGAGGATCACTCCCGATCCCCTACAACACAAGGCCGGGAACATTCCTTACTGAACAGTCCAGAACAAGATAACCCCGCGGTTGTAGCTAGCAACCGCCCACACAACCGAAATAAAAAGGGATATCTAGACAGGGGTATATCTCGTTCTGCTTGGGTGCAACCCACCTAACCTTGCTGCACATCCCCTGTTTTAGCCATTCCCGGTTGATTTGGCTTGAGGCTGCAATTACCTTTAAAACATATCTCTTAGAATGCTCATCGTCCGCCTGATGATGTTCTGAAAGCACTCAATCCATACAAGTTCGTTTCGGGTTCGAACGAAACCGAAGGCATTACCTCATTACACTCATTTTGGAATCACCCTCAGAGTCAACGACAATAATCCTTGCATTCTAAAAACACCATCTCGATTTTCACTTGGGAATTTACGACCTAACGTTTAATTTGGATCGATGTGGTTTTTGGATAATCATAAATGACACCCGATCCCGGTCTCATCGAAATCCAAGCGCCATTTTAAAGGTCAAGTTGTTTTAAAGTTTAAAACAATTCAATCCAATATTATCTATATACACGCAGATAGATAATCCCCAATATCACAATAGATAATCAACATTATCATCATAAATAGATAATCCATATTATCATCACAACAGATAATCCATATTATCATCACAAACAGATAATCCATATTATCATCATGTTTTAATCAAAGCATCTATTTCACACAGCATCATTTATCTCATATCTGAGATCTCAAACCATTCAAGGTAAACAATATCATCCATCCATACATAAGCAATGATTAATAATCACACCATATATAATTAATTTAAGATGAATTAAATTAATTACTTGCATCTCTAATTAATTTAAAGTAAATTAAATTAATTACTTCACCATTATTAAACTTTCTTATATCACTATTAATTAATTATCAATCAATTAATTTATCATCATCCAATTATTCATTTTAATTAATCATCCTTGATTAATTGTCTTTTAATTACGTTCAAGTGATTATCCTTTAATTATTTTCACAAATTACTCATATTTAACCAAATACATAAATTAACCTTTAAATTACTAACATTAATTACATTAATTCTTAATTAATTACATTAATTCTTAATTAATTACATTAATAAATCCCTTCATTTATTAATTATTTCCTAATAAATCCATTCTAAATTACATCATTAACTATAATAATTAATGATCTCTAATTACATTTTCTATTTAAATTAATTACATTAAGTAATTAATCTTCAATTAAAGCAAATTGTTAATCACCCTTGAATAACCCCATTCAGCAATTAACTACCCTTAATTACTTCATCAAATAAATTAATTACACCTTAATTAATTATCTCTAATTAATCCCTTGATTAATTATACAAAGTATTATACTCAAATTACTTTCATCATTAATCATCCTCAGTTAATTACATCCATTAATTATCATTAATTACTTCCTTAAGTAATTATACTTGTCACATCATCAAATGGTTATTTAAATTAATTAAACTTAATTAATCAACTTAAACAATTCATATTAAACTTAATTAATTACAATGAGTAATTAATTCCTTAATTACTTCCATTAAGTAACTATACTAACATTTCACAATTGATTATCTTAAATTAATTAATCTAATTAATTATTTAAAATTAATCACATTAATTAATTATTAAATAATCCTAGTTAATGACCTTTATTAACTATTAACAATTCTTTAATTATTTTTCTAAAGTAATTAACTAAGATTTACTCATCATTAATTACAAATTAATTTTATCTTTAATAACTCGTTAAAAATCCTTAGTTATTTAATTAATTAACTCCTAACTGTAACTCAATTAATCCTTAATTAATTAATTACTAATCATTAATTAAAAATTAAAACCTTATTTAATTAATGATCCTTAATTACCAATTTATTTATCCTAAATTGTTTATCTTGAACCTTAATTAATTAATTCAAACTCTTAATTACTAAATTAATTAATCCAAATCAATAGTTATCCATTTAATTAATTTAATAACCACAAATCACTAAATCTTCAATTATTTAAGGATAAAAACATTTCTCTTATTAATAATCAAATTATCACTAACAAGATACTTAAAAAAACAATTTACTTTCAAATTTTACTTTTAAATTTTATTTTAAATTTAAGATTTAAAATGAAAACAAATTAACTTTAACAAATTTAGAACAGTTTCAAAAACCCTTTTATTTCACAAGTTATAGAATTATTTACCTTAATATAGAAGTTTAAAAGAATTTAAAACCCAATTTCATTTTAAATTCAAATCAACTTAAAAATTCACTTTATCATTCAAACTGTTTAAAACTAATTAAATTTAAAAACTTCTTTTATTTCAAAACTAAGATTCAAATTTATATTTGAATCCAGATTTAAACCTTTGAGTTTAAACTTCACTTACTATTTCTTACAATTTAAACTTCACTTTAAATTTCAAACTACTTAAACCTTTTTAAAGTAGTTAAAACAATCTAAATTTTAAAAACTTTATTTATTTTAAACTGAGATTCAAAGCTAACTTGAACCAGATTTATACTTGGATTTAAACTTATTTTAAAACTTTTCTTTTCATTTTAAATTTCAGTTTAAATTTAAATCTGAAACAGTTTTGAAAACCTATGACCAGAAATCGACCCGAGCCCATTTTATTCTGCTTTGAGTCCAAACCTAACTTAACACGAGCCAAACATCACCATGCTTCGAGTAAAACTCGAGACTACTAATACCCCCAAAACAAAACTTCACTAGAAAAATAAAGTGCACCGTGCGCATGCATGGTGGCTTTATCAACCGCCGACCATCTCCGATGGTCCATCCACATCGGTGACATCCTCCACATCCAAATACAATCAACAGGAACAACCTTCCCAAGCTCGAAATTGAATTCGAGCACAAACCCCAAACCTGGAACAAGAATACAGGAAACTCCAAAACCTGGAATGCCGTCGCCTTCTCAATTCCGATCATCTGAGAACCCGTGCTTCCAGCAACACCATCGTCAACATCACCTCTTCCAATCCCCTGAATTTAATAGCACTCGATCCATTGGGGTAGCCGAACCAACCCAAAAATCAACCTAGTTAAAAACTAGGGTTCTGAACTTAAATCGATCACTTGCACCTCCACAAAGATCCTGATCATCTTCTGGTTTTTTTCCTCACTACCCTATCACTCCCCTGTCATCAGAGAGAAACCCGACCCTCCAGCACACAAAGATCATCAGAGATCATCAAAAACTCATATTTTAGTCCAACCAAAACTGCTCACTCAACCCTTAACTAAAAATTGTGATTTTAGTTTTAAAAATCTAATTTTTCAATGATGATTCGAGTTAAAATCTTGAATCAGTAAATTAGAGTGATTGATTTTAGCATATTCTTAAGTCTTCGATTCTTCTTGCTGTTTCCAGATAATTACAAATTTATCTTTCTTAAATAAAATTGTTAAACCTTAATCTAAGCTTTAACAAAGAGTTTTTGTATGAAACCAGATCGTAACATTGATTCGATAAAAAGATATTGAATTTGGATTTTATTTTAAACTCTGTAATTATAACAGAGAAGAACATGTACTAATCAAACACAGATCAAAACACACATATACACAGAGACTTACATTTGTATATTCATAAGAAAACATAATAGAATTCAAGAATCATATGCACAGATTAAATTTTTACTTAAGTTTTTAAATAAATTGTTTACTCACCTAAAAATGCGGAGAGCCTTTGAAACTGGAATGAAATTTGCATGCTTTTTTTTTATTCTAGAAATGTATTTTGAAAACATGAAAGCTTGCAACAGATTAACTTGAAAACTTTGTCTTGCTTTGATTTCTTTAGATTGGAAAGCTTTGGTACCTGAACATTTGAATTCTGGAATGTTTTAGGACTTTGGATTTTAGTTGATTGCAGACTGCAATTTTGAAAGAACTACAGGTTTTGATATAAATTTCTGGTTTTTAGGTTTATTGTTTGAGGAGGTTACAGGGTGGTGTTTTTTTTCCTGGTTTACTAAGTCTTGAGAACGAACTAAAATAAGAAGGTATATATATATATATAAGATTTTTGTATGAAGTAGGTGTATACTGGTTTATTTTCTTCCATTTTCTTTTATATTTTATATTGAGTCAGAGATTTTTCCATATGGAGGCTGAAATGATTTTTTAAACATTTCGAATTAACCAAATGTTGCTAGCATTTAATGCATAAGTACTTTATGTCTCATACTTATACTATTTTTGTGTATGTAGATATTTTCTTTTATACTTTGTTTATCTTTTCCTTGCATAACTACTTGCAGGTTACATACATATATTACTTTGCCTGGTTTGCTTTCGTTCTTTAGGTACATAATATAAAGTTGTTTTAGTCATTGTTATAAATTTTTAACTTACGTTAATATCATAGTTTCTTATGTTTATGTATTTATAATTATGTTTATAACCATATAATTGATTTATACTTATGTTTAATATTAATAAGGTTTATTTTGTTTTAAACATTTTTGAAAGACTTTATTTTAAATTTTCAAATCATAGTTTTCTTTCAAAATACACACACACACACACATATATAAATAAATTTGAAATAACAATTTCTATTTATATTTAAAATCCATTTGTAAAGACATTACATTATTAATATTGTTTAAATATAACTCATTATTTAATTAAAATAATTTATAAACGAAATTATCGCTTTATTAATAAATCACTTATTTTATCAAGCTATATTTAAAAAAACAAAACAACATTTCTGTTTAAATTTAAACTTAAGCTAGAATCATTTTAAACAAATTAAACTTTTATCTTGAGTATTTTAAAGCCATATGGTTATTTATTTAATGGCTTAATATTAAATTAAATCAAATTTCCAGATTACCAAAATATTAGAATTAGAAAACATGCCTTTATTTATTAAATTTAAAACAAAGCTTATCTATTTACAATATATACAAATATATATATATATATACATTTAATATAGAAAAAAATTTATTTAGCTTTTAAAAGATAAAATCACCCATTTAAATATTTATTAAAGAAGATTATTAAATCAATTCAAATTTATTATTAACAATATTATCAAATCTATTTAATTTTAACACAGATTGTTAAATTGATTTTTCCAAAAATTTTGGGGTATCACATTCCTTTCCCCTTAAAAGAATTTTGACCCCGAAATTTTAAACAAAGGTAATTTAATAATCTAATTAAAGATTTTGTAATATCCCGAAATTTTTAACAATATCAATTTAATAATCTGTAGTTAAAATTAAATTGATATTGATATTCTAATAATAATTATTCAGATAAATTTAATAATCTTCTTCAATAAATATTTAAATTGGTTATTTTATCTTTTAAATAATAAGTTGATTTCTATTTACAATATAAATATATGGTTCATATTTTAAATAAATTAGTTTTGTTTAAAATTTAGAATAAATTTAACAAATTGGTTTTATGGCTAAATAAAATGAATAATTTAGTAAAATGATTTTTATTTAATAATAAGAAAGTTATAAAAATAATATTAATATTGTATTGTCTTTATAAATAAGTTTTGAATAAGATTTGTAATTTTTATTTCAAATTGAATTTATATTTACAACTTGATTTGAAAATAATTGATTTTTGAATTTAGTTTGAATTTAAGTTCAAAAGTAAAATCTTCATTGTTTTAAATTTTAATTTGTATAAGTTTATAAACATAATTTGTTTTGTTTTCATTTATAATTTATACACATATTCAAAATTTAAATTAACAACTTAAATTAAGTTAACATATACATTAATTTGTAATTAGTATTAACTATTTTAAAGAAAACATGTGTTGCATTTTTAAAAGAGTAAATAGACAAGTGTCTAACTTTTGACAAGTGTTAAATTTTGTTTTAAATTTTCTTTTTTTTTCATTAAAATCTGAAATACATTTAGTTTAGTTGCATTCTTCATTTCGTATTACATTGTCATTCTTCCTTAATCAAAAGAAAATCTTCAAACCTTTAAAATCTGAATCATCTTCATATTAAAAACAAATCTGCATTTGATTCACCTACAATCTGCATATTCAAATCCCAAATCTGCATTCCTCAAATCAAGTGAAACCTGCATATTCAAAATACAACATCTGCAACCCCTCAAATCCAAAAATGTACACTTCATTTCAAACTCAAGTGAAGCCTGCATTTTTCTGCACTTTGTTTGGAACCTGGGAATGAAAGAGCATCTGCATGTGAAGATTTAACAACTACATATACATCTGCATGCTAGCATTTGGGTCAGTGAAAACAAATAGGAAAACTGCATACTCTTGTTTCTGCATAAATGAACAACAGAGGGGTCAAGCCTGCAAATTCAAGTGATCAGTGGTCTGCATTGAAATGGTGAGTAACAATTTTTTTTTTAAAAAACTAACTTAAATTAGTATAGTTGCTTGAATTGTTGCCAAATGAGTATGTTAAATATGTCTGTGTATATGAATGAGATTGATTTCCTGTTTGTTATTGATTGATTCTTTTCTGTCCTAGATTCCATGCTTAGATATAATTCAAAATTTCATAAAATCAAGATTTAACCCATGTTTAGATGCAAAGTAAGTTGTATTGTATTCATTAGTTCATGTTTTAAAAGTCAAGAAGTTAAAATTATGAGTTTAACTCTGGAAACAAGGGAAAGCATCATGCATGCTTATATTTATCAAAACTCAACAATGGATGTAGTAATTTAGTAGTATAAATCAAATATTTAAACTGTAACTTGATTTTTAAATCAAGTATTAGCATTTTAGGGTGTTTGATTAGTGACAGTTTATTCTTGAAACAAAATATGAATTTGTGAAAAATTCTTGCAATCTGAAGTATAAGAAAACTCAAATTTCTTTCTGAGTTATTAAGTAAGGATCATAGATCCTTACAAAAAAAATCAAAGAAGTGTATTTTAATTAATAGATATGTTACAGTTTGAATTGAAACTTTTAAAACCTAGTTTGAATAGTGGTTAGGAATGGGGGCAGTGGGAGGTGAAGAGTTGATCGAGTGTGCTAGTTTCTGGTGTATGGATAGTTGGTGTGTAGAGGTGTGCAAGGCCGGAGAGGTGAAGATCAAGATGGTCGGAGGTGAGAATGGTGGCCGCTGACAGGTTTGCATTAGGAACCTGTTTGAAGTTTACAGGTTTTGATTTGGGGTTATTTTGAATTCTTTGATTTCTGATTTATCTGGGTTGAAGTTTGAAGTTGTGGTGGGTTTCTGATTGGTATTGGATCATCTATGATGATGAGAAGGGGCGGTGGTCGCCGTGTATATGCACGGCGACATGATTTCTGATGATCTGTTTTGGTTTGGGGGTTTTCAGGGGTAGGTCTGGGTTTACTCGAAGCAAGTATGGTAGAAACCCGAAGTAGGCATGTGTATGACTCGAAGTAAGGCAACTTTTGACTCGAAGTAGAATTTGTTTTCTCGGGTTGGAACTGTAAATTTCTAGGTTACAGTAGAAACTATTTTTTTTGAAATCTGGGTTTTCAAATTTTAAAATCTGTAGTTATAGGTTTTAAATAAGGTTTAGGTTTAAAATTTAATTTAAGTTTGAATTACTAATTTGAATTTAAATTCCAGGTTTTGAGTTGAAACCTGCTTTTCTGTTTTCTTTAAAATCTGGGTTTTTGAAATTTAAAATCTGGTTTTTAAATATTGTAAATTCTGTAGATTTATTTAAAGTAAGGATTAAGTGAAAATTCAAATGCAAGTTTGAATTTTAGATTCAAATTTAAATTCTAGGTTTTGAAATAAAAGTTTAAATTCTTAACTTAATTAACTATTTCAATTTGGTAAATAGTTGAAATTTTAAATAATGAAGTTTTTAAAATATGAAGCAAGCTTTAAAGATAAATTTTAAAATCTGGAAATCGGAGTTTAAAATGAAGCTCAGTTTCAAATTTAAAAGAAGATTTAAAGTTGAAAGTTTTAAACTAAAAATGAATTGAAACTTCTAAAATTTTGAAATGAATTTAACTTCAAGTTCTTATGATTTTATTTTTAAGACAAACTTTTGAATTTTCCTGAAATTTAAATAAGTTTTAAAATTTTCAAACTTTGATAAGTTTAAATTACTTTTAATTTAAACTTGTATTTAAAAATGGAGATTTAAAGTTAAGTTCAAAAAAGTACCTTGTCTTAAATTAAATTGTTTTAACATAATTAAGTTATGTTTTGAAAATTTAATTAAGATTTATATTTCAAGATTAATTTAATTAATAAGGCAATTAAGATTAATTAATTAATTTAATTAATTAATTAAATTTGGAATTAATAATTGATTAATGATTAATAAATTTATAATTAATATCATTAATTAAGTTATTAATTAATGATGAATGAATAATGATTAAGTTTTAATCAAGGTTAATTAATTTAATAATTAATCTTTAGTTAATGAATGACTAAAGATAATTTAAATGATAATTAATTTAAGTTAATTACCTTATGAAATAATTAGAGGATGGCTAATGAAGGTCATTAACCATGATTATTTAACAATTAATTAATGTTGTTAATTTTTATAATTAACTAGATTAATTAATTTAATAATAGTCAATTGTGAAGGGTTTGAGTATGATTGCTAAAAGTAATTAAGGAATTAATTACTTAATGTAATTAATTTAATTTAATGAGATTGTTTATCTTTAATTAATTAAGTTTAAACACTTGGGTTTTAAAAATAATTACTTTATGTAATTAAGAATTTGGTAATTACTTAGTTTAGTAATTATTTAATAATTACATGATTGTAGTTAAGT
Source organism: Allium cepa (assembly GCA_030765085.1). Classification (NCBI taxonomy): domain Eukaryota; kingdom Viridiplantae; phylum Streptophyta; class Magnoliopsida; order Asparagales; family Amaryllidaceae; genus Allium; species Allium cepa. The sequence continues at coordinate 326,174,324 of CM060931.1, read as the reverse complement.
GAAGATGTATAAGAATGAGTAACTTGGATTAATTATTTAGTAATTAATCAAATAATTAATTAAGAAATTAATTTAAGGATAATTAATTTGGTTTAACAGTGTAATTAAGTTAGTTAATTACTTAGGGTAATTAATTTAAGGAATAATTAAAGATCATTAATTATTTTAATTAACGATGTAATTAAGCTGATTAATTAAGATTAATTAATCAATAATAGATAATTAAAGATAATTAATTCATATAATTAATTAAGGATTAGGATAATTAATTATGATTAATTAATTAATTGAAGTAATTAAAAGTTAATTACTGTATAGTCGAGGATAATTAATTTGTGAAATTAATTAAGGACAATTACATGAATGTAATTAAGGGTAATTAATCAAAAGTGATTAATTAAAGTAATTTATGATTGATTAATTGATTGTAATTAATTAAATGATTGAGTAAGCGAGATTTTTATTGTGAAGTAATTAATTTAATTTATTTTAAATTAATTATAGATGAAGTAATTAATTTAATTCATTTTAAATTAATTAGAGATAGTTAATTTAATTCATTTTAAATTAATTATAGGATAATGAGTGAATCATTACTTATGGATGAATGGTTGAACTTGATTGTCTTGGATGCTTTGTAATCTCGGTAATGAGATAAATGATATTGTGTGGTATGGATGTTGATTGTATTGTGATGATAACATAGGTTATCTATTGTGATGATGATATATGGTATATCTATATGGTATTGATGATGTGAATTACCTGTTATGTGATAATGTTGTTTATCAGTTATGATTTATAAGTTATCTATCTGTGTGTATATAGATACTGTAATTGAATTGTTTCAAAACCTTTAAAACAACTTGGACCTCAAAAGAGACGCTTTGGTTTTCGATGAGACCGGGATCGGGTTTCCATATTTGGATATCCGAAAACCACATCGATTCCAAATAACGTTAGGTCGTGAATCAAAGTGGAGCTTTGTGAAGACTCGAGGTGTAAGGACTATGAGTCAGTATAACTCTATGGGTGATTCCGTAATGAGTTGATGAAATTAGTTCTTATAGATTCGAGATGGTGGTTTAGAGTGCAAGGGTTATTGTCGTTAACTCTGAGGGTGATTCCAAAATGAATGTAACGAGATAATGCCTTTGGTTTCGTTCGAAACCGGAACGAACTTGTATGAATTGAATGCTTTCAGAACATCGTCAGGTGGACGATGAGCATTCTAAGTGATATGTCCTATAAAGGTAATCGTAGCCTCAAGCCTCATCAACCAGGAATGGCTAAAACAGGGGAGGTGCAGCAATGCTTCGTGGGTCGCACCCACTAGAGAGCAAGATTGATCCCTGTCTAGAAGTCCCTTTATATTCGGCTGCGTGAGTGGTTGCTAGCTACAACCACGGGGTTGTCTTGTTTGGAACTATTCAGTAAGGAATGGGTCTGGCTTTGTGTTGCAGGGGGTCGGGAGTGATCCTCGCTACGTTGATCTAGGCCACGTACTGTGACGGGCGGTACCCCAGTAGCCCTGCCATTGTATGGAATCCAAAATCCAATAAGTGCCAATGGTTTTGATTGTATTACCCACTTTTGTGGCTAGTAGATGGAATTTAATGAATGTAACAATTTCAGCTATTTCTTATTTATTTGAAAACCCTAGACACTATTATAATATCATCGGATTTCCTATCAAATGTTTTGGTTAGCGTAAGGTAAAAACTTTTCCATGTTTATGTGTGGGAAGTCTTACGTGATACCTTTCTTTTCAAAAGTTTTTAAAAGTTAAGCAACTTTAACCTGTTACTCACACCAGACCCATGTCTGACCCGGAGTTTATTTTGTTTTCCATAAACTCTTGGGTACTCAAATTTTTATGAGTAGTCAAAGGGATTCAGGTTAGGATTCAGGTTAGCTTTGACGAATTAAGGAGGAGCAATGGAGCAGGAGGCTTCTGTGTGTAGATATCTAGTATTCCGCTGTGTGTTCTCTGAGTTGTTGTCTTTGTACTGTATTGAGTTGTATAACTAGACAGGTGTTCATAACTGTCTAGTATGTGTTGTATATCTGTATACTCTGATAATGGTTGTAAACTATGTAATGTATTATGTTATTAATATAATTTATTCGTTCCGCTGTGTAGATTCTGATGTTGTTTATTTCTTCTCTTCTTTCTATTCTCTTTTCTATCCCTTTCTTTCTTAAAGATGATGCGATTTTCCGAGAGTGGAAAGTCGGGTCGTCGCACTTGGTATCAGAGCATTAGGCTAAGTGAATACCTAGGCTCTGGAGTGTATCTTTCTTTAGGGAGCATTAGGTTGAGTGAACACCTAGGCTCTGTAGTGGTGTCTTTCTTGAGAGAGCGTATTCGTAATTTTAAATATATATATATATATATATTTCTACCTATCTGTTGGGTTACCTGTTCAGGTTTTCCAATATAAAGGTAGATGAGGTAGTGGTGTGTGTAACACGATCTACTATTGGTTGAATTCTGTATGTTTGAGATTGGAAGTTATTTGTCGAGACTGTAGACCTAATACCGTCTCGAGTGAATTCTGTAGTGATGAAGAACTTCATTGATCTCTGAAGGAAACCTGTGAAGGTTCGGAGTTTATTTCTGAAGTTGATGAGTAGTATTTGGATCTGTTGATTGAGTAGAAGCAAGTGATGGTATTTTGAATACCTTAAGGAGTAGTAGCTGCGTGATGAGACGCAGTGACTATGGATGTTCCCGAAGAGGTTTTCTTTGGAACAAGTTAAGGAAGTGAGTCTGCTTCAGTGTTATGGCTGTGTTCAGCCGGAGTTTCTGTTTGCTTGAAGTCCGAGTTTCTCGGAGAGCTCTGTTTTGGAATTCTTTGGCATCTGTGGCAGCAGTGCAGTTTGGAGTTCAGAAGCAGTTGAGTGAACCCGTTTCTTCGATGGGTTGGCTGGTTAAGTTTAAGCTGTTCTATTTGGTTAAGGGAGAACAGTTTTCTTGGATTTGGTTTGGGTTGGTCGTAAAAGTGACTTGCGATTGTTTGAGTTTCTCTTGGGTTATCTGAGTTTTTCTGATGTCTTCAAAGAAAGTCTGAGTTTTGTCCGCATCTGGAAATTGAGATTTCTTATCGACTGGAATTCCAGGAATGGTACCGGTGGTTCAGCTTTTAGAAGAATGGTTCCAAGAGATTGAGATGGTGTAGCAGCTCGGAGTTTTGGAGGAACTTCTAAATGTTTCTTATGGATTTGTTGAATCATATCTCTGGGGTGTGTTGTCCTGTTTGTGCTTGTGTTCTTCTTCAGCATTCTCTTCTACTTTGGATCAGAGTTGAGCAGCGGAAGCAGTTTGGATGTATATCTGTTTTTCTTTTCCCGGACAAGAGAAGTGAGTTGTTGTTCTCTGATGTTGAGAAGTTGAGTTTGAGTTCTTGGTTTTGGTTGATCTTGAGGAGATCATTTTGTTGTGTTGATTGGTCTAGCTTGTTTCTAGAAGCATCAGCAAGGGATAAGCTGATCAGTAAGGTTGTAGGCAGCCCAGGATTGTCCGAAGAAATTTTATGGATAAGAGTCGGAGGGATTTGGACTCTGAAGTCGGAGATTTAATTTTGGATAAGTTTTCTCCGATCAGAAGAGAGCTATAAGATTGGGTAAGTCTGAGAAGCTAGCTCTGAAGTGTTTTGGATCCTTTCTGTATTTTGGAGAATAAGTGATTGATCTACAGGATTGAATTGCCAGTTTGGATAACTGGGATTCGCTGAGTTTCACGTATCTCTGAGGGAGTACATGTATGATCTATCTCTGGTTGTGGAACCAGCAGTTCTAGAGTTTTGGTTGTTGAGTCAGACTCGTTTGTAGTCTGATATCTTATCTAGTGTTATAGATTTAGTTGTATAGGAGCTTTTATAGCTTCATGGTATTGATTGTTTGGATTCTCTAGAGCGAGTAACCCGATATATATATATATATATACCTGGGGAAACTCGATGGAATTTTATCTAGAATTTGTCTGGATAATTAGGTTTGTTTGATTGGTTGAATTGGTTGTTTGATTGTTAGCATATGTTTGATATATGCTTGTGCTTTTAAGTTTAAAATTTAATAAGATTATTAAATTACATTTGTTTTAAATTTCGAAGATGAAATTCTTTTAAGGGGGAAGGATTGTAATATCCCGGAATTTTTAACAATATCAATTTAATAATCTGTAGTTAAAATTAAATTGATATTGATATTCTAATAATAATTATTCATATAAATTTAATAATCTTCTTCAATAAATATTTAAATTGGTTATTTTATCTTTTAAATAATAAATTGATTTCTGTTTACAATATAAATATATGATTCATATTTTAAATAAACTGGTTTTGTTTTAAATTTAGAATAAATTTAACAAATTGGTTTTATAGCTAAATAAAATGAATAATTTAGTAAAATGATTTTTATTTAGTAATAAGAGAGTTATAAAAATAATATTAATATTGTATTGTCTTTATAAATAAGTTCTGAATAAGATTTGTAATTTTTATTTCAAATTGAATTTATATTTACAACTTGATTTAAAAATAATTGATTTTTGAATTTAGTTTGAATTTAAGTTCAAAAGTAAAATCTTCATTGTTTTAAATTTTTATTTGTATAAGTTTATAAACATAATTTGTTTTGTTTTCATTTATAATTTATACACATATTCAAAATTTAAATTAACAACTTAAACTAAGTTAACATATACATTAATTTGTAATCAGTATTAACTATTTTAAAGAAAACATGTGTTGCATTTTTAAAAGAGTAAATAGACAAGTGTCTAACTTTTGACAAGTGTTAAATTTTGTTTTAAATTTTCTTTTTTTTCATTAAAATCTGAAATACATTTAGTTTAGTTGCATTCTTCATTTCATATTACATTGTCATTCTTCCATAATCAAAAGAAAATCTTCAAACCTTTAAAATCTGAATCATCTTCATATTAAAAACAAATCTGCATTTGATTCACCTACAATCTGCATATTCAAATCCCAAATCTGCATTCCTCAAATCAAGTGAAACCTGCATATTCAAAATACAACATCTGCAACCCCTCAAATCCAAAAATCTACACTTCATTTCAAACTCAAGTGAAGCCTGCATTTTTCTGCACTTTGTTTGGAACCTGGGAATGAAAGAGCATCTGCATGTGAAGATTTAACAACTACATATACATCTGCATGCTAGCATTTGGGTCAGTGAAAACAAATAGGCAAACTGCATACTCTTGTTTCTGCATAAATGAACAACAGAGGGGTCAAGCCTGCAAATTCAAATGATCAGTGGTCTGCATTGAAATGTTGAGTAACAATTTTTTTTTAAAACTAACTTAAATTAGTATAGTTGCTTGAATTGTTGCCTGATGAGTATGTTAAATATGTCTGTGTATATGAATGAGATTGAATTCCTGTTTGTTATTGATTGATTCTTTTCTGTCCTAGATTCCAGGCTTAGATATGATTCAAAATTTCATAAACTCAAGATTTAACCCATGTTTAGATGCAAAGTAAGTTGTATTGTATTCATCAGTTCATGTTTTAAAAGTCAAGAAGTTAAAATTATGAGTTAACTCTGGAAACAGGGAAAAGCATCATGCATGCTTATTTTTATCAAAACTCAACAATGGATGTAGTAATTTAGTAGTATAAATCAAATATTTAAACTGTAACTTGATTTTTAAATCAAGTATTAGCATTTTAGGGTGTTTGATTAGTGACAGTTTATTCTTGAAACAAAATATGAATTTGTGAAAAATTCTTGCAATCTGAAGTATAAGAAAACTCAAATTTCTTTCTGAGTTATTAAGTAAGGATCATAGATCCTTACAAAAAAAAATCAGAGAAGTGTATTTTAATTAATAGATATGTTACATTTTCAATTGAAACTTTTAAAACCTAGTTTGAATAGTGGTTAGGAATGGGGGCAGTGGGAGGTAAAGAGTTGATCGAGTGTGCTAGTTTCTGGTGTATGGATAGTTGGTGTGTAGAGGTATGCAAGGCCGGAGAGGTGAAGATCAAGATGGTCGGAGGTGAGAATGGTGGCCGCTGACAGGTTTGCATTAGGAACCTGTTTGAAGTTTACAGGTTTTGATTTGGGGTTATTTTGAATTCTTTGATTTATGATTTATCTGGGTTGAAGTTTGAAGTTGTGGTGGGTTTCTGATTGGTATTGGATCATCTATGATGATGAGAAGGGGCGATGGTCGCCGTGCATATGCACGACGACATGATTTCTGATGATCTGTTTTGGTTTGGGGGTTTTCGAGGGTAGGTCTGTGTGACGACCGTCCATGACTCCCGCACCAAAACAAGAGAATAGAGCGCTGAAAGGCGTGCCAGGCAGCCATGGACGATAGTCAGGGTAAAATAAAACAGAAACTCCATCGTATAACTCACAGTGCATGGATAAAATATAATAGAGGAATATAATATGGTGAAGCTCCATAGAACAGAACATCATCATATAAGCATCATAGAAGTTTTATACAAACATATGAATCATCCATACATCAAAGCCTCACTACATAACACTCAAACAAATACAGTAGCGGAACACCCAGTACATATAATAAGAAATAATATGCAAAAGCCTCCTGCTCGTCTTCGTCATCATCAGCGTAGATCTCCAAGAACAGCACCTGTCACCTGCTACCTAGTCTGCCCATCCCAACATGGATGAACAGCCCAAGGTAATAAGAGGAGACATAAAACCTTGAGTCAGACATAGTCTTAGTGAGCAGTAAATCAACTATCAAACATACCAAAAGAGCATAAGGGATAAAAGGAATAGGAACCAAACCATCCCACTCCGCCTCTTTCTACAGTGATAGCCCCAGACACACATTAAGGAGAAGCAAGAATAACATAGCAAGCAATTAAAGTAAAGCAATAATCACTCGAGTCAAGGTCGATGTTTCCCAAATACAAACCCCCAAGGCCTAAACCAAGATCAGATAAGCACCCAGAAAACACCGCTCTTGAGACCGAATAATGATACAACCAAACGTCCAAACATCCACGACTCCGGCTATCACTGTTATCATTGCCTTGATTTCATCATTAGTTGAATGACCACCTGTCAAGGGCTAATGGTAACCCCGGTTCTAGACATAGCTCCGCACGTCATCGTGACCCGTGCCTAGGACTTACCTACTCTGCCCAGAGTACTCAACTACCTACCTGTAGTCTTTTGGGTGTCCCGACTACCTACCTGTAGTCGTTATGGGCGCCCCATGTACTCTTGCTTTTGAGCATGCTAGAACCTTCAACAACGATGAGATCCAAGCCTCCTAGTCATCCTCCTCGACGACTATTCTAATACTAGCTCAAGCTACTTCTCGAGCAATCCATTATCCACCAACTCGAACCATCCCTCGAGTTATCAATATGCTTGGAATGATCCCTGCCTGGATTATGCCAAGACTCATCACATCATACTTCGCTTTATCACACCATAGCAAAGTCTTAACTCAACAACATGGTTTGCCTCATTGCATCATGGAAAAGTTCCATCTCAACCTCATCCAATCCATACATATGAGCTTCAACATCCGCTACATATGTCTTAAGCAGCTTTCACCATTCAAGAGCCTCTTCCGTAGCTTTTGAATCGTCTTTGACCATACTTGTCCAAATCTATCAACTAGATAACTCATTCATATCAATCAAACAAGGCAAACATTAATCCAAACAAATAAGTAGTCAATCAAGATCTAAATAGGCATTTATAACTACAATGGCAATTTCGTAAATAAATGAGCATAGATCTAACATACATGAATCATGGGTTTTTAGCATAGATCTAACAATTATAAATCATGGGTTTTGTCTCTACAACTAGATGAATAAACTTTCAAAGGTAAACATCTTCATAAGTAATGGATCTACACTTGGATCTAAGGAAAAATGCACAAAATCACTATCTACAACACTCCAACAAACCACCAATCCAATACACTCCTTTGGGTCCGTGTGAGAGATAACTACCACTCACCAAATCACCCAAACACTTCAAAAACTAATCACTTCAGATCTGGACAGCGAAGATCCAAGCTTGATTCGTCGAAATCCCGCTTGAAACGATGAAATCTAGCTTCGATGGATGAAGATCTTCAACTTTGGCTCTTCGATCTTCGATCTTGATCTTCGATCTTCGATCTTGATCTTCGATCTTGGATGGATGTTAGAACTAGATTGGAATGGAGAAAAAGAGATGAAGAAATGTTGTAGTCGAGTTTCCAAAATGGCAGCACTTCGTCGCTTCAAAAACCGGTGCCAAAAATTGAACCAAACCCCTCTATTTATAGGCTGAAAAACCCTTAGGTCGCCCAGACTTAGGTCGTTGCCGACCTAAAAACATACGACCTAACTTAGGTCGCTGCCGACCTATACAATCCCTCGACCTAATATGCGCACGTCCAAACCTATGCGCGACTCAACACAGCTTGACCCAACAACATACGACCTAAAACCATGCCGACCTAAATACACAACCGCCTTCAACGACCTACGACCTAACTGGTACGCGACTTAGCAAAAGTCGCGACCTAACCAAACCCAGGCCACACGATTTAACTAAAAACAGGGTCACACGACCTAACACTTATGCGACCTAACGCACTTCTGACCTAACGACCTATCAACCAAACACACCTAGCGACCTAACAAACACGGCCGACCTAACAACACACGCGACCTATCCTTAACTCGTCCTGCCGACCTAAGCCACTAACCTTTAGGTCGCTTATCCCCATAGGCCACTCACTGTACTAAGTTGCTTGCGACCTAACGTAAGTCGCTCACAACCCTTAGGTCGTTAACTCCACTAGCTCGGCAACCCTTAAGTCGCTTCTTCTCCCTAGGTCGCCACCGACCTAAACTACCCAACGACCCAAACCTCTTAAGCCGGTCAAATTCTATAGGTCGCCCAATACCATAGGTCGGTTACTACCTTAACTCGGTCAACTTCCTTAGGTCGTTCCCCACGACCCTAACTTCCTAGGTCGCTAACTACCTTAGGTCGCTCTACCGACCTAACTCCATCACGACCTAAGTTTAAGCTGCCTACACGAGTTAACCTCCCAAACGACTTAGGCTAGGGATAACATAAACAACACTATCGACCTAATAATTCTACGATATAACAATACGTAAAATACGGGTCGTTACATTCTCTCCTCCTTAGGAATTTCGCCCCCGAAATTCCAAACAATCAACAGAAATCAAAGCTATTCTGCATGCCTACCATCCATAGCAATCAACAAACCATGCATCCAATTCTAACCTAGCATGCAGAATTCTAAGACTTAGAACAAGCTACAAATTCATGAGATGTCATGACACTTTAGGGCCATACCTCGAAGAGTTCGGGATGAGCTGCCTTCATCCTCTCTTCCTCCTCCCACGTACAGTCGTTAACATCATCACTCCATTGTACCTTGAGCAACGTAATCGTCTTCCTCCTAAGCTGTTTCGTGTCAGTTCCAACAACACGAAATGGCTTACGAGGTCTCGAAACAACTGGATCAACCTCCAAGTCTTCACAGCTATCAGCAGAAACCACAGTATTCGAGTCGTGCACATACTTCTGTAGATAAGATACATGAAAAACATTGTGCACACCCGCCATCTTTTTCGGTAACTCCAATCTATAGGCGAGCTTTCCAATTCGCTCAATAATCGGAAATGGTCCAACAAATCTTGGAGTTAACTTTCCTTTCTTCCCGAATCTAATAACACTCTTCAATGGAGAAATCTTCGCAAAAACCATATCACCTATGTCGAATTCCAAGTCCTTACGACGATTGTCGGCATAACTTTTCTGACGATCTTGGGCTGCTTTCATTCGTTGCCGAATGATCTCTATACAATCCGAAGTCTGTCGAATCATCTCTGGCCCGAGTATCAACTTTTCTCCAGTTTCCAACCAACATGTCGGAGAGTTACACGGTCTTCCATATAATGCCTCATATGGTGCCATACCAATACTCGACTGATAACTGTTATTATATGCAAATTCTACCAAATGAAGGTGATCTTCCCATGATCCTCCGAATTCCAAAACACATGCTCTGAGAAGATCTTCCAAAACTTGGTTGACTCTCTCAGTCTGACCATCTGTTTGAGGGTGACAAGCTGCACTCAAACATAACTCGGTTCCCAAAACTTCCTGGAAGCTCTTCCAAAAACCACTAGTGAACAATGGGTCTCGATCACTCACTATACTCTTCGGAATACCATGGAATCGAACTATGCACTTAACATAAAGCTCAGCCAACTTCGATGTAGTCCTAGTCGATCGAACAGGAATGAACCTTGCACTCTTGGTCAACCGATCTATGATGACCCAAATCCCTTCATTTCCCGCCTTGGTTCTAGGTAGGCCATCGATAAAATCCATCGATACTTGCTCCCACTTCCATGTAGGAACCTCTAATGGCTGAAGTAATCCACTTGGCTTTTTCTGTTCAGCTTTTACCAACTGATAGTTCATACATTTGGAAATAAAATTTCCAACGTCCTTCTTCATACCTTCCCAATAATAGGTTCTCTTCGTATCCCGATACATCTTATTTCCACCTGGATGAATTGTCAACTTCGAGTGATGACTTTCTCTAAGAACTTCATCTCTCAATCCATCTACATCGGGAACAACTAGTCGTCCTTGCTTCCGAAGCCAACCCTCTCGATCGACTTCGAATCCTTTATCCTTTTCTGGGTCCAATCCAGATTCCAAATCTCGGATAATCTTGACAAGCTTATCGTCTCGCTTTTGGCTCTCGCTAATTCTCTCCACCAGAGTAGGCCTTATCGATAAGTTTGCCAACATCTCAGGTTCCAATTCACATCTAGGCCTGAAATCAAATCTAGCTAAATACTCTAGACTCTCCCATTCCGAAAACATGGCTCCCAGTCCTGTATGTCTTCGACTTAACGCATCAGCTACTGCGTTACCTTTTCCCGGAGTATAAGCTATACCAAAATCATACGATGCTAAAAACTCTAGCCACCGTTGCTGTCGAAGATTCAAATCCTTTTGGGAGAAAAGATACTTCAACGACTTATGATCCGTAAACAACTCGAATCGAACTCCCAATAGATAATGTCTCCACATCTTCAAAGCAAACACAATCGCCGCTAACTCCAAATCATGAGTCGGATAATTCCTTTCATGCGGCTTCAGTTGTCGACTAGCATACGCAACAACTTTATCCTTTTGCATTAGCACTGCTCCAAGTCCAGTACCACATGCATCGGTGTAAACCACCATCTCATCATTCCCACTTGGAATAGTCAAAACTGGAGCACTCGTCAGTCGCTCTTTCAGGATTTCAAAAGCTTGCTCACACTTAGCATCCCATCTGAATACTTGGTTCTTTTTCGTCAATCCTGTTAACGGTGCAGCTATCTTGGAAAAGTCTTTGATAAACCGACGATAATATCCTGCTAATCCAAGAAAACTTCTCACATCAGATGCATTCTTAGGTCTAACCCAATCCTGGATTGCTGCCACCTTAGCAGGATCAACCGCTATTCCATTTCCAGAAATGACATGGACTAAGAACCTCACTTCACTCTTTCAGAAGTGACACTTCGAAAACTTAGCCTTCAACTGATGTTTCCGCAAGATTTTCAAAACAATCCTCAAGTGCGTCTTGTGCTCTTCTTCAGTTCTGGAATAAATCAGAATATCATCCACGAACACAAGCACAAACTTATTCAACTGATCTCTGAACACTCTATTCATAAGATCCACAAAATATGCTGGCGCGTTAGTCAATCCAAACGGCATTACCAGCCACTCATAAAACCCGGATGGTGTCCTGAAAGCAGTCTTCGGCACACTATCCTTTGCCACTCTCAACTGGTGAAATCCCGTTGCCAAATCCATCTGAGAAAACACCTTAGCCTCGTGAAGCTGATCAAACAAGTCATCTATTCTCGGCAATGGATATTTGTTCTTCTTAGTCACCTTATTCAGTTCACGATAATCGACACACAACCTCAACGATCCATCCGCTTTGGTTGCGAACACAACTGGTGCACCCCATTCGGACACACTACGCCGAATGAATCCTTTCTGCAAAAGGTCATCAACTTGCACCTTCAACTCTAGCTGCTCCCTAGGCGCCATCCGCCTAAGAGGCATCACAACAGGTCTGGCTCCCTCAACTAGATCGATACGAAACTCAATCTCCCTATGCGGCGGTAACCCTTTGACTTCGTCAAAGACATCCTCAAACCCATTCACAATAGGCTGCGATGACAGTCCATCCCGTGGAACAACCAGCGAATACATGAAGCTCATGAAGACGCCTTCTTCATGCTTACATCGTATCACAACCTTTCGCCCTTCCATATTCCCGACTGTCACCTCCAGCCTTTCACAGTCAATCCTTGCCGCATACTTCCTAAGCCAGTCCATACCCAAAATAATTCCGAACCCCGCAAAGTTCAGAACAAAGCAATCACAAACAAACGAGCAATCATGACTCGATACAACTAGACCACGGCATAACATACACAAACAAGTCGGACCCCCAACTGGATTAGTCACAACCAATGGCCTATCAACAATATCCGGTTTCAAACCTAACCGGCCTACCAAATCATCACAAACAAAAGAGTGCGACGCTCCAGTATCAAATAACACTCTAACTGGAACACCACAAATGGAAAGAATACCTTGAACCACCACACTCTTCCCCTTCTCTTCAGCAGTAGGAGCCTTTGAAGACGACAGCACAGCTCCCAAAGCATAAGCTTGCACAATCTGCATGTCCTTCTTCGGCTCTGGACAATCCTTCTTGATATGTCCCAGCTTATCACAGTTATAACACTTTCCCGGCACCTTGGGATTCTTACAATCTCTGGAGAGATGACCCTTCTGCTGGCAGTTATAGCAGGTCACTTCGCCCTTCGGCTTCTTCTGGCCATCCTTGTCCCTCTATTGCTGCTGCTTCCTCTTCTTGTTTCCATTCTGCTGTGGTTTAGATCCTTCCTTGGTTACAGCAACAACAGATACTTCCTTAGGAAACAAACTCTCGTGCCTGAGAGCTTTCTCCACAAGCTTCTCAAATGGATCGTCCAAATGATCCACTAATTGCCTCCCAAGATAAACATCCAAACCGGTCACAAACTTCTCGTTCTTCTGATAAGAAGATTCAATATACGACCGAGCATACTTGGACAAGGCCTCAAACTCAGAAACGTACTCAAGAACCGATCTCCCACCTTGCTTGAGTTCCACAAACTTCTTAAACAAGACAGATTTCTGAGCCGTAGAGATGAACTTAGCTTCAAATCTGACTTGGAATTGCTCCCAAGTAATCTCTTCTTCTGGGGTATCGATGGTGATAGAATTCCACCAATCAGCAGCTCTTCCCTGAAGTTGTCTCGATGCAAGCTTCCTCTTAGTTGCATCCTCAATCCCTAAGTCACCAAAGATCCTTCGGCAAGCATCAATCCATCTTTGCACTTCAATGGTTGATTCCATTCCCAAGAAAACCTTTCCTCCAAGAGAAGTATAGTCCTTGCAAAGCTTAGCAAAATCCACTGGTCTTGGAGCTTGAACTTGAACTCCAACATCTACTGATGGCCCCGAGGCTGGTATCCTTCTCATGATCGAAGTCATCATGGCCTCAAACATAGGAGCATAATCAACAACTTCCCTAGCAGCACGGCCTTCCCTAGCAGCTGGTCTCCCCCTTCGACTCATCCTTAATATCTACAAAAAGGAATGACTTAGAACACCTTGAGAAACAACTGCATAAGGAGTTCAAATCCTTCTAAACTACTATATTATCTATAGTAACCATTCATCAAAATACAATTACGTCTCTCATACGTAGTTACGTCAGCGAGCGTTGGCTAAAATCGATTAACCAAAGCTCTGATACCAAATGTGACGACCGCCCATGACTCCCGCACCAAAACAAGAGAATAGAGCGCTGAAAGGCGTGCCAGGCAGCCATGGACGATAGTCAGGGTAAAATAAAATAGAAACTCCATCGTATAACTCACAGCGCATGGATAAAATATAATAGAGGAATATAATATAGTGAAGCTCCATAGAACAGAACATCATCATATAAGCATCATAGAAGTTTTATACAAACATATGAATCATCCGTACATCAAAGCCTCACTACATAACACTCAAACAAATACAGCAGCGGAGCACCCAGTACATATAATAAGAAATAATATGCAAAAGCCTCCTGCTCGTCTTCGTCATCATCAGCGTAGATCTCCAAGAACAGCACCTGTCACCTGCTACCTAGTCTGCCCATCCCAACATGGATGAACAGCCCAAGGTAATAAGAGGAGACATAAAACCTTGAGTCAGACATAGTCTTAGTGAGCAGTAAATCAACTATCAAACATACCAAATGAGCATAAGGGATAAAAGGAATAGGAACCAAACCATCCCACTCCGCCTCTTTCTACAGTGATAGCCCCAGACACACATTAAGGAGAAGCAAGCATAACATAGCAAGCAATTAAAGTAAAGCAATAATCACTCGAGTCAAGGTCGATGTTTCCCAAATACAAACCCCCAAGGCCTAAACCAAGATCAGATAAGCACCCAGAAAACACCGCTCTTGAGACCGAATAATGATACAACCAAACGTCCAAACATCCACGACTCCGGCTATCACTGTTATCATTGCCTTGATTTCACCATTAGTTGAATGACCACCTGTCAAGGGCTAATGGTAACCCCGGTTCTAGACATAGCTCCGCACGTCATCGTGACCCGTGCCTAGGACTTACCTACTCTGCCCAGAGTACTCAACTACCTACCTGTAGTCTTTTGGGTGTCCCGACTACCTACCTGTAGTCGTTATGGGCGCCCCATGTACTCTTGCTTTTGAGCATGCTAGAACCTTCAACAACGATGAGATCCAAGCCTCCTAGTCATCCTCCTCGACGACTATTCTAATACGAGCTCAAGCTACTTCTCGAGCAATCCATTATCCACCAACTCGAACCATCCCTCGAGTTATCAATATGCTTGGAATGATCCCTGCTTGGATTATGCTAAGACTCATCACATCATACTTCGCTTTATCACACCATAGCAAAGTCTCAACTCAACAACATGGTTTGCCTCATTGCATCATGGCAAAGTTCCATCTCAACCTCATCCAATCCATACATATGAGCTTCAACATCCGCTACATATGTCTTAAGCAGCTTTCACCATTCAAGAGCCTCTTCCGTAGCTTTTGAATCGTCTTTGACCATACTTGTCCAAATCTATCAACTAGATAACTCATTCATATCAATCAAACAAGGCAAACATTAATCCAAACAAATAAGTAGTCAATCAAGATCTAAATAGGCATTTATAACTACAATGGCAATTTCGTAAATAAATGAGCATAGATCTAACATACATGAATCATGGGTTTTTAGCATAGATATAACAATTATAAATCATGGGTTTTGTCTCTACAACTAGATGAATAAACTTTCAAAGGTAAACATCTTCATAAGTAATGGATCTACACTTGGATCTAAGGAAAAATGCACAAAATCACTATCTACAACACTCCAACAAACCACCAATCCAATACACTCCTTTGGGTCCGTGTGAGAGATAACTACCACTCACCAAATCACCCAAACACTTCAAAAACTAATCACTTCAGATCTGGACAGCGAAGATCCAAGCTTGATTCGTCGAAATCCCGCTTGAAACGATGAAATCTAGCTTCGATGGATAAAGATCTTCAACTTTGGCTCTTCGATCTTCGATCTTGATCTTCGATCTTGGATGGATGTTAGAACTAGATTGGAATGGAGAAAAGGAGATGAAGAAATGTTGTAGTCGAGTTTCCAAAATGGCAGCACTTCGTCGCTTCAAAAACCGGTGCCAAAAATTGAGCCAAACCCCTCTATTTATAGGCTGAAAAACCCTTAGGTCGCCCAGACATAGGTCGTTGCCGACCTAAAAACATATGACCTAACTTAGGTCGCTGCCGACCTATACAATCCCTCGACCTAATACGCGCACGTCCAAACCTATGCGCGACTCAACACAGCTTGACCCAACAACATACGACCTAAAACCATGCCGACCTAAAAACACAGCCGCCTTCAACGACCTACGACCTAACTGGTACACGACTTAGCAAAAGTCGCGACCTAACCAAACCCAGGCCACACGATTTAACTAAAAACAGGGTCACACGACCTAACACTTATGCGACCTAACGCACTGCTGACCTAACGACCTATCAACCAAACACACCTAGCGACCTAACAAACACGGCCGACCTAACAACACACGCGACCTATCCTTAACTCGTCCTGCCGACCTAAGCCACTAACCTTTAGGTCGCTTATCCCCATAGGCCACTCACTGTACTAAGTTGCTTGCGACCTAACGTAAGTCGCTCACAACCCTTAGGTCGTTAACTCCACTAGCTCGGCAACCCTTAAGTCGCTTCTTCTCCCTAGGTCGCCACCAACCTAAACTACCCAACGACCCAAACCTCTTAAGCCGGTCAAATTCTATAGGTCGCCCAATACCATAGGTCGGTTACTACCTTAACTCGGTCAACTTCCTTAGGTCGTTCCCCACGACCCTAACTTCCTAGGTCGCTAACTACCTTAGGTCGCTCTACCGACCTAACTCCATCACGACCTAAGTTTAAGCTGCCTACACGAGTTAACCTCCCAAACGACTTAGGCTAGGGATAACATAAACAACACTATCGACCTAATAATTCTACGATATAACAATACGTAAAATACGGGTCGTTACAGTCTGGGTTTACTCGAAGCAAGTATGGTAGAAACCCGAAGTAGGCATGTGTATGACTCGAAGTAAGGCAACTTTTGACCCGAAGTAGAATTTGTTTTCTCGGGTTGGAACTGTAAATTTCCAGGTTACAGTAGAAACTGTTTTTTTTTTAAATCTGGGTTTTCAAATTTTAAAATCTGTAGTTATAGGTTTTAAATAAGGTTTAGGTTTAAAATTTAATTCAAGTTTGAATTACTAATTTGAATTTAAATTCCAGGTTTTGAGTTGAAACCCGCTTTTCTGTTTTCTTTAAAATCTGGGTTTTTGAAATTTAAAATCTGGTTTTTAAATGTTGTAAATTCTGTAGATTTATTTAAAGTAAGGATTAAGTGAACATTCAAATGCAAATTTGAATTTTAGATTCAAATTTAAATTCCAGGTTTTGAAATAAAAGTTTAAATTCTTAACTTAATTAACTATTTCAATTTGGTAAATAGTTGAAATTTTAAATAATAAAGTTTTTAAAATATGAAGCAAGGTTTAAAGATAAATTTTAAAATCTGGAAATTTGAGTTTAAAATGAAGTTCAGTTTCAAATTTAAAAGAAGATTTAAAGTTGAAAGTTTTAAACTAAAAATGAATTGAAACTTCTAAAATTTTGAAATGAATTTAACTTCAAGTTCTTATGATTTTATTTTTAAGGTAAACTTTTGAATTTTCCTGAAATTTAAATAAGTTTTAAATTTTTCAAACTTTGATAAGTTTAAATTACTTTTAATTTAAACTTGTATTTAAAAATGGAGATTTAAGGGTAAGTTCAAAAAAGTACCTTGTCTTAAATTAAATTGTTTTAACATAATTAAGTTATGTTTTGAAAATTTAATTAAGATTTATATTTCAAGATTAATTTAATTAATGAGGTAATTAAGATTAATTAATTAATTTAATTAATTAATTAAATTTGGAATTAATAATTGATTAATGATTAATCAATTTATAATTAAGATCATTAATTAAGTTATTAATTAATGATGAATGAATAATGATTAAGTTTTAATCAAGGTTAATTAATTTAATAATTAATCTTTAGTTAATGAATGATTAAAGATAATTTAAATGATAATTAATTTAAGTTAATTACCTTATGAAATAATTAGAGGATGGTTAATGAAGGTCATTAACCATAATTATTTAACAATTAATTAATGTAGTTAATTTTTATAATTAATTAGATTAGTTAATTTAATAATAATCAATTGTGAAGGGTTTGAGTATGATTACTAAAAGTAATTAAGGAATTAATTACTTAATGTAATTAATTTAATTTAATGAGATTGTTTATCTTTAATTAATTAAGTTTAAACACTTGGGTTTTATAAATAATTACTTTATGTAATTAAGAATTTGGGAATTACTTAGTTAAGTAATTGTTTAATAATTACATGATTGTAATTAAGTGAAGATGTATAAGAATGAGTAATTTGGATTAATTATTTAGTAATTAATCAAATAATTAATTAAGAAATTAATTTAAGGATAATTAATTTGGTTTAATAGTGTAATTAAGTTAGTTAATTACTTAGGGTAATTAATTTAAGGAATAATTAAAGATCATTAATTATTTTAATTAATGATGTAATTAAGCTGATTAATTAAGATTAATTAATCAATAATAGATAATTAAAGATAATTAATTCATATAATTAATTAAGGATTAGGATAATTAATTATGATTAATTAATCAATTGAAGTAATTAAAGGTTAATTACTGTTTTGTTGAGGATAATTAATTTGTGAAATTAATTAAGGATAATTACATGAATGTAATTAAGGGTAATTAATCAAAAGTGATTAATTAAAGTAATTTATGATTGATTAATTGATTGTAATCAAATAAATGATTGAGTAAGCGATATTTTTATTGTGAAGTAATTAATTTAATTTATTTTAAATTAATTATAGATGAAGTAATTAATTTAATTCATTTAAATTAATTAGAGATAGTTAATTTAATTCATTTTAAATTAATTATAGGATAATGAGTGAATCATTACTTATGGATGAATGGTTGAACTTGATTGTCTTGGATGCTTTGTAATCTCAGTAATAAGATAAATGATATTGTGTGGTATGGATGTTGATTGTATTGTGATGATAACATAGGTTATCTATTGTGATGATGATATATGGTATATCTATATGATATTGATGATGTGAATTACCTGTTATGTGATAATGTTGTTTATCAGTTATGATTTAGAAGTTATCTATCTGTGTGTATATAGATACTGTAATTGAATTGTTTTAAAACCTTTAAAACAACTTGGACCTTAAAAGAGACGCTTTGGTTTTCGATGAGACCGGGATCGGGTTTCCATATTTGGATATCCGAAAACCACATCGATTCCAAATAACGTTAGGTCGTGAATCAAAGTGGAGCTTTGTGAAGACTCGAGGTGTAAGGACTATGAGTCAGTATAACTCTATGGGTGATTCCGTAATGAGTTGACGGAATTAGTTCTTATAGATTCGAGATGGTGGTTTAGAGTGCAAGGGTTATTGTCGTTAACTCTGAATGTGATTCCAAAATGAGTGTAACGAGATAATGCCTTCGTTTTCGTTCGAACCCGGAACGAACTTGTATGGATTGAATGCTTTCAGAACATCGTCAGGTGGACGATGAGCATTCTAAGTGATATGTCCTATAAAGGTAATCGTAGCCTCAAGCCTCATCAACCGGGAATGGCTAAAACAGGGGAGGTGCAGCAAAGCTTCGTGGGTCGCACCCACTGGAGAGCAAGAATGATCCCTGTCTAGAAGTCCCTTTATATTCGGCCGTGTGGGTGGTTGCTAGATACAACCACGGGGTTGTCTTGTTCGGAACTATTCATTAAGGAATGGGTCTGGCTTTGTATTGCAGAGGGTCGGGAGTGATCCTCGGTACGTTGATCTAGGCCACGTACTGTGACGGGCGGTACCCCAGTAGCCCTGCCATTGTATGGAATCCAAAATCCAATAAGTGCCAACGGTTTTGATTGTATTACCCACTTTTGTGGCTAGTAGCTGGAATTTAATGAATGTAACAATTTCGGCTATTTCTTATTTATTTGAAAACCCTTGACACTATTATAATGTCATCGGATTTCCTATCAAATGTTTTGGTTAGCGTAAGGTAAATTTTTTTCCATGTTTATGTGTGGAAAGTCTTACGTGATACCTTTCTTTTCAAAAGATTTTTAAAAGTTAAGCAACTTTAACCTGTTACTCACACCAGACCCATGTCTGACCCGGAGTTTATTTTGTTTTACATAAACTCTTGGGTACTCAAATTTTTATGAGTAGTCAAGGGGATTCAGGTTAGGATTCAGGTTAGCTTTGACGAATTGAGGAGGAGCAATGGAGCAGGAGGCTTCTGCGTGTAGATATCTAGTATTCTGCTGTGTGTTCTCTGAGTTGTTGTCTTTGTACTGTATTGAGTTGTATAACTAGACAGGTGTTTATAACTGTCTAGTATGTGTTGTATATCTGTGTACTCTGATAATGGCTGTAAACTATGTAATGTATTATGTTATTAATATAATTTATTCGTTCCGCTGTGTAGATTCTGATGTTGTTTCTTTCTTCTCTTCTTTCTATTCTCTTTTCTATCCCTTTCATTCTTAAAGATGATGCGATTTTCCGGGTATCGAAAGTCGGGTCGTCGCAGATTTAATTTTAAAAAACAAGCATATATCAATCATATGCTAACAACCATAGCAACCAATTCATCCAATCAAATAAATCTAATTATCCTGACAAAATTATGGATAGAATTTTCTCGAGTTTCCCTAGTATAAATACCGGGATACTCGCTCTACAGAATCCAAACAATCAATACTACTAAGCTACAGAGCTTCCACTCATCTAGATCTACAAAACAAGACAGGATATCAGACAACTGACAAGTCTGACTCAACAACCAAAACTCCTTGAACTGCTGGCTCTACAGCCAGAGATAGATCTTACACGTACTCCCTTAGAGATACGTGAAACACAACGAATCTCAGTTATCCAAACTGATAATTCAATCCTGAAGACCAAACACTTATCCAAAATCAAATCTCCGACTTCGAAATCCAAATTCCTCCATCTCTTATCCACAAAACTCTTCGGACGATCCTGGGTTGCCTACATCCTTCCTGATCAGCTCAACCCTTGCTGATGCCCCTAGAAACAAACTGAACCAAAAACAATGCAACAAAATGATCTTTCCAAGATCAACCAAAACTCACAACACAAACTCTATTCCAAACTAGAAAATAGATCTCACTTCTCCCATCTGGAAAAGATAAAAATAGGTGCACTCCAATCTGGCCTCAGATCTTGAAGAAACATTCCAATCCAAACACTGCAACTTCCAGTTGCTTCCACTTTAAAATAGCTGCCACCATGCTTCCACTGTGCAACTCTGACTGAGCAGATGAAAATGCTGATGTCGAACACAAGCACAGACTGGAAAACACATTCCAAAAATATGGTTCAACAGATCCAAAAATAAAACTCAGAAGTTTCCCCAAAACCTGAGCTGCTTCACCAAACTTATTCTCCAGAAACCATCCTACTACTAAGCTGAACCATCGGTACCACTTCTGGAATCCAGTCGATACCAAAATCAATCTCCTGATGCGGACAAAACTCTGACTTCCTGAAGACATCCGAAAAAATTTCCGGCAACCTAAGAGAACACTCAGCTATCGCAAGTCACTTTTGCGATCAATCCAGCCTAATTCCAAAGAAAACTGTTCTCTCTTTACCAAACAGAACAGTCTATGCTTAATTAGCCAATCCATCGAAGAAATGGAACCACTCTGCTGCTCCTGAAATTACCTCAAGAAAAAGTGCTAAGCCAGAAGATCTCCTTGACGGCACATAGAACACTCCGAGCTGCACTGCTGACTCAGATGCCAAAGACTTCCCATCCAAAGCTCTTTGAGAAACTCGGACCTCAAACCAAAAAAACATCCTGCTGAGCTCAACCACAACACCGAAGCAGACACACATCCTTAACTTGTTCCAAAGAAACATCTTCGGAGACATCCATAATCACTGTGTCTCATCACACAGCTACTACATCTTGAGGTATCTGATATCATGACTTGCTTCTGTCCAACCAACAGATCCAAAGTCTAGCTCATCCAAACTTACACTTCAAAGATGAACTCCGAACCTTAACAGGTTTCCTTCGGAGATCGATGAAATCCTTACACCACCCAAATTTTACTCGAGATGGTATTAGGTCTACAGTCTGGACAGATACACTTCCAACCTCAAACATTCAAACTCCAACCATTGGTAGTCGTGTTACACACAACACTACCCTATCTACCTTTATAACTTATATTGGAAAACCAAAACAGGTAACCTAAAAAATAGGTAGAAATATATATATATATATATATATATATCAAAATTACAAATATGCTCTCTCAAGGAAGAAATCACTCAAGAGCCTAGGTATTCGCTCAACATAGCGCTCTGATACCAACTGTGACGACCTAGGCTTTTCAACCGTCGGTAGCGGCTCACTCGACCGGTAGGCTTTCAACCATCCTAGCCCCGCTGTGGCTCACAGTGATACCTCGGGTTTGCTTTTACGGCCAGCCTCTCGACTCGCAACCAACCACAAAAGGCCTTATACTACCCCAAGGGACTTGTAGGGGTAAGAGTCTCTCATTCGCCACCAAACGCAAAGCGAGAACCCCCTATCATGTTGTAATGTAGCAAACCCGATCCCGGTCTCATCGAAATCCAAATGCCATTTTAAAGGTCAAGTTGTTTTAAAGTTTAAAACAATTCAATCCAATATTATCTATATACACACAGATAGATAATCCCCAATATCACAATAGATAATCAACATTATCATCATAAACAGATAATCCATATTATCATCACAAACAGATAATCCATATTATCATCACAAACAGATAATCCATATTATCATCATATTTTAATCAAAGCATCTATTTCACACAGCATCATTTATCTCATATCTGAGATCTCAAACCATTCAAGGTAAACAATATCATCCATCCATACGTAAGCAATGATTAATAATCACACCATATATAATTAATTTAAAATGAATTAAATTAATTACTTGCATCTCTAATTAATTTAAAGTAAATTAAATTAATTACTTCACCATCATTAAACTTGCTTATATCACTATTAATTCATTATCAATCAATTAATTTATCATCATCCAACTATTCATTTTAATTAATCATCCTTGATTAATTGTCTTTTAATTACGTTTAAGTAATTATCCTTTAATTATTTTCACAAATTAATCATCGTTAACCAAATATAGAAATTAACCTTTAAATTACTAACACTAATTACATTACTTCTTAATTAATTACATTAATAAATCCCTTCATTTGTTAATTATTTCCTAATAAATCCATTCTAAATTACATCATTAACTATAATAATTAATGATCTCTAATTACATTTTATATTTGAATTAATTATATTAAGTAATTAATCTTCAATTAAACCAAATTGTTAATCACCCTTGATTAACCCCATTCAGTAATTAACTACCCTTAATTACTTCATCAAATAAATTAATTACTCCTTAATTAATTATCTCTAATTAATCCCTTGATTAATTATACAAAGTAATTATACTCAAATTACTTTCATCATTAATCATCCTCAGTTAATTACATCCAGTAATTATCATTAGTTACTTCCCTAAGTAATTATACTTATCACATCATCAAATGGTCATTTAAATTAATTAAACTTAATTAATCAACTTAAACAATTCATATTAAACTTAATTAATTACAACAAGTAATTCATTCCTTAATTACTTCCATTGTGTAATTATACTACATTTCACAATTGATAATCTTAAATTAATTAATCTAATTAATTATTTAAAATTAATCACATTAATTCATTATTAAATAATCCTAGTTAATGACCTTCATTTACTATTAACAATTCTTTAATTATTTTTCTAAAGTAATTAACTAAGATTTATTCATTGTTAATTACAAATTAATTTTATCTTTAATAACTCATTAATAAATCCTTAATTATTTAATTAATTAAGTGTTAACTGTAACTTAATTAATCCTTAATTAATTAATTAATTACTAATCATTAATTTAAAATTCAAACCTTATTTAATTAATGATCCTTAATTACCAATTTATTTATCCTAAATTAATTATCATGAACCTTAATTAATTAATTTAAACTCTTAATTACTGAATTAATTAATCCAAATCAATAATTATCCATTTAATTAATTTAATAATTACAAATCATTAAATCTTCAATTATTTAAAGATAAAAACATTTCTCTTATTAATGATTAAATTATCATTAACAAGATACTTAAAAAAACAATTGACTTTCAAAATTTACTTTTAAATTTTATTTTAAATTTAAGATTTAAAATGAAAACTAATTGACTTTAACAAGTTTAAAACAATTTCAAAAACCCTTTTATTTCACAAGTTAAAGAATTATTAACCTTGATATAGAAGTTTAAAAGAATTTAAAACCCAATTTCAATTTAAATTCAAATCAATTTAAAAATTCACTTTATCATTCAAACTGTTTAAAACTAATTAAATTTAAATACTTCTTTTATTTCAAGACTAAGATTCAAATTTATATTTGAATCCAGATTTAAACCTTTGAGTTTAAACTTCACTTACAATTTAAACTTCACTTTAAATTTCAAACTAATTAAACCTTTTTAAAGTAGTTAAAACAATCTAAATTTTAAAAACTTTATTTATTTTAAACTGAGATTCAAAGCTAACTTGAACCTGATTTAAACTTGGATTTAAACTTATTTTAAAACTTTGCTTTTCATTTTAAATTTTGGTTTAAATTTAAATCTGAAACAGGTTTGAAAACCTGTCACCAAGAAACCCGAGCCCATTTTATTCTGCTTCGAGTCCAAACCTAACTTAACACGAGCCAAACATCACCATGCTTCGAGTAAAACTCGAGACTACTAATACCCCCAAACCAAAACTCACTAGAAAACTAAAGTGCACCGTGCACATGCACGGTGACTTTATCCACCTCCGACCATCTCCAATGGTCCATCCACATCGGCGACATCCTCCACATCCAAACACAATCAACAGGAACATCCTTGTCACGACCTGAAATTCAACGTTCGAAAATTGACATCAAATACCTCACTTGTACTCGACTGTCAATGATTCAAACATCGAACTCCAGTCGGATGGAGCTTATAACAACATTAGATGAATAAATAACAGCGGAAATAAAATGAATAACATGCATCACATCACAGATACAACACCACAATAATATCTGTTACAACATCAGAGTACACAATACATGAATAACATCTCCAAATAGAATGACATAATAGTACAACTAGATATCATATGCCAAAGTCTCCAAAAAGATAAAGTGATAGTGGTCATCCAAGCTAAGCACCTCGAGATCCAAAAGCTTCCAAAATGTCTCTAAGGTATGGGTCCCCAAAAACCACGAATCTCCAAACCAAAATACTCCAAAATGTAGCTAGAGCTAAAATATAGAAAACCTGCTACTAGGCTACCCGTGTAGAAATGGTGGGCACCCAGAGTTTAGAAAGGAAACAATAAACTCCGGGTCAGTCATGGGACTGGTATGAGTAAACAAAGATAATTGCTTTCAACTAAAACAGATTTTATGCAAGAAAAATCGGTATGCTTTTGGAAAATGAAATTACCATAAGACCTCCCGCCACACACACAATGCAATCGCAGAATTGGAGGAGATTTCTTCTTATGATAGTCAAATATGCTTGATACGGGAAAATTCTTTGATATTACTAATAGTGCATAGTGTAGAAAGCCATTTCGAAAGTAGAATATCAATCCTAGCCAACATACGACCAGTATCGCATGCCTACTATAGCTACCATCTAAACAGTGGGGCGCCACCATAAGTAAATGGTAGGTAATACAACTAAAATCGTACGGGGTTCGTATTGGGAATTGGGTTTCCAACAAATGGTCAGGCTAAGGAACTTCCTATGCCACATGGGTACGCCTCTGGCGGGACGTCCCGAGAACTAACGTTACGGTTAGATCTCTGCCAACACAAGGCCGGGTTACCTCTGTAACTAGGTAACTACTACACGAATATGCCACTCCCCGGTCCTTTGGGACCTTTATCCGAGGGCCCTCCATCACAAAGCAACAACCACACAGAATAATGAGATTGAAGCAACCGCATAGGTAAGCATCTGGGCTCCATACCATGACACTACCTTTTTCCAGAAGGGAATGACATATCCTAAAGGGCGCGACCGTCATAACCTTGCCGCATCTTTCCTGTTTCGACCATTTCCGGGGTGTGAGGTCCTATGAGGTCTCGTCCTCAAAGCTACGCTTTACACGAAAGCCATGCTTTGATCACAGATGATCAACAAATGATCATCACTATATAGCATCACTTAGCACGCCACACTACCAAATTGGGAGTATATTGCTGATAACCTTCAACTACATAACCTCTGAGCTCGTACGTCTCAGAGAAGGGTGTTAAGCTAAGAGAATAAATTCTCCGCCACCAACAGATATGTATTTGAAAGAAATCGGCTCTATATCTCAAGGTGTAGTGTCAGACACACGACCATACAAGTCTGTTCCGGGTTCGAACAGAACCGAAGGCACTTCGTCCAATAAAGGAAGAAGCCCTTGCAAATTCGGGCATCTACAATCCCGATCGGACTTCCCATCACTTTGGGAATCCCTATACCGGAGCAACTCGGTGCAGAGACAATCGATAGGTTATCCTATCGTTTCGAACACACCCGGTCTTCACCATCGGTCTTCAAATGCAATCCATTCGTCGAATCACTATTCGAAATGGGTTATATGACACAAAGGTCCTCTCCCGGCTAATCCGAATAGTGAGCGCTCAAATTTAAAACATGTGGGTTTATCAATCACAAAGGTTCACATTCAAGGTTCGATGTGGGTTTCGGATAACAAACTGAAAATCCAACTCCCTGTCGCATCGAAGTTAAAATGCCGTTCTACGGGCAAAAGGGTTTCACATACATATAGGAGCAAATCGCAAATCATAGCTCATCACAAAGCAATCACAGCACCACAACAAAAGTGTCAATCCAGTATGGGGTATTTGATGATGATCAATCATCGTTGATACAAGTAATTGTGATTAAAGCGAATTAGCCACATGATTGTCTTTGTTAATCATTTCAAATTAATGTTGGATTTTACTTGATTTTGAATTATTTTAATTGGCTAAGTTAATAAATTATTCTTTAGTTTATTATTTCATTTATAAATTCTTAATAGTTAACTTATTAAGTTTAACTAATTTTATAAATTTCCTATTCTTTAATTTATTAAAAAAAATTTCTTTTAAATTTTAGAAATCGTTACAAAACATCAATTGTTAATTACTACTTCATCACTGTAAACTTGGTTTGAAATTTGTACTTGTATAATTAGTTTATATATAAACTTTTTTATTAAGTTAAACATTTAAAACAACTTTTATTAATTTAAAATATTTTGAATTTCATAAAATTTTAAAAACTATTAGTTTCACATACCATTAACAACTATCATTATTAATTTATCCGGAAAATAGATAAAATTGTGTTTTCAATTTATTGTTAAACCTGGGTTTGCTGTTCATTTGCAAACCCCAGGCTTGCTTCGGGTCGTACCCGAGAGAAACGCTTGCCTACTTCGAGTTATCCCCAGATTTGACCCGTGTTGCCATCCCTCTACAAAAATTTGTTAAAGTTTTTTTTTTTCTTTTCTCTTCTACACGATACAACTACCCAGGCCTTCCCTTCTCTACCCAGATGCTCACACTGATACGCTACCCTAACGCGTGCACGTGCACAGCTAGAGCCGCCGCCGATGGTCAGAGCCAATGCCACAAGCGCCGCCTATCGTCCCCTAAAACGATACGAACACCCTGATCTCGATTTTTTGTTTCGAAATCGCGAATTGAGCATCACACCCTAAAAACCATCATCAGGAACGTCATCGAAAACTGCCACGCGTCGCCTCCCCAGGCCATTATCGGCCACCAAACTCAGTCCCTAGCCTCGTCATCGTGTCACGCTTCGATCCCCCCCGGTGGCACACGGTCCGATCACCTGTGGGTGGTGCGGCAATGTCGTCTCTAACGTGAACAGAAAGTGGGGTCTAAACCCTAATTTGATTTCAAATCAAAAATCTAAACGCTTATAAATTAATTCAGTATTTTTCTGATGCTTGCGAACATGTAATCATGCTGCCACAACAATTTCGACGCCCAATATTCCATAGATCACTAGAATTACTCAAAAATTCATTTTCAATCCAACCCCCATTTTCTCAGTGAAGAGTGAATGAAAAATTATGATTTTTGTTTTTAAAATCATCATTGTTGTAGTAGATTCACCTGGCATTATTGAAACTGAAATGCATGAAGTTCGAATATTTCTTGGAAAAATTGCATTGTAACAGTGCTCCATTGTTTCCAGAATTTAACAGGTTTTTAAACAAAAGCTTAAACTTACTTTAATTCATTTCTGAAAATGTAAAACAGGTTTCCAACCAAAGTTTAACTTGTTACAGCCTTTTTCAAAAGTAAAGAGGAAGAGAAGGATTCTAAATTTGATGTGAGTTACTTTTTTCCAAACCTGTAACTCAGATGTAACTTTTTTTTCTTAATTCCCAGTAAAATTACAACTCTTGTTTCGATTTGTTTTCTGATCATGGTGCCAGTCCAGACATAAAACTTCAACTTGTTGCAATTTTATTTCAGAAGAAACGAGAAAAGAAGGATTGGGTTGATTTTGATGTGCCTATTATTCTACCTATCTTTACAATTCGATTTCTTTTCAAAAGAACTGGGAAGAGGGTTTCTTTGTTTTTTTTTGGTTAAAAATCATTCCCTGTAACTCAAATTGTATACAGAGAAAAACAAAAACATAAGAAAGAAACACAGGAACAATGTTTCCAGAAAATCAAAACCAAGCCTATCATTCATTCGATTCAAAGCCAACACATTCATACAGGGATTCAAGCACACACAGAATTTGAACAAGTATGGATCTACTCATAGCTTTAATTACTGAAGTTTTGCTTAAACTCTAAAGCACTGTGTAAGTTTGGAACTACACTTAAACTTATTTTGCAGTCCATAATTTTAAAATTCTAATTTTCCCTATAGTTTTACAGTAACTAGTATTTTGAAGACATCAACATGCACAGTCCACTACAATCATATTCCAAAATCCTTGCATGCAAACAAGTTTAATTTTCCTATATCACCCAAGCATACAAGCAATCAAAAAGATTGAGAATCAAGGTTTACTCACTTGTTTCCAGAGGATGTTGACAGTTTTCAAACAGAGAGATGAAGCTGGCAAATTTTCTTCTTTCCTACTTTAATTCTCTTGGGGTTTTAGATCTGCAAATTTAGAGTTATAGATTTGTGATTAATGTTTGTTATGTTCATCTACTTATTCATTGCTAACAAAAAAATTTATTTACTTACAGTTGAGATTCCTAGCAGAGAAGACACTTTTTTTTTCTATTTCCTGAAACTTGAAACCAAAATAGATTAAAGCTTTTAACCCCCTTGATTTTTTCCTGCAATAAAATATAGATATTGTGGTATTAAATCCCATGTTGCTTTCATTTATTTTAATCATTAACAATAACAAATTTCCCAGATTACTTACAGTTTTGAAACAAAATCAGAGGAGCTTCTTTTCTCTGCACTTTTGAAAACAGAACTTGAAAACCAAAACCAAAAAAAAAGTAGCTTTTAATTCTAAATCCTCCCTGCAAAAAAAATTTGATTGAGGATTACTGGATTAAACTCTTTCTTTATAAGAAATTATAACTTCAAGTTCACATTTTACAAAGAAAGATTACTTGCCTTTTTTAATTTATTCCCAGAAAGAAAAACTATGCACTGCCTTTGAAACCAGAAACCCCTTTTGCTTCACAAATCTGCAATTTTCATTTTGAATTTGATTGTCAACACTTGATTCAAAAATCAAAATTTCATAAACTATAAATTTTTAAAACAAAGCTTACCTGAAAGTATCACACTACTGTCATGAAGCATGAGAAAGTATTTTCAGATTTTTTTTTAGCTTGAATGGAAGAAGGCAGTTTGGTTTTCTTTTGAACTTTTTTTTTTTTTTCTCTGAATGTTAGAAGTAACACTTGCAAATATTTTTTGATTACTGAACATCAGCTGCTAGGGGATTTAAAAATTCGAGTTTTAGAAGGTGAAGATTTTCCTGAATTTTCTATTTGATTATTTTATTGAGGAAATGATGGTTTGTGCCATTTGTAAGAAGATATCTTAAAACATAGATTTTGTTAATTATTCATTTTATTGTGAATGTAAGTTTTTCAGCTTTTGATGTAACAAAGCAAAAGAAATTTTATAGATTTTATTTCCTATATTATATGCATATACTTTTATAAACCAATATACATACTTTTATTCATTTGTTGTATATATGCATATGTACAATGTTTTAAAAGAAAAGTTGTCTTGACCATTGTGTACTTGTTCCTCAATGATTTTTAAATGCTTCTTCATTTTAAAACATTTATTCCAAATTTAAATTCAAACATAAATCTTACACTTGAAATATAAACATTCTAAATCCAAATGACTTTTGAAAACATTTATCATCTCAATATTTTAAACCCAAAATAAATTAGGAATTTATTTCATATATTTTCACTTATTTTATTTGTTTTAGATTTTTTTCAAATTTATTCTCAGATCAAACCCCAAGAGTTCAAATATATTATTTATTTTGATTGATAATTTTGGGGATGTTACAAATACCCCCTCCTTAAGAAAATTTCGTCCTCGAAATTGAAAGAGAGAGAAAAATAGACAAAGAATATATGAATTCATAAAGAATAAGGAAATGGCTTACCGGCTAAGCCAAGATATCCACTCTGCATTTGGGATAAGATTTCTACATATTATCTTTAGTTTACCAAGTGCAGTCCTCTGGATCGCCACTCCGCTGAACTTTTACTAGCTTTACAACCTTGTTCCTTAATTGCTTCTCCTCTCGATCCACAATCTTTATCGGTTCTCTTTTAACGGTTAGATTGGGAGTGATGTCGAGATCCTGTTGGGCAGCTTCTTCAATAATGTTGTCCGGATCGTGCACATACTTCCGAAGGCTAGAAATGTGAAATACATCATGCACACCCGACAACCAGCTAGGCAACTGCACACGGTAGGCTAGAGAACCAATCCTCTCCAGAATAGGAAAAGGACCAATATATCGTGGTGCTAGCTTACCGGTCTTCCCAAATCTCAATACACCTCTCATAGGAGATACTTTAAGAAAAACAGAGTCCTCAATCTGAAATTCCAAATCTCGTCTTCTACGATCGTAATAGCTCTTTTGACGACTCTAAGCTGTCTTCAATTTCTGTCGAATAAAATCAACTCTCTCGGTGGCCTCTTTAATCATGTCCGGACCAAGAATGAGTCTATCACCTGCCTCAATCCAGCATGGCAGTGATCGACACGGTCGGCCATATAAAGCCTCAAAAGGAGCCATCTCAATACTGGCCTGATAGTTGTTGTTATAAGAGAATTCGACCAGGTGCAAATGGTCCTCCCAAGAACCACCAAAATCGAGTATACAAGCTCGCAATAGATCCTCCAAGATTCGATTGATCCTCTTTGTCTGCCCATCGGACTACGGGTGATAAGCAGTACTGAAATGCAGCTTGGTTCCTAATGCGTCTTGAAACGCCTCCCAAAATCTACTAGTGAATATCGGGTCACGATCACTCACTATGCTACTAGGAATGCCATGGAGACGGACAATCTCTTTCACATACAAATTAGCTAGACTTGCAGCTGTGCGGGTAGCTTTTACTGGCAAGAAGTGGGCTGACTTAGTCAAACGATCTACAATGACCCAAATCGCTTCATTGCCCTTCCGCGTGCGAGGCAAACCGTCGATGAAATCCATCGACACCCGGTCCCATTTCCACTTGGGCACCTCTAAAAGCTGAAGTAAACCTGCTATCTTCTTTTGGTCGCTCTTGATTTGTTGGCAAGTGGCACAACAACTCACATAAATAGATATATCTCTCTTCATCGTCTTCCACCAGAAAGTTCGTTTGACATCACGATACATCTTGTTAACTCCTGGATGGATGCTGAATTTTGATTTGTGACATTCATCTAACACTTCTCGTTTCAAATCTGGAATGTCGGGGACACAAATCCTGCCTTTCATCTTTATAACTTCATTATCATCAATTTCAAAACTGGAATTCTCTCCTCGAACTATTCTTCTACGAATTTCCCGAAGAAATTTGTCTTCGGTCTGCTGTCTTGCAATCCTCTTAAGAAGAGTAGGGGCAATAACAAGGTATGCGAGAACAGCGTGTCTTCTGCTTAAAGCATCGGCAACCATATTGGCTTTTCCCGTTGTATATAGAATATCCATGTCATATGATGCCAGAAATTCCAGCCAACGCTGTTGTCGCAAATTCAGATCTTTTTGGGTGAAGAGATATTTCAAGGATTTATGGTCGGTGAATAATTCGAATTTTTCACCTAGAAAAAAGGAGAGTTCGATAAGTATATTTGTTAAGTTGAATTAAATTAAATTCACAGATTGATAAGAAAGCTGAAAAGATTCTTACCCAAAAGATAATGTCGCCATATTTTTAAAGCGAAGATAACAGCTAGAAGCTCCAAATCATGGGTCGGATAATTTCTTTCATGAGGACGTAATTGTCTACTCGCGTAGGCAATCACCTTTCCATTTTGCATCAATACTGCACCCAAGCCTTCACCGCAAGCATCGGTATAAACAGATAATCCCTGGTTCCCGTTGATAATGGCGAGAACAGGAGCGGTGGTTAGTCTCTTCTTCAATTCCTCAAAAGCTTCTTCACATCTTGGAGTCCATATAAACTTTGAATTCTTCATTGTTAGCTTGGTCAAAGGACTAGCTAACTTCGAAAAGTCCTGCACAAACTTCCGATAATAACCTGCTAGGCCCAAAAAGCTTCGAACTTCCTTTGGGGTAGTAGGTCTTCTCCAATCAAGAATGGCCGAAATTTTGCTAGGATCCACAGAAATCCCTTCTTCATTAACAATATGGCCAAGAAATTTGACTTCTTTGACCCAAAAGTGGCATTTGGAAAATTTAGCATATAGAATATTTTTCCTCAATATTTCCAAGACAATTCTAAGGTGTTCGACATGCTCCTCTTCGGTCTTGGAATAGACCAAAATATCGTCAATGAATACGAGCACAAATTTATTCAATACATCCCGAAGCACACGAGTCATAAGGTCCACAAAGTATGCCGGGGCATTGGTTAGCCCAAAAAGCATGACTAACCATTCATAGAACATATTGGGACCCCTAAAAGCTGTCAAATGAATACAGTCTTCGGCTATTCGTAATTGATGGAATCCTTGGGCTAGATCCATCTTCGAAAAGAAACAAGCGCCGTGCAACTGATCAAATAAGTCATCAATTCTGGGCAGTGGGAATTTATTCTTGAGAGTCTGCTTATTGAGATCGCGGTAATCCACGCACAACCTCAAAGATCCGTCTGACTTAGCAACAAATACGAAGGCTGAGCCCCATTCAGAAACACTGGGTCGAATCAACCCTTTTTCTAGTAAATCTCTAGTTTGCTCGACTAATTCAACCCTTTCTCTAGGTGCTATCCTGCGACTTGGATGAACGACAGGACGAGCATTAGGCACAAGGTCGATTCTGAATTCTATTTCTCGGTGAGGAGGTAGAGATTTCACTTCTTCAAACACATCTGGAAAATCTCTAACAATAAGAATGGACTCCAAGCTGGGTTCAGGATAACCCAAGTTATACATCAAGCCTTCCCTTTTAGGACTAGGGTCCTCACAAGAAATTTCGATAAAATCCCCAAATTCGGTCTTGATTGAAATTAATCGATTATTGCAATCCAATTTGGCTTCATATTTTGCTAGCCAATCCATCCCGAGTAAGACTTCAAACTCGTTGAAGTCTAGAACAAAAGGACTAATAGGAAATTGATGGCAAGAATATGAGATAGGAACATCTCTACATCGAAGGCAGAGGTTTGCAGGACCTCCAACTGGATTCCTTACACATATAGGCTCATCGACAAAATCAGGTTCAATATTCAATTCATTAATAGCTTGTTGAGAGATAAAACTGTGTGTAGCGCCAGTATCAAAAAGAACTCTAACAATGCTGTCATAAATGGTAAGATTACCTTCCAGAACTCCCTTTCCCTTTTCTGATTTGGAAGATGTTGGCTTGTCTTTGACCGAGTATACTTTAGCTGTTTGGGCTTGCTTCATAATTGGGCAATTCTTAACTTCATGTCCTTCCTTCTGACAATAATAGCACTTCCTAGGCTTTCCTTGAGTGGATTGATTTCTCTTGGGCTTTTTGCAGCTGGTAGAATAGTGGCCTTTCTCCGAGCAATTATAGCAAGTGACATTCTCCATAGTGCTCCCTTGATTGCTTTTCTTATTCTCCTTGCCGTGCCAAGGTTTCTTGCCTCCAAATTTTCTCTTCTTCCAGTTCTGATTGCTTGAGTTTCCTTGCTCCCTCGGTGTTTCTTGCATGTCTAGTGTAGCATAACGGTATCCCATATCAACCAAATCTGAGAAGGATTCTTTGACGTGGCCAGTCATCCTTTCGTGGAACTTTTTATTCATCCCACGAATGAATCTCTCATTCTTCTTCAACGGTGTGTTCACTAATTCTGGACCAAAGCGTGACGATTCATTGAATTTGTTGAGATACTCTTCGAATGATAAACTTCCTTGCTTCAAGTCCATGAATTCATGGTACATACGGGAAATCCCGGATGATGGCAAGTAGCGCTTCTCAAATGCTTCTTTGAATCTGCTCCATGTGAACTCATCCGCCGGCTCATCAATAGTGACGGTCTCCCACCAAGCTAAGGCTTCAACTTGAAGTTGCCAAGTAGCTATGAGACGCATCTGATCATCTTGTAGCTTGAGCCCCTTAAAGATTTTCTCACAAGACCTAATCCATGCCTGGGCCTCAATAATCGTCTCTTTGCCGGTGAATGGCTTACCCCCAAGCCTTGAAAAGTTCTTATATAAGTCAGCCAGATTCGGCTGATTCTGAATAGGTAAAGCTGCCTCGGTTGTAGGGGGAACTTGGCTAGGTGCTGTGGCATTTCCTCGCCCCCTAACTCTGCCTCTTCGCCCACTCATCCCAACTATCTGTAATTAGTAAGAAAAAGTGGCTTAGATATTTGGACGAGATATCTTAAGAAATATCGGCAATTAAAGGAAATAGACTAAGAAAATTTTGAGATGTCAATTGATTATACTCATTCTAGGGTATACTTCACCCTATCTCTAATGAGTCATCTAATGTGTTATACTCCGTAGCTAAAGTTCTTACTCAACCTTTAGCTCTGATACCAACTGTCACGGCACGAGGCAATGGCGACCGGTAGGCTTTGCAACCATCCCAGACCCACCGTGGCATAACAATGGTACCCCAGACCTTGCTTTTACGGCCAGCCTTTCGACTGTCTCGGCTTACGCCTAACAAACCCCTATTCACTAAGAGAGGACATGTAGGGGTAAGAGTCTCTCGTTCGCCACCAAACCGCGAAGCGAGAACCCCCTATCACATTCACTAAGAGAGCAAGACTGGTGTGAGTAAACAAAGATAATTTCTTTCAACTAAAACAGATTTTATGCAAGAAAAATCAGTATGCTTTTGGAAAATGAAACTACCATAACACCTCCCACCACACACACAATGCAATCGCAGAATTGGAGATTTCTTCTTATGATAGTCAAATATGCTTGATACGGGAAAATTCTTTGATATTACTAATAGTGCATAGTGTAGAAAGCCATTTCGAAAGTAGAATATCAATCCTAGCCAACATACGACCAGTATCGTATGCCTACTATAGCTATCATCTAAACAGTGGGGCGCCACCATAAGTAAATGGTAGGTAATACAACTAAAACCGTACGGGGTTCGTATTGGGAATTGGGTTTCCAACAAATGGTCAGGCTAAGGAACTTCCTATGCCACATGGGTACTCCTCTGGCGGGACGTCCCGAGAACTAACGTTACGGTTAGATCTCTGCCAACACAAGGCCGGGTTACCACTGTAACTAGGTAACTACTACACGAATATGCCACTCCCCGGTCCTTTGGGACCTTTATCCGAGGGCCCTCCATCACAAAGCAACAACCACACAAAATAATGAGATTGAAGCAACCACATAGGTAAGCATCTGGGCTCCATACCATGACACTACCTTTTTCCAGAAGGGAATGACATATCCTAAAGGGCGCGACCCTCATAACCTTGCCGCATCTTTCCTGTTTCGACCATTTCCGGGGTGTGAGGTCCGATGAGGTCTCGTCCTCAAAGCTACGCTTTACACGAAAGCCATGCTTTGATCACAGATGATCAACAAATGATCATCACTATACAGCAGCACTTAGTATGCCACACTACCAAATTGGGAGTATATTGCTGATAACCTTCAACTACATAACCTCTGAGCTCGTACGTCTCAGAGAAGGGTGTTAAGCTAAGAGAATAAATTCTCCGCCACCAACAGATATGTATTTGAAAGAAATCGGCTCTATATCTCAAGGTGTAGTGTCAGACACACGACCATACAAGTCTGTTCCGGGTTCGAACAGAACCGAAGGCACTTCGTCTAATAAAGGAAGAAGCCCTTGCAAATCCGGGCGTCCACAATCCCGATCGGACTTCCCATCACTTAGGGAATCCCTATGCCGGAGCAACTCGGTGCAGAGACAATCGATAGGTTATCCTATCGTTTCGAAGACACCCGGTCTTCACCATCGGTCTTCAAATGCAATCCATTCGTCGAATCACTATTCGGAATGGGTTATATGACACAAAGGTCCTCTCCCGGCTAATCCGAATAGTGAGCGCTCAAATTTAAAACATGTGGGTGTATCAATCACAAAGGTTCACATTCAAGGTTCGATGTGAGTTTCGGATAACAAACTGAAAATCCGACTCCCTGTCGCATCGAAGTTAAAATGCCGTTCTACGGGCAAAAGGGTTTCACATACATATAGGAGCAAATCGCAAATCATAGCTCATCACAAAGCAATCACAGCACCACAACAAAAGTGTCAATCCAGTATGGGGTATTTGATGATGATCAATCATCGTTGATACAAGTAATTGTGATTAAAGCGAATTAGCCACATGATTGTCTTTGTTAATCATTTCAAATTAATGTTGGATTTTACTTGATTTTGAATTATTTTAATTGGCTAAGTTAATAAATTATTCTTTAGTTTATTATTTCATTTATAAATTCTTAATAGTTAACTTATTAAGTTTAACTAATTTTATAAATTTCCTATTCTTTAATTTATTAAAAAAAAATTCTTTTAAATTT
Source organism: Allium cepa (assembly GCA_030765085.1). Classification (NCBI taxonomy): domain Eukaryota; kingdom Viridiplantae; phylum Streptophyta; class Magnoliopsida; order Asparagales; family Amaryllidaceae; genus Allium; species Allium cepa. The sequence goes on along the minus strand of CM060931.1, from coordinate 326,137,064 downwards.
TAGAAATCGTTACAAAACATCAAATGTTAATTACTACTTCATCATTGTAAACTTGGTTTGAAATTTGTACTTGTATAATTAGTTTATATTTAAACTTTTTTATTAAGTTAAACATTTAAAACAACTTTTATTAATTTAAAATATTTTGAATTTCATAAAATTTTAAAAACTATTAGTTTCACATACCATTAACAACTATCATTATTAATTTATCCAGAAAATAAATAAAATTGTGTTTTCAATTTATTGTTAAACCTGGGTTTGCTGTTCATTTGCAAACCCCAGGCTTGCTTCGGGTCGTACCCGAGAGAAACGCTTGCCTACTTCGAGTTATCCCCAGATTTGACCCGTGTTGCCATCCCTCTGCAAAAATTTGTTAAAGTTTTTTTTTCTTTTCCCTTTTACACGATACAACTACCCAGGCCTTCCTTTCTCTACCCAGATCCTCACACTGATACGCTACCCAAACGCGTGCACGTGCACAGCTAGAGCCGCCGCCGATGGTCAGAGCCAAGGCCACGAGCGAGTCGACTATCGTCCCCTAAAACGATACGAACACCCTGATCTCGATTTTTTGTTTCGAAATCGCGAATCGAGCATCACACCCTAAAGACCATCATCAGGAACGTCATCGAAAACTGCCACGTGCCGCCTCCCCAGGCCATTATCGGCCACCAAACTCAGTCCCTAGCCTCGTCATCGTGTCACGCTTCGATCCCCCCCCCCCCCCCCCCCCCGGTGGCACACGGTCCGATCACTTGTGGGTGGTGCTGCAATGTCGTCTCTAACGTGAACAGAAAGTGGGGTCTAAACCCTAGTTTGATTTCAAATCAAAAATCTAAACGCTTATAAATTAATTTAGTATTTTTCTGATGCTTCCGAACATGTAATCATGCTGCCACAACAATTTCGACGCCCAATATTCCATAGATCACTAGAATTACTCAAATATTCATTTTCAATCCAACCCCCATTTTCTCAGTGAAGAGTGAATGAAAAATTATGATTTTTGTTTTTAAAATCATCATTGTCATAGTAGATTCACCTGGTATTATTGAAACTGAAATGCATGAAGTTCGAATATTTCTTGGAAAAATTGCATTGTGACAGTGCTCCATTGTTTCCAGAATTTAACAGGTTTTTAAACAAAAGCTTAAACTTACTTTAATTCATTTCTGAAAATGTAAAATAGGTTTCCAACCAAAGTTTAACTTGTTACAACCTTTTTCAAAAAGTAAAGAAGAAGAGAAGGATTCTAAATTTCATGTGAGTTACTTTTTTCCAAACTTGTAACTCGGATGTAACTTTTTTTTCTTAATTCCCAGTAAAATTACAACTCTTGTTTCGATTTGTTTTCTGAGCATGGTGCCAGTCCAGACATTAAACTTCAACTTGTTGGAATTTTATTTCAGCAGAAACGAGAAAAGAACGATTGGGTTGATTTTGATGTGCCTATTATTCTACCTATCTTTACAATTCGATTTCTTTTCAAAAGAACTGGGAAGAGGGTTTCTTTGTTTTTTTTTGTTAAACATCATTCCCTGTAACTCAAATTGTATACAGAGAAAAACAAAAACATAAGAAAGAAACACAGGAACAATGTTTCCAGAAAATCAAAACCAAGCCTATCATTCATTCGATTCAAAGCCAACACATTCATACAGGGATTCAAGCACACACAGAATTTGAACAAGTATGGATCTACTCATAGCTTTAATTACTGAAGTTTTGCTTAAACTCTAAAGCACTGTGTAAGTTTGGAACTACACTTAAACTTATTTTGCAGTCCATAATTTTAAAATTCTAATTTTCCCTATAGTTTTACAGTAACTAGTATTTTGAAAACATCAACATGCACAGTCCACTACAATCATATTCCAAATCCTTGCATGCAAACAAGTTTAATTTTCCTATATCACCCAAGCATACAAGCAATCAAAAAGATTGAGAATCAAGGTTTACTCACTTGTTTCCAGAGGATGTTAACAGTTTTCAAACAAAGAGATGAAGCTAGCAAATTTTCTTCTTTCCAACTTTAGTTCTCTTAGGGTTTTAGATATGCAAATTTATAGTTATAGATTTGTGATTAATGTTTGTTATGTTCATCTACTTATTCATTGCTAACAAAAAAATTTATTTACTTACAGTTGAGATTCCTAGCAGAGAAGACACTTTTTTTCTTCTATTTTCTGAAACTTGAAACCAAAATAGATTAAAGCTTTTAACCCCCTTGATTTTTTCCTGCAATAAAATATAGATATTGTGGTATTAAATCCCATGTTGCTTTCATTTATTTTAATCATTAACAATAACAAATTTCCCAGATTACTTACAGTTTTGAAAAAAAAATCAGAGTAGCTTCTTTTCTCTGCACTTTTGAAAACAGAACTTGAAAACCAAAACCAAAAAAAAAGTAGCTTTTAATTCTAATCCTCCCTGCAAAAAAAATTTGATTGAGGATTACTGGATTAAACTCTTTCTTTATAAGAAATTATAACTTCAAGTTCATATTTTACAAAGAAAGATTACTTGCCTTTTTTAATTTATTCCCAGAAAGAAAAACTATGCATTGCCTTTGAAACCAGAAACCCCTTTTGCTTCACAAATCTGCAATTTTCATTTTGAATTTGATTGTCAACACTTGATTCAAAAATCAAAATTTCATAAACTATAAATTTTTAAAACAAAGCTTACCTGAAAGTATCACACTACTGTCATGAAGTATGAGAAAGTATTTTCAGATTTTTTTTTTTAGCTTGAATGGAAGAAGGCAGTTTGGTTTTCTTTTGAACTTTTCTTTTTTTTTCTCTGAATGTTTGAAGTAACACTTGCAAACATTTTTTGATTACTGAACATCAACTGCTAGGGGATTTTAAAATTCGAGTTTTAGAAGGTGAATATTTTCTTGATTTTTCTATTTGATTATTTTATTGAGGAAATGATGGTTTGTGCCATTTGTAAGAAGATATCTTAAAACATAGATTTTGTTAATTATTCATTTTGTTGTGAATGTAAGTTTTTCAGCTTTTGATGTAACAAAGCAAAAGAAATTTTATAGATTTTATTTCCTATATTATATGCATATACTTTTATAAACCAATATACATACTTTTATTCATTTGTTGTATATATGCATATGTACAATGTTTTAAAAGAAAAGTTGTCTTGACCATTGTGTACTTGTTCCTCAATGATTTTTAAATGCTTCTTCATTTTAAAACATTTATTCCAAATTTAAATTCAAACTTAAATCTTACACTTGAAATATAAACATTCTAAATCGAAATGACTTTTGAAAACATTTATTATCTCAATATTTTAAACTCAAAATAAAATAGGAATTTATTTCATATATTTTCACTTATTTTATTTGTTTTAGATTTTTTCAAATTTATTCTCAAATCAAACCCCAAGAGTTCAAATATATTATTTATTTTGATTGATAATTTTGGGGATGTTACAATCCTTCCCAAGCTCGAAATTGAATTCGAGTACAAACCCAAACCTGGAACAAGAATACAGGAAACACCAAAACCTGGAATGTCGTCGCCTTCTCAATTCTGATCATTTGAGAACCCGTGCTTCCAGCCACACCATCGTCATAATCACCTCTTCCAATCCCCTGAATTTAATAGCACTCGATCCACTAGGGTAGTCGAACCAACCCAAAAATAACCTAGTTAAAAACTAGGGTTCTGAACTTAAATCGATCACTTACACCTCCATAAAGATCCTGATCATCTTTTGCTATTTTTGTCTCACTACCCTATCACTCCTCTATCATCAGAAAGAAACCCGACCCTCCAGCACACAAAGATCATCAGAGATCATCAAAAACTCATATTTAGTCCAACCAAAACTGCTCACTCAACCCTTAACTAAAAATTGTGATTTTAGTTTTAAAAATCTAATTTTTCAAAGATGATTCAAGTTAAAATCATGAATCAGTAAATTAGAGTGATTGATTTTAGCATATTCTTAAGTCTTTGATTCTTCTTGTTATTTCCAGATGATTACAAATTTATCTTTCTTAAATAAAATTGTTAAACCTTATTCTAAGCTTTAACAAAGAGTTTTTGTTTGAAATCCAGATCTTAACATTGATTCAATAAAAAGATATTGAATTTGGATTTTATTTTAAACTCTGTAATTATAACAGAGAAGAATAGGTGCTAATCAAACACAGATCAAAACATACATATACATAGAGACTTACATTTGTATATTTACAAGCAATCACAGTAGAATTCAAGAATCATATGCACAGATTAAATTTTTACTTAAGCTTTTAAACAAATTGTTTACTCACCTAAAAATGCAGAGAGCCTTTGAAACTGGAATGAAATTTGCATGCTTTTTTTATTCCAGAAAACTTGTATTTTGAAAACACGAAAGCTTGCAACATATTAACTTGAAAACTTTGTCTTGCTTTGATTTCTTTAAACTGAAAAGCTTTGATACTTGAACATTTGAATTCTGGAATGTTTTAGGACTTTGGATTTTTGTTGATTCCAGATTGCAATTTTGAAAAGAACTATAGGTTTTGATATAAATTTTTGGTTTTCAGGTATATTGTTTGAGGAGGTTACATGGTGGTGTTTTTTTTCCCCTGGTTTACTAAGGCTTGAGAACGAACTAAAATAAGAAGGTGTATAAATAGAAAAGAGTTTTGTATAAAGTAGGTGTTTACTGGTTTAGTTTCTTCCTTCTCTTTTATTTATTTGTTTTATATTGAGTCGGAGATTTTTCCATATGGAGGCTGAAATGATTTTTTAAACATTTCGAATTGACCAAATGTTGCTAGCATTTAATGCATATGTACTTTATGTCTCATACTTATCCTATTTTTGTGTATGTAGATATTTTCTTTTATACTTTGTTTATTTTTGCCTTGCATAACTACTTACAGGTTACATACATATATTACTTTTCCTGGTTTGCTTTCATTCATTAGGTACATAATATAAAGTTGTTTTAGTCATTGTTATAAATTTTTAACTTATGTTAATATCATAGTTTCTTATGTTTATGTATTTATACTTATGTTTATAACCATATAATAGATTTATACTTATGTTTAATATTAATAAGGTTTATTTTATTTTAAACATTTTTGAAAGACTTTATTTTAAATTTTCAAATCATAGGTTTCTTTCAAAATACACACACATATATAAATAAATTTGAAATAACAATTTCTATTTATATTTAAAATCCATTTGTAAAGACATTACATTATTAGTATTGTTTAAATATAACTCATTATTTAATTAAAATAATTAATAAATGAAATTATCTCTTTATTAATAAATCACTTATTTTATCAAGCTATATTTAAAAAAACAAAACAACCTTTCTATTTAAATTTAAACTTAAGTTAGAATCATTTTAAACAAATTAAACTTTTATCTTGAGTATTTTAAAGCCATATGGTTATTTATTTAATGGCTTAATATTAAATTAAATCAAATTTCCAAATTACCAAAAATATTAGAATTAGAAAACATGCCTTTATTTATTAAATTGAAAACAAAGCTTATCTATTTACAATATATATATATATATATATATATATATATATATATATATATATGGACACACACACACACATTTAAGATAGAAAACAATTTAATTAGCTTTTAAAAGATAAAATCACCCATTTAAATATTTATTAAAGAAGATTATTAAATCAATTCAAATTTATTATTAACAATATTATCAAATCTATTTAATTTTAACACAGATTATTAAATTGATTTTGCCAAAAATTCCGGGATATCACAGAAGCTTTTTAAAGGAATTTGCATAGAAGTTTATGAAAAGGGAAAGAGTTGCAAACGGTTTTGGAATTTATAAATAACTTTATAAATGGTTATAAAGCATATAAATAGTTTATAAATGGTTCAAGAGTGATTTATAATTTATTTCGAAATTGATTAATAGAAATCTTCGTCGGCATTTATAAATATATTTGTACTTTTGGAATAAGCATATGGATATCTTGATACAAAGCTGTAAACTGTTTTCTGGATTTATTATTAAAATTGTTTCATAAAATGACTACGGTGTGCAATAAGCATTTGATTGTAAAAGAGACCGAGGTCGGATATTGTCATACTCTCTGCCAATTTCGAAACCACTTTAACAACTGCGCACGTGGTGGAGAATCCATAACGAAGTAAGATGGTCTGGCGAACACTACTGGCATGAGGTAAGAATGCAGCTCTGAACTTCGGGTCAGCTTGATATGGCTAAAACATGAACTATACCGGTCAAGTAAGGTTGCTCGTCCTATCGGACACACTTCTTCGATACCATATCTATTGCTTTGTGATCTATCAGTGGCCACCCTCGATTTGATTATGAGAGTGTGTCTCGAGGTGGGGGGTAGTAGGTGCTATACATAATTACCACCAGTCCGAGAGTGCAAAATGGTAGAATCCTACCCTAGACATTGCCTTGCGTGCCTTGTCGTATGTCTTATCGAGCCCACTATGATTTTGGTTTGTGTCGTACCTATAGAGTGCTCCCTGATTGCCCACCAGTGTATGGTGATGTTTATAGTACTATATAGACTACGATGCGTATGAAAATGTGTTAAAGGGATATGGGTAACTCCTTAACGTTGTTTTAATACTTTATTTTACCGATAGACATTACGTACATAGCGTATTCTTCTACATATATATTGATTAAAGGATCCTTAGGAGATGGAAAATCACGTGACATCTCTTAAGTTATTGCACGCACGCTATACACTAGATAAGAGATGTTAAATCCTGTAAACATCTTTGAAGCCATAACACTCTTATTTACTCATTGTTGATTTAACTTACATAAGATCTTTTAGTTCTTACTTGAGTGTTTTGTCTTTTCTTTACGCTTGGGTCAGCCTGAGCTTTTCACAGTTGAAGACTCTATTTTTGGAGGATGAAGATGAAGTTTGGTATATTATATTATTAGTAATTTTCCACTGCTTCATTTTTGATATGTTGTTGTTTGTACTCCGATTGTTGTAAAAATTGTGTAATCAATTTATATTATAAAGCAACTTCATGAATTGTTTATTTGATTATTGTAATTTGTCATTCCACTGCGAGATTTTGCTTTTGTTTTTCCTTCTTTTCTCTTGTTTCCTTATCTACTCCATCGGAAATCCTTATTTTTGAATGGTTTGAGTTAGATATGTATGGTTTATTGTTCGATTTAAACCATCCATAAAGGTGGGTTGTCACAGTTGGTAACAGAGCTTTGGTTTATGGATACTTAGCATGTTCGGAGTTAACTCATTGGAGATAGGGTTATTAATACCCTAGAATGAGTTAGAGAGTATGTATATGAGAGAGCGTATTTGTTAGCGATATGAAAATATTTTGTATTATGTTAATTTGTTCTGTTGAGTATTTATGAATTCTGGTCTGTACATAGGATGCCAAGGCGTCAATAGGGATTTCTAAACACTTAATAGGGCAGACTGACATAATACTCATTTCGAAATATAGGTAAAAGAAATAATTTTACCTGGTATTATATTTTGTATACGAAAGAATAATTGTACAAATGGATATAGTTGTGTGTGATATGTTTGTTTGTTAGGAAGTGAAATTTTATAAATATTGATTGCAAAATAGGATTTACAAATAAAGTGAACAGTTGAAAATTTAAGAACTTAAGTTTCAGAGTTTTGAAATTGGTTTTCAAAGATTTTGGAATATAATATTTGTATTATTTGGAAGTGTTTTTGGATATAAATATTTTCAATGTGATTTGAAAGAAATGTTTTAAAATAATTTTAAAAGGAAATAAGTTTTGTACTCTTCTCTTCTGTCGCTGGAAAATAATTTTGGTGATGATCACGACATCATCGACGTTCATTTTCGAGTTTGAAATTAGGAAGACAACTGTAATAGCTTTGCTACATATTTGTCTTGACAAAAAAATTAATTTCATTTCTTAATTATGATTTGATATATATATATATATATATATATATATATATATATATATATATATATATATATATATATATATATAAAAGATATGAATACATACATACATATATATATATATATATATGTTATTACAAAATGATTTGAAATGAACCCGGTATTTAGTTCTTAAGTTCCTGCTAAATTAATGATTTTCAGTGGTAGAAATAAAGTGAAATTTTAATAGTTGGAAACTTCTAAAATGAAAAATAAGAAATTAAAGGCTAAGTGATTAATGAAACTATAAAAAACTAGAGATTTTTCACTTGTAAATTAATGGGTAGTGAGATTGAGAAATGAAATTATTGAATATTTTTGCTAACTAAAATGTGTAAGATAAATTTGTATAAAACTTACCAGAAATGTTTAAAAGTTGAAATGTTAATATGAATTTGTAATAGAATTTTATACAAGTAAACCTTAAGTAATGGATTTATTTCTACATATAAGAATTATGGTGTACAAGAAATATTTTAAGCATAAGTTAATATTTTCAAATGCTAGTAATTAAATTAAATAGTGAAAGTAAATACAGTTTAAGTAAATGATTATAAACTCAAGAAAATGAATGAATTGGTTCATTGATGAATATTAATATTAAAATGGATATTAAGGTTATAAGTAAATAATAATTGTGAAATGAACTGCAATGAAATGTATGCAATACTTTAATAATTGTTTCATTGATGATTTCAAACGTTTAATAGGAAATAAATTATGTAAGTAACGAAGAAAAATTAATAAAAGATAATTGTTGTATGAATTATTAAAAAAGAAATGAATAATCAATAATGATGTGAAAAGAAACTAATGGAATAAAATTTGTAAATTGTGCGTAAATCATATTATTCGCATAACAGTTCTGATTCAAATTTGAATACAAAATTTATAGTAATTCACACCAGTGCGAATTAGGATTTTTCGCTTGATTCTTTACGGCGAACAATTGTTATGAATTTTCGATATGAATTTGAAGTTTTCTATAAGGTTTATGGCTACGCAAGGAAATTGGAAATTTCGAATCAAGAAATTGGATCTAAGTCCGCACTAGAGTCGTCAGGTTAACAATACTAACTCGAAATGACACTTTAAATTATTTAAGGATGTACGAATGATCTACTAAGTAATTATCTAAGGCTGTTGAGTTTAAGGTACACTTGGTACTTATTCGTCATCCTTGTACGATGAAAAGTTTCTGAACTTGAACAAACCATTAGTTTGGTTACTATAAATGTGTGATGGATTCTTTGGTTGCCTATAATAGTCATGCAGCTTTTGTTGCATATGGTTATTACACATTATAGGATTGCTTGTGTTATTAATCGAAACAACTAATATATTACTCTTTTTACATAATTATTAACTCTTTGGATTATATAAGTGAGATACAGGTCTATGGAAGCAATATCTACTTATTTTGATTCCATAAAATAATTTTGTAGGATCAATTTCACCATAGAGGGGGGTGAATAGGGTGATTCTATTAATTATAAAAATTATTGCGGAAGCTTATAAAATTTTTTGAACACAAATATATCAAAATAATAGCAGCGTAGATAATAGCAGAATAATAAATGCAGAAACAGAACGACAAAGAATTTACCAGCTTTGGAAAAACCCTGCCAACGTGCTGCCCCCAAGATTTCTACTAGAAATTAAGAAGTCAGACGCTTACACACGTAAACTCGCGACACCCGCTATAGACTATTCTTAACTCTACGCTCAAAACCTTGCCATAACTCTGCCACTGAGTTGCGAATTCTCAAACTACGCCACGTAGTTTCTCCCCTAGTCACACTACTAGAATTTACAACGGTTTAAAAAGGAAAATACAATTTAAACACAATTCAAAAACAAAACCCTAATTATAAGCCCAATACAAAGGTAAAGGCTGGCCCACAACTTTTTCTTAAGTGAAATATTTTTCCCTTTATTTTTATCGGCCCGTTTTCTTTTATTTACTCCGTTCCTTTCTTTCGTGAAAATGGCGGCCGTTCCTTGTTCATTCTTCTTCGATCTGTAATTAGGGCTTTGAAATGCCGACTTTAATTGATCGATCGAATTGGTATTTCGCTCTCTTGCTCTATCAAACGATCGTCTCTTCACTTGGCTCACGTCTCCTTCGATGATCGAGTTCGATCTTGCTCCGGTATGTAATTTGTTGTTTTGCTTTACTGTTTTTGCTTACTTGAACTCGATGATTAAAACTGCTGATGATCAATGGGATTTATAGAAGTCGAATTCCTATATTCGCGTTCGTCTGATAGTTGTTTGATTTCGTCAACACTATGCTTGGCCATTCGATCTTCGTTTGGATGTTCGAGATGATTACTGACTTGTTCCAATTTGTATATATTTTTGCTTGGTCGACACGGTTTCGAAACTTGGCCATCACGGAGTTGATTTTCTTTGACGATGTTGAATTTTTTCTTTAGGCCATTCATTTTCTTGGCTATCACGGTTTCCAATTCTATTTGCATTTGACTTTGGCATTTTGATTTTTGACCCACGGCTTCTTCTGATGCTTGTAGATTGACTTTGGTCATTTTTGAACCTTTCCAACTTTACTCTGTTGACATCGACTTTGACTTTGTTTGACAGTGTTTATTTCCTTTGTGCTCGACTCTGGCCATTTGTGTTTATCCCTGTAGCATACTCGACTTGTAGCATTGCTTTGAACTGTGCTTTGTTCGAACATGTATACGGTTGCTTTCATTTGTATGTGTGTACATTGTTGTTGTTGAGCCACCGAGTCAGTTTGCATTCGTTTCACTTGAGTTCTAAATATTATGGCTTTGAATTTCTGGTATTTAACATTGTTTATGCTTTTGGTTTGTGGTCATCTAGCTTTTCCTAGATTGTGCTTTTGTGCCATTATTTGTATTCTCTGGTTTAAACACTTTGGTTTTGATTTGGCCTGACATTGTCACTTGCAGTTGTAGTGTTGCAGTCTTTAACTTGTACTCTATACAGTTGCATTGTTGGTCTTGTATCACTTGTTGTTCATTAGTCTTCGACCATTTCATGTATATAGACTGGTTGACGTAGCATTGACACGGTTGACATGTGCATTAAGTTAGATTTGAATTGATATCATATATATGAATGCACTTGCTCATCTCTGTTGTATTGTTTCTGGTCTTTATTTCATTTATGTACTTCCTGTATGTAGTTTGCACCGTGCATTCGAACTTAAATCCGTAACCTTCATCATGTATACACATGCGTATGTATGTGTGTGTGTATATGTTTGTGTTGGTTTACTGAGTTCTGGTATCACTCGAGTCTTGTTCAAGTTGCAGTAATACTGCTTGCATTCTGGTCTGTTGGCACCGGTTCATTTATATGTGCAGTTTCACTTTGTTTGCAGTTGAACTACTCTGGTTTCATGAAATCTGGTTGTAGTTGAGTTTGAGCCATTTGTTTCAGCTATCATGTGTATACATACATCTATGTATGTATAAATGTGTTGTATTTCCTTGTAATCTTCATTGCACTGTGATTCCTCTAGCCTGTTTTCATTTTGCCTGTACTTTGGCCTTCTTCTGTTGCAAGTGTTCATGTACAGTTGTTTTGATCATTTAATTGTACTTATATTTTTAGACTTCACCTATGTTGAATCCAGCTTCGGGTTTGACCTTGTGCTCGTGTCGTGACATTATTTTTATTGCACTTGAGTTGAACCCGACTTTTGATTTGGGTTTGACCTTGTGCTCACCTATCCCTGTAGATTTATCAAGTGTATATCGGTGTGCACGGCCTTGTGGCATATCCAGTGATACACTACGTATGTCACAAGCTGTTCATGTATGATGAATTCAAAATTAAATGATGACGAACAACCCAAATAGCTGAGCCAAATATTATTTTCAAAATTATATTTTATTTTATACTACAAAAATATCTTATTTTCAATTTTACTATGTCAATGTATATTTTTGCAGATTGCTCAAATGCTGGATTCACATTGGAATGAAGCTGAAGATAAATATGAGTGCGAGTGATATGTAGTGAGGTGCAGATATAAATGTGAATTGTGATGTAATCAAATTTGTATTGTAATTGAAATTGTATATATAGTGAGAGCTTGAAATTTGTACTATTCGAAAATTGTAATAAATATTTGTTTGAATAAAATATCCGTTTGAATTCAAATTCTGTGTTATTTATTTTATTCATCAAATATTTATTAATCTGTGAAAATAAAGTAGTATATTAACAAATACATTTAAATGAATATATATATGTTTATTATCATCAAACAAAAATCATATACTCGTGTATTCAACAACCTTCCCCTTTTGATGATAACAAACATATATTTAAGATTTTGAATATATTAAATGTATTTGATTATTGAATTTGCTTCCCCTATTTGAATGCTTCCTCTCTACACAAAGCTCCCCCTTCATATATGCATACAATTAAAAATATGCAAATGAGCCTAGATGCAAATAGAAAATATTTGACCTTTAGATGATTTTATTTGACAATATCTTGACTTTTCTCTCCCCCTTTTGTTATCAACAAAAGAGTAATAGTGTTAGAAAAATAGAGATAAAGTGATAGATACTAATACAACATTAAAACTCAATTGAATATAAATATTAATTTTCAATAAAAATCAAACAAAAATTATAAATACTCTGTTAGGTGCATATTCCACTTTTAGAATGTTGTGAATGATGTCATCATATAAAACCATACGGTTGTGTCTATTTGTGGTATATTTATATCAGGAATTTGAATATCTACTAATCATGCATAACCGTTAGGACTTTTAAATGAGATTAGTAGTATTCCAATTTTTTTTAAAAATGAATTCAAGTATCTTCTAACCACGCATAACCGTGAGGACTTTTAAATTGGATTAGAATCAACTTGTTTATTTAATAAATCAATTTTGATATGCATTCCATACATGCATAACCGTGAGGACTTTTAAATGAACATAGAAGCACATAATCAAAAATTCCAAGTAATTCACTCATGCATAACCGTGAGGACTTTTAAAGAGAGTGAATACTTTGAATTTTATTTTATTATATAATTTTTTTATTAAAACTATAAAATGAAAAACGAATGATTCCTATTTAAAAGTACCACATATCGGCAAACTATATCGAATTTTGATGAGTGATGGTCGTTAGAAATATGATAGAAATAGAGATGGTCATGGAATTTTTTCCAACAAAAAGTTTTTATAATTCTTGTTCAAATTTCTAAAGAAATTTACTAAATATACCGTTTTAAGTTATAATATATGATTAATATTAACACTCATCACTTTTTCAATCAATATTTATCTTTTCGATAATTAGTACGGAGTCAGATTATCAATGTAATAATTTAAAATCAAATCCAAAAATAATTATAAAACTAAATTTTCCAAAATGACTAATCTGAAACAAGGTCAAAAATGATTTTCTAGAAGGGGTTTTAAAAAAAATGTCTGCAATTTGAAAATTATTTGAAGTGAAAAATATGTAGACATTTTCTTTGAAAAACGATGCAGTTACTAAATGTTTCAACATAAATCATGTTCCACTAGTAATTTTTCTATTAACTAGATCACCAGTGTAATCCGCATCTAAATTTCTTTTCACTCAAACTTATTATTAGTTGAATGTTTCAAACCAGATCATGAGTTGTGCAACAAAATATCTCAAAATCATTTTTAACAACTTTTTAAATGAAATTCTCTTGAATTTTAATTGAGGCCGTGCAAATAATCAAAAACCGTGAATATAGAGTCAGCCGTAAAATAACCAAATGTATTATCATCCAATAAAACACTATTATTAATCCAAACTAATATATATGAAGTAATTCAAGACTCTAGAGATTTTTATAGTGTTCTTGGCATAAGAATATAATTGGCCAACAATTTTGAATAAGTCAGAATCGAAATCATTATTTATTTCATCATCACATTATTGGCTGATTTAATTCAGAATATAGTGCAGATTATCACATTTAATATATCGTTCAGAATATACCATTACCTGTTTTACCTTTACGATATTTTTTCGTGGTTGCCCATTGTGATTTTGTCACCTTTGTACTAGGCTAAGGAACTTTCCTTTGTCGCCCGTTGTGTTTCTAGAACAGCCAGAATCCAGATAACACTGTTGTTGTTCCTTAGCCTGCCACCACTCCTACACGATAAAAGATTTTTGTGACCTATTTGTTTTTATAGGTCTATGATTGTTAGTGGCAGAATATTTTAAAAAATAATTTTGTGAAGACCCGAAACTATTTATATATGTTCCTTTCGGCACCCATATTTGTTTAACTTTGAGAGATTTTATATTTGTGCCTTTTGGAACCCAAATTAGTATAGTTTTCACGTGTTTGGGTCTATACCAACAATTGTTTTGATTGTGTCCAAATTTTCTACAAATTGTACATATTGAATTGACTTGATTAATTTTATTTCTAACATTTTCATATTGATTATATCTAAGTCCTTGTCTAACTGTATTAACAGTTTGTTTTCCTAATAGCATATTCAGCGATTTTTCACTTTTTGAAAATTTATCTAAAGTCGTTGACAGTTGTTGGACTTGTGTTTTGAGAGATTCATTTTCGTTTAACAATTGTGTGCACCTTTTAATAGAATTTTCTCTTCCCGTATTTTTCACTCTCTTTCAAAAACAGAATTTCATTTTCAAGCGATTTAATTTTGATTTCTGATTTTTTAATCTCTTCTTCAAATGTTAGACATTTATCACACTTAGGGATCCTACTTTGATAGGTTTTAACTAATTGTTCAAGCTGTTCATTTACTTCTATCAAACTATCTCTTTGTGATTCAATTTTAGCATATTTCTCCCTAAGTCGCTCAAAATAGCCATTTACTTCGTGGAAATATATTAGTAATTCTGAGTGAGTGAGTTTTGATACCTCACTTGGCTCGTCATCGTCGCTATCAGTTATATTACCTTAAAGGCACATATCTACTTTCTCACTCTTACTGCTAGTACTTTGATTATCTTCATCACTTTTATTCCACGCGGCTGCAAAATTTCTCCTTTTTGATTTCTTTTCAAAGTCGCGTCGATTTTGAGGACAATTGGGCTTGATGTATCCGGGGTGGTTGCACTTATGACAGATGATTTTTAACTGTTCTATGTTATCTAAAAATTTGATTATTATGCTTTTTAATTTTTGATTTAGAGCTGGATTTCCGTATTTGTGGTTCCACCTTTTTAATTTCTTTATTACCATTTCCAACTCTGCTGCTCCATCATCGTCGTCGTCATCACTTTCAGTTGTTCCTTTGAGAGCTATTGATTTTTTTCGAGTGTCTCCTCCTTCACGCTCTTCCTTGAATTTCATTTCTAGCTCATAAGTGGTGAGAATTCCGATGAGTTCTTCAACTTTTATTTGTTTTAAATCTTTTGATTCTTGAATGGCAGTCACTTTTGCTTCAAAACTTCATGGAAGGACTTTGAGGATTTTTCGAACTATCTCCAATTCTATGTATGATTTTCCAAGAGCTTTTGATTTGTATACGATATTGGAAAGTCGTCCATACATCGCTTTGATATTTTCTTCCTTCGCCATTGTGAAGTTCTCGTATTCGCTGCTTAGCATGGCAAGGCGAGATTCTTTGACTTGTGATGTTCCTTCATGAGTCACTTCGAGTGTGTGCCATATTTCCTATGCAGTTAGACAATGTGAGACACGATTAAATTCAAATTGATCCAATGAAAAAATAATCGAATTCATTGCTTTGGCATTAGTACTCTGTAACTTATTTTCTAGATCTATCCATTGATCCTTTGGTTTACTTATTTCCTGATTATTTACAATTATAGTTGGTGCTCTATACCCTGTCTCAACAATATCCCAAGCGTCAATGGTTTTCAGAAAAATTTCCATCCTATTTTTTCAGTAAGCATATTCACAATTGAACATTGGTGGTCTAACTATGGAGGACCCTCCGCAAAAGCATTATTAAAAGAAGCCATTTTAAAAATTCAAATTTTTAGAAAAAATTGGTTTTTGAAAAAAATCGAATTTTTTTAAAAACAAAAGTTGACTTCTATTCCTAGCTCTGATACCACTTGTAGGATCAATTTCACCCTAGAGGGGGGTGAATAGGGTGATGCTATTAATTATTTCAACACAAATATAACAAAATAATAGCAACACGGATAATAGTAGAATAATAAATACAGAAATAGAACGAAACAGAATTTACCCAGCTTCAACAAAACCCTGCTTACGTGCTGCCCCCAAGGTTTCTACTAGAAATTAAGCAGTCAGAAGCTTACACACGTAAACTCACGACACCCGTTATCGACTAGCATTAACTCTATGCTCAAAACCCTGCCACAACTCAGCCACTGTGTTGCGAATTCTCAAACTACACCACTAGTTTGTCCCTTAGTCACACGACTAGAATTTACAACGGTTTAAAAAGGAAAATACAATTTAAACACAATTCAAAAACAAAACCCTAATTATAAGCCCAATACAAAGGTAAAGGCCGGCCCACAACTTTTTTCTTAAGTGAAATATTTTTCCCTTTATTTTTATCGTCCCTCCGTTCCTTTCTTTTATGAAAATGGTGGCCATTCCTTGTTCATTCTTCTTCGATCTGTAGTTAGGGCTTTGAAATGTCGATTTAAATTGATCGATTGAATTGGGATTTCGCTCTTTTGCCCTATCAATCGATCGTCTCTTCACTTGGCTCACGGCTCCTTCGATGATCGAGTTCGATCTTGCTCCGGTATGTAATTTGTTGTTTTGCTTTACAGTTTTTGCTTACTTGAAATCGATGATTAAAACTGCCGATGATGAATGGGATTTATAAAAGTCGAATTCCTATATTTGCGTTCGTCTGATAGTTGTTTGATTTTGTCAATATTATGCTCGACCATTCGATCTTCGTTTGGATGATCGAGATGATTACTGACTTGTTCCAATTCGTATATATTTTGCTTGGTTGACGCGGTTTCGAAACTTGGCCATCACGGCGTTGATTTGCTTTGACGATGTTGATTTTGTTCTTTAGGTCGTTCATTTTCTTGGCTATCACGGTTTTGAATTCTTTTTGCATTTGACTTTGGCATTTTGATTTTTGACCCATGGCTTCTTCTGATGCTTGTAGATTGACTTCGGTCATTTTTGAACCTTCCTGACTTTGCTCTGTTAACATCGGCTTTGACCTTGTTTGACAGTGTTTATTTCCTTTGTGCTCGACTTTGGCCATTTTCATTTATCCCTATAGCATATTCGACTTGTAGCATTGCTTTGAACTGTGCTTTGTTCGAACATGTATACGGCTGCTTTCATTTGTATGTGTGTATATTGTTGTTGTTGAGCCACCGAGTCAGTTTGCATTCGTTTCACTTGAGTTCTAAATATTATGGCTTTGAGTTCCTGGTATTTGACATTGTTTATGTTTTTGGTTTGTGGTCATCCATCATTGCCTAGATTGTGCTTTTGTGCCATAGTTTGTATTCTCTGGTTCGAATACTTTGGTTTTGATTTGGCCTAACATTGTCACTTGTAGTTGTAGTGTTGCAGTCTTTAACTTGTACTCTATACAGTTGCATTATTGGTCTTGTATCACTTGCTGTTCATTAGTCTTCAACCCAGTTCATGTATAAAGTCTGGTTGATGTAGCATTGACACGGTTGACATGCGCATTAAGTTAGCTCTGAATCGATATCATATATATGAGTGCACTTGCTCATCTCTGTTGTATTGTTTCTGGTCTTTGTTTCATGTATGTACTGCCTGTATGTAGTTTGCACTGTGCATTCGAACTTGAATCCGTAACCTTCATCATGTATACACAGGCATATGTATGTGTATGTATATATGCTTGTGTTGGTTTGTTGAGTTCTGGTAGCACTCGAGTCTTGTTCAAGTTGCAGTAATACTGCTTGCATTCTGGTCTGTTGGCACTGGTTCGTGTATATGTGTAGTTTCACTTTGTTTGCAGTTGAACTACTCTGGTTTCATGAAAACTGGTTGTAGTTGAGTTTGAGCCAGCTACCATGTGTATACATACATCTATGTATGTATATATGTGTTTAATTTCCTCGTAATCTTCATTGCACTGTGATTCCTCTAGCCTGTTTTCATTTTGCATGTACCCTGGCCTTCTTCTATTGCAAATGTTCATGTACAGTTGTTTTGATCATTTTATTGTACTTATATTTTTGAAATGCACTTGTGTTGAGTCCAGCTTCGGGTTTGACCTTGTGCTTGTTTCGTGACATTATTTTTATTGCACTTGAGTTGAACCCGGCTTTTGATTTGGGTTTGACCTTGTGCTCACCTATCCCTATAGATTTATCAAGTGTATATCGGTGTGCACGTCCTTGTGGCATATCCAGTGATACACTACGTATGTCACAAGCTGTTCGTGTATGATGAATTCAAAATTAAATGATGACGAACAACCTAAATAACTAAGGCAAATATTATTTTCAAAATCACATTTTATTTTATACTGCAAAAATATTTTATTTTCAATTTTAGTGCATCAATGTATATTTTTACAGATTGCTCAGATGCTGGATTCACATTGGAATGAATTTGAAGATAAATACGAGTGTGATTGATATGTAGTGAGGTGCAAATGTAAATGTGAATTATGATGCAATCAAATTTGTATTGTAATTGAAATTGTATATATATAGTGAGAGCTTGAAATTTTTACTATTCAAAAATTGAAATAAATATTTGGTTAAATAAAATATCCCTTTGAGTTCAAATTCCGTGTTATTTATTTTATTCATCAAATATTTATTAATCTAGGAAAATAAAATTGTATATTAACAAATACATTTAAATGAATATATATATATATATATATATATATATATATGTTTATTATCATCAAACAAAAATCGTATACTCGCATATTCAACATTTTTGCTTGACAAATAGGTATGTTTTCGCATTATGATATTGCAACGATATTTTAATTGATTTTCCCATGGTTTGGGATGTTTATTATTAAAACTTGATATGTATATATATATAAATTATTGATGTTGTTATTTTTTCGGACCTATCCGTGCAAAGGAGGCTCTGCCGAAATTTTTCATAAATTTAGGACTTAGAAATTTTTTGTGAAAAGGTGGTTATTTTCGAAGTTATATTAAAACTTAATGATGTAAATTTAAAGTGTTTACAAATTAAATAATTTGAATAAAATTAGATCAAATTTCATAATTCCTTCTTATTCCATTTCGAGCACGAAAAGTTTTGAGTATGGGAGATTGTAGCGATCCATATTTTTGATAAATTAAAAGAATTAAATTAAATAAGATTTTGAAATTTAATATTGTGAGAAACTATAATTTACGGTTTATTAATGAGAAAAATAGTTAGAATAGGATTTAATAATGTTGTCTGAATGTTATTAACAACCACTTTTAATGTAATTTCAATCAATTAAAATAATTGTGAAGTTAGTTTAGTTATAATTATGAATAAGGAATAAATTAAATGTTGGATTCAATGTTAAAATTATCTATTATTAATTGAAGTAGGTTTAATATAGACTATGTTATCAATTTTGGTGAGCAATGTATACCCCTTGGTTGTAAACAATAAGTTAACAAATATGAATTATCAATGTAAAAAAATTGTTATAATTATTACACTATTATTAATTTGTTCGAAACTAATTTGTTAATTAATGGAATTAATGCAATTGAAATATTGCAATCAATACGGTAAAAGACGTTAACTTTGAATGATGAGAATAGTAAGATGGAAACTTATGTTAAATCAATTCATCAGGTAATAATGATTTAATATAAGAATTTAAATCTTAATAAAAGATTTTGTTTGAAATTTAAATTATAATGAATTGAATATCACATTTGAAATTTAACGCTGAAATTAATGTAATATTTAAATCTTGGATTTAATATGGAAAATTGTATTTTTAAAAGATTAAAAATTCCTTGTTAATTAAGAATGATGAAAATTGTTAACTTTTAATCCAGAATTTAAAGTTGATTAAATTGATTTTAAATTAATAATTTATTTGATTAACGTATAAAATTGGAATTTTGAGCACTGTCTCGGATTTTGACGAAACCAGCTTCATCGGATCCGTAATTATGTATTGTTTAAAAATTTCAAGTTTGGTAGCGATCAGACTTATCGTTTGATCGTGCGAGCTCGAAACGCATAGAAATCAATAAAAGAATTTAAATGAATCTAATTTGATTTTAGAAGCTAACTTCTTATATGACGGAAGTACGGTTTGAAAATAGTTTCATTGAGTTTAAAAACACCGAAAACATATATTTCGATATATTTGATGACCAACTTCCATTTTGGGAACGAAACGAGCTTTTTGGGTCCTTGTTATCGCTTCGACCCAATTCGATCTACTTCATTCATCTCTATTCTATCTCAACCTAAAAATTAGGCTGTTATAATCCATAATAGTTTTTCATTTTTATAACACGTATCTGTTCAATTATCCATTCCTTCTCAAATGGCTATCATCTCAAACTCAAATTCCTAATTACAAATCAATTGAAAAATTTAAGCTCATCAAAACTATCGAATTATATATCATCCCAAAGCTCTCAACAAGCGTAACATACATCTATAAATTGTTTTCACAATAGAATAATAGTTTGGCTAGAAAGCAGTAAAGAAGCATCGGCCGTCCATATTAGGGTTTGCTTTTCAACGGTCGATTAACGACCAATCGAGGATCGAAGTGCACTTGAGCATAGAGGACATGGAGATGAGTGCATCTATGTTATTCGTTCATGCTAGTTGTACTCAAATTCGCCAGGAATGAAGAGAGAAGAGAGGTGGTGGTGGGTACACGTGGCAAGGCTGGAGGTAGGGGCGGCTAGGACGTGCGGTCGCCCAGATGCGGAGAACTCGGTGGCAGGTTCCGATCCAGGTGGTGGCACACTTAGGCACATGCGGTAGTGGTCAGACTTGGCGGTTGAGTTGCATGAGGGTTTGTGTATGCGATTTGTTTGGTGGAGAAGGTACATAGTTACGAAATTTCCCCTACTTTATCTTAAATTTAACTTTTGAATTTCAAATGTTCTAACTCGTATAACTTTTGCATACGAACTTGGATTTGGATGCGATTTCTTCCGTTGGGATCATATCAAAATTTGGACAATAAGGAATTATTTGTTTGAATTTGGAGACTGTAGGAATTATGGGCTTTATTTGGATTTTAAATGGGCTATAAATCAAAGGTGGATGATTTAACCCACTCACGAAATACTAAACCTTTTTATGTTAGTTGAATTAAATTTATGAATAATAAAAAATTTATTGTTGGTTGTTTAGTAATTTAAATTGTCATTTAAATTTAATTTGAATTAAATTGCCATTTAAATTAATATTGAAATTAAATTGATAGTTAAATACCTAATATTGATAACCAGTTAATTGTTGTGATTTATTGACTGAATTGGATGTTGATTTTGATGGATGTTTATTTGTTGATATTTTGGATGATTGGATGTTATGTTTATTATATATGTTTTATCACTGCATGTTCCCTTAGTTTGTTGTTAGGAAAATCACTATGGGTTGAAATTGTTCATACTCGAATGATCTTATAGATTAGGGAAAATCGTTATGGGTTGGATACATACCTAAGCGATTTCATTGATTTGGAAATTATTGAGTCAGGATACGGGTTAAATTGATTTATACTTGGGAAATTTTACTATTTTGGATTGAAATGTACATACACAATCACTTGGCCATATGGTAGAAAATTATCTATGGACACCGTTGGTCGGATTTAAATTAGTTTCTAAATTGCAATGTATGTTTTGGTTTAATAAATTTGATTTTTAAATATTAATTTAATTTTTTTATTTTAGTTAATATAAGTTTTAAAAATCTAAACTTTAAGGTTTTTATTTAGTTTTAAAATATATAATTTAAACAATGTAATGTAATAAAAACACTTTAAAAGTTTAATTTTATGAAATATTCAATATAGTTTTAAAAGAACTATTTAAAAATTTAATTTGAGATAATAAATATAGAATTTTATAATAATTTAAATAAACAAAAGATTTTTGTAAAAGAATTTATTATTTTGTAAAATGTTTTGTAAGGAATTTATAAAAGTTTTGTAAGAGATTTTATAATGGATTTTGTACAAAAAGTTTTACAAAAGATTTTATAAAGGATTTTATAATGGTTTTATAAAGGATTTTATAAAGTTTTTAAATGATTTTATAAAGGGTTTTATAAAAGAACTTGTATAAACGGATTTGGAAGCGTTTAAAGGAATTAGCGTAGAAGTTTACGAAAAGAGGAAGAGTTCTAAACTGTTTTGGAATTTATAAATAGTCTATAGATGGTTCTAAAGCATATAAATAGTTTATAAATGGTTTAAGAGAAATTTATAAATTATTTCGAAATTGATTGAAAGAAATCTTCCTCGGCATTTATGAATATATTTGTACTTTTGGAATAAGTATATGGATATCTTGAGATAAAGGTATAAACTATTTTTTGGATTTACTATTAAAAATGTTTTATAAAATGACCACGGTGTGAAGTAAGCGTTTGTTTGTTAAAGAAACCGGGGTCGGATATTGTCATACTCTCTGCCAATTCCGAAACCACTTTAACAAATGTGCGAAGGGTGGAGAATCCAGAACGAGGTAGGATGGTTTGGCGAATGCTAATGGTATGAGGTAAGAACGCAGTCCTGACCTTCGGGTCAGGGTAGTATGACTAAAATAGGAGCTATACGGGGCCAAGTGAGGTCTCTCCTCCTTTCAGACATGCTTCTTCGATATTATATATGTCACTTTGTGATTGATTGTGGCCATCCTCGATTTGATTATGGGAGTGTGTATCGAGGTGGGCAGTAATACCTGCTATGCGTTACCACCAGTCCGAGAGTGAAAAATAGTAGAATCCTACCCTAGGCATTGCCTCGCGTGCCTTGTCATATGCCTTATCAAGCCTACTATGATTTTGGTTTGTGTCATATTTATGGAGTGCTCCTTGATAGCCAACCAGTTTACAGTGGAGTTTACAGCACTGTACAGACTACGATGCCTATAAAAATGTGTTAATGGGGATATGCGTAACGCCTTAACGCTATTTGAATATTTTACTTTACTAATCGACATTACATATATAGCGTATTCTACTACATATAGATAGTTTAACGGACCCTTTAGAGATGAAAAATCCCGTAACATCTCTTAAGATATTGCACGCATGTTATACACCAGATAGGAGATGTAAAATCTCCTAAACATCACTGAAGACATTACACTCATATTTACTTGTTGTCGATTTAACTTACATAAGATATTTTAGTTCTGGCTCAAGTGTTTTGTCTTTTCATTATGCTCGGGTCGGCCTAAGCTTTTCAGTGTTAAAGACCCTATTTCTGGAGGACGAAGACGGAGTTTGGTAGATTATATCATTAGTAATTTTCCGCTACATCATTTTTGGTATGTCTTTATTTGTACTCTGATTGTTGCCAAAATTGTGTAATCAAATGTATATTATAAAACAGCTTCATGAACTGTTTATTGAAGTATTATATTTTGTCATTCCGTTGTGAGATTTTGTGTTCGTTTTTCCTTCATTTCTCTTATTTTTTTATTTACCCCATTTACAATCCTCCTTTTTGAATGGTTTGTGTTAGACATGTGTGGTTTATTGTCGATTTAAACTGTCCAAAAATGTGGATCGTCGTAGTTAATTTTAATATATGGAATTGTTTAAATAATTGAATCGTGAATGAAAACGATTTCAAAAGTTGATTACAATTCTATTTGAATAAAAAGGAAGATAGCAAACTTTTAAATCGGAATTAAAAGTGATTAAACCGAATTTCAAAATTTCTTACTTTAATTAACATGTAACAATTGCTTTCTGGGTCTGTAACGACCCGTTAAATTTATGATATTTAATAAAATGAATTAATATAATTTCTAATTTGGTTAAGAATAAATGTAGAAATTTGGTATAGTGGTTGCAATTTAGTGTAACTATAAAATTTTATGATAATAGATGTGGATAATGTGAATTTTCACAACTTGATTTAAAGTAATTTTGAAGAAACAAATAAATGTTGAATTTGTGAATGTTAGTATAAATATTAACTTAAATGGTGTTCATTAATACAAAGATGTAATTAGTGTAGATAGTAATAATTATGCTTGTAGTGAAAGGAAAAGAAAACTAATAGAAACATAAAATTTATTTTATGTAAACAAAAGTATAGTTTTGAACAAACTTATGAAAATTGATAGAAACAGTGTTTGTAATCAGTTTGGTTATTTTATATTTGAAAGATAGAGATGTGTAAATACGTTAATGAATATAAAATGGGAAGGAATGGTAGAATGAAAAGAATATATATAATAATAAGCATTTGATTCAATTAAGGGAATTAAATTATAATAAATGGTCATTTAATAAATTCAACGTTTGTGAGAAATCATAATAGTTGTGTAAAATGTGTACAAACTTGGATTTGGAAGTTTATTGGATTTATAACGGTTTTGTTATTAAGTGTATGAGTTTAAAAGTTATTCCCTTTTGTAAAGTAATAGAAGAATGCATAAGATATAAACAGGGCTTAATAGAATTGACACTTAATGAATTGAATAAATTACCCATTTATGTAGATATGTATAGTGGACTATAAATGGCCTAAGAAAATATAAAATGGAATAATCATTGAGATTTGTACTATGAAAATAAATAGTAACATTTATTTGCAAGGAATAAAAGACTATTTAGGTGACTAGAATTTGGAGTAATGACTATTGTATGTTACCTACCCTTGTTTCTTGTTAATATTTTGGGAATCAAATTCAATTTATCCGCCAATTTACCGCAGTTAAAGTGAAATGAATTGGTGTTTGAGAAATGTTAAATACAAATAAGATGTAAACCAAAGAAAATCCCATTTGTAATAAATTATGTAGAATAAAGTAAAGAAACTAGGAAATGAAAATGTGAAAATGTGGATGCAGTGAGATCTTAAGTGATAATAACCTTGTTAGGCAAGTGATAACGGAATTTTGGTATATACTGGTGTGTCAAGTAATAAACACATAGATGCAAGAAAAGGAAAGTTGGTAGCAATCTATATATGTTATTTATCTTACTTAGTATATTAAATAAGGTTTGGAATTCAAATTTTAATTAAAGGAGTTGGTAGCACGTTAGTAGGAAATAATTGTAAGGGTGGGATAACAACTACTATAAACTACCTAATTTAAATGAGTCAATGAACTTATTTGAAATAACGTTCATCTAAATATGAGTAATTAAAATGGCGGGGTCAACAATAAACGTTACTTTAGAATTAATTTATATTTTAACGGAAGTGTGAAAGTAAAGCAATAGAAGCGTAAACTTATCAAGGTAGAATTTAGTAGTGTAATGAAAAATGTTAAGAATGTTATAGTATAATGATTGATTGGAAATCAAAATTTACTTGTTTGAATGTAACTTTAGGGAAATTGGATTTAATTAAAATAAAAAGGAAGAAAAAAAAATTGGATGAAATTTAATGTTGGAATATTATGTAAATATAAACTTAGATAAAATTTAAGGATATCTACGTAATAGAGTGTAAAACCAATGTTAATTTCATCTATTTAATACTAATAGGTTAATAATAGAATGAAGAGTAAATTTAATGTTAAGTTAATATGAATTAAGGTAATATTGGGGAATAATGTGAATTTTCTTCATAATATGATAAGTTGTAGAATACAACGTAAACTTAAGTATAACCTTTGGATTGAAAACATTGTTAAGGGTTACCTGTTAAATTTGGATGGAATTGGCAATAAATGTTACACTTATGGGTAAGGAAATAAAAATGTCCAGAATTTGAGTATATTAAGAAATGGGGATTGAAATTGAAATCTTGCAACGAATCTAATAATACGTTACATAAGTGTTAAATTAAGGTAACATTTGGAAAATATGATAATGATTTTCAAATTGAACAAGTTGTGGAATTAATAAGGATGGAAGAAAAAAAAAATCAAGATTTATTTTATTTATTGGAATGAAAAATTTATAATTTGATTTATTGCGAATAATTGAAATTTAATTTGGTAATTGGCGAAATGATTAATGATTGAATTAACATAGAACTTGTTGTTAGTTATTAAAATTGTTTAAGAAATCAAAGGAGAGAAATTTTATAAAATTTTAAATTTTGTAATTGGATTGGCTAAAGTGGGAAAGTGGAATTAATCAACGTCGTTACTTTTTATCTCCTTCCCTATTAGATCCTTATGTGATTGCATCCACATTTATTGTTGATTATTCCTATATATTGTCACCAATTAATCGTACTTGATGTATGTTTAGCAATTTTGTCACACAGTTAAAGTATGAATATATATATATGATGTATTCAAATTTTTCTGTATCTAGCACTTAATTAATTTAGAATCAAACTAACGAAACGTGTCATTTATTTTTGTCCCTCCATATTCATTTTCTTTCTAATTAATAAATACCACTTTTTAATACCTGCTACTTTAAAAAAAAAAAGGACTGTTCATATTTGCTATATTTCAATACCAAGTGTTCATATTCACTTTATTTCTAATTAATAGCAGCCTCTCCTTTCAAATCTATTTGTCCCTAAACCTAACTCTAACCTTATAAATACGAAATGATGCAAATGAAACCCTAGCCTCCATTCAAATCTCCTTCTCCTTCTTTTCTTCTTCAAATCTCCTTATTATATCTCATTCTAATTTTTTCCTTCCTCTTCAAATATTCTTCTTCAAGTTTTCTTCTATTTCATACTTCTTCTTTCTTTTCAAATCTAGATCTTCTCTTCCATTTTCAGTTCTTATTTTAATCCTTTTCTTTTTCAAATCTTCTTTTTCAAATATTTTTTTTTCTTTTCCAAACCTTTTAAAAATACATACATTCATATAATAAGGAGGAAAATTAAAGTAAATCAAAATAAAAGAAAAATTATGGAACAAAGCTTGAAATCAAGAAGAAGCATACGCATTTTTCACGTGGGAAGAGCGGATGTGGCACGGTATTTCATTTTCGTTTAATTTATTTTTGTTTGAATTTAATTTAATTTTGATTTTTCAAATGCGTTAATACATTTAACTTCCACATACGAACTCCGTTTCATGCGCTATTTTTTTTTTAGGATCGTAATTAAATTCCAGATTTTTTTTGACGCTGGTTTGGACAGATTTGGAGACCGTCGAATTTTTGGGTTTAAATTGGATCTAAATCCAATTTAAATTCAAAAAAGGTGAGTGTTTTAACCCACTCACAACTTCTAAAAGTTTTTATATTTGTTAAATTAATTTTAGAAATGAATAGAAATTTATTTATGAGTATTTGGCATGTTTATTTCATTCATATCTGTTGAATTGCATTTATTAAATTTAACTGTTAATTTAATTTATTTATTGCGTATTTATTTACAGTTATAATTTATTTGTTTGCATATAAACTGCTAGTTAACAGTTATATAAATTATTACTGAATATAAAATGTTAGATTAATAGTTGTTAAATTTAATTTGAATATAATTGACAGTTATTACCTGCTATATAATCTCATATATATATATATATTGATTTTGATTGATATTGATGGATGATTGTGATTTGGACAATGGATGATGTTGATGAATGGATGTTTATTTGATATCATTAAATTGCAAGTTATCATGCATTTTTCATTTCATTCGGGATTGTGGTTTGAAATGATATACAACCGCAAAATTTTATTTTTAAATTGCGGATTGAAATGATAAATATCCGTATCACTTGACCATAGGATAGAAAATTATATACAGGCACCGTGGTCTATATATAAATTATTTTAAAAGTGATTTCTATGGTTTGGATGGGATACGGTTTATAAAATTTAATTTTGATATTTTATAAAATATTTTTCTTCGAGATATACACATATGAAGTTAAAATTTTAAATTTAAGCTGTGTATAAACCTGATGAATAAAATGATAAAAATTTGAGAAAATGGAATTTGGTGATTTATCTTATATGTTTAAATTTGGAAATTTTAAGGTATGATATTTATAAATGGATTTTCCAAGATTTACTTAAATAGAATATTTTAATATAATTTAAATTTAAGAAAATAGTTAATTTCTAGAAATTGGAGTTTTATTTATAGATTTTATGTAAATATTCAAAACTAAATAATAGAACATTTAATTTGTTGAAAGAATAAATTCCAACTTTAGTTTTGAAATATTAATACTCCAAATGGATATATATATATATATATATATATATAAATAGAAATTGAAGTGGTTTTGGAACTTGAAAGTGATATTTAAATTTGGTAGACTTTAAATAAAGAAGTATATTTGTAAAGCCCTGGAAATAATTTCTTTACAAAGTAACCTTAGAAGTAAACCGTTTATTTTATATACTGTTGAATATCCAAACCATTCAAGTTTTAGAAGTATGGTTTTAAAAGTATGAATTCCGAAATATTATGTTTTGAAAATATAATTCAAATGTTTGGTTTCCAGATATTTATATTTTAAACCGGTATGATTTTGGAAAAAGAGTTATATTTGAGATAAAATGATATCATATTATTTTGGGTTTTTAAATTGATATCGAATTCATAGTTTTGAAATGGAAAATTTATTCTGGTTTTTAAAGTATAAACTACTTTTAAATGACCGCGGTGTTATAATAACGATGGGTTGGCAAAGAGACCGGGATCAGATATGGACATACTCTCTGTCGATACCGAAAACCACTTTGACTAACCGTGTACGCGGTGGAGATTCCAGAATGAAGTAGGTTGGTGGCGACGTTTCCTGTAAGGTAAATACGTGGACCCAACTCCCGTGAGTTGGCATAAGGTGGCTAAAACAGGATCGATTGACGGGTTAATGAGGTCATTCCTCTGATCGGACACTCCTCTTCGATATTATACTTTGACTTTGGATTGATTCAGTGGCCACTTCTATTTTGATTTTGGGGAGTTTGTTCGAGGTGGGCGGTAGCTGCGGCTACGCGTTACCATCGACCCGGAAGCGTAATTGGTATATCTACCCTGGCATTGCCTAGTTGTGCCGTGTCACCTACCCTATCGCGCCTTGTACGAGTTTGGATTTCTCCCGTAGCCCGTGTGGTATCCTCTGGTGGCTTCCCGATCAGGAGGGACTATGATATTGGATGGACTACTGGGACTATTACGTGTTAAGGTGGAAAATGTAAAGCTTTAATGCTATTTAAAAGTATGTTTATTTTACTATAGACACTATTATAATAGCGCAATATACTACATAGTAAATAGTTTAACGGATCCTTAGGAGATGTAAATCCCGAACATCTTTTGAGTTATTGCACTCATATTTATTTCTGTTAATTTAACTCACATAAGATCTTTTAGTTCTGACTCGAGTGTTTTTGTCTTTTCAAACTCGCTCGGGTCAGTCCGAGCGTTTCAGGATCGAAGACTTTAGCTTTGGAGGACGAAGACGAAGAATTTGTATTATTATTATTCATAGTATTGCACTACACTCACACTGTTCCGCTGCATTGTTATTGGTATGTGTAACTCTGATATGTATTATATAAATGTTTGTAAATAGTTTTTATAAACTGTATATTTTCTTATTATATTTTATCCTTCCGCTGTGAGATTCTATTTGTTTTTTTTCTTCTCTGTTTTTTTTTCTTATTTACCCCATAACAAATCCGCCCTTCCGTATGGTTTGAATCGGCATGTGTGTCGGTTTAAATCGTGCGAAAAGGCGGGATGTTACAGTTGGTATCAGAGCTTTGGTTTAGCGATAAACCTTGGCTTTGTGGGGTTTGACTCTTTGTTAATAGGGTAGTAATATCCTATGGGAGTCGCTGAGTGTATATATATGAGAGAGCGTATTTGTTAGTATTAATAAAAAGATTTTATATTGTGTTAATCTGTTCCGCTTTGTATTTATAAATTCTGGTTGATGCATGGGACGCTATGTCATCAATAGGGATTTCTAAACACTTAATAGGACAGACCGACATAATATTTGTTTTAATATAGGTAAATGAAAGAATTTTGCCTATTATATTTTCTATATATAAAAATATTTTTATAAAGATATATATATATTTGGTTGCTATAGATTGGGTGTTAGGAAATAAAATATTTATAATAACTGAAGCTAAGTTGAAATTATGATAAATCAAATTGGAGATTTTAGAACTTAAGTCCGGGATTTTTTCCAAATCTGCTTTCAAAGAATTTGTGAAATTTATTGATTTGGTTTATAAGTAATTTCTTATATAAATATTTCGTATAATTTGGAAGAATTGTTTTAAAGAAGATTTTGGGAAAAAAAAAAATTAAATTCTGTACTTTCCTCTCTGTCACTGGAAAATAAATTCGGTGATGACGGCCGCATCATCGACTTTCATTTCGAGTTTCGAAGGGGAAAGGCCACTGTAGTAAATTCTACTGCAGATTTATTATGAAATTTTCTAAAAAAAAAAAATTCTTTTATTGTTCTAACTATAATTAGAGATTTTGAGTTGTAAGAACTTATTTATCTATTATTTTGAAATAAATTGAAATCTGACCCGGAATCCAATTCTAAAATTCTCCATTAATTAATCAATTGTTAAATTGTAGTGAAATAAAAGTTAAGTAATAAATGAATTGAAACCTCTAATTGAAATAAGAGAATAATTGCAAAGCTATAAAGAGGAATTTGCATACATATGAGACAAAGAGTAATATGGATAAACATTAAATTTAATTAAAAGAATGGAGATTAAACTTGTATAAGTTCAATTGCAATTTCCTTAACATAAATAACTTACCCAAATATAAAAGTTGAAGTGTTAAATGAGAAACTGGAATTGAATATTTTACAAGTAGGAATTTAGGAAAAATGAAGTATTCAATAAATTACTGTTATAATAAGAATTTAATGGTATAAACTTAGGTTATAATTGAAATTTTACTGAAAAAGGGTTAAGAATTATTAATAGATGATATGAACCTAAGTATATAAAATGAAATTCAAAATAAGAATTGATTGTATGATTATTGACTTAAGTATGTTTTAATCTTCCCTATTCTAATATAATGGAAAGTAGGAAAAATTAAATGACTGCAATTCATAGTTAATGGATAAATAAAAACTTCCACTTATAAGAATGAATGTTAGCAGATTAAGAATTTAAGGGAAATCTTACAAGTGAAGAGTAAGGAAATGAAGATATTCAAAATATTTGTTGTTATTAATGAGAATTTATTTTATAAACTTAGGTAATAAAAGGAAACTTAAGTAATAAAAGGAAATACAAATATAATGAATTTTGGGATAATTGGAAAATAAAACTTGTAAGAACAAAGAAATCCCTCATAAATGAAGGGAAGAAAATCAAACCACTGAAGTATGAAATAAATGTATAATAAGCTATTTTGGTGTTGATTTGAATTGTTTGGTTGATGTATGGTTGTTGGGTAAGGAATTTTGAAGTTGTTGGATGGAGAAATAATCTATCTTTGTTCCATCTAAGACTGTTGAGTAAAGGATGCACTTGATAGTTATTTTACATTTCGTACAATTTCGGAATTTGATCCTAACAACTAATTGTTTGTTTGATTGAATGATTTTGTTTGCGGTGTGTGCTGTTAGTTAAAATGTATGGTTGTTGCATTTGATTGGATATGAATGATTGAATCCACTAGAATAGTTCATTTTAAAATAAATATTTAACCTTTTAGGCTTATAAGAAAATACAGGTTATGGAAGCAACTGCTACTGCTTTTGGTTCCGTAATAATAAGCGTATTGCCCGACAAATAGGTACGTTTCCGGATTACGTATAAAGCGCTATTTTATATATTTTCCCGTGTTGGGATATTTTATTTGGATAATATGTGTAATATATTTGTATATTTGGATATTATATTTTCTCCAGAGTCCCTCCGTACAAAAGAGACTTTGCCAAAATTTTCAGGAAATTTTGGACTTAGAATTTTGTGAAAGTATTTTCCCAACTTTAATAATTCAAGTATTAAAGGATATAATGATTATAAAACAAGTATATTTCATTAAAGGAAATTAATCCAGTAAAATATT
The DNA here is from genome assembly GCA_030765085.1 of Allium cepa. Lineage (NCBI taxonomy): Eukaryota > Viridiplantae > Streptophyta > Magnoliopsida > Asparagales > Amaryllidaceae > Allium > Allium cepa. The sequence goes on along the minus strand of CM060931.1, from coordinate 326,104,979 downwards.
GTTTATAAGTTAATATTTGAAATAAGATGCACTGTAAATCTTCCTCCTCCCTTCTTTTTCCTTTTCGGGGACGAAAAGTTTTGAGTGGGGGAGATTGTAACGACCCGTTAAATTTATGATATTTAATAAAATGAATTAATATAATTTCTAATTTGGTTAAGAATAAATGTAGAAATTTGGTATAGTGGTTGCAATTTAGTGTAACTATAAAATTTTATGATAATAGATGTGGATAATGTAAATTTTCACAACTTGATTTAAAGTAATTTTGAAGAAACAAATAAATGTTTAATTTGTGAATGTTAGTATAAATATTAACTTAAATGGTGTTCATTAATACAAAGATGTAATTAGTGTAGATAGTAATAATTTGTGCCTGTAGTGAAAGGAAAAGAAAACTAATAGAAACATAAAATTTATTTTATGTAAACAAAAGTATAGTTTTGAACAAACTTATGAAAATTGATAGAAACAGTGTTTGTAATCAGTTTGGTTATTTTATATTTGAAAGATAGAGATGTGTAAATACGTTAATGAATATAAAATGGGAAGGAATGGTAGAATGAAAAGAATATATATAATAATAAGCATTTGATTCAATTAAGGGAATTAAATTATAATAAATGGTCATTTAATAAATTCAAAGTTTGTGAGAAATCATAATAGTTGTGTAAAATGTGTACAAACTTGGATTTGGAAGTTTATTGGATTTATAACGTTTTTGTTATTAAGTGTATGAGTTTAAAAGTTATTCCCTTTTGTAAAGTAATAGAAGAATGCATAAGATATAAACAGGGCTTAATAGAATTGACACTTAATGAATTGAATAAATTACCCATTTATGTAGATATGTATAGTGGACTATAAATGGCCTAAGCAAATATAAAATGGAATAATCATTGAGATTTGTACTATGAAAATAAATAGTAACATTTATTTGCAAGGAATAAAAGACTATTTAGGTGACTAGAATTTGGAGTAATGACTACTGTGTAACGACCCAGAATTTTGAATAATTTAAATTAGAAATATTTAATTAATTTTAAATATTTGAATGATGATTTGATTTGAATTTCGAATTATCAGAATGAATAGGCGATTAAATTATAGAATTTAATCTATTGAAAGTTGAATAAAAAAAATTTGAATCTTCAATTTTAAGCCAATTAAAAATATTTCAAAGGCTTGTAAAATTCATATTGATAATATTGAAGATTTTAGAAGCTTCAGAATTGAATTTGAAAGTGAATTGTTCAGTTTTGAAATTTAATCGTTTGAATCGATATTTAAAAATAGCCGTCCGAGGCACAGTCTCGGAATTTGACGAAACCAGTTCCATTGGGTCCGTAATATTGAATTATTGCCGGATTTCAAATTTCGTATTTTTCTGAGTTAATATGTGAGCACACGAGATGTAAACGCGCTGAAATAAAAAATCGAATTCAAATTAAAATTTGAATTTAAATTTGTCAAAATCAAAACACTGTTCTCCCCCAATGAATGGCCAGAAATGATCTTCCTTTTCCCCTCAATCTCTCTCAATCTACAAAGAATTAGCCTTAGGTTTCAACTAGAGAATTGAAGAGGGCGATGAGAGCTAGAGATTCAACGGTTATGATCGAATATGGAGTCGTGTAGAGGAAGCTACAGGGCCGCGTCCTCCATGGCCTGCGCACGCGTTTCTAGGTGGAAGGGGGGCCGAGCTTGCTCTCCTTGGGGCCGAACATGGTGGAGGAGATGAGCTTCGAAGTGGAGCTTCCTGATCGTCGTCAAGTCGAGTGTAGGAGGAGCAATTTGAAACCCTAGCTTGATGGTTGTGGGTTCTTATGAACGGCTTTGGACCTGTAGGGTGAACGTGAGGGAGAAGAAGGGTAGGGACGGCTGTGATTTGCTTGGAGATGGATCCTAAGGCCAATAATTGATGAAGGTTGAAAACTATATAGTTATATTGAATTGTTTATATAAAATTGTGTACAAACTTGTAAAATCAATAACTTTTTCATACGAGGTCGAAAAAATGCAAACTCAGCTGCGTTGGAATCGTATGAACGAGCACTACGCGATGGAGTTGGTTTGGAGTCGTTTGGAGTTAGTGAGAATTTTGGGTAAAATTAAACGTCCGTTTAATTTTATTCGAAATAAATCGCTAAAACGGAATTTAAAATCAAGGTGAGAACTTCTCACTCAATCGAATCAGTTTCGATTTTATTTTAAATAGTTATATTTAAAATATTTGAATGCATGTTTGAATGTTGATTGATATCTATTCATTGTTAAAATAGACATTATACGCCGTTAGTAAGCGGATGTTATTTAATAAAAACATATACCGCGAATATTTCATAAACAGTGAAATTGGTATTATAAATAATATCAATATATATATATTGGCATATGTATATATTGCAGTTGATTGATTTCCCGTATTTTTAGCGGATGAGACCCTATTACGCCGTTATTAAGCGGATAATATTTAATAAAAACATATACCGCGATAATTTCGTACTGGAGCGAAATTGGTATTGTGCTAATGTTTTTGGATGCAGGAAAACAGGTTGGAGGGATCCAACTGGATTCCTCAACAGTTTTTATTTGATTTTCAGATATTTTGATATTTGATGGATTATCATATCGATATATGATATCGTTGTTTGTCGTGATTGACTATTTGGTGTGTAGCATCATTGGACCCAGATTTTGGGATTTTAAAATAATTTTAAAGTGATTTTTGAAAATATACTATGTTTTTGGAATTGATCCATTTCAAATAAATAAACGTTATAATTTTTAAAGTTATAAAAATTATGATTTTGAGAAATATAGTTTAAAAGTTGATTTTTGAGAAAATATGGATTAATGATTTTATAAAATAGTTTAATCGAGATTTTTGAATTTATTATAAAGAGTTTAAATATAGGATTTATAAAATTTGATTATTTTATAAATCAAGAGAATGATGAAATTATAAAGGAATTTAAAGACGTTTTAAATGAATAATATAAATTGATTTATATTAAGAGATTTATAAATGGATATTTATAAATTGAGATATAGACATTATAAAACGAGTTTTTATAAGTGTTTGAATGAAGTGAAAATGAATTTCATTAAAGAATGAAATTTATAGAATTATAAACGGTGAAGTATAAATGGAATTTTATAAACAGTAGGTTTATAAAATTTGTAAAGTTATTGAAGGAATAGATTTGGTTAAATAAATGGATCTCATAAGTTATAAGATTTATAATTATGAAATTCTAAGGAACGATTTTGTAAAATAATCGTTTTATAAGTAATTAACTTATAATATGAACTTGTAGTTTATAATTGAGTTATAAACTGGAATAGGTTAATAAAGAAATTCATAAAAAGGAAGTTTTTATAAATAAATAGAAATGGAATTTATAAACGTTGTTTTATAAATTCACAAACGACTTATTTTGATAAGTTAATTGTTATAACCTATTAATGGAGTTATATTCACATTTTTGAATAGTGAATAATCCTTTGAATTAAAATGAATAAAAAGGATGAAATTTGTTAACGTAGTATATTCACGTTTTTGAATAGTGAATAATATGTTAAAGAAATTGTTTTAGATGTGATGTTTTAAATAGAATTGAACGATCTAACGATGTTTTAAAATGTGTTGAGATTCAAAATCATAGATTTCAACATTCATTGTTGAAATAGACGTTTTCGAGAAATAAAAGGAAATGGTGGACTATAACACTGTTGTTATAGTAAATAATTTCCGAAAGGAAATGTTTTGAATAGCATTGGGATTTATATATCTATTTAAATTTTAAATCCCTATACTAGTGATTTTGGGTTGTCGTAACGATGTTTTACGCAACATTCGTTTTGGCCCAAATAAATATGTTAAAGAGAATGATTTCCTTAAAGAATGAAATATATACTTAATTTCGATTTAAGTATATAGAATATTTTCTAAGTGTTGAAAATAAATAAAATTTGTGAATTACTTATGAATAAATAAGTATGGAAATGTTTTCCAATATAAAGCGAATATTTTGAGAATTTATCTTTTTGAAGATAAATTGAAAGGGAATATTGAAATGAATAATTGGAATCGAATATTCATAGATATTTTGGAATTATAAATTCACTAAGGAATTTATAAAGGAAGTGGAATTTGTTTAAAAATAAGTATTGATTTATTTTTGAAGTGTGAAATAATATATCTTGTAAAGATATTTTGAAAAATAAATAATTTGGAAAATTATTTGGAATCTGGTGATGTGTGCATATCAATTGATAGTTCAATAGCCGACTATCAATATTTCCCTTTGAATGGGTAATTGATGTGATTTGTTTGAATTTGAATGCCACACTTATTTTTGAATAAGCGCTCACTATTCGGGTTAACCGGGAAAGGACCATGGGGTCGTATAACCCATTCCGAATATGTGATACGTCGTTATGAATTGCATTTGAAGATCGGTGTTGAAGACCGGTATTTGCGAGAGCGATAGGATGACCTATCGACTGTCTCTGCACTGGGTAGCTCCTGGTATAGAGATTCCTTAAGTGATGGGAAATTCGATCGGGATTGTGAATACCCGGATTGCAAGGGCTTCGTAAGAAGTGCCTTCGGTTTTGTTCGAGCCCGGAACAGACTTGTATGGATTGTATGTCTGACGTTACAAATTGAGATATAAAGCCGATTTCTTTCAAATATATTTCTGTTGGTGGCGGAGAATTTATTCTTTTAGCTTAACACCCTTCTCTGAGACGTACGAGCTCAGAGGTTATATAGTTGAATGTTATCAGCGATATATTCCCAATTTGGTAATGTGACATGCTGAGTGATGCTGAAATGATCATTGTGTTGATTATTTGTGATATGATCGTTTATTTGATCGTCTATCTTTGTGATCATCTCTATGATCATTTGTTGACCCAAGGCATGGCTTTTGTATAAAGTATGTTTTTGTGGACGTGACTTCGTCGAGCCTCACATCCCGGAATGGTCAAAACAGGAAAGATGCGGCAAGGTTATGAGGGGTAGCTCCCTTTGGTTCTGGAAAGGGTGGTATCATGGTATGGAGCCCAGATACTTACTCATGTTGATACACTATATTTATTACTGTGTGGTGTTGTTGGTGACGGGCGCTCGGTTAAAAGGTCCAATGGGACCGGGGGATGCCATATTCGTGTAGTAGTTACCTAGTGATAAAGGTAACCCGGCCTTGTGTTGGCAGAGAGCGGTTAAGTTCTCGGGGACGTCCAGCCAGAGGCGTTTCCATGTGGCAATGGGAAGTTCCTTGGCCTGACCATTTGTTGGAAATCCAAAGAAACAATACGAAACTTGTACGGTTTTAGTTGTATAACCTGCTATGGAATGTGGCGGTAACCTGCTATTGAACATAGTTAGCTATAGTAGGCATACGATAATGGTCGTATGTTGGCTAAGATTTATATTCTACTTTCGAAATGAATTTTTCTACACTATACACTAATAATAATATCAAATGTTATTTTAAATGCGTATCAAGCATCTTTGACTATCATAAGGAGAAATCTCCTCCGATTCTGCGTTTGCATGTGCGTGTGTGCGGGAGGCCTTATGGTAGTCTCATTTTTAAAAGCATTGCGAATTGAATTTAAAAATCTTCCTCTATTTTGATTTTAAAGATAAATAAACTGTTTTGAGTTCTCACACCAGTCACATGACTGACTTGGAGTTTATTGTTTTCCTTCCTAAACTCTGGGTGCCCACCAATTTTCACACGGGTAGTTAAGAGTTAGGTTTATCAGGATATTCTGGAGTTGCTGGAGGCAAGCTGGATGGCATGGCGTATTACTAGTATATAGTATTTCTTTTCCGCTGCACTGTTTGATGTTGTATACTCTGATGATATGATTAAATGTAATGTAATGTAATAACTGATATAGTTCTTTGTTTAAAGATTATTCATTTATTATTATATGTTGTTCCGCTGCGAATTGTGAGATTCTGATGTGATTCTGTTGTTTTCTGTTCCGTTCTATTCTCTTTTTCTTCTATTTTAAAAATTTTCTATTATCTTTCCTCTCTCTCTTCTATCTTTTCCCTCTTCTATTTTCTCTCTTCTTTCTTCTTCCTTTTTCTTAAATTCTTTTTAAAACCCATAACATTCCGGTTTTTGGCCTTCGATTTCTCGACAGTCGATAAAGTGAGTATCGATGTTGAATTTTCGAAAGTCGAAAATTTTCGGGGCGTTACATTTGGTATCAGAGCTTATGGTTAAGCGACAACCATGGTTCTGTTGGGTATTACTCGTTAGAGATAGAGTCAGCAGTACTCTAGAATGAGTTTGAGTGTAATAATAGATATGAGCGTGTATTTGTTAGTGAATATAAAATTGTTTTTGAATCGGGTAAATAAAGTAATTTTGCCCAAAACTATTTTTGTATAGAAAAGAAATGGTTTTCTATGAATTATTATAGTATATGGTTGCATGATTGTTAGAAGTGATAATATAGAATTATTATCACTAGAATATGGAATGTGAGTAAAATTGAATTGAGTAATTAAGTAAATACGAAATGAATTGAAAATTGAAATGAATTAGTGGATAAAACTAATTTAAAGTAGTAATATGAATTAGCAAATGAAAGAAAATCGTTAGAATTCAATATTTAGAATTGAGAATTAAATTCGAATGGAGTTTCAAATTTTGAATTGAATTCAAATGAAATTGAATTGAAAAGTAAAATTGAATGAAATGAATATGTAACTTCAATAGTGAAGTTAAAATATATAAGAAACATATATCGAAATTTTGCAATAGAATTGGCAAATTGGTTTGAATATTGTATTTGGATTTGTATGCTACTACTACTAGCAGGTTATACAGGTGTATAAAGGAATTTGGATTTTGATTTCAAAGATAAAATTGAATGGCTCGACAAAAAGGTACGTATTTGAATTTCAGTATGAAATTTGATGACTTTCTTCTCTAGCCGCTTGGCTTTTCTCTTTTCTTTTTGATTCTGAGGGGCCGTGGTGCCATTTTGTAGTCGTACCGAGCTAGCCGTGCAAAGGAGACGCTGGCGAAATTTTTCGAAAATTTAGGGTGTTAGAAAAAAATTTGAGAAATTTGAAAGTTTGAAATTTGAATTTGAATTTAAATTTAAATTGTTAGGAAAACAATGTTGTTTGAAACCTATAATTGAAGTTAGAAAGCTAGTTGAAATGATAGTGAATCTCTAGTAAAAAGATTTAGGTTGGTAAGTTGATAAAACTATTTGAATTGTGAAAAATGATAGACGGGATAAGGGCATTCTTCTTAACTTGTAATTTCGGGACGAAATTCTTTTAAGGAGGGAAGATTGTAACGACCCAGAATTTTGAATAATTTAATTTAGAAATATTTAATTAATTTTAAATATTTGAATGATGATTTGATTTGAATTTCAAATTATCAGAATGAATAGGCGATTAAATTATAGAATTTAATCTATTGAAAGTTGAATAAAAAAAATTTGAATCTTCAATATTAAGCCAATTAAAAATATTTCAAAGGCTTGTAAAATTCATATTGATAATATTGAAGATTTTAGAAGCTTCAGAATTGAATTTGAAAGTGAATTGTTCAGTTTTGAAATTTAATCGTTTGAATCGATATTTAAAAATAGCCGTCCGAGGCACAGTCTCAGAATTTGACGAAACCAGTTCCAATGGGTCCGTAATATTGAATTATTGCCGGATTTCAAATTTCGTATTTTTCTGAGTTAATATGTGAGCACACGAGATGTAAACGCGCTGAAATAAAAAATCGAATTCAAATTAAAATTTGAATTTAAATTTGTCAAAATCAAAACACTGTTCTCCCCCAATGAATGGCCAGAAATGATCTTCCTTTTCCCCTCAATCTCTCTCAATCTACAAATAATTAGCCTTAGGTTTCAACTAGAGAATTGAAGAGGGCGATGAGAGCTAGAGATTCAACGGTTATAATCGAATATGGAGTCGTGTGGAGGAAGCTACAGGGCCGCGTCCTCCATGGCCTGCGCACGCGTTTCTAGGTGGAAGGGGGTGCCGAGCTTGCTCTCCTTGGGGCCGAACATGGTGGAGGAGATGAGCTTCGAAGTGGAGCTTCCTGATCGTCGTCAAGTCGAGTGTAGGAGGAGCAATTTGAAACCCTAGCTTGATGGTTGTGGGTTCTTATGAACGGCTTTGGACCTGTAGGGTGAACGTGAGGGAGAAGAAGGGTAGGGACGGCTGTGATTTGCTTGGAGATGGATCCTAAGGCCAATAATTGATGAAGGTTGAAAACTATATAGTTATATTGAATTGTTTATATAAAATTGTGTACAAACTTGTAAAATCAATAACTTTTTCATACGAGGTCGAAAAAATGCAAACTCAGTTGCGTTGGAATCGTATGAACGAGCACTAGGCGATGGAGTTGGTTTGGAGTCGTTTGGAGTTAGTGAGAATTTTAGGTAAAATTAAACGTCCGTTTAATTTTATTCGAAATAAATCGCTAAAACGGAATTTAAAATCAAGGTGAGAACTTCTCACTCAATCGAATCAGTTTCGATTTTATTTTAAATAGTTATATTTAAAATATTTGAATGCATGTTTGAATGTTGATTGATATCTATTCATTGTTAAAATAGACATTATACGCCGTTAGTAAGCGGATGTTATTTAATAAAAACATATACCGCGAATATTTCATAAACAGTGAAATTGGTATTATAAATAATATCAATATATATATTGGCATATGTATATATTGCAGTTGATTGATTTCCCGTATTTTTAGCGGATGAGACCCTATTACGCCGTTATTAAGCGGATAATATTTAATAAAAACATATACCGCGATAATTTCGTACTGGAGCGAAATTGGTATTGTGCTAATGTTTTTGGATGCAGGAAAACAGGTTGGAGGGATCCAACTAGATTCCTCAACAGTTTTTATTTGATTTTCAGATATTTTTATATTTGATGGATTATCATATCGATATATGATATCGTTGTTTGTCGTGATTGACTATTTGGTGTGTAGCATCATTGGACCCAGATTTTGGGATTTTAAAATAATTTTAAAGTGATTTTTGAAAATATACTATGTTTTTGGAATTGATCCATTTCAAATAAGTAAACGTTATAATTTTTAAAGTTATAAAAATTATGATTTTGAGAAATATAGTTTAAAAGTTGATTTTTGAGAAAATATGGATTAATGATTTTATAAAATAGTTTAATCGAGATTTTTGAATTTATTATAAAGAGTTTAAATATAGGATTTATAAAATTTGATTATTTTATAAATCAAGAGAATGATGAAATTATAAAGGAATTTAAAGACGTTTTAAAAGAATAATATAAATTGATTTATATTAAGAGATTTATAAATGGATATTTATAAATTGAGATATAGACATTATAAAACGAGTTTTTATAAGTGTTTGAATGAAGTGAAAATGAATTTCATTAAAGAATGAAATTTATAGAATTATAAACGGTGAAGTATAAATGGAATTTTATAAACAGTAGGTTTATAAAATTTGTAAAGTTATTGAAGGAATAGATTTGGTTAAATAAATGGATCTCATAAGTTATAAGATTTATAATTATGAAATTCTAAGGAACGATTTTGTAAAATAATCGTTTTATAAGTAATTAACTTATAATATGAACTTGTAGTTTATAATTGAGTTATAAACTGGAATAGGTTAATAAAGAAATTCATAAAAAGGAATTTTTTATAAATAAATAGAAATGGAATTTATAAACGTTGTTTTATAAATTCACAAACGACTTATTTTGATAAGTTAATTGTTATAACCTATTAATGGAGTTATATTCACATTTTTGAATAGTGAATAATCCTTTGAATTAAAATGAATAAAAAGGATGAAATTTGTTAACGTAGTATATTCACGTTTTTGAATAGTGAATAATATGTTAAAGAAATTGTTTTAGATGTGATGTTTTAAATAGAATTGAACGATCTAACGATGTTTTAAAATGTGTTGAGATTCAAAATCATAGATTTCAACATTCATTGTTGAAATAGACGTTTTCGAGAAATAAAAGGAAATGGTGGACTATAACACTGTTGTTATAGTAAATAATTTCCGAAAGGAAATGTTTTGAATAGCATTGGGATTTATATATCTATTTAAATTTTAAATCCCTATACTAGTGATTTTGGGTTGTCGTAACGATGTTTTACGCAACATTCGTTTTGGCCCAAATAAATATGTTAAAGAGAATGATTTCCTTAAAGAATGAAATATATACTTAATTTCGATTTAAGTATATAGAATATTTTCTAAGTGTTGAAAATAAATAAAATTTGTGAATTACTTATGAATAAATAAGTATGGAAATGTTTTCCAATATAAAGCGAATATTTTGAGAATTTATCTTTTTGAAGATAAATTGAAAGGGAATATTGAAATGAATAATTGGAATCGAATATTCATAGATATTTTGGAATTATAAATTCACTAAGGAATTTATAAAGGAAGTGGAATTTGTTTAAAAATAAGTATTGATTTATTTTTGAAGTGTGAAATAATATATCTTGTAAAGATATTTTGAAAAATAAATAATTTGGAAAATTATTTGGAATCTGGTGATGTGTGCATATCAATTGATAGTTCAATAGCCGACTATCAATATTTCCCTTTGAATGGGTAATTGATGTGATTTGTTTGAATTTGAATGCCACACTTATTTTTGAATAAGCGCTCACTATTCGGGTTAACCGGGAAAGGACCATGGGGTCGTATAACCCATTCCGAATATGTGATACGTCGTTATGAATTGCATTTGAAGATCGGTGTTGAAGACCGGTATTTGCGAGAGCGATAGGATGACCTATCGATTGTCTCTGCACTGGGTAGCTCCTGGTATAGAGATTCCTTAAGTGATGGGAAATTCGATCGGGATTGTGAATACCCGGATTGCAAGGGCTTCGTAAGAAGTGCCTTCGGTTTTGTTCGAGCCCGGAACAGACTTGTATGGATTGTATGTCTGACGTTACAAATTGAGATATAAAGCCGATTTCTTTCAAATATATTTCTGTTGGTGGCGGAGAATTTATTCTTTTAGCTTAACACCCTTCTCTGAGACGTACGAGCTCAGAGGTTATATAGTTGAATGTTATCAGCGATATATTCCCAATTTGGTAATGTGACATGCTGAGTGATGCTGAAATGATCATTGTATTGATTATTTGTGATATGATCGTTTATTTGATCGTCTATCTTTGTGATCATCTCTATGATCATTTGTTGACCCAAGGCATGGCTTTTGTATAAAGTATGTTTTTGTGGACGTGACTTCGTCGAGCCTCACATCCCGGAATGGTCAAAACAGGAAAGATGCGGCAAGGTTATGAGGGGTAGCTCCCTTTGGTTCTGGAAAGGGTGGTATCATGGTATGGAGCCCAGATACTTACTCATGTTGATACACTATATTTATTACTGTGTGGTGTTGTTGGTGACGGGCGCTCGGTTAAAAGGTCCAATGGGACCGGGGGATGCCATATTCGTGTAGTAGTTACCTAGTGATAAAGGTAACCCGGCCTTGTGTTGGCAGAGAGCGGTTAAGTTCTCGGGGACGTCCAGCCAGAGGCGTTTCCATGTGGCAATGGGAAGTTCCTTGGCCTGACCATTTGTTGGAAATCCAAAGAAACAATACGAAACTTGTACGGTTTTAGTTGTATAACCTGCTATGGAATGTGGCGGTAACCTGCTATTGAACATAGTTAGCTATAGTAGGCATACGATAATGGTCGTATGTTGGCTAAGATTTATATTCTACTTTCGAAATGAATTTTTCTACACTATACACTAATAATAATATCAAATGTTATTTTAAATGCGTATCAAGCATCTTTGACTATCATAAGGAGAAATCTCCTCCGATTCTGCGTTTGCATGTGCGTGTGTGCGGGAGGCCTTATGGTAGTCTCATTTTTAAAAGCATTGCGAATTGAATTTAAAAATCTTCCTCTATTTTGATTTTAAAGATAAATAAACTGTTTTGAGTTCTCACACCAGTCACATGACTGACTTGGAGTTTATTGTTTTCCTTCCTAAACTCTGGGTGCCCACCAATTTTCACACGGGTAGTTAAGAGTTAGGTTTATCAGGATATTCTGGATATTCTGGAGTTGCTGGAGGCAAGCTGGATGGCATTGCGTATTACTAGTATATAGTATTTCTTTTCCGCTGCACTGTTTGATGTTGTATACTCTGATGATATGATTAAATGTAATGTAATGTAATAACTGATATAGTTCTTTGTTTAAAGATTTTTCATTTATTATTATATGTTGTTCCGCTGCGAATTGTGAGATTCTGATGTGATTCTGTTGTTTTCTGTTACGTTCTATTCTCTTTTTCTTCTATTTTAAAAATTTTCTATTATCTTTCCTCTCTCTCTTCTATCTTTTCCCTCTTCTATTTTCTCTCTTCTTTCTTCTTCCTTTTTCTTAAATTCTTTTTAAAACCCATAACATTCCGGTTTTTGGCCTTCGATTTCTCGACAGTCGATAAAGTGAGTATCGATGTTGAATTTTCGAAAGTCGAAAATTTTCGGGGCGTTACATTTGGTATCAGAGCTTATGGTTAAGCGACAACCATGGTTCTGTTGGGTATTACTCGTTAGAGATAGAGTCAGCAGTACTCTAGAATGAGTTTGAGTGTAATAATAGATATGAGCGTGTATTTGTTAGTGAATATAAAATTGTTTTTGAATCGGGTAAATAAAGTAATTTTGCCCAAAACTATTTTTGTATAGAAAAGAAATGGTTTTCTATGAATTATTATAGTATATGGTTGCATGATTGTTAGAAGTGATAATATAGAATTATTATCACTAGAATATGGAATGTGAGTAAAATTGAATTGAGTAATTAAGTAAATACGAAATGAATTGAAAATTGAAATGAATTAGTGGATAAAACTAATTTAAAGTAGTAATATGAATTAGCAAATGAAAGAAAATCGTTAGAATTCAATATTTAGAATTGAGAATTAAATTCGAATGGAGTTTCAAATTTTGAATTGAATTCAAATGAAATTGAATTGAAAAGTAAAATTGAATGAAATGAATATGTAACTTCAATAGTGAAGTTAAAATATATAAGAAACATATATCGAAATTTTGCAATAGAATTGGCAAATTGGTTTGAATATTGTATTTGGATTTGTATGCTACTACTACTAGCAGGTTATACAGGTGTATAAAGGAATTTGGATTTTGATTTCAAAGATAAAATTGAATGGCTCGACAAAAAGGTACGTATTTGAATTTCAGTATGAAATTTGATGACTTTCTTCTCTAGCCGCTTGGCTTTTCTCTTTTCTTTTTGATTCTGAGGGGCCGTGGTGCCATTTTGTAGTCGTACCGAGCTAGCCGTGCAAAGGAGACGCTGGCGAAATTTTTCGAAAATTTAGGGTGTTAGAAAAAAATTTGAGAAATTTGAAAGTTTGAAATTTGAATTTGAATTTAAATTTAAATTGTTAGGAAAACAATGTTGTTTGAAACCTATAATTGAAGTTAGAAAGCTAGTTGAAATGATAGTGAATCTCTAGTAAAAAGATTTAGGTTGGTAAGTTGATAAAACTATTTGAATTGTGAAAAATGATAGACGGGATAAGGGCATTCTTCTTAACTTGTAATTTCGGGACGAAATTCTTTTAAGGAGGGAAGATTGTAACGACCCAGAATTTTGAATAATTTAATTTAGAAATATTTAATTAATTTTAAATATTTGAATGATGATTTGATTTGAATTTCAAATTATCAGAATGAATAGGCGATTAAATTATAGAATTTAATCTATTGAAAGTTGAATAAAAAAAATTTGAATCTTCAATATTAAGCCAATTAAAAATATTTCAAAGGCTTGTAAAATTCATATTGATAATATTGAAGATTTTAGAAGCTTCAGAATTGAATTTGAAAGTGAATTGTTCAGTTTTGAAATTTAATCGTTTGAATCGATATTTAAAAATAGCCGTCCGAGGCACAGTCTCGGAATTTGACGAAACCAGTTCCATTGGGTCCGTAATATTGAATTATTGCCGGATTTCAAATTTCGTATTTTTCTGAGTTAATATGTGAGCACACGAGATGTAAACGCGCTGAAATAAAAAATCGAATTCAAATTAAAATTTGAATTTAAATTTGTCAAAATCAAAACACTGTTCTCCCCCAATGAATGGCCAGAAATGATCTTCCTTTTCCCCTCAATCTCTCTCAATCTACAAATAATTAGCCTTAGGTTTCAACTAGAGAATTGAAGAGGGCGATGAGAGCTAGAGATTCAACGGTTATAATCGAATATGGAGTCGTGTGGAGGAAGCTACAGGGCCGCGTCCTCCATGGCCTGCGCACGCGTTTCTAGGTGGAAGGGGGTGCCGAGCTTGCTCTCCTTGGGGCCGAACATGGTGGAGGAGATGAGCTTCGAAGTGGAGCTTCCTGATCGTCGTCAAGTCGAGTGTAGGAGGAGCAATTTGAAACCCTAGCTTGATGGTTGTGGGTTCTTATGAACGGCTTTGGACCTGTAGGGTGAACGTGAGGGAGAAGAAGGGTAGGGACGGCTGTGATTTGCTTGGAGATGGATCCTAAGGCCAATAATTGATGAAGGTTGAAAACTATATAGTTATATTGAATTGTTTATATAAAATTGTGTACAAACTTGTAAAATCAATAACTTTTTCATACGAGGTCGAAAAAATGCAAACTCAGTTGCGTTGGAATCGTATGAACGAGCACTAGGCGATGGAGTTGGTTTGGAGTCGTTTGGAGTTAGTGAGAATTTTAGGTAAAATTAAACGTCCGTTTAATTTTATTCGAAATAAATCGCTAAAACGGAATTTAAAATCAAGGTGAGAACTTCTCACTCAATCGAATCAGTTTCGATTTTATTTTAAATAGTTATATTTAAAATATTTGAATGCATGTTTGAATGTTGATTGATATCTATTCATTGTTAAAATAGACATTATACGCCGTTAGTAAGCGGATGTTATTTAATAAAAACATATACCGCGAATATTTCATAAACAGTGAAATTGGTATTATAAATAATATCAATATATATATTGGCATATGTATATATTGCAGTTGATTGATTTCCCGTATTTTTAGCGGATGAGACCCTATTACGCCGTTATTAAGCGGATAATATTTAATAAAAACATATACCGCGATAATTTCGTACTGGAGCGAAATTGGTATTGTGCTAATGTTTTTGGATGCAGGAAAACAGGTTGGAGGGATCCAACTAGATTCCTCAACAGTTTTTATTTGATTTTCAGATATTTTTATATTTGATGGATTATCATATCGATATATGATATCGTTGTTTGTCGTGATTGACTATTTGGTGTGTAGCATCATTGGACCCAGATTTTGGGATTTTAAAATAATTTTAAAGTGATTTTTGAAAATATACTATGTTTTTGGAATTGATCCATTTCAAATAAGTAAACGTTATAATTTTTAAAGTTATAAAAATTATGATTTTGAGAAATATAGTTTAAAAGTTGATTTTTGAGAAAATATGGATTAATGATTTTATAAAATAGTTTAATCGAGATTTTTGAATTTATTATAAAGAGTTTAAATATAGGATTTATAAAATTTGATTATTTTATAAATCAAGAGAATGATGAAATTATAAAGGAATTTAAAGACGTTTTAAAAGAATAATATAAATTGATTTATATTAAGAGATTTATAAATGGATATTTATAAATTGAGATATAGACATTATAAAACGAGTTTTTATAAGTGTTTGAATGAAGTGAAAATGAATTTCATTAAAGAATGAAATTTATAGAATTATAAACGGTGAAGTATAAATGGAATTTTATAAACAGTAGGTTTATAAAATTTGTAAAGTTATTGAAGGAATAGATTTGGTTAAATAAATGGATCTCATAAGTTATAAGATTTATAATTATGAAATTCTAAGGAACGATTTTGTAAAATAATCGTTTTATAAGTAATTAACTTATAATATGAACTTGTAGTTTATAATTGAGTTATAAACTGGAATAGGTTAATAAAGAAATTCATAAAAAGGAATTTTTTATAAATAAATAGAAATGGAATTTATAAACGTTGTTTTATAAATTCACAAACGACTTATTTTGATAAGTTAATTGTTATAACCTATTAATGGAGTTATATTCACATTTTTGAATAGTGAATAATCCTTTGAATTAAAATGAATAAAAAGGATGAAATTTGTTAACGTAGTATATTCACGTTTTTGAATAGTGAATAATATGTTAAAGAAATTGTTTTAGATGTGATGTTTTAAATAGAATTGAACGATCTAACGATGTTTTAAAATGTGTTGAGATTCAAAATCATAGATTTCAACATTCATTGTTGAAATAGACGTTTTCGAGAAATAAAAGGAAATGGTGGACTATAACACTGTTGTTATAGTAAATAATTTCCGAAAGGAAATGTTTTGAATAGCATTGGGATTTATATATCTATTTAAATTTTAAATCCCTATACTAGTGATTTTGGGTTGTCGTAACGATGTTTTACGCAACATTCGTTTTGGCCCAAATAAATATGTTAAAGAGAATGATTTCCTTAAAGAATGAAATATATACTTAATTTCGATTTAAGTATATAGAATATTTTCTAAGTGTTGAAAATAAATAAAATTTGTGAATTACTTATGAATAAATAAGTATGGAAATGTTTTCCAATATAAAGCGAATATTTTGAGAATTTATCTTTTTGAAGATAAATTGAAAGGGAATATTGAAATGAATAATTGGAATCGAATATTCATAGATATTTTGGAATTATAAATTCACTAAGGAATTTATAAAGGAAGTGGAATTTGTTTAAAAATAAGTATTGATTTATTTTTGAAGTGTGAAATAATATATCTTGTAAAGATATTTTAAAAAATAAATAATTTGGAAAATTATTTGGAATCTGGTGATGTGTGCATATCAATTGATAGTTCAATAGCCGACTATCAATATTTCCCTTTGAATGGGTAATTGATGTGATTTGTTTGAATTTGAATGCCACACTTATTTTTGAATAAGCGCTCACTATTCGGGTTAACCGGGAAAGGACCATGGGGTCGTATAACCCATTCCGAATATGTGATACGTCGTTATGAATTGCATTTGAAGATCGGTGTTGAAGACCGGTATTTGCGAGAGCGATAGGATGACCTATCGATTGTCTCTGCACTGGGTAGCTCCTGGTATAGAGATTCCTTAAGTGATGGGAAATTCGATCGGGATTGTGAATACCCGGATTGCAAGGGCTTCGTAAGAAGTGCCTTCGGTTTTGTTCGAGCCCGGAACAGACTTGTATGGATTGTATGTCTGACGTTACAAATTGAGATATAAAGCCGATTTCTTTCAAATATATTTCTGTTGGTGGCGGAGAATTTATTCTTTTAGCTTAACATCCTTCTCTGAGACGTACGAGCTCAGAGGTTATATAGTTGAATGTTATCAGCGATATATTCCCAATTTGGTAATGTGACATGCTGAGTGATGCTGAAATGATCATTGTGTTGATTATTTGTGATATGATCGTTTATTTGATCGTCTATCTTTGTGATCATCTCTATGATCATTTGTTGACCCAAGGCATGGCTTTTGTATAAAGTATGTTTTTGTGGACGTGACTTCGTCGAGCCTCACATCCCGGAATGGTCAAAACAGGAAAGATGCGGCAAGGTTATGAGGGGTAGCTCCCTTTAGTTCTGGAAAGGGTGGTATCATGGTATGGAGGCCAGATACTTACTCATGTTGATACACTATATTTATTACTGTGTGGTGTTGTTGGTGACGGGCGCTCGGTTAAAAGGTCCAATGGGACCGGGGGATGCCATATTCGTGTAGTAGTTACCTAGTGATAAAGGTAACCCGGCCTTGTGTTGGCAGAGAGCGGTTAAGTTCTCGGGGACGTCCAGCCAGAGGCGTTTCCATGTGGCAATGGGAAGTTCCTTGGCCTGACCATTTGTTGGAAATCCAAAGAAACAATACGAAACTTGTACGGTTTTAGTTGTATAACCTGCTATGGAATGTGGCGGTAACCTGCTATTGAACATAGTTAGCTATAGTAGGCATACGATAATGGTCGTATGTTGGCTAAGATTTATATTCTACTTTCGAAATGAATTTTTCTACACTATACACTAATAATAATATCAAATGTTATTTTAAATACGTATCAAGCATCTTTGACTATCATAAGGAGAAATCTCCTCCGTTTCTGCGTTTGCATGTGCGTGTGTGCGGGAGGCCTTATGGTAGTCTCATTTTTAAAAGCATTGCGAATTGAATTTAAAAATCTTCCTCTATTTTGATTTTAAAGATAAATAAACTGTTTTGAGTTCTCACACCAGTCACATGACTGACTTGGAGTTTATTGTTTTCCTTCCTAAACTCTGGGTGCCCACCAATTTTCACACGGGTAGTTAAGAGTTAGGTTTATCAGGATATTCTGGATATTCTGGAGTTGCTGGAGGCAAGTTGGATGGCATGGCGTATTACTAGTATATAGTATTTCTTTTCCGCTGCACTGTTTGATGTTGTATACTCTGATGATATGATTAAATGTAATGTAATGTAATAACTGATATAGTTCTTTGTTTAAAGATTATTCATTTATTATTATATGTTGTTCCGCTGCGAATTGTGAGATTCTGATGTGATTCTGTTGTTTTCTGTTCCCTTCTATTCTCTTTTTCTTCTATTTTAAAAATTTTCTATTATCTTTCCTCTCTCTCTTCTATCTTTTCCCTCTTCTATTTTCTCTCTTCTTTCTTCTTCCTTTTTCTTAAATTCTTTTTAAAACCCATAACATTCCGGTTTTTGGCCTTCGATTTCTCGACAGTCGATAAAGTGAGTATCGATGTTGAATTTTCGAAAGTCGAAAATTTTCGGGGCGTTACATATTGTATGTTACCTACCCTTGTTTCTTGTTAATATTTTGGGAATCAAATTCAATTTATCCGCCAATTTACCGCAGTTAAAGTGAAATGAATTGGTGTTTGAGAAATGTTAAATACAAATAAGATGTAAACCAAAGAAAATCCCATTTGTAATAAATTATGTAGAATAAAGTAAAGAAACTAGGAAATGAAAATGTGAAAATGTGGATGCAGTGAGATCTTAAGTGATAATAACCTTGTTAGGCAAGTGATAACGGAATTTTGGTATATACTGGTGTGTCAAGTAATAAACACATAGATGCAAGAAAAGGAAAGTTGGTAGCAATCTATATATGTTATTTATCTTACTTAGTATATTAAATAAGGTTTGGAATTCAAATTTTAATTAAAGGAGTTGGTAGCACGTTAGTAGGAAATAATTGTAAGGGTGGGATAACAACTACTATAAACTACCTAATTTAAATGAGTCAATGAACTTATTTGAAATAACGTTCATCTAAATATGAGTAATTAAAATGGCGGGGTCAACAATAAACGTTACTTTAGAATTAATTTATATTTTAACGGAAGTGTGAAAGTAAAGCAATAGAAGCGTAAACTTATCAAGGTAGAATTTAGTAGTGTAATGAAAAATGTTAAGAATGTTATAGTATAATGATTGATTGGAAATCAAAATTTACTTGTTTGAATGTAACTTTAGGGAAATTGGATTTAATTAAAATAAAAAGGAAGAAAAAAAAATTGGATGAAATTTAATGTTGGAATATTATGTAAATATAAACTTAGATAAAATTTAAGGATATCTACGTAATAGAGTGTAAAACCAATGTTAATTTCATCTATTTAATACTAATAGGTTAATAATAGAATGAAGAGTAAATTTAATGTTAAGTTAATATGAATTAAGGTAATATTGCGGAATAATGTGAATTTTCTTCATAATATGATAAGTTGTAGAATACAACGTAAACTTAAGTATAACCTTTGGATTGAAAACATTGTTAAGGGTTACCTGTTAAATTTGGATGGAATTGGCAATAAATGTTACACTTATGGGTAAGGAAATAAAAATGTCCAGAATTTGAGTATATTAAGAAATGGGGATTGAAATTGAAATCTTGCAACGAATCTAATAATACGTTACATAAGTGTTAAATTAAGGTAACATTTGGAAAATATGATAATGATTTTCAAATTGAACAAGTTGTGGAATTAATAAGGATGGAAGAAAAAAAAATCAAGATTTATTTTATTTATTGGAATGAAAAATTTATAATTTGATTTATTGCGAATAATTGAAATTTAATTTGGTAATTGGCGAAATGATTAATGATTGAATTAACATAGAACTTGTTGTTAGTTATTAAAATTGTTTAAGAAATCAAAGGAGAGAAATTTTATAAAATTTTAAATTTTGTAATTGGATTGGCTAAAGTGGGAAAGTGGAATTAATCAACGTCGTTACTTTTTATCTCCTTCCCTATTAGATCCTTATGTGATTGCATCCACATTTATTGTTGATTATTCCTATATATTGTCACCAATTAATCGTACTTGATGTATGTTTAGCAATTTTGTCACACAGTTAAAGTATGAATATATATATATATGATGTATTCAAATTTTTCTGTATCTAGCACTTAATTAATTTAGAATCAAACTAACGAAACGTGTCATTTATTTTTGTCCCTCCATATTCATTTTCTTTCTAATTAATAAATACCTCTTTTTAATACCTGCTACGTTAAAAAAAAAAAGGACTGTTCATATTTGCTATATTTCAATACCAAGTGTTCATATTCACTTTATTTCTAATTAATAGCAGCCTCTCCTTTCAAATCTATTTGTCCCTAAACCTAACTCTAACCTTATAAATACGAAATGATGCAAATGAAACCCTAGCCTCCATTCAAATCTCCTTCTCCTTCTTTTCTTCTTCAAATCTCCTTATTATATCTCATTCTAATTTTTTCCTTCCTCTTCAAATATTCTTCTTCAAGTTTTCTTCTATTTCATACTTCTTCTTTCTTTTCAAATCTAGATCTTCTCTTCCATTTTCAGTTCTTATTTTAATCCTTTTCTTTTTCAAATCTTCTTTTTCAAATATTTTTTTTTCTTTTCCAAACCTTTTAAAAATACATACATTCATATAATAAGGAGGAAAATTAAAGTAAATCGAAATAAAAGAAAAATTATGGAACAAAGCTTGAAATCAAGAAGAAGCATACGCATTTTTCACGTGGGAAGAGCGGATGTGGCACGGTATTTCATTTTCGTTTAATTTATTTTTGTTTGAATTTAATTTAATTTTGATTTTTCAAATGCGTTAATACATTTAACTTCCACATACGAACTCCGTTTCATGCGCGATTTTTTTTAGGATCGTAATTAAATTCCAGATTTTTTTTGACGCTGGTTTGGACAGATTTGGAGACCGTCGAATTTTTGGGTTTAAATTGGATCTAAATCCAATTTAAATTCAAAAAAGGTGAGTGTTTTAACCCACTCACAACTTCTAAAAGTTTTTATGTTTGTTAAATTAATTTTAGAAATGAATAGAAATTTATTTATGAGTATTTGGCATGTTTATTTCATTCATATCTGTTGAATTGCATTTATTAAATTTAACTGTTAATTTAATTTATTTATTGCGTATTTATTTACAGTTATAATTTATTTGTTTGCATATAAACTGCTAGTTAACAGTTATATAAATTATTACTGAATATAAAATGTTAGATTAATAGTTGTTAAATTTAATTTGAATATAATTGACAGTTATTACCTGCTATATAATCTCATATATATATATATATTGATTTTGATTGATATTGATGGATGATTGTGATTTGGACAATGGATGATGTTGATGAATGGATGTTTATTTGATATCATTAAATTGCAAGTTATCATGCATTTTTCATTTCATTCGGGATTGTGGTTTGAAATGATATACAACCGCAAAATTTTATTTTTAAATTGCGGATTGAAATGATAAATATCCGTATCACTTGACCATAGGATAGAAAATTATATACAGGCACCGTGGTCTATATATAAATTATTTTAAAAGTGATTTCTATGGTTTGGATGGGATACGGTTTATAAAATTTAATTTTGATATTTTATAAAATATTTTTCTTCGAGATATACACATATGAAGTTAAAATTTTAAATTTAAGCTGTGTATAAACCTGTTGAATAAAATGATAAAAATTTGAGAAAATGGAATTTGGTGATTTATCTTATATGTTTAAATTTGGAAATTTTAAGGTATGATATTTATAAATGGATTTTCCAAGATTTACTTAAATAGAATATTTTAGTATAATTTAAATTTAAGAAAATAGTTAATTTCTAGAAATTGGAGTTTTATTTATAGATTTTATGTAAATATTCAAAACTAAATAATAGAACATTTAATTTGTTGAAAGAATAAATTCCAACTTTAGTTTTGAAATATTAATACTCCAAATGGATATATATATATATATATATATATATATATATATATATATGTAAATAGAAATTGAAGTGGTTTTGGAACTTGAAAGTGATATTTAAATTTGGTAGACTTTAAATAAAGAAGTATATTTGTAAAGCCCTGGAAATAATTTCTTTACAAAGTAACCTTAGAAGTAAACCATTTATTTTATATACTGTTGAATATCCAAACCATTCAAGTTTTAGAAGTATGGTTTTAAAAGTATGAATTCCGAAATATTATGTGTTGAAAATATAATTCAAATGTTTGGTTTCCAGATATTTATATTTTAAACCGGTATGATTTTGGAAAAAGAGTTATATTTGAGATAAAATGATATCATATTATTTTGGGTTTTTAAATTGATATCGAATTCATAGTTTTGAAATGGAAAATTTATTCTGGTTTTTAAAGTATAAACTACTTTTAAATGACCGCGGTGTTATAATAACGATGGGTTGGCAAAGAGACCGGGATCGGATATGGACATACTCTCTGTCGATACCGAAAACCACTTTGACTAACCGTGTACGCGGTGGAGATTCCAGAATGAAGTAGGTTGGTGGCGACGTTTCCTGTAAGGTAAATACGTGGACCCAACTCCCATGAGTTGGCATAAGGTGGCTAAAACAGGAGCGATTGACGGGTTAATGAGGTCATTCCTCTGATCGGACACTCCTCTTCGATATTATACTTTGACTTTGGATTGATTCAGTGGCCACTTCTATTTTGATTTTGGGGAGTTTGTTCGAGGTGGGCGGTAGCTGCGGCTACGCGTTACCATCGACCCGGAAGCGTAATTGGTATATCTACCCTGGCATTGCCTAGTTGTGCCGTGTCACCTACCCTATCGCGCCTTGTACGAGTTTGGATTTCTCCCGTAGCCCGTGTGGTATCCTCTGGTGGCTTCCCGATCAGGAGTGACTATGATATTGGATGGACTACTGGGACTATTACGTGTTAAGGTGGAAAATGTAAAGCTTTAATGCTATTTAAAAGTATGTTTATTTTACTATAGACACTATTATAATAGCGCAATATACTACATAGTAAATAGTTTAACGGATCCTTAGGAGATGTAAATCCCGAACATCTTTTGAGTTATTGCACTCATATTTATTTCTGTTAATTTAACTCACATAAGATCTTTTAGTTCTGACTCGAGTGTTTTTGTCTTTTCAAATTCGCTCGGGTCAGTCCGAGCGTTTCAGGATCGAAGACTTTAGCTTTGGAGGACGAAGATGAAGAATTTGTATTATTATTATTCATAGTATTGCACTACACTCACACTGTTCCGCTGCATTGTTATTGGTATGTGTAACTCTGATATGTATTATATAAATGTTTGTAAACAGTTTTTATAAACTGTATATTTTCTTATTATATTTTATCCTTCCGCTGTGAGATTCTATTTGTTTTTTTCTTCTCTGTTTTTTTTTTCTTATTTACCCCATAACAAATCCGCCCTTCCGTATGGTTTGAATCGGCATGTGTGTCGGTTTAAATCGTGCGAAAAGGCGGGATGTTACAGGGTCACTTACTTAGATTTCGATGAATATAGTTTCACCGGATCGTAATAGTGAATTATTATAAGCAGTCAAATTTTGTGGCGATTTGATGTATCTTTTGGTCGTGCGAGTTTGAAACGTATAGAGATTAATTAAAAGAATTTCAATTAATATATTGATATTGAAAAGTTGACTTTTGTATATGATGAAATTGACTTTCGTTATATATTACATTGTGTTTAGAATAGGGGTATAACATATAGAACGATAGGCAGCACGCTTCATTTGGAGATCAAAATTTTAACGGATGAATAATGCCTCGAAAATTTTCTGTATAAGGCCATCATTTCTCGTTATTTGCAAAAACCCTAAACCTAGTTTATAGTCGCCATTTCTGTAACATTCCCATTTTTAAAGTCAAGTTTAATTTGGTAATTAATTTACTTTTGGAATTAAATTGAGAATTTATTGGTGAATTAATATGAAAATTTCCAAAATAAATTAAAATATGTATTTTAATTAGAATTTTGATTTGAAATTAAAAAATAAATATATTAAAAAATAAGTTGGATTTGAAAACTCTATGGCTAAAACTAATAAAAGTTTGTTTTCTAATTTTAATATATATGTGTGTGTGTGTGTGTGTGTGTATTTGGAAGTTATGATTTGAAATTAATTTTTGAAAGGTTAATATAAGTTAAATTCTTATATATATATAAAATCAATGTGATTACTGATTTATGTATAATTGGCTTTAAAATCATTTTCCAAAAGGTTATAAAAGTATAATGTTTAAAAAATAATAATTATAAATTTGAAAATATAATACATATGTAAATAAGATATCTATAAAAATATGGATAATAAATTTATTAACATAAGGGTCTAAAATATAATTTATAAAATTATTTCAAGCAAGGATTTAAACACAAATTAATATCATTTGAGATTTCTACATTCATAAAAACATGCATTTACAAGTGTAATTTATGAATCAACATGTGGCAAAACAATTTTTCTCTTAAATTTTAAAATATGAAAATCATATAAACATGTTTTAAAAGGAAGATGCCTGATTACTTAATCTCAGTTTAAACTTCTCAAATCTGAAGACAAAATTCAAAAACCTGGAAAAGAAAAATTAAACCTGGAAATAAAAAAGCAAAAATAAAGATTTCAAGCTAAAATTCAAAGCTTCAACCTGAGCAATTCAAGAGCAAAGGCATCAACAATCAGGCAATTAAATCAAGTGCAGATCAACATCAATTTTTTTTCCAAATTCAAGTTAAAAAATCATTTCCAGGCAAAAGAATCTGTTCTCTGCTTTTAAACCAAATCAAGTGTGAGATCAGGATCAAATGCAGGATTAAATCAATCGAAGTTTTAGCTTAAAAACATCAGGTTCCAGAGTAAAACCTCAAGCCTACTTCTCTGTTCTTCAATGGCAGGTGAGCAAACCACCCTTATAAATTCTTAAAGCTTGTTATATCTGATTAGCATGTGGTAATCTTTGAACTATGATATGAACTATGAGGTGCATATGGTTTAAAAAATGATTTTTATGTATATAAATGTTGATATCTATGTACATGTCTGGAACACGCAAAGTATGCCTCTGTTCAGACACAACAGGTTCTAAAACTTGATTCAAAAAATTCAAATTATTCACATAAATGATTTTTAGGTTTTAATCTCTAAATAAAAAGTGTTTGTATGTGTGTAACATCCTTCTTAAAAATTATTTCAAGTGAAAATATTTGTTAATAGCATAGAAATTAAATATTATAGTGAAGAATCAATGTATGTTAGAAATTTGATCATCAAGTTTCCATGTTTTGATTATATAATCGAATTCATTTATGAAAATGATGAATTTCAATAATAATATGGCAATTTTTAAGATGATGGATATTGAGAATTTTTGGGTTAAACGAAAATCTTGTTTTGACCAAATTCCGACGATCGGCGTTAAGGGGGTGGTCAGGGTCTTGGCTGGAGATAGCTTGGGAATCGCGGTGCAATAGAAAAATGGTCAAAGGGTTCAATGTTCATCATAGTGTCGACTGGACGGCGTTGTAGGGTTTTAAGCCCTATTGGGTTCGTCGACATATTCGAATCGATTTCTCTGATGTGGGAGTTTCCGGCTTGATCGCAGAAAGGGGGATAGGTGCGTGGTCCTTCGAGGAAGAGTAGGTCAGAGTATCAAAGCTCCGGGTGGCTGGAGTCGGTAGTACGAGGAGGATCTCGGGTGATGATTCGTTCCAGTTTGGGGTTCACAGGCTCGTTTTCATTCTCATCTTCGATTCGAGGTTTTGATGGTTGTAATTGGGTAGGGTGGCCAACTTTAGCGACCTGCTATTTTCATCCATTTGCATCCACATATGCCAGACTTGAATTGCTCAAAATATCAGATTGTTAATATAAATTTGGCAAAACTCAGCATATACAGTAAATAAATTAATCATAGAATCACTGACACAAAGTAATATAATAACAACGCAGCGGAATAGAAAAATAATAGTTCATAAAGCTGCTATACAAACTTCAGAGCTAGAAATAAAATACAACATAATATCTCAAGTGCAGTGAAGTCTCGAATATAACCAGATGACATCTCTGAACAAATCGGCGGGAAAGGCTGAAAGCTGAATTGATAGTTGGATCTCCCATCGAAGCTCCAAACTCCAAAAGTGAGTCTCAAATGCTGAAGCACTCAGTCTGACCCGAGCGTAAAGCAAAACACAAAACACTTGAGTCAGGATTAACATTCTTATATCAATAAATCCAAGTCAAGTGAAATATTAACTGAAATACAATTAACTTAGAGGATGTTTGGGTACCCATCCTCTAAGAATCCATATAACTACCTACAATGTAGAAATATACGCTATCACACCGCGGTCATTTAAATTATTTCATACTTCAAAAGCGAAGTATCATTTTCATTCCAAATATATCTATTTCCTAAAATAGTATATGTATTAAATAATTTATAAAGTAAAATAGTTATGATTTCCCCAAACCTCACAAATCGCTTCAAAATCAACTCGACTTTCTCATTCACATTTAATTCAATCTCAATTTATCAATTTCCATTCGACTTAGTTTCTGACTAAACAAATTCAAATTTATCGATTTCAAATACAACTTTGAACTACAATTAAACCACTTAAATTACAATGTAATTCCAAGGTCAGTATATTTAAATATTCAACATTTCAAATGAAAGTGACTACTGTGGCTAGCTATAACGACCCGCTATTTTGGACCATTCAAATCGACAATAAAACAATACATGTCCGACTTGAATAATTCAAAATACCGAATTGTTAACTAAAATTTGGCAAAACTTAAAATATACAGTAAAGAAATCAATCACAGATTACTACACAGAGTAATACAATGCAGCGGAATAGATAAAGAATAGTAGTTCATGAAGCTACTATATACATTGGAGTTAGAAATAAAATACAACTGAATATCTTAGATGTAGTGAAGTCTCCAGTATGCGCAGATGACTTCTCTGAACAAATCAACAGGATGACTGAAAGGATAGATAGTTGGATCTTCAAGCAAGGCTCCAACTTCGAAGGTGAATCTCAAATGCTGTATCACTCAGTCTGACCCGAGCGTAAAGCAAAAACACAAAACACTCGAGTCAGGATTAACATTCTTATATCAATAAATCCAACTCAAGTGAAATATCAACTGAAATACACATAATCTTAAGGATGTTTGGGATAACCATCCTTCTAAGGATTCGTGGAGCTAATCTACCATGTAGAAATATACATTATAAAACCATGGTCCTTTCAAATTCATTTATATTTCAAACCCAAAATATCATTTTCTATATTAACAGGGAACTTGCAGAGTGATAGTAGATAATAAAATAATAACAGGAATATATCACCAATAATTTAAATAAAATATAAACAACAGGATATGGTGTCATATCCCACAGGTGAACAGTTGCAGATAATAGCATATATAACAATTTAAATAACTACAGCATCATATTTCGATTGTCGTTTCAATTGAAATTAAATTTAATAAAATACAAGAACGTTAATCGTGAGTGATTGCTCACCTTTCGAGGCTAGAGAGGATAGGCGATGAAATTGAGTTACGGATCCAAGTACGAATTTCAAAGCAAAGCTAGGTTGGAACGAATTTGACGGACAAGCTGATAAATAGAAATAGACGGATTTAAATCAGAACTAGATCAATGAAGATAAATGGTATCGGTGAGCTTATGTACATATAACCATATATAACTGTATATAGAGTCATATTCTAAATCCAAAATATATTAAATTAAATATATATACATATACTTATTATTAAAAATAGAAAATACTTACATCCTTGTTATGTCTTTAGCATTTATATTTGAAACAAATTTATAAAAATCTTGTTTAATTTTAATACATATAACTTACATTATCAAACTTGTATACTGTAAACATATCAAATATGTGTTTATGTACTAATATATATATATATATATATATATATATATATATATATCTTGTGAAATGCAGCTTCTAACACAAAAGGACGGGTATAAAATCAACTAACATATTTGTACTTCAAACTTATCCAAGATTTCAATATATTTATAACCACATAGAATATTTACAAACATATGTATATACAGACTTACTTATTTTAATATATAAACTAAATATTGATATAAAACTTCAAATATACCTATACAACAGCTAACACTGCTTATATATATAAATAGTTTACGTAACATTTACTGTATATACTACACGTATAAAACATAATTGCATACTTCAAACTATATGTATAAATCTTATATAAATAGGTCATCATATATATAATATACAAAAGTCCCCAGTCAAAATCTACAATACAACATATTATGAATAGATTTATATATGAGTTTTAATATCTGATAAAACTGTATATATAAATCTATACATATATAGGTACACAGCAAAGGTAACCGAACAAAATTCTATGCAAATAGCTAGGATAGAGACTTAAAACAAGCATAGAGAAGAAAAACTAAATGATACTATATATGCTTAATACATACTTCAGAGAAGAGTATAGGGGGATTCATGCCACGGCAAATAAAGAGAATAGGAAAATTTGGGCATATACAAGCGGAGACTAACCTGAGGCCGTGCATCACACAGCATATATAACGTACATATATACGTATAAATTCACAAGAAAGAGAAAAGGTGGCTTCAGGCGATTTTGGCGTGGGCAGACTGGCGAGGGGAAGGAGTGTTCGGGTTCGTGGCATCAGTGGCTACTCGGGTTGGCCTGGGAAGATGATGTGGCATGTTAGAGTCGGGTTTGAATCTCGATGAGGAGCGGCTGCTCATGATGGCTTCCGGCAAAGGAAGGGGAAGGATCTGGAGATGGGTTGTGGGGTTTGTGAGGCCGAAGGTTCAAAGTTTACTCGACTGTGGCTTGGGTTAGGGTGGGCAGCGGTGGTGGTGGGCTGGAGTGTAGGCGGGGAAAGTTTGCAGAAGAGGGTTTTGGACGGGAGGCTGAAGGTTTCGTGATGGCCTATGGGAGTGGAGTCGGCATGGGCGAGAGGAGATGAGCGGACACTTGAAGGAAAGTGGAAGAAAGGAATAAGGAATTGGAAACGTACAGGTTGAGGAAGAGGAGTAAATTTTTTTTTTTTTAATACCTTCAGAACAAAATGGAAGCGGCTATAATATGAACTGAAATAAAGGAGAGAAGAAAACAATATTTAAAGGCTGAAATGAGAAACGTAAGTAAAAGTGAATAAGCGAAATAAATGCAAAAGTATACGTTAGATATTTCATAAAAGTGGAAATTTAGGCATAGGAAATGGCTGGCTACAATCAAATATTTGTTGCTTTAATTTCTAAGCAATAAAGACGGAGAGAGAAAGAATAGATAACGCCAACAAATCTATCAATCGAAGAGAATGAAAATGGCAATAAGGAAAACGGAACAAATAGAAATGAAACGTATCAAATTAAACATGAGCAGTTTTAGAAGCAACGGTCACCCCTTTATTCAGCTGACAAATATTAAAGAAATTGATTGATGTGCGTTTAAATTTTAAAACGCAAAAGAAATCAAATTGTCACAGATCTGGTATCGATACGGTTACTGGTTTCGTGAATTCCACTGTGTACCGGACTTCAAAACACAGAAATAAATATACTGCGGAGATCAGTACGATGGGGCGAACAAAACGGTATACAGATATTTTTGATACGATTGAATTATAAAAATACGAATTTTCCCTAGCAAAAAAAATGCAGTAAAAACGCAGAAAATAAGATCGGCGGAGCTATAGAAGTCCAAATTTGAGAAAACGAAAAATGACGTCTCAGTCAGAACATGATTTAGAAATTTTCTATAGAAAAATATCCAGGCTTGAAAATAAATTTATTATCACCACTTATTAGCAAGCTTGAATTTAATAGAATTTCACAATGAAATAAATTTTGATAAAATAAATTGAAAATTTTAGATCTGCTATGTTTAGTTGGACGTAATCTAAATATTAAATTTTTATTTCCAAATATTATTATTTAAATTTCTCAAAAAAAAAACTATTTCAAATACGTTATAAAACAAATTAAAATTATTAAAATTTTATGGGCCGTTACACTAGCTATCACTTAGGATCGTGTAATATGGAATATAATTAAATATAAATGCGAAAATAGATGATAATAGCAAAGTAAATAAAAATGAGCACGCCAGGAATTTTTATACTGGTTCGAACTTCCCGTTCTACGTCCAATCCCAGACTTCCCTCTGGAATTTCTCACAATAACCCTCTCTTAACCCGGAGGAATAGGTATACAACACCCGAACAACCAAACAGGATTTTTCCGCCTCTGACAACCAAAAGAGGACTTTACACGCCTGAACAACCGAACAGGACTTTAACAGTTTCAATAGAATTGCTTTGACACTATGTGTTCTTAATAACACTGATATATCTTTGATGTACATCCTTCCTATAATCTTTCCTCAAGTATATATGCGTGTATAAAGATTTAGAAAGGAAAAATATTACTTAGAATCAAAGAATAAGTTGATTGTTTCAGAGATTCAAGCAATATATGAAAGTCGTGATTGCTTTTTAGAGTGTAGATATAGTAGAAAGTAAGATCAGAAAGAAATCAGTAAAATTGGTGATTTGTGAAGTGGATTTTGTGTGTTTATGTAATAGTTAAAGAGATGCAACCATTCATGAAGAGTACTGATCAACAGAAGCATTCATACCTCTTCATATTAGAACATGTGTAACGACCCAGAATTTTTATTAATTAAAATTTTAATATTTAATTAATTTTAAATATTAATAAGTGAATTTATAAGTCGAATAAATTTTTATTTGAATAATTGGATTTAATTGGATAATTTAATCGATAATTTAATATGTTAAATTATGGAAATAATTGAAAATTGGGTTAAATATGATTGAAAATGATTTGTAAAATTTTATTATATCATATTGGAGTTAGAAAGATATTTTAGAACTTTTAAAATCGAATTAAAAGTTTATTTGTGAAAATTGAATATTTTAATACTAAATCGACTAGTGAAAAATAGTCAATTGTTGAACAGTCTCAGAATTGAACGAAACCAGTTCCATTGGATCCATAATAGTTAGTTATTACCGGATTTCAATTTTCGTGTCAATCGGAGTTACCATTTGATCGTAGCAGCTCGAAACGCATCGAATTCTTTTTAATATTAATTTGGCGAGTTAAAATAGCCATTTTTCAAAAAGTCTCGGATTTCGACGAAACTAGTTTCATCGGATCCGTAATGTGATATTATTGTAAGGTTTCAAATTTCGTGTCAATTGGATTTACCGTTTGTCCGGTACAAATTAAAACGCCTAGAAAATCGTTTAAATCGGTTTAATTTAAATTGAACGTTTATTGCCATAACTCGCACAGATGTCCGAATTAGCTTTCGAAACCTGTTCCATTGTGTCCGGAACGCGGGGTAAACCCTAGAAACGCTGGTTACGGTGCGTGAATCGGAGTTCGGAATTCCCGGATGAATAGTGTTCGAAAATTCTCTATAAATAGCCAACCTCTCACAAAAAAAATAAAAATAAAAAAAATTAACCTAACCCTAAACGCTGCAGCCGCCACCAAACAAATGAATGGCCGAAATGCACCCCTCTTCTCCCTCTCTTTTCTTCGAATCCAAGCAACGATTCGTAAAACTTTCTGAAGCAAACTTGTAGAGCTCGTCAAGAGCTAGATATCCAACGGCTAAGATCGTTTCTAGTGCTTTGGATTGGTGGAAAATTGAGCTTGAACCATGGCCGAACGCACGTGTTTCTAGGCGCAGAAAGCCGACCGAGGTCGAAGCTCTTCAGGCCGTGAGTAGCTTGTGGGGAGGCGAGTTGAATGGAGCTACCTGATCGTGTTCAAATCGCTTGAAATGGTAGTAAAATTTAAACCCTAATTTGTAATTATGGGTTCGAACGTGCCTGTAGATGCTCGCGTTTGGGAAGATGAAGGATGGAGTCGCGTTCTACGGCCTTGATGCGTGCAGCCTACATCCAAGGGCTCTGATTAGTTGAGTTTAAGATTAGAAATAAAATTGTAAATAAAATTATATTATAAATCGTGCAATCTTTGAAAAATCATAACTTTTTCATACGAGGTCGAAAACGCGCGAAACCAGTTGCGTTGGAATCGTATGGACGAGCACTACGCGATGGAGTTGGATTGGAGTCGTTCGGAGTTAGTGAGAATTTCGGGTAAAATTAAACGTCCGTTTAATTTTATTCGAAATAAATCGCTAAAACGAAATTGAAATCAAGGTGAGAACTTCTCACTCAATCGAATCAGTTTCGATTTTATTTTAAATAGTTAGATTTAAAATATTTGAATGCAGGTTTGAATGATGATTGTTATCTATTGATTGTTAAAATAGACATTATGCGCCGTTAATAAGCGGATGTTATTTATTAAAAACATATACCGCGAATATTTCATAAACAGTGAAATTGGTATTATATATAATAGCAATATATATATATTGGCATATGTATATATTGGAGTTATTGATTTCCCGCATTTGTATAGTGGATGAGACCCTATTGCGCCGTCTATTAAGCGGATAATATTTTAAATCCCATATACCGCGATAATTTCGTACTGGAGCGAAATTGGTATTGTGCTAATGTTTGTGGATGCAGGAAAACAGGTTGGAGGGATCCAACTGGATTCCTCAACAGTTTTTATTTGATTTCAGATATTTTGATATTTGATGGACTATCATATCGATATATGATGTTGTTGTAGTCGTGATTGACTATTTGGTGTGTAGCATCATTGGACCAAATTTGGAACTTAAAATGATTTTTAAAGTGATTTTTGAAAATATACTATATGTTTGGAATTGATTCGTTTTAAATAAATAAACGTTATAATTTTTAAAGTTATAAAAATTATGATTTTGAGAAATACGGTTAAAGATTGATTTTTGAGAAAAATGGGTTAATGTTTTTATAAAATAATTAAATTGGATTTTTGAATTCATAATAAAAAGTTTAAAAAATAGAATTTATAAAATTGATTATTTTGTAAATCAAAAGGATAAAATTATAAAGGAATTTAAAGACGTTTTAAAATATTAATATGAATTGATTTATATAAGAGATTTATAAATGGATATTTATAAATTGAAATATTGACATTATAAAACGAGTTTTTATAAGTGTTAGAATGAATTGTGAATGAATTTTATAAATGAATGAAATTTATAGAATTATAAACGGTAGAGTTATAAATTGAATTTTATAAGCAGTAGGTTTATAAAATTTGAAAAGTAAATTGAAGAATGGATTTTTGATAAATAAATGAATCTTATAAGTTATAAGATTTATAATTTAGAAAGTCTTAAAAGGAACGATTTTGTAAAATAATCGTTTTATAAGTATTTAACTTATATATCGACTTTTGGTTCATAATTGAGATATAAAGTGAATAGGTTAATAAAGAAAATTTATAAAGGAAGTAGTTATAAAACAAATGGAAATGGAATTTATAAACGTTGTTTTATAAATTCGCAAACGACTTATTTTGATAAGTAAATTGCTGAAACCTATTAATGGAGTTATATTCACGTTTTTTGACCGTGAATAATCCTTTAAAATGAAATGTATAAAAGGATGAAATTTGTTAACGTAGTATATTCACGTTTTTGAATAGTGAATAATATGTTAAAGAAAATGTTTAGATTTGATGTTTTAAATAGAATTAAAACAATCTAACGATGTTTTAAAATGTGTTGAGATTCGAAACCATAGATTTCAACGTTTATTGTTGAAATAGACATTTTCGAGAAAAAGAAGGAAATGGTGGACTATAACACTGTTGTTATAGTAAATGATTTCCGAAAGGAAATGTTTTGTATAGTATTGTGATTTATATATCTATTTTAATTTCGAATCCCTATACTAGTGATTTTGGATTGTCGTAACGACGTTTTACGTAACATTCGTTTTGGCCCAAATAAATATGTTAAGAGAATGATTTCCTTAAAGAATGAAATATATACACTTAATCTCGATTGAAGTATATTGAATATTTTCCAAGTGTTGAAAATAAATGGATTGAGAATTACTTAATAAGTAAGTATGGAAATGTTTTCCAATTTAAAGTGAATATTTGGAGAATTTATCTTTTTGAAGATAAATTGAAATGAATAATTGAAATCGTATATGCATGGATATTTTGGAATGAAAATTCACTAAGGAATTTATTAAAGAAAAGGGGAACTTGTTTAAAAATAAATATTGATTTATTTTTGAAGTGTGAAAATTATATATCTAGTAAAGATATTTTTGAAAATAAATAATTTGGAAAATTATTTGGAATCTGGTGTTGTTGTGCATATCCATTGATAGTTCAATAATCGACTATCAATATTTCCCTTTGAATGGGTAATTGATGTGATTTGTTTGAATTTGAATGCCACACTTATTTTTGAATAAGCGCTCACTATTCGGGTTAACCGGGAAAGGACCATGGGGTCGTATAACCCATTCCGAATATGTGATACGTCGTTATGAATTGCATTTGAAGATCGGTGTTGAAGACCCGGTATTTGCGAGAGCGATAGGATGACCTGTCGATTGACTCTGCACCGAGTTGCTCCGGTATTGAGTTCTCCATATGTGATGGGAAATCCGATCAGGATTGTGGATATCCGGATTGCAAGGACTTCTTTGTAAGTGCCTTCGGTTTTGTTCGATCCCGGAACAGACTTGTATGGATTGTATGTCTGACGTTACAAATTGAGATATAAAGCAGATTTCTTTCAAATATATTTCTGTTGGTGGCGGAGAATTTATTCTCTTAGCTTAACACCCTTCTCTGAGACGTAAGAGCTCAGAGGTTATGTAGTTGAATGTTATCAGCGATATATTCCCAATTTGGTAATGTGACATGCTGAATGTTGCTGTAAATGATCATTGTGTTGATTATTTGTGATAGGATCATTTGTTTGATCGTCTATCCTGGTGATCATTTCTATGATCATTTGTTGACCCAAAGCATGGCTTTTGTATAAAGTATGTTTTTGTGGACGTGACTTCGTCGAGCCTCACACCCCGTGAATGGTCAAAACAGGAAAGATGCAACAAGGTTATGAGGGGTAGCGCCCTTTAGGATGTGTGCATTTCCTTCTGGAAAAGGGTAGTATCACGGTATGGAGCCCAGATACTTACTCAAGTTGAAAACACTTTATGATTGTGTGAATTGATTGCGAGCGCTCGGTTGAAAGGTCCCAAAGGACCGGGGGATGGCATATTCGGTCAGTTGTTACTCAGTTAGGGGTAACCTGGCGTTGTGTTGGTAGAGATCCGGTTTGGTTCTCGAGGATGTCCATCCGGAGGCATTCTCATGTGGCAATGGGAAGTTCCTTGGCCTGATCATTCGTTGGAAATCCAAAGAAAAAATACGATCTTGTACGGTATTAGTTGTAGAACCTATCATTCACTTATGGTGGCGCCCCACTGTTTGGATGGTAGCTATAGTAGGCATAGTTCGGAATGTCTATGTTGGCTAAGATTTATATTCTACTTTCGAAATTGTTTCCTATACTATGCACTAATAATAATATGAAATGTTCTTTTTAAATGCGTATCAAGCATCTTTGACTATCATAAGGAGAAATCTCCTCCGATTCTGCGTTTGCATTGTGTGTGTGTGCGGGAGGCCTTATGGTAGTCACATTTTTAAAAGCATTGCGAATTGACTTTAAAAATATTCCTCTATTTTGTTTTCAAAGATAAATAAACTGTTTTGAGTTCTCACACCAGTCACATGACTGACTCGGAGTTTATTGTTTTCCTTCCTAAACTCTGGGTGCCCACCAATTTCTACACGGGCAGTCAAGAGTTAGGTTTATCAGGATATTCTGGATATTCTGGAGTTGCTGGATGCAAGCTGGATGGCATGGCGTATTACTAGTATATAGTATTTCTTTTCCGCTGTTTGATGTTATTTGTTGTTGTACACTCTGATGATGATGTAATGTAATGTATAAAATGTAATAACTGATATAGTTCTTTGTTTAAAGATTATTCATTTATTATTATATGTTGTTCCGCTGCGAATTGTGAGATTCTGTTATTGTTGTGTTCTGTTCTGTTCCGTTATATTTTCTATCTCTTTTCCCTCTTCCCTCCATTTTCTATCTTCTTATCTCTTCTTCTATCCTTTTTCTTTTTCTTAAACATTGATAATTCGTATTTGTGTTCATCTTGAATTAATCAATGGAGATTAGTGTATAATCAAGGAGTACGGATTTGCGGGTCTTCACAGGTGGTATCGGAGCATATGGTTAAGCGACAACCATGGTTCTGTTGGGTATTACTCATTAGAGATAGAGTCAGTAGTACTCTAGTATGAGTTTGAGTGTAATAATAGCTATGAGAGCGTATTTGTTGGTGAATATAAAATTGTTTTATATTGTGATGATTGGTTTGTTGAGTGGCATATGAACCTTCGTCAGCACGGTCTGGACAACTATGCCGAAGGGGTTTATAAACACTTGAATAGAACAATTCGACACAATATTGCTTTAAATTGGGTAAATGAAATAATTTTGCCTTGATTATATTTTATATATAAAGAAATAATTTTTCAGAATTATTAAAGTGTATATAAGTGGATTGTATAGTTGTTTGAATAATCTAAGCAAAAGAATTATAAGAATTGAATTATAATTAATGTGATTTACAATTGTGAAATAAACTTATATATATAAGAAGTGAAACTATATGAATATATTTATGAATATGAGTTATAAATAAAAAATGAGTTTGAATAAGTAATGAAATTTGACCTCGGTTAAAGTTAAATGGAAATTTACTTTAGAAATGGAAGTATATCTTAAGAGATGTTGAATGAAGTTGATATAGGTATCAAAGTAAATTAATAAAGTTAAGTGATAATGTGAACTTGAGTTTTATAAATGAAATTCAACTTTAGAAATTGAATTGAATTGAATGAATGGATTGACTAATAATCAATTAAATGTGAATAATTGATATGAAATAATGAATGTAAGTGTTAATTCATTAAATTCTAATGTTATTGGAAGTTGAATAATTGAATGAAAATCAATTTAATTAAACCAATTGAAAGTGATGGTGTTAAACCAAATTGAATGAATATAAGCAAAGGAATTTGGTTGTAATTGATATAAATTGGTTGTTATATGGTTGTTAGTTGATTGTATATAATTCATTAAGTGTTAGTGAAATTAAGTTAATGAAATTGGAAGTTAAAGTAATTGGAATTCAATTGGAAGTTAAGTGAATCTTAAATAGAATTGAATTTGATTTTGGAAGTGAACCAACTTGAATATGAATTAGTAAATATAAACTAATTGAAAATGAATGTTAGTAAAAACATCCACTGTTAATGAGTCAAATGTGATTAAATTGAGAAACATTTCATTGAATATTAATGAGGATATGAATGAATATTTATTGGTTATGGATGATAGTTGGTTGATGTTTGCATTTGTTGTTTTACTACATTTGCTATGTTGGCATATATAGTTATTATGTTGCTATATGTTGTATATCGATACTATTTTCATATATGCATGTTCTCATGTTGTTTGTTGAGTGTTTAGTAGGTGCGGATCGCGTTTGCTTCGCATTTGGAGCTCGCTTTCGCGCTATATTAGCCGTATATGCTTGCTAATAAAATATAAGGTACATATCTCGGATTAAATATCGTACTTTTACACTTTTTCCCTGCGGGATGCCTCATTACTTGATGAGATGTATATTTGTGATATATATACTGTCATTTTTTTTTCCGGATCGAGCCGCGCAAAGGAGACTATGGTGAATTTTTCCGAAAATTTAAGGCGTTAGAATATTTTTAAGAAAATTGGAATTTTTTTGAAAACTTTAACTTTGATTTGGAGTTGAAAGTTAAACAATAGTAATTGTTTTTGAAAAGATAACTAAGGATGATTTGAAAACTAAGTAAAGATTTTGTAAGAAGTTTAACTATGAATTTTGGAAAGTTAATAAATTCTGTAACTTTTCTTACTTGATAATTTCGAGGACGAAATTCTTTTAAGGGGGGAAGATTGTAACGACCCAGAATTTTTATTGATTAAAATTTTAATATTTAATTAATTTTAAATATTAATAAGTGAATTTATAAGTCGAATAAATTTTTATTTGAATAATTGGATTTAATTGGATAATTTAATCGATAATTGAATATGTTAAATTATGGAAATAATTGAAAATTGGGTTAAATATGATTGAAAATGATTTGTAAAATTTTATTATATCATATTGGAGTTAGAAAGATATTTTAGAACTTTTAAAATCAAATTAAAAGTTTATTTGTGAAAATTGAATATTTTAATATTAAATCGACTAGTGAAAAATAGTCAATTTTTGAACAGTCTCAGAATTGAACGAAACCAGTTTCATTGGATCCGTAATAGTTAGTTATTATCGGATTTCAATTTTCGTGTCAATTGGAGTTACCATTTGATCGTAGCAGCTCGAAACGCATCGAATTGTTTTTAATATTAATTTGGCGAGTTAAAATAGCCATTTTTCAAAAAGTCTCGGATTTTGACGAAACCAGTTTCATCGGATCCGTAATGTGATATTATTGTAAGGTTTCAAATTTCGTGTCAATTGGATTTACCGTTTGTCCGGTACAAATTAAAACGCCTAGAAAATCGTTTAAATTGGTTTAATTTAAATTGAACGTTTATTGCCATAACTCGCACAGATGTCCGAATTAGCTTTCGAAACCTGTTCCATTGTGTCCGGAACGCGGGGTAAACCCTAGAAACGCTGGTTACGGTGCGTGAATCGGAGTTCGGAATTCCCGGATGAATAGTGTTCGAAAATTCTCTATAAATAGCCAACCTCTCACAAAAAAAATAAAAATAAAAAAAATTAACCTAACCCTAAACGCTGCAGCCGCCACCAAACAAATGAATGGCCGAAATGCACCCCTCTTCTCCCTCTCTTTTCTTCGAATCCAAGCAACGATTCGTAAAACTTTCTGAAGCAAACTTGTAGAGCTCGTCAAGAGCTAGATATCCAACGGCTAAGATCGTTTCTAGTGCTTTGGATTGGTGGAAAATTGAGCTTGAACCATGGCCGAACGCACGTGTTTCTAGGCGCAGAAAGCCGACCGAGGTCGAAGCTCTTCAGGCCGTGAGTAGCTTGTGGGGAGGCGAGTTGAATGGAGCTACCTGATCGTGTTCAAATCGCTTGAAATGGTAGTAAAATTTAAACCCTAATTTGTAATTATGGGTTCGAACGTGCCTGTAGATGCTCGCGTTTGGGAAGATGAAGGATGGAGTCGCGTTCTACGGCCTTGATGCGTGCAGCCTACATCCAAGGGCTCTGATTAGTTGAGTTTAAGATTAGAAATAAAATTGTAAATAAAATTATATTATAAATCGTGCAATCTTTGAAAAATCATAACTTTTTTATACGAGGTCGAAAACGCGCGAAACCAGTTGCGTTGGAATCGTATGGACGAGCACTACGCGATGGAGTTGGATTGGAGTCGTTCGGAGTTAGTGAGAATTTCGGGTAAAATTAAACGTCCGTTTAATTTTATTCGAAATAAATCGCTAAAACGAAATTGAAATCAAGGTGAGAACTTCTCACTCAATCGAATCAGTTTCGATTTTATTTTAAATAGTTAGATTTAAAATATTTGAATGCATGTTTGAATGATGATTGTTATCTATTGATTGTTAAAATAGACATTATGCGCCGTTAATAAGCGGATGTTATTTATTAAAAACATATACCGCGAATATTTCATAAACAGTGAAATTGGTATTATATAAAATAGCAATATATATATATTGGCATATGTATATATTGGAGTTATTGATTTCCCGCATTTGTATAGCGGATGAGACCCTATTGCGCCGTCTATTAAGCGGATAATATTTTAAATCCCATATACCGCGATAATTTCGTACTGGAGCGAAATTGGTATTGTGCTAATGTTTGTGGATGCAGGAAAACAGGTTGGAGGGATCCAACTGGATTCCTCAACAGTTTTTATTTGATTTCAGATATTTTGATATTTGATGGACTATCATATCGATATATGATGTTGTTGTAGTCGTGATTGACTATTTGGTGTGTAGCATCATTGGACCAAATTTGGAACTTTAAAATGATTTTTAAAGTGATTTTTGAAAATATACTATATGTTTGGAATTGATTCGTTTTAAATAAATAAACGTTATAATTTTTAAAGTTATAAAAATTATGATTTTGAGAAATACGGTTAAAGATTGATTTTTGAGAAAAATGGGTTAATGTTTTTATAAAATAATTAAATTGGATTTTTGAATTCATAATAAAAAGTTTAAAAAATAGAATTTATAAAATTGATTATTTTGTAAATCAAAAGGATAAAATTATAAAGGAATTTAAAGACGTTTTAAAATATTAATATGAATTGATTTATATAAGAGATTTATAAATGGATATTTATAAATTGAAATATTGACATTATAAAACGAGTTTTTATAAGTGTTAGAATGAATTGTGAATGAATTTTATAAATGAATGAAATTTATAGAATTATAAACGGTAAAGTTATAAATGGAATTTTATAAGCAGTAGGTTTATAAAATTTGAAAAGTAAATTGAAGAATGGATTTTTGATAAATAAATGAATCTTATAAGTTATAAGATTTATAATTTAGAAAGTCTTAAAAGGAACGATTTTGTAAAATAATCGTTTTATAAGTATTTAACTTATAATATGGACTTTTGGTTCATAATTGAGATATAAAGTGAATAGGTTAATAAAGAAAATTTATAAAGGAAGTAGTTATAAAACAAATGGAAATGGAATTTATAAACGTTGTTTTATAAATTCGCAAACGACTTATTTTGATAAGTAAATTGCTGAAACCTATTAATGGAGTTATATTCACGTTTTTTTACTGTGAATAATCCTTTAAAATGAAATGTATAAAAGGATGAAATTTGTTAACGTAGTATATTCACGTTTTTGAATAGTGAATAATATGTTAAAGAAAATGTTTAGATTTGATGTTTTAAATAGAATTAAAACGATCTAACGATGTTTTAAAATGTGTTGAGATTCGAAACCATAGATTTCAACATTTATTGTTGAAATAGACGTTTTCGAGAAATAGAAGGAAAAGGTGGACTATAACACTGTTGTTATAGTAAATGATTTCTGAAAGGAAATGTTTTGTATAGTATTGGGATTTATATATCTATTTTAATTTCGAATCCCTATACTAGTGATTTTGGGTTGTCGTAACGACGTTTTACGTAACATTCGTTTTGGCCCAAATAAATATGTTAAGAGAATGATTTCCTTAAAGAATGAAATATATACACTTAATCTCGATTGAAGTATATTGAATATTTTCCAAGTGTTGAAAATAAATGGATTGAGAATTACTTAATAAGTAAGTATGGAAATGTTTTCCAATTTAAAGTGAATATTTGGAGAATTTATCTTTTTGAAGATAAATTGAAATGAATAATTGAAATCGTATATGCATGGATATTTTGGAATGAAAATTCACTAAGGAATTTATAAAAGAAAAGGGGTACTTGTTTAAAAATAAATATTGATTTATTTTTGAAGTGTGAAAATTATATATCTAGTAAAGATATTTTTGAAAATAAATAATTTGGAAAATTATTTGGAATCTGGTGATGTTGTGCATATCCATTGATAGTTCAATAATCGACTATCAATATTTCCCTTTGAATGGGTAATTGATGTGATTTGTTTGAATTTGAATGCCACACTTATTTTTGAATAAGCGCTCACTATTCGGGTTAACCGGGAAAGGACCATGGGGTCGTATAACCCATTCCGAATATGTGATACGTCGTTATGAATTGCATTTGAAGATCGGTGTTGAAGACCCGGTATTTGCGGGAGCGATAGGATGACCTGTCGATTGACTCTGCACCGAGTTGCTCCGGTATTGAGTTCTCCATATGTGATGGGAAATCCGATCAGGATTGTGGATATCCGGATTGCAAGGACTTCTTTGTAAGTGCCTTCGGTTTTGTTCGATCCCGGAACAGACTTGTATGGATTGTATGTCTGACGTTACAAATTGAGATATAAAGCAGATTTCTTTCAAATATATTTCTGTTGGTGGCGGAGAATTTATTCTCTTAGCTTAACACCCTTCTCTGAGACGTACGAGCTCAGAGGTTATGTAGTTGAATGTTATCAGCGATATATTCCCAATTTGGTAATGTGACATGCTGAGTGTTGCTGTAAATGATCATTGTGTTGATTATTTGTGATAGGATCATTTGTTTGATCGTCTATCCTGGTGATCATTTCTATGATCATTTGTTGACCCAAAGCATGGCTTTTGTATAAAGTATGTTTTTGTGGACGTGACTTCGTCGAGCCTCACACCCCGTGAATGGTCAAAACAGGAAAGATGCAGCAAGGTTATGAGGGGTAGCGCCCTTTAGGATGTGTGCATTTCCTTCTGGAAAAGGGTAGTATCACGGTATGGAGCCCAGATACTTACTCATGTTGAAAACACTTTATGATTGTGTGAATTGATTGCGAGCGCTCGGTTGAAAGGTCCCAAAGGACCGGGGGATGGCATATTCGGTCAGTTGTTACTCAGTTAGGGGTAACCCGGCCTTGTGTTGGTAGAGATCCGGTTTGGTTCTCGGGGATGTCCATCCGGAGGCATTCTCATGTGGCAATGGGAAGTTCCTTGGCCTGATCATTCGTTGGAAATCCAAAGAAACAATACGATCTTGTACGGTATTAGTTGTAGAACCTATCATTCACTTATGGTGGCGCCCCACTGTTTGGATGGTAGCTATAGTAGGCATAGTTCGGAATGTCTATGTTGGCTAAGATTTATATTCTACTTTCGAAATTGTTTCCTACACTAATATGAAATGTTCTTTTTAAATGCGTATCAAGCATCTTTGACTATCATAAGGAGAAATCTCCTCCGATTCTGCGTTTGCATTGTGTGTGTGTGCGGGAGGCC
The DNA here is from genome assembly GCA_030765085.1 of Allium cepa. Classification (NCBI taxonomy): domain Eukaryota; kingdom Viridiplantae; phylum Streptophyta; class Magnoliopsida; order Asparagales; family Amaryllidaceae; genus Allium; species Allium cepa. The sequence continues at coordinate 326,061,477 of CM060931.1, read as the reverse complement.
TTATGGTAGTCACATTTTTAAAAGCATTGCGAATTGACTTTAAAAATATTCCTCTATTTTGTTTTCAAAGATAAATAAACTGTTTTGAGTTCTCACACCAGTCACATGACTGACTCGGAGTTTATTGTTTTCCTTCCTAAACTCTGGGTGCCCACCAATTTCTACACGGGCAGTCAAGAGTTAGGTTTATCAGGATATTCTGGATATTCTGGAGTTGCTGGATGCAAGCTGGATGGCATGGCGTATTACTAGTATATAGCATTTCTTTTCCGCTATTTGATGTTTTTTGTTGTTGTACACTCTGATGATGATGTAATGTAATGTATAAAATGTAATAACTGATATAGTTCTTTGTTTAAAGATTATTCATTTATTATTATATGTTGTTCCGCTGCGAATTGTGAGATTCTGTTATTGTTGTGTTGTGTTCTGTTCCGTTATATTTTCTATCTCTTTTCCCTCTTCCCTCCATTTTCTATCTTCTTATCTCTTCTTCTATCCTTTTTCTTTTTCTTAAACATTGATAATTCGTATTTCTGTTCATCTTGAATTAATCAATGGAGATTAGTGTATAATGAAGGAGTACGGATTTGCGGGTCTTCACAACATGACTTTTGGAGAAAAGAAGTGTCCATTCAGAAAAAATAGATGTTGAAAGAATTCAATCGACTGACCCAAAACGATCAGCCAACTGAATATTCAAAGTTATTTAAAAACAGAGCGTTTCTGTGCACCTGTATAAGTTCAGTGAACAGGCCATATACAGTCAGTTGACTGACCTGAATGTCAAAGCATTACTTGCACATCTTAAAAAGTTTAATGTTTTAAAACAACTTAACTACTTGAGGATAAATTTTAACATTACCAAGACTAAAAAACTTAAATAAATCAACATACTATACGTAGTTTTGTAGCCTTGTCTCCTTTGTAGTTTGAAAAGGATAATTCCTTTTCTTTTTGTCGCTTACCCATATAGTATAATTCATTGCTTTGTCATGAATCAAAATATGTGATTCAACATTCTCCCCCTTTTTGATTGATGACAACACCTGTTATATATGATACTACTTTTGAGAAATATATAACGGGCGTTATATATCTTCCCCTAAATATATGGTGATACTATTAATCCCTGCATAAAATGGTTAGTTTACAAATTTCTCCCCCTTTGTCATCGACAAAAAGGAAAAGATAATGTATGTATAAAACTAACACAATAGAATTAAAATAAAATACTAGATGCAATCACAGAAGCAACAGATTTCAAATGTTACGAATACAAACTTATAGAATGTATGAAACAAGGAAATAACTAACTTTCTACCACTAAAAAAAAGATAACACCTTCATTCAGAATCAGATTCTGTCTCCTCTTCTTCAACTTGCATTGGTCCTTTTCCTTTGGAGGAACTTCCCGCAAATTGTCTACCACCTCCATTTCCGCCTGTGTCGGAACAATATGTTCTTCCGACGTTGACCAAGTAAAGTGAGGGGCTGGGCGTTTGCCTGGATCAAGTTGACAAACCTCCGTAGCGGTGGAAGAGGAGCATGATATCGCATCCCATAAAATCCCGAAGAAACTCTTGATTTTATCAAACTTTATGTCAATTTTGTTATCAAGATTTTTAATACGGGAATCTAAGATAACTTGATTCCTGACGATTAAATCAATAGATTCCCGAGTACTTTAGGATGGAGTTGGCATACGGATGTCATCTCGTAATTGATGTTGTTGTTGAGTAGAGGTTTCTTGGCAAGGTCGAGATTTCCATTCTTGAAAGCTCATAATAGTGAGAGGTCGTGGTGGTAGCTTCATAAGGCTAATGGTGCGGCTATTCAAGGTTTTTGAAAGAGAGGTATCAGATTCCGGAATAGGAACCTGGAGATTCATAAGCAACCGCATAATATATTCACCAAAATAAATAATATTCATACGACCTTGGTTGAATGTCAGAAATTCATCTAGAATGAGTTTTGGCCAATTTACTTCAACTTCTCCCCAAATAGCATATAATTCTTTATAGTTATTTGGATAGACAAGCTCGTACGAGCCAGTGCGGGGTAAAATTGTGTGCATCAAAGCTCTATGCATTATTCTGGCAGTGGGTCGTAATGCATTAGACTTAAGCTCGGTCATGTCATCTTCTAGAAATCAATGACTTACTTCATCTCTCTCGCCTATGATAGCATTCAATTCTAGTAACTCAACACCTCTTGTTGGAGTACGAAGAATATAACCGATTCTATCTAAAGAGAGAAACACTTGCTGCCTACATTCCAAACTCCAAATGCAATTGTCACGATTGCGTGGATTTTGATGGCCTAAGTTTAAGTTCGCATAGAAGAGTTTCACCAAGATATGATTTATCTTGATATTGTTTTGATTATGATCTAAAAGTGATTCTAAATGGCTTCTTCTTGCTAATTCTTGAATCCTATATGATGTAAAATCAGGAAAGACAACAAAAGAACCTTCAAAGAATCGAGCTTCTTTCATCTTATTCCATCGTTGAACTGCAGTTGCATCGTATATCCATTGAGCGATTTGTGAATCAATTGGCTCGGAGGAAGAAGAAGCATGCCTATATCTCTTTGTTATCGAGGGGCCATTTGAATTTATCAAGAGAATTGAAGAAACTTTTGAAATTTCAGGAACTAGGGTTTTGGAATTATGGGGATTGGAGGTAAAAGTAAAAAGTAAAAGAGGAAGTGAGGGTTTTAGGGCTAAAAAGTAGGTAAAAAAGGTGGAAAGTATGTTTCAGCTGTGAATTCAGTCGACTGAATATTTGTGGTCAATCGACTGAACCACTTTCCCGAGAGCTCTACAGCAGTTTTAGTCAACTGGTCTAGTCGACTAAAATAAATAATAAGCTCTCTGTTTGGTCATTCAGTCGACTGGTTGTATTTGATAAGTCGACTGAATAGTGCATGAACTACTTTCCCGAGAGTTATGCTGTAGATTCAGTCGACCGGTCTAGTCGACTAAAGTAACAGGTTTTCTCTCTGTTTGCTTATTTAGTCAACTGGTTGCATTCGATCAGTCGATTGAATAGTGTATGATAACATACAATATGCAGTTTCAGTCGACTGATCGAATTAATCAATCGACTGAATGTGTTATTCAGTATAATTTGTCACATTTGAACACAAAAGAGTAATATATTTTATATATAAACAAAAATGTATACAATGTAAGATTAAAAAACAATTTTAGAAGTAGATAATAAATGAAGTTATTTGGAAGAAGAAGATGACGAAGACTTGGAGTTCGTCGGTTCGTCCTTTATCTTCTCTACATATGGTTGTAGTGGTGACCAACGGTTTCCACGTTCCCATGAGTTTAGAGAGATAGGTGGTGGTTGAGGCGACCTATCCCATGGATTTCGAGTTGACAGTGGTGTAGGTTGATGAGCCGAAGAGGAAGATGAACAGAACTTCCATCCAATTTGTTCAAGAAAACTCAGACGTCTAAAATTCATTTTCTATTCATAATACATTTCTCACTGAAGCGTTATCGATTCCCTCTGGTAATGATGAAGATCATCAATTTTTTGCTTGGTTTGAGGAGAACCAAAGAACAGGAACCATCTAGCTTTCTTTTTCTCGGGTGTATAACCCGTTCGATAACGTGATGGTCTTGCAGGTTCATGGGTGGGAGTAGATGTAGGTAGGTTTGATGATGCAGATGATGGAGTCTCAAAGTTGATAGAAGAGTAGGATGATCCATCTGATGAATTATGTGATGAAGACATTTTAATTTTAGAAGTTTATGTAGTAGAGAAAGAAACAAATATGTTTGAAATATAAATAATTTTTTGATGGAGATATGAGAGCTGAGAGTTGGAATATATAGGAGTCAAAAATAGTTAAAAAATGATGGTTGAACGTGCAGTTTGACAAAGGAGAGGAAGAGAATGAACCAAAAAGAACTTGTGGCTGAAAATTATCTTTAAAAAAAAAGAAACAGATGTATAAGTTGTAGAGGTGAAGCAACGAATAGCCAGGTGGTAAAGACATAGACTTATCAAACCCGAGGTGTAGAGTTCGAGTACTAAAAAAAAAAATTAAATTAAACTAATTAGAAATTTTTATAATTCTGTTAAAGAAATTATACCTAGTTCTCTTCTTAATCTTATAAAACAATTTTCATTTAGAGGTTTAGTGAAAATGTCAGCTAATTGATTTTCAGAATTTACAAATTCTGAATTTACTATATCCTTTTCAATATTACCATGAAGAAAATGATGACGAATGTCAATGTGTTTAGTTTATGAGTGACTGACAAGATTTTTAGATAAATGTATTGCACTGGTGTTATCACAATATATTATAGATAACGAATTATAAGTTTAACTGCTTGCATATGTGATTCTTTAGGATTTGCTTGAAACCGAGCACATAAACAAACACTCACCATAATGTCAGGTCGATTAGCAGTTAAGTAAAGTAGTGATCCAATCATACTACGATATATTTTTTGGTCAACACTCTTGCCATTTTCATCTTTTTCAAGATGTATAGTTGTACTCATAGGAGTTGGTTTGGTAGATGTGTTTTCCATACCGAATCGTTTAATTAGATTATTACAATGCTTTTCTTGATTAAGAAAAATGCCATTTTGCATTTGTTTGATTTGTAATCCGAGAAAATATGATAGTTCTCCCATATGTGACATTTCAAATTCATTTGTCACGATAATTGAAAATTCCCGACATAATTTTTTCATTTGTTGAACCAAAAATAATATCATCAACATATATTTGAATAATTAAAATATCTTGTTTAGTTTTCTTAATAAATAATGTTTGATCAACTTTCCTAATCTCAAAGCCAGATTCCAATAAATAGCTTTTAAGTCGGTCATACCAAGCACGAGGTGCTTGTTTTAAACCATACAAAGCTTTTATAAGTTTATAAACGTGATTTGGAAATTTTTATGAGTAAATAGAGGAGGTTGTTCAACATAAACATTTTCTTTTATAAAACCATTTAAAAAAGCACTTTTAACATCCATTTGAAATAATTTAAAGTTATGAAAACATGCAAAAGCCAGTAGAATACGTATAGCTTCTAGTCTTGCAACTAGAGCAAACATTTCTTCATAGTCTATTCCCTCTTCTTGATTATAACCTTGTGCTACTAATCTAGCTTTACTTCTTATAATGTTACCTTGCTCATCAGCTTTGTTTTTGAAAAGCCATTATGTACCGATGACAGATTGATCACTTGGTCTAGGAACTAATTCACAAACTCCGTTTCTTTCGAATTGATTTAGCTCTCCTTGCATAGCTATAATCCAATAATCATCAGTTGAGGCTTCCTTAATATTTTTAGGTTCTATATTAGAGAGAAAAGCTACATGGCCCATTTGATTTAATTGATGTCTTGTTCTTACATTTGAATTTACTTCTCTAATTATATTTTGAACAGGGTGATTTCTAAGAATTCCTGGAGAAGATCTTACTATATTATCATTATTAATAGTATTTACATTTTCTAAAGAAACTTCTTAATTATTATTTTGAATAATAATATCGTCATCTTCTGAATTATTTGTCAGAATTTTATTTGTATTATTTTTCAAATTTGTAAGATTGGAAGAAGTTTTGACATTTTCATCGTACGAAACATGAAGTGTTTCTTCGATTATTTTAGTTCTTGTATTAAAAACTCGATAAGCTTTGCTTCTTTCCTAATATCCTATAAATATACCTTCATCGGATTTTAGATCAAATTTTCCTAGCTGATCTTTAGTGTTAAGTATAAAACATTTTGAACCAAAAACTTTAAAATATGAAATATTTTGTTTTCTATCATTTAAAAGTTCATAAGGAGTATGTTTTGTTAATGGTCGAATAGAAACACGATTTAAAACATAGCAAGTAGTTGCAACAGCTTCTGCCCAGAAATGCTTAGGTAGAGTGCTTCCATTTAATAAAGTTCGTGCACATTCTTGTAATGTTCTGTTTTTCCTTTCTACCACTCCATTTTGTTGTGGTGTTCTAGGAAAGGAGAAATTATGATTAATTCATTTTTTATTACAAAAATGTTCGAAAGCTTCATTTTCAAATTCACCTCCATGATCATTTCTAATGTTTTTAACTTTAAAATTCTTTATATTTTGAATTCTTTCTACAAAAGTTTTAAAATTTTCAAAAGTATCACTTTTATGTTTCATAAAAATAGTCCATGTATATCTAGAAAAATCATCTACAATAACAAACACATATCTATTGTGATTAATAAATTGAACTTGAGTAGGTCCGAAAAGGTCCATATGTAATAGTTCAAGCGGTTGTGTTGTAGATATGATTTTCTTAGATTTAAAAGAAGATTTTGTTAATTTTCCTAACTGACATGCATCACAGATATTATCAATTTTGAGTTTCATATCAGGTAGTCCCTTAACAAGTTTATTTTTGGCTAATTTATTAATAGTGTTAGTGTTTATGTGATAAAATCTTTTGTGCCATAGCCAAGAATCATTTTCTATAGCTACTAAACACATAGTTGTGTTATGATTTATATTCATATTTAAAATATAGATATTTTTATCTCTTATGCCGATAAAAATTAAATTTTGATTTTTATCAGAAATATTACATTTATTTTCTGAAAAAGATGTATTAAAACCTTTATCACATAACTGACTTATATTTAATAAACTATGTTTTAAGTTTTTAACTAATAAAGCAACAATAATGAGAGGTGAGTTAGAAATACCGTTATTGCTCACATCGCCTTTGTCGATGGCATAACCTTTTGAATTATCTCCAAAGGTGACTGATCTTCCATTTGAGTAGACTATGTTTGTTAACATGTCTTTTTTACCAGTTATGTGTTTCGAGCAACCATTGTCTAGAATCCATTTTCCTCTCTTTTTAAGTGGTACCTGCAAAAAATAAAAATTAAGATGGCACCCACTTTCTCTTTTTAGGGTCCCAAGAGTTAGGTCTTAGGAAACCAAACCCAAGAAGGTTCAGAATTCCCTTTAAAAATATAATTCTTATTTTTATGAACAGTTTCTATAAATGTTTTGATTGTTTATTCCTAATCAAGTTATTATTTGTTTTAGGAATCCATATTTTAGTAGTTTTAACATTTTTAGAAACTGTTTTCTTTAAATCTTGCTTAATTTTGTTTTTATTTTTAGATTTCTTTAGTTTTTCAATTTTCTTATATCCTAATCCCATTTTATTTGAAGTTGACAGATAATTTTCTATTATTTTAGAAAGATTTTCTCGTCTTTTATTAAAATTGGAAATATTTCTATTAATATCTTCTAGCTTAGTTTTAAGACTAGATTTTTCTAATTCTAAAACTTTAGTGCTAGAATTTAAATCATTTAGTTCAACTGATAAAATACCATTTTTATTCTTCTGAATTTCCAATTCCTGAGTTATCATGGAAAGTTGAGAGGCTAAATCAAAATTAGATTCTTGAGATTTTTCAAGTTCTTCTTCGAGAATTTTCTTCTCATCTTTAAGCATACTAATTTCTAATTCAGATCTATTTAGTTTTCCTTGTAACCCTTTATTATGTTTCTTAGTCTGTTTTACAAAATTTACTAGTTCAGAATTAAGTTCAACTAAATCTTCAAAACTTAGTTCACTTACATCATCATTTGTAACCATGAAGCATACATTTACTTGCTCTGCGTACTACCACTGTCGCTTTCCGATGATGAAGAATCTGAATCATCCCATGTAACAGAAAAACCTTTCTTCTTGAATTTTTTCTTCTTGAATTTGTTTTTCTGTTTCTTTGGACAATCTTTCTTCATATGACCCTTCTTATGATATTCATAACATTCCATAACAGACGATGATGGTTTATTGCTAATGTTGTTGCTAGATTTATTTTTGTAATTCTTGCCTCTGTTATTCTTTTTGAATTTCAAAACATTTTTGAAATTCTTAGCAATAAATGCATATCTTCTTCATCCGAGTCAGAGTCATCTTGTTCTGCTTGAAATGGTAGATTCTTCTTATCTTGAGCTTGAACTTTCTTTGCCTGCAAATTCACTTCATATGACATTAGATTTCCTATTAACTCTTCTGGTTTCATAGTTGAAAGATCGTTTTCTTCTTCAATAGCTAGGACCTTTCTTTCCCATTCATCCATTAAAGAGTTTAGGATTTTTGATACTGTATCAAAATCAGAAAATGTTTCTCCTAATCCTAATAGTGAATGATAGATATCTTGAAATCTAGAATACATATCATTGATGGATTCATCTTATTTTATTCTAAAGTTTTGAAACTGATTTTTGAGCATGGAGATTTTGCTTGGTTTGACTTTGTTAGTTCCTTCATGAGTAATTTTAAGCGTTCTCCATATTTCATAAGCAGTTTGACACATGCTAACACGATTAAATTCGTTTCTATCTAGTGCACAAAATAACATGTTCATAGCTTTAGCATTGGAAGTAGCATCTAATTTTTGTGTGTTTGAACAAGTTGAATATTCTCTAGTAGGAAGAGTGTATTCTTTTGTGTGATATTCCATGATTCAAAACTATTAGATTGCATATAGATTCTCATACGAGTAGACCGATAATTATAGTTCAAACTATTAAAGAATGGAGGTCGTGTAGTGGATTGACCTTCAATAAAACTAGTGTTAGTGACAGTGTTTGTGTTATTGTTGGTGTTGTTTTCCATATTAGCAAGATATCAGATAACGTTGTAACAGTTATAACGGTTATAAGATGCCTGGCTCTGGTACCAAATGAAAGTGACTACTGTGGCCAACTATCACTTAGGATCGTGTAATAAGGAATATTATTAAATATAAATGCGGAAATAAATGATAATAGAAAAGTAAATAAAAATGAGCACACCAGGAATTTTTATACTGGTTCGAACTTCGCGTTCTACGTCCAGTCCCAGACTTCCCTCTGGAATTTCTCACAATAACCCTCTCTTAACCCGGAGGAATAGGTATACAACACCTGAACAACTGGACAGGATTTTTCCGCATCTAACAATCGAAAGAGGACTTTACCCTCCTGAACAACCGAACAGGACTTTAAAAGTTTCAATAGAATTACTTTGACACTATGTGTTCTTAATAACACTTATATGTCTTTGATGTACAACCTTCCTATAATCTTTCCTCAAGTATATATGTGTGTGTAAAGATTTAGAAACGAAAAATATTACTTAGAATCAAAGAATAAGTTAATTGTTTCGGTGATTCAAGCAATATATGAAAGTTGTGATTGCTTTTTAGAGTGCAGAGATAGTAGAAAGTAAGATCAGAAAGAAATCAGTAAAATTGGTGATTTGTGAAGTGGATTTTGTGTGTTAGTTAAAGAGATGCAACCGTTCATGAAGAGTACTGATCAATAGAAGCATCCATACCTCTTCATATTAGAACGTGACTTTTGGCGAAAAGAAGTGTCCATTCAGAAAAATAGCCGTTGAAAGAATTCAGTCGATGACCAAAAACGATCAGTCAACTGAATATTAATTTTTTTTTAAAAACAAAGCATTTCTGTGCACCTGTAAGGTTCAGTCGACTGGCCATATACAGTCAGTCGACTGACCTGACAGTTAAAGCATTATTTGCACATTTTAAAAAGTTTAAAGTTTTAAAACAACTTAACTACTTAAGGATATATTTTAACATTACTAAGACAAAAAAACTTCAATAAATCAACACACTATACGTATTTTTGTAGCCTTGTCTCCTTTGTAGTTTGAACAGCATAATTCATTTTCTTTTTGTCGCTTATCCATATAGTATAATTCATTGCTTTGTCATGAATCAAAATATGTGATTCAACATCAAAGACTAAATATGATAATTGAAATTATCTCCCAATTTGACTTCACTATTATTTAGTTTTGAAATGTTCACTTAATAAATTCAGTATTATTTGTATGGCCCTAAATTACATTTTTAATATATACTACCTTTGATTTCCTTATACGTTGAAGATCCATTAAATTACTTAAATAAAATCAAGTTATAAGATCATATTTGAAATAGTCAAATCCAATAGCTTCAAATCGACCTAATTAAGTAAATTTCTTAATAAAATGCAATCTCGATCAGTTCGACTTCATCTTCCTTAATGTATACAACTCATTGAAAGATCTATTTAAAATATCATACTTACATATTATGTTAATTAAGTCGAACTTATTAAATTTAAGTTTATTATCGAGTCTACCTATATTAAACATATTTATATAAAATATTTCAATATTTAATAAACCATATATGTATATATACACCCCTTCAAAACCATAGAAACCATTTTTAAATATTTATATGTAGACCAACGGTTCCTGTATACTTCTCTATCCTATGGTCAAGTAATACGGATATTTATCATTTCAATCCGTAATTTAAGTATATACGGGTAGATATCATTTCGACCCGTAATCCCAAATTCAGTTCAGTTGAAAATCGCTTGGGTTTATCATTTCAACCCATAATGAAATTCTCGTATTCTAAAGTTCATTCGGGTACGTATCATTTCAACCCATAGTGAATTCTAAACTACAAAGAACTTGCAAAGTGGTAACAGATAATATAATAATACAACATGCATATATCATCAATAACAGTATAATATAAATAATATGATATGGTGACATATCCCACAGGTAAACAGTTACAGATAATAACATATATAACAACTTAAATAACTACAACATCATATTTCAATTGTTGTTTCAGTTGAAATCAAATTTAATAAATATGAGAACATTTATCGTGAGCGATTTCTCACCTTTCGTGGAAAGCCAAATTTGACAAAGAAATGAGCTACGAAATTAAACACGACTTCCAAAGAAAAGCTAGATTGGCACGAATTCGACGGATAGAGCTAATAACAGAAATCGATGAAATCAAATCAGAACATGATCAATGAGAAAATCAGTCAGTTCGATATAAATAGAGAATAAATATTTTATATTTTTTACGTAGATTTCCTTACAATCAATATTTAATTTAAGACAAATATTGAAATAAAATATTCACATAGTTTAAAACTAATATTAAAATTAAAACACATAATAAAACAAAACATCATCATATTATATTGAAAAATCAATATTTAGTACATAAATAAGCTTATACATACTTATAAAATAAATAAACTTATGTAAGCTATCAAAACAAATAACCCATCCACTGTAGAAAATGATATAAAACTTATAACATATATACACACACATATAAATAACAACATACGAATCATGACTAGGAAGCAAAATATGAACTTAGAATGCAAAGTCTAATATGCAATATACATTTTTTGGAATATTTTATATATCTTAGAATAAAACTCATCTAACAAATATATTTATTTACAGAGTTTATACGCCCGTATAAACCTACATAAATATATATATATATATATATATATATAGCAAATAAAAACTAAGTATATCATACTATTATAATTTAAACTACATAAGTATTTGACGGACATATTTCCAAAAAAACAAACCACGCATGCCAAACTCTTATACCTTATACGAAATCACATATATATAGCATTCTGCAACTAAGTACATATACCAGTTTATATATTTACACACGATCCTATTCATACTAGTACATTATATAACTATATATATTCATAGTAAAACAACAAAATTTATATAACTTATATACAAAACATATACATATTTTAACCGTATGTAAATTAAATTAATATATTAACACGATAACTCATTACTAAACGAACCATTCAAACACAAACATATTTTTACTTATAAATAATTATATAACAGAAATCTAAACAAGACTATATATAATATATGCATTGATGTACAAACAGTAACATGTTATACATAATATACTTTAACTTGCTGCTTGATATATGTATATATAAACTTGAAATATATAAAACTAAAGTAACAATGTTATTATGCGGTGTGGTTTGCAAACAAAAAAGGAGAAACGTGTACAGACTTACACGATGCACAGCCAACCGATAACGAGGCTACGGTAGACGAGGTCAGGTGGCTAAGGTCTTCGGTCAGAGAGGTAGAGGAGGTGGTGGCGTCTTCGGTTGGCTCGGCAATGACAAGGTGGAAGAACAGGCGGTGATGGACCGAGCTGTGGTGGTGGCTCTCGACGATGTGTGATGGAGCCGCTTACGATTGAGAGATGAAGGCGAATGGGCGGTGATCTTAGTTGATGGGAAGGGTGGCTGTTTCGGTGGTTCAAGGAGGGCGTGAGGAGCAAGATGCGCATGCATTAGGTAAATTAGGTAGAAGAAATGAGCAGGCATGCAAAAATAAAAGTGAGAGGAAATGTAACAACCCGGAATTTTCGATCCCGAAAATTCCTGATAGTTAGGGAAAGAAGAAAGTGATAGATGAAGAAGATACAGAAACACAGCACTAAAACGCAGCGGATCAAAATATAATATTAGATAATAATAGTTTACAAAAGAAGATTGTATCTGTCAAATACATTTATAATACATCAGAGTTACTCTCATACCCAATCACTGGACATATACAAATCAAATACGTCCCAGTTAAACAGAAATAATAACCACAGCGGAAACACTCCATACGTCCCAGCCAACCAGCTCGTGTAACGATCCGTATTTTACGTGTCGACAAATCGTAAAATAGTTGCCATTAGGTCTTTTGCATTGTTTAATTCAACCAGAGTTAGCTCGTGTGGGAGCTTAGGTCGTGTTGTGGTTTGGGTCGGTGCAGCGAGTTAAGAGAATGACCGACTTAAGGTAGTTATCGGCCTAACGGGATAAGCGAGTTAGTGGTAGTTGCCGACTTAAGGTATTGGCCGACCTAAGGGAACTAACAACTTAAGATGGTTAGCGGGTTAAGGTATTGGCCGACCTAAGAGCTAACGGTTTAGGGGAGTAAGCGGCTTAGCAGAGTTAAAGGTATGGAGATGGACCGACCTAGGAAGGTCACCGACTTAGTGGAGTGAGCGACCTATAGTGGTTGCCGACTTAAGGGAGTTGGCCGACTTAAGAGATTAGATGGCATATAGGATGAAACCGACTCATAGTAGTGACCGACTTAAGGCTTAGCCATGTGCGTGAGTCGATAGGATAATAAGTCGTTGAGTCGTCCAAACGACTTAGGACTTAGTGCTGAGTCGTGGGTCGGTGAGTCGTGAGTCGTCCCCTGTGATAAGTCGCGTAGAGGTTGGAGTTGATGAGTCGGTAGGATGTTGAGTCGTTGGGGCTTAGGCTTGGTGTTAGGATGTTGAGTCGTGTCCCTGTTGAGTCGTTAGGACGATGCGCCGCGTGTGTGTTGAGTCGTTGAGGCCTTGAGGTTGAGTCGTAAGTCGTAGGGGTTTTGTTGAGTCGTGACCGACTTAAGGGGCGGACGACTTAAGGATTTCCAGCCTATAAATAGAAGGGTTTGGTTCTCTTTTTGGGATCCGGATTTTGAAGCGACGAAGTGCTGCTATTTTTAGTGCTCGACTACTATACTTCTTCACTTCTTTTCTTCACTCTAATCTAGTGCTTCCTTCCATCCAAGATTGAAGATCAAATTGAAGATCCAAGAGCCAAAGTTGAAGATCTCCATCCTTCAAAGAGAGATTTCATCATTTGAAGGGAAACCTTATCGGATCAAGCTAGATCCTTTGCTGTCCAGATCTGGAGTTTGTTGTTTTGAGGTGTTTAGGTGATTCGGTGAGTGGTGGTTATCTCTCACACGGACCCAAAGGAGTATATTGGATCGGTGGCTTGTTTGTGTGTTAAAGATAGTGATTTCATGCATTTTCCTTAAGTCTGCATGTAGATCCATCACTCATGAAGATTTGATATCCATTCTACTACATGTTAACCTATGATAGTTTATTCATCAAGATATTACTTAGAATTCATGCTTGTTAGATTCGGACCTTTTAATTACGAAATTGCCATTATTGTAATAACTGTTTATTTAGATCTTGTTTGAATGATTGATTGTTTGGATTAATGATTGATTTGATTGATTGTTAGAAATTGGTTGATTGATGATTTGATTTGGACAAGTTGGTCGAAGATGATTCAAAGCTAAGTGGAAAGGCTCTTGAATAAGGAAAGCTGGCCGTGGCATATGAAGCGGATGATAAAGCTCATATGGATAGATTTGATCATGATGTTGAGATGGGACTTTGCTATGATGTGATGAGGCAAAGCATGATGTTGAGATGGGACTTTGCTATGATGCGATGAAGCAAAGTATGATATGAGAAAGCCTTGGTTTAATCCAGATGGGATCATTCCAAGCATGTTGATAACTCGGTGATGTGGTCTGAGTTTGTGCATAATGGTTGACTCGAGAGGTGCTTGAGCTAGTATGTGAATAGTTGTCGAGGAGGATGACTAGAAGGCTGAGATTTCATCGTTATTGAAGGTTCTAGCATGCTCAAAGCAAGAGTACTTTGGGACGGGTCACGACGACGTTCCAGGCATGGGTCACGATGACGTGTTAGTACTCTGGGCAGATTCGATAGTCCTAGGCACGGGTCACGATGACGTGCGGAGTTATGTCTAGAACCGGGGTTACCATTAGCCCTTGGCGGACGGATGAAATAATGGGCCGGTCATTCAATTAACGATGGAATCGAGGCAATGATAACAGTGATAGCCAGAGTCATGGATGTTTGGATGTTGGTTGAACCATCATTCGGTCTCAAGAGCGATGCTTTCGGGGTGCTTACCTGATCTTGGTTTAGGCCTTGGGGGTTTGTACTTGGGAAACATCGACCTTGACTCGAGTGATAATTGCTTTACTTTAATTGTTTGCTTTGCTATGTTTGTTTCTTCTTAGTGTGTCTGGGGGCCATCACTGTAGAAAGAGGTGGAGTGGGATGGTTGAGTTCCTATTCCTTTTTACCCTTTATGCTCTTTTGGTATGTTTGATAGTTGATTTACTGCTCACTAAGACTTTAGTCTGACTCAAGGTTTTATGTTTAACTCTTATTACCTTGGGCTGTTCATCCATGTTGGGATGGGCAGACTAGGTAGCAGGTGACAGGTGCTGTTCTATGTGACTAACGCTGTTGATGACGAAGACGAGCTGGAGGCTTTCGCATATTGTTTTCTTACTATATGTACTGGATGTTCCGCTGTTTGTATGATTCTCTGAGTGTTATGTAGTGAGGCTTGCTGTATTGACTTTTCAGATTGTTGTACCAACTATTATGAGTTTATAAGATAAATTCTGTTCTATGGAGCTTCACAATGTATACTTTTCTATTGTATTTTATCCATGCGCTGTGAGTAATACGAAAGACTATTCTGTGTTTACCCTACCCTGATGATCGTCCATGGCGGCCTGGCACTCTTTACAGCGCAATATTTCCTTCTTGGGTGCGGGAGTCATGGGCGGTCGTCACATTTGGTATCAAAGCTTTGGTTAATCGATTTTAGCCAACGCTCGCTTATATAACTACGTATGAGAGACGTAATTGTAATTTTGATGGATGATTACTATATATAATATAGTAGCTTAGAAGGATTTGAACTTATTATGCAGTTGTTTCCCCAGGGTATATTAACCATTCCTTTGAGATATTAGGAATGAGTCGAAGAGGGAGACCAGCTGCTAGAGGAGGCCGTGCTGTTGAGGGGGCTGCTGATTATGCTTCTATGTTCGAGGTTATGATGACTTCGATCATGAGAAGGATGCCAGCTCCGGGGTCATCAGTAGATGTTGGAGTCCAAAGGTGGATTGATGCTTGTAGAAGGATCTTTGGTGATTTGGGAATTGAGGATGCAACTAAGAGGAAGCTTGCATCAAGACAGCTTCAAGGAAGAGCTTCTGATTGGTGGAACTTTGTCACCATTGATACTCCAGAAGAAGAGATCACTTGGGAGCAATTCCAAGCTAGATTTGAAGCTAAGTTCATTTCTACAGCTCAGAAATCCGTTCTGTTTAAGAAGTTTGTGGAGCTCAAACAAGGTGGAAGACCAGTTCTTGAGTACGTTTCTGAGTTTGAAGCTTTGTCTAAGTATGCTCGGTCATATATTGAATCTCCTTATCAGAAGAATGAGAAGTTTGTAACAGGCTTGGACAGTTATCTTGGGAGGCAGTTGGTGGATCATTTGGAAAACCCATTTGAGAAGCTTGTGGAGAAAGCTCTCAGGCATGAGAATTTGTTTCCTAAAGAAGGATCTGTTGTTGTTGTGACCAAGGAGCAAAGTGGAAACAAGAAGAGGAAGCAGCAGCTGCAGAAGGGTAAGGAGGGCCAGAAGAAGCCGAAGGGTGAAGTGACCTGCTTCAACTGTCGGTAGAAGGGTCATCTCTCCAGAGATTGCAAGAATCCGAGAGTGCCGGTGAAGTGCCACAACTGTGACAAACCGGGGCATATCAAGAGGAATTGTCCAGAACCGGGGAAGGACAAGCAGATTGTGCAAGCTTATGCTTTGGGGGCTGTTCCATCATCTTTGGAAGCTCCTACTGCTGATGAGAAAGGAAAGAGTGCGGTAGTTCAAGGTACTCTTTCCATTTGTGGTGTTCCAGTTAGAGTGTTGTTTGATACTGGAGCGTCGCATTCCTTTGTTTGTAGTGAACTTGTAGGCTGGTTGGGTTTGGAACCAGATATCGTTGATAGGCCATTGGTTGTGACTAATCCAGTTGGGGGTTCGTCCTGTTTGTGTATGGTATGCCGTGGTCTAGTTGTATCGAGTCATGATTGCTCTTTTGTTTATGATTGTTTTGTTCTGAACTTTGCAGGGTTCGGAATTATTTTGGGTATGAACTGGCTTAGGAAGTATGCGGCAAGGGTTGATTGTAAGAGGCTGGATGTGACAGTCGAGAATGTGGAGGGGCGAAAGGTTGTGATACGATGTAAGCATGAAGAAGGCGTCTTCATGAGCTTCATGTATTCGCTGGTTGTTCCACGGGATGGACTGTCATCGGTGCCTATTGTGAATGGATTTGAGGATGTCTTTGACGAGGTCAAAGGTTTACCGCCGCATAGGGAGATTGAGTTTCGTATCGATCTAGTTGAAGGAGCCAGACCTGTTGTGATGCCTCTTAGGCGGATGGCGCCTAGGGAACAGCAAGAGTTGAAGGTGCAAGTTGATGACCTTTTTCAGAAAGGATTCATTCGGCGTAGTGTGTCCGAATGGGGTGCACCAGTTGTGTTTGCAACCAAAGCGGATGGATCGTTGAGGTTGTGTGTGGATTATCGTGAGCTGAATAAAGTGACTAAGAAGAACAAGTATCCATTGCCGAGAATAGATGACTTGTTTGATCAGCTTCACGAAGCTAAGGTGTTTTCTCAGATGGATTTGGCAACGGGATTTCACCAGTTAAGAGTGGCTAAGGATATTGTTCCGAAGACTGCTTTTAGGACACCATCTGGTTTCTATGAGTGGCTGGTAATGTCGTTTGGATTAACCAATGCCCCAACATATTTTGTGGATCTTATGAATAGAGTGTTCAGAGATCAGTTGAACAAGTTCGTACTTGTGTTCGTGGATGATATTCTGATTTATTCCAGAACTGAAGAAGAGCACAAGACGCACCTGCGGATTGTTTTGGAAATCTTGCGAAAACATCAGCTGAAGGCTAAGTTTTCGAAGTGTCACTTCTGGAAGAGTGAAGTGAGGTTCTTAGGCCATGTTATCTCTGGAAATGGAATAGCGGTTGATCCCGCCAAGGTGGCAGCGATCCAGGATTGGGTTAGACCTAAGAATGCATCTGATGTGAGAAGTTTTCTTGGATTAGCAGGATATTATCGTCGTTTTATCAAAGACTTTTCCAAGATAGCTGCACCATTAACAGGATTGACGAAAAAGAACCAAGTGTTTAGATGGGATGCTAAGTGTGAACAAGCTTTCGAAATCCTGAAAGAGCGAATGACAAGTGCTCCTGTTTTGATTATTCCAAGTGGAAATGATGAGATGGTGGTTTACACCGATGCATGTGGTACTGGACTTGGAGCAGTGTTGATGCAAAAGGATAAAGTTGTTGCATATGCAAGTCGACAACTGAAGCCGCATGAAAGGAATTATCCGACTCATGATTTGGAATTAGCGGCGATTGCATTTGCTTTGAAGATGTGGAGACATTACCTACTGGGAGTTTGATTCGAGTTGTTTACAGATCATAAGTCGTTGAAGTATCTATTCTCCCAAAAGGATTTGAATTTTCGATAGCAACGATGGTTAGAGTTTTTAGCATCATATGATTTTGGTATAGCCTATACTATGGGAAAAGGTAACACAGTGGCAGATGCGTTAAGTCGAAGACATGCAGGATTGGGAGCCATGTTTTCGGAATGGAAGAGTCTCAAGTATTTAGCTGGATTTGACTTCAGGCCTAGATGTGAATTGGAACCTGAGATGTTGGCAAACTTATCGATAAGACCTACTCTAATGGAAAGAATTGGCAAGAGCCAAAAGCGAGACGATAAGCTTGTCAAGATTATCCAAGATTTGAAATATGGATCGGACCCAGAGAAGGATAAAGGATTCGAAGTCGATCGAGAGGGTTGGCTTCGGAAACAAGGACGACTAGTTGTTCCCGATATAGATGGATTGAGAGATGAAGTTCTTATGGAAAGTCATCACTCGAAGTTGACAATTCATCCAGGTGGAAATAAGATGTACCTAGATATGAAGAGAACCTATTATTGGGAAGGTATGAAGAAGGATGTTGGAAATTTTATTTCCAAATGTATGAACTGCCAGTTGGTAAAAGCCGAACAAAAGAATCCAAGTGGATTGCTTCAGCCATTAGAAGTTCCTACATGGAACTGGGAACAAATATCGATGGATTTTATCGATGGTCTACCTAGAACCAGGGTAGGAAATGAAGGGATTTGGGTCATCGTAGATCGTTTGACTAAGAGTGCAAGATTCATTCCTGTTCGATCAACCAGGACTGCATCGAAATTGGCTGAGTTGTATGTTAAGTGGATAGTTCAATTCCATGGTATTCCGAAGAGTATAGTGAGCGATCGAGACCCATTGTTCACTAGTGGATTTTGGAAGAGCTTCCAAGAAGTTTTGGGGACCGAGTTGTGTTTGAGTACAGCTTATCATCCTCAAACAGATGGTCAGACCGAGAGAGTCAACCGAGTTTTGGAAGATCTTCTCAGGGCATGTGTTTTGGACTTCGGAGGATCATGGAAAGATTATCTTCATTTAGTGGAATTTTCATATAATAACAGTTACCAGTCAAGTATTGGTATGGCACCGTATGAAGCATTGTATGGAAGACCGTGTAACTCTCCGACATGTTGGTTGGAAACTGGAGAGAAGTTGATACTTGGGCCAGAAATGATTCGACAGACTTCGGATTGTATAGAGATCATTCGGCAACGAATGAAGGCAGCCCAAGACCGTCAGAAAAGTTATGCCGATAAGCGTCGTAAGGATTTGGAATTCGACGTAGGTGATATGGTTTTTGTAAAGTTTTCTCCACTAAAGAATGTTATTCGATTCGGGTAGAAGGGAAAGTTGACTCCGAGATTTGTTGGACCATTCCCGATTATCGAGCGAATTGGAAAGCTTGCCTATAAATTGGAGTTACCAGAAAAGATGTCGGGTGTGCATAATGTTTTTCATGTATCATATCTATGGAGGTATGTGCACGACCCAAGTACAGTGGTTTCTGCTAATAGCTCTGAAGATTTAGAGGTTGATCCAGTTGTTAGAAGACCTTGTAAGCCGCTTCGTGTTGTGGAAACTGACACGAAACAGCTTAGGAGGAGAGTAGTCAAGTTGCTCAAGGTACAATGGAGTGATGATGTTAACGACTGTACATGGGAGGAGGAAGAGAGGATGAAGGCAGCTCATCCTGAACTCTTCGAGGTATGGCCCTAAGGTGTCGTGACATCTCATGAATTTGTAACTTGTTCTAGTCTTAGAATTCCGCATGCTAGGTTAGTAATTGGATGCATGGTTTGTTGATTGCTATGGGTGGTAGGCATGCAGAATAGTTTTTGATTGCTCTTGTTTGTTCGGAATTTCGGGGGCGAAATTCCTAAGGGGGAGAGAATGTAACGACTCGCATTTTACGTGTCGACAAATCGTAAAATAGTTGCCATTAGGTCTTTTGCATTGTTTAAGTCAACCAGAGTTAGCTCGTGTGGGAGCTTAGGTCGTGTTGTGGTTTGGGTCGGTGGAGCGAGTTAAGAGAGTGACCGACTTAAGGTAGTTATCGGCCTAACGGGATAAGCGAGTTAGTGGTAGTTTCCGACTTAAGGTATTGGCCGACCTAAGGGAACTAACGACTTAAGATGGTTAGCGGGTTAAGGTATTGGCCGACCTAAGAGCTAACGGTTTAGGGGAGTAAGCGGCTTAGCAGAGTTAAAGGTATGGAGATGGACCGACCTAGGAAGGTCACCGACTTAGTGGAGTGAGCGACCTATAGTGGTTGCCGACTTAAGGGAGTTGGCCGACTTAAGAGATTAAATGGCATATAGGATGAAACTGACTCATAGTAGTGACCGACTTAAGGCTTAGCCGTGTGCGTTGGTGAGTCGGTAGGATAATAAGTCGTTGAGTCACCCAAACGACTTAGGACTTAGTGCTGAGTCGTGGGTCGGTGAGTCGTGAGTCGTCCCCTGTGATAAGTCGCGTAGAGGTTGGAGTTGATGAGTCGGTAGGATGTTGAGTCGTTGGGGCTTAGGCTTGGTGTTAGGACGTTGAGTCGTGTCCCTGTTGAGTCGTTAGGACGATAGGCCGCGTGTGTGTTGAGTCGTTGAGGCCTTGAGGTTGAGTCGTAAGTCGTAGGGGTTTTGTTGAGTCGTGACCGACTTAAGGGGCGGACGACTTAAGGATTTCCAGCCTATAAATAGAAGGGTTTGGTTCTCTTTTTGGGATCCGGATTTTGAAGCGACGAAGTGCTACTATTTTTAGTGCTCGACTACTATACTTCTTCACTTCTTTTCTCCACTCTAATCTAGTGCTTCCTTCCATCCAAGGTTGAAGATCAAATTGAAGATCCAAGAGCTAAAGTTGAAGATCTCCATCCTTCAAAGAGAGATTTCATCATTTGAAGGGAAACCTTGTCGGATCAAGCTAGATCCTTTGCTGTCCAGATCTGGAGTTTGTTGTTTTGAGGTGTTTAGGTGATTCGGTGAGTGGTGGTTATCTCTCAAACGGACCCAAAGAATTATATTGGATCGGTGGCTTGTTTGTGTGTTAAAGATAGTGATTTCATGCATTTTCCTTAAGTCTGCATGTAGATCCATCACTCACGAAGATTTGATATCCATTCTACTACATGTTAACCTATGATAGTTTATTCATCAAGATATTACTTAGAATTCATGCTTGTTAGATTCAGACCCTTTAATTATGAAATTGCCATTATTGTAATAACTGTTTATTTAGATCTTGTTTGAATGATTGATTGTTTGGATTAATGATTGATTTGATTGATTGTTAGAAATTGGTTGATTGATGATTTGATTTGGACAAGTTGGTCGAAGATGATTCAAAAGCTAAGTGGAAAGGCTCTTGAATAAGGAAAGCTTCCCGTGGCATATGAAGCGGATGATAAAGCTCATATGGATAGATTTGATCATGATGTTGAGATGGGACTTTGCTATGATGTGATGAGGCAAAGCATGATGTTGAGATGGGACATTACTATGATGCGATGAAGCAAAGTATGATATGAGAAAGCCTTGGTTTAATCCAGACGGGATCATTCTAAGCATGTTGATAACTCGGTGATGTGGTCCGAGTTTGTGGATAATGGTTGGCTCGAGAGGCGCTTGAGCTAGTATGTGAATAGTTGTCGAGGATGATGACTAGAAGGCTGAGATTTCATCGTTATTGAAGGTTCTAGCATGCTCAAAGCAAGAGTACGTTGGGACGGGTCACGACGACGTTCCAGGCACGGGTCACGATGACGTGTTAGTAATCTGGGCAGATTCGATAGTCCTAGGCACGGGTCACGATGACGTGCGGAGTTATGTCTAAAACGGGGTTACCATTAGCCCTTGGCGGACGGATGAAATAATGGGCCGGTCATTCAATTAATGATGGAATCGAGGCAATGATAACAGTGATGGCCAGAGTCATGGATGTTTGGATGTTGGTTGAACCATCATTCGGTCTAAAGAGCGATGCTTTCGGGGTGCTTACCTGATCTTGGTTTAGGCCTTGGGGGTTTGTACTTGGGAAACATCGACCTTGACTCGAGTGATAATTGCTTTACTTTAATTGTCTGCTTTGCTATGTTTGTTTCTGCTTAGTGTGTCTAGGGGCTATCACTGTAGAAAGAGGTGGAGTGGGATGGTTGAGTTCCTTTTCCTTTTTACCCTTTATGCTCTTTTGGTATGTTTGATTGTTGATTTACTGCTCACTAGGACTTTAGTCTGACTCAAGTTTTTATGTTTAACTCTTATTACCTTGGGCTGTTCATCCATGTTGGGATGGGCAGACTAGGTAGCAGGTGACAGGTGCTGTTCTTAGTGACTAATGTTGTTGATGACGAAGACGAGCTGGAGGCTTTTGCATATTGTTTTCTTACTATATGTACTGGATGTTCCGCTGTTTGTATGATTCTCTGAGTGTTATGTAGTGAGGCTTGCTGTATTGACTTTTCAGATTGTTGTAACAACTATTATGAGTTTATATGATAAATTCTGTTCTATGGAGCTTCACTATGTATACTTTTCTATTGTATTTTATCCATGCGCTGTGAGTAATACGAAAGACTATTCTGTGTTTACCCTACCCTGATGATCGTCCATGGCGGCCTGGCACTCTTTACAGCGCACTATTTCCTTCTTTGGTGGGGGAGTCATGGGCGGTCGTCACAGCTCGCCTCCTGAGCTCCAGAACGTCCTTACCTAAAAATCTGTAATACTCGGTCTGACCCGAGCATTACATCAAAGTAACACCCGGGTCAGGCTGGAAACCAGCGTGAGTAAACTCATGTAATTTGAAAATACTAAGTTCAAACCATGAAAGAAACCCGAGTAACTCGTACTTCACTACGAGTTCATTACTTGTTAAGCTCAAGACTTATTTCACAAATCAAATTCTAAGTATTCTTACTTAGTTCGAAAGTTCATATTATTCCATTTCAATCTATTGATTTCTCACATCAAATCCTTATAGAATCATGTAGATTATAAGTCGAAGTGGTTTCGGGTATTACTGATACCCGACCCCGGTCTGTTCGAATACAAAATCATCCTAACCCAAGTTATTCAAATGAAATACAAATTAAATTTTAAATATAGGATGTCACTTTAACACAGCAATTTATCATCAATAGATGACCACATTATCACTATACAACCCAATCTTATCATATCACAAAACATTTTATACTAGAGAAATCAATCAATTTAAAACATTCACCTAATCCGATCACCCACAAGCAAGATTAATTAATTACATTTTCTCTAATTAATAAATTAAGTTAATTACTTACATCACTATAATCTTACTTGCTTAACCATTAATTAATTGCAAAACCAATTAATTAATCATACACTAAGTGTCCATCTTAGTTAATCAACATTGATTAATTATTCTTTATATAAGTAATTTAAACTTTTAATTACCGCATAGATTAATTAAACTTAACCATTCCCATTTATTAACTTTCCATTCATCTCTTGAATTAATTAATTACATTAATTGATGATCTCTAATCACTTCTATTAATTACTCTTAATTAATCACCACTCAATCGTTAGTTAATGATATTTAAATTAATTACATTCATTAGCTATCCAATAATTTCTCACCCTTCGATTATCAGATTATCAATATCAATTAATTTATCTCCTTAAGTGATTAACTTATAATAAATTGCACTAATTAATTATCTTTAATTAATCATGACTTAAATTAAGATAAATTCTTTATCTTCATTGGTTACCCAATCATGTCATTAGAAAACGTTTAGTGATCAATTATATTATTAAATATATAATTCACCTTTAATATATATTGAGAACTTGGTTTAAACAGCCCTTTTTAAAACATATTTACTTTAAATACACTTATAGACTTTGAAACCATCTTCCTAAAACTTGTTTTATTTCATCATTTAGTTGTGAAAACCTGTTAAACATTCCTTTACATTCAACTTTGATTCCACTTGTTTTAAATAAATCTGGTTTTTAAATTTTAAAGATCTGAACACTTCAAATAAAGCTAAAACTGGACATAGCAAATTGCCCGAGCCAACTCAATCTTTCCCCGAGCAAACCCCTAAATCCACTTGAGTTTGATAACGTGCAGAACTCCATCTTCCTCAACATCACAGAACAACCTCAGACACAAGCACCCACTCGTGCACGTGCACACGTTGCCGGCTTCCCTCCGACCGATGCTACGACCAACCACACATCGCCTACGACACTCTCCTCTGATCTGGTCACCCAGAAACTCGATATCAACCCACAAGATGAAATCGACATTCTCACCACACCTCGAACAACAGCTCTGCCTCAAAAATATCATACTTCGCCAACCCCCGACCATCTACATCCCTGCCACCATGACCAGAACGTCGTCGAGAACCCAATGCCAATCCCATGCCTCCGATCGAGTTCGACTCGATGACAAATCCATATCAACTTCGAATTCGACATGAACTCAAACAGGGTTCAAAATCCTAAAATGTCATCGCTAGGATGCTCCGGTGATCTGAAAATTATCTGACTATTTTTCCTAGGCTCCTCGCCACTTGTTCCTCCTTCATCAACGAGCATAGTCTTCACCATTACCTCGATCGCCGGAATTTGATCGAAATATCAGAGGCGTTCAACTCGAAAATCTTCAACATCCACTAATTTAAAAATCACCATATCACTATTAAAATTCATCAATTTTATAGACGAATTCCATTATACAATCAAAGCATGTAAACTCGAAAATCAAATTATGACATTTGACCTGCTCTTTACTGTAATATTTGATTTCCTGAGACACTTGCTAAACATTTTATTTGAATTTAACTTACAATTGAGGTTGCTTACATACAAAACACTTTTACTCAGAGATCTAGGCATGTAAACACATCTAAGTGGAAGATTTAAATTTTAAATCAGGTCTAAAACCTGTAGTGTCTCAAACAGTGGTATACTCGTCTGTTCCACTCATGAACACAGCCACTAACTTACATACAAAACCTTTAACAACATACACAGCATAGATCATATCATATTTTAAGACTAAATCACATGCACCAAAGAAATTTATCTAGATTAAAGCTTTTAAAGAAAAAAATATTTACTCACCAGCTTATGAAGGGAATAGAGAATCAGGAATTGCTAGCTTGCTAAATGTTTGTTTAACCTTAAAACTTCGGAAAATGGAATATATTTCGAACTGAAGCCAGTTGTTTGTTGGATGAAAGCCATGATCTATAGTTTAGTTGCTTTATCTTTTACTGGTATTAGTTCGAATGAATGAAAGAATGACGCAAATGTAGAGGCATATATAGAGAAGTAGGCTGCCTTCTACAGCAAGCTTCTGTTTGCTTTTTCTTTTATATATATTTTTTTTCCTTGGTCAGAAGTTTAGTATGACCTGATTTGATCTCATGCTTGACTATATGTATTGTATGCTTGAACATTAAATGCCTAACATTGATAAAAGGTTTTGTGTGCTTGAGATGATGTGTTTCCCCTTTTTGTTTACCTATAAATATTCATTCATATGTGCATTCATACTTCATACATATGTATACAAAGTATTTTGTCTTGTTTTCCTTGTGCCTCTAAGTGCTTACATACATATCTATCCTAGCCATTTATATACATAGAACGTATGAGCCTCTTATATATATATATATATATATATATATATATATATATATATATATATATATTTATACATATATTTTTCGTCATCTATACAATACCCATTTTTTTACCTGTCCTGATTACCTTTTCATTATATATATATATATATATATATTTAGATGTTTACATGCTTATATATGTATAAATATTCATTTTTTTTCCACACACATTGTTTATGTACATTTTGATATTACATATATATTTACATAATTTATCCTTTTCTATACGGTTCATCATGTCTAGGGATTTTTTTATAATCCCATATTTATCATCGTTTTTAAACCAGTATATAGATACAAATATTTCTATCTTCCAGAAAATTCGTCTATTCGGCTTATCAAAATTTATATCCCGATGATTTAAATTAGTTAGTTACCGGATTAGCAGATGTCCAAAAATCCTGGTCGTCACATTCCTCCCCCCTTTAGAATTTTTCGTCCTCGAAAAGGAACGAAGCGAGAATTTTAATTTAATTCTTATTTTTGTTAGATTATTCTTTAAACGTTTTTAACTCTTTTATTTTTAAAATTTTAAAACACCTTTAAAAACTACATAATATCACCAAACCAGCTTCATCTAAAAAGACTTTTTATAACTCGATGTCTCAACAAGTCCGTCCTTGTTCTCACAGAAATTCAGACATATGTTGATCAGGCGTAGGACTGAAAATCTATAAGTACTTGGTAAACCCATTTTCAACACCTAGTGAAAATACTTTGAAAAATAATTTTATTGAAAATATCAAAAACATTTTTGAAAATAAAGGAAACATCTTTGGTGAGAATGCTCTGGAAATCATCACCCCCATCCATGGTTGCAGTTACATCCTGGGTTACGTTGCCATCACAGCAAAAGTCCATGTAACTATAGGCACTCTACGCCCCTCGATTACGCCATGGAACCCACAACAGATCGCAGTTACATTCTAGGGTTACGTTGCCATCACAGCAAAAGTCCATGTGACTGTAGGCATCAGCGCCCTCGATTTTCGTTGCTAAAAATTTAACTTCTCCACTCCAACGTAGGTCGCAGTCGACCGATGTAAAATCAAACGCAAACTGTTGGCTCTCAGCAGCACACACGACTTTCTCTATGTTACCATAGGTCGCTGTCTACCGATATAAAATCAAACGTAGACTGTTGGCTCTCCGCGGCACACACGACTTTCGCTATGGTTTGCAGTAGATCGCAGTGACATCGAGTTACACTGTCGTCACAGCATACCCAAATGCCTCTGTAAGCCTCCACGCCCTCGACTTTTTCTACACACTACACACTAGCCTCAGGAACTAGTTTTGTCCGGACTCCTCATAGGATCAACTTTAGAACCTCCCCCTTAGAGGCTCAAGGCCGTACCAACCTATGGTACTCCTGAGAAATTCATTTCAAGGGAGCGCCTTTTTCTCCAGAGCCATTTTCAAAACACTTTATACTATACACATGTAGCATCTTCCAAATCATACACCTAGTATGATTCTTATATAAATCTCCTTTCTCAAAATCGATTATCCCAAAATTGATAATTCTCAAATTAGGCTTTCCAAATTCCAATATTGATTTTTCCCAAAAATTAAAAGCCTTTCCAAAATCCATAGGTTCCCAAAACCCTTTTCTCAAAATCATTCTCATAATATCCTTTATATATATATATATATAACTTTTTTTTTAAATTTTGGATCTCTTCAAACTTGTATAAATTCCCCTTTTATCCTTCAAATACTTTCAAAAACCCATTTCTTCTGGTAATAGAATCAACAAGGGGAGATTTATATTATATAACAAAGATATATATATATATATATATAACTTTGTCTATTCCAAATCAAATATTAAAATTTGATTACTCTATAAAGTCACATACCATATTATTTACTTATATAAAGTAAATTTCTATCATAGAAATATCCAATTTCTATTTTATTTCATCATATATTTCACAAAATATACCACTCTTTTCAAAAACCATTTCACAATTATTATCCACAAATTCCCATTAACAGTTTCATTCAAACCCGTACGATGTATACATATCATTCGTACGCTATATCAATCTGATCGCTCACTCGATCGCACAATTTCACTTACGAACTAGTATCGTCCACCCGACTTCCTAGTGCAGACTCAGATCTGGTTTCTTGATCAGAAACCGTCATTCTCCTTGCATAGCCATAACTATGATAGAGAATATCCAGACCCAATCAACAATCCATATCCAGGTTCGCCGTCGAAAATTGAGTGAAAAATCCCAACTCGGATCGATATAACTATCTCGAAATTCTATGCTTGAACCCGGATCAAATCACTATGCGAATA
Organism: Allium cepa; assembly: GCA_030765085.1. Lineage (NCBI taxonomy): Eukaryota > Viridiplantae > Streptophyta > Magnoliopsida > Asparagales > Amaryllidaceae > Allium > Allium cepa. Next base: position 326,033,424 of record CM060931.1, on the reverse strand, counting down.
GAATAATGTACATACATCCTACATATTTTTCTTCATTGATTATTAGTTAAATCAATTTCCTTTCTATTCATCCTCACTTTGATTTTATTCACTTATTCACATTTGCCTTAATCCCTATTTGGATTATCACTGCAATTTTTATCTCAGTTGGGTATTTAATCAATAACAGTTTGTACTCTAATCAGCTTAAATTTAGAAAATAGCTTGAATTTTTTTGAAATAGATAAGTAATTGAAAAATAATTATTAGCTGTAAAATAGTTGTAAAATAGTTAAGTAATTGTGAATAGTTGAAAAATATTAATTATTTATAAAATAATTGAAAAACAGTAATTAGTTCATAAATCAGTTGTAAAATTGTTAAATAGCTCCAAAAGTAATTGTAAAACAAGTTTAAGATAGTTTCAGGTTTAAAAAGAAAAGTTGTATAGTAAATAGTTGGAAAAATAGATTTATATTAAAATAATTTATTCTGAAAATAGTCCAGAGCCAAACTATTCAACTTCCCAATCTCCATTTCTAATTAATTTCCCATCAATTCAATTTAAATTTCCACTCCCATTTATATTGACTCAATTCTAATTTGAATAACTTCAATTTCCCTTGACTTGATTTATCCCCAATTCAAGTTGAATTAACCTTAATTTCTTTCCAAATTCAGATCAAATTCCATTTGATTTCGAACATATTCACTTTAATTACAATTCCAAATTATTCAAATTAATTTAGACAAATTTCAAATTGAATCCACTTCAATTTCAATTCATTTCAATTTCTATTTAATTTAATCCTAATTCCCGTTTGAATTTATATTTATCCGTCTTCAATTCTAATTAATTCAAAATAAATTCAATTTGAACTAATGAAATCTTAATCTCGACCTTAAACCATCTCCAATTATATAAATTCGAGTTAAATTTTCAAATGCTGATTTAGCCCCTTAAATCAAATTAATCTTTATTTTTAAATCAATAACCCAATCTTTAAATGATTTAATTCTAAGTCCAATTCTCAAAATTCCATTTTAAATTACCTTTACTTAACTTATTTCAAAGTTTAAATAAGTGTTCAAAACAATTTTATCTTAAAAATTCAATTTATTACCCAAATTTAACTTCTAATTTTGAGACCAGTTCTTAAACAATTTCAATTTACAAATTCAATTATTCAAATTTTCAGTTCAAAGTAATTCCATATCCTTAATTTCAAATTAAAGTTTAATTTCCCTTTTATCTCAATAATGGATATATTACCACACTTCATTTCTCATTCATTTAAACCAATCCAATTCACAATTTAAAGATTATTAATAACAATAGGATAATATTATCCAAATTATTTTAAGACATCCATTCACCTAAAATTTCTAATTCTCAAACCCAACTTGAGAACACTCATAATTCCCATTTCAAAGTTTAAACTTCACATTAATAATCTTATAAGTTCAAAACTTACCACCTTAGGTATCCCATCTCATTCCAAATTTAAAACTCGACATTTAGAGTTTATTTCAAACTATTTTTGATATTATGTGTATTCCTCATATATACATTATTTCCTTTACACACTAAGTTATCCTTAAATTTTAAACCACCTTTGGTTTTTAATTCAAACAAATTCCTTTAAAATTTCTAAACAACTTCTTATTTGAAATATGACCCATTTATTCAAATACATTAAATAATATTATTTATTATTTCTTCATCACTTTGAAACAAATTTCAAATTCTGGACCCAAATGTAAAACTTCACAATTTAGATCATCTTCGGTTCAAATTTGTAAGTCATATTTACCTAAATGTTTTACTTCCCTAAAACATTTCATTTTGCTTACTCATTAATACACATCTTATTAATCATTTATGATAATAACCAAGATTATCGTATCTGAAAACTAATTCATTATTATCTTATTCTGAAATTCTTCTTATATTCAAGATTTTCATTTCAGTTTGAATCCATTTCAAACTTATCTTTATTTAATTTCAATTTGGTTGTATCTCTATTACCACTTAATTTAGTTTCCAATAATTTAACAACCAATTACCTCAATATTTACTAGAAAGAAATATTGCTTTATGTATCAAAATATATTCTTATATAAAATCATTTAAAATCTTTGTATAAGAAAATAACAAGTATGCTCTCATATATATATATATATATATATATATATATATATACACACACACACACACACACACACTCAACTCATTCTAGGGTACCATCGACCCTATCCTTAATGAGTATTTCCCACTAGAGCCAAGGTTCTCACTTAACCTTCTGCTTTAATACCAACTGTAACGACTCAGAATTTTCGATCTCGAAAATTCCAGATAGTTAGAGAAAGAAGAAAGAGATAGATGAAGAAGAAACAGAAACACAACACTAAAACGCAGCGGATCAAAATATAATATTAAATAATAACAGTTTACAAAAGAAGACTGTATCTATCAATTACATTTATAATACATCAGAGTTACTCTCATACCCAATCACTGGACATATACAAATCAAATATGTCCTAGATAAACAGAAATAATAGACACAGCGGAGAAACTCCATACGTCCCAGCCAACCAGCTCGCCTACTGAGCGCCAGAACGTCCTTACTTGAAAATCTGTAATACTCAGTTTGACCCGTGCATTACATCAAAGTAACACTCGGGTCAGGCTGGAAACCAGCGTGAGTAAACTCATATAATTTGAAAATACTAAGTTCAAACCATAAAAGAAACCCAACTAACTCGTACTTCACTACGAATTCATTACTTGTTAAGCTCAACACTTATTTCACAAATTAAATTCTAAGATTCTTACTTAGTTCGAAAGTTCATATTATTCCATTTCAATTTATTGATTTCTCACATCAAATCCTTATAGAATCATGTAGATTACAAGTCGAAGTGGATTCGAGTATTACTGATACCCATCCCCGGTCTCTTCGAATAAAAAATATCCTAACCCAAGTTATTCAAATGAAATACAAATTCAGTTTTAAATATAGGATGTCACTTTAACACAGCAATTTATCATCAATAGATAACCATATTATCACTATACAACCCAATCTTATCATATCACAAAACATTTTATATTAGAGAAATCAATCAGTTTAAAACATTCACCTAATCCGATCACCCACAAGCAAGATTAATTAATCACATTTTCTCTAATTAATAAATTAAATTAATTACTTCCATCACTATAAGTCTTGCTTGCTTAACTATTAATTAATTACAAAACCAATTAATTAATCATACACTAAGTATCCATCTTAATTAATCAACATTGATTAATTATTCTTTAATTACATTAAGTAATTTAAACTTTTAATTACCACATAGATTAATTAACCTTAACCATTCACATTTATTAACTTTTCATTCATCTCTTGAATTAATTAATAACATTAATTGATGATCTCTAATCACTTCTATTAATTACTCTTAACTAATCACCACCTAATCGTCGGTTAATGATCTTTAAATTAATTACAATCATCAGCTATCCAATAATTTCTCACCCTTCGATTATCAGATTATCAGTATCAATTAATTTATCTCCTTAAGTGATTAACTTATAATAAATTGCATTAATTAATTATCTTTAATTAATCACGACTTAAATTAAGATAAATTCTTTATCTTTATTGGTTACCCAATCATGTCATTAGAAAACGTTTAGTGATCAATTATATTATTAAATATATAATTTACCTCTAATATATATTGAGAACTTGGTTTAAACACCCCTTTTTAAAGCATATTTACTTTAAATACACTTTTAGACTTTGAAACCATCTTCCTAAAAACTTGTTTTATTTCATCATTTAGTTGTGAAAATCTGTTAAGCATTCCTTTACATTCAACTTTGATTCCACTTGTTTTAAATAAATCTGGTTTTTAAATTTTAAAGATCTAAACACTTCAAATAAAGCAAAAACTGGACACAGTAAATTTCCCGAGCCAACTTAACCTTTCCCCGAGAAAACCCCTAAATCTACTCAATTTTGGTAACGTGCAGAACTCCATCTTCCTCAACATCACGGAACAACCTTAGACACAAACACCCACTTGTGCGTGTGCACACATCACCGGCTTCCCTCCGACCGATGCTACGACCACCCATACATCGCCTACGACACTCTCCTCTGATCTGGTCACCCAGAAACCCGATATCAACCCACAAGACGAAATCTACATTCTCACCACACCAGGAACAATAGCTGTGCCACAAAAATATCATACTTCACCAACCCTCGACCATCTGCATCCCTGCCACCATGACCAAAACATCATTGAGAACCCACGATGCCAATCCCCTGCCTCCGATTGAGTTCGACTCGATGACGAGTCCATATCAACTTCGAATTCGACATGAACTCAAATACGGTTCAAAACCCTAAAACGTCATCGCCAAGATGCTCCGGTGATCTGAAAATTATATGACTATTTTTCCTAGGCTCCTCGCCACTTGTTCCTCCTTCATCAACGAGCGTAGTCTTCCCCATTACCTCGATCGCCGGAATTTGATCGAAATATCAGAGGCGTTCAACTAGATAATCATCCACATCCACTAACTTAAAAATCACCATATCACTATTAAAATTCATTACAATCAAAGCATGTAAACTCGAAAATCAAATTTTGACATTTGACCTGCTCTTTACTGTAATATTTGATTTCCTGAGACACTTGCTAAACATTTGATTTGAATTTAACTTACAATTGAGGTTGCTCCCATACAAAACACTTTTACTCAGAGATCAAGGCCTGTAAACACATCTATGTGGAAGATTTAAATTTTAAATCAGGTCTAAAACCTGTAGTGTCTTAAACAGTGGTACACTCGTCTGTTCCAGTCATGAATACAACCACTAACTTACATACAAAACCTTTTTAACAACATACACAGCATAGATCATATCATATTTTAAGACTAAATCACATGGACCAAAGAAATTTATCCAGATTAAAGCTTTTAAAGAAAAAAAATTACTCACCAGCTTATGAAGGGAACAGAGAATTAGGAATTGCTAGCTTGCTAAATGTTTGTTTAACCTTAAAACTTCAGAAAATGGAATATATTTTGAACTGAAGCCAGTTGATTGTTGGATGGAAGCCATGATCTATAGTTTAGTTGATTTATCTTTTACTGGTATTAGTTCGAATGAATGAAAGAATGACGCAAATGTAGAGGCATATATAGAGAAGTAGGCTGCCTTTTACAGCAAGCTTCTGTTTGCCTTTTCTTTTATATATTATTTTTTTCCTTGGTCAGAAGTTTACTATGACTTGATTTGATCTCATGCTTGACTACATGTATTGTATGCTTGAACATTAAATGCATGACATTGATAAAAAGGTTTTGTGTGCTTGAGATGATGTGTATTTATGATGTGTTTCCCCCTTTTTGTTTACCTATAAATATTCATTCATATGTGCATTCATACTTCATATATATGTATACAAAGTATATTGTTTGTTTTCCTTGTGCCTCTATGTGCTTACATACATATCTATCCTAGCCATTTATATTCATAGAACGTATGAGCTCTTATATGTATTTTTTTATACATATATTTTTCGTCATCTATACCATGCCCTTTTTTACTTGTCATGAATACCTTTTCATTGTATATATTTAGATGTTCACATGCTTATATATGTATAAATATTCATTTTTTTTCCACATACATTGTTTATGTACATTTTGATATTACATATATATTTATATAATTTATCATTTTCTATACGGTTCATCATATCTAGAGATTTTTTTATAATCCCATATTTATCATCGTTTTTAAACTAGTCTATAGATACAAATATTTTTATCTTCTAGAAAAATTCATCTATTCGACTAATCAAAATTAATATCCCGATGATTCAAATAAGTTAATTACCCGATTAGCAGATGTCCAAAAATCCGGGTCGTCGTAGGAAATGATAATGTTCTTATACATTTTATTTTTCTCTCCTTCTTTATTACAAAAAAAAACGAATTGAGATAGTGGGAAGGTGAGTAGGCTTCATTAAAACCGAAAATTCAATTTCGAAGCTATATTATTATTTAAAAACAACAGAAATGAACAGATAGCAATATAAGAATCAAAACAAAATTTTACCGAAATAGTGGGATGTCACTGGTCAGAGAATAACAAACGAATAGATTATATTTTTAACATTGGGGAAATGCAAAAGTCAGCCGCTTGAATTCATAATGGCAAGAAGCTAGTGGATCCCATAAAGTGGATTTCAAAATATATACGAAAGCAGATGAACCAGCGAAGGGAAAAAGGCAATGAAAACATACCGCAATAAATAAAAGCTATGGGAGAAATGAAGGTGAAGTGACAATTCTGAACAAATAATAAAGTAGGTGACTATTCATTTTAGCCGTTTGAAAACTGAGTGGTCACAGAAAAATCAACAAGTTAAAACGGATACCGGTGCATTGGACCATTACGTAGTTTTCGCTGCCTACCGGACTTTAAAATACAGGATTGAATATACCACAGAGATCAGCATGCCGTGAAGATCAAAACGGTATAAGGTATCAGTGGTACGATCATTCAATCAAATGTCGATAATCGGTATCGAAAATGCAGCTAAAACGCAGAAAAATAAGATCGATGGAGCTAAAAGTCCGAATTTGATGAAACGAAATTTGACTTCTCGCTCAGAAGATGATTTAGAATTTTTCTATAGAAAAATATTTCAGCTTTGGAAATTAATTTATTATCATCAATTATTAACTGATTTATATTTGAAATAGAATTATACAATAAAATAAACTTCCACAAAATCAGATGAAAATTTTCTAGTTGCTATGTTTAAATAGACGTATTCCAAATATTAAGTTTTTATTTCTAAATTTTATTATTTATAATTTGACAAAATTTCAATTAAATGTATTATTAAAATCATTTAAAATTTATGGGTCATTACACTCTCCCCCACTCAAAACTTTTCGTCCCCGAAAAGGAAGAATGTAGAAGAATAGAAACAACCAGAAGAAAATAGATTGAAAAACAAAATAAAACAATTTATTTAACCAAATAAATTTCAATTTTTATTAATTAATATTCAGCAATTTGGTTAAACCCATTTATTATATCAAAAATTCCAAAATTTATTAAATTTTATCTCACGATACTTTTCAAATATTATTAAAAATCAGTAATCATTTACTTTAAATATGTTTTGTTTAATTAATAACTTCTAAAATATTAATAACTTTTTTCTATTAAACCATGTAGTATATAAATAAACAATATTTTAAAAAGGGTATACTCAAAATGAAAAGAAAGTAGATTCGGAAAATAGAACATAGGTGAATAAATAAGCTGAGCAGATAAGGTAGGTTCAAACGAATAGTATCGGGCATGAATAGTTAATTCACCATAAGAATTTAAATTTCAAATATTAATACAAATTTTTTTATTGGCAATACTTTTATAACTCGATGTTTCTATAAGTTTATCCTTGTTCTTGCAGACTCTGGCCATGCGTTGATCATGCGCAAAGCTAGAATTCTTTAAGTACTTAGTAGACCTGTTTCAACACCCAGTGAAAATAGTTGAAAAACCTTCAAAACCCGATATGGAAAGTACCATCCAAACAAATCATGTAACGACCCAGAATTTTAATTAATTAAAATTGGTATATTTAATTAATTTTAAATATTAACAAGTGAAATTTATAAGTCGAATAAATTTTATTCGAATAATTGGATTTAATTGAATAATTAAATCGATAATTTAATATGTTAAATTACAGAAATAATTGAAAATCGAGTTAAATATGATTGAAAATGATTTGTAAAATTTTATTTTATCATATTGGAGTTAGAACGATATTTTAGAACTTTTAAAAACGAATTAAGAGTTTATTTGTGAAAATCGAATATTTTGATATTTAAATCGACTAGTGAAATTAGTCAATTTTCGAACAGTCTCAGAATTGGACGAAACTAGTTCCATTGGATCCGTAATAGTTTGTTATTATCGGATTTCAATTTTCGTAGCAATCGGAGTTGTCGTTTGATTGTGGCAGCTCGAAACGCATCGAAATTGTTTTTAATATTTATTTGGCGAGTTAAAATAGCCATTTTTCAAACAGTCTTGGATTTCGATGAAACCAGTTTCATCGGATCCGTAATGTGATATTATGTATGGTTCCAAATTTCGTGTCAATCGGATTTATCGTTTGTCCGGTGGAAGCCAAAACGCCTAGAAATTTGATTTATCGATCTAATTTTAAATCGAACGTTTATTGCCAGAACTCGCACAGATGACCGAATTAGCTCCCGAAACACGTTCCATTGTGTTCGGAACGCGGGGTAAACCTTAGAAACGCCAACCAGCACGCTTCGGTTTGGAGTTCGGAAAATCCGGGATGAATAGTGTTCGTTTTATTTTCTATAAAAGCACCCACACTTCTCTCATTTGCAAAAGAAAATGTCAAACCCTAAACCTAACAGCCTAGCCGCCGCCACCTCAATCTATGGCCGAAATTCTCGTTTCTTTTCCCCTTATTTTCTTCAAATCCGTTCATCAATTCAAGAAACTTTCTAAATGAAAGTTGTAGAGTGTCTCGAGCTCTACGTATTCAACGGTTATGATCGGGAAATTCGTAGCCGATCGACGACAAATTGCATTCAAAGGTCACGCGTTCAACACGTCATTCGATGAGCAGGAGATGGCCGAGCTTCACAAGGGGGTGGCCGAAGGTAGCTTGCTCAAAGGGCTTCGAGATGCAAGTTTCTGATCGTCTTCAAAACGTTCGTGGTGGGAGCATGATTAAACCCTAATTTCGAGCTATGGGTTCAAGTATACGGCTGTTTCCTGTAGGAGATTGCGTGAGAGGGGAAGAAGCTGAAACTTGCGGCCTTGATTTTTTCCGGAAATGAACGGTAGTGATTAGGTTTAAAAATTATAAATTATGTTGCAATTATATAGTTATAAAATTCGTGAAACTTTGAAAATTCGTATCCTTTTCATACGAGGTCGAAAACGCGCGAAACCAGTTGCGTTGGAATCGTATGGACGAGCACTACGCTATGGAAATGGATTGGAGTCGTTTGGAGTTAGTGAGAATTTCGGGTAAAATTAAACGTACGTTTAATTTTATTCGAAATAAATCGCTAAAATGAAATTGAAATCAAGGTGAGAATTTCTCACTCAATCGAATCGGTTTCGATTTTAATTTTAAATAGTTAGATTTAAAATTCTTGATTGTATGTTTGAATGATGATTGTTATCTATTGATTGTTAAAATAGACATTATGCACTATTAGTAAGCGGATGTTATTTATTAAAAACATATACCGCGAATATTTCATAAACAGTGAAATTGGTATTATTTATGTACTTGGAATTGATTTCCCGTAGTATATAGCGGATGAGACCCTATTGCGCCGTCTATTAAGCGGATAATATTATAAATCCCATATACCGCGATAATTTCGTACTGGAACGGAATTGGTATTGTGCTAACATCTTTGGATGCAGAAAAACAGGTTGGAGGGATCCAACTGGATTCCTCAACAGTATTTATTTGATTTCAGATATTTTGATATTTGATGGATTATCATATCGATATATGATGTCGTTGTTGCCGTGATTGACTATTTGGTGTGTAGCATCACTAGGCCAATTTTGGAATTTTAAAAGGATTTTAAAGTGATTTTTGAAAGTATACGTTTATAAAATAATTTTTGAACTGATTCGTTTTAAATAAATAAACGTATAATTTTAATGTTATAAAATTTTGATTTTTGAGAAATATAGTTAAAAGTTGATTTTTGAAAATATGGGGTTAATGATTTTATAAAATAGTTTAAATCGGGATTTTTGAATTTATTGTAAAAAGTTTAAACATAGGATTTATGAAATTTGATTATTTTATAAATCAAAAATGGTGAAATTATAAAGGAGTTTAAAGATGTTTTAAAATAATAGTATAAATTGATTTATATAAGAGATTTATAAATTGATATTTATAAATTAAAATATTTGAATTATAAAACGAGTTTTTATAAGTGTTAGGATGAATTGTAAATGAATTTCATAAATGAATGAAATTTATAGAATTATAAACGATGAAGTTATAAATGGAATTTTATAAGCAGTAGGTTTATAAAATTTGTAAAGTTATTAAAGGAATAGATTTGGGTAAATAAATGAATTTTATAAGTTATAAGATTTATAATTTGGGAGGTTTAAAAGAACGATTTTTGTAAACAAATAAATTATAAGTATTTAACATATAATGTGAACCTTTGTATATAATTAAGTTATAAATTGAAATAGGTTAATAAAGGAGATTTATAAAAGAAAGTTGTTATAAATAAATAGAAATGGAATTTATAAACGTTGTTTTATAAATTCGCAAACGACTTATTTTGATAAATAAATTGTTATAACTTATTTATGGAGTTATCTTCACGTTTTAGACAGTGAATAATCCTTTAAAATAAAATGTATAGAAATGATGAAATTGGTTAACGAAGTATATTCACGTTTTTGAATAGTGAATAATATCTTAAGGAATTGTTTTGGATGTGATGTTTTAAATAGAATTAAAACGATCTAACGACGTTTTCAAAATGTGTTAAGATTCGAAACCATAGATTTCAACATTCATTGTTGAAATAGTCGTTTTCGAGAAATAGAAGGAAACGATGAACTACAACACTGTTGTTATAGTAAATGATTTCCGAAAGGAAATGTTTTATATAGTATTGGGATTTATATATCTATTTTAAATTCGAATCCCTACACTAGTGATTTTGGGTTGTCGTAACGATGTTTTAAGCAACATTCGTTTTGGCCCAAATAAATATGTTTAAGAGAATGATTTCCTTAAAGAATGAAATATATACTTAATTTCGATTTAAGTATATTGAATATTTTTCAAGTGTTAAAAATAAATAGATTTTTGGATTACTTATGAATAAGTAAGTATGTAAATGTTTTCCAATGTGAAATGAAACGTTTTGAGAATTTATCTTTTTGAAGATAAATTGAAAATGAATAATTGAAATTGTTTTATTCATAAATAATTTGGAATATAAATGCACTATGGAATTTATAAAAGAAAAGGGGAATTTTTTTAAAAATAAATATTGATTTATTTTTGAACAGTGAAAATTATTTATCTAGTAAAGATATTTTTGGGAAATAAATAATTTGGAAAATTATTTGGAATCTGGTGATGTTGTGCATATCCATTGATAGTTCAATAGCCGACTATCAATATTTACCTTTGAATGGGTATTTGTTGTGATTTGCTTGGATTTGAATGCCACACTTATTTTTAAATTATTGCGCTCGTTATTCGGATTACCTATTCCGAATAGTGATACGACGTAATGGATAGCATTGATGACCGGTGTTGAAGATCGGATATTTTTGAAAGCGAAAGGACAACTCGTCGAATGTCTTTGCATCGACTGGTCCCCGGTATAGAGACTCCATATGTGATGGGAAGTCCGGTCGTGATTAGTGAATATCCGGATTGCAAGGACTTCTTTGTAAGTGCCTTCGGTTCTGTTCGATCCCGGAACAGACTTGTATGGATAGTATGTCTGACATTACAAATTGAGATATAAAGCAGATTTCTTTCAAATATATTTCTGTTGGTGGAGGAGAATTTATTCTTTTAGCTTAACACCCTTCTCTGAGACGTACGAGCTCAGAGGTTATGTAGTTGAAGGTCATTAGCGATATATTCCCAATTTGGTAATGTGACATGCTGAGTGTTGGTGTGAAATGATCATTGTTTGAACATTTGTGATATGATCATTTGTTTGATCACTTATCTTTGTGATCATTTCTATGATCATTTGTTGACCCAAAGCACAGCTTTTGTATAAAGCGTGGCTTTGTGGACGAGACTTCGTCAAGCCTCACACCCCAGAATGGTCAAAACAGGAAAGATGCGGCAAGGTTATGAGGGGTAGCTCCCTTTAGGTTATGTGCATTTTCTTCTGGAAAAGGGTGGTATCATGGTATGGAGCCCAGATACTTACTCATGTTGAAACACTTTATTATTTTGGTGTGATGTTGGTTATGAGCGCTCGGATAAAGGTCCCAAAGGACCGGGGGATGGCATACTCGTGTCAGTTGTTACCTAGTTTTAAAGGTAACCCGGCCTTGTGTCGGCAGAGATCCGGTTAGGTTCTCGGGGACGTCCTTCCAGAGGCGTTCTCATGTGGCAATGGGAATTTACTTGGCCTAACCATTTGTTGGAAATTCAAAGAAACAATACGATCTTGTACGGTTTTAGTTGTATAACCTGCCATGGAATGTGGCGGTAACCTGCTATTGAACATGTTAGCTATAGTAGGCATAAGTGCGAAATGTCTATGCTGGCTAAGATTTATATCTTTACTTTCGAAATAATTTTTTCTACACTATGCACTAGTAATAATATCAAATGTTTTTTTTAATGCGTATCAAGCATCTTTGACTATCATAAGGAGAAATCTCCTCCGATTCTGCGTTTGCATTGTGTGTGTGTGTGCGGGAGGCCTTATGGTAGTCTCATTTTTAAAAGCATTGCGAATTGACTTTAAAAATATTCCTCTATTTTGTTTTGAAGATAAAATAAACTGTTTTAGTTCTCACACCAGTCACATGACTGACTCGGAGTTTATTGTTTTCCTTCCTAAACTCTGGGTGCCCACCAATTTCCACACGGGCAGTCAAGAGACAGGTTTATCAGGATATTCTGGAATTCAGGAGTTGTTGGAGGCAAGCTGGATGGCATGGCGTATTACTAGTATATAGTATTTCTTTTTCCGCTGTTTGTTGTTGTTTGTTGTTGTTCACTCTGATAATGTAATGAAATGTAATAACTGATATAGTTCTTTGTTTAAAGATTATTCATTTATTATTATATGTTGTTCCGCTGCGAATTGTGAGATTCTGATATTGTTCTGTTGTTTTCTTTCTGTTCTGTTCTATCTTCTTATCTCTTCTTCTACCTTTTTCTTTTTCTTAAACACTGAGAATTCGTATTTCCGTTCATCTTGAGTTAATCTATGGAGATTAGTGTATATTCAAGGAGTACGGATTTGCGGGTCTTCACAGGTGGTACCAGAGCATATGGTTAAGCGACAACCATGGCTCTGTTGGGTATTACTCATTAGAGATAGAGTCAGTGGTACTCTAGAATGAGTGTGAGTGTAATAATAGATATGAGTGCGTATTTGTTAGTGAATATAAAATTGTTTTGTATTGTGTTGACTTATCGGTTGATTGTTTATAGATTCCGGTCGATGTAGTCTTGCTAACTATCGTAGATAGGGGTTTCTAAGCTCTTAAACAAGATAAACCGACACGATATTGTTTTAGACTTAGATAAATGAAATAATTTTACCTTGATTATATTTTATATATAAAGGAATAATTTTTAAGAATTATTAAAGTGTATATAAGTAGATTGTTTAGTTGTTTGAATAATCTAAATAAAGGAATAATTGTATAAGTAAAATGAATTATAAGTATGGAATTATAATTAAAGTGATTTGCAATTGTGAAATAAACTTATATATGTAAAAAGTGAAACTATATGAATATATTTATGAATATGAGTTGTAAATAAAAATGAATTTAAAGTTAAATGGAAACTTACTTTAGAATTGGAATCTGAAATTGATTTATAAGTGGGAATTTTAGTTATGTAAAACCAAGTGATGTTTGTAAAATGGAAGTATAACTTAAGTGATGTTGAATGAAGTTGATTTTGGTATCAAAGTAAATTATTAAAGTTAAGTGATAGATACGAACTTGAGTTATGTAATGAAATTCAACTTTTGTAATTGAATTGAATAAATGGATTAAATGTTAATTAATTGAATTTAAATTAAGTTGATATGAAATTATGGATGTAGGTGTTAATTCATCAAAATCTAATGTTATTGGAAGTTGAATAATTGAATGAAAATCAATTTAATTAAACCAATTGAAAGCAAAGGAATTTGGTTGAAATTAATATACATTGGTTGTTATATGGTTGTTAGTTGATTGTATATAATTCATTAAGTGTTAATGAAATTGGAAGCTAAAGTAATTGAAATTCAATTGGAAGTTAAGTGAATCTTAAATAGAATTGAATTTGATTTGGAAGTAAACCAACTTGAATATGAATTAGTGAATATAAACTAAGCGAAAATGAATGTTAGTAAAAACATCCACTGTTAATGAATCAAAAGTGATTAAATTGAAAACCCATTTCATTGAATATTAATGAGAATATGAATGAATATTTATTGGTTATGAATGCTAGTTGGATGATAGTTGGTTGATGGTTGAATATATATTGCTTTTACCACATTTGCTATGTTGGCATATATAGTTATTATGTTGCTATATGTTGTATATCGATACTATTGTCTATATACATGTTTCTCATTTGTTTGTTGAGTGTTTAGTAGGTGCGGATCGCGTTTGCTTCGCATTTGGTGCTCGCTTTCGCGCTATATTAGCCGTATATGCTCGCTAATAAAATATAAGGTACATATCTCGGATTAAATATCGTACTTTTACACTTTTTTCCCTGCGGGATGCCTCATCACTTGATGAGATGTATATTTGTGATATATATACTGTCATTTTTTTTCGGATCGAGCCGCGCAAAGGAGACCAGGGCGAATTTTTCCGAAAATTTCAGGCGTTAGAATAAATTTGAGGAAAATTGGAAAATTTTTGAAAACTAAACTTTGATTTGGAATTGAAAGTTAAACAATAGTAGTTGTTTTTGAAAAGATAACTAAGTATGATTTGAAAACTTAGTAAAGTTATTGTAGGAAGTATAACTATGGATTTTGGAAAGTTAATAGATTCTGTAATTTTTCTTACTTGATAATTTCGAGGGCGAAATTCTTTTAAGGGATGAAGCTTGTAACGACCCAGAATTTTAATAAATTAAAATTTGTATATTTAATTAATTTTAAATATTACTAAGTGAAATTTATAAGTCGAATAAATTTTATTCGAATAATTATATTTAATTGAATAATTAAATCGATAATTTAATATGTTAAATTACAGAAACAATTGAAAATCGAGTTAAATATGATTGAAAATGATTTGCAAAATTTTATTTTATCATATTGGAGTTAGAACGATATTTTAGAGCTTTTAAAAACGAATTAAGAGTTTATTTGTGAAAATTGAATATTTTAATATTTAAATCGACTAGTGAAATTAGTCAATTTTCAAACAGTCTTAGAATTGGACGAAACAAGTTCCATTGGATCCGTAATAGTTTGTTATTATCGGATTTCAATTTTCGTAGCAATCGGAGTTGTCGTTTGATCGTGGTAGCTCGAAACGCATCGAAATTGTTTTTAATATTTATTTGGCGAGTTAAAATAGCCATTTTTCAAACAGTCTCGGATTTCGACGAAACTAGTTTCATCGGATCCATAATGTGATATTATTGTATGGTTTCAAATTTCGTGTCAATCGGATTTACCGTTTGTCCGGTGCAAGCCAAAACGCCTAGAAATTTGATTTATCGATTTAATTTTAAATCGAACGTTTATTGCCATAACTCGCACAGATGACCGAATTAGCTCCCGAAACACGTTCCATTGTGTTTGGAACGCAGGGTAAACCTTAGAAACACCAACCGGCACGCTTCGTTTGGAGTTCGGAAAATCCAGGATGAATAGTGTTCGTTTTATTTTCTATAAAAGCACCCACACTTCTCTCATTTGCAAAAGAAAATGTCAAACCCTAAACCTAACAGCCTAGCCGCCACCCCCTCAATCTATGGCCAAAATTCTCGTTTCTTTTCCCCTCATTTTCTTCAAATCCGTTCATCAATTCAAGAAACTTTCTAAATGAAAGTTGTAGAGCGTCTCGAGCTCTACGTATTCAACGGTTATGATCGGGAAATTCGCAGCCGATCGACGGCAAATTGCATTCAAAGGTCACGTGTTCAACACGTCATTCGATGAGCAGGAGATGGCCGACCTTCACAAGGGGGTGGCCGAAGGTAGCTTGCTCAAAGGGCTTCGAGATGCAAGTTTCTGATCGTCTTCAAAACGTTCGTGGTGGGAGCATGATTAAACCCTAATTTCGAGCTATGGGTTCAAGTACACGGCTGTTGCCTGTAGGAGATTACGTGAGAGGGGAAGAAGATGAAACTTGCGGCCTTGATTTGTTCCAGAAATGAACGGTAGTGATTAGGTTTAAAAATTATAAATTATGTTGTAATTATATAGTTATAAAATTCGTGAAACTTTGAAAATTCGTATCATTTTCATACGAGGTCGAAAACGCGCGAAACCAGTTGTGTTGGAATCGTATGGACGAACACTACGCTATGGAATTGGATTGGAGTCGTTTGGAGTTAGTGAGAATTTCTAGTAAAATTAAACGCACGTTTAATTTTATTCGAAATAAATCGCTAAAACGAAATTGAAATCAAGGTGAGAATTTCTCACTCAATCGAATCGGTTTCGATTTTAATTTTAAAAAGTTAGATTTAAAATTCTTGATTGTATGTTTGAATGATGATTGTTATCTATTGATTGTTAAAATAGACATTATGCGCCGTTAGTAAGCGGATGTTATTTATTAAAAACATATACCGCGAATATTTCATAAACAGTGAATTGGTATTATTTATGTACTTGGAATTGATTTCCCGCAGTATATAGCGGATGAGACCCTATTGCGCCGTCTATTAAGCGGATAATATTATAAATCCTATATACCGCCATAATTTCGTACTGGAACGGAATTGGTATTGTGCTAACATCTTTGGATGCAGGAAAACAGGTTGGAGGGATCCAACTGGATTCCTCAACAGTATTTATTTGATTTCAGATATTTTGATATTTGATGGATTATCATATCGATATATGATGTCGTTGTTGTCGTGATTGACTATTTAGTGTGTAGCATCACTAGGCCAATTTTGGAATTTTAAAAGGATTTTAAAGTGATTTTTGAAAGTATACGTTTATAAAATAATTTTTGAATTGATTCGTTTTAAATAAATAAACGTATAATTTTAATGTTATAAAATTTTGATTTTTGAGAAATATAGTTAAAAGTTGATTTTTGAAAATATGGGGTTAATGATTTTATAAAATAGTTTAAATAGGGATTTTTGAATTTACTGTAAAAAGTTCAAAACATAGGATTTATGAAATTTGATTATTTTATAAATCAAAAATGGTGAAATTATAAAGGAGTTTAAAGATGTTTTAAAATAATGGTATAAATTGATTTATATAAGAGATTTATAAATTGATATTTATAAATTAAAATATTTGAATTATAAAACGAGTTTTTATAAGTGTTAGGATGAATTGTAAATGAATTTCATAAATGAATGAAATTTATAGAATTATAAACGATGAAGTTATAAATGAAATTTTATAAGCAGTAGGTTTATAAAATTTGTAAAGTTATTAAAGGAATAGATTTGGGTAAATAAATGAATCTTATAAGTTATAAGATTTATAATTTGGGAAGTTTAAAAGAACGATTTTTGTAAACAAATAAATTATAAGTATTTAACATATAATGTGAACCTTTGGTATATAATTAAGTTATAAATTGAAATAGGTTAATAAAGGAGATTTATAAAAGAAAGTTGTTATAAATAAATAGAAATGGAATTTATAAACGTTGTTTTATAAATTCGTAAACGACTTATTTTGATAAATAAATTGTTATAACTTATTTATGGAGTTATATTCACGTTTTAGACAGTGAATAATCCTTTAAAATAAAATGTATAGAAATGATGAAATTGGTTAACGAAGTATATTCACGTTTTTGAATAGTGAATAATATCTTAAGGAATTGTTTTGGATGTGATGTTTTAAATAGAATTAAAATGATCTAACGATGTTTTCAAAATGTGTTAAGATTCGAAACCATAGATTTCAACATTCATTGTTGAAATAGACGTTTTCGAGAAATAGAAGGAAACGATGAACTATAACACTGTTGTTATAGTAAATGATTTCCGAAAGGAAATGTTTTATATAGTATTGGGATTTATATATCTATTTTAAATTCGAATCCCTATACTAGCGATTTTGGGTTGTCGTAACGATCTTTTAAGCAACATTCGTTTTGGTCCAAATAAATATGTTTAAGAGAATGATTTCCTTAAAGAATGAAATATATACTTAATTTCGATTTAAGTATATTGAATATTTTCCAAGTGTTGAAAATAAATAGATTTGTGAATTACTTATGAATAAGTAATTATGGAAATGTTTTCCAATGTGAAATGAAACGTTTTGAGAATTTATCCTTTTGAAGATAAATTGAAAATGAATAATTGAAATCGTTTTATTCATAAATATTTTGGAATATAAGTTCACTATGGAATTTATAAAAGAAAAGGGAAATTTGTTTAAAAATAAATATTGATTTATTTTTGAAGTGTGAAAATTATTTATCTTGTAAAGATATTTTTGAGAAATAAATAATTTGGAAAATTATTTGGAATCTGGTGATGTTGTGCATATCCATTGATAGTTCAATAACTGACTATCAATATTTACCTTTGAATGGGTATTTGTTGTGATTTGCTTGGATTTGAATGCCACACTTATTTTTAAATTATTGCGCTCGTTATTCGGATTACCCATTCCGAATAGTGATACGACATAATGGATAGTATTGATAACCGGTGTTGAAGACCGGATATTTTTGAAAGCGAAAGGATAACTCGTCGAATGTCTTTGCATCGACTGGTCCCCGGTATAGAGACTCCATATGTGATGGGAAGTCCGGTCGTGATTAGTGAATATCCGGATTGCAAGGACTTCTTTGTAAGTGCCTTCGGTTCTGTTCGATCCCGGAACAGACTTGTATGGATAGTATGTCTGACATTACAAATTGAGATATAAAGCAGATTTCTTCCAAATATATTTCTTTTGGTAGCGGGGAATTTATTCTTTTAGCTTAACACCCTTCTCTGAGACGTACGAGCTCAGAGGTTATGTAGTTGAAGGTCATTAGCGATATATTCCCAATTTGGTAATGTGACATGCTGAGTGTTGCTGTGAAATGATCATTGTTTGATCATTTGTGATATGATCATTTGTTTGATCACTTATCTTTGTGATCATTTATATGATCATTTGTTGACCCAAAGCACCGCTTTTGTATAAAGCGTGGCTTTGTGGACGAGACTTCGTCAAGCCTCACACCCCGGGATGGTCAAAACAGGAAAGATGCAGCAAGGTTATGAGGGGTAGCTCCCTTTAGGGTATGTGCATTTCCTTTTGGAAAAGGGTGGTATCATGGTATGGAGCCTAGATACTTACTCTTGTTGAAACACTTTATTATTTTGGTGTGATGTTGGTTACGAGCGCTCGGATAAAGGTCCCAAAGGACCGGGGGATGGCTTACTCGTGTCAGTTGTTACCTAGTTTGAAAGGTAACCCGGCCTTGTGTTGGCAGAGATCCGGTTAGGTTCTCGGGGACGTCCTTCCAGAGGCGTTCTCATGTGGCAATGGGAAGTTCCTTGGCCTGACCATTTGTTGGAAATTCAAAGAAACATTACGATCTTGTACGGTTTTAGTTGTATAACCTGCCATGGAATGTGGCGGTAACCTGCTATTGAACATGGTAGCTATAGTAGGCTTAAGTGCGAAATGTCTATGCTGGCTAAGATTTATATCTTTACTTTTGAAATAATTTTTTTTACACTATGCACTAGTAATAATATCAAATGTTTCTTTTTAATGCGTATCAAGCATCTTTGACTATCATAAGGAGAAATCTCCTCCGATTCTGCGTTTGCATTGTATGTGTGTGCGGTAGGCCTTATGGTGGTCTCATTTTTAAAAGAATTGCGAATTGACTTTAAAAATATTCCTCTATTTTGGTTTGAAGATAAAATAAACTGTTTTAGTTCTCACACCAGTCACATGACTGACTCGGAGTTTATTGTTTTCCTTCCTAAACTCTGGGTGCCCACCAATTTCCACACGGGCAGTCAAGAGACAGGTTTATCAGGATATTCTGGAATTCAGGAGTTGCTGGAGGCAAGCTGGATGGCATGGCGTATTACTAGTATATAGTATTTCTTTTTCCGCTGTTTGTTGTTGTTTGTTGTTGTTCACTCTGATAATGTAATGAAATGTAATGTAATGTAATAACTGATATAGTTCTTTGTTTAAAGATTATTCATTTATTGTTATATGTTGTTCCGCTGCGAATTGTGAGATTCTGATATTGTTCTGTTGTTTTCCTTCTGTTCTGTTCTGTCTTCTTATCTCTTCTTCTACCTTTTTCTTTTTCTTAAACACTGAGAATTCGTATTTCCGTTCATCTTGAGTTAATCTATGGAGATTAGTGTTTATTCAAGGAGTACGGATTTGCGGGTCTTCACAAATCACTTGGATCACAGATACACAATGGTTACGCCTGGATCCCCCAGGAAACATCCGTACCATTAAGCATTCACTGCCTTGCGAATTACGCCATGATAACAAAAACTATGGACCGTAGGATACATAGCAATGGTTATGCTTGGATCCCCCAGGAAACATCCATACCCTTTAAGCAATCTCTGCCTTGTGGATTACGCCACGACAACAAAACCGGTAGACCGCATGATACATAACAATGGTTATGCTTGGATCCCCCAGGAAATGTAACAACCCTATATTTTGTGATTATTTTAATTTTTAATTTAGTTATTTTAATTGAAATTCCTAACTTAAAAACATTATTTTATTTAGTAAAATGAATAAAAAAAATTATTTTAAATATAAATTCTGATTTTTATGTGAATTATAATTTCAAACATGAATAAATAGAATATTTTCCAAAAATGTGAATTTTTGTCAATATGGTCAAACTTTGACTTTTAAATTTAAAACTTAAATATTTGAATTTTCTAATTTTATCTTTCACTATGAAAGTAAATTAAATTTCAAGTATACTGCTTTTCGTTTCGTTGAAATTTGATTTATATTGTGAAAGTTTTGCTTTTTAAACTATTGTGTGTAAATTGTTTTATTTAACAAAATTGTTTATTTTAATTTATATAAATAATATTTTTGTTGTCATATCATGTTATAATTTGTGAAAATATGTGTAACATGACATGTTATGTGTATATTTTATTTTTAAAACATTTTAAAATTATAGTTATAATATTCCAATGTTAATTGTATATTGGTTATAATTTTTAATTCTAGTTTCAATATAATAACTATTTTTTTATTTACTTTTATTTTTCTTAAGAATAATTATTTATTTTCTTTTTCACTTTATTTTTTTTATTTACTAAATTTTATTAGCTTATTTTGATTAAAAGAAATGGAAATACAAAGGGACAAAACCCTTTCATTTTCCTTGTGACTTTTCATTTTACCTTTGCCTTTTCATTACTTTCCTTTGGCCTTTCAAGCTTTGGCCGAACATTGTCTTCTACTTAGCCATGATTTCTCATTCTCATTCACGTGAGAAACTTTTCTTCATTTCATAACTCACGGCTATGCTTCATTTCTGAAAATATTTGTAAGTTTTTTTCTAATGGCTTCCTTTATCTCTTCCTCTTCATTTTCTATGATTTTGCTTCCTACTTTTCAAAGCTTTGCTCGGCCTAGCCTCTCCACCATCACCACCGACCACCACCTCATCATCCACGGCAGTAACCATCAGCCTCTCCTCTGACCAAGATAGGCCGTGACATCCATTTGATGCAAGCTCCACAAATTTGCAAAGATCCACTTGAAACCTTGCCTAGCCGAGCATAACTTCAACTATACCTTTCATTTATCACTTCGGCCAACCCCATAGCCACCACCTTTGACCATCACTCCAGCCATCACCTGACCTAACCTTACCTGAGCCATGTGGTCCGAGCCACCATTTGACCTTTGGCCGTGCCAAAAATGCACCAAACCCTTCACCTTTTGACCTTGACCCTATGTATGCTTCATGTTGCAACTTCTACCATCTTTATCTCCTTGCTATCCATGCACTTTTGATGCCATACCCAAGCCAAAGCATGATTATGTCCGTGCATATGATCCCCTATAGCCAAGCTGTTGAATGGCCAGAACAAGGTCAAATCATTTTGTCCTATGTTAATTTCAATTTCCAATTATTTCAATATTGTTTTGGGTTGAATATATTTATGTATATTGTTTCGTTTTGGTTGTTGTTTACAAGATTAATATCTTGGCTCTCCTCCCGCTTGAATCAAAGTTGTGCTGTGTCATGCTATCGTGCTTTCTGGAATTTATTCTCTGTAGTTCGATTTTCTATCTCCAGCTTAAAGAGGTAAGTATTCACTCATGACATTTATACTTATATAACTGTGAATTGATAGCAAGTGAATGTATAGAATTGTTATATGTGTAGAATTGTTATGTCATGTTATACCTGCCTATGATATGAATCATACGATGTTAATCCTGTTTATAAACATGCCATATCATCTACTGCTGTTATATGTTGCTATGTTGTTTATTTTATTTTGTTCTCACAATGCAAGTTCCCTCTAGAATAGAATTACTATGGGTTGAAATGATACATACCCGAACGGACTTTAGAATCATAAAAAATCGTTATGGGTTGAAATGATAGGCCTGAGCGATTTTTATTTGTTTTATTTAACTTGGGATTGCGGGTTTGAAATGATAGAACCTGGATTTTTCTTTGTAAATTACGGATTGAAATGATATATTATCCGTATCACTTGACCTAGGTTAGAAAATATTATGTAGACCCGTTGTTATTTTATATATATTTTTCTAGAAAATTTTAAAGTATTTTAAAAATGTAAATTTATGATATTTTAATTTAAATTGAATTAAAAATGATTTTTATAAAGTATTAATGATTTTTCTATAAGTTAAAATGTGAAATAAATGAATGGTTAAGTTGAAATTTGAAATATAACTAAATTTTGAAATTTGTGATTTTGTTTAAAAATGGAGTTAAGTTAAGTAAATAAAATATGATAATTTGATTTAAATTTGAATTTAAAATGATTTAATAAAGTGTATTTGATTTTTTTTTATGAATTAAAATGGTTAAATAAATAAATGAATGTTTGAAAGTGTAATTTGAAATATAACTTGACTTGGAAATGTGAAATTTGGTTTCAGAATAAAAGTTAAGCTAAGTAAATAAAAATGGAAATTAAGTTTATATTTTAAATGGTAATTTAACTTAAGTGTTAAGTTAATTTTTAAAAATGTAAACAATAGAAATTGTGCACTTGAATTTAATAAGTGAATTATTAAGAAAATTTGATTTTATGTATAAATTTTACGTTATAAAAATCATAAGTTAAAGGGTATTTAAATGAACAATTTTGAGTGGAAAAATATGATTTTTATAAGTTAAAATGGTTTAAAGTGAAGTTTAATTGTTGCTGAAATTGTATTAAAAAGCTAGAAATTGAATTAATAGCGCTTCAGAAATGCTATTATTTCTGAAGTTAACTTAAAATCTGTTGTAAAGGATATTACAACACTTTGTAAGTGCTGTTGTTGATACAAATGAACTAAAGGCTAAAATTAACTGAGAGCTACTATAGCACTTGGTAAGTGCTGTAGTTGCAGAAACTAAAACTAAAATCTGAAATTAACAAAAAGAGCTATTATAGCACTTGATAAGTGCTGCAGTTGGCCGAAGTGAGATTTTTTGAATATAACTGAACTAATACTGCAGCAGTTTATAATGGCTATCTTTGCTGAATTGAATTGTTTTCAAATTTAACTTACCGTAGCATTTTCTAAGTGTTGCGAAAGCTGCAATTTCACTGTTTTAATGTGTTTAACTGAATAAATGAACTCTGAAAAGGCTAAAATTTTGGGAATTTAATATTTGATTTGAAGGTATAATGACCGTAACTTTTTATGGTTTAAATGAATTATTTTAATTCGAAATTATAATTTTTTTTTGGAAATTTAACCAAGCGCACACTTCTTTGTATGCCTTGTGATTTTTGGATGTACACCTTCAATTTGCGAGTGTGACTAGAGGTGAGCGATTGCTGCAGCTCTGTGCTACCCTAGCCACATTAGCACTGTTATTTGCATAGTTTACTTTAATAAAGGCATTTCTATGATAGCATTTATTACTGTTCAACTTATGGTTTAACGGATCCTTGAAGGATGGGCGATCCCAAGCATCCTTTAAGTTATTGTGCATTACTACTACAGTTCACTTGAGTTGGTTTACATTTTATATGGATGTATGTCCTGACTCGAGTTTTTGTGTTTTACTTTATGTTCGGGTCAGCCTGAGTATTCACAGCTTTGGATTTCTCTTTTTGAAGCTAGGAATCGTTGGTGATTTTGTTTATCTAGTTATCTATCTATTTCAGTTCAGTTGTTCTATTTCAGCTCTTGTATTAGTGGACTTATATGTATTTGGGATATCTATTGTGTTTGTTTTCAAACTGATATTATGTTATTTTTTTTGAGACTTTGTTATAGCAGCTTCATGAACTACTATGCTATTTTAATTTCCGCTTCAAATTATTCTAATATTTCTATGTCTGTGATTCTGTGATTGGTTTTATTTGCTCCAAATTTTATTACAATCTGTTATTTTGAATTATTAAATTCTGATACGTGTGGATTATTGTCGATTTGAATGGTCCAAAATAGTGGGCCGTTACAGTTGGTATCAGAGCTTTGGTTTTAGGCAAACCTTAGCCTGCCGATCAAAACTCATTAGAGATAGTGTAGAAATACACTAGAATGAGTGAAATCAATCTCAGAATCATTTCTTTGTGAGAGAACGTATTTTCAAAGTATAAAATGATTTCCAAATGATTTTAAAGGATTTTTAAAGATTATACTGGTATAATTTTTTTCTTATTTTGAAATCAAGATCTTCTAAACTTCATCCCTTCTGTATCCACCTTGTTAGTAATCTATTTGGTTAGGATTCTTATCGACTTGGATTCCTTGAACTTCAGAACGCTCTCACTTGTTCTGAAATCCATTCCTATCTCCCCTATTTGTATTCCTTTGATTTAGGAGCATTCCATAACTCCACTTTGAATGGCCTCTATAAAGATCGGTGATTCCGCAAATCATTGAATGATTTGTAAAGTGGTGAAACTCCCTTACAATTGGCATTGATTCACCGGAGATTTTTGTATCCTTGGATTTCGATGCTATCTATCTCCTGCTTTACCTGAATTCTATCTCTGGCAATGGAATGTCGATTTGCCTTAAATTTCCGCGTTGATTATATTCCTGAAGTCACGGTTGACCGGTTAAGGTCGCCCGCGACTTATGTAGGCTTACCCATCTTCTATCTGGTAATTAAATTATCTCATCTTCGTTCGAGCTTATCTTCAAACCAGAATTCTATTTGATTAGAGTTCCTTTAAATTTGAATCTCTGTTTGTTTAAAATCCATCCTTGAATCATCCCTTGGAAATTTCTGTTTGGTTGTATTTTAAAATAGTGCACGCATCGAAACTATTAGTTTGATAAGGATGACCACATTATATATATAAGAGTGAAATGTTTTTGATAGGGATTATATACCTTTTAAAAACGAGAGTCTGAAATTTTGAAAGTATCGGAAATTAATTTATAAGGAATTTGATTTGTATAAAAATGATTTATAACTAAAGGGTTTTGAATTTGAATTTCGAAGAATCAAACTCTGGTGTTTTGAAATCAGTTTTTTGATTTTGAAAATATATAATAATAATACGATTTAAAGATATTTTCCCAATAAGAATTATTTCAAATGTATTCGAATGAATTCCAATGATTTCGAAGAGATTTCAAAGAAGTTTCAAGAAAATAGAAGTCCAGAACTCACTTATGTCGTTGGAAAATAATTTCGGTGATGAGTGCACGCATCATCGACATTGATTTTCGAGTTTCAGAGTGGGTGAGAGGCCACTTTAGTAGCTTTGCTATGCGAGTGATTTTGTGAAACCAAATTTTGATTTCAAAATTCTGAAGGATGATTTGATTTTCGAAAGATATATGTGTGTGTATATATATATTTGAAATGATTTAAAGTAAGCCTGTGTTCAGTCCTCGAGTTTCAGATTTGTTTTGGTATAACCTTATTTATTGGAATTGATTTACTGATTTGTTGTTGATTTCCAACTCTTGGATTGAAGAATTTGGCTTTTTCAACTATTTTTAAAGTTCGAGCAATTCCAAATCAATGTTAATTTAATTTAGTTTTATATGTAAGTTTGATAAAGTATATAAGTTTGGTTTTGTATGTTTTAATATAATTTAAATAAGTTTGAAACTGTTTTGTTAAGCTAATGAATAAAACTATTTTGAATTATACTAATATGAAATTTAGTTTTGAAACGTTTTGAATAAAAAATTTAGTTTTCAAAATATTCCAAATAAAATTTAGTTTAAATGTTTTAACTTAACAACATCTTTTATAAAACTATATATATAATAATAATAATTTTCAAAGGTAAAAAAGATCTTTAAAATAAAAAAAGAATAATAACAAATAAAAAGGATTTAAAGGAAGGGTTATAAAATTGGTAATCATGTTGGAGATAAGTGATTCTTGAGGAAAAGATTTGGTTTCGAAAATAGATTGAAATTTAAATCCAGCATTTACATGATGACTTTAGAAATGGATTTGTTTGACATAATTTTTGCTGATTTGGAAATTTGGATTATTTTCTAAATCTATTGTTTTAAGAAACTTTGAAACTGAAGATATATAATTTGGAAGAAATGATTTGGCGAAATCATGTGTGATTTTGAAACTGAAACGTTATTGAAAGGAATTGAAATTGAGAATCTTATTCCATTAAATACTTGATTTGGGAGTTACTAAACTTATATAAAATTGATATGTATAAATATGAAGTTGGTTTGAAAACTATCGTTTTGGAAAGGTACTCAATTTGGAAAGTGAAATCTTATATAATTGAAGTCTATATAAGTGTGATTTGATACACTATTGATTTGGAAAGTATTCGATTTGAAAATAAAATTTTATATATGATGGACTTTGAATAAGTATGATAATTGAAAGTGATTTGAAAGGTACTATATGATACATATTTTAGAAGTAAAGATATGGAAAGTGCCTTCTGCTTGATATCCGCTTTGTGGCCACATTGTGGATTCATTCTATCGATATTATTCTCTCTGATTTGGATTTTCCGGATATGATACTTGAGTGTCTATCGAATTCCATGGCGATCTCCATGGTCTTACGAGCGCGACTGCATAGCGTAATTTGCCTGGCTGAGATAGCTTACAGGTACGGATGTTTCTTGGGGGATGCAGGCGTAACCATTGTGTATCTGCGATCTATGTAGGTCATTTTTAGTAGCGAAATCCGCAGGCCAAGATAGATTATGGGCACGGATGTTTCCTGGGGGATCCAGGCGTAACCATTTTGTATCTGCGGTCTACTAGTCATCATGGCATAATTCACAGGGCTGAGATAGCTTACGGATTCGGATGTTTCGTGGGGGATCCAGGCGTAACCATTGTGTATCTGCGATTCATTGTTAGACAATGTTTTAGTAGATTTATTTGGATTGTACTTTCCATATCTATTTTTAAAGGTTTTACAGTATTTTCACTGGGTGTTGAAACAAGTCTGCAAGTACCTAGAAAATTCTAGCTTTGCGCCTGATTAATGCATGGCCAGAGTCTGCAGGAACGAGAATAAACTTGTTAAGACATCGAGTTATAAAAGTATTTTCATGAAGTATTATATAAAGGATATTTTGATCATTTATTTTACTTTTCTAAATAATTTAAAATGTTTTAAATATTGGTTACTTCGAACTAACAAATTTGAATCAAATGACTATTTATCATATTATAAATTGTTTAAAATGTTGTAAATAAAAAAATTCAATTTAAAATTTATAGTTTTAAAATAATGGTTCTTCCTTGTTTTTCAACCTATTTTCCCTTCTGGCTATTCCTATTCTCCTACTTTCTTCCTCTTCGAGGTTCCTTTCCACATTTGTGGAAAGAGTTGGTTCTTTGGCTTATCGTTTGGATTTCCCCGAGAAGCTTTCTGGAGTGCATGATGTATTCCAAGTCTCACATCATCGCTGGTATCTTCATGACCTATCTCTTTTTGTTCAGCCTTCTGCTCTTGATAGTTTGGATATTGAGCCTAATCTGACTGTCAAGAGGAAGCCACTTCGTATTGTCGATAGAGGTA
Source organism: Allium cepa (assembly GCA_030765085.1). Lineage (NCBI taxonomy): Eukaryota > Viridiplantae > Streptophyta > Magnoliopsida > Asparagales > Amaryllidaceae > Allium > Allium cepa. The sequence goes on along the minus strand of CM060931.1, from coordinate 326,005,255 downwards.
CGAAGCAACTAAGAAAGAAATCCGTTAGTTTGGTCAAAGTGCAGTGGAGTACGGATGATCGAGATTGTACCTAGGAGATGGAGGAGAGCATTCACGCTTCGAATCCAGAATTGTTTTTTCTAGGCACTATTTGATTTGCCTATCTTGCTTTTCCTTATTTTCCTTGTTCGCTCTTTTCGAAGACGAAAAGATTTGAGTGGGGAAGAGTGTAACAACCCTGTATTTTGTGATTATTTTAATTTTTTAATTATTTTAACTGAAATTTCTGAGTTAAAAACTTTATTTTATTTAGTGAATATATGTGTGACATGACATGTTATGTATATATTTTATTTTTAAAACATTTTAAAACTATAGTTATAAGTTTCCAATGTTAGTTGTATATTGGTTACAATTTTTAAGTCTAGTTTCAATATAATAACTATTTTTTTTTTAACTTTTATTTTTCTTAAGAATAATTATTTAATTTCTTTTTCACGTTAAATTGTTTGTTTTTATTTTTTTATTTAATGAATTTTATTAGTTTATTTTGATTAAAAGAAATGGAAATACAAATGGACAAAATCCTTTCATTTTCCTTGTGACTTCTCATTTTACCTTTGTCATTTCATGTCTTTCCTTTTACCTTTGTCATTTCATTTCTTTCCTTTTGCCTTTCATGCTTTGGCCGTACGTTTTCTTCTGCTTAGCCGTGCTTTCTCATTCTCATTCACGTGAGAAACTTTTCTTTATTTCATAACTCACAGCTATGCTTCATTTCTGAAAATATTTGTAAGTTTTTTTCTAATGGCTTCCTTTATCTCTTCCTCTTCATTTTCTATGATTTTGCTTCCTACTTTTCAACGCTTTGCTCGTCCTAGCCTCTCTACCATCACCACCAACCACCACCTCATCATCCATGGCATCAACCATCAGCCTCTCCTCTGACCAAGATAGGCCATGACATCCATTTGATGCAAGCTCCATAATTTTGCAAAGATCCACTTGAAACCTTGCCTAGCCAAGCATAACTTAAACTATACCCTTCATCTATCACTTCGGCCAACCCCATAGCCACCACCACACCACCTTTGACCATCACTTAGCTATCACCTGACCTGATCAGACCTGAACCATGCGGGCCGAGCCACCATTTGACTTTGGCCGAGCCAAAAATGCACCAAATCCTTCACCTTTTGACCTTGACCCTATGTATGCTTCATGTTGCAACTTCTACCATCTACATCTCCTTGCTAGCCGTGCATTTTTGATGCCATACCCGAGCCAAAGCATGATCATGGCCGTGCATATGATCCCCTATGGCCAGGCTCTTGAATGGCTAAAGCAAGGTCAAATCATTTTGTCCTTTGTTAATTTCAATTTGCAATTGTTTCAATATTGTTTTGGGTTGAATATATTTATGTATATTGTTTTGTTTTGGTTGTTGTTTACAAATTAATATCTTGGCTCTCCTCCCGCTTGAATCAAAGTCGTGTTGTGTCGTGCTTTCTAGAATCTATTCTGTGTAGTTTGATTTGCCATCTCCAGCTTAAAGAGGTGAGTATTCACTCATGACATTTATACTCATATAACTATGAGTTGATAGCAAGTGAATGTGTAGAATTCTTTTATGTGTAGAATTGTTATATCATGTTATACCTACCTTTGATATGAATCGTATGATGTTAACCCTGTTTATAAACATGCCATATCATCTGTTACTGCTATATGTTGCTATGTTGTTTATTTTATTTTGTTCTCACACTACAAGTTCCCTGTAGAATAAAATCACTATGGGTTGAAATGATACATACTCGAACGGACTTTAAAATAAGGAAAAATCATTATGGGCTGAAATGATAGGTGTGACGACCGCCCATGACTCCTGCACTAAATAAGGAAATAGTGCGCTGTAAAGAATGCCAGGCAGCCATGGATGATCATCAAGGAAGGTAAAAACAGCGGAGTCTATCGTATTACTCACAGCGCAGGGATAAAATACAACAGAGAAATATATATATAGTGAAGCTTCACTAAATAGAATCTCATCAATACACTACAAACAATTTGATACAAACATCAGAATAGTCAATACATCAAGCCTCACTACATAACACTCAGAGAATCATACAAGCAGCGGAACATCCAGTACATATAGTAAGAAAAACAATATGCAAAAACCTCCAGCTCGTCTTCGTCATCAACAGCGTTGGTCATAAGAACAGCACCTGTCACCTGCTACCTAGTCTGCCCATCCCAAAATGGATAAACAGCCCAAGGTAATAAGAGTAGAACATAAAACCTTGAGTCAGACAACAGTCTTAGTGAGCGGTAAATCAACTATCAAACAAACCAAAAGAGCATAAAGGGTAAAAAGAAATAGGAACCCAACCATCCCACTCCACCTCTTTCTACAGTGATAGCCCCCAGGCACACTAAGTAGAAACAAACATAGCAAAGCAGACAATTAAAGTAAAGCAATTATCACTCGAGTCAAGGTCGATGTTTTCTAAGCACAAACCCCCAAGGCCTAAACCAAGATCAGATAAGCACCCACAAAACATCGCTCTTGAGACCGGGTGACGATACAACCAAAGCATCCAAACATCCATGACTCTGGCTATCACTGTTATCATTACTTCGATATCACCGTTAATTGAATGACCGGCTCATTCTTTCATCCGTCCGTCAAGGGCTAATGATAACCCCGGTTCTAGACATAACTCCGCACGTCATCGTGACCCGTGCCTAGGACTATCGAATCTGCCCAGAGTACTAGACCATCAACTATTAGTCTTGGGACTATCGAATCTGCCCAGCGTACTCTTGCTTTGAGCATGCTAGAACCTTCAACAACGATGAAATCTCAGCCTCCTAGTCATCCTCCTTGACGACTATTCTCATACTAGCTCAAGCCCCCCTTGAGCCAACCATTATCAACGAACTCGAACCATATCACTGAGTTATCAACATGCTTGGGATGATCCCGTCTGGATTAAACCAAGGCTATCTCACATCATACTTTGCTTCATCGCATCATAGCAAAGTCCCATCTAAACATCATGCTTTGCCTCATCGCATCATAGCAAAGTCCCATCTCAACATCATCATCAAATCTATCCATATGAGCTTTATCATCCGCTTCATATGCTACGAGCAACTTTCCTTATTCAAGAGCCTTTCCACTTAGCGTTTGAATCATCTTCGACCAACTTGTCCAAATCAAATCATCAATCAACTAATTTATAACAATCAATCAGATCAATCATTAATCCAAGTAATCAATCATTCAAACAAGATCTAAATAAACAGTTATAACAATAATGGCAATTTCGTAAATAAAGAGTCCAAATCTAACAAGCATGAATTCTAAGTAATATCTTGATGAATGAACTAGCATAGGTTAACATGTAGTAAAGTGGATATCAAATCTTTATGAACGATGGATCTACATGCAGACTTAAGGAAAATGCATGAAATCACTATCTTTAACACACAAACAAGCCACCGATCCAATATACTCCTTTGGGTCCGTATGAGAGATAACCACCACTCACCGAATCACCTAAACACCTCAAAAGCAACACACTTCAGATCTAGATAGCAAAGGATCTAGCTTAATCCGCCAAAATTCCGCTTCAAACGATGAAATCTCTCTTCGATGGATGGAGATCTTCAATCTAAGCTCTTGGATCTTTGACTTAGATTGTGACGACCGCCCATGACTCCCGCACCAAAACAAGGAAATAATGCGCTGAAAGGCGTGCCAGGCAGCCATGGGTGACCGTCAAGGGTAGAATAAACATCGCATAACCCACAGCGCATGGATAAAATACAATAGAGAAATATATGCATAGTGAAGCTTCGTAACAGAATATCAGCAAATAAGCATCTTAGAAGTTTGATACAATCATCAGAACAGTCAATACATCAAAACCTCACTACAAAGCACTCAAAGTATATACAGCGGAACACCCAGTACATAATATGAAATAATATGCAAAAGCCTCCTGCTCGTCTTCGTCATCATCAACGTAGATCTCCAAGAACAGCACTTGTCACCTGCTACCTAGTCTGCCCATCCCAACATGGATGAACAGCCCAAGGTAATAAGAGGAGACATAAAACCTTGAGTCAGACAAAGTCTTAGTGAGCAGTAAATTAACTATCAAACATACCAAAAGAGCATAAGGGATAAAAGGAATAGGAACCAAACCATCCCACTCCGCCTCTTTCTACAGTGATAGCCCCCAGACACACTCTAAGGAGAAGCAAGCATAACATGGCAGACAATTAAAGTAAAACAATAATCATTCGAGTCAAGGTCGGTGTTTTCCAAATACAAACCCCCAAGGCCTAAACCAAGATCAGATAAGCACCCGGAAAACACCGCTCTTGAGACCGAATGATGATACAACCAAATGTCCAAACATCCATGACCCTGGCTATCACTGTTATCATTGCCTTGATTTCACCGTTAGTTGAATGACCACCTGTCAAGGGCTAATGGTAACCCCGGTTCTAGACATAACTCCGCATGTCGTCGTAGCCCGTGCCTAGGAATTTTCGCATCTACCCAGAGTACTAGCACGTCGTCGCAGCTCGTGCTTGGAACGTCGTCGCAGCCCGTTCCAACGTACTCTTGCTTTGAGCATGCTAGAACCTTCAACAACGATGAGATCTCAGCCTCCTAGTCATCCACCTCGACGACTATTTCCATACTAGCTCAAGCGCCTCTCAAGCTAACCATTATCAACCAACTCGCATCGCATCATTGAGTTATCAACATGCTTGGGATGATCCCGTCTGGATTAAACCAAGGCTATCTCACATCATGTTTCGCTTTATCGCATCAGAGCAAAGTCTCATCTCAACATCATGGCTTGCCTCATCGCATCATGGCAAAGTTCCATCTCAACATCATCTATTCCCTACATATGAGCTTCAACATCCGCTTCATATGCCACAAGCAGCTTTCCTTATTCAAGAGCCTTTCCACTTAGCTTTTGAATCGTCATCAACCAACTTGATCAAATCAAGCTATATATCAACTAATCAATCAAATCAAACATTAATCCAAGCAATCAATCATTCAAACAAGATCTAAATAAACAATTACAATGATAATGGCAATTTCGTCAATAAATGAGCATAGATCCAACATACACGAATCATGGGTTTTTAGCATAGATCTAACAAATATAAATCATGGGTTTTTATCTCTTCAACTTGATAAATGAACTTGTATAAGTAAACATCTTCAGGAGTAGTGGATCTACACTTGGATCTAAGGGAAAAAATGCATAAAATCACTATCTACAACACTCCAACAAACCACCAAACCAATATACTCCTTTGGGTCCGCGTGAGAGATAACCACCACTCACCGAATCACCCAAACACTTCAAAAACTATCAACTTCAGATCTGGACAGCAAGGATTCAAGCTTGATTCGTCGAAATCCCGCTTGAAACGAATAAATCTAGCTTGGTTGGATGAAGATCTTCAACTTTGGCTCTTGGATCTTTGATCTTGATCTTCGATCATGGATGGATGTTAGAACTAGATTGGAATGGAGAAAAGGAGATGAAGAAATGATGTAGTCGAGCTCTCAAAATGGCAGCACTTCGTCGCTTCAAAATCCGGTGCCAAAAAGTGAGCCAAACCCCTCTATTTATAGGCAGAAAATCCCCTGACTCGGCCGCCCTTAAGTCGTCCCCCTCTGACTCGCCGCCGACTTATCCATGAGTCGTCCACGACTCAAGCTAACCTACCGACACATGCTCAACACAGATACACACACGGCAGCACTAACTCTAAGTCGCTCACGCGACTTAACCCAAGGCCGACCCAACTAAGACACTAACGGCCTAACTCAACCCTGAGTCACATTCTGCCGACCCAACGACTTATCTACCACACGACTCAACTATGCTACGACTTACCTCGCCTACAACTCAACTAAGGCGCAACTCAACACAACAACGCTCACGCGACCTAACGCCCAGCTTAAGTTCCAACGACTTACGACTCAAGACCCTGCCGACTCAACTACCCACGACCTAAGCCTTAACCCCTTAAGCCGCTAACCTATGAGTCGGCATCCCTTAAGCCGTTGGTTCCTTAAGTCGCTCCACCTATAGGTCGGTCAGGTTTTTCCTAAGTCGCTATACCTTAAGTCGACAACATCACTAAGTCGCAACCTACTGAGTCGCATACTATCTTAACTCGGCCAAACACTATAAGCCGTGACCCCATGAGTCGGCCACCTACCCTTAAGCCACTACCTTTCTTAATTTGCTAACACGCTAACTCGTTAGCTATGCTAACTCACTAACCCACTTGCTCGCACACCACCTATCCCTTAACTCGTGCAACCGAGTTAACTTACCACACGACTTAGGCTACTGAGAACATAAACAACACTAATGACATGGGAATTCTACGATGTCGACACGTAAAATACGGGTCGTTACATTCTCTCCCCCTTAGGAATTTCGCCCCCGAAATTCCAAGCAAACAACAGCAATCAAAACTATTCTGCATGCCTACCATCCATAGCAATCAACAAACCATGCATCCAATTTCTAGCCTAGCATGCAGAATTCTAAGATTAGAACAAGTTACAAATTCATGAGATGTCACGACACCTTAGGGCCATACCTCGAAGAGTTCAGGATGAGCTGCCTTCATGCTCTCTTCCTCCTCCCACGTACAGTCGTTAACATCATCACTCCATTGTAGCTTGAGCAACGTAATCGTCTTCCTCCTAAGCTGTTTCGTGTCGGTTTCAACAACACGAAACGGCTTACGAGGTCTCGTAACAACTGGATCAACCTCCAAGTCTTCACAGCTATCAGCAGAAACTATCGTATTCGAGTCATGCACATACTTCCGTAGATAAGATACATGAAAAACATTGTGCACACCCGCCATCTTTTCCGGTAACTCCAATCTATAAGCAAGCTTTCCAATTCGCTCGATAATCGGGAATGGTCCAACAAATCTTGGAGTCAATTTCCCTTTCTTCCTGAATCTAATAACATTCTTTAGAGGAGAAATCTTCACAAAAACCATATCTCCTACGTCGAATTCCAAATCCTTACGACGCTGATCAGCATAACTTTTCTGACGATCTTGGGCTGCCTTCATTCGTCGCCGAATGATCTCTACACAATCCGTAGTCTGTCGAATCATTTCTGGCCCAAGCATCAGTTTTTCTCCAGTTTCCAACCAACATGTCGGAGAGTTACACGGCCTTCCATACAATGCTTCATACGGTGCCATACCAATACTTGACTGGTAACTGTTATTATACGCAAATTCCACCAAATGAAGGTGATCTTCCCATGATCCTCCGAAATCAAAAACATATGCCCTCAGGAGATCTTCCAAAACTCGGTTGACTCTCTCAGTCTGACCATCTGTTTGGGGGTGATAAGCTGTACTCAAACACAACTCGGTTCCCAAAACTTCTTGGAAGCTCTTCCAAAATCCACTAGTGAACAATGGGTCTCGGTCGCTCACTATATTCTTCGGAATACCATGGAATCGAACTATCCACTTAACATAAAGCTCAGCCAACTTCGATGCAGTCCTAGTTGATCGAACAGGAATGAACCTTGCACTCTTAGTCAAACGATCTACGATGACCCAAATCCCTTCATTCCCTGCCCTGGTTCTAGGTAGGCCATCGATAAAATCCATCGATATTTGCTCCCACTTCCATGAACTTCCAATGGCTGAAGCAATCCACTAGGCTTCTTCTGCTCGGCTTTTACCAACTGGCAGTTCATAAACTTGGAAATAAAATTTCCAACATCCTTCTTCATACCTTCCCAGTAATAGGTTCTCTTCATATCCCGATACATCTTATTTCCACCCGGATGAATCGTCAACTTCGAGTGATGACTTTCCCTAAGAACTTCATCTCTCAATCCATCTATATCGGGAACAACTAGTCGTCCTTGCTTTCGAAGCCAACCCTCTCGATCGACTTCAAATCCCTTATCCTTCTCTGGGTCCAATCCAGATTCCAAATCACGGATAATCTTGACAAGCTTATCGTCTCGCTTTTGGCTCTCGCCAATCCTTTCCACAAGAGTAGGCCTTATTGATAAGTTTGCCAACATCTCAGGTTCCAATTCACATCTAGACCTGAAGTCAAACTCAGCCAAATACTCGAGACTCTTCCATTCCGAAAACATGGCTCCTAATCCTACATGTCTTCGACTTAACGCATCAGCCACTGCGTTACCTTTTCCCGGAGTATAGGCTATACCAAAATCATACGATGCTAAAAATTCTAGCCACCTCTGCTGTCGAAGATTCAAATCCTTTTGGGAGAACAGATACTTCAACGACTTATGATCTGTAAACAACTCAAATCGAACTCCCAATAGATAATGTCTCCACATCTTCAAAGCAAAGACAATTGCCGCTAACTCCAAATCATGAGTCGGATAATTCCTTTCATGCGGCTTCAGCTGTCGACTTGCATACGCAACAACTTTATCCCTCTGCATTAGCACTGCTCCAAGTCCAGTACCACATGCATCGGTGTAAACCACCATCTCATCATTCCCACTAGGAATAGTCAAAACAGGAGCACTTGTCAGTCGCTCTTTCAGGATTACGAAAGCTTGCTCACACTTATCATCCCAGCTGAACCCTTGGTTCTTTTTCGTCAATCCTGTTAACGGTGCAGCTATCTTGGAAAAGTCTTTGATAAACCGACGATAATATCCTGCTAATCCAAGAAAACTTCTCACATCAGATGGATTCTTAAGTCTACCCCAATCCTGGATCGCGGCCACCTTAGCGGGATCAACCGCTATTCCATTTCCAGAGATAACATGGCCTAAGAATCTCACTTCACTCTTCCAGAAGTGACACTTCGAAAACTTAGCCTTCAGCTGATGTTTCCGTAAGATTTCCAAAACAATACGCAAGTGCGTCTTGTGCTCTTCCTCAGTTCTGGAATAAATCAGAATATCATCCACGAACACAAGCATGAACTTATTCAACTGATCTCTGAATACTCTATTCATAAGATCCACAAAATATGCTGGTGCGTTAGTCAATCCAAACGGCATTACCAGCCACTCATAAAAACCGGATGGTGTCCTAAAAGCAGTCTTCGGCACACTATCCTTTGCCACTCTCAACTGGTGAAATCCCGTTGCCAAATCCATCTGAGAAAACACCTTTGCTTCGTGAAGCTGATCAAACAAGTCATCTATTCTCGTCAATGGATACTTGTTCTTCTTAGTCACTTTATTCAGCTCACGATAATCGACACACAACCTCAACGATCCATCCGCTTTGGTTGCGAACACAACTGGTGCACCCCATTCGGACACACTACGCCGAATGAATCCTTTCTGCAAAAGGTCATCAACTTGCACCTTCAACTCTTGCTGCTCCCTAGGCGCCATCCTCCTGAGAGGCATCACAACAGGTCTGTCTCCCTCAACTAGATCGATACGAAACTCGATCTCCCTTTGCGGCGGTAATTCTTTGACTTCGTCAAAGACATCCTCAAATCCATTCACAATAGGCACCGATGACAGTCCATCCCGTGGAACAACCAGCGAATACATGAAGTTCATGAAGACGCCTTCCTCATGCTTACATCGTATCACAACCTTTTGCCCTTCCACATTCCCGACTGTCACCTCCAGCCTCTCACAATCAATCCTTGCCGCATACTTCCTAAGCCAGTCCATACCCAAAATAATTCCGAACCCCGCAAAGTTCAGAACAAAACAATCACAAACAAAAGAGCAATCATGACTCGACACAACTAGACCACGGCATATCATACACAAACATGACGAACCCCCAACTGGATTAGTCACAACCAATGGCCTATCAACAATATCCGGTTCCAAACCTAACTGGCCTACAAGATCATCACAAACAAAAGAATGCGACGCTCCAGTATCAAACAACACTCTAACTGGAACACCACAAATGGAAAGAGTACCTTGAACCACCACACTCTTCCCTTTCTCTTCAGCAGTAAGAGCTTTTGAAAACGACGGCACAGCTCCCAAAGCATAAGCTTGCACAATTTGCGTGTCCTTCCTCGGTTCTGGACAATCTTTCCTGAAATGACCTGGCTTGTCACAGTTGTGGCATTTCGCCGGCGCCTTTGGATTCCAACAATCCTTGGAGAGATGGCCCTTCTGCTGGCAATTATAGCAAGTCATTTCGCCCCTCGGCTTCTTCTGGCCATCCTTACCCTTCTGTTGCTGTTGCTTCCTCTTCTTGTTTCCACCCTTCTGTGGCTTAACCCCTTCCTTGGTTACAGCAACAACAGAACTCTCCCTAGGAAACAAACTCTCATGCCCGAGAGCTTTCTCCACAAGCTTCTCAAACGGATCATCCAGATGATCCACCAACTGTCTTCCAAGATAAGCATCCAAACCGGTCACAAACTTCTCATTCTTCTGATAGGGAGAATCAATATACGATCTGGCATACTTGGACAAAGCTTCAAACTCAGAAACATACTCAAGAACGGGTCTTCCACCTTGCTTGAGCTCCACAAACTTTTTAAACAAGACAAATTTCTGAGCCGTAGAGATGAACTTAGCATCAAATCTAGCTTGGAATTGCTCCCAAGTAACCTCCTCCTCCAGAGTATCAATGGTGATAGAATTCCACCAATCCGAAGCTCTCCCTTGAAGTTGCCTTGATGCAATCTTCCTCTTAGTTGCATCCCCAACTCCCAAGTCACCAAAGATCCTTCTACAAGCATCAATCCATCTTTGCACTTCAATGGTTGATTCCGTTCCCAAGAAAACCTTTCCTCCAAGAGAAGTATAGTCCTTGCAAAGTTTAGCAAAATCCACTGGTCTTGGAGCTTAAACTTGAACTCCAACATCTACTGATGGCCCCGAGGCTGGTATCCTTCTCATGATCGAAGTCATCATGGCCTCAAACATAGGAGCATAATCAACAGCTTCCCTAGCAGCACGGCCTTCCCTAGCAGCTGGTCTCCCCCTTCGACTCATCCTTAATATCTATAAAAAGGAATGACTTAGAACACCTTGAGAAACAACTGCAAAAGGAGTTCAAATCCTTCTAAACTACTATATTATATATAGTAATCATTCATCAAAATACAATTACGTCTCTCATACGTAGTTACGTCAGCGAGCGTTGGCTAAAATCGATTAACAAAAGCTCTGATACCAAATGTGACGACCGCCCATGACTCCCACACCAAAACAAGGAAATAATGCGCTGAAAGGCGTGCCAGGCAGCCATGGGTGACCGTCAAGGGTAGAATAAATATCGCATAACTCATAGCGCATGGATAAAATACAATAGAGAAATATATGTATAGTGAAGCTTCGTAACAGAATATCAGCAAATAAGCATCTTAGAAGTTTGATACAATCATCAGAACAGTCAATACATCAAAACCTCACTACAAAGCACTCAAAGTATATACAGCGGAACACCCAGTACATAATATGAAATAATATGCAAAAGCCTCCTGCTCGTCTTCGTCATCATCAACGTAGATCTCCAAGAACAGCACCTGTCACCTGCTACCTAGTCTGCCCATCCCAACATGGATGAACAGCCCAAGGTAATAAGAGGAGACATAAAACCTTGAGTCAGACAAAGTCTTAGTGAGCAGTAAATTAACTATCAAACATACCAAAAGAGCATAAGGGATAAAAGGAATAGGAACCAAACCATCCCACTCCTCCTCTTTCTACAGTGATAGCCCCCAGACACACTCTAAGGAGAAGCAAGCATAACATGGCAGACAATTAAAGTAAAACAATAATCATTCGAGTCAAGGTCGGTGTTTTCCAAATACAAACCCCCAAGGCCTAAACCAAGATCAGATAAGCACCCGGAAAACACCGCTCTTGAGACCGAATGATGATACAACCAAATGTCCAAACATCCATGACCCTGGCTATCACTGTTATCATTGCCTTGATTTCACCGTTAGTTGAATGACCACCTGTCAAGGGCTAATGGTAACCCCGGTTCTACACATAACTCCGCACGTCGTCGCAGCCCGTGCCTAGAAATTTTCGCATCTACCCAGAGTACTAGCACGTCGTCGCAGCTCGTGCTTGGAACGTCGTCGCAGCCCGTTCCAACGTACTCTTGCTTTGAGCATGCTAGAACCTTCAACAACGATGAGATCTCAGCCTCCTAGTCATCCTCCTCGACGACTATTTCCATACTAGCTCAAGCGCCTCTCAAGCTAACCATTATCAACCAACTCGCATCGCATCATTGAGTTATCAACATGCTTGGGATGATCCCGTCTGGATTAAACCAAGGCTATCTCACATCATGTTTCGCTTTATCGCATCATAGCAAAGTCTCATCTCAACATCATGGCTTGCCTCATCGCATCATGGCAAAGTTCCATCTCAACATCATCTAATCCATACATATGAGCTTCAACATCCGCTTCATATGCCACAAGCAGCTTTCCTTATTCAAGAGCCTTTCCACTTAGCTTTTGTATCGTCATCAACCAACTTGATCAAATCAAGCTATATATCAACTAATCAATCAAATCAAACATTAATCCAAGCAATCAATCATTCAAACAAGATCTAAATAAACAATTACAATGATAATAGCAATTTCGTAAATAAATGAGCATAGATCCAACATACATGAATCATGGGTTTTTAGCATAGATCTAACAAATATAAATCATGGGTTTTTATCTCTTCAACTTGATAAATGAACTTGTAGACGTAAACATCTTCAGGAGTAGTGGATCTACACTTGGATCTAAGGGAAAAAAATGCATAAAATCACTATCTACAACACTCCAACAAACCACCAAACCAATATACTCCTTTGGGTCCGCGTGAGAGATAACCACCACTCACCGAATCACCCAAACACTTCAAAAACTATCAACTTCAGATCTGGACAGCAAGGATTCAAGCTTGATTCGTCGAAATCCCGCTTGAAACGAAGAAATCTAGCTTGGTTGGATGAAGATCTTCAACTTTGGCTCTTGGATCTTTGATCTTGATCTTCGATCTTGGATGGATGTTAGAACTAGATTGGAATGGAGAAAAGGAGATGAAGAAATGATGTAGTCGAGCTCTCAAAATGGCAGCACTTCGTCGCTTCAAAATCCGGTGCCAAAAAGTGAGCCAAACCCCTCTATTTATAGGCAGAAAATCCCCTGACTCGGCCGCCCTTAAGTCGTCCCCCTCTGACTCGCCGCCGACTTATCCATGAGTCGTCCACGACTCAAGCTAACCTACCGACACATGCTCAACACAGATACACACACGGCAGCACTAACTCTAAGTCGCTCACGCGACTTAACCCAAGGCCGACCCAACTAAGACACTAACGGCCTAACTCAACCCCGAGTCACATTCTGCCGACCCAACGACTTATCTACCACACGACTCAACTATGCTACGACTTACCTCACCTACAACTCAACTAAGGCGCAACTCAACACAACAACGCTCACGCGACCTAACGCCCAGCCTAAGTTCCAACGACTTACGACTCAAGACCCTGCCGACTCAACTACCCACGACCTAAGCCTTAACCCCTTAAGCCGCTAACCCATGAGTCGGCATCCCTTAAGCCGTTGGTTCCTTAAGTCGCTCCACCTATAGGTCGGTCAGGTTTTTCCTAAGTCGCTATACCTTAAGTCGGCAACATCACTAAGTCGCAACCTATTGAGTCGCATACTATCTTAACTCGGCCAAACACTATAAGCCGTGACCCCATGAGTCGGCCACCTACCCTTAAGCCACTACCTTTCTTAATTTGCTAACACGCTAACTCGTTAGCTATGCTAACTCACTAACCCACTAGCTCGCACACCACCTATCCCTTAACTCGTGCAACCGAGTTAACTTCCCACACGACTTAGGCTATGGAGAACATAAACAACACTAATGACATGGGAATTCTACGATGTCGACACGTAAAATCCATGTCGTTACATAGATGGATGGAAGCACAAGATTAAAGTGGAGAAAAGAAGTGAAGAAGCGTTGTAGTCGAGCCCTCAAAATAGCAGAACCTCGTCGCTTCAAAATCCGGATCCCAAAAAGTGAGATAAGGCCGTATATTTATAGGCCGAATCCTTAAGTCGTTCGCCCCCTCCCCCTTAAGTCGGTCACGACTTAACAAGTCCCCACGACTTACGACCTAACTACACACACGGCTTAACACACACGCGACCTAACATGTAAGCCGCGTTCCTTCTTAAGTCATCTGGACGACTTAACAACCTACCGACTCACGACTCAAAGACCTAGCGACTTAGCAGTGCCCCCGACCTAAGACTTTCCTCGGCTCAACAACCTAACGACTTAACCTATGCGCCTTTAGCGACTTAACTATGGTCGCGACCTAACACTAAGTCACCTCGCGACCTAACTAAACATAGTGACTTATCATAGGTCGCTTACGACCTAACTTCAACACAGCGCTAACCACTAGGTCGCTACCCTCCTTAAGCTGTTAACTACTCTAAGTCGCCTCACCGACCTATCACCCTTAAGTCGGTAACTCGTTCAACCGACCTATCTCCTATACCACTATCCCTTAGGTCGTTGAATATTAAGCCGCTAACTAACTTAAGCCGTTAACTCCTAAGTCGCTATTTGCCTTAGGTCGGCCAGTTCCTATAAGTCACTCACTTCTATAGGTCGGTCTCATCCCTTAAGTCGGTCAAATCCTATAGGTCGCTCCATCCTCTAAGTCGCTCCACTAACTTATGCTACAACTCGACCCAACCCCGGACGACTCATCTCTGGACGACTTAAGCTCCAAACAACTTAAATTCTAAACGACTTAACAACACTAACAACCTAATAACAACAGTTGTACGATCCTTCGATCCGTAAAAATACGGGTCGTTACAATAGGCCTGAGCGATTTTTATTTATTTTATTTAACTTCGGATTGCGGGTTTGAAATGATAGAACCTGGACTTTTCTTTGTTAATTACGGATTGAAATGGTATATTATCCGTATCACTTGACCTAGGTTAGAAAATATTATGTAGACCCGTGGTTATGTTATATATATTTTTCTGGAAATTTTTAAGTATTTTAAAAATGTAAATTTATGATATTTTAATTTAAAATGAATTAAAAATGATTTTTATAAAGTATTAATGCTTTTTCTACAAGTTAAAATGTGAAATAAATGAATGGTTAAGTTGAAATTTGAAATATAACTAAATTTTGAAATTTATGATTTTATTTAAAATGGAGTTAAGTTAAGTAAATAAAATATGATAATTTGATTTAAATTTGAATTTAAAATGACGTAATTAAGTGTATTTGAGTTTACTATGAATTAAAATGGTTAAATAAATAAATGAATGTTTGAAAGTTTAATTTGAAACATAACTTGACTTGGAAATGTGAAATTTGGTTTAAGAATAAAAGTTAAGTTAAGTAAATAAAAATGGAAATTAAGTTTATATTATAAATGGTAATTAAACTTAAGTGTAAAGTTAATTTTTAAAAATGTAAAGAATAGAAAATTGTTCATTTGGATTTAGTAAGTGAATTATTAAGAAAAATTTGATTTTCTATATAAATTTTACATTATAAAAATCACAAGTTAAAGGGTATTTAAATGAACATTTTTGAGTGGAAAAATATGATTTTTATAAGTTAAAATGGTTTAAATTGAAGTTTAATTATTGATGAAATTGTATTCAAAAGCTGGAAGTTGAATTAACAACACTTCAGAAATGCTATTATTTCTGAAATTAACTTAAAATGTGTTATAAAGGATATTACAGCACCTTGTAAGTGATGTGGTTGATACAAATGAACTAAAGGTTAAAATTAACTAAGAGCTACTATAGCACTTGGTAAGTGCTGTAGTTGTAGAAACTAGAACTAAAATCTGAAATTAATAAAAGAGCTATTGTAGCACTTGATAAGTGCTGCAGTTGGCTGAAATGTGATTTTTTTGAATATAACTGAACTAATATTACAGTAATTTATAACTACTGTCTTTCGAAATTGAATTGTTTTCAAATTTAACTTATCGTAGCATTTTCTAAGTACTGCGAAAGCTGTAATTTCACTGTTTTAATGTATTTAACTGAATAAATGAACTCTGAAAAGGCTTAAATTTTGGGAATTTAATATTTGATTTGAAGGTATAATGACTCCATCCTTTTATGGTTTAAATGAATGATTTTAATTCGAAATTATAAATCTTTTTGGAAATTTAACCACGAGTACATTTCTCTGTATGCCTTGTGATTTTGGATGTACACCTTCAATTTGCCAGTGTGACTAAAGGTGAGCGATTGCTGCAGCTCTATGCTACCCTAGCCATATTAGCACTGTTATTTGCATAGTTTACTTTAATATAGGCATTTCTATGATAACATTTATTACTGTTTAATTGATGCTTTAACAGATCCTTGGAGGATGGGCGATCCCAAGCATCCTTTAAATTATTGTGCATTACTACTACAGTTCACTTGAGTTGGTTTACATTATGTAAGTATGTATGTCCTGACCCGAGTGTTTGTGTTTTACTTTACGCTCGGGTCAGCCTTAGTATTCACATCTTTGGATTTCTCTTTCTGGAGCTAGAAATCGCTGGAGATTTTATTTATCTAGTTATCTATCTATTTCGGTTCAGTCGTTCTATTACAGCTCTTGTATTAGTGGACTTATATGTATTTGGGATCTCTATTGTGTTCGTTTTCAGACTGATATTATGTATTTTGTTTTGAAACTTTGTTATAGTAGCTTCATGAACTACTATGGTATTTTAGTTTCCGCTGCGAGTTATTCTGATATTTCTATGTCTGCGATTCTGTGATTGGCATTATTTCCTACAAATTTTATTACAATCTTTTATTTTGAATTATTCAAGTCCGATATGTGTGGATTATTGTTGATTTGAATGGTCCAAAATAGTGGGCCGTTACAGGAAACATCCATACCCTTTATGCAATCTCTTCCTTGTGGATTACGCTACCTAAAAAAATGACCATGGGTTATGCCATGGAAGGACACTCGAGTATCACATCCGAAAAACCAAAATCAGAGAGAATAATATCGATAGAATGAATCCACAATGTGGCCACAATGCGGATATCAACCTGAAGGCATTTTCCATATCATTACTTCGTAAATATGTATCATATAGTACTTTTTCAAATCACATTCAAATATCATACTTATATAAAGTCCATTATATATAAGATTCCATTTTCAAATCAAATACTTTCCAAAATCAATAGTATGTCAAATCACACTTATATAGACTTCGATTATATAAGATTTCTCTTTCCAAATTGAGTACCTTTCCAAATCGATAGTTTTCAAATCAACTTCATACCTATACAAATCAATTTTATATAAGTTCGATTACTCCCAAATCAAGTATTTAATAAAACAAGGTTCTAAATTTCAATTCCTTTCTATATCAGTTCAGTTTCAAAATCATATACGCTTTCACCAAATTATTTCTTCCAAATTAAAATATCTTCAATTTCAAAGTTTCCAAAATAATAGGTTTAGAAAATAACCCTGCTTTCCAAATGGACATAATTTAGGTCGACCGATACATTTACTGGTTTTAAATTCCACTTCATCTTTGAAACCAAGTATTTTTATCAAAATCAATTATACCCAAAATTGTCTCCAAGTTTATAACTATCCCTTTTAAACCTTTATACTATTTATCTCTATATGGAAGATCCAATTTACCTTTTGAAAATTACTTAGCTATTGAAAATTAAACCTTGATTTGGAAGTGTTCGAACATTCAAATTTTCAATCAAGAGCTAGAAATCGGCAACAAATCAATAAATCAATTTCAATAGATAGGGTTATATTAAATCCGAAACTCGAGGACTGAACACCGGCTCACTTCAAATCGTTTCAAATATACATATATCTTTCGAATATCAAATCATACTTTGGAATTTGAAATCAAAATTTGTTTCACACAATCACTCACATAACAAAGCTACTAGAGTGGCCTCTTCCCCACTTTGAAACTCAAAAATCAATGTCGATGATGCGTGCACTCATCACCGAAATTATTTTCCAGCGACACAAGTGAGTTCTGGACTTCTATTTTCTTGAAAAATTCTTTGAAATTTCTTTTTCCGAAATCATTGGAATTTATCTGAAATCCTTTGAAACATTCATTATTTGGAAAATACTTTTAAATCATATTATCATATACTTCAAAATCCTAAAAACCATTTTCAAAATACCGAAATTCAATCTCTCGAATTTTAAATCAAAACCCTTCAGTTATAAATCATTTTATATCAATCCATTTCTTATATGTAATTTTCAAAATTTCAAATTCTTTCGAAACTTCAAATTCTTATTTTTAAAAGGTATATAATCCTTATAAAAAAAAACCCGATTTTCTAAAGGATGATCCAAGAATGGCTTTCAAAACAAAGATAGAGATTCGAATTAGAGGTACTCTAAACAAACATAATTCTAATTCGAAACTTACGAAATAGAAGATGGGTATACTAGTACAAATCGCGGGCGACCATAACCGTGTCAAACATGACTTCAAGTACACGGTCGATGCAGAATTTCAAGGAAAATCAACATTCGATCACCGACGATAGAATTCGACATAACAAGAGATAGCAACATCTAAACCGAGGGATATAAATCTTCGGTGAATCAATGCCAATTGTAAAGGAGTTTGACCCTTTAACAAATTATTCAAAGATTGGCGGGCTTGCCTATTCTTACAGAGATCATTTGAAGTGGAGTTATGAGGTACTCCAGAATCAAGAACCACGAATAGAGAGAGAATATAATGAATTTTGGAACTGTAGGAAACGTTCCAAAGTCCAAAGGAAAAAAAATCAAAGAGGAAGAAATTCAAGATCGAACGAAAAAGATTCTGCAAATAAATTTACTATATATGCTAAGTTTGCCTAGAGCCAAAGCTTTGATACCAACTGTAACCACCTACTATTTTCAATCATACGCATCCACACATGCCGAAATTGAATTGCTCAAAATATCAGATTGTTAAATAAATTTGGCGAAACTCAGCATATACTGTAAATAAATCAATCATAGAATCACAGACACAGAGTAATATAATAATAACGCAGTGGAATAAACAGATAGTAGTTCATGAAGCTACTATACGAACATTAGAGCTAGAAATAAAATACAATAGAATATCTCAAATGCAGTGAAGTCTCGAATATAAACAGATGACATCTCTGAACAAATCAACGGGAAATGCTGAAAGCTAAATTGATAGTTGGATCTCCAATCGAAGCTCCAAACTCCAAAAGTGAGTCTCAAATGTTGAAGTACTCAGTCTGACCCAAGTGTAAAGCAAAACACAAAATACTCGAGTTAGGATTAACAATCTTATATCAATAAATCCAACTCAAGTGAAGTATCAACTGAAATACAATTAACTTAGAGGATGTTTGGGATATCCATCCTCTAAGAATCCATGGAACTACCTACAATGTAGAAATATACATTGTCACATCGCGGTCATTTAAATTATTTCATACTTCAAAACCAAAGTATCATTTTCATTCCAAATATATCTATTTCCCAAAATAGTATATGTATTAAATAATTTATAAAGTAAAATAATTGTGATTTCCCCAAACTTCACAAATCGCTTCAAAATCAACTCGAATTTCTCATTCACATTTAATTCAATCTCAATTTATCAATTTCAATTCGATTCAGTTTCTGACTAAACAAATTCAAATTTATCGATTTCAAATACAGCTTTGAACTACAATTAAACCATTTAAATTTCAATGTAATTCCAAGGTCAATATATTTAAATATTCAACATTTCAAAGACTAAATTTGATAATTGCATTTATCTCCCAATTTGACTTCGCTATTATTTAGTTTTGAAATATTCACTTAATAAATTCAGTATTATTTAGATGGCCCTAAATTACATTTTCGATATATATTACCTTCGATTTCCTTAGGCGTGGAAGATCCATTAAATTACTTAAATCAAAATCATGTTATAAGATCATACTTGAAATAATCAAATCCAATAGCTTCAAATCGACGTAATTAAGTAAATTTCTTAATAAAATACAATCTCGATCAATTCGACTTCATCTTCCTTAATGTACACACCTCATTGAAAGATCTATTTAAAATATCATACTTACATATTATGTTAATTAAGTCGAACTTATCAAATTTAAGTTTATTATTGAGTCTACTTATATTAAACATATTTATATAAAATATTTCAATATTAATAAACCATATATGTATATATACACCCCTTCAAAACCATAGAAACCATTTCTAAATATTTATATATAGACCGATAGTGCCTGTATACTTCTCTATCCTATGGTCAAGTAATACAGATATTTATCATTTCAATCCGTAATTTAAATATATACGGGTAGATATCGTTTCGACCCACAATCCCAAATTCAATTCTATTGAAAATCGCGTGGATTTATCATTTCAACCCATAACCAAATTCTCCTATTCTAAAGTCCGTTCGGGTATGTATCATTTCAACCCATAGTGAATTCTAAACTAGAAAAAACTTGCATAGTGGTAACAGATAATATAATAATACAACAGGTATATATCATCAATAATAGTATAATATAAATAATAGAATATGGTGTCATATCCCACAGGTGAACAGTTACAGATAATAACATATATAACAATTTAAATAACTAAAAATCATATTTCAATTGTCGTTTCAATTCAAATCAAATTTAATAAATATGAGAACATTTATCGTGAGTGATTGTTCACTTTTCGAGGCTAGCCAGATTTGACAAAGAAATGAGTAACGAAATTCAACACGACTTCCAAAGAAATGCTAGATTGGCATGAATTCGATAGATAGAGCTGATAACAGAAATCGATGAAATCAAATCAGAACAGGATCGACGAGAAAATCAATCAGTTCGATATAAACAAAGAATAAATATTTTATGTTTGTTATGTAAATTTCCTTACAATCAATATTATAATTTAAGACAGATATTGAAATAAAATATTCACATAGTTTAAAACTGATATTAAAATTAAAACACATATTAAAACAAAACATCATCATATTATATTGAAAAATCAATACTTAATACATAAATAAGCTTATACATACTTATAAAATAAACAAACTTATATAAGCTATCAAAACAAATAACCCGTACATTGTATAAAATGATATAAAACTTATAATACATACATACATATAAATAACGACATACGAATCATGACTAGGAAGCAAAATATGAACTTAGAATGCAAAGTCTTATATGCAATATACATTTTCTGAAATATTTTATATATCTAAAACTAAAACACATCTAACAAATATATTTATTTACAGAGTTTATATATCCGTAACAACCTACATAAATATATATATATATATATCAAATAAAAACTAAGTATATCATACTATTATAATTTAAACTACATAAGTACTTCCCAGACATATTTCCAAAAAAAAATACCACGCATGCCAAACTCTTATACCTTATACGAAATCACACACACACACATATATATAGCATTTTGCAGCTAAGTATATATACAAGTTTAAATATTTACACATGATCCTATTTATACTAACACATTATATAACTATATGTGTTCATAGTAAAACAACAAAATTTATATAACTTGTATACTAAACATACACATATTATTACCATATGTAAATTAAATTAATATATAGACAAGATAACTCATTACTGAACGAACCATTCAAAAACTAACATATTTTAACTTATAAATAATTATATACCAGAAATCTAAACAAGACTATATATAATATATGCATTGATGTACAAACAGTAACATGTTATGAATAATATACTTTAACTTGCCGCTTGAAATATATATAAACTTGAAATATCTAAAACTAAAGTAACAATGTAAATATGCAATGCGGTTTGGAAACATAAGAGGAGAAACGTGTACAGACTTACACGATGCAAAGCCAACCTATAACGAGGATACGGCGGATGAGGTCGGGAGACTAAGATCTTCGGTCAGAGAGGAAGAGGAGGTGGTGGCGTCTTCGGTTGGCTCGGCAATGATAAGGTGGAATACAGGCGGTGACTGACCGAGCTGTGGTGGTGGCTCTCGGCGATGTATGATGGAGTTGCTTACGGTAGAGAGATGAAGGCGAATGGGTCGTGATCTTAGTTGATGGGAAGGGTGGCTGTTTCGGTGGTTCAAGGAGGACGTGAAGAGCTAGATGCGCATGCATCAGGTAAGTTATGTAGAAGAAATGAACAGGCAATGCAAAAATGAAAGTGAGAGGAAATGATAATGTTCTTATACATTTTATTTTTTTTTGGAAATTTGCCGTAAGGGCCTCTTTAGCAATCGCAATTAGTTTCTAGGACACAACCGAAATAATTATTTTTAAGGACAAAATGCAAAAATAATTAGTTTCTAAGGCCTAAAAACCTATGAAATTATGTCCTTGAAAATAATTGGACTGCTGATTTTGTCCTTAAAAATAATTATTCTGCTGACTTTGGCCTTGAAATTAATTTTTGTGAATGTGTGTCCTAGAAACTAATTGGACTGCAAAGTTTGTCCTTTTGGTAAAATGCACCTTTTATTTTTCTCTCCTTCTTTATTACAAACAAAAAGTGAATTGAGATAGCGGGAAGTTGAGTAGGCTTCATCACAACCGAAAATACAATTTCAAAGCTATATTATTATTTCAAAACAACAGAAATGAACAGGCCGTAATATATGAATTGAAACAAAACTTTACTGAAATAGTAGGATGTCACTGGTTAGAGAATAACAAACGAATAGATTATAATTTTAACATTGGGGAAATGCAAAATTCAGCCGCTTGAATTCATAATGGCAAGAACCTAGTGGATCTAACAAAGTGGATTTCAAAGTATATATGAAAGCAGATAAACCAGTGAAGGGAAAAAGGCAGTGAGAACGTACCGCAATAAATAAAAGCAACGGGAGAAACGAAGGTGAAGTGAGAATTCTGAACAAATAATAAAGTAGGTGACTATTCATTTCAGTCGTTTGAAAATTGAATGGTCATAGAAAAATAAACGAGTTAAAACGGATACCGATGCATTGGACTGTAATGACCCGGATTTTTGTAATGGTTAATTTGAGATATTTAAAATGAATTTAAATATTTAGTTTGAACTATGAATTGATTTTTAATATAAAAGATTTGGTTTTATTTATTAAAAAAGGATTCAGAATTTAAATATAACAATCTATTGAATAAATAAATTATTTAAGTAGTAATTGAATATTGGGTAAAATATAAAATCCGGAGTTATAAGCTTGTTAAAAATACTTTAAAGACTTGTAAAATCTATATTGATAATAAAAAAAGGTAATAAAAGTGTTAAAATCGAATTTGAAAATGATTTGTTCAATTTTAAAATATGTCGTTTAAATTAATATTTAAAAATAGCCATCCGAGTAACAGTCTCGGAATTCGACGAAACCAGTTCCATATCTGTAATATTGAATTATTATCGAATTTCAGATTTCGTAGCTTTCGGAGCTATCGTGTGATCGTACGAAATGTAAATGCCTAGAAAATAATTAATTGAATTTATTTTAATAGTCAATCCAAAAAGATATCTTCTCCAGACGATCGAATTAGTACTCGAAATCTTTTCCATTGTGTTCGGAATAGGTGTATAACATTATAGATGTCAAGCGGCACGTATCGACAGGAGGTCAGGATTTTGAATTGCGTAATTCGAGAAGATTTGAATTTAAAGTTTTAAATAATATTATATATATGATTTGACCAGTCAAGTTTCCTTTCACTTTAAATTTTTTTCCAGAGCACTGTAGCTTGTTAATTTGAGCACGCATGAATCACGTCCATCATTTTTCTAACAAGACTTTTCGATATGAAATAAATAAATCAAGCTTCCTCAACACACAGCCACATTCATTTTATATCCTGAGCCTTCTACATTATCTCGAAACTGAATTCACTCTTCAGAAAATGGCCGCATCCTTTCGTTTTCAAAGAGAAAAAAGTGGCGTCCCACTTCAAACTTTCGTTCGACGAAATCAAAATTCATATTTCCCCTCTTCCGTCTTCGATTGTAAATCGAGCATCGATTTAAAAAAAAAAGAGATTCAATCGCATATTCCTTTTTTTAGCAGCTTCTCTCGAATCGAATTGAAAGAGGGCGCGACGTTTACGCGTTTTGGAGGCAGGCTCGAATCGCGTTCGAGCGGTAACGTTGAAGCTAGGCCACGAGAAGAACTCGAGGTCGCATCATTGCTGTGGGTGGTGCGGCGACTTGGTGGAGACGAGGTGTGCTGTTAAACACGAGTATGGCAGTGCGATGTGGGTTACCTTCATCTCGACTTCGTTGGCTACGTTCACAAGGAGAAGTGCGCGACACAGGAAGCTCGAGCGACAGATCAAAACATGGAGGAGTTGTCGAGGCAAGCAGCGACGTCGGTGGGTCGGGGTAGCATCATGATCGAGGGTTTTGCATGTGGGTCTGTGAAGGTATATATTTACAATTTATTCATTTCAGTTTCAATTTGAACATGTTTAGAGAAAAAAAATAAAAATAACCAAAATAAAAATAAGGCAGTATCATATTTTTGTAGTAATGGATGTATATATAACTTTTTAGTCTTCAAATTTAAGATCTATAAATATATGAATATATAGAGCAAAGTGAAGATAATTCTGTTTATCATTTAAATAAATATATACATATAAGTGAAATAGTAAAGATGTGTATATATATAGGATTTTTGGAAGTAAATATGAATTTTAAAATATTTGAAAGTCTATATAAAATTAGATCTTTGAAATTCTATTATTTATTTTTATAAGTATATATATATATATATGTAGTTTCAAAAATAAAATAAATATACATCTCTACATTTTAAATATTGCAAGTTTATTTTAAAATAATGAATTATAGTGATTAACCTGTTTAATTAACTTGTTTAATTATTTTAGTTACTAAAAGATTATTTTTTAAAGGAGAATTACTTTAAAAATTAATTATTTGTTTAAATTTTATCACCAGTTAAAATTAAATTATTAGAGTTAAAGAATAAATTTATTAAATGGTAGTTAATCATTCGATTATTTCAAATATTAATAAAATCATATAATGGTTTATATAAGGTCAAAAGTCAAGAAATCGGGTCAAGATTGGAAAGGATTGCAACTTAAAAGCAAAGGTGAGACTTTCTCACTCATTTGGATGCCGTAGATTAAATTTGAATGTTAAATTTAAATCAATGGATGTGTTTGGTTGATTTATAATAATTTATTCACTGGGTAATATTATCTAAACCCATATACCGCAATATTCCACCTTGAAGTGGAATTGATATTTTATTTTGTGCTAACATCTGTGGATGCAGGAAAAATAGGTTGGAGGGATCCAACAGGATTCCTCAAAGATATTTATTTACTATGTATATATATATGTTGTCATATGACAGGGTGGATGAATTAATATGGAATTATATGCGAATTGAATTGTATAGTGTTAAATAACATGGAAAATGGAATATGGTAAATTTTAAATACCATAAACAATTTATTTGAAGGAAGTTAAAATGAAATATAAATTAAACGAATATTTATTCAGGATTTGGATTTACTTCTATGGAAAATCAAGTAAAATAAAAAGAATATTTAATATTTTGGTTATACTTAAATTGTTTAAAGTTAATTTTGGGGAAAGACTTAAATTATACATAAAAGACTCGAAGAAATATTTGAATCGATGAGTGAATTTGAAGTAAAGCGGAATTTCATTAAGCAATAGAAATAAAAGGAACCTTATTAAGAAATGAAATAGGATTTTATTTAGGGACAATATGAAATTGTATTGAAGAATAAAATTATAAAGATAGGATTTTTGAATAAATTGTTTTTATAAATAAATGAAAAAGTCAGGGGAATTATAAATTTATAAACAGGGTTTATAAATGGGAAAAAAAGTTATCAGCGGATATGTGAAGAGTTAAGTCATGGCGAGAACTTATATTGAGTATGAAAATTGGTTTTGAAAGGAAATAGTAGAATATTTCCGTAGGTGGAAAATGAGAATATGGTCGTTGAGACAGAAATCAAGAGTAATTTATGGATGAATATTGGATTTTCTAAAATATATATTTGTTTTAAAAGGAATTTTTTTTTAATTTACTATGCTATATAATTTGTATAGAACTATTTTCTAGATTTAGAATATTCCAGAATAGTTATTTGTATTTATTAAAATAAATTCTAGTTTTCTAAATCAGCTTTGTAAACTTGTCAATAACTGGATATGATTTTAATATTTATATTTAATTTTACCTTAAACCATAACTTGGAAATAAATCTATTATTCTTATTTTATAAGTGAAGATGTTTCCAACAATGTTTGGAAAATCCAATTATAAATTCTCTTGAGAAAGAAAGCAAGTGAAATTAATTTGAATAAGATTATCAGGGAAAGATTTTATAGAGGGTTATGAGAACTTGAATAAAATTCCAAGTATAAGATAAGTGAATTTCGAGGAGAGATTAAAAGAGCAAGAGTGAAACCTGAATATTTAATAAGCTAAATGGCTTTGGAAATATAAACGGAAATCAACTAGGGGATCCTGGTATCTATAGGATTACTGAGAAATAAGTTTGGAAAATTTTACAAATGAAATTGTAAATGATTTTTGAAGAAAGAAATAGGAGATAAAGAAATATTTTCCAAGTTTTGAGAAACTAATGAAGTGGGAAAATATTGTAAGTGGTTGCCAAAGACTTAAATGGTTCCACGAGAAATAGAGGGAATTGAATGTAAATTCAAGGCATTGAAATATGAAGATGATATCTTAAGTAGATATTTGAGATAAATAATTTGAGGAAAATTATTTAAGACTTGATTGTTGCTTGTGGATGATTATTTGATAGTTAAATAACCGACCATCAATATTGGCCAATGCGCTGATCGTTTTAAAGAGTCTGGGATCGGATTTAATTATCCCAAAACCACTTCAAGACCGTGAAGATGATGAAGACGGTGATTCGGTTTGTCTAGACCCATGGCAACTTGTATGGACGAATGCTTTCAGAACATCGTCAGGGGATCCTGGTATCTATAGGATTACTGAGAAATAAGTTTGGAAAATTTTACAAATGAAATTGTAAATGATTTTTGAAGAAAGAAATAGGAGATAAAGAAATATTTTCCAAGTTTTGAGAAACTAATGAAGTGGAAAAATATTTTAAGTGGTTGCCAAAGACTTAAATGGTTCCATGTGAAATAGAGGGAACTGAATGTAAATTCAAGGCATTGAAATATGAAAATGATATCTAAAGTAGATATTTGAGATAAATAATTTGAGGAAAATGATTTAAAACTTGATTGTTGCTTGTGGATGATTATTTGATATTTAAAGAACCGACTATCAATATTGGCCAATGCGCTGATCGTTTCGAAGAGTCCAGGATCGGATTTAATTATCCAAAAACCACTTCGATCCGGTTTGATCGATAACGAATGAAGACCGTGAAGATGATGAAGACGGTGATTTCCAGACTCAGGGCAACTTGTATGGACGAATGCTTTAAGAACATCGTCAGGGGGACGATGAGCATTCTAAGTGGGACTCGTTCTTGAAAGGTAACACTTAGCCTCAAGCCTCGTCAACCGGGAATGGCTAAAACAGGGGAGGTGCAGCAAGGCTAGGTGGGTAGCACCCATTTCAGGGTGAGATCATCCCTGTCTAGATGTCCCTTTTTATTTCGGCTTAGTGGGTGGTTGGTCGCGCCAACCACGAGTGATCTTACTCGGGACTGTCTAGTAAGGGATGGTTCTGGCCTTGTGTTGCAGAGGAGTTAGGGTGGCTCCTTGGTACTCTGATCTTGACCAGGTACTGTGACGGGCGGTACCGCGGTAGCCCTACCATTGTATGGAATCCAATCTCCAATAAGCGCTTGTACAGTTTTGATTGTTCCCAACTATTGCTGAAACGTGAGATGCAAGCATTTCAGCTAGATTCTATTTTACATTCTATAGACACTATTATAATATCAGACGAATTTGATAAAAATGTTTAGGCTATCGTAAGGTAAAAACCCAACATATTCATTTGTGTCGTGGTCTTACGAGATGCTTTTTTTTCAAAGGATTTTTGAAAATATAATAATCCAATTGAGTGTGATTTCTCACGCTGGTTTTCTAGACTGACTCGGGTGTTGTTTTATATGATGCTCGGGTCAGACCGAGTTAAACATGATCAAGTTAAAAGCTAAGGAATTTAGGAGACGAGCTGATGACAGAGCGTACTTCCGTATTTCACTATTATTTCCGCTGTGTATAGAAAAGTATTAAGTTGTCTCTGTATGGATGTTGTTGTAGTCTGATGATGGTATGTATATGTATAATAGTACAGATTTCTTTGTATTTAAAAGCTGTTATTATATATTATATTTTGTTTCGCTGCGATTGTGAGACTCTAATGTTGTTTTTATTTCTTCTTCTTCTACCTCTTTCTTCTTTATACCCGAAGACTCGTACTTTTGTGCCACTTTAGACAGAATTGTTGTGGTATTTTGTCAATTCAAAGGGTACGGATTTACGGGCCTTTAAAGTTGGTATCAGAGCTGAAAGTTTAAGCGAGAACCTTGGCTCTGGTGGGGATTTCTCATTAGAGATAGAGTCATTAGTACTCTAGAATGAGTTGAGCGTATTAATAGATATGAGTGCGTATTTGTTAGTGAATATAAAATGGTTTTATATTGTGTTGATTGATTTATTGAGTGGCATATGAACCTTCATCAACACAGTCTGCACAACTGTGCCGAAGGGGTTTCTAAACACTTGAACAGAACAATTTGACACAATATTGTTTTCGAAAATAGGTAAATGAAAAAATTTCACCTAAAATATATATTGATATAAGAAGAAATAATTTTCTACAAATTATTATATATAATTAAAGTGTTTGGATGATAGTATTATAGAGAAATAAGATTATAAGGATTTAAAATAGTTTATATAACCAAGGAAAGCATTGAATTTGGAATCTGGAATAAAAAGTAAAAGTTAAAAATGAGAATTTAGCTTGGATTAAGCTTAAATTTTTGAAATTTAATTGATGATTGGAAGAAATAAATTAGTAAATTTTGAATGTGATTTAAATGGGAAGATAGAAATTAAATGTGAATTGGAAGACAAAATCAAATTGGATTGAAATTAATTTAAGCTAGGTAAATGGAAGTAAGTTGAATTAATCTGGAATAAAATTCAGTTGTATTTGAATTAAGTTGGAATCGAATTAAAAGGAAATGAATGGAGATATGGATGATATTAAATGAAATTATGTTCTTACTTAATTAAATCCAAGTGAATTGGTGGATTAAAGAGTATAGTATGATGCTAGATTTAACTGAAGTTAAATATAATTGAATTGAAATAAAATTCAGTGGAGTTATAGATAATATTGAGTGGACTCAAAATTCTTACTTTAACAAGTGAAAGTAAGTTGAATAAGAAATTGTATTGGAGTGAATGAATTTAAAATAACCCATAAAGGTTAAAAGCATTGAAATAAAAATATATACTTGACTAAGTAAAATATATAATCCCGAATTAAAAGTAGAAGATGAATGGGATTGATTTTTAATGGATGGAAATGTGAATATAAATAAATGTGTGACTTGTAAATCTAAAGGAGTGAAATTCTAACCTAAATAGAATAAATGAAAGTAAGCTGAAATTGAATTGGAATAAATATATTCCGATAGCTTATAAAGAGTTGACAACCCATTGTTTAAGAATATTTTTAGCTGTAAATAAGTGTTCAATCTCGAGTTAAAAAGAAATATGAATATATTCAAGCTTAAAATGGGTAGAAACGTGAGAAAATATAATTGTGTGACTTATAAGAAAAAATAAATGGAGAAGTTAAATAATAAGCCAAAATAAAAAAATTTGTATTTGGAGAATGAAATAAAAATCCAAACTTGAATTATAAAATAAAATTGAACTCAGGTAAAATAATAAGAGGATTTTTAAAGATAAAAATCCAATATGGAATTGGAAGTGGGAGTGAACTAATTTGGAGTAAATTGGTTAATTGAATATGTTAGTGAGATTCAAATTAGCTAAAATAGAAGTTGGATTATGAGGTAATAAAGGAGTTGGGAATGAACTCGAGTTACAAATAAAATTCAATTGGGATTGGTGGTGAATTAAATATAAGTGGAAATGTTGTGGAATTGGATTGAAATAAAGATGGTTTGAATTTGCAAGTAAAGTCCAATTCGAGTATGTTAAACATGACCTTGTTATTAATAAAATAAATTCGGATGAATTGGGTATGGAAATTTGTAATTTAAATGGAATTTCATTAGATGAGAATCAAATTAAAATGGAAATGAACTGGAGTATGAAGTTGGAATAAGTAAATGAACTTAAGTTAAAAATAATAGAAGCTTGGCTTCGAGGAAGGGTGAAAGCCCATTAAATGAAAACTTGGGTGAATTTAATTTGGGAAATGATTATTAATTTATAAGCATGGAATATCGAGCTTAATAAAATGGTTTGAAAGGAACCAATGCGAGGATGGAATAAAATGCTAATGTATGGTTTGTAAATAAATTAAGATGGAATGGATTTTAAACTGATAAGTAAATTGAGTTCAATTAGTAAGTGGAATGGATTCGAAATAATAATAATAATAATTAAATCAAGGATTTAAAATGGAGATTGTTCACAAGTAAAATAAACTTGGGTTATGGGATTGAAATAAGTTGAAAAAAATAAATAACTTAAGCAAATAATTGAATAGAAGCTCGGCTTAAGTAAATATGTAAATGGTTACTTAATGGGGTGTTTTCAAGCTGAATAAAGTGGTTTCGAATGAAACCTATGCAAACATGTTAAATAAAATACAGTGTATGGTTATGAATAAGTTAAAATGAAAATGAAACTGATATAAATTGAGTTAGAATCAATTTAAAATGGTTATGAGCTCAAGTGATAGTTTATTCGCATAAATCTCGTCGAATTGCATAAAAATTGATTGTCGTTTGTCGTAAACAAGATTAAATAAAAGCCCGATGGATTAATAGAAATAAATAAAGTGGATTTTGGAATCAATTGAAATGAATATGAGTTGTTTGGACATAAAAATGAATTGAAGATAAGCATGTGAGTTGTAAATCGGTTAAGTTGAATGCAAATGGCATATGAATCGGTTAAAAGGAATTGAACTAGTTTGGAAACCATACAAATTACTTATGGAAGTTATTTAGAATGCATTACTTTTAGTACTGATGTGTTGTAGTTGCTTATATGAGTAAAATGTTATAAATTTCTTAGATATGTTGCTTATATGTTTAAATTGAATAAGTACAGGTATCGGGGGTCATTTGGCTGGATTTTTGGTTGCGCAAATCGCTAAATAAATAAGCCGCTTGCTTAAAAATGCTAAATAAAGGTACGCCTATGCAATAAAAGTAAGGACATATGAACTGTTGCTTGTTTTTTTTGTTTTTCCGACCGTGTAGGTTGATGTGTGTATATATATATATCTCTTGTAAAATTGCAAAAGCTCCTCCGTACAAAGGAACTCTGCCAAAAATTTTCAAAAATTTTGGGAGTTAGAAAATTTTTGAAAATTTTTGGAAATCATTTTTACTAACGACAAAGCGATTTAAAATTGGAATAATAGATTTTGAAGTTAGAATTGAAAAATCAATTGTTTGGGAAAGGGAAAAGATTAGGATGGGGAATAACAAGTCTAACTAGGTAACGTTCAAAAAGTTAGTGGGTCTGGGCATTCTTCTGTGTTAGTAATTTCGGGGACGAAATTCTTTTAAGGGGGAAGGAATGTAATGACCCGGATTTTTATAACGGTTAATTTGAGATATTTAAAATGAATTTAAATATTTAATTTGAACTATGAATTGATTTATAATAAAAAAGATTTGGTTTTAGTTACTAAAAAAGGATTCATAATTTAAATATAACAATCTATTGAATAAATTAATTATTTAAGTAGTAATTGGATATTGGGTAAAATATAAAATCCGGAGTTATACGATTGTTAAAAATACTTTAAAGACTTGTAAAATCTATATTAATAATAATAAAGGTAATAAAAGTGTTAAAATCGAATTTGAAAATGATTTGTTCAATTATAAAATATATCGTTTAAATTAATATTTAAAAGTAGCCATCCGAGGCACAGTCTCGGAATTCGACGAAACCAGTTCCATTGGATCCGTAATATTGAATTATTATCGTATTTCAAATTTCGTAGCTATCGGAGCTATCCTATGATCGTACGAAATGTAAACGCCTGGAAAATAATTAATTGAATTAATTTTAATAGTCAATCCAAAAAGCTATCTTCTCCATACGATCGAATTGGGACTCGAAATCTTTTCCATTGTGTTCAGAATAGGTGCATAACATTATAGATGCCGAGCGGCACGTATCGATAGGAGGTCAGGATTTTGAATTGCGTTATTCGAGAAGATTTAAACTTAAAGTTTTAAATAATATTATATATATGGTTTGACTAGTCAAGTTTCCTTTCACTTCAATTTTTTTTTCCAGAGCACTGTAGCTTGTTAATTTGAGCACGCATGAATCACGTCCATCATTTTTCTAACAAGACTTTTCTCGAAATTGAATTCACTCCTCAGAAAATGGCCGCATCCTTTCGTTTTCAAAGAGAAAAAAATGGCATCCCACTTCAAACTTTCGTTCGACGAAATCAAAATTCATATTTCCCCTCTTCCGTCTTCGATTGAAAATCGATTATCGATTTAAAAAAAAATAGAGATTCAATCGCATATTCCTTTTTGTGCGCAGCTACTCTCGAATCGAATTGAAAGAGGGCGAGACGTTTTCATGATTTGGAGGCAGGCTCGAATCGCGTTCGAGCGGTGATGTTGAAGCTAGGTCACGAGAAGAACTCGAGGTCCCGTCGTTGCTGTGGGTGGTGCGGCAACTTGCTAGAGACGAGGTGTGCTGCTGAACGCGAGTACGGCACTGCGTTGTGGGTTACCTATATCTCGACTTCGTCAGCTACGTTCACAAGGTGACGTGCGCGACACAGGAAGCTCGAGCGACAGAGCAAAACATGGAGGAGTTGTCGAGGCAAGCAGCGACGTCGGTGGGTCGGGGTAGCATCGTGATCGAGGATTTTGGGCGTGGGTCTGTGAAGTTATATATTTACGGTTTATTCATTTCAGTTTCAATTTGAACATGTTCAGAGAAAAAAAATAACAAAAATAAAAATAAGGCAGTATCTAATTTTTGCAGTAAGGGGTGTGTGTGTGTATATATATATAACTTTTTGCTTTTCAAATTTAAGATATATATATATATATATATATATATATATATATACACACACAGCAAAGTGAAGATAATTCTGTTTATCATTTTAATAAATATATACATATAAGTGAAATAGTAAAGATGTGTATATATATAGGATTTTTGGAAGTAAATATGAATTTTAAAATATCTGAAAGTCTATATAAAATTAGATCTTTGAAATTCTATTATTTATTTTTATAAGTATATATATGTGTGTGTGCGTAGTTTCAAAAATAAAATAAATATACATCTCTACATTTTAAATATTGCTAGTTTATTTTAAAATAATGAATTATAGTGATTAAACTGTTTAATTAACTTATTTAATTATTTTAGTTACTAAAAGATTTTTTGAAAGGAGAATTACTTTAAAAATTAATTATTTTTTTAAATTTTATCACTAGTTAAAATTAAATTATTAGGGTTAAAGAATTTTTTTATTAAACGGTAGTTAATCATTCGATTATTTCAAATATTAATAAAATCATATAATTGTTTATATAAGGTTAAAAGTCAAGAAATCGAGTCAAGATTGGAAAGGATTGCAACATAAAAGCAAAGGTGAGACTTTCTCACTCATTTGGATGCCATAGATTAAATTTAAATGTTAAATTTAAATCATTGGATGTGTTTGGTTGATTTATAATAATTTATTCACCGGATAATATTATCTAAAATAATATACCGCAATATTCCACCTTGAAGTGGAATTGATATTTTATTTTGTGCTAACATCTGTGGATGCAGGGAAAACAGGTTGGAGGAATCCAACAGGATTCCTCAAAGATATTTATTTACTATATATATGTTGTCATATGACAAGATGGATGAATTAATTTGGAATTGTATGCGAATTGAATTATATAGTGTTAAATAACATGGAAATTAGAATTTGGTAAATTTTGAATACCATAAACAATTTATTTGAAGGAAGTTAAAATGAAATTTAAATTAATCGAATATTTATTCAGGATTTGGATTTACTTCTATGGAAAATAAAGTAAAATAAAAAGAATATTTAATATTTTGGTTATACTTAAATTGGTTAAAGCTGATTTTGGGGAAAGACTTAAATTATATATAAAAGACTCGAAGAAATATTTGAATCGATGAGTGAATTTGAAGTAAAGCGGAATTTCATTAAGCAATATAAATAAAAGGAATCTTATCAAGAAAAGAAATAGGATTTTATTTAGGGACAATATGAAATTGTATTGAAGAATAAAATTATAAAGATAGGATTTTTTAATAAATTGTTTTTATAAATAAATGAAAAACTCAAGGGAATTGTAAATTTATAAAAAGGGTTTATAAATGGGATAGAAAGTTATCAGTGGATATGTGAAGAGTTAAGTCATGGCGAGAACTTATATTGAGTATGAAAATTGGTTTTGAAAGGAAATAGTAGAATATTTCCGTAGGTGGAAAATGAGAATATGGTCGTTGAGACAGAAATCAAGAGTAATGTATAGATCAATATTGGATTTTCTAAAAATATATGTTTGTTTTAAAAGGAATTTTTTTTAATTTACTATACTATATAATTTGTATAGAACTATTTTCTAGATTTAGAATATTCTAGAATAGTTATTTGTATTTATTAAAATAAATTCTAGTTTTCTAAATCAGCTTTGTAAATTTGTCAATAACTGTGTATGATTTTAATATTTATATTTAATTTTACCTTAAACCATAACTTGAAAATAAATCTATTATTCTTATTTTATAAGTGAAGATGTTTTAAAAAATGTTTTGAAAATCCAATTATAAATTCTCTTGAGAAAGAAAGCAAGTGAAATTATCAGGGAAAGATTTTATAAAGGGTTATGAGAACTTGAATAAAATTCCAAGTATAAGATAAGTGAATTTCGAGGAGAGATAAAATTCACAAGAAGAGCAAGAGTGAAACCTGAATTTTTAATAAGCTAAATGGCTTTGGAAATGTAAACGGAAATCAACTAGGGGATCCTGGTATCTATAGGATTACTGAGAAATAAGTTTGGAAAATTTTACAAATGAAATTGTAAATGATTTTTGAAGAAAGAAATAGGAGATAAAGAAATATTTTCCAAGTTTTGAGAAACTAATGAAGTGGGAAAATATTGTAAGTGGTTGCCAAAGACTTAAATGGTTCCACGAGAAATAGAGGGAATTGAATGTAAATTCAAGGCATTGAAATATGAAGATGATATCTTAAGTAGATATTTGAGATAAATAATTTGAGGAAAATTATTTAAGACTTGATTGTTGCTTGTGGATGATTATTTGATAGTTAAATAACCGACCATCAATATTGGCCAATGCGCTGATCGTTTTAAAGAGTCTGGGATCGGATTTAATTATCCCAAAACCACTTCAAGACCGTGAAGATGATGAAGACGGTGATTCGGTTTGTCTAGACCCATGGCAACTTGTATGGACGAATGCTTTCAGAACATCGTCAGGGGGACGATGAGCATTCTAAGTGGGACTCGTTCTTAAAAGATAACGCTTAGCCTAAAGCCTCATCAACCGGGAATGGCTAAAACAGGGGAGGTGCATCAAGGCTAGGTGGGTAGCACCCATTTCTGGGTGAGATCGTCCTTGTCTAGATGTCCCTTTTTATTTCGGCTTAGTGGACCGTTATGCAGTTTTCACTGCATACCGGTCTTCTAAACACAGGATTGAATATACTGCAGAGATCAGTACGCCGAGAAGATCAAAACGGTATATAGGTATTAGTGGTACGATCATCCGATCAAAGTTGATAATCGGTACCGAAAATGCAGCTAAAACGCAGAAAAATAAGATGACAGAGCTAAAGAAGTCCGAATTTGATGAAACGAAATTTGACGCCTCACTCAAAAGATGATTTAGAATTTTTCTACGGAAAAATATTTTAGGTTTGGAAATTAATTTATTATCATCAATTATTAACCGATTTAAATTTGAAATAGAATTATACAATAAAATAAACTTCCATAAAATCAAATGAAAATTTACCAGCTGCTATGTTTCAATAGACGTATTCCAAATATTAAGTTTTTATTTCCAAATTTTATTATTTATAATTTCACAAAATTTCAATTAAATATATTATTAAAACCATTTAAAATTTACGGGTCGTTACACCAACATCGACTTATCGACGATTTGAGACTTGGTCGGAGATGGCCAGTCCGGTCGTGCACATGCAACTGGCACATGTACGTCTGGATAATCAAGTTATTGGGGAAGAAGGAAAGCGATTCGGGTAGAAGCTGGGTAAGTGACGAAATGACTCGAGTATCTTGGCGGGTGATTCGAATGGTTTGTTACAGGTTTAAAGTTTTAAATTGTTACAAAGTTTTAAAATAAAAGAGGTAACTCGGGGGGATTTGGAATTTAACTCGGAGTGGGCTCGAGTGTTTCTGGGTCGAACCCCAAGCAAGTGTTTTAGCAGTTTTAAATTTTAAATAAAAGTAAGTTTTAAAATAAATCTATTTTAACATCTTTCTTACATAAATCTCTTTTAGATATAATAAATGTTTTATTTAACATTTGATTTAAGAAATATATATGATTTGTTTAACTTAAATTGGTTAAGTAATTCCTAAGTTATTTTAAAACTAAATTTAGAAATGTAATTAAGTAGCTAATTAAAAAGTTAATTGTTTTAAAGATCAATTACTATGGTTTTAAAATATTATATATTAAGTAATTAATCAATGTGATTCATAGTTGTTTTAAAATGGAATGTGTTAATGAAATTAATTAAGCATAATTACTTAGTGTAATTAATAAAAGATTATTACCTAATGTAATTAGGTGTAATTACTTTGTGTAATTACATTAAAGGATAGTTTATGAATTAAGATTAATTAATGTAAGTAATTAAAGGTAGTTAATTACTTAAGGATAATTACTTAATTAAAGAGTAATTAATTAATGATTAAAGTTGATTAATCAAGTGATTAAGAGAAAATTACTCAATGAAATTACTTTTTGATTTATTAATATATGTGATTAGGAATAATCACTTATTGTAATTAATTAAGGATAATTAATTAAATGGTAATTAATTAAGAGTTAATTAATTATATTAATTAATTAAGGATAATTAATTAAAGAATAATTAAATAATTAAACGTTAATTATTTAATGATTAATGATTGATTGATTCATTAATTAAGGTTGATAAATTGAAATTAAAGGTTAATTAAATTATAATTAAAGTTTTATGAATAAATGATTAAAAGTTAATTAATGATTAAGTATTGTAATTAATTAATGTTAATTAACAAGAATTAGTAAATTATTTATAAGTAATTAATCTGGTTTGAATTAATTATAATCAGGAGATTAATTGACCGTGCTTATGGTTGACTGAATTGTGTTGAATGCCTTGAATTGTGTGATATCCCTGATGTGTGATGTTCTGTGATATGATCAAGTTGTGAAGTGTAATTTATTTATCTTTGATGAATTTATATTATTTATCTATGAATCCATGAATGAAGATAAGCGTTATAGGATTATACCGCTTATCGATATTGTTGTGCTTGGATTTGTGATGATTGATGATATTGTATTATTGTGTGTAAAACCCCTGGACTACACCACGCACACACACACAAAAATATGGATTGCATAAGGAAATTGGTTAAGTCACAAATATTTAAATTTAATATTATGAAATGGTTTTAAAGATTAAATTTTGAATCCAATTGGTTTTGAAATGAAATTGAGTCGAATACGTAAAG
Organism: Allium cepa; assembly: GCA_030765085.1. Taxonomy (NCBI): domain Eukaryota; kingdom Viridiplantae; phylum Streptophyta; class Magnoliopsida; order Asparagales; family Amaryllidaceae; genus Allium; species Allium cepa. The sequence goes on along the minus strand of CM060931.1, from coordinate 325,967,176 downwards.
CTTTTGGAAAGGAAGTTTGAAATGGAAATTTAGTTTGAATAAAAATGTATTTTGTTTAAGTTTTGAAATTATTTGGAACTTATGGTTTGAAATTTTTATAGGATATATATATATATATGAAATTTGAACTATTTTAAATAATTTTTTTTAGGAATTTGAATTTAATTCAAATTAGAACTTGCCAATGATACGGTAGTTTGTTGATTTTTCTGGTTTATACCTTTAAAAGCATAACTTGTTTATATTTGATAAGATTTTTTTTCCCAAAACGAAAAGTATTTGTTTTCATATGATAATAGATTTCAAATAAAGAAAGGATTTCCAGTTTTTAAAGGGTTTTAAATGGAATATTTTTAAAAACTATAGATGAATTTGTGTTAAAGATTGGTAAACTTTGTTTTCAAATTTAAGAGGATATTAAAGGTGTTCTTTTGTATAAAAAGATTTGAATTGTAAATAGTTTTGAAAGCTATAAATGAATCTTTGTGAAAGATTGGTGAACTTTGTTTTCAAAGTGAAATGAATCTTTTTGTTTTAAAAGATCAAGGTGGAAAATTGTTTAACCATTCAAAAAGGAAAGGTTTTGAAAAAATGTTAAAATTTGTGACTTAACTAAGGTCCCACTATATCCATATACTTTTTAAATTAAGCGCTCATTATTCGGTTTAGCTGGGAGAGGAATTTATGTCATATAACCTATTCCGAATAGTGATATGACGAAATGGTTAGCATTTGAAGACCGGTGGTAAAGACCGAGTATTTTCGAGAACGAAAGCATTACCTGTCGAAAGACTCTGCACTGAGTCGCTACCGTATAGAGATCTCCATATATGATGGGTAGTCCGATTGGGATTGTGAATACCCGGATTGTAAGGGCTTCTTTTGAATTACCTTCGGTTCTGTTCGAACCAGGAAAAGACTTGTATGGATGTATGTATGACATTACACTTGGAGATGTAAAGCCGATTTCTATCAAATACATTTCTGTTTGGTGGTAGAGAATTTATTCTCTTAGCTTAACACCTTTTTCTGAGACGTACGAGCTCAGAGGTTATGTAGTTGATGGATACTAGTGATAAATTCACAATTTGGTAATGTGGAATGCTGAGTGCTGCTGATCATTTGTTGATCGAAGAATGGCTTTTGTAAAAAGCGTAGCTTTGTGGATGAGACCTCGTCAGGACATCATAACTTGGAAATTGTCGGAACAGGAAGAATGCAGCAAGGTTATGAGGGTAGCACCCTTTAGGGTATGTCCATTTCCTTTTGGAAAAAGGTGATATCATGGTATGGAGCCCAGATATTTAACCTAAGTGGTTGTTGTTACTTTGTGCATGTTGGTGTTGAGGATCCTCGGATAAAGGTCGGTAACGACCAGGGAATGGCATACTTGTATTGTAGTTACCTAGCTATAGAGGTAACACGCCCTTGTGTTGGCAGAGATCCGATTAGGTTCTCGGGGAGTCCCTCCAGAGGCATACCCATATGGCCCAAGAAGTTCCTTAGCCTGACCATTTGTTGAAAATCCAAAGAAACAATACAAGCACTATATAGTTTTAGTTGTATAACCTGCCATCGAATGTGGTGCTAACCTACTATTAAACATGGTAGTTATAGTAGGCATACTATGAAATGTGTATACTGGCTAAGATTAATATTATACTTTCGAAATGTTTTCTGCACTATGCACTAAGAATAATATCAAATGGATTTTACATATAAAGAACGTTTGACTATCATAAGGAGAAATCTCTTACAATTGTGCGTTTGCATTGTGTGTGTGGCGAGAGGCCTTATGGAAGTTTTATTTTCCAAAAAGCATTGCGGATTTCTTTTATTTCTTTTTATTTCTTTTGTTAAAGATAAATTGTTTTTGTTTGCTCACACCTGTCCATGACTGGCCTGGAGTTTATTGTTCCCTTTCTAAACTCTAGGTGCCCACAATTTTTCACACAGGCAGCCTAGACTCAGATTTCAGATTATCAGCTAGTAGTTGAAGATTCGATAGCCTGCAGCTTTCTGTTTGGAATCCTATGGAGTCTTTGGGTTTGGCGATCGCATTGTGCACCTAGTTTGCTACATTACAACTTGATGGTGGTTCGAGCTTCTTGGATTAGAGTTTTGGAATGTTGGCACTGAAGATTTTACCTTTTCGATGCTGTGTTTTTCGCTGTCGTGTATCTCTTATTATGTGATATTCATTGTATCAGAATGTTGTATTCATTGTGTATCAATAAATTATTCATTTTTCTTCCGCTATGCTATTGTACTTAATGTGTTATAAGCTCCGATGAACTAGATTCGACATTTGAATCTGCGGCATTCGAATACGGGTGATATATTTGGGTGTCGATTTTCGAAGGTCGAGTCAGGGTCATTACAATTTCCCAATTAGCCAAATCGAAAGGCCATGGCAAATCGGAGCCACCAAAAGCAAAATTCCCATGACTTCAACATGAAATTGGAGAGCTTGATGAGCTCAACGCAATCAATGCAATCAAAGGCAGTGCAATGGCGAGTGAGGCAGGAGATGCGTAGGCGAGGTTGGCGTAGGCGGCATCAATACATGGTTATCGCGATCTTCGAATAAAAAAGGAAAGCTTGGCTGGAAGTCACGAATGTGAACAAGGAAGAGGGAATAGGTTAAGTTTTAAATTTAATTTATTTAATTAATTAATTTTTAATTAATCTCAATGACTGTTAATTCATAACTTGATCATATAAGGTCGGTTTTGAGCGCAACAAGTTGCATTGTGATCGCATCTATGAAGGCTATGCTATGGAATTGGATTAGATGGACTAGGAGCAAGTAGAAATTTTGGATTAAATTAAACGGCTATTCAATTTTATTCAAAACAATAATGTCTAATGAACTAAAATCAATACGAGTTTATCTCACCTTTTTAGTTAGTTGGAAAATACTATATAGTAAATATAAATGTTTGCTGAAATTTTGGATATTTTACCATTGATCATTATTGACTATCGTTGACTGACGGTTAGGAAATCCCTAAGGATGTTGTATTGTGCGTATAAATATTGTTTCATTGTTTAGGACAATGATAAAGAAATCCGTCCACTAACGGTTAGGAGGTGATCTCCTCTCTTATCTTTGACTGCTTATTTCCTAAAGAACCGGGGTTGAGTTTATCAGAAATTATCGAAAGTTTTTCGAAGAGACTGGATCGGGTATGTTATCAGAAATCCACTTCGATTGAACTTAAGCATTTTGAAGTGAATACATCTTGAAGATGATAGAATTTGTGTTTCATTCAGTCCCGAACGAACTTGTATGGATGAATGCTAGTATTGCATTGTTGCCTGGAGGGCACTGTTGGCATTGCAAGTGGGAAGTTCTATTTAAAAGGTAAATGTAGACTCAAGCCTCATCAACTGGGAAAATGACTAAAGAAGGGACATGTAGCAGGGCTATGTGGGTCACTCACATTAGGGATGGTCATCCTAGGATCTTGTGTCAATATCTCTACGTAAGCATTGAGGCTCATTGTGGTTGTTTGATCGCAACCAAGGGGAGATCATATTTAGCGCTATCTAGTAAGGGGTAGGGATAGTCTTGAGTAACAGTGGTGCAACGTGTTGTAGCCTTCCGTACATTTTATCTTGTGGTGTATGGATTTGGAAAGCAAACCCTTACCGTTTCATAGTTGGAATACATTCTCCAATAATTGCCTTCAGACTTGACTGTATACCAATTATTCTAGAATTTAATAATGCAACAATTTCAGCTATAATTAATAAGTAATTGTATCTAGACACTATTATAACGTCAGAGAATTTTCGTATAGAAAATTGTTTGGTTATCGTAAGGTAAAAAACTTACCCGTGTTTTTGTGCGACATGGTCTTACGAGATACCATTGTTTCCAAAAAAAATTCCATAATTTCTATATCCAGTTAGGTGTGTTTTCTCATGCCGATTTTCCAGACAGACTCGGATGTCATTTTATGATAATGCTCGGGTCAAACCGAGCATATTTACAGATTGCTTTGGATTCATTAGAGCTCAGGAGTCAAGTTGATGGTCTTCAAGTCATAATCAACTAAATGTTTATTTCTTTCTGCTTTGTTGCTAAAATCATCAGCAATTGCGAGGCAAATTAATATAACTGTTGTAACAACCCTGGTTTGGAGATTACCTATCAATATTGTATTATAACGATAGTTATAATTTAATATTGTGAATTAAAAATAAATTGGTGAATTAAATTGTTTATTTGAAATAAATAGTGAATGTTGGAAATAAAATTGTGAAAATAAAGTTAGAAAACTTTATTTTATTTGTTTAGGTTTTATAATGAACGGAAAATTGTTTTTAGTTAGTGAAAATGCAATAAATTTTTTAATTATTGTCAATAACTTCTTTTAATAATTTTTAAAGGAATTATTTGATTTTTGAAGGTGGTTTATTTAATTAAAAAGGTGGAAATTGGTTTAAAAATGAGTTTTAACTATAAATTTGAGTTTAGAATGCTTAGTTATATTTTTCTAAGAAAGAAAAATATTTTTGTGGAATTTTAGAAGTAAAAAATAAGGTTTTGTGCATTTATTTGTGAGAATCGTGTGTTTCTGTAAAATAAATAATTGTAATAACTAAAATGTTTCAAAAATTAAAATTGATCTTTTTATATAGTATAAAATATGTTATTTCATAAGTATGTAAATTTACATTCTTTGTTGTGTGAAAATTTGAAAGAAAATGGCATTTGTTTATTTACGTAGTATATATACGAATACATTTGGCTTTATGTTAATTATATTAGCTTGACATAAGTTGTTTTCTTTTAATTTTGAGTCCATTTGTCCCATTAATGATCATTACCTAAAAGAGGAAGTGAGAAAAGTTACAGGACGTATATTTTTAGCTCAGCACCATCTTCTTTTGCAGAAAATAAGAAAAAGAAAACGAGCTTCACCATTTTTGCATATCTCAAGCTATAAACTCAATTTCCTCAATTCATGCTGAATTCTTTTCAAATTAGAGTGAATTAAAAGGTAATCAACTTTAAAACATCAATAATTTCATCAAAATCTTAGTTTGAGATATTGATTTTCTAATTATAGTAAGTTATCTTCTGGCATGTTGTTTCTATTTACTACACAGGTTCCTAGAGGCTATTTCTCCACCAAAGCTTAAATCTTTTTGCTTAAATACGGGTATTTGCACAACTACAGCAATGTGAGTTGATTAAATCACATATTCTATCAAAACAAAACTTCAAATTGCCAAAAATCATTGAAAAAAGCATTTTTTATGTTTTCATTTTCTGTGGAACTATGTCTGGGTGCTGTTTTGAGTATCTTTTTCTTTCAATTCCGACAATAAAATGCTGCCGGATTTTCTTCTGTTGATAGTTCTTATGTTGTAGTATAAATGTGTAAAATTTCATAGCAAAACTCTTTTGTTTAATACTTGAAAATTTTGGTGCAAAATGAATGCAAACCCAGATTTTTACCTATACACATTTTGTTTTCAGAGTTGCTGCAAACATGGCCTGAGTCCATGTTTAAGACTGCATATCTCTTTTATTTCTTGCTGAAATTCACCGATTCGTCTTTTGTTTGAAAGATAAAGTTTTCTACTATATGCATATCTCAAATCTCCTTAAATATCCAAAAAGAATATCATAATCTTCACTTATTCACCAAACCTCAAATATTGATAAAAATATCAATGCTAATCATAAAAATTGGTGAAACACAAATTTAGAAATCAATAATTAGAAATTCAGAAAACATAACAGGGGAGGCCTATCACAAATGGGAGCATGAAAACTCACCAACACGTGTATCACAAACCAAACGTTATTCCATTGTCAATAACCTATCAAAATTTGAGCCGAAGCTCCACAAACGACCCGAAGACAATGGATTTCTACCCTACTAATTTGAGCCGAAGCTCCACCGAAACGAGGTTTAGTCCTCCACACAGACAAAGAGACATCGGACATCGCTTGTCTAAATCACAAAATGATCATCGTTGATCGATAAGTGTAAATTACACTAAGATAATAAATAAATGAGTTTAGCTTCATGTCCCATAACCACTAGCTTAACTTAAATATTTACGAACGGATTGTAGATTTCCACTCAAAAATTGTCGCAACATTTCAATCGTACAAGTCTAAGAATTAATCAACGAAGTGAACGCAAGCGTTTCATACCATTTGTTTGCTATGTCGTTTAATTGAATTTCTTATACGAATGAGGTAAAGTTTTGTAAATACCAATAGATTGGAAAATGGTTTTAAATCGAGATTTGTATGAAAAGAAATGTTGAAATCATTTTTTGTGCAAGAGTTTGAGTATGTACTACTTGTGTAAAAACCTTTGTACTTTAAAGTGACAAATCATAGAAATGATTGTAAAAAACAATCTATCACCAAAATCCACATTCGATGACATAAATTAAAACATAAAAATCGATATCAAATCCATCAAATGGGTATTCCTTAAAATCCAGAAAAGATGTCATTAAATTCGAAAATAAATGACAACAACTAATCGGATCAATGAAAATCGATAAAAATTGAAAATCCACTCAAAAACAGGCAAAATAGGAAAAATTCCACAAAACATGACGTCTGGTTGGTTTGGCCCGACGTCTGACCCGGGGTTCTGGAAATTTATAAATTTTTTTCTCCTTTTTCTTTTTACTTCCTGAAGCCTCTTAGACGTTTGGTTGGGTTTAACCAGACATCTGGTCCTGGGCTATGGAATTTTCTTTTTAATCTTTCGTTTTAAAACTTTTCTAGAAGCCCCTACCAAATGTCTCGATTTTTCAACCAGACATCTGGTTGCCTGTACTGGGAAACAATTTGCCTAGGCCAATGATGGCCAAATCAAATCAAAGGCGATCAAACGAGCGATGGATGCTAGGGATTTATGTCAAGCGACAACCCAACCTTATAAGCTCTTCGAAACACCACAAATAATATGTCCAAACATCCATAGTAGGATTTTCATAAATTTTGACTTCAAAACCGAAAATTGGAAAATTCATCAAATCAATTCAAATCAAAAGCAATTAAATATGAAATAGATGTTAGGAATTCATATCTAACAACAATTTAGGCTATAGACTTAGATGTGAGTTCAAGAACTCGCCTTTAAACTCAAAAACAACAATTGAGAATCTCTAAAATAAGGAAAGATAACTCCACTTCAATCACTTTAGGAGCTCCAATCTATGATCATATGCAAATATTTCCTATATTAGGTTATAAGAAATTATGAAAATTGGAGAGGGATTGGGATTGAGAAAGATAAAGAGGATTCTTACCTAAGCTTGTCTTTGATTTTTGAACAAGAACTTGAATTTCCTAAGATATCTGGGGATTAGGAATTTAAATTTCCTCTTCCCACCATTCTTCCTAAGGCTCGAGTGTTCGGAAATTATTAGTGGAATGAATGAATGAAGAGGAGTGGAGTGGGAGTTATTAGGTGGAAAGTTTAGGTTATCTTGTTGGGTTAGTGGGATAGAACACAACCCAAAGCCCAATTGAAAATACAAGAATCCTAACCAACTCCAAACATATCGATGTTTATACTTAAATAAGTTGTAAATGTCATTTTGAACTTAATGCAAGTGGTCTCGAGTCCGGATTCGACTGTTTAAAAATGTCACATTTCGGACTTTAAATTCAACTAATGATGCTATATTTAAATAGAACATTTAAATATATAATCATAAAATATACGGGTTGTTACAGAATCCCCTCCTTAAATAAATTGCGTCCTCGCAATATTTAAGAAGGAAATAAAGACTAACAACCACTCTAAGGTATAATAACACAAAAGATAAATTTGAAGTGAGAAGTTCACCTTAAGGAGCACGAGAGAGTAAGTCCAGATGTGTTCGCTCGACAAATTATCTGGATTCCCAAGAGCAATCCTTAGGATTTGAGGACCATCGAACTTTAACAAGTGAAACATCTTTATTTTGAAGGGGTTTAACCTCTATAGCGATGATGCGAATATGATGCTGCTCATAAGTCAAAATAGGTGAAACCTCAATTTCTTCAATAACACCGGGCTTAAGAATTAAATCAGAATCTCTAAGGTATTTTCGTAGTTGAGAAACGTGGAATACATCATGAATAGTAGAAAATTGAGCTGGTAATAGGCGATAAGCCATGGAACCAATGCATTCGGTGATGGGAAATGGGCCAATATATCGAGGTGCCAATTTTCCCGAATGACTGAAATGCACAACGCACTTCATAGGTGAAACACGAATGAACACCAAATCTCCCATAGAAAATTCCAAATTCCTTCTTTAGTTATTGGCGTAGTATTTTTGTTTACTTTGAGCTTCTTTCATCCTATGATGAATAAGGTCAATCTTTTGTATGGAATCAGTAACAAAATCTGGACCTAAAACCAGCTTCTCACCGGCTTCATGCCAACACAAAGGAGATCGGCATGGCCTTCCATAAAGTGCCTCGAAAGATGCCGTATTAATACTAGATTGGAAGCTATTATTGTAAGAAAGATCAAGAAAGGAAATATGATCTTCCCAACTTCCACCAAAATCAAGAACACATGCACGAAGAAGATCTTCAAGAGTTTGGTTCAATGCTGGTTTGTCCATCGGATTGAGGATGATAAGCAGTGCTAAAATTAAGCGTCGTTCCATAAGCTTTTTGAAGAACTTTTCAATATCCACTAGTAAATAATTGATCATGATATCTAACAATAGAAGTTGGAGCTCCATGCAATTTAACAATTTTTTAACATAGAGTTTAGCAAAAAGTGGGGTCTGATTGGACCGAACGGGAATAAAATTGGCGGATTTCGTAAGTCTATCTACAATCACCCCTAGACTGTCATGCACCGAACGAGAGTGGGGAAGGCCGTCTATAAAGTCCATGGAAATTTGATTCCACTTCCATATAAGAATCTCTAAAGGTTGCAACAAACGGTCGGTCCTTTGATGCTCGACCTTAAGGAGTTGGCAAGTCATGCAATGCTTAATGAAGTTAGCAATATCAGACTTCATTCCATCCCAATAATAAAGTCTCTTCATGTCCGCTTACATTTTTCAACTACTGGTATGAATGGTAAATTTTGAATAACGAGAATCTTATAAAATGTCTTTACAAAGATCACTCATATTTGGCACAGTAAGTCTATAAAATTTTCGAATACCTCCACGAGCATCGATTTCAAAGTCTATCAAACCATCAACCTTATTTTTATCCCTACAACTTTGGCTAAGAAGAGCCAATTCGAGATCTTTCTTTTGAGCTTCAAGGAAGCGGTCTAAAAGAGAATGATGAGCCTCAAGGCTACATAAAATAAGAGATGAACATGAATCAGGTTCATGATCTCGAATCTCACAATTGGACAAAGTCTCGAGATCATTCGACTCAGATATCATCATGGAAACAACTGCTTGTTGCTTACGACTAAGGCATCGGCAACATGATTTCCCTTTCCAGCAGTATAAAGGATATCAAGATCATAAGATGCAAGGAATGCGAGCCAAAGTTGTTGGCACAAATTAAGTTCCTTTTGAGAGAACAAATACTTCAAAGATTTATTATTGGTGGATAGAACAAATTTCTCTCTCAAATGATAATGATGCCAAATTCTAAGGACGAGAACAATGGCCACGAGCTCTAAATCATGAGTGGCATATCTATTCTCGGCAGGCTTTAATTCCCTAGAAGCATAAGCGATAATAGTTTCCCTTTGCATGAGAAAGAATCCCAAACAAGCACGACTAGCATCGGTATAAATAATCAAGTCTTGGTTCCCTTTAGGAATCACAAGAATAGGAGCATCGGAAAGGAATTCTTTTAATTTCTAAAGAGCAGCTGCACATTTGTCTGACCAAATGTACTTAATTCCCTTCTTTGTCAAACTAGTAAGAGGTACAGAAATTTTAGAAAAGTCTTTTATGAACCGACCATAATAACCCACTAATCCAAGAAAGCTACGAATTTCTATCACATTCTCAGGTCTATTCCAATTTTGAATCACCTCAATCTTCGAAGGATCCATGGAAATTCCAGATTCATAAATAATATGTCCTAAAAATTTCCCAGGGGATTGCCGAAATTGGCATTTAGAAAAATTTTCTTTCAGTTGATTACTCCTAAGGGTTTCCAAGACAGTTCAAAGATATTTTCATGCTCTTCCTCAGTTTTAGAATAAACAAGAATATCATCTATAAAGATGAAAACAAATTGACCGAGGAAGTCTTTGAAAACTCGATTCATAAGGTCAATGAAATAAGTTGGAGCATTCGCTACACCAAATGGCATAACAAGCCATTTTTTAGATCCATAACGAGTACGAAACGATGTCAAAGGAATGCTATCCTCTGCAATGAAAAGTTGATGAAAACCGGTTGCTAAGTTTGATTGTGAAAACACTCTTGCACCCCTAAGTTGATCTAATAGATCATCAATCCGTGGTAAAGGATATTTATTCTTGATGGTGAGAACATTAAGCTTATGATAGCCAATGCAAAGCCTAAGTGTACCATCTACAAAGATAGTTGAAGCTCCCCAAGGAGAGGAACTAGAACGAATAAACTGTTTAGCTTCCAATTCGGATAATTGTTTACACATCTCCTCATTTTCCTTATTGGACATACGATAAGGAGGATGAGTGATAGGTAGAGCTCCAAGGATTGGATTAATTCTGAACTAGATGCTCGCTTAGGTGTAATCCTAAAATGGGCTCAAATATATCGGGAAATTCATGAACGTCGTGAACGAGGGAAATGACATCTTCCTCATCATCATCATCATCATGTGGATTTAGAGAATAAAAGGATGCCAACGAATTGGAATCTGAATCTTTAAGAATAAAAGAAATCTGCTTAACAGATTGGAGACATCGAAGATGGATAGTCCTCTCAAGATATATGATGTGGGCTTCATAACGATTAAGCCAATCCATTCGCAAAATCATTCTAAAACCTAAGTACGCATAACATGCAAATTGGCACGGAAAGCATAATCAAATAGAATAATTTCAACATCCTTACAAAATAAACCGAGTGTCACTGATCCACCAACTGGATTCTCAATTCTTAATGAAGTCACCGAGCCCATAATATTCAAAGAAAAAGTATCAGTAAGTTCTTTTGGTATAAAAGAGTGAGATTCACCCGTATCAAAAAGAACTCGAATATGATGATCACAAAACATAATAATGCCATCAAGGATGGAATGAGAAATACCTAGACCAAGAGAAGTGTTACTAGGAGCTTGCACAACATTCATATTTTCCTCTTTCTTGCTTTGAAGCTTGGGACATGAAGATGTATAATGACCCAAACTTTTGCAATAGCAGCAAGAAATAGGCCTTGGACACCTATTTATATAGTGGTCCTTAGAACCACGATTGTAGCATTCACCGCGATTAGGGATTGGAGTCTTTGCTACCGAAGTTGCTTGCTTCCCTTTCCTGTTGGGATTAGGGCCTTTGAACTTATTGTCGAGTTGCCTCTTCTTGTTATTATTGAAGTTCTGTTTGGCACCTCCAAAATCACCATCACTTTCTTTATTGCCCTCTTCAAGTCAAAGAGCGATGTCTACAAGCTAATTGAAAGGAACTTCTAGTTTCAGGAGTAAATCCTTTTTGAGGTTTTTAATCAACCCATAAATAAACCTCTGATTTTTCTTCAATGGTGTATTAATATACTCGACTCCATATTTAGAGAGGGATTCAAAAGATGGAACATAATTTGTCATAGAAGATTCACCTTGAACAAGGTCAATAAAGCGTCGAGCTAAAGTTACCTTTTCAGCTTCCGGCATAAAATTCAACTTGAACCTTTCTCGAAATTGCTCCAAAGTAAGATCCGCTTCAACAATTTTCGAAACCAAAAACTCATACCTATCTAATAATCTCTCTTGGAGCATGCTAGAAGTCAATTGGACTCAATGTAGGTCCACAAGATTCATGCGAGAAAAATGCGATTGCATGTTCTAAGCCAAGCTTGGACTTCTTTAATGCTTTCGGAACACTTGAATGGCCTTCAACCCTAATTGGTATAATCACTGCATAAGCGTGCAAACCTAGATTTAGGGTGAGTAGACTCATGAATGGGTCCAGCAGCTTGGGAAATCTCTACAAGATCCAAAAGCTGTTGGGCAGACATGAATACGCCATCCTAAGGAGTAGCACTGGATTTACTGGCGCTGGGATGGCCAGGTCTAACTATTTCTCTTCTTTAAGAAAGAAAGAAAGAAGAAAAAAAGGTTATTCTCAGAATAAGTATCAAACAAACTTGATTAATAAAATAAGGCATCATAAAAGAAAATAGGATAGAATGGGTCCTAAGACTTGAATTTAATCCTAAGGCACGATTCCTTAGGGAGACTTAGGACAATGATCCTTGCTAGATTATTCTATATTGTTTTGAATTTTGGCTCTAATACCAAGCTGTGACTCCCCATCTCTACACTCACACTAGCCAAGAACACTCGGGGTAATGCTATCGACTAGCACAAAGAATACGCCGCCGAGGAGACCTTTGTAATTGATTTATGCAAATACCGATATGTCAGATAGTATATCATGCATTTCATTTCAAGAGGAAATCCAACATATCAAATACAAACTCAAGGCTACTACATTGTGGCTATGTGGCCTTCGGAAACAAATATAAAATAAGAAAAACACAAAATCTATCACAGATAATCATATCGGTTTTCGCCTTAGTGATCTGAATATCTAGGACTGATTTTGTATTATGCTTATTTTATATTTGTTTCCAAAGGCCACATAGCCATAGTGTAGTAGCTTTGAGTTTGTACTTGATACGTCGAATTTCCTCTTGAAATTAAATGCATGATTACTGTCTGACATATTGGTGCTTGCACAAATCAATTACAAAGATGATCGCCCCTCAACCATGTGAAGACGTGGGCTTCAAACTTCGAAAATCGGCATCCAACACATCACCCGTATTCAAATGCCGGAGATTCGAACGTTGAAATCCGATTCGCTGGAGCTATAACACATTAGAGAAAACAACACAGCAGGAAGAAAATGATTTTCATTGATACACAATATGGATACAACATTCTACAACAAACGATCATCAACATCAGAGCACTATATATACAACAGAAAACAACGGAAACAACCCAAAACAGCAGAAAAAATATCAACAGCGGTCTTCCAAAGGAGAGAGAGAGAATCCAGTATACTGCATCTTCATTCCAAAGTTTCAAAGCTCCAAACCCAAAAAGCACAAAACCAAAAGCTTCCAAGACTTCCAGATCCACATCTACTATCCAAGCTAGCTCTAGAACTTATTGATAACCTGATTCTAGGCTGTCCACGTGGAAAATTATAGGCACCCAGAGTTTAGAAAAGGGAACAATAAACTCCGAGTCAGAAATGGGACTGGTGTGAGCAAACATAAAATAGTTATTTGAACAAAAAGAAATCCGTCATGATTTTTGGAAAATGAAACTACCATAAGGTCTCCAGCACACACTCAATGCAATCGCACACATAGGGGAGGTTTCTCCTTATAGTAATCAAACATGCTTGATACGCGAAAATCCTTTTGATATTATTATTAGTGCATAGTGTGGAAAAACATTTCGAAAGTATAATATTAATCTTAGCCAGCAAACGTACCATTATATTATACCTACTATAGCTACCATGTTAAATGGCAGGTTTTACAAATAAACCGTAAAGGGCTCGTATTGATTGTTTGGATTTCAAACAAATGGTCAAGTCTAAGGAACTTCCTTCATCCGAATGGGTACGCCTTTGGAGGGACATCCCGAGAACCTAACCGGATCTCTGCCAATATAAGGCCGGGTTACCTTTGTAACTAGGTAACTAACTGTCACGAGTATGCCATCCCCCGGTCATAACCGACCTTTATTTCGGGCCCCATAAATTCCAACAACCACATAAGTAAAATATCTGGACTCCATACCAGAATACCACTTTTAATCCAGAAGGAAATGCACGTACCCTGAGGGCCGCGAACCCCATAACCTTGCCGCATCATTCCAGTTTCGACCATTTTCGAGGTGTGAGGTTCGATGAAGTCTTGTCCCACAAAGTTATGCTTTTCACAAAAGCCATGCTTCGATCAACCAATGCTCAGCTCTTAGCATGCCAAATTACCAAATTGGGAATATGTCACTAGTAACCATCAACTACATAACCTCTGAGCTCGTACGTATCAGAGAAGGTTATTAAGCTAAGAGAATAAATTCTCCACCACCAAACAGAAATGTATTTGATAGAAACCATCTTTATATCTCAAAGTGTAATGTCAGACATACATCCATACAAGTCCATCCCGGGTCTAAATGGAACCAAAGGCACTTCGTCCAATTAAGGAAAAAGTACTTGCGAATTCGGATATCCCCAATCTCGACCGGACTGCCCATCACATAGGGTAATCTTTATACCGGAGAAACTCGGTGCAGAGACATTCAACAGGCAATCCTTTCATTCTCGAAAATACCCGGTCTTCAACCACCGTATTCAAATGCAATTCCATTCCATCGTATCATTATTCGGAATGGATTTTATGACTCGACATCCTCCCCCGGGCTTTCCGAATAATGAGCGCTTATTCTAAAATATGTCAATACGAATTTCTAATTTTAATCTTGTAAACAAAAGATCGCCTTTAAGATTCGATATGGTTTTCGGATAACCATTTGGAATCCAATTCCCGGTCTCATCGAAATTCAAATGCCATTTTAAAGGCCAAGTTGTTTTAAGTTAACAATTTTAATTCAATTCAGAATTTCACATTTACACAGCAATACATCACAGATAAATAACTTACATTTATCACAGCTCAAACCAAAGCAATTCATAATCAATCCAAAACAATTCATATCACAGAATAATACAGACTAATATATTATAAATATTAATTAATCCAAACAATTCTATAGAATAATCTTCCATAAGAAAGATAAATTAGTCCCATAATTACACTTAACTTAATTAACTCAAAATAAATAAATTACTTATGAATTCATTATCTAACCCTACTTAATCAACATTAATTAACTACAAACCATTTTAATTAATTATTGAATTAATTAATCACATAATTACTTTCATTAATTGATGATCCTTTAATTATTTATTAATTAATCCTTTAATTATTAATTAATTAATTAATCTTTGATTACTAATTAACCTTAATTATTAATTAATTAACCATAATTATTAATTAATTAATTAATTGTGCTTTAATTACATTCATTAAGCAATTATCCTTTAGTTACTTTCATTCATTAATTATTATTTAATTACCCAAAACCATAATTAATTTAAGATAAACCATTTATCTTAATTAATTACATAATTACCATTTAATCTTTATTTAATAAACCTTGAAAAATTAATTATCATTGACATATGAATTAACTTAGGACCTTAAGTTTAATTAATGATAAAAAACATTACTTTCTTAATCAACTACTTAATTACCATTTAATTTATTTTAAATAAACTTAAGAATTTACTTAATTAATTCAAGTTGAGATAAATTATACAACTTTTATCTATACAAAACTCTAAATAAACATTTATTATCTAAAAGAAATTTATTAAAGAAAATAGTTTAAAACTTGATTTACATAAATTTTAAAAAATGATTTATTTTAAAATTTAAAAACTGTCATCACCAATACCCGGGTCAGATCCGAGTCTATCCCGAAGCAAACCCGAGCTAAGTGCAAGTTTTCTCGAGCTTTTCCCTGAGCTACTTTTTTCTTTATTTTGATTTAAATTTTAAAACCTGTAACTACACTCGCATATGACTCAAAAGCAAACCCGAACCAAAACGAAATTTCCCCAAGATCCTTCTCGAACTATTTCACTTCTTCGCAAAACCATCGGTACAAATCAGAACCCAGATACAAACTGACACGCGTACATATGCACAGGCAATCGCGGCGGCTCCGACCATCAATATCATCGCCTACATGTCGACCTCTACCTTCTCACTTGATTTCGACCACCGGAGCATCGAAACAAACCTGAAATCATAAACGACCAACAACGACTACCATCTGGAATGAACTGATCATCCAATAATTGCCTCGACCCGCTGCCTGAGACCCACTGCCGAAACCTCTGACCTCCTAACAAGCTTTACCCACGATCCCGAGACCCAACTCTGCTCCGATCACCAGAATTTGCCAAAAACCCCTTTTCCATTCAACCATGAATTCCTCACTTAAAACTTACCTAAAAATCATGAATTTATTTTTAAAATTCATGGTTTTCGAAGGCGATTTGGATGATATAGGTGATTCAAGAAAATATGACATCTGAATTTTTGACATGGTTTGGGTTTCACTGTATATCATTCTTCCAGTAAAACTTACTTCTAAATTTTACTTAAATATTTTTAAAACTTAGATCTTGATTTTACAATCATATTTTTTTATACCTTAAAGCCTACAAAGGATTAGAGGAAGAGATTTTGGTTTTTGAACAGGTTTTGAAACCTATAATCAAGAACAGAGGAAAATATGCCTGTTCCCAGACATGCACACCCATATTCTTCATATATGCAGACATGCAAGCACATTTTTACATCCATACAAACATTTTTCACACATACTTTCAAGTATTTATCTCATACAAACAAGACGTAACAGGTTTAAGATTTTACAAAGGTAGTTTACTCACTAGGATTTTGAAAACAGAGAGCTTTTAAAACTTGACAATTGGAAATAGAAGCCTAGAAAATGTTTTTGCTCTTGAATTTGAAAACTGGAACTTGTTTTGTTCTTTGATCTACTTTGCTTGATGTTTTTGAGATGATTTGATCTTTGCTTTATTTGGGATGATTTTAATTTTGTTTTGATGGCTTTGTTTCTGGTTTTGGTTTTAATTTGCTCAGGTTTGATTTTGTTTTCTGGTTTTTCTTTAATTTTGATTTTTTTGAATGTGACAAAGAAAATGAGAAGAGAAGACGTAGAGTGATGTATATAACTTGTTTTTTATATTTTAAAAAATTAAAGGAAATAAAAAACATGACACTTGTTCAATTTCATATTACCTTTGTTACACTTGTTATATTTCATGTTATAATTTTTACATTTGTAATTTTGCATGTCTTATGTTTTTCTATTATGTTTTTATATTAACATATGTTTTTATTTTTTTATGTATAATTTTTATGTTATATTATTTTAGTTATATATATATATACATGTTTTATATTTTATATATTTATATTTATATATATATACACTTTAAAGAAAAATGATTTAACACTAATTATACACTAAATAAAAATCATATATACATATATATATATATTAGTTTTTAAAATATAGTGTTTTTAAATCCAATTAATTTTTAAGATATTTATTTTTGAATTTCAAATCAAAATTTTATTTACAATATATATATATATATATATATATATATATATATATATTAATGTATATATTATATATATAAACAAACACATCTCTTATTTGTTTTGGAAAATTTCAAATTAATTACGAATTAATTCAAAAATTATATTAATTACCAAATTAAATTTGGTTTAAAAACGGGATCGTTACAAATTCCCCCTTAAGAAAATTTCGTCCTTGAAATTTGACTGACAGGGAGACAAACTAGAACACATGAACACATAAAAAGATAGAGAAATGGATTACCATATTAAGCCGAAATATCCACTCTACACTTGGAATAGGACTTCTGCATGCTTTCATCTGTTTCCCAAGTACAATCACTCGGATCTCCACTCCATTGTATTTTCATCAATTTCACCACATTATTCCTTAACCGCTTTTCATCTCGACCAATAATCTTGAATGGTTCTCTTTTTCACTTCCAAGTTAGGTGTGATTTTCAAATCTTGTTGAGAGGCCTCCTCAATGATATGATCGGGGTCTTGCACATACTTTCGAAGGTGTGAAACATGGAACACATTATGTACGCTAGCTAACCAATTAGTTAACTACACTCGATAAGCCATAGGACCAATCCACTTAAGTATGGGAAATGGACCTATATATCGCGGTGCCAGCTTACCCGTCTTTTCAAATCTCAAAAACCCATGCATTTGAGAAATCTTTAAGAAAACTGAATCACCAACATGGAACTCTAATGTTCTTCTTCTGCGATCGTCATAACTTTTCTATCAACTTTGGGCAGTTTTCAACTTCTTCCGAATGAAATCAACCTTCTCAAAAGCTTCCCTTATCATTTCCGGACCAAGAACAAGCCTATCACCCAACTCAATCCAACACATAGGTGATCTACAAGGACGACCATACAATGCTTCGAAAGGAGCCATTCTGATACTGGCCTGATAACTATTATTATACGAAAACTCAACCAAATGCAAATGGTCCTCCCATGAACATTCAAAATCAAGAATACAAGCACGGAAAAGATCTTCCAAGATTTGATTTATTCTCTCAGTTTTCCCATTAGACTGTAGGTTGTAGCAGTTGAAGTTCAACTTGGTTCCTAGTGCGGCTTAAAATGCTTCCCAAAATCTACTAGTGATGATCGGGTCACGATCACTCACTATATTACTTGGTATTCCATGGAGTCGAACAATCTCCTTCACATACAACTCTGCCAAACTCACATCCATTCGGGTGGATTTAACTGGGATAAAGTGGGAAGTCTTGGTCAGATGATCCATAATAACCCAAATCGCCTCATTACCCTTTCGAGTTCGTGGCAAACCATCTATGAAATCCATAGACACTTGGTCCCATTTCCATTTGGGCACTTCCAATGGTTGAAGTAAACCTGCAATCTTCATTTGATCATTCTTTATTTGTTGACAAGTTGCGCAACGATTAACATAAATGGATATATCTCTCTTCATCGTTTTCCACCAAAAGGTCCTCTTAATATCTCGATACATTTTGTTAACCCCTGGATGGATACTGAACTTGGATTTGTGACATTCGTCCAATACTTCTCTTTTGAGATTTGGGATGTTTGGGACACAAATTCTCCCTTTCAACCTTATAATTCCACTATTATCGTTCTCAAGGCTAGAATCATTGCCTCGACCTAGTCTCCCATAAATTTCTTAGAGAAACTTGTCTTCTTTTTGCTTACTAGCAATTTTCTCGAGAAGAGAGGGGTGACAACCAGATAAGCAAGCACAGCACGCCTTCTACTCACAGCATCAACTATCACGTTGGCTTTACCAGGTGTATACTGAATATCCAGGTCGTATGACGCTAGGAATTCCAACCAATGTTGCTGCCTTAGATTCAAGTCCTTTTGGGTAAAGAGGTATTTCAAAGATTTATGATCGGTGAGCATTCAAAATTTTCACCCAGAAGATAATGACGCCAGATTTTCAAAGAAAAGATAACTGCCAAAAGCTCAAGATTGTGGCTCGGGTAGTTCTTCTCATGTGGTCGCAATTGTCTACTCGCATAGGCAATCACTCTAACCTCCTGCATTAGAACGGTACCCACACCTTCGCCACACGCCTTTGTGTAAACAAATAGACACTTTATTCCCGTTAATAATAGCAAGAATGGGAGCAATGGTCAACCTTTTCTTCAATTCCTAGAACGCTTCCTCGCACTTTGGAGTCCAAATAAATTTGGCATTCTTCATAGTCAGCTTAGTTAATGGACTGGCTAACTTAGAGAAATCCTAGACAAACTTTCGGTAGTATCCGGCTAATCCCAGAAAACTTATGACCTCTTTTGTAGTTGTGGGTTGCTTTCAATCTAAGATGGCGAAAATCTTACCAGGGTCTACAGAAATTCCCTCTTCGATTACAATATGTCCCAAAAATCTAACTTCTTTTACCCAAAAATTACATTTAGAAAACTTGGCAAAATGAATATTCCTCCTTAATATTTCCAAAACTATTTTTAAGTGTTCGGCATCCTCTTCTTCAGTTTTGGAGTCGATCAGAATATCATCAATAAATACGAGAACGAATTCATTCAACACTTCACGAAATACTCGGGTCATCAGGTCTACGAAACTTGCAGGGGCATTGGTTAGTCCGAAGGGCATAACTAACCATTCATAGAATGTATCAGGATCCCTAAAAGCAGTTAAATGAATACAATCTTCCTTGATTCTCGGCTGATGGAATCCTTGGGCTAGGTCCATCTTGGAAAAGAATTGAGCACCATGCAGATGATCGAACAGGTCGTCGATTCGGGGCAAAGGAAATTTATCCTTAAGAGTTAATTTATTAAGATCACGATAATATACACACAATCTCAAAGATCCATCAGACTTGGCTACAAATACCACAACTGAACCCCAACTAGAACGATTAGATCGTAAATCCTTTCTCCAATAAATCTTGGGTTTGCTTAAATAACTCTACTCTTTCCCTTAGTGCCATCCTACGACTTGCATGCACAACTGGACGGGCACTGGGAACCAAGTCAATTCTAAATTCGATTTCCTTATGCAGAGGTAAAGACTTAACTTCTTTGAATACGTTAGGAAATTCTCGAACAATAGGTATGGATTCCAAACTTGATCCAGGATACCCTAAAGTATACATTAGCTTGTCCCTCTTTGTACTTGGATCCTCATAAGAAACCACAACAAAATTCCCAAATTTGGTTTTGACTGAAATCGTTCTATTGACACAATCTAATTTAGCTTCATATTTTGTTAACTAATCCATTCTAAGTAAAATTTCAAATTCATTAAAGTCAAGAACGAAAAGGCTGATAGGAAACTGATGATGAGAATACGAAATAGGAAACTTTCTACAACATAAATAAAGATTCGCAGGGCCTCCTACCGTGTTCTTTACACAAATAGGTTCATCTATGAATTCGGGTTCAAGATTTAACTCTTCTATGGTTTTCTGGGAAATAAAACAATGCGTGGCTCCAGTGTCCAATAGAACTCCAATAATTTTATGATAAATAAGAAGATTACCTTCCAAAACTCCTTTCCCTTTATCATCTCCGGAGGTTGAAGGGTCATCCTTGATTGCATATACCTTTTCTACTTGGGCCTGCTTCATTGGCGGGCATTCTTTAACCACGTATCCTGGCATATGGCAATAGTATCATTCCCTAGCTTCTTGTCCTTGCTTCATTGGTTGATCCTTCTTTCCTTGCTTCTTGAGCTTCTTGCAACTACTTGAGTAATGACCTTTCTCCAAACAGTTGAAAAACAGGTAACATTCTTCGCCTTTTCTCTTGAGTATTCTTCTTTTCTTTACCTTGCCAAGGCTTCTTCCCTCCAAACTTTCTCTTCTTCCAATTTGGATTACTTTCGCTTCCTTTCTCTTCTGGAATCTATTGTTTATCTAAGGTGGCATATTTATATCTACCAAATCAGCAAAAGACTCCTTCATATGACCTGTCATCCTTTCATGAAAGTTCTTGTTCATCCCTTTAATAAATCGCTCTTTCTTCTTAAGAGGGGTATTCACCAAATCGAGATAACTCATTAAACTTATTTAAGTATTCTTCAAAAGATAGATTTCCTTGCTTCAAATCGGTAAACTCTTGATAAATCCTGGAAATACCAACAGAAGGCATATAACGCTGCTCAAATACTTGCTTGAATCTATCCCATGTAAACTCATCCTCTGATTCGGCCAAAGTAATGGTCTCCCACCATGCCAAAGCTTCTTCTTGGAGCTGCCAGGAAGCAATCAACCTCTTTTGATCATCCTCCAATTTCAATCCTTTAAAAATCCTCTCACAAGATCGAATCCAAGCTTGCACTTCTATAATAGTCTCTGTGCCTTTGAATGGTTTCCCACCAAGTCTTGAGAAACTCCGATATAGCTCTGCCAGATTTGGCTGGGGTTGGACAGGAAGAGCCGCTCCCTCCATTGCTGTTGTTGTAGGGTCTCGACCATTTATAGTGGTACTTCCCCTTCCCCTACCACGTCCTCTTGTTGCACTCATTCTCACTATCTGCAAATAGTAATAAAATTGATTTAGGCATACGGAAGAGATATCTTAGGGAATATACTCATTCTTGGGCATTTCTAACCCTATCTCTAATGAGTCACCTAATGAGTTATACTCCAGAGCTAAAGTTCTTACTCAACCTTTAGCTCTGATACTACATCTGGTGACCCGAGCTTCAACCATCGAAAATCAGCATCCAATACACCACCCGTATTCAAATGCTGGAGATTCAAACGTTGGAGTCCGGTTCGCTGGAGCTATAACACATTAGATGAAAACAACATAGCGGAAACAAAATTATTTTCATTGATACACAATACGGATACAACATTCTACAACAAATTACCATCAACATCAAAGCACTATATATACAACAGAATATAGCGGAAACAACACAAAATAGCAGAAAAAATATCAAAAGGGGTCTTCCAAAAGAGAGAGAGAGGGAATCCAATATACTGCATCTTCATTCCAAAACTCCAAAGCTCCAAACCTAAAAATCAAAAAATCAAAAGCTTCCAAAAATTCCAGATCCATATCAACGATCCAAGCTAGCTCTAGAACCTACTGATAACCTGATTTTAGACTGTTGGTGTGGAAAACTATGGGCACTCAGAGTTTAGAAAAGGGAATAATAAACTCCGAGTCAGTCATGGGACTGGTGTGGGCAAACATAAAACAGTTATTTGAACAAAAAGAAATTGTTATGCTTTTTGGAATATGAAACTACCATAAGGTCTCCCCGCACACACTCAATGTAAACGCACACACGATGGAGGTTTCTCCTTATAATAGTCAAACATGCTTGATATGCGAAAATCCTTTTGATATTATTATTAGCGCATAGCGTGGAAAAACATTTCGAAAGTAATATTAATCTTAGCCAGCATACGTACCATTATAGTATGCCTACTATAGCTACCATGTTGAATGGAAGGTTCTACAACTAAAATCTTAAAGGGCTATTTTTTATTATTTGGATTTCCAACAAAAGGTCAAGGCTAAGGAACTTCCTTTATCCGAATGGGTACGCCTCTGGAGGGATGTCCCGAGAACCTAACCGGAACTCTGCCAACATAAGGTCGGGTTACCTTTGTAACTAGGTAACTAGCTATCACGAGTATGCCATCCCTGGTCATAACCGACCTTTATCCGGGGTCCCACAAATTCCAACAACCACATAAGTAAAATATCTGGACTCCGTACCAGAATGCCACTTTTTATCCAGAAGGAAATGCACATACCCTAAGGGTCACGAACCACATAACCTTGCCGCGTCCTTCCTGTTTCGACCATTCCCGAGGTGTGAGGTTCGATGAAGTCTCGTCCCACAAAGCTACGCTTTTCACAAAAGACATGCTTTGATCAAAAAATGCTCAGCACTTAGCATGCCACGTTACTAAATTGGGAATATATCACTAGTAACCATCTACATTACCTCTGAGCTCGTACATCTCAGAGAAGGTGTTAAGCTAAGAGAACAAATTCTCCAGCACCAAACAGAAATGTATTTGATAGAAACCACCTTTATATCTCAATGTGTAATGTCAGTCCATTGTAACGCCCCCCTCCTCCCTCGAGACCCACCTTAGTAAAGAGAATTAACGAGATGTCTACTAAAGTGGAGAATAGGTCTGGTTAAGGGTGACCATCTATAATTTTGTCTTAAACATTTACTGAATACGTCGATAAATGCAATATGATTTTTTTCTATCTCAAGTGGATCGACATACCCAGTAAATGCTTAATTCATAACTATAGGTGGCTAACGGATCTATCAGAAAAAATACAATAATTAAATGAAGAGCACATCATAGAAGAGTAATCAATATCATATATATGCATATACACTGATACATATTTAGTACAATACAATATGAATACAATAAAGGTGGTACTCGACCACACCATATACATTGAATCAAATATAACTACATCAGAGTATGCGAAAGAACAAAAACTACTTAAGAGAAAGAAGATCTCATATCCAACATAAACTTCAAGCTAAGTCCAATAGGTGATACCTGAAACAACTCGGTCTAACCCGGGTGAAGACACACGGGTCACGCTAGCTAAAATCATCGGTTAAACAGAATAATCGACAAGGATAAGTAGGTAAAAGCTATGGTATTCTTTTTCTTAAAGGATGCCATGCCCTAAACAGGCTTTCAACATCATAAGAAAGGACAACATCTCTTCTTGGCAAGTAGACGATAAAGTCGTACATAAGCGGCAGAATTGACACTTAAGCAAATGGAACATCGACGAGCAAAGTTTTAAAGATAAGACTCAATAAACATCATTTTAGCCTCATATCATCAGCAGTATAAAGGAATATGGATAATGACTTCAAATGATTCAACTATCTTCTTAGAAGTGGTTATCAATATAACAATTCATCAAAGTTATATATCCTTCATACATAGAATAAAACGCATATGGATGTGCCTCATCTCATTGGCACATCCTAAGGATCATTCAAGGAAACATAAAGCCCAATCATAAAAGAAGCATTATACTTATTCATACCTCATCCCATCGGTATGAATATAGATACATCTCAAATCCATCGCCAAAACTCATCATAAAAGATTCTTCATAATCATTTATACCTCATCTCATCGGTATAAATGTATAAATACGTCTCAACTCCATCTTAGCATCAAGTAGTCTATAAAATCATCAAATCATCAATCCATAATGCAAATATCTCAATCAAAGAGTAACATCATAAATGATTTCACCATTTATGTATACATCTCATCTGGCACTAGGCTATCAAAGTAATAATCATCTGAAGACGGTGAAGTCTAAAACATCAGAACTCAAAGAAATTCCGGATTGGCCAGATCCTCGATTGCATGCCAAAGCAATGTTATGCGTGCTACATCGTGACTAGTACTACTATTTGGTACCATAAACATCGTGACGACTAGAGTCAAATAACATCTTAACATCGTGAACATCATGAATGACTATAGTCTATAACATCATAATGACTCCCAGTCACAAAGACCCGAGTTAATAACATCGTGATGATCGGAGTAGCAACTACATCGTGATGACTCCAATCGAGTACTCGTGGTCTGTAGTACAAGTAAACATCGTGAATGTGTCTCAACTTCTCGAATAGGAACCCACTAGGTGTTAGCGTATGTCCCATACCATACTTTCACACCTAACGGTTTACTAGTCGTTAGTTGGTACCACACTACTAAAACATCATAAACATCATGAAAATATACTCAGCCTCATCTCGTTGGTGAGTAAATACAATATTGTGCTAGTCTCGTCTCATTGACGAGTACTACTGGCGTCGTGACTTGTCTTATCTCATCGACAAGTAAATATTATCATAATACATCTCAACATCATAAAATCATCGTAAAGAAGCTTACCACATCTTATCGGCAAGTAAAATAACATCTAGATGGTTATTTATAACCATAATTCCAATTAGGAATTTCTTGCTCTTAATTCACCTCATTCCATCCGCGATTTAGAAACACATCTTAAAATGGTCCTTCATCGAATATACTACTAAATTGCAGTTCTCGGACCACATAATCTTCCTAAAATTTAATAACATTTTAAATCATCTCAAACAGTTCATCGAAAGGGTTTTGATCGTATATGTTCGCTATTAAGCGATAAAGCAAATCCATGTGTCCCATACCACGTGTTTTACTTTACCGTTTAATTGTCCTTCTTATATGTCCGAAATTCATAAAAATATGTAATTTTATTTATAAAATAATTTTATTAGAGAAAATAAAAATTTAAAACGATTTTTCGCAAATGATTATTAAAACCAATATTTGAAATTCCTTTGTTATAGGAAATAAATCTATCTTTATTTACAAAAATAATTTAATAAAATAATATGTAATAATAATTTGAAAAGACCATGTATCTCAAAAATGGTTTAGTGAAAACCGTTCTCGAAAGCAATGAAAACTAAAAGGGATATCTCATTACCGATAACTTGAATTCAATACGAATTTAATACAAATTTAACCCAAAATCAATTCAAATTCCATTTAAATTTGAGTTTCAAATTCTCAAAATATAGCTAGCCTACTGATAGGCATCATAGCTCCCAAAATATCTCAAAACATCATCAAAACCGAAGAGAATGAGAGCAAAAACGAGCTAATACAATTCTAAGGTCAATGATTGTTGTTGCTGTCATTTTGCTCTCAGGACAGCAACATACAACCATAATTTTGACCAATCAAACTTCAAAATTGCAGAAAACACAATGAATGAAACTTGTAGCACATGACCTAATCTTTTGAGAATATTCAAAATTATCAAATTCGGATAAGAAATAAAGAAGTTAAAGCTAATTTCGTTTTAGTTTCAAACATAGAGCAAATAATAGTTTTTCTCTCGGGATAGCAGCAAAAAAATTCGATTTTGACATAGCTAACCTAAAAATTACAGAAAACTCAATGATATAAAGTTGTAATAAGTGAATTGTGCTTTCCAAAACATTAAAAATTATCGAATTATGATAAAAATCGAGAAAGATATAGCTCAAACAATATCAGATTCAAACTCGGAAATTCTGTCAAAGACATAACTATACTTCTGCTTACAGATATGTTTTAGGTCAGTCAAATAGTAAAATATCAAAATGAAACCCGAAGATAAATTATTCCTTACTCAATGTAGCTTCCAGCAAAAAAAATTGACCTAAATTGGATAAGAAACGAATAACTTATCGCTAAAATACTTATGTGGGCTATGATCGTTGCTGCTGTCAATTTGCTCTCGGGACAACAACAAACAAGCACGATTTTGATCAAGAAAACTTCAAAATTTTAGAAATTTAAAACATGAAACTTGTGATCTATATCTTTGCATTCCAGAACATCTAAAATCATTGAATTCTGACTTAAAACGAAAGAGATATGCCCAATTTACTGACGGAAATTTCACAAATAAACATGCAACAAACAAAATTGAGATTTCTTACCTTCAAATCTCAATCAAAGCTAGAAAATGTGATTTTTAAACTCACCTTTGATTTTAGCTAGCAAATACCCAATTTTGTGAAGAAATATTGGAGCTTGAAGATGAAATCCTTTCTCAATTCTTACTTTGGTGAAGTTCTTCATGAATTAGCAGCGAAATTGAGTGGAATTGAGTTTTAATTAGAGAAAGCCATTGTTTTTCTTTCTCTCTTTTAATGCATCTTTTTTTTAGGGAGGAAGATGAAAAAAATGGTACATCTTATGTCCTCTTTACCAGATGGTTCTAGAGAGGGTTAGTCGATTCAAACCTTATCCAAATAAGCCCAAGACTAATATACTTTGAGAAATTCCTATGTTATATTCATATTTAACCTATTTAATCAATCTATACCTAGTTTTCTCATTTTAACCAAATAAAATATCTACAACAAATTGTTTGCAATAAAATTGTTATTATATAAAAAATAAAATTTATTTCGACAATAAAAGTTATTTTTATAAATAAAACCCTATCTTTGACAATATTTTATAAATTACACCATTTTAGTATAAAAACACTATTTTTAATGCAATGACTTGAACAAAAATTTCTTTCATGTCAAATAAATTGCAATAAATCATTCTAACACTTTTTAATCATCAAAATATTTTGTTCTAAACAATATTTTATCTTTTATTTCAATAAAATACATAATTTCTTCAAATTTCCTCTTTTTAAAATAAATAAAAGGTTAATAATGACAATGTTTTTCAATATTGTTGTATTTTACCCAAATAAAGTTGCATTTTGGTTATTTTCTACTCAAATTCTCAGAATAAAGTTTCAAAATGTTATTTTCATTACTTTAGATTTATTTCAACAATTTAACATTGCAATACATCACCTAATTAACTTATTAGCTCCAAACTAATAAATACCCAATATTTCAATTTATTTAAACCAAATACTTATCCAATTCATTTTTAAAAACAATATTTAATTATAATTTGCATTATAATTTAATATTAACGGTAATCTCTAAAACCCCGGGTTGTTATAGACTCCCCCTCTTAACAAAATTGCGTCTCGCAATTTCTAGAGGAAAAGGCTGTAAACAACACATCAATTTCATTAATCGAACAAAAGAAAGATAGGCACGAGACAAACTCCTCATTTATTATTAAGATGAAGGCAAAGAAAAAGGAACTTGTTTGATTATTCTATAAATTTCCCCGAATATGTATATAGGGATAACCAGGTTCTAGAAAGATTCCAAGCAACAACTCAATATTTTGAAGGCACCTCACCTTCGAATAAGAATGCAAAGGTAAAAAAATACCTCGTAAAATCCATTAAAAGAGAAAGATCCTCAATTTTTTTTAATTAAGTTGATATTTATCACAACTTTACTCCAAAATCAAGTCATCAAGAAAATCAACCTACTTTTCCGTATTTCACAACGGAAAAATTAAACCGATAAAAGAATGAACACTAAGAAGGATAGAAAAACTCAAAATAACGTAGTTTCTTCAAGAGCCATCAACTTCAATGACCACAATAATGCAAATCATTCGAGTATTGCACTAAGGTAATAGAAGCACAAAGAATCAAACTACCCTAGAAAGAAGGGTATGAACACACTTTTTTTTAAATTATAGTTTAAGGATTCATTACATAGAAAAATAAATTCTCAATTTTTTTCTTTGCTAGAAGAATTCCTAAACTTTTAACATAGCTTCTCAATTAGAAGTAATTTTAATCCTATATTCTCTTACTTCATAAAGATAAATTTCCACAAGCAATTCTTGCAAGTCTAACCCAAAATAAAGTTTGAAATCTTATTCCAAATTTTCTTTAACATTACATAAGTCATTCAAATAAAGCTTTAGGCTCCAATCTGTAAGGTATAAAATTTCCACTTCAATCTTATTAACTTTATTATCATGTTTGATTGTCTCATCCTAGCATTTAGGAAATTCCTATCGATTACGTTGATCAAGCGCATCGACCAGAATTCTAAAAACTTGATGGACCACCCAACATGAAAGAAAATCATTTTCTCAACATCTTTTAAATCTTAAATCTCAATTTTCAACATTTGAAAATTTTCAAACTCTTTACTATATTACTTAGTAAGTAATTTAAAACTCAAATTAAAAGTCCAAATTTCTTCTCTGACTACAAAATTAATTTTCGAAGAATTTTGTAAACCCATAATAATATTCCTCAAATAAATTAAGGGTTTAAATTTTATTTTCTCTTTTTATTAAATCACTTAAGTAGTTTAAAAACAATCTTTAAATCCTCTTATAACTCTTCTCTTAAAACATCCAATGCATATAATATAGATTCTAAAATCTCAAAATATACTTTCAATAAAGTGTAGCTCAAGAATATTCTCACATATTCTCATCTTTATAATTTCAAAGTAAATAAATAAATGGCATTGCCTCGCCATTGAATCTCTAATAAGTAGATATATATGTTGGATGCAGAGTCGATCGAACGATCAAAACTACCTCGCCACTCTGGTACTCATCTCTAAAATCCATGGCTGCAATTACCATTCAAAAACAAATTTAATATATAATCTCAAAATATTATTTTTAGAATATCAATTATATATATATATATATATATATATCAAAGCTCAAATTTCTCTATAAACTCATATTTATATAGCTTCAAAACTCAAACCAAGAGCATTAAGAGAATGCATCGAGATATTCCCAGAATACTTGATTCTCAAAATCATCAAAAGGTGACAGAGTGTTCGTCAATCTTACGATGCCACGAGCCACTCCCAAAAATCATCAAGATACAGGATAAGCAAAATATTCTTCTCGAAGGAGAAGAAGCACATAATCCACGAATCACTACTTCGAACGGAGTAATGCTACAAAGGAAAAAATTGATTTAATATTTGAAAAGAACACTCAAACAAAGCTGAATGATAAACTCAACAAAACTCAAACAATCTATAAAGTCACCTCATTCCTCAGTGGATATCCTCATGGAAGGATAATCGAAGAGATAAGAGTCAGGAATAAGGTTACCTCAACACTCGATTGCCCGACTGGAATTTGAGATATATCATCAAAACATCAATACTCAAGAGTGAATACATAAACTATGGAATCATCGTTAACATTGCAAAGTGATAGAAATAATTAACCAATCAAATTAGGATGCCTAAATAAGTATAGGATCCAATAACAACAAAAGGATCGTACTTTACATGAAATAAGACAATCCATCTCAAATCAGATACATATCAAGATAGTGAGTAATAAACAAATACTCACTAAAGCAGGAACAAATAGAGAACTCAGAATGCTCATAACAAGCCAATCGTTGTGGATCCCTTCAATAGGATTCACAACTCTCAAAGGAATGCAACAAGAATGATCAAAGAAATTAATCAGCTCCATCGATACGAACTCACTCGTATCAACAAAAATAAGAATAAAATAATCCCAAATAAGATTGTATATAAGATAAGATGACATCAAACTCTAATATGGAATACTATGGAATATAATATATCTATATTCCTAGACATATTCCATCTCAACAATCCCAAAACTCGAAAGAGAATCAAGGCTCAATTCTAAAACAAGCTTGAATAAAGGACAATGATTCACATGTATTGTACTTCGGTATATCATGATATACGTACTGTTCTACGTTTATTCTACTTTGTTTTGACCACAACTTTGATACCAAATTGTAATGCCCCACCTCGAGACCCACCTTAGTAAAGAGAATTAACGAGTAATTCTGTCTAATAAAGTGGAGAATAGGGCTGGTTAAGGGCGACCATCTATAATTTTTTCTTAAACATCTCCTGAATACGTCGATAAATGCAATATGATTTTTTTTATATCTCAAGTGGATTGACATACCCATTAAATGCTTAATTCAAAACTATAGGTGGCTAACGGATCTATCAGAACAAAATAAAATAATTAAATGAAGAGCACATCACAGAATAGTAATCAATATCATATATATACATATACACGATATATGTTTGGTACAATACAATATGAATATAATAAAGGTGGTATTCGACCACACCATATACATCAAATCAAATATAACTACATAAGAATATGCGAAAGAACATAAAATACTCAAGAGAAAGAAGATCTGATATCCAATATCAACATCAAGCTAAGTCCAATAGGTGATACCTGAAACAACTCGGTCTGACCCGAGTGAAAACACACGGGTCAGGCTAGCTAAAATCATCAGTTAAATAGAATAATCGATAAGGATAAGTAAGTGAAAGCTATGGTATCTTTTTTCTTAAAGGATGGCATGCCCTAAACAGGGTTTCAATATCATAAGAAAGGACAACATCTCTTCTTGGCACGTAGAAGAGATAATGATGTTAAAGTCATACATAAGTGGCATAATTGATACTTAAGCAAATGGAACATCAACGAGAAAAGTTTTAAAGATAAGACTCAATAAACATCGCTTTAGCCTCATATCATCGGCGGTATAAAGGAATATGGATAATGACTTCAAATGATTCAACTATCTTCTTAGAAGTAGTTGTCAATATAACAATACATCAAAGGTATATATCCTTCATACATAGAATAAAACGCATATGGATGTGCCTCGTCTCATTAGCACATCCCAAGGATCATTCAAGGAAATATAAAACTCAATCATAAAAGAAGCATTATACTTATTCGTACCTCATCCCATCGGTATGAATATAGATACATCTCAACTAAAACTCACTATCAAAGATTCTGCATAATCATTTATACCTCATCTCATCGGTATAAATATATAAATACATCTCAACTCTATCTTAACATCAAGTAGTCTATAAAATCATCAAATCATAAATCCATAATGCAAATAACTCAATCGAAGAGTGACATCATAAATGATTTCACCATATATGTATACATCTCGTCTGGCACTAGGCTGTCAATGTAATAATCATCTAAAGAGGGTGAAGTCTAAAACATCAAACTCAAAGAAATTCCGAATTGGCCAGATCCTCGATTGCATGCCGAAGCAATGCTAGCACGCTACATAGTGACTAGTACTACTATTTGGTACCATAAATATCGTGATGACTAGAGTCAAATAACATCTTAACATCGTGAACATCACGAATGACTATAGTCTATAAAATCATAATGACTCCCAGTCACAAAGACCCGAGTTAATAACATCGTGATGATCGGATTAGCAACTACATCGTGATGACTCCAATCGCATACTAGTGGTCTGTAGTACTAGTAAACATTGTGAATGTGTCTCAATTTCTCGGATAGGAACCTAATAGGTGTTAACGTATGTCCCATACTATACGTTCGCACCTAATGGTTTACTAGCCGTTAGTTGGTACCACACTAGTAAAACATCATAGACATCAGGAAAATATACTCAGCCTCGTATCATTGGCGAGTAAATACAGTACTATGCTTGTCTCATCTAATTGATGAGTACTAATGGCATCGTGACTTGTCTCATCTCATCGATAAGTAAAAATTATCATAGTACATCTCAACATCATAAAATCATCATAAAAAACTTACCTCATCTCATCGGCAAGTAAAATAACATCTAGATGGTTATTTATAACCATAATTCCAATTAGGAATTTCTAGCTCTTAATTTACCGCATTTCATCACGATTAAGAAACACATCTTAAAATGGTCCTTCATCGATTATACTCCTAAATTGGAGTTCTCGGACCATAAAATCTACCTAAAATTTAATAACATCTTAAATCATCTCAAACAGTTCATTGAAAGGGTTGCGATCGTATAAGTCCGATATTAAGCGATAAAGCAAATCCATGTGTCCCATACCACATGTTTTACTTTCTAGTTTAATTATACTTCTTATAAGTCCGAAATTCATAAAAATAAGTAATTTTATTAGAGAAAACATAAATTTAAAATGATTTTTCAAAAATGATTATTAAAACTAATATTTGAAATTCCTTTATTATAGGAAATACAACTATCTTTATTTACAAAAATAATTTAAAAAAATAATATGTAATAATAATTTGAAATGACCATGTATCTCAAAAATGGTTTAGTGAAAACCGTTCTCGAAAGCAATGAAAACTAAGAGGGATATCTCATAACCGATAACTTGAATTCAATACGTATTCAATTTAAATTTAACCCAAAATCAATTCAAATTCCATTTAAATTTGAATTTCAAATTCTCCAAATATAGCTAGCCTATTGATAGGCATCATAGCTCTCAAAATACCTCAAAACATCATCAAAACCGAAGAGAATGAGAGCAAAAACGAGCTAATACAATTCTAAGGTCAACGATTGTTGTTGCTATCATTTTGCTCTCAGGACAGCAACATACAACCATAATTTTGACCAAGAAAACTTCAAAATTTCAAAAAACACAATGAATTAAACTTGTAGCACATGACCTAATCTTTCCGAAACATCCAAAATTATCAAATTCGAATAAGAAACAAAGAAGTTAAAGCTAATTTCTTTTTAGTTTCAAACATAGAGCACACAATAGTTTTGCTCTCGGTATAGATGTAAAAAAATCGATTTTGATATAGATAACCTTAAAATTACAGAAAAATCGATGTATTAAAGTTGTACTACATGAATAGTCCTTTCCGAAACATTAAAAATTATCGAATTCTGATAAAAATCGAGAAAGATATAGCTCAAACAGAATCAGATTCAAACTCAGGAAATTCTGTCAAAGACATAACTATACTTCTGCTTACAAATATATTTTAGGTCAGTCAAATAGTAAAATATCGAAACGAAACCTGCAGATAAATTACTCCTTATTGAATGTAGTTTCCAGCAAAAAAAATTTGACCTAAATTGGATAGAAAACGAATAACTTATGGCTAAAACACTTCTCTGGCCTATGATTGTTGCTGCTGTCAATTTGCTCTTGGGATAGCAACAAATAGGTACGATTTTGATCAAGAAAACTTCAAAATTTTAGAAAACGCAAAACTTGTAGACCTATGTCTATGCTTTTCAAAACATCTTAAATTATTGAATTCTAACTTAAAAAGGATGAGATATTCCCAATTTACTGACGGTAATTTTACAAATAAACATGCAACAAACAAAATTGTGATTTCTTACCTTGAAATCTCAATCAAAGCTAGAAAATGTGAGTTTTAAACTCGCCTTTGATTTTAGATAGCAAATACCCAAATTTGTGATTGGAGCTTGAGGGTGAAATCATTTCTCCATTCTTAATTTGGTGAAGTTCTTCTTGAATTAGCAGCGAAATTGAGTGGGATTGAGTTTTAATTAGAAAAAGCCATTGTTTTTCTTTTTCTCTATTTAATGCATCTTTTGTTTTGGGGAGGAAGATGAAAAAAAGGATAGAGGAAGATGAAAAAAAGGATACGTACACTTATGTCCTCTTTACCAGATGGTTCTAGAGTGGGTTAATGGATTCAAACCTTGCCCAAATAAGCTCAAGACTAATATACTTTGTGAAATTCTTATGTTATATACATATTTAACCTATTTAATCAAATTATACACTAGTTTTCTCATTTTTAACCAAATAAAATATCTATAACAAATTGTTTGCAATAAAATTGTTATTATATAAAAAATAAAATTTATTTCGACAATAAAAAGTTAAAATAAAACCCTATCTTTGACAATATTTTACAAACTACACCATTTTAGTGTAAAACACTATTTTTAATGCGATGACTTAATCAAAAATTTCTTTCATGTCAAATAAGTTGCAATAAATCATTCTAACACTTTTTAGTCGTTAAAATATTTTTTTCCAAATAATATTTTATCTTTTATTTTAATAAAATACATAATTTCTTCAAATTTCCTCTTTTTAAAATAAATAAAAGGTTAATATTGGCAATGTTTTTCAATATTGTTATATTTATCCAAATAAAGTTGCACTTTGATTATTTTCTACTCAAATTCTCAGTTTTTAAAACTTTATTTTCATTACTTCAGATTTATTTCAACAATTTAACATTGGAATACATCACCTAATTAACTTATTAGTACCAAACTAATAAATACCCAATATTTCAATTTATTTAAACCAAATACTTATCCAATTCATTTTTAAAAACATTATTAAATTATAATTTGTATTATAATTTAATATTAATGGTAATCTTCAAAATCCCGGTTTGTTATATCCATCCTGGGTCTAAAGGGAACCGAAGGCACTTCGTCCAATTAAGGAAAATTCCTTGCAAATCCGGGTATTCCCAATCTTGACCGGACTCCCCCATCACATAGGGTAATCTCTATACCGAAGCAACTTGGTGCAGAGACATTCAACATGCAATCCTTTCGTTCTCGAAAATACCCGGTCTTCAACAACGGTCTTCAAATGCAATTCCATTCCGTCATGTCATTATTCGGAATGGGTTTTATGACTTAATGTCCTCCCCCGGCCTTTCCGAATAATAAGCGCTTATTTTAAAACATGTAGATACAAATTTTCATTTTTAGTCTTTTAAACTAAAGATCACCATTAAGATGCGATGTGGTTTTCGGATAATCATTTGGAATACGATTCCTGGTCTCATCGAAATTCAAATGCCGTCTTAAAAGCCAAGTTGTATTAAGTGAACAATTTTAATTCAATTCAGAAGTTCACATTTACACAGCAATACATCACAGATAAATAACTTACATTTATCACAGCTCAAACCAAAGCAATTCATAACCAATCCAAAGTAATTCATATCACAAAATAATACAGATTAATATACAAATATTAATCAACCCAAACAATTCTATACAATAATGATCCGTAAGCAAGATTAATTAATCCCATAATTATAATTAAATTAATTAACTCAAAATAAATAAATTACTTATGAATTCATTATCTAAACCTGCTTATTTAACATTTATTAATTACAAACCATTTTAATTAATTATTGAATTAATTAATCAAATAAATACTTTCATTAATTAACTACCCTTTAATTTCTGATTAATTTACCTTAATTATTTATTAATCAATCCTTTAATTATTAATTAATTAACCTTTGATTATTATTTAGTTAACCTTACTTATTAATTAATTAACCTTAATTATTAATTAATTAACATTATTCATTAACTAATTGATTAATTATTCTTTAATTACTTACGTTAAGTAATTATCCTTTAATTACATTCTTTGATTAATTATTCTTTAATTACCAAAACCTTAATTAATTTTAAGATAAACTATTTATCTTAATTAATTACATAATTATCATTTAATTTTTATTTAATAAACCTTGAAAAATTAATTATCATTCACATATGAATTAACTTAGGACCGTAAGTTTAATTAATGATAAAAATCATTTTACTTTCTTAATCAACTACTTAATTACCATTTAATTTATTTTAAATAAAATTAAGAATTCACTTAATTAATTCAGGTTGAAATAAATTATACAACTTTTATCTATCCAAAACTTTAAATAAACATTTATTATTTAAAACAAATTTATTAAAGAAAATAGTTTAAAACTTCATTTATTTAAATTTTAAAAATTGATTTATTTTAAAATTTAAAAACTGTCATCACCATACCCGGGTCAAACCCGAGTCTATCCCGAAGCAAACCCGAGCCAAGTGCAAGTTTTCCCAAGCTTTTCCCCGACTCACTTTTTTTTCTCTGTTTTGATTTAAATTTTAAAACCTGTAACAACTCTCGTGTATGACTCGAAAGCAAAACCGAGCCAAATCGAAATTTTCACGAGATCCTACTCGAGCCGTTTCCTTTCTTCTAAAAACCATCAGTACAAATCAAAACCCAAATACAACTGACACACGTGCATGTGCACAGGCGATCGTGGCGGCTCCGACCATCAAAACCATCGCTGGCATCTCGACCTCTACCTTCTCACTTGATTCCGACCACCGGAGCATCGAAACAAACATGAAATCGAAAACGAGAAATAACGACTACCATCTGGAACGAACTGATCATACGATAATTGCCTCGACCCACAACCTCAAACCATCCGAACCCATGCCACCCCAACTAAAGATTCACCGAAGATCCACGCTTCGAATTTCCTTGCTTCGGTTAGGTCCGTTGCATTGACGACGCTACAGCAACCCAAATTCCGACATCGACCAAAAACTGGGTTTAAACCCTATATTGCAGTCGTCCGGCCACTATAGTGGTTTATAAATCCACCCATCATTTTTGCCGAAGCCTCTGACCTCCTTACAAGCTTCACCCAAGATCCCAAGACCCAACTCTGCTCCGATCACCAAAATTTGCCAAAAAACCCTTCTCCGTTCGGCCATGAATTCCTCACTCAAAATTTACCAACAAATCTTGAATTTATTTTTAAAAATCATGGTTTTCGAAGGCAAGTTGGATGATATAGGTGAGTTAAGAAAATATGCCACTCAAATTTTTGACATGGTTTGGGTTTCACTGTATATCCTTCTTCAAGTAAAAATTACTTCCAAGTTTTACTTAAAAATATTTTTAAAACTTAGATCTTGATTTTACAAACATATTTTTTATACCTTAAAGCCTAAAAAGGATTAGAGGAAGAGATTTTGGTTTTTGAACAGGTTTTGAAACCGGTAATCAAGAACAGAGGAAAATATGCCTTTTCCCAGACATGCGCACCCATGTTCTTCATATATACAGACGTGCAAGCACATTTTTACATCCATACAAACATTTTTCACACATACTTTCAAGTATGTATCTTATACAAACAAGATGTAACAGGTTTAAGATTTTATAAAGGTAGTTTACTCACCAGGATTTTTAAAACAGAGAGCTTTTTAAATTTGACAATTGGAAATAGAAGCCTGGAAAATGTTTTTGCTCTTGAATTTGGAAACTGGAATTTGTTTTGACCTTTGATCTGCTTTGTTTGATGTTTTTGAGATGATATGATCTTTTCTTTATTTAGGATGATATTAATTTTGTTTTGAGTCTTTGTTTCTGGTTTTAGTTTTAATTTGCTTAGGTTTGATTTTCTTTTCTGGTTTTTCTTTAAGTTGATTTTTTTGAATGTGACAAAGAAAATGAGAAGAGAAGAGGGAGAGTGATATATATAACTTGTTTTTCATATTTTTAAAAAATAAAAGAAAATCAAAAATATGACACTTGTTCAATTTCATGTTACCTTTGTTACACTTGTTATATTTCATGTTATAATTTTTACATTTGTAAATTTGCATGTCTTAGGTTTTTATTAATATGTTTTTATATTAACATATGTTTTTATTTTTTTATATATAATTTTTATATTATGTTATTTTAGTTTTATACTTATATATATATATATATATGTTTTATATTTTATATTTTTATATTTTTATGTATACTTCAAAGAAAAATGATTTAAAACAAATTATACACTAAATAAAAATCATATATACATATATGATTTAGTTTTTAAAATATAGAGTTTTTAAATCCAATTTATTTTTAAGATATTTATTTTTGAATTTCAAATCAAAATTTTATTTACAATCTCTATGTATATACATATATATAAACAAACACATCTCTTATTTGTTTTGGAAAATTTCAAATTAATTCACAAATTAATTCAAAATTTTATATTAATTACCAAATTAAATTTATTTTAAAAACGGGATCATTACAAACAGCCTTATTCTTCCTGCTAGTCGACGACATTACCCCGTAGTGTTCTTGGCTAGTGTGAGTATAGAGGTGGGGTGTCACATATGAGGTAGTTTGGTCCTTTGTTTCAAACCTGTAAGTTGAACCCAAGATGGTTTTCTAGCCTGGACACATTTTTTTAACTGTTGCAAACATGGCCTAAGTCCATGTTTGAGACAGTGTAAATTTTTTATTTCTAGTCGAAATTCATTGATTCTTTTTTTATTTGAAAGATGTAGATTTCTACCACGTGCATATCAATTTTTAGTTCAATCAGAGGTCGTTTTTCCACATGTTCCTTGTCTGTAAGTTGAACCCGAGAGGGCTTTGGACCGGAGTAGAATTCAACATGGCCTGATTCCATGTTTGAGATTTCATATCTTTAGCACTTCATACCGGAATTCGGTGAATCTTTTTCTAGTTCATAGACAAATTGTTTTGATTTGTGGGTATCAAATTTGAGACAATATGAGGTCATTAATCCTTTCAAATTATGTCTGAAAGTTGAACTCGGAGAAATTTCAGACCTGGGGACTGTTTTTGGCATGTGCATTTTTGTGTTCTGTCTTGTTTTCTAATCTGTTTTTCGACTTCTGTGTCTTGTTTTGTGATATTTCTGAACTATCTTAAAGGATGTAAAGCCTATCAATAGGTGAGCTAGAATTTTGAATTTGATTCAAAACAAATCGATTTTTAAGAAGTATTCAAATGTCGGTTCTGTTGTTTTTCGATGATTTTTATTTAATTTCGAGCACGGATTTTTCGAACAATTTTGAAATAATTTTAAGAATAAATTTGCATTTAAAATAATTATTATGTAATATTGTTAAATTATTTCATGCTATAAAATTTATTTATTCTTGATAATAAGAGAATTTACAAATATTGTTTTCAAAATTGATTTTGGAAAATGGTTTTAAAAACATTTTTTCTCAAATAAATTATTTTATATATAAAATACACGTTTTTGCACTATTTAAGCGAATTAGAATGAGACTTAAATGGTTTGGTAAAACACGTGGCATGAGACATGTGCATTCATCTTATCGGTTAATTCCTGACTTGTTCTTTTGATTGTTTTGAACTTTGGGTCGTGTTTACCGATGAGATGAGGTAATCCTTCTACTGCTTTGAGTGTGAAATTTACTAGCACTTAGTTAATCGTTTAGTGCAAACCTGTGGTATGGGATGCACTTTACACTTTTTGGGTTCCTATCTAAGAATTTGTGACACATTTGCCATTGCGGTGTATTTCCAGTACTGGACCTTTGGGTCATTGCCATTGCGGCATTTTCCATTGCGGTGTATTTACCCTAGAGACATTTTTTCATTGCTGCGTATTTGCCACTGTGGCGCATTTGCCATTGCCATATATTTGTCATTGTGACGTATTTTCCTACAGGCGAGGTACCTATTTGAGAAAACAATACTTGGTAGGCTTCAGCCAAATACACATGCAAATTTTTGAGATGATTTCATTGATATTTGTGATTTCCCAAGTGTATCGGTCTAATATTGTTGGCCTTAGCTATTTGAGATATTAGATATAGCAATTACCTTTTTGGGATTTTGAACTCTTTTGAGTTCTATCTTTGAGATTTGGGTTTCTTACACTACCGGTTACTGAGATTTTGCCAATATTCATGATTTTTAGATTGCCGGCATGGTGGGTTTAGGACTTCTCTTCTTTGGAGTTATGATTACCTCTCAACCATATTTATTGAATTTTGATATGCCGATGATATGAGGCGTGCTTTTGATTTGTTATGGAGTTACCTCTTGTTAGATTGTGTACATGTTTAATGTTACCACTATATCACTAGTAGTACCAATTCTTATTTAGATATGCCACTTGAAGTAACTATGTAAACTTTGAATGCCTTCTTCTCATTTGAGAAGTATTATCACCCTTGTCTATATGCTCTTATTATCATTTAGCCTATTTAACTGATTTGTTTAGCTAGACTGACCCATGAATTTTATACTCGGGTCGGACCGAGGTGTTTCAGGTTAGGCACCCTTATGGACTTAGCCTATTCTGCTTCCGCTTGGATGTTTTGCTATTCTCTTTTTTATGTAGCTTTTTGTGTAGATTCTGATATGTATATTTTAGACTCGTTGTACATTGTGTGTTCGTCATACCACTTATGTATATCATTTTGTATTACACTAGGGATGTATCTGTAAATATATGTATATATCTGCTGTTTTTGTCCTGTTATGTGATATGCATTTAGTTGTTGTGTTTTATTCTGATAGATCCATAGCCACCTATAATTTTGTATTAAGCGTTTATTGGATATGTCAATCTACTTGAGATAGAGGAAAAAAATTAGAGCATTTGTTAACGTATTCAATAGATGTCTAAGACAAAGCTATAGATGGTCGCTCTCAACCAGACCTATTCTTCGCATTAGCAGATAGTATTACCTAATAATACTCTTGTTTAATGTGGGTCTCGGGGTGGGGCATCACAGCTGTCCAGGCTGATGATGGTGATTGGTTATTGTATTCTGATGGATATAAGTACATAGCAGTTTCTCTTTTGTAAAGATCATTGATATTATATTATATATTGTTGCACTGCGATTATGAGATTCTATGTTGTTTTTAGTTTCTTTTTCTTCTACTTCTCTTCTCTTCTTCTTTCCTCTTTTTCTCCCATAACTATCCATCTTTCTATTCGATTTAGGTTGGACATGCGTGGTATATTGTCAACTTGAATTGTAAGGATTGGCGGGTCAATACAACCAGACACCTACCATATGCCACACTATTGAGCTCAAAGTCCCAACTCATGTGGTCCATATACGACATTATCGTTGAACTAATGTGTAATTATTGACATCAAGTCCAAGCTAACATTTTCCTAATGGTTAATGATACTATTAGGATCAAGCCAAATTTTTTGATCACCTCACCATTTACGAAGTCATTGGATCAAGCCCCAACCCGTAAGTGCAAAATTGTAGAACGAACTTGTCCAACTAAGATGTTTTTATAAACTATCTTTAACTATAGTGAACAACATGACTAAGCATTACTCGTCTCACCACAATCCCGATGCAACAAACCATGTATGAAACAAAAGTCATATGTAAGAGTTATAAGTATTTAGACTAATGGCGATTAGTAACTACTATACTATATTATTATTCTTATCTTCCATATATGCATATTCTTCCCTATATCCCATATGCGTCCACGATTCCCACATCTAGAAGAACCCAAAGCGGAACTCTTGTCCCCGCTACCGCCATCACCAAAGACCATGTCACCCTAATCCCACATCATCCATGGCTAGCCTACTTCGCGTGCTTCCTAATGTTGCCCACTCCATCACCTCCGACTATCCCAATCTACTCTGCCGCCATTGAATTTTGCACCCAAATCCAAGCCACCATGCCATTAATCGCCACCATTAGACGCTGGTATGGGGTGCTGCTTGACTTCCCCTACATGATGGCACCCGTCGATCCTTCCCTCGTCGTCATTTCACCGTTAGATCAAAATGGATGGCCCATGTTCACCTAACTTTTGTCGCATCTTCTAATCAATCCATGCACCCAATCTATGAATGAAAAACCACCAGTGGATTCATGTTGTCGAGAACTACAATTTTGATATATAATATCTAGTTTAGAACACTTGTATATTTCACGCATTTTAATTAGAAGAAGAGTAACTTTAACTAATTACAATCGATAAAAATTAACCTTTTAATTATTTGGCGATAACATACTACATCCTAATCAAGGGTACATAAAAATATTGGTTTTAATCATTAACTACTTCATTTACAAATAAATTTAAGGTCATAAGTGGTGAATTACTACACCTTATCAATATATAGATAAATATGATCAATTCCACTCACCAATTAGTCATGCATCTTTTCTGATGCGAGCTGAATCCTCCTCCTTCACCGTCCAAAAATTTTTACCCTTGAAAATGTCTAATCTCCTAGTAGCATTGATTTAATTTACAGCTCTCTTCGAGGTGATTGGATTTATATATAAATTTGTTTAGTTTGGAATTGATTTCATGAATTCAGAATTGATTTAGTGATTTGGATTTTATAAGTGGAGGCAAGATTATAGGGTTAGGGATCTATTTATAAGCTAAAAATGTAATATCTAGGCTAAATTCTTGAATTTAATATATTATGAAAATTCCACTAGGTTTGACTCCTTCTAATTTTTAGCCTATTTAACCAAATTCAATAAGTTATATACATTTCTTGACTATAAACAACATTCTAGACATACTGGACTATGTCCTAAGCCAAATTCCAAATCTTGTAGAAATTTAACATTTTGCCCTTTATGTTAAAATTATGATTTTCCCTTTTTAATAATTATTTAATTTTGTAAAATTACGTGGTATCATATTCTTCCCACTTAAAAGAATTTCGCTCTAGAAATTCCAAAATATGAACAACGCAATTTGTTATAGAGCATACAACCTATAAAATAAACATAACTACACTCATCTAGCATCCATTATACAATACAAGAAAACACAACCAAGAGTATGCTATACATGTAATGAATAAAATATGATGATGTTATATGAAATAAGTGCAAATGTAATTTAATCGGCCTCCTATGTGAATGCAAATGCAGTGCAACAATATGTATGCAATCATCCTAATACACACACACACTCTCTCTCTCTTCCATACATCTATATGCAGCATCGATATCAAAGTTCAAGTAAATAACCACATTCATAAAAAAAGTCAGTAAACACGTATATAGAGGAAAAATAAATAGCATATATAAAATTATTTAGCATAAGTTAGAATACCTATCTATGGGAATCTATCCTGGGTTAGAACGTACATTCACAAAAAGCAGCACAATATAAACTAAACTGGTGTAGTCCAAACAAGCAACCATGGAAACCAAAACATATCATAAGGATGTGTATATATGCAATCCTAGCATCCATATGTCCATGCCTATGTCAACTAGCTAGCAAAAGCAACCATTAAAACAAACAATGGCCTACCAAACGTACTAACTTACAAAATAACCTATAATGGAACTTACTAGAAGAGAGCTCGAAATGTGAAACTCATATTCTCTCCTAGAATTCCATAATACTCTTATCCGAACAATGTTCTTGTCGTACTTTGACCAACTTCTTTTCCTTAGTTTTATGCTATCACATTAAGTCCTAAGATGTGAATGCACCTTCAAGGTTTTATAGACCCAGTCTCTACATTCAACTAATATGCCGACTAGTCTCCACCATAACCGATAAATCATCACCATAACTGATAAATCATCAACATACTTTCACAGATGGAATACATTAAACATGTAAATACCCACCAACTTTTCAAGAAGCCCTTTCGGTTGTGCTGACTTCCGCACTCTCTATAAAAAAGGGAAAGGCCGAAAACTTATTATGCTAGCTTTCCTACATAACACATCGTAATAGCGAGTCCTCCTCTTACTTAAGCTACTTATTATGAACTCTCTATGCATGCCTATTCTATACAGTTTTTATCCCTGAAAATATCGTTGAGGTGTCTTCTGATGACCCTCCTCCTCAAGCCTCGGAAATCGACACTAATACATCCTTGGTATTCATGTGCCACAAATTTAAGTGCCAAAGTGGCAGATTATGATGAAGTACAAAGACAAATAAAGACGAAATAGAATCTTACACGAATGGAATAACATATATTATTTCAATGTGTGTGTGTATCTTTATAGCGGAAATTTTAAATACATTTATCAGAGTTAAACATGAACAGTTATAAATATCCATCCTTACAAATGCGGAATACAGTAGTACATAATTGTGGTGAAAAGGAGGTAATAGTCTACTGAAGAATCTTCTAGCCCCACGCTTCGAGCTTGTAACGTCCCTGATATTTTCAACCATTCGCATCCATACATGCTGGAATTGAATTGCTCAAAATATTAAGTTGTTGGTTTATATTTGGCAAAACTCAACATATACAATAAATGAAATAATCACAGAATCATAGACACAGAGTAATATAACAATAATGCATTGGAAACAAGTGAATAGTAGTTCATGAAGCTACTATATATATAATAGAGCTAAATAAGATACAACAGAAGTCTCGAATA
The DNA here is from genome assembly GCA_030765085.1 of Allium cepa. Taxonomy (NCBI): domain Eukaryota; kingdom Viridiplantae; phylum Streptophyta; class Magnoliopsida; order Asparagales; family Amaryllidaceae; genus Allium; species Allium cepa. The sequence continues at coordinate 325,922,562 of CM060931.1, read as the reverse complement.
CAATAGTTAAATACAAGATCAAAATACATCACAAAAATCAATTGAATATCCAAAAGTTGGATAGATAGCTGGATCTCCAAGCGAAGCTCTAACTCCAAAGGTGAGTCTCAAAAGCTGTATCACTCAGTCTAACCCGAGCGTAAAGCAAAACGCAAAACAGTCGAGTCGGTATTAACATTCTTATATCAATAAATCCAACTCAAGTGAAATAACAACTGAAATACAAGTAACTCAAAGGATGTTTGGGATAACCATCTTCTAAGAATCCATTAAACTAACTACTATGTATTAATATACACTATTATAGTAATGTCTAAAGTAAAGTATAACATATTTAAAAATAGCGTTAAGGAGTTACCCAGTATCCCCCTTAATACATTTTGTAGTGCCAGTAGTCTATACAGTACCGTAGTCCCTCCTGATTGGGAAGCCACCAGAGGATACTTTATAAGAACGACACAAAACCAAAATCTTACAAGGTGCACTAGGTTAGGTGACATGGCACGACGAGGCAATGCCAGGGTAGATATACCAATCACGCATTCGGACTGGTGGTAACACGTAGCAGCCTCTACCGCCTACCTCGAGCCACAATCCTAAAATTAAAAGGTGCACCCAATCAATCACAAAGTAATATAATGGTACCGAAGAAGTGTGTTCGATCAGAGGAGCTGGCTCATTTTCCCGGAATCGCTCCTGTTTTAGCCACCTTATGCCAACTCACGGGAGTCGGGTCCAAGTATATACCTCAATAGGACGTCGCCGCCATCCTACTTCATTCTAGAATCTCCACCGCGTAAACGGTTCTTAAAGTGGTTTTCGAAGTTGCCAGAGAGTATAACAACTTCCGATCCCGGTCTCTTTAACAACGAAACGTTATTATAACACCGCGGTCATTTTCAAAATAGTTTATACTTCAAAACCAAAATATCACTGCCATTTCAAAACCATATCAGTACGATATTATTTCCATTTAAAAAACCAAATACAATATCATTTCCATTTCAAAATATATCCTTTTCCAAAATCGTAGCATTTTTCAAAGTTATAACACTTTTCGAAACTAAACGCTTGAAATTAAAACACTTTCGAAACATAATACTTTGAAATCATAATACTTCTCACTTAGCCGATTTAAATATTAAAATAGTATATATAATAAATTGCTTCCTCAAATTTTAAAAATTAATTCCAAATCAACTCGAATTTCAAAATTTCAAATTTAATCGGATCCCAAGTCATTAATTCCAATTTAGCTTCTAAATAAACTATTCCAACCTATGTCGATTTCAAAACAGATTTGAAACCCAAAATATACCATTTCAATAAATTTCAAAGCTTTAAATATTCAAACCTTTCAAACCAAATTTGATAACATCATTTATACCTCAAATTCACTTTACTATTTAGTTTTGAAATATTTACTTAATAAATCCAATATCACATAAGTAAACTTTTAAACTTTAAATAACTGAATATTACTTCAATTTATTTAACTTGACATATTCTTTTAAATCAACTTGATATATTTATTTAAATCACTTTAAACCAAAATCAAGTTATAAAAATCATATCCTTAAAACCTCAAATTTAATAAAAATTCAAATCAAATTTATTTAATTTTAATTCTTAAATGAATTCAATTTCAAATCAATTTCCAATTTATCTTCCAACCTTAATTTATTTAAATAATTACAAACTCTATATTAAAATATAATTTTAAATAAATATTTACCATATTATATTTTAATAAAAATCAAACATTATTGTTAAACTTATTTTATATTAAAAAAAATTTATACATAGCTTAAAATCGAGAATTTAACTACATATAAAATTACATATATATAATATGTAAAATCAAATAAACCATATATTTCTTTGCAAAACCACAGAAATTATTTCCAAATATTTTATATATATAGACCATGGTGTCTGTGTATAATTTTCTATCCTATGTTCAAATGATACGGATATTTATCATTTCAATCCATAATTTAAACTATAAATATCGGTATATATCATGTCAACCTGTAATCCCAAATTCAATTCAATGAAAATCGCTTGGGTTTATCATTTCAACCCAAACGATTTTCTCTTATTCTAAAGTCTGTTAGGATATGTATCATTTCAACCCATAGTGAATTCTATACTAATAGGGAACTTGCAGAGTGATAACAGATATGATATTAATATAACAGGCATATATCATCAATATAAATAACAGATAATGGTGTCAGATGTCACAGGTGAACAGATACAGATAATAGCATACATATAGCAATGTAAATAACTAACAGCAGCATATTTCAATTGTCATTTCAATTGAAGTCAAATTTAATAAATATAAGAACATTAATCGGGAGTCATTGCTCACCTTTCGAGGCTAGAGAAATAAATAATGAAATGGGTTATGGATCCAAGCACGAATTTTTGAACAAAGCACGATGGGCATGAGTTCGACGAGCGGAGCTGATAAATAGAAATTGATGAACAATTCGAATCAGTTTGATAGAAACGGCAATTATCTATATTGTTATTTTTCAATGAAATCAATATCAAATTTGAGACGACTATTAAATAATATATATATATATATATATATATATATATATATAGATATATAACTAAAATCATCATTTACATTTAAAACCGTATAAAATAAAAACTATTTTCTCACATCAACAAATATATACATAAGGTAAAATTCGATGACTCGTTAATAACGAAGCACGATGACAATACACAAAAGGTGTAAATATATGAAGTTCAAAATATAGCATGTGATATCCCTATATTTACTTCTTGTATATATATACCACGAATGCTAGCACACTTCGGTATAAATATAATATCATATGAAATCTTTGCTCGCGTTGACTAGAAAGAAATGTGTGAATAGCGAGGCACAAAAGCTTCGGGTATTGTAAACTACATATGACAACTTTACATAACAGACTTTATATTAAACTACATATACATATAGTAAATTATATATTTAATGTATTGTAAACTGACAGATAACATATACTTCATATATTTCTTTTATATAGACTATAGAATATGAGCTAACAGACCAAAGCTTATAATATATACTTATAATATATAAAACTGTAACATAGATATTTATACATATAAATAAATATACTTTATAACAAACTCTATTATACAATGTAGAATATATATATCTGATCCCAACTCAGCTAAATCAAAATAAAATATCAAATACCAAATCCAGATCTTGTATGTATATATATATATGTATATATATATGTATATATATATATACATAGTAGACTCAAAATCTTATATATACTAGCAAATGATCCCATAAATAAGCTTAAATATATATCAATATCTGTCATATACAACCTGTATATAGAAAAATACTTAATATGAGAAATATAACACATAACTTTAAAATAAAATCACATATGCAAACAATACACACACACACATGTTTCAAAACATGCAACTAGAAAACTATTAACATATATAAGAACATACTAACTAGCATGCTTCAGGCAAAAATATAAAGACTAAATTATACATACGTAACAATATATCTATATATATAAATCGTAATTTTTTTTATTAAGACTAGGCTGCTAGTGAGCAAAGAGGAAGGGGAGGCGAAGACGTTGGTGGCTCGGTTGGCTACGGTTGCTCATTAGAAGAAAAGAGGGGAAGAGGGGAGGAGAAGGTGGAGCCAAAAGAAGAGGAGGCTGAATCACCGTTGTAGATGATAACGTGAGAATCCTCTCATGATTTGAGGAGGAGTGGAAGCTAGATGAGGTGAAGACACAGCAGGGTGGAGGCGGTTTCGCATTTGTGACGTTGGCTATTGTCACGGTGGGATGGTGGTGAGATATGTTGTGCAGGAAGAGAAATGGATGAGGGAGCTTCTGGCATTCATTTTTATAAATCTTCTCACCCTCTTTTTTTTTCTTTATGAACGATGGAGTATAAAAGAATAGTAGACATAAATATTGAGGCCAGTAAGAGACAAAAGCAGAAGTGTAAAAGTACAGTTTTATATAAACATTTTATATTTCCAAACTGATGGAAATAAAGGCAATGAACCATCAATGTTTGAAAGGATGGAACGGTAGAAAGGAAACGTCAGGAAATAGTAAATGATAGAGTTGGGTTTTGAGAAAGTTATGAAAGCAATTTGTATGATTCATTGGCTGCGCATTCAAATTTGTAAAGGCAACGAAAAGCTAACAGTCACAATTTAAAGTATTGATATGACGTATCGTTTCATCGATTCTGTCGCGTACCGAACCTCAAAATACAAATTGAATAAACTGTAGGGATCAACATGATGAGACAATCAAAACGGTATACAGATATCAGTGGTATCACCATCCTATTAAAAGTCGACACGGACACTAATATATGTTGCTATTCCGTACGGAAAAATCCAAACGGAGCTAGAAACGTCTGAAATTTGCGAAATGAATTACGTAGTCTGATTCTAAAAATTTTCTCACATTGACATATTTAGGTTTCAAAAAACTTTTAAATTCAACAGTTATTAACTGATTTAAACTTAATTTCTAGCGACTGAAAGAACATCTATATTATTCGATGAAAATTTTCCATTTGCTATGTCTTGATAGATGTATTCCAAATATCAAATTTAGATTTCGAATTCAATTATTTAAAATTTCACAAAATTTCAGTTAAATATATTATTTAAAATTGATAAAATTTACGGGTCGTTACAGAGTTCTTTTAGATTTCTTCAAACTAAACCTGACTACTAGGCTGCATAAAAAAAAGGTACCCAAAATTTAAGTGGAAAAAATAAACTCTGGGTCAGTCATGGGATTAGTGTGAGAAACTCAAAATAGGAGTGTTTGAAAATGAAAGGTATCTCATAAGACCATGCCGCACATAAATATCGAACGGGTTTTTACCTTATGATAACCAAAAAAATTTGCTATACAAAATCTGGGAAAATTACTTTTAATGATATTATTTGAAAATACTTTTCTAATAAACTTATGAATCTTATCTGAAATTGTTACATTGATTAAATTCCAACATGCTAGCTCCAAAGTAGATGCTACAATCAAATCCAAAGGCACTTATTTGAGAACAGATTTCCATGCAATGGAAAGGTAAGGAAATACCTTCCATACAACATATATGTGGAGAAATTTGCTGTAACAACCCGCATATTTTACGATTGTATATTTAAATATTTTATTTAAATATAGCATCGTTAGTCGGATTTAAGTCCGAAATGCTACTTTTTGCAAACAGTCGAGTTGTGACTCAAGACCCATTCCATTGAGTCCAAAATGGCGTTTGCGACTTTTTTGAGTATAAACATTGATATGTTTGGAGTTGAGTAGAATTTTGATGTTTTCATTTAGGGCTTTGGGCTTGGGTTTGGGTTTCATCCCACTAACCTAACAAATAACCCAACTCCACTCCACTCCTCTTCATTTCATCATAGTATTCCCTAACACTCAAGCTTTAGTAAAAATCGGAGAAAATGTTGGAAACTAAAATTCCTAAGCCCTAGATTCTTAGGAAATTCCAGTTCAAGCTCTAGAAATCCAAGAAAAGCTTAGGTAAGCATCCTCTTTATCTTCTCCATCTCAATCCCTCTTCAATTTTCAAAAATTCCTATAACCTAACTTAGGAAAAACTTTACCTTTGATATTAAGATTCTAGAGGTGTAGTGAAGAGGAATTGATCTTGCCTTGTTTTCACAGCTTCGCCTTCATTGTTTTTGGTTTGAAAGGTGAGTTTTTGAAGTCACGTCTATGTCTATAACATTCTTTGTTGTTAGGTATAAATTCCTAACATCAATTCATGTTCATTTGCTTTTGATTTGAATGGATTTGGTGAATTTTCCAATTTTTAATTCTTGTTGTCCAATTTATGAAAATCCTACTATGGATGTTTGGACATGTTTTTGGGGTGTGTCGAAGAGCCTATAAGGCTGGGTTGTCGTGTGGCATAAATCCCTAGTCGTCGTTTTGCTCGTTCGATCACCTCCATTACGATTTTTGCCCTTCATTGGGGCTAGGCCGAGAATACTGAAAATACCAGTTCAATCGACTGAACTAGGAAGTCAATCGACTGAACTAGAACCTAGGAAATTTCCTGAGCCAGTATTAGTCGACTGACCACTCTGGTCCAGTCGACTGAACTTGGAAACCGAAAGTTTCCCGGCATAGTTCAGTCAATTAACCACCTTAGTTCAGTCGACTGAATCTGCTGTCTTAGCCAATTTTGCCTTTTGTAGGGATTTCCAATTTTTAATCGATTCTAGTGGATCTGATTTGTTATCACCTTTGTTGACTTTGATAACTTCTTTTTGGGGATTTTGGGAATATCCATTTTGATGGATTTTGTATCGATTTCTTTGCATTTAATTCATGTCTTCGAATGTGAATTTCTGGCGATTGATTGCTTCTACAATCATTTCTATGGTTTGTCACTTTAAAATGCAAAGGTTTCTATACTAGTAGTAAATATCAAAACTCTTTCATCAAAACGATTTCAACACTATTTTAGTACAAAGCTCGTTTATTAAAACCGTTTTCCAACCTTTAAACCTTTACCTCTTTCGTATGGGAAAATCTAATTAAACGGCTTAGCAAAACAAGTGGTATGAAACGCTTGCATTTACTTCGTCGGTTAATTTTTGGACTTGTTCGATTGAAAATTTTATGATAATTTTCGAGTGGAAATCTACAATTTGTTCGTAAATATTTAAGTTAAGCTAGTGGTTATGGGACATGAAGCTAAAACTCATTTATTTACCAGCCTAGTATAATTCACACATTTTATTGATCAATGATGATCATTTTGTTATTTAGACTAGCGATATGCTATGTCTCTTTGTCCACATGGGGGACTGTACCTCGTTTTATTGAGTTTCGTCTCATTTCTTTTATAGGCTAATGACCTAAGGGTTCTTCGGAGTTTCGACTCATTTTTATGGGCTAGCGACCCATGTTCTTTTATAGAGTTCGGCTCATCGGACGTGCCGTTATTTTACTACGTTGTACCGAATTATTCGAGTTTCAGGTTCCTCGGGGTGTACCGATATTGTACTACGTCATTGCATCGGCTCTACGGTTAGCGACCATAGGTTAGCGACCATGGATTAGCAAGCCGTTTGTGATGCATGTATTGGTGAGTTTTCATGCGCCCGTTTGTGATAGGTCTCCCTCTTTGTTATTTCTGGATTTCTAATTGATGATTTCTAGAATTTGTGTTTCACCAATTTTTCGATTGGCATTGATATATGTGTCAATATTTCTGGTTTATGAATAAAATAAAGAATATGACATTCTTTTTTATCTTTGAGATTCTTGAGATATTGTATGATTTTTATTGTTGTTAAATGTATACTTTTCATACTATGACATTATTGTTATCATACGTTTTGTTATATCTCTTATCCTATCTCATTTTATCCAATATTTATAGCTAGACCGATCCGTTTATTATTTCCTTATTAAATAATACTCGGGTCCGACCTAGATATTGCAGGTGCTTCTGCTTGACTCCCTATTTGGGACCATCATCTGTCTTTCGCCTAACTACTTTAGATTTGGTAGTTTTTATCATTATACATTCGAGATAGAGACTCCTTGATGTATACATATTCTTTTGTCTATCACTTGTATCTATTTTTGTATGATGTAGTGGACCTTATATGACCACTACTTTGATGTACACTTTTATGTGATATAATCATATCTGTTTCCGCCTTTGAGATATGATATTTGTGAATGATTTGTGTTACGTTTATTTCTATATTTGTTTCTGAGGTCCACATAGCCACTTTGTAATAGCTTTGAGTTTGTATTTGATATGTCAGATTTCCTCTTGAAATGAAATGTGTGACACACCATCTGACATATCGGTACTCGCATAAAACAATTACATGGATGGTCGCTCCTCAACAGCCTTATTTTTCGTGCTAGTTGACAGCTTTACCCCGTAGTGTCCTTGGCTAGCGTGAGTATAGAGGTGAGGCGTCACAACTTGGTATCAGAGCCAAACTTCGGAACAATGTAGAATAATCTAGCAAGGATCATTGTCCTGAGTCTTTCTTAGGAGTCATGCTATAGGATTTTATCTAAGTCTTAGGACTCATTCTATCCTATTTTCTTTTATAATGCCTTGTTTTATCAATCATGATTGTTTCATATTCAATTTGTAGATAACCTTTTTCTTCTTCTTTCTTTCTTAAAGAAGAGAAATGGTTAGATCAGGCCATCCCAGCGCCAGTCACTCCAGAGCTACTCCTTAGGATGGAGTATTTATGTCTGCCCAACAGCTTCTAGATCTTGTAAAGAATGCTCAAGGTGTCGGACCTATTCCAGAGCCCACTCACGCTAAATCTAGGTTTGCACGCTTGTGCGATGATTATACCAATTTGGGTAGAAAGCCATTCAAGGGTTCCAAAACCGTTATAGAAGTACAAGCTTGGCTTAGAACATGCGATCGCATCTTTTTCACATGAATCTTATTGATTTGCATCATGTCCAAGTGGCTTCTGGTATGCTCCAAGAAAGGCATTAGATTGGTATGAGCTTCTGGTTTCTAAAATTATTGAAGTGAATCTTACTTGGGAGCAATTTAGAGAAAGATTTGAATTGAAGTTTGTGCCGGAAGCTGTAAAAGTAACTTTAGCTCGGCGCTTTATAGACCATGTTCAAGGTAAATCTTCTATGATGGATTACATTGCATCTTTTGAATCCCTCTCTAAATATGGTGTCGAGCACATTAATACCCCATTGAAGAAAAATCAGAGGTTTGTCTACGGCTTGAATAAGAATCTCAAAAAGCCATTACTTTTGAAATTAGAAGTTTCTTTCGATCAGCTTATTGATATCGCTCTTCGACTTGAAGAGGATGATAAAGAAAGTGATGTTGAAGTTGTGGGTGCCAAAACCAAATGTCAACAACAATAAGAAGAGGCCTACTAAGTTCAAAGGTCCTTATCCCAATAAGAAAGGGAAGCAAGCAACTCCGATAGCAAAGACTTCTACCTCTAGTCATGGCCAATGCTACAAATGTGGTTCTAAGGACCATTTTGCTAATATATGTCTGAAACCTCTCTTTTTCGTTATTGCAAAAGTTCGGGGCATCTTATATCTTCATTTCCCAATCTTCAAAGCAAGAACGAGGGAAAGCTAAATGTTGTGGAAGCCCCTAATAACACTTCTCGTGGTCAAGGTATTTCTCATTCTATCCTTAATGGCATTATTATGTTTCGTGATCATCTTGTTCGAGTTCTTTTTGATACGGGTGCATCCCATTTTTTTATATCAAAAGAACTTGTTGATACTTTCTCTTTAAGTGTTATGGCTTTGAGACTTCTTGAGAATTGCGAATCCGATTGGTGGATTCGCAACACTCAGTTTACTTTGTAAAGATGTCGAGATTATTTTATATGACTTTTCCTTCCGTGTCGATTTGCATGTCATGCGTTACTTAGGCTTCGAAATGATTTTGGGAATGGATTGGCTTAACCGTTATGAAGCCCACATCCAATGTCCCGAGAGGACTATTCATCTTCAACATCCTCAATTTGTTAAGCAGATTTCTATTGTTCTTAAAGATTCAGATTCCAAATTGGCAACGTCCTTATATTCTCTAACCCTCATGATGGTGATAATGATGATGAGGAAGATGTCATTCCCCTCATTCACGTTGTTCGTGAATTTCGCGACACATTTGAGCCCGTTTTAGGATTACCCCATAAGCAAGCAATTGAGTTCAGAATTAATCCAATCCCTGGAGCTCTACCTATAACTTATCCCCCTTATCGTATGTCTAATAAAGAAAATGAGGAGATGCGTAAACAATTATCTGAATTGGAAGGGAAGCAATTTATTCGTTCTAGTTCCTCTCCTTGGGGAGCTTCAGCTATTTTTGTGAAGAAATCCTATGGTACACTTAGGCTTTGCATTGACTACCGCAAGCTTAATGATATTACCATTAAAAATAAATATCCTTTACCTTGGATTGATGATTTATTTGACCAACATAGCGGTGCTAGAGTCTTTTCACAGTTAGACATAGCAATCGGTTTTCATCAGCTTCGTATTGCAGAGGATAGCATTCCTTTGACATCGTTCCGTACTCGTTATGGACCTTATGAATGGCTTGTTATACCATTTGGTTTAACGAATACTCCAACTTATTTCTTTGACCTTATGAATCGAGTTTCCAAAGACTTCCTCGATCGATTTGTTCTCATCTTTATAGATGATATTCTTGTTTATACTAAAACCGAGGAAGAGCATGAAAAGCATCTTCGGATCATGCTGGAAACTCTTTGGCACAATCAATTGAAAGCAAAATTTTCTAAGTGCCACTTTTGGCAATTTCGTGTGAAATTTCTCGGTCATATTATTTTCGAATTCGAAATTTCCATGGATCCTTCAAAGATCGAAGCGATTCAAAATTGGAAGGGACCGGAGAGTGTGACGGAAATCCGTAGTTTTCTTGGGTTGGCGGGCTGTTATCGTCGTTTCATAAAAGACTTTTCTAAAATTTCCATGCCTCTTACTAGTTTAACAAAGAAGGGAGTTAAGTACATTTGGTCAAACAAATGTGAAGCTTCTTTTCAAAGAATAAAAGAACTCCTTTTCGTTGCACCTATTCTTGGGATTCCCAAAGGGAACCAAGACTTTGTTGTTTATACCGATGTTAGTCGTGTTGGTTTGGGAGCCGTTCTCATGCAAAGGGAACATGTTATTGCTTATGCTTCTAGGCAATTAAAGCCTGTAGAGACTAGATATGCTACTCATGATTTAGAGCTCACGGAAACTATTTTCGCCCTTAGAATTTGGCGTCATTATCTTTTGGGAGAGAAATTTGTTCTCTATACCGATCATAAATCTTTGTAGTATTTATTTGCTCAAAAGAAACTTAATTTTCGTCAGCAACATTGGCTCGATTTCCTTGCATCTTATGATTTGGATATTCTTTATACTCCCGAATAGGGAAATCGTGTTGCCGATGCCCTTAGTCATATGCAACAAGCGGTTGTTTCTATGACGATATCCGAACGGAATGATCTCGAGACATTATCCACTTGTGAGATTCGAGATCTTGAATCCGATTTATGTTCATCTCTTATTCCATGTAGCCTTGAGGCTCATCCATCACTTTTAGACCGCATTCTTAAAGCTCAAAAGCATGATCTCGAATTGGTTATTCTTAACCAAAGTTGTCGGGATAGAAATATTGATGGTTTGAAAGACTTTGAAATCGATGCCCATGGCGTCATTTGAAAATTTGGTAGGCTTATCGTGCCAAATATTAGTGATCTTCGTAAATACATTTTAGAAGATTCTCATCGTTCTAAATTTACCATTCATCCCGGTAGTAGTAAAATGTACGCGGATATGAAGCTAGTTTATTATTGGGATGGAATGAAATTTGATATTGCAAACTTCATTAAGTGTTGCATGACTTGTCAACTAATAAAGGCCGAGCATCAAAGGCCTGGTGGGTTATTGCAACCATTGGACATTCTAATTTGGAAGTGGAATAAAGTCTCTATGGACTTTATTGACGGACTTCCCCGTTCTCGTTCGGGCCATGTCAGTTTATGGGCGATTGTTGATAGACATACAAAATCCGCCTATTTTATTCTCGTTCGGTCTAATCGGACTATATCTCTTTTAGTCAAATTCTATATTAGAGAAATTGTTAAATTACATAGAGTTTCTACTTCTATTATTAGCGATTGTGATCCATTGTTTACCAGTGTATTTTGGAAGAGTCTTCAAAAAGCTTTGGGAACGAAGCTTAATTTTTGCACCGCTTTTCATTCTCAGTCCGATGGACAAACCGAGCGTGTGAATCAAACTCTTGAAGATCTTCTTCGTGCATATGTTCTTGATTTTGGTGGAAGTTGAGAAGATCATATTTCTCTTGTTGAGTTTTCCTATAATGATAGCTTCCAATCTAGTATTGGTAAGGCACCTTTTGAGGCACTCTATGGAAGGCCATGCCAATCTCCTTCTTGTTGGCTTGAAGTCGGTGAGAAGCTGGTTTTAGGTCCAGATTTTATTCATGATTCCATAGAAAAGATTGACCTTATTCGCCATAGGATGAAAGAAGCTCAAAGTAGACAAAAATTCTATGCCGATAACCGAAGAATGAAATTAGAATTTTCTGTGGAAGATTTGGTGTTTATTCACGTTTCACCTATGAAGGGTGTTGTGCGTTTCATTCAATCGGGAAAGTTAGCACCTCGATATATTGGTCCATTTCCCATCACCGAACGTATTGGTTCCGTGGCCTGTTGCCATTTATTACCAGCTCAATTTTCTGTCATTCATTACGTTTTCCACGTCTCTCAACTACGGAAATGCCTTAAGGATTCAGATTCTATTATCGAGCCCGGTGTTATTGACGAAATTGAAGTTTCACCTAATTTGACATATGAGCAACATCCTATTCGTATCATTGCTACGGAGGTGAAACGCCTTCGAAATAAAGATATTCCGCTTGTGAAAGTTTAATGGTCCTTAAATCCAAAGGATTGCTCTTGGGAATCTAGAGAATTCATCGAGCGAATACATCCGGACTTACTCTCTCGTGCTCTTTGAGGTGAACTTCTTATTTCCAATTTTCTTTTGTGTTCATATGCTTTTATGGTTGTTACTTTTCATTTTCTCCTTTAGTATTGCGAGGATGCAATTTCTTCAAGGAGGGGAGTTTGTAACAACGCGCATATTTTACGATTGTATATTTAAATATTTTATTTAAATATAGCATCGTTAGTCCAATTTAAGTCCGAAATGCTACTTTTTGCAAACAGTCGAATTAGGACTCGTAACCCCTTCCATTGAGTCCAAAATGGCATTTGTGACTTTTTTGAGTATAAACATTGATATATTTGGAATTGAGTAGAATTTTAATGTTTTCATATAGGGCTTTGAGTTTGGGTTTCAGCCCACTAACCTAACAAATAACCCAACCCCACTCCACTCCTCTTCATTTCTTCATAGTATTTCCTAACACTCAAGCTTTAGTAAAAATGGGGGAAAAGATTGGAAACTAAAATTCTTAAGCCCTAGATTCTTAGGAAATTTCAATTCAAGCTCTAGAAATCCAAGAGAAGCTTAGGTAAGCATCCTCTTCATATTCTCCATCTCGATCCCTCTTCAATTTTCAGAAATTCCTATAACCTAACTTAGGAAAAACTTTACCTTTGATATTAGATTAAAGATTCTGGAGGTGTAGTGAAGAGGAATTAATCTTGCATTGTTTTCAAAGCTTCACCTTCATTGTTTTTGGGTTTAAAGGTGAGCTTTTGATCTCACATCTATGTCTATAACTTTCTTTATTATTAGGTATGAATTTCTAACATCTATTCACGTTCATTTTCTTTTGATTTGAATGGATTTAGTGAATTTTCCAATTTTTGATTCTTGTTGTCCAATTGATGAAAATCCTACAATGGATGTTTGGACATGTTTTTGGGGTGTGACGAAGAGCCTATAAGGCTGGGTTCTCGTGTAGCATAAATCCCTAGTCGTCGTTGCTCGTATGTCTCAGGAATAACTCCTAAGCTCGTACGTCTACAAAGGTATAACTCATAAGCTCGTATGTCTCGGGAAAGGGAATTAAGCTAAGAGAAATTTCCTTCTCCTCCACCAAATAGATGATACGTTTATATAGATCAATCAATGCGATTGGAAATGAAATATCTGACATTCATCCATATAAATTGTCCAGGAACAAGACAAACCAAAGGAACTCTCCTACCAGATTCTGTCGGGAATCATCCTTAGGATTTGTAGTGAGCGGCCCTTGCATAGAAGAACTAATGAAGATACTACTGCCATATATATATATATATATATATATATATATATATGTATGTATATATGATATACAAAATTTACCCTTAGGGTCAATGACAAACAACCCTTCATTCTATTTACTATTATTCTAAGTCTTCAGTTCGAATATGTGAATTAGATCAAAGTAAATTTTAGACAAGAATTAATCAAATCTGACCCAAGTTCCTTCGAATCAATTATCATGAAAAAGATATTAAGTAAATAGGTGCTTATCATTTGATTAATTACTTCCTTTTTATCAAAAATATCTTCTATATATATATATACACACACACACACACATATCTTTGAAACATTTCTTTCTGGTATATGTGGAATTATTAAAACTCTTTTTAACTTTGGAAATACCAAATCATTTTTCATAAATCATATTGGAAAACACTATTGAGTTAAAAAGGGTTGATAGAAATTATACAAATTCTACTCAACATCAATTTCAGTATTCAACCTTTACTATCCATCAGATAATGGTGAAATCACCTTTTAAATTCACATGGATAGTATAAGTTTCCTACTCATAATTTATACCAAGTATAAGAAGATTATCTCTATACAATCCTTATTGTATTGAAATAAATTTGTAAGTTTGAATCTTATATATTTATCTCATTTCCGACATTTCGACCTTAGCTATTCTTCGCTCAGGAAAGAGGCTTGGTGAGCCAGGGCACTGGTTGCTCCTGAACATCTCCTTAGTTTAAGCACCTTAGATTCAACTCTCACAAGTAGAAAAATCTAGTATACTCGTCGGCTTTTAGTGCCAAGATTAAATCACTTGATTATAATAGCTTTTCTATAAATCATTTACTTAAACCTTTTACATAAATTATAATACCTTCAAATCATATATAAAATAATTAATTATTTATTTGAAAATATTTATAAAATATTTGGAAAATAATACTTAAGTTTAAAGACATATTTCAAAAGTTATTAAAAAGTGATGCAAAAGAATAAAAAAGTGCTGCAAAAGTGCTACGAATAGTGCTTTTTTAAGGCTTATTTGAGAAAAACAATGTTTCGATCATTTAAAAATATATTTTTATAACTCAAATCTATTTTAAAAAATTTTAAAAGAGTTATAGGATTTATTTCATATTTTTAAATAATTAAAAATATCGTTTATAAAGAATTTATCGCTTTGGTTTCCGAATTGCCAAACCGCGACTATTTTAAAACTAGATTTGCTCATATTTCAAAATCCACTAAATGAAATCTCGATCTCTTCCTTTAGTTTGAAAATTATGATTGTAAGAGTTCAGAAAATTATTGTTCCAAAGAATTTCGACTTCGAATCCATCGTTTAAACGGATTTAACTTTCTACGGTGTGAAATTGAAAACAACCATTACGTGACGAGCCTATTTTTGACTCAATTTTCATAACTTGTTAAAACTTCACCAAATTGGATTTTAGTTTTTATAAAAAATTTATAAACCATTTTCAAGAGGTTTAACAATCTGATATACACCATTTCATTTATTAAAGGAAAATGATTTACTTTGTGATTCTCAACGTGTATTAAACGTGACTTGTTAATACAATCAAACAATCATATCGTCGTCGTCCAAAGATGATAAATAGTCATCACAACCACCACCTTTTCTTCCTTCCTACAAGCTCGGCCTTACTCCTTGGAGCCTCGGGTGATCCCGGCCTAGGTATGGAAGTGGTGGTTGGCTTGGCCAAATGAAAAGGTGGTGGTGGCCGTGGATATGAAGAAGTAGAAGGAGTGATTTGAAGTGGTTTTGAGGTGTTTATACTAACACACACACACATACACAAATACATACTGGGAATTTAATTTATTTTCATAAATATTTTCTTCATAATTTTGTTGAGATAGAAAGCTAATAAAAAAGCTTGAAAGTGGAGGAAGAAGATGAAGAATAACTGTTAGGAATTTATGAATAAAGGGGTGGGTATTTATAGGAAAAATTTGGAAACAAATATATAGATGCATAATTACACGTTTGCCTCTTGCCCACACCCCTTCCATCCCTTCCAAATTTATGGCTAGCCTCCCCTCTTTTTCCTCCATGTGCTTGAGGTGATTTGGTGCAAGGTGGGTTGATGGATGCTTTTAGGTTGCTTAGGTATTAAGTTTTTAGAAAAATATCTTGATATTTTGTAATATATGTATATTTAAATGTACGTGAATATATATATATATATGTATAAATATGTTCATGTGCATGTTAGGATGTGCAGGTTTATGTTATATATTTTCACATGACATATAACATGGTTGCAATGATTTTTGAATAACTTATGTTCGTCATACCGTTGAAAATCGGGAAACGGATTTCCAGTCATATTTTAAATTATAAATTAATTCACATAAAATGTAAAAAAATTGAAAACTGATTTCTTATCATTTTTAACTAATTATAATGATTACATTTTACTTATAAAACCACATAAATTAATACTGAACAATCGTTTAAAAAAGTGTTGTTGTACCGATAAAGAGATAACAATTTTCTTATATTTTCAAATCAAGTATACATCTTTATGAAACTATTATAAATGATTTATTATCACTTTATAACTATTTAAAATGAATTATTAAAATTTAAAACATAAT
This sequence comes from Allium cepa, assembly GCA_030765085.1. Lineage (NCBI taxonomy): Eukaryota > Viridiplantae > Streptophyta > Magnoliopsida > Asparagales > Amaryllidaceae > Allium > Allium cepa. The sequence goes on along the minus strand of CM060931.1, from coordinate 325,906,105 downwards.
TATTAGAATAATTAAAATAATTATTAAATCATTAAATCTCAATTTAAAATCATTAATCAATTATGAAATATAATGGCATTATTGATGATGTCATAGATACATTTTATTTTCCAAAAATAAAAATAAATTATTTTAATTTTTGGTTTGAATGAGTAAATAAGTGTTTGTATCTAGTTCTGCGCATGATGTTTTACAATCATAGGGTTGTTTGTCGATAAAACGGATTTCGGTCATCTATTGATATTTTTTCAAATTATACTTTTTAAAAATACTTATTCAAAATAAGATTACCATTTTTCTTGTTAAAAACATCATAATCTACATTTTAACAAGCTTATATTTTAATATTTGAAAGTAAATATAATTTATCAAATTGATAAATTTGTTGGTCGTTAAATGTCTCTAATAATATAATGTCCAGGTATAGCTTTAATTTAAATAGACCGCATTGCAGGCATATCTCCATTTCCAATACCTTTTGTAACATAGTTCACCCCATACTTCTTCATCCTCAATAACAGAAAATCTTCTTCATATCCTTTGACATATCTCACTAAATTCCTTCCTTAAGTCCATGGGCACGACAACATGAAAACAAATGGTGGCTTGCCTTTAGGTGGACTGACATTTTGGATTCATAGATGAACCTCATACTCTATCATCGTTTAATTTATAGATATCTTAAAAGAATAATGCCTTGATTTCAGTAAACACAATATTACTATAATAAAATCAATTCTATTAATTAAAAAATAGCTCAAAAATCATTTTTTTAGTTATAAAATACTTTATGGTTATTTTTCAAATAGTTTAAGTACAAATACCCTCTTTTTTCTTCAAATCTTAATAACTTGAATGAAATTCAATATATTTATAATGTTCTTTATATTTAAAATCTTCAATTAAAAGGAAATCATATTTGTTTCAATACATTTAAAATACTCACACCAAAATTCTATGTTCAAAATCCAAAATTCCATTTCAAAGAATTTTAATATTAAAAACTCCTTCTATTCACCAAATTTGAATATAAATTTACTAAACAAACTTGACCTTTTTTTCAAGCTTTACTCTTTTTAAAAATCATTTCAGAGTTCTCAAATTATTTTATGAATTCTGACAAAAGATTTTAATATAAGCTTATAAAGTATCCTTTTCATCTTTTTATAATAGCCACTATTTCATACAATTTCAAAAACAACTCTGAGTAAATAAAGCACATATTCATACAACTTCATTTGCAAGCTACTCAACCCATATCATGTTTTAGATTAAATAAATTTATTAGATCAAATAACTAATATCTAACATCTTAAAATAGTATATTTTCTCCAAAATGATAATATACTTTACAATCCCTTTGTTTTTAACGTATTGCTTTTAATATTCCAAACATCCTTATTTAACTCAAAATAATAATTTTCATAAAATTTCCTTAAAAACAACAATAGTATTATAACTGTACATCAAAATAACAATATCTGTTAAAAAAAATTCAACCATTTTACTATAATATAGTTAAATAATAACAATTATTCTATATTAAATTCGAAAAATCTTGTTTAGTGTTATTTACACCGAGAATAGTAATAGTTTATCCCAGAAACATTCACAGAAAATATCATTTTAATACTATTATTATTCTCAAAATACCTCTTATTTTTATTAATTAAATAATGATAATATTTTTTTCTTAAACTCTATAAGTAGTTAGTTATATTATTATTTGCTCAAACTTTAGATAATATTTCAAAATCATTATTTCTATTTGTTTAAATTCCACAATACTTTATAAATAACAGTAAATCCAAATTCAAATTTTTTTTTTTTATTTTCAAAGTTTTCCAAAATTAATAAACAATATTCCCTATATTTTTAGTATTAATCCTTATGTTCCAAATACATAACATTCATTTCTAGCTAGTCCTAAGCACACCGGCATATTAACTATCATAGCCAGTTCACCTTACTCAATTCGAACCCTATAAGCTATATAATTCTTATCTATCACACATCAAATTTCAATTGAAAATATTATTACTTTTTAATCATTTTTAATCAAAATCGCCAAACTCAAAAAACTTTCTTTACAAAACTGATGGGATTTGAAAACCATGAAAGTCGCTAGTAACTTTTACCAAAGTTAATTTCGATCATCGCATTTTTATTCAAAAAAAATTCTTTAAATTCTACTTATATAGAATTTCAAAATGTTTAACTATAGACTTTTCTTATTTAATCATTTCATAAGAATCATAAACAAAATTTATCTCAAGTTAATCACTTCATATCAATTTCTAGGTCTCCTTATAAAGTAAATAATATAATTTTAATTTCCAAACTAATTCATTTTCAACATTTCTTAAAAATATCATTAACTAAAACATTTAACTTTCAAAACTCAATTCTTTATACTTTAACTAATTCAATATTTATTACACAAAATTAATTTTGAAATAAATTTGGTTATTTTTCTAAGATACTCATACTTCACCATTATAGCCTTACGTATGAAACCAATTTATAATACATTTAATTTATAAACGTTTTATAATATATATATATATATATACACACATCATTTTTTTATTAGCTACTAACATATTCATATCGAATTCGATAATAATTTCTAGCATCCTTAAATGATTTATAAATGCATATTTTCAAAAATTAGTATCACAAACTTTTCAATTTCCATTGAAAGATACATATATATTACATTTGAAAAATTCCATAAGTTTTTAAATAACAATTTTAAAATTCTTTTATTTTTCAATTTAGATTCTATCCAAAATTGTTCAAATTTGACTTAGAAAAATAAAACATATAAATCATATCTTTTTAAACATTATAAATTAGAAATTTTTGCATGAGTGTAAAAAAGTGCAATATTTTAAATATATTTTTTTCAAGTGCAAATAAAAGACATTTGAAAACATGCATTTACTAACTTTGTAGTTTAATTTTAAAATTTGTTTGTCAAAAGCAAATATATAAGAAAATACAAGGGAAGCAATGTGACTTACACGATTTTTTTTCAAAAAACAAAATAATTTCGAAAACTTTCCTTTGTTAAATTACTTTTTGTGGAAAACGTTTCAGTTAATTTAAATTCTGTATTGGAGTAGATCATAACTTACGCAATGCTAACTACAATCTAAAAAATGGTTAAATACCTTCGTTACACTATATAACCATCACATTACACCTATAGACTTAAGGATACTACTATCCTTTTAATTCATCCATAGCCCTACAATTCATTCCACTCCTATATAGCATATAAACCCTTTTTGAGCAATATTCTATGTAGTAACTTAAAAAAATATGAATTTAACAACCCATATTTTTTGATAACTAAAAAATATTAAACTAAATAAGATTTTTGAATTTAATATTAGGAGAAATTAAAATTTGTAATCTATTAATAAGAAAAATTAATAGAATGTAATTTAATAATGTTGATTTAATTTGATTGATAACTATTTTAATGTAATTGCAATCAATTAAACGATTGTAAGGTTTATTTGGTTATAATTGTAAATAAGGAATTAAATTAGAAATTAATGGAATTAATGGAATTGAAATATTATAATTAATATGATTAAGATGATAGCTGTAAAATATGGATGTAATAAAATGTAAATTAATGTTAATTATATTCATAAGGTAATAGTTAATCCAATAATAAGAGTGTTAATCGAAATAAAAGAATTTGATTAAGATTAGAATAACTGGAATTTTATTACAATTACAGTTGAACTATGAAATTAATGTAATGTTAAATATTGGATTTAACATGGAAAATGTATTTTGAGATTATAAATATTATGTAACCAGGAATGATCGAATTCGTACACTTTTAATTTTGAATTTAAAGTGATTAAATTAAATTAATACTAATTTATTTAATTAATGTGAAAATAGCCATTTTGGCCACTGTATCGGATTTCAACGAAACTGGTTTCATCAGATCTATAATAGTGAATTATTATAGGATTTCAAGTTTCATGGCGATCAGACTTATCGTTTGATCGTGCAGGCTTGAAACGTGTAGAAATCAATTTAATGGATTCAATTAAAATAGTTTGTTTTTAAAAGCAACTTCTGTATACAATGGAATTTGGGTTTGTAACTTGTTCCATTGAGTTTAAAAATGTCAAAAACATATACTTTGATATATTTGATGACCGACTTTCGTTACGGAAACGAAATGGGCTTTTCATGTAATGTTATCATTTCGAACCAATTCGATCTGTCCATTCGTTTCATCCATCTCTGTCTATATAAATAGTTTTTCTCTGACCCTGGCAGCCTTTCATACTTTATTTTGTATGTATATCAACTTCTTATTTGCTCCTTCTTCCTTCCAATGGCAGAAACTTAACTCCCAAATTCTAAAACTCTAATTCCAATTTCAAATTCAAAATCCAAACTCCCCTCGAAGAGCACAGTCTACTATTGTAATTCTTTTTTTGATTCGAGTCACGGTATGGATAGGAATCGTTGATATAGTCTTGGCCGTCAAAACTAGGGTTTGCTTTTCGATAGTGGATTATGGACTATAGGGCGATCACAGGCTACTGGCACGCAGAGGAAGATGAGGCGAATAGATCCATGTGGTTAATTCATCATAATAGTCATCGAATTTCCTAAATTTGATGATTTCTTGATCGCAATTTGCTTGGCCTGGGGGTGTTTGGCAGCGACTCAGTTTTTGAGATTGGGTGCCGGAAGGGCGGCTAGAGACGAGGAACACGTGGGTGGTCTTGGATCTGGGTGGATGTGAGTGTGGTGGCGGTGGTAGGTCTCGTGCCGAAGGCTAAGGTTCTGGGTAATTATAAATATATCATTTTTTATTTTATTTTTAATTTAAATTTTCAAACCTTCTAATTAGCATAAATTTTGCATACGAGCTTGGATTCATGTGCGGTTTTCTCCGTTGCGATCGTATCAAAATTCTGTACATTATAAAAATGGTTTGCAACTGCTAGAATTTTGGACTTTATTTGGATTTTAAATCGACTAAAAATCAAAGGTGGGAGTTTTAACCGACTTACAAATGCTAAACCAACTTATGTTGGTTGCATTAAATTTATGATGTGATTAGAAATTGATTGATTATTATTTGATATAATTAAATTGTCATTCATGTTTAATTTAACTTTTTGCTAAATTTAATTGCCATTTAAATTAATATTGATTTAAATTGTTAATTAAATACCTAATAATGATAAGCAGTTAATTGTTATAATTTATTGGTTGATTTGAATGATGATTGTGATGGATGCTTAATTATTGACATTTTGAATGATTTGATGTTATGTTAAATTATATGTTGTTATCACACTACAAGTTCCCTTAGTTATTGTTAGGAAATCACTATGGGTTGAAATGATACATACCCGAATGGTCATATAGATTAAAGAAAAATCATTATGGGTTGAAATGATAAACTCGAGCGATTTTATGGATTTTGAATTTTACTTGGGACTGTGGCTTAAAATGATATATACCCATAAATTAAATTTATTGCGAATTGAAATGATATATATCCATATCGCTTGACCATAGGGTAGAAAATTATATACGGACATCGAATTGGTTAAATTATGTGATATTAAATCTTTAAATTTTGAATCCAGTTAAATGATATTATGAAAAAAAATTGATCTATATGAACTAAATTATTTTCAAAATCCAAGCTTTAAAATGTAGAATTTGAAATTGGTTTAAATGAAATGTTTAAAGTATATAAATTGAAACCTTAAATTTGAATTTTGAAATATAAATGAAATTTATAAAAATTGAGTTATTGTAAGCGTTTGAATATTTAAACTTTAAACCTCTTGAATTTGAAATGGTTTGAATTTGTAGTTCAAACATGGATTTGAAATCGATGTAAGTTGAAATAGTTTTTATGAGAATTCAAATTGAAACCTTTAGCCTTTTTATATTGAAATCGATGAATTAAGACTGATACAAATTGAATTTTTAGAACTAAAATTGATTTGAATTGATTTGTGAAATTGGAAAAACAATTCTTATTTGAAACTATTTTCGATATAAAATCTTTTAATATACAAACTCTTTTAACATATAAAATACTTTCTCATATAAACCATTTTAATATATTAATAATTTTTAATGTATAAACTATTTTCAATATGTAACCTATTTTAATACGCAAACTATTTCTAATATATAAACGATTTTAATCTATAACCTAATTTTAATATATAAACTATTTTAATCTATAACCTATTTTTAATATATAAACTATTTTTATCCATAACATATTTTTAATATATAAACTATTTTAATATATATTATTTTAAATTTATAAAGAACTTTTAATATATATATATATATATATATTAATATCTATACTATTTTAAATTTCTAACCATTTCAATCTATAAACTACCTTTAATATTCAAACTGTTTAAAGTTGGAACTATTATGATTTAGATTTGATTATTTAAATGCGAATAATTTGATATGATGGTTTAACCTATTTTGTGGTTATGATTTTGAAAATGAATATTTTCAAAGTGAATAATGATTTTGAAAGTGAATATGATTCCGAAAGTGATATGATTTTGAAGGGTGGCCACAATGCTATTTTAATACATTACTTTACTTTAGATATATTAAAATAGCGTATTGTATTACAAATGTGGATAGTTAACGGATCCTTAGGAGATGAAATTCTAAACATCTCTTAAGTTATTGCATGCATATTTTACACTGGATAGGAGATGTAAAATCCTGTAAACATCTCTGAAGCTGTTACACTCATATTTACTTATTTTGATTTAACTTGCATATATAATATCTTTTAATTTTGACTAAAGTGTTTTGTCTTTTCATTGCGCTTGGATCTGCCTGAGCATTTCAGTGTTGAAGACATTTTTTCTAAAGGACGAAGACGGAGTTTTGGTATTATATTATTAGTATTATTCCACCACATCATGTTGTTCCGCTGCATTGTTTAATTATTCATGTTGTATGTATACTCTGATTTTCTATTGTAAACGTGTAATCAAATGTTATTTGTGAAACAGCTTCATGAACTATTTATTTGATTATTATATTTTGTCATTTCGCTATAAGATTCTATGTTTGTTTCTCTTTCTTTTCTCTTATTTTATTATTTACCCCATTAACAATCCTCCCTTTTGAATGCCTTTATTTCACATGTGTTGTTTATTGTCGATTTAAACTGTCCAATAAGGTAGGTTATTACAGTTGGTATCGAAGCTTTGGTTTAGCGATAACCTTAGTTATGTGGGGTTTGATTCATTAGAGATAGGGTGGTAATAACCTAGAATGAGTTGTTTGAGCGTATACATATAAGAGAGCATATTTTTTAATGCTATAAAAAAATGTTTTATGTTGTGTTAATTTGTTCTGTTTAGTATTTATAAATTCTTCTCGGAACATAAGACGCTATGGGATTGATGTGCACGTAAATGTGCATATTTTTATCACCATATATAATCTATTTTAATTGAATAAATGATCATATTGGGTAAAAATTTAAAATATTTTCAAATTGTCACATATTCATCTTCATATAGGGGCAAAATGGTCATTTTGTGCATATAATAATTTTCTAAATTTTAATTAAAAATTTCTATATATATTTTGTAGGAATTTAAATTCAAATAGAAATGGTTTCATGAAGATATGCATGCACAAAATATAACAAAGCTAATGGAGATGAAAATAATTCAAACTCATGAACATGGAGGACCCTACCTACCCACTTATCTTGATTTTCAATTAGGAGCTAATGCACATGCTAAAGGCCATTAAAGTTTCATACACATTTAAGTGGAGGATTATGACATGCTCATGATTACTTGGTGGCCACACAACCTCAAGGGCATTTTGGACATTTTCCAAAAATATGAATTAGGGTTTCATACATGTATAAGTACCCATATGTTTCATGTAATCTTCCTCTTACTTAATTTCTCTTCTCATTAGTTTGGGGTCAAAATAAAAGAAATCTCTCTTTCTCTTTTCATGGCTACTTAGCCATTTTTTTTATGTAATTTTCTTTTCGTTTTATGAAATGTTAATTATTGTTTCTTTTTAATTACATGTTCATTTCCTTTTATGCAAGTAGTGTAGATCTCTCTTATTTCATGCAAGTAGATTAGTTTTTCATTTCACTTTGCTCTCTTTTCCTTTTCTTTTTCTTTCATGTTGCAAGCTATATTTATTGTTTTGATAACAAATATGAGAGGCTAAATCCTTCAATTTAGGGGTAATGAAGCCTCTAATCATGTAGCTTCAACATTTTGATAATTATAGCTCTCTTTTTGTGCTTAATGGAAACACTTGATGTGGTTTAATTTGTTGTTTTTGTTTTGAATTTGATAGCCTATATTGTTGACACCAAATAGGCTATGCTCGAACAGTCACTAACACGAATGCCACTTCATCAAAATATGATTATGGCATAAGAAAGTGATTTGCAATTCAAATTTGGTGGTATATATTTTTAATTAATAGTTAATAGGCCATACTTAAAATAGATTTCATTTTCAACTTTGTTTTCATAATTATGAGAGTTAGTAAGTGGTTTAAATGTTGTGTTATAGTTTGATGGCTTATGTTGAGCTAACTAATAGCACAAATGAGCCATACTTATGATAAGCACATCATTTGAACTCACTTATGACTAAAAAAGAGATCATAATTTCATTAATTGTTGAATTATATGATCTAGAGAGTGGATTTATCTCTAAATTGTCATTTAACTCTCATATTTTTATCTATTTTTCTTTTTCTAGTTTTTGTTAGTTTCTTACATTTTTAGCTAATCACGCTTTCAACTTTGGTTAATTTGATTGAATAGAATTTTAAAATCATCAATTCCCTACGGATCGACCCGTATTTGCCACGCGCTACATTCGTACACTGTGCACTTGCGGTTAATTTTTATTTCTAAATTTTTCGACGGTTTTCTAATCCGATAGACTTTCCGCTTAGTAACAAGTTTTTTGGCACCGTTGCCGGAGAGTTGCTTTGATTTTTAATTTTCTATTCTTCGATTTATTTTTGTTTGATTTTTGTGTGTTTTTGTTTTGTGCATTAGTTTGCATAAAAAATGTCGTTTGTGTTGTGTTTTTGTTGTTTTCATTTTTGTTGATTGTGTGATTGTTGTTTTTTTAGTTCCATTTGCATTGCATTTGAATTTTTTTATTAAAAAAGAAAAAAAACAATCACAATTCAAAACAAAAAGAAAAAATATATTTCTGTTTTCATATACAATTTTTGTTACAATTTTCAAAACATTGTTTTCATTTCTGTTTTATTTACTCTCTGTTTTCATTTCTGTGCACAGTGCATATCTGCAACATCACTTCTTTGCCTAACCATCTCTGATCTTCACCCATCAAACACCACCCTTTACATAAACATTGCTTCCACATAACCTTGCCTTCACCATCGTTGCTCATCACTGCACTGCTACCAGTTAACCAATTCCAACTACAAACCCCAAGCAATCACAGGCCATCCTCCTTCCCATTTCTCCTCCCTGCCAACCTTCAACGTGCTATCAGTTCATCCATCAACAGTTCATACCCAAACAGCCTCTCAATTGTTGCATCTGCCTTCTTCCTCTACAAAATCCACTGGTCATCCCATATACAACTTTCAATACTTGCCACTTACTCTTCCCATTGTCATAACACACCTCTATCAACATCATCTTTGCCTCACTCTTCACCCACAAACTACTGTCATTCACACTCCCCATCCTCATAGCCACATAAACCGTCCCACTGCCTTGTTTTCACCCTGCACATTCACTTCGACATATAAACTACAACTGACTTCAACTCAGTAGCCTGATCACCTCACATATACCCTACTTTCAACTGTCAACCAGACATTACTGCTCACCTTACAGCAGCTACAGCTACAACCACAAACCTCCTACTCATCTCCAAACATCTTCCCACCACACTTTCCCCCTTGCCATTGTCAACCATCACCTAATCAGAAACCAAACCTCCGCCTTCCTTGACTAACTCAGATCACCCAACTCATGATCCACCCTCACTTAAATTTGCAACCCAAAATGAACGAACCCACAACCACTGGAATCACCGCGACCTGTCACCATCATCAATCGCCTCTGCAATCAACTCGCAGCTTCAACCTTCATCGGCACACCCAAATTCGAGAGCAATTCCGATATCGAGCTGCTCCAGTCAATGAAATCCAAATCGACCACCCGAACCTCCAAATCAACCATCCGAACCTCCTAGGTTCAAACATCACCCATCAAATCACCTCCTCGACCAACGAAGTTCTACAACCGAGAGCCGCAACTTCAATCGCGACTGACAATCCCCCATTCGAACACCTCACCGCAACACCCTCAATCGCCAGAACCACATCAACTTCAAAACGCCTCGCCTCCTATACCTGAACCCAATTGAAAGTGCGAATTATCACCTGAAATCGCGACTTCACCTCTGCAATCTCCTAGAATAAAACACGCAACCCAAATCTAGTTGCTTCTTCAACAATCGTGACCAATTCATTCCCTCGACGCTCTTCCATTTCTATTTGACTTCGACTTCAATTTAGATTGCTGAAAGTTGGGTTGCAAAATTAAGCGTTTATTATGGTTTTGAATGGTTTGTGAACAGGATTTATGAGTGGGTTTATTTGTAAATTAAGGAGAAATTGTGAATTGATTTTGAACTCGTAGCTTAATTGGGCTGGGAGGAAAAGTTTGTGTTTGTCCTCGATTAGTTTAAGTTTTACAAATTGGTTTATTTAGTTTAAGTTTTTTTTTAAAAAGAGACCTTTTTTTTCTACTTTTGTACTTTTTCTGTGTTCATTTGATTTATTTAGTTAGTAATTTATCTTTGTTTTCATTTTCCTTTTGTTGTTTTTCAAATAAAAAAATAGTTTTAAATTCATTTTGTTTTGTTTTAAACTGTTTTAGTTTGCTTTAAAATTCCATCCTTACAAAAAAATCTGTACATGTATTTATCTATCATTTGTTTTAGTCTAAAAAAAATTGTGAATATCTTGTTTTATTTCAGGTTGCAAAAGCAGAATTGCAGAAAGAGCAAAAGTACTTGCTAAAATAAATTGCTTGCTTTGCTGAGCTTGCCAAAAAATATACTGCTTGCTTGTTTATAATTATCTTTTTATTTGCCTCGCATTGTATAGATCACTTGTTTTTATTTTAGTTGCATTGTTGATTGCTTGCATTTGCATTTATATATGAAGAAAATTAATTAAAAAAAATCATTCGTAGTTGCATTGTTAGTACACGTTTAATTTCGGTTTTGCATTTCATCCTAAATTTTGATTAATAATAACGGTTAGAAATCAATAACACTGAATTGTATATTGACAATTTGTCTTCTTTGAACAATATAATTTCTTGGTGTCTAGGCTACGGCAGAGTAATAACCATTTATAAATACTATGGTGATTCGTAAATATTATAGTGGTTGTTCCACTGAAGGTACTTAAAACTTCGGCTGCATTGCTACGGTGATTCGTGGTGCGTCGATAAATCCTGTCCGTTACATGGCTGAGAACTATCTTGTTTAACTAAGAAAATGTGTGATTATACAATTTTGGTTTAACTTAGGATAAATCATTTGTAATTAACCCTTGCATTCATTTAGTGCATTAGTTCATGCATATTTAAAAAAAAATTCAAAAAATCCAAAACTAAAAAAAATTGTAAATTTCCTTTTATTTTTCTCTGAAATTTTTAAATCCTTTTCCTTTGAAGTATCAAAATCAAAAAAAAAAAATTAAAAACAAAAATCCAAAAAAATATATAAAACCTATTTAAAAAAGCCAAAAAAAAATTGAAAATCCAAAAACAAAATAAAAATTAATTTTCCATTTTGAAAAATAAATTATATGTGTAAATATTTTTCTTTATAAAAAAAACCCTAAAAAAAATCTTGAAAATGTCCGAGTTTTCTTTTTCTTACTCACTTGAATTTAGCTGTGAAAATCAGTATAAACCATATGAGTTCACTCCAAACTCGTATGGATATTTTAACAACAACTTTTGTTTAGACAATTCGAATTTTGAACTACAAAATTTCCAAAATAATGGCCAACACTCAACTCTTGAAAATAGCATTTCGTCGTTACTTGAACTCTCTACGCAACAAAATCAAGAGATAAATGATTTGTGCAATTCATATTTGTGCTATAACTCGAATAAAAGTCTTCAAAAGAATCAAAATTTGAATACACTTCAAAATTCAAATGATTTCGAGTGTAACCCATGCCAATTCAATTTCGAGCTTCAAAATGAATTCCAAAATCAAGATGAAAATGTGAACCAATTTTCAAATAATTTTGGCAATGGGAATAGTTTGAATAACGATACGATCGAAAACTTTGGTTATTAACAAATTCAAAATGAAAATTCTCAAATTAATAATCATAAATTGGATTTTGTTGACCAGATGGAAAAAGATAACGGGGATTTATTACTTGAAAAAACAAAGCTTTTCATGAAAATCATAATCAAATCTCAACCCGCGAAGAATCAAGTAATAATCTACCGTTTATCGACATTAACAATTCCTGTTCTCAACAAGTCCAAATCGAAAATTTTCAAGTTAATAATTACAAATTTGACTTTGTTGAGCAACTAGATGAAATTTACGATGATCACACGGATTTGTTGATTAAAACATTGGAAAATTTTCGTGAGAAACAAAATCAAATTTCAATGTGTGACGAGTCAAACGATAATCCATCTTTTACCCAAATCGATGATTTTCAAATAACAACTTTTGAAATTGATAATGATGATCTTAATCAAGTTGTTGAAAATACGGTAATTAGGTTGGATTTCAATTCTTTTGAGGGTGCGAAACTCGATTTAAACTTCGATCTTCCTTTTTCTGAAAATTTGAACACGACAACTTTGAATTTTAAACTCGATTTACACGGTGAAGTTGTTGATAATCCAACAAAGGAAGTCAAATTTAACTAACATGAGTTTTATGGACTTTTTGAAAATGGGTAGTTGATTTCTGAAGGGGAAAATTTCGATCGCCATTTTGATTTTGAAATCGATATTTTGGAAGAAATTGTACTTCAACCAATTTTTCTATCTACCCCAAAAATCATCGAAAATAAAACAACTCGTACGATTTTCAATAAAACGACTTTCGTTTTTCCAAATCCACATTCAACTTCGAAATCTTATACGATTTGGTTTTTCGTGCTTAAGCTGTGTCTCACACATTCGATGAGACAAATGAATCGGTCTTTAGAAGACCGTTTCATTTACTTTTTGACTGTATACTTTCTCATCTCTTGTAAATAATAATCTTTCATGTAAATGTAGGATCTTTATTTTATTTTTCTCTTTCCACTTGGGTTGACTGTGGGACACAGTCAAAATCAAGTGTGGGGGGGGGGGGGGAGATTCATCTTCATTTTTTTTTCTATTTTTCATGGTTTATTTTTTCTTTAAAATCTCAAAACAAAATAATTGAAAAAAATCCCAAAAACAAATTTTCTTTTGATCTATTTTTAAAAGAAACACTGTAAGATAAATATATGGTTTTGGTTTATTAAATTGAAATTTTTGATAATTTATTTGTCTTAACAGAAATAAAAATGAAGTTTGATTACAAATATTAATGGTTTAACTAGTATATAGGAAGATTCATACGTGTTAATTATGAAGTACATCCTAATTGAAAATCTTTGTTTTAAAAAGTGGTTGATTTAAAGTAAAGGATATAACATTTTTTTGTCTTCTAAGTTAAATGGTGCTAAGATGATTTTGCAAGTGTAAAGACCCATAATTTTCGACTATTAAAAATAGTAAATTTAATAAGACTTTTGTAACTAAATGTTGGAAGAAATTAAAATTTAAGATTTATAACTGGAAAAATACTAAAATGAAATGCAACAATGTTAATTAAAGCTAAGTATTAACAATTTGAATGGAATTCCAATTAATTGAAATCGTGTAAGGTTATACTTGGTTATAAAATGTACATAGGAAAAAGAATGTAAATATTTAATTCATAAGTGAAATAATATATCGTTAATGGAAATTGAATAAAATTAGTGTTATGAAATAAATGGTAACATTTATTTGTAGGTAATAAACATATAAAATGTAATTAAAGGCTAATGGTGACAATTATTATATATATTATCTATTTATTTGGTCAATTAAATTAATTGGAAATAAATGGTAATCAATTCCCTTAATTAGTGCAGTTAATGTAGGTTTAATTGATAACGGTAAAAAGTTGATTCTATACAATATAACCAATGTAAATTTTTATCATAGTATGACCTTTGATTTGAATAAAAGGATGAAAATCAGTTTACTCAAATTTATTGGAATTGGAAATTTTAATAAGTGAATTTATTACAATCAATGAAATAAAACGTTACATAAATGAAAGGTAAGATGAAATGGTAAAATATTGATGTTGACTATGTATGTAAGGTAATGATTGATTTAATAAGAGAATGAAATCAACGTAAATAAATAATTGAGAATTTAATTATAATTAATGTGTGAGATTGACCAAAATTCAATAAAATCGAAATATAGTAGTTAATACAAAAGGATGAAAATTTGGAGTATATTAATATAATGAAATTTAAATAAATGTTAACTGTGTTATTAGATCATAAGTTGGACCATAAATAAAATTCTAAACAATAAACTACAATGAAGCAATTAAGAGGAAGGTTCTAACGCGTATTATAATATAATTTAATAATAGGAATTGGAATAATAAATGCCAGCTTCAATGATGAGTTAAATGAATATTGATTGATAGAGAAAAACGTTTATTCTGTATGCAATTTAATGCGTGTTGGATACTGTAATTTTATAAACGTATTTGCATGACTATAAATAAGGATTACAATGTTCATACATTTATTAAATTGATTTCATCAATTAGGGTCTATTTTGAAGTGAAAGATTAAAATTAATTAGAAATAAATTTATTGAAATCATTCAATTAAAAAAGGAAAAAGAAACAAAGTGCAATTAATAAATTTAATGTAAGAATTTTTTTATTTGGAATGTACATTATTTGGAAATATAAGAATGGATTTAATGTTGTATAAGTTGATCATTTTAGAATATAAGAATGTTTACATTTATGAATTGCAAGTAATGAATAAGCATTTTAAGGAAAATAAAAGATTGTTTGAGAAAAATAAAGGGAACGTTTCCTTTTTAAAAATAAATATAACATTGTAACGGTACGGTATATTGTGACTTTACTTCTTTCTTCCGTTTCAAAATTTAAACGCACAGCCTGGACCACAATCATAATTTGCTTTAATTATTCACCAAATCAAAACGTTGACCGTTGCCATTTCATTTATTTTTTTGTACGTTTCACTTGATTTTTATACGGTACGTTTTTTTTTGTGTGCGTGAATTATTCATTCCTCTTTATAAAACCACTATCTCTTCACTTTCTTTTCAATTGAGAAAACAACTTATACAGTAACGTATACATATAAAAAGGTGGATCTCATTTTGTTTCTTTATCTTCTGGAGTTTCCCATGTGTGAGCCTATGCTTCTTCCCCTCCTCTTATCACCCTCCCTCTGTTTTCCTAAAGCCATCATAATACCCACGCAAATGCCTTCTCTCCCTTTTCTTCCATCTGATGTAAGTTTGTATGCATAGAATGATGCATATTATTTTATTAGCTTTTATATATATATACTTTGTATGTGTAAATTCAAAAGTTATAGGGTTACAGCATTATGTCGTATATAATTAGCTTATTTATAGATTTATATTGTTATATATGTCAGATGTTGTTCAAATATAATATATGTCCATACTAGGCCGTATTGAGTAGGTGATAGTACAAATTTTAAAATTTTAGTCATGACTATTTATAAATATGTTGAACAGTTTATACTATATGTTATATAATATTTTAATATGTTCAATGATATAATTTAATGGGTTATAAGGTTTTAGTTAGCCGTATGTTAAGGGAAGAGAGATTACTATATAAATATAGTACGCTTTGATTTTTTTATTTTTTTTTTATTTTTTTTTTTTTCTTCAGATTTATTGTGTCGTTGAAAAAGATATCTATATATGTAAAGTTACAAAGGTTATAAATTTATTTCAAATCTGGGAAGTTGCTTCCATTTTTCCTGAAACTTATATTTACAAAATACCATGTATATTGATCCATCTGTATGTTTTTCAAGCCGAGCACCTGGGTTCATAGGATGTGCATATTTGGTATATATAGTTATAGTGCATAAGTGTTTAGATTTCGGTTATGTGCATTTCATTTTAATATGGTAGGTATGTATTCAGCTTTGTTTTATATATTAGTTTATTTGTATATAACCGGTTCATATGTATATACTAGGATTTTATTAAGTATAGTCTAGGTGATATATATTGTTGAAAATATTTGATTTTATTTTTATATAAATGATTTTTATTTTAAAACAATGATTTTATTTACATATATATATATATATGTATATATATATATATATATATATGTATATATATATCTAAATTTAGGATGCGTTTGAATTTAGAAATGACTTTTTAGATATAGAGTTATATATGTATATATGTATACATATATGTTCACATGCATCAAATTATCTCATCAATCAAGTTCTGATTTGATTTCGTCAATTCCTATTTACCAGCTTCGTTCGTCAAATTCGTACCAATTTCGACTTGCTTTGAAAATCGTCAATTGGATCGGTCATTTCGCAATTCAAATCGTAGCCTATTACGTTGTCTATCTCTCTAACCTCGAAAGGTGAGCAATCACTCACGATTAACATTCTTTTATTCATTAAATATTGATTTCAATTGAAACGACAATTGAAATAAGCTGCTGTAGTTATTTAAATTTGTTATATACGCTATTATCTGTAACTGTTCACCTGCGGGATATGACACCATATCCTGTTGTTTATATTATATTGTTATTGATGATATATGCCTGTTATTTTATTGTATTATCTGTTATCACTCTGCAAGTTCCCTGTAGTTTAGAAATCACTATGGATTGAAATGATACATGCCCGAACGGACTTTAGAATAGGAGAAAATTGTTATGGGTTGAAATGATAAACCCAAGCGATTTTCAGTTAATTGAATTTGGGATTACGGGTTGAAATGATATCCGCCCGTATATATTTAGTGTACGGATTGAAATGATAAATATCCGTAGCACTAGACTATATGATAGGAAATATATACAGACACCGTTGGTCCATATAAATATTCTGAAAATAATTTTTATAATTTTGGAAAATTTATATGGTTTAAATAATATTGATTCTTAAGATATTATATAAATGGAAATTTTATATATAGATTTAGTCGTAATATTTGATTTAAATTAGATTAATTTAATACGGATAATATGGTTGAGTATTTATGTAAATCTATATTTCAAATAGATTTCCTTGAAATAAATTAAATAATTAAGATTGAGAGATAAATTGGGGTTTATTAAAAATGGTATTTAAATGAGGATTTATTTAATTAAATCAATTTTAAATTTTTGAATGGGAAATTTAAAGGTATGATTTTCTAACTGGATTTTTGATTTATGTGATTTAATGAATATTTCACATTTAAATAAATTAAAGAAAATATTGAGTAAAATGTAATTTAAGGATACTTAAATGATATTGTATCTAATGAGGGAGTATTTCAAGACTAAATAATAACGAGGTTAAATCGAGATCTATATGAAACTGTTAAATTGAACATTTAAATACTAAAGCTTTGAACTATATTGGAATTTAAATGGTTTATTTTGAGATTCAGATCTGTATTTGAAATCAATATAGTTGAATTTGTTATTTAGAAACTAAATTGAATTAAATGAAAATTTAGGTTGAACTAAATTTGAATTTATTATTTAGAAAACTAAATTGAATAAAAATTTAGTTTGAAACGTTGAATACTTAAAGTCTTGAAATATATTGGAATATAAAGAGGTATTTTGTGATTACAAATCCGAATTTGAGATCGATAAAATTGAAGTGGTTATTTTTAGAATTGAGTTGAATTAAAATTGAAAATACTTTACTGTATAAATTATTTAATATATGTAAATACTGTTTCGGGAAATGTAGGGATAATTGAAGTAAAAATGATATTTGGTTTGAAGTACAAATAAAGGGAATGGCCACGGTGTTATAGTGTATATTTCTACTTTGTAGATAGTTCCATGGACCCTTAGAGGATGGTTATCCCAAACATCCTTTAAGTTATTTGTATTTCAGTTGATATTTCACTTGAGTTGGATTTATTGATATAAGAATGTTAATCCTGACTCGAGTGTTTTGTGTTTTGCTTTACGCTCGGGTCAGACTGAGTTGATACAGCATTTAAGACTCATCTTCGAAGTTGGAGCTTTGTTTGAAGATCCAGCTATCTATCCTTCCGGTCATCCAGTTGATTGGTTCAAAGAAGTCTTCCGCTCGTACTGGAGACTTCACTGCAACTGGGATATTCTGATGTATTTTATTTCTCCAACCCCGATGTATGTAGTAGCTTCATGAACTACTATTTTTTTTTATTCCGCTGCATTATATTACTCTGTGTCTGTGATCTGTGTTTGATTTATTTACTGTATATTTTAAGTTTGCCAAATTAAATTAACAATTCGGTATTTTGAATTATTCAAGTCAGACATGTACGGTTTTAGTGTCGATTTGAATGGTCCAAAATGCGGGCTGTTACAGTTGGTATCAGAGCTTTGGCTCTAGGCAAACTTAGCATAGATGGTAAATTTATTTGCAGAATCACTTTCATTCGAGTTGAATCTCTTCCTTTTTGACTCGATTTCCTTTGAATTTTGGAATGTCCCTCAGTTTCGAAATTCATTCTTGTCTCTCCCTATTTATATTCGTTCGATTCTGGAGTATTCCATAACTTCACTGAATGATTTGTAAAAGGGGTGAAACTCCTTTTCAGTTGGCATTGATTCACCGAAGATTCATGTATCCTCGGTTTACAATGCTGCTATATCTAGGTATGCCGAATTCTATATCGGGCGATCGAATGTCGATTTGCCTTAGAATTCCGCATCAATCATATTCCTGAAATCACGATTGACCCGGTTAAGGTCGCCCACGATTTATAGAAGTATATCCATCTTCTATTTTGTAATTTAATTATCTCATCTTCGATCGAGTCTATCTTCGAATCAGAATTCTATGGATTGGAGTTCCTCTAATTCAAATCTCTATCTTTGTTTTGAAATCCATTCTTAAAATTATCCTTTGAAAATCGGGTATGTTTGCATTTTGAAATTTGTTTTAAATATCGAAATTATTATTTTGATAACTATGATTTTATTCTATATATAAAAGTGAAAATGTTTTCCATAAGGATTATATACCTATATACAAAACAAATAAGAAATGTTATTCTATATATAAAAAAGGGTTTTGAAAGGATTTGAAATTTTGAAAAATTATAAGAAATTGATTTATATAAAAATGATTTATAACTGAAGTGTTAAATTTGAAATTCGAGAATTGAATTCCAGTATTTTGAAATTGGTTTTAGGATTTTGGAAAATATATATAAATAATACGATTTAAAATTATTTTTTTTGAATAAGAAATGTTTCAAATGAGCTCAAATGAATTCCAATAATTTTAAAGAAATTTCAAAGAAGTTTCCAAGAAAATAGAAGTCCAGAACTCACTTATGTCGCTTGAAAATAATTTCGGTGATGAGTGCACGCATCATCGACATTGATTTTCGAGTTTCAGAGTGAGGGAGAGGCCACTTTAATAGCTTCGCTATGCAAGTGTTTTTGTAAAACCGTTTTTGATTTCAAATTCCGAAGTATAATTTGATATTTTAGAAAGATATAAGTATATATTTGAAACAATTTAAAATGAGACCGGTATTCAGTCCTCGATTTTCGGATTTAATAATCGGTTTATTGATTTATTGTTGATTTTCAACTCTTGAATTGAAAATTTGATCTCCCTAATTATTTTGAAGGTTCGAACACTTCCAAGTCAAGGTCTAAAGTTTTAAAAACTAAGAAATTTCGAAGAGTATAAAATGTTTGATAAAGAATATAAATTTAGTTTGAAATGTTTTGAAAAAATTAGTTTTGAATAATGGTTTTCAGAAAGGTAAATTGAATATTTCAAATAGAAATAGATAGTTTAAAAGTTTTAAAGGGATAATTATAAATTTGGAAACCATTTTGAGTATAATTGATTTTGAGAAAAATACTTGGTTTTGAAATTAAATTGGAATTAAAAACCAGTACTTATATGGTGATTTTGGAAATGTATTTGTTTGACTTTAGATATTTAATTTGGAAGAAAATTGGTGAAATCATATATGATTTTGAAACTGAATTGATATTGAAATAATTTGAAATTGAGAACCTTATATTATTAAGTACTTGATTTGGGAGTGGTCGAACTTATATAAAATGGATTTGTATAAGTATGAAGTTGATTTGAAATCTATTGATTTGAAAGGTACTCAATTTGGAAAGAGATTTTATATAATTGAAGTCTATATAAGTATGATTTGATCTACTATTGATTTGGAAAGTATCCGATTGGGAAAAATAGAATCCTATATATATGGACTTTATATAAGTATGATATTTGAAAGTGATTTGAAAAGGTACTATATGATATATATTTTCGAAGTAAAGATATGGAAAGTGCCTTCTGCTTGATATCCGCTTTGTGGCCACATCGTGGATTCATTCTATCGATACTATTCTCTCTGATTTTTGGTTTTCCGGATGTAATACTCGAGTGTTCCCACCGTGGCGTAACCCATGGTTTTTTTTCTTCTTCTCGTGAATGCACAGCGCAATTGCCTGGCTGAGTCTTGCTTAGGGGTACGGATTGTTTCCTGGGGGATCCAGGCGTAACCATTGTGTATCCTGCAATCTGTGTAGGTCGCGAATAGTAGCGCAAGTGCCTGGCTGAGTCTTGCCTGGGGGTACGGATTGTTTCCTGGGGGATCCAGGCGTAACCATTGTGTATCCTGCACTCTACTAGTCATCATGGCGTAACTCGCAGGGCTGAGAAAGCTTACGGATACGGATTGTTTCCTGGGGGATCCAGGCGTAACCATTGTGTATCTGCGAACCATGATCGGACAAAGGTTTTGGTTTGGTTGTTTTATTTGGATTGTACTTTCCATATCTGTTTTTAAAGGTTTTTCAAGTATTTTCACTGGGTGTTGAAATGGGTCTACTAAGTACTTGAAGAATTCTAGCTTTGCGCTTGATCAACGCATGGCCAGAGTCTGCAAGAACAAGGATAAACTTGTTGAAACATCGAGTTATAAAAGTATTTTCGAATAGAAATTTGTTTTGATAATAAAAGTATTTTATTATAAAGGTATTTCCACAAGAAAATTCTGTATTAGTTTTGAAATTAAATTTCTTATGGTTTGAAATTAATTATTCGTGCCCATATCATTCTTTTGAATCTACCTTATCCGCTCAGCTTTAGTTATTGAGCTAGATTTTGTTTTCCGAATCTACCTTCTTCCTTTTCAAATATATTCTTTTAAAATATTGTTGTGTATATACTGCATGGTTTAACAATAAATTTTTAGTGTTATAAATACTTTAGAAGTTAATAATTCAATAAAACATATTTAAAGTAAATGATTATTGATTTATTATTAATGTTTGAAAAGTATCTTGAGATAAAACTAATAAATTTATAAATTATCAGATTTAAGGAACTTTATTTTAAGGTTTATTATAATGTTTTGATATAAATTTCTAACACTGCTTTAGATATTAAAAAAAAAAAAAAAAAAAAAAAAAAAAAATCTTTGCATAATGCAATGAGGATGTTTTAAATATATCTTATATTTTTATTAAGTGAATGAGGTTAAATGTTTTAATTGAATTTTTAGATATAATGAAATATTTCTTTCCTCTTCAAGAGCGAATAGCAAAAACTTAATTTTTTTTATTTATAACAGAATTAAGTTGTAAACTTAGGCAAGGCAGTAGGAGCTTAAGTAATATTTTATGAAATTATTCATTAATGACTTAAATCTCTAATGAAAATAAGAAATTAAATGTTAGACTATAACTGAAGTATATAAGAAATTTAGAATTTGTAACCTGTAAATAAAAAGGATATGAAAATAATAAATGATAACTATTGAACATTTATTTACTAAAACAAAATAAGATAGACTTGTGTAACTTTCAATTGCATTCTTAAAGACATATATATAACTTACCAATTAAAAAGTTGAAATGTTAAAAGAATAGGTAATGGAGAATTTTACAAGTAAAACTTATGTAATGGAAGTGTTCAGTGAATTACTTTTATAAATAAGAAACTTGATATGAAAGTAGTTATAAACCTGAGTTATAAATGTAGTGCTACTAAATAAAATGAAATAGAAAATGAATATTGTAAGCAATGAATTATGAACTCAAGTTAATGTTTGAAGCTATTGATAATTAAAGTAAATAATTAAATGAATACTATATTAAATTTAATTTTTTGAATATATTGATTACTTAATTCCTTCTTTCCCTTTTTTTTTTTTTTTTTCCTTTTCGGGGACGAAAAGTTTTGAGTGGGGGAGAGTGTAAAGACCCATAATTTTCGACTATTAAAAATAGTAAATTTAATAAGACTTTTGTAACTAAATGTTGGAAGAAATTAAAATTTAAGATTTATAACTGGAAAAATACTAAAATGAAATGCAACAATGTTAATTAAAGCTAAGTATTAACAATTTGAATGGAATTCCAATTAATTGAAATCGTGTAAGGTTATACTTGGTTATAAAATGTACATAGGAAAAAGAATGTAAATATTTAATTCATAAGTGAAATAATATATCGTTAATGGAAATTGAATAAAATTAGTGTTATGAAATAAATGGTAACATTTATTTGTAGGTAATAAACATATAAAATGTAATTAAAGGCTAATGGTGACAATTATTATATATATTATCTATTTATTTGGTCAATTAAATTAATTGGAAATAAATGGTAATCAATTCCCTTAATTAGTGCAGTTAATGTAGGTTTAATTGATAACGGTAAAAAGTTGATTCTATACAATATAACCAATGTAAATTTTTATCATAGTATGACCTTTGATTTGAATAAAAGGATGAAAATCAGTTTACTCAAATTTATTGGAATTGGAAATTTTAATAAGTGAATTTATTACAATCAATGAAATAAAACGTTACATAAATGAAAGGTAAGATGAAATGGTAAAATATTGATGTTGACTATGTATGTAAGGTAATGATTGATTTAATAAGAGAATGAAATCAACGTAAATAAATAATTGAGAATTTAATTATAATTAATGTGTGAGATTGACCAAAATTCAATAAAATCGAAATATAGTAGTTAATACAAAAGGATGAAAATTTGGAGTATATTAATATAATGAAATTTAAATAAATGTTAACTGTGTTATTAGATCATAAGTTGGACCATAAATAAAATTCTAAACAATAAACTACAATGAAGCAATTAAGAGGAAGGTTCTAACGCGTATTATAATATAATTTAATAATAGGAATTGGAATAATAAATGCCAGCTTCAATGATGAGTTAAATGAATATTGATTGATAGAGAAAAACGTTTATTCTGTATGCAATTTAATGCGTGTTGGATACTGTAATTTTATAAACGTATTTGCATGACTATAAATAAGGATTACAATGTTCATACATTTATTAAATTGATTTCATCAATTAGGGTCTATTTTGAAGTGAAAGATTAAAATTAATTAGAAATAAATTTATTGAAATCATTCAATTAAAAAAGGAAAAAGAAACAAAGTGCAATTAATAAATTTAATGTAAGAATTTTTTTATTTGGAATGTACATTATTTGGAAATATAAGAATGGATTTAATGTTGTATAAGTTGATCATTTTAGAATATAAGAATGTTTACATTTATGAATTGCAAGTAATGAATAAGCATTTTAAGGAAAATAAAAGATTGTTTGAGAAAAATAAAGGGAACGTTTCCTTTTTAAAAATAAATATAACATTGTAACGGTACGGTATATTGTGACTTTACTTCTTTCTTCCGTTTCAAAATTTAAACGCACAGCCTGGACCACAATCATAATTTGCTTTAATTATTCACCAAATCAAAACGTTGACCGTTGCCATTTCATTTATTTTTTTGTACGTTTCACTTGATTTTTATACGGTACGTTTTTTTTATGTGCGTGAATTATTCATTCCTCTTTATAAAACCACTATCTCTTCACTTTCTTTTCAATTGAGAAAACAACTTATACAGTAACGTATACATATAAAAAGGTGGATCTCATTTTGTTTCTTTATCTTCTGGAGTTTCCCATGTGTGAGCCTATGCTTCTTCCCCTCCTCTTATCACCCTCCCTCTGTTTTCCTAAAGCCATCATAATACCCACGCAAATGCCTTCTCTCCCTTTTCTTCCATCTGATGTAAGTTTGTATGCATAGAATGATGCATATTATTTTATTAGCTTTTATATATATATACTTTGTATGTGTAAATTCAAAAGTTATAGGGTTACAGCATTATGTCGTATATAATTAGCTTATTTATAGATTTATATTGTTATATATGTCAGATGTTGTTCAAATATAATATATGTCCATACTAGGCCGTATTGAGTAGGTGATAGTACAAATTTTAAAATTTTAGTCATGACTATTTATAAATATGTTGAACAGTTTATACTATATGTTATATAATATTTTAATATGTTCAATGATATAATTTAATGGGTTATAAGGTTTTAGTTAGCCGTATGTTAAGGGAAGAGAGATTACTATATAAATATAGTACGCTTTGATTTTTTTATTTTTTTTTTTATTTTTTTTTTTTTCTTCAGATTTATTGTGTCGTTGAAAAAGATATCTATATATGTAAAGTTACAAAGGTTATAAATTTATTTCAAATCTGGGAAGTTGCTTCCATTTTTCCTGAAACTTATATTTACAAAATACCATGTATATTGATCCATCTGTATGTTTTTCAAGCCGAGCACCTGGGTTCATAGGATGTGCATATTTGGTATATATAGTTATAGTGCATAAGTGTTTAGATTTCGGTTATGTGCATTTCATTTTAATATGGTAGGTATGTATTCAGCTTTGTTTTATATATTAGTTTATTTGTATATAACCGGTTCATATGTATATACTAGGATTTTATTAAGTATAGTCTAGGTGATATATATTGTTGAAAATATTTGATTTTATTTTTATATAAATGATTTTTATTTTAAAACAATGATTTTATTTACATATATATATATATATGTATATATATATATATATATATATATATGTATATATATATCTAAATTTAGGATGCGTTTGAATTTAGAAATGACTTTTTAGATATAGAGTTATATATGTATATATGTATACATATATGTTCACATGCATCAAATTATCTCATCAATCAAGTTCTGATTTGATTTCGTCAATTCCTATTTACCAGCTTCGTTCGTCAAATTCGTACCAATTTCGACTTGCTTTGAAAATCGTCAATTGGATCGGTCATTTCGCAATTCAAATCGTAGCCTATTACGTTGTCTATCTCTCTAACCTCGAAAGGTGAGCAATCACTCACGATTAACATTCTTTTATTCATTAAATATTGATTTCAATTGAAACGACAATTGAAATAAGCTGCTGTAGTTATTTAAATTTGTTATATACGCTATTATCTGTAACTGTTCACCTGCGGGATATGACACCATATCCTGTTGTTTATATTATATTGTTATTGATGATATATGCCTGTTATTTTATTGTATTATCTGTTATCACTCTGCAAGTTCCCTGTAGTTTAGAAATCACTATGGATTGAAATGATACATGCCCGAACGGACTTTAGAATAGGAGAAAATTGTTATGGGTTGAAATGATAAACCCAAGCGATTTTCAGTTAATTGAATTTGGGATTACGGGTTGAAATGATATCCGCCCGTATATATTTAGTGTACGGATTGAAATGATAAATATCCGTAGCACTAGACTATATGATAGGAAATATATACAGACACCGTTGGTCCATATAAATATTCTGAAAATAATTTTTATAATTTTGGAAAATTTATATGGTTTAAATAATATTGATTCTTAAGATATTATATAAATGGAAATTTTATATATAGATTTAGTCGTAATATTTGATTTAAATTAGATTAATTTAATACGGATAATATGGTTGAGTATTTATGTAAATCTATATTTCAAATAGATTTCCTTGAAATAAATTAAATAATTAAGATTGAGAGATAAATTGGGGTTTATTAAAAATGGTATTTAAATGAGGATTTATTTAATTAAATCAATTTTAAATTTTTGAATGGGAAATTTAAAGGTATGATTTTCTAACTGGATTTTTGATTTATGTGATTTAATGAATATTTCACATTTAAATAAATTAAAGAAAATATTGAGTAAAATGTAATTTAAGGATACTTAAATGATATTGTATCTAATGAGGGAGTATTTCAAGACTAAATAATAACGAGGTTAAATCGAGATCTATATGAAACTGTTAAATTGAACATTTAAATACTAAAGCTTTGAACTATATTGGAATTTAAATGGTTTATTTTGAGATTCAGATCTGTATTTGAAATCAATATAGTTGAATTTGTTATTTAGAAACTAAATTGAATTAAATGAAAATTTAGGTTGAACTAAATTTGAATTTATTATTTAGAAAACTAAATTGAATAAAAATTTAGTTTGAAACGTTGAATACTTAAAGTCTTGAAATATATTGGAATATAAAGAGGTATTTTGTGATTACAAATCCGAATTTGAGATCGATAAAATTGAAGTGGTTATTTTTAGAATTGAGTTGAATTAAAATTGAAAATACTTTACTGTATAAATTATTTAATATATGTAAATACTGTTTCGGGAAATGTAGGGATAATTGAAGTAAAAATGATATTTGGTTTGAAGTACAAATAAAGGGAATGGCCACGGTGTTATAGTGTATATTTCTACTTTGTAGATAGTTCCATGGACCCTTAGAGGATGGTTATCCCAAACATCCTTTAAGTTATTTGTATTTCAGTTGATATTTCACTTGAGTTGGATTTATTGATATAAGAATGTTAATCCTGACTCGAGTGTTTTGTGTTTTGCTTTACGCTCGGGTCAGACTGAGTTGATACAGCATTTAAGACTCATCTTCGAAGTTGGAGCTTTGTTTGAAGATCCAGCTATCTATCCTTCCGGTCATCCAGTTGATTGGTTCAAAGAAGTCTTCCGCTCGTACTGGAGACTTCACTGCAACTGGGATATTCTGATGTATTTTATTTCTCCAACCCCGATGTATGTAGTAGCTTCATGAACTACTATTTTTTTTTATTCCGCTGCATTATATTACTCTGTGTCTGTGATCTGTGTTTGATTTATTTACTGTATATTTTAAGTTTGCCAAATTAAATTAACAATTCGGTATTTTGAATTATTCAAGTCAGACATGTACGGTTTTAGTGTCGATTTGAATGGTCCAAAATGCGGGCTGTTACAGCAAAACTCTCTCTCCCTCTTAAAAAATAAAATTATAAAAATAAAAAATAATAACATCCAAGTATTCACTCTCATTTAAAAGTCCTCACCGTTATGCATGGGTGAATTACTTGGAATCTTTGATTATGTGTTTTCATACTCATTTAAAAGTCCTCACAGTTATGCATGTATGGAACACATGTAAAAAGAATTTTAATATAAACCACATACGGTCGATAGGTGTATGCACGAAAGTGTGTGCACTCACCATGCTCTGTACTCCCCTTACATAAGCCCAAAAGGCAGTGCATGGGTGGTATATCTGGCCTTAGTTTACCTGAGCTAGGTGTATAATTTTTCTTGCAAATAATGATAGAGCAAGCAATTGAAATCTTAGCACTATTTTTACTTATTTGATTTTATTTGTTATTGAAAAGAAATGAAAATACCGCTTTGATAAACTTTGATAATTAACTAAAGATCCATTTCATAGTTACACCATGTTATTAACCAAAACAACGAGTTAAACTATGTCTATTTGTTATGATAATTTGATTTTTGTTGGAAATTTTGACGAGTAAATGACTTAAATTTCAAGATAATAACCAAAACCTATATTTAACTTATTTGTGTCTATTTAAAAGTAAACCTTTCATTTGTAAATATTTTCAAAACTCGCATTCATCTCTTTGTAAATAAATTTTGCATTTTGTAAATATTTTCATCCTGGATATGGATTTTATGGGTAATATCCGCTGAAAACCATCACGAGACATCCTACTAGGGACATCTGGAGGTTAATGGCTTGTTGCATACGCTCAATGCAATCGTGCTCCTTATGAAAACGGTTTTATCTTATTTTTCTTTATTCGAGGACGAATAAGAAGATAAGTGTGGGGGTATTTGATGTGCACGTAAATGTGCATATTTTTATCACCATATCTAATCTATTTAAATTGAATAAATGATCATATTGGGTATTTTAACTTGCTTAAACCAAATTCAAACTATTTTCAAATTGTCACATATTCATCTTCATATAGGGGCAAAACGGTCATTTTGTGCATACAATAATTTTCTCAATTTTAATTGAAAATTTCTATAATTATTTTGTAGGAATTTAAATTCAAATACAAATGGTTTCATGAAGATATGCATGCACAAAAGATAACAAAGCTAATGGAGATGAAAATAATTCAAACTCATGAACATAGAGGACCCCACCTACCCACTTACCTTGATTTTCAATTAGGAGCTAATGCACATGCTAAAGGCCATTAAAGCTTCATACACATTTAAGTGGGGGATTATGACATGCTAATGATTACTTGGTGGCCACACAACTTCAAGGGCATTTTGGACATTCCCCAAAAATATGAATTAGGGTTTCATACATGTATAAATACCCATATTTTTCATGTAATCTTCCTCTTACTTAGTCTTTCTTCTCGTGAGTTTGGGCTCAAAATAAAAGAAAGCTCTCTTTCTCTTTTCATGGCTACTTAGCCATTTTTGTTTTATGTAATTTTCTTTTTATTTTATGCAATGTTAATTATTGTTTCTTTTTAATTACATGTTCATTTCCTTTTATGCAAGTAGTGTAGATCTCTCTTATTTCATCCAAGCAGATTAGTTTTTTATTTCACTTTGCTCACTTTTCCTTTTCTTTTTCTTTCATGTTGCAAGCTATATTTGTTGTTTTGATAACAAATATGAGAGGTTAATCCCTTCAATTTAGGGGTAATGAAGCCTCTAATCATGTAGCTTCAACATTTTGATAATTATAGCTATCTTTTTGTGCTTAATGGAAACACTTGAAGTGGTTTAATTTGTTGTTTTTGTTTTGAATTTGATAGCCTATATTGTTGACACCAAATAGGCTATGCTTAAACAATCACTAAACCAATGGCTCTTCATCAAAATATGATTATGGTATAAGAAAGTGATTTGAAATTCAAATTTGATGGTCTATATTTCTAATTAATAGTTAATAGGCCATACTTAAAATAGATTTCATTTTCAACTTTGTTGTCATAATTATGAGAGTTAGTAAGTGGTTTAAATGTTGTGTTATAGTTTGATGGCTTATGTTGAGCTAATGAATAGCACAAATGAGCCATACTTATGATAAGCACATCATTTAAACTCACTGATGACTAATAAAGAGATCATAATTTCATTAATTGTTGAATTATATGATCTAGAGAGTGGATTTATCTCTAAATTGTCATTTAACTCTCATATTTTTATCTATTTTTCTTTTGCTAGTTTTTGTTAGTTTCTTACATTTTTAGCTAATCACGCTTTCAACTTTGGTTAATTTGATTGAATTGAATTTTAAAATCATCAATTCCCTACGGATCGACCCATATTCGCCACGTGCTTCATTCATATATCGTGTGCTTGCGGTTAATTTTTATTTCTAAATTTTTCGACGGTTTTCTAGTCCAATAGAATTTCCGCTGAGTAACATATAAGAGAGAATATTTGTTAATGTTATAAAAAAATGTTTTTATGTTGTGTTAATTTGTTCTTTTTAGTATTTATAAATTCTTGTCGGTACATAATACGCTATATGATCAATGGGGATTTCCAAACACCTAATAGGGCAGATTGACACAATATTGTTTTTGGAATATACATAAATGAAATAATATTACCTAGTATTATATATTGCATACAAAAGAATAATCTTATAAATAGATATAGTTATATATGATATGTTTGTTTGTTAGGAAGTGGAATTTTATAAATACTAGTTGCAAGATAGGATTTATAAATAAAGTGAATATAAATTGGAAATTTAAGAACTTAAGTTCTGGGGTTTTGAAATTAGTTTCAAAAGTTCTGGAAAAGAATATTTTGTATTATTTGGAAGTACTTTGATAGAAATGTTTGAAAGAAATGTTTTGGAAGAATTTTAAAATGGGAAATAAGTTATGTACTCTCCTCTTTTGTCGTTGGAAAATAATTTTGGTGATGATGGCAACATCATCGGCATTCATTTTCGAGTTTCAAAGCGGGAAGGCCACTGTAGTAACCTTATTACACATTTGTTTTGATAAACAAATCTCAATTTTAAATTTCTAAATATTATTTAATATATAAATGTAATGGATTGGGATTTTCGACCCTTGAAAATCGACAGCAATACGTCCGCCGTATAAAATGCCGAGCGATCGAGCGCCAAAAATACCAGTTCATTAGGCGTGAAGAGGAAATAGGTAGAAGAAAAGAAACTGAACAACACAGAATCTCAAAATCGCAGCTGAACAAAATGTAATATATAATAACAGATTTTAAATATAAGAATTATACCGTTAGTATACATACCATTATCAAACTACAATAATTCAATACATCAAATCTGGATAGTTTAATAACTTATCTTTACACAGCGGAATAATAATCAAGTACAGAAGTATGTCTCGCCATCCAGGTCATTTCCTGAGCTCCATAGCATCCTATCCTGAATCCGAAATGCTCAGTTTGACCTGAGCATTATAATAAAATAACACCCAAGTCAGCCTGGAAAACCAGCATGAGAAAAACACACTCAATTTGAATTATTAAATTTTCATAATCCTTTGAAAAACAAAGGTATCTCGTAAGACCACATCACAAATAAACACGATGGGTTTTTCCCTTACGATAACCAAAACACTTTATAAAAAATCTAGTGATATTATCATAGTGTCTAAATATAGATACTTATTCAAATAGAGGAAATTGTTACATTAATTAAATTTCAGCATACTAGGCTCTAATAACAAAACCATAAGCTCATATTGGAGAATGGATTCCAATGAATGACTGGGCCATTGGGGTACTACTCCTCATAGTACACCTCTAGAACCATGTATCGAGGGCCATGTTGGGATTCCCTGCTACACAAGACCGGCCTACCCATAACATAGATAGACCGAATATGTTATCACCCCATATGTTCCCACCGTTACCATCAAACACTTCTTCTTTCATGTGTACCCACATCTATGATAAATAGGGTTTCCGAGGACATCTAGAAAGGTGATAACATACCCTACTTGGGTGCGACCCACTTAGCCTTGCTGCATCTGCCATATTTTAGTCATTCTCGGTTGGTGAGGCTCCAGGCTAAGCGTTACCTTTGAGGTGTGATAACCAGCCATTCACGACCCTCGAAAATCGACATAAATACGTTTATTGTATAATAGGCCGAATGATCGAGTGTCGGAAAGATAGATTGTTGAGGGAAAATAAAGTAGGTAGGAGACGAAGAAAAACTAATCTCACAATGGACAGAAAACATATAATATCAATAGTTTTCTACACAAAACAAAATTGTAATATACATATTTCACATCAGAGTACACAAATCGATAATTACCAGCCTGGACAGTTATAACATCCTTTCCTCACAACTGCTGGTAATTCAAACAACACTGCAGCGGGAATAAACAAGTATGAAAATAGTCTCGGTCTCCAGCTCTTCTCCTGAGCTCCATAGTATCCAATCCTGAACTTGTAATACTCGGTCTGACCTGGGCATTATAATAAAATAACACCTGAGTCCGTCTAGGAAACCAGCGTGACAAAATACACTCAATTTGAGTTATTAAAGTTTCAAAATCTTTTAGAAAATCAAAGGTATCTCATAAGACCTTGCCACAAATAAACACGATGGGTTTTTACCTTACGATAACCAAAACATTTCATATCAAAATCCTTTGATATTATAATAGTGTCTAAGTACAAATACTTATTCAAATAGCTGAAACTGTAACATTAATTAAATTCCAACAATACTAGGCTCTACAATCGAAACTGTAAAGGCACGTATTAGAGAATGGATTCCAACTGAATGATTAAGCATTGGGGTACCACATGTCACATTACAAGTCTTGAAGCACTGTACCGAGGACCACTACGGGATCCCCTGTTACACAAGATCGGACTACCCCTTAAACTGGATAGCCTAAATAAGATTGCCTCGCGGTTGGGATCAATAATCGCCACATAGCCGAATAAAAGGGACTCTAAATTGGGGTAACCTTACCCTACTTGGGTGCGACCCACTTAGCCTTGATGCATCTTCCTTGATTGTCAGTCGTTCCCGTTTGATGAGGCTCGAGGCTAACCGTTACCTTTTTAGTAATATTCACTTAGAACGCTCATTGTCCTCCAATGACAATGTACTGATAGCATTTGTTAACCCACCTTTCGGCAAGGCCGTATGTAGGTGGATTTAGCTAAGTCGATTTCTCAGTTATCGAGGATGGAATGCAATGGGTTTGAATCGAATGGATGGATAGGTAATGCAGCACGTTTGGAAAATGGTTCTGCTATGTTAGTGCGGCTCGGCCAAATGTGGCTCTGCGCGAAGCAGGGATTAGCATAGGCTAGTGGTTCGGCAAGCTTTGGTTCGGTCTGGATAGTGTGGGTCGGTGTGATGGACATGGTTTGGCCAAGGTGGATCAGTATAGTTTGGATCGACAGGAAGGCTAGTGATCGGTTGGAATGGATCGCCAGGAAGGCTAGTTATTGGTTGGAATAGATCGGCATTGAGGTGGTTTGGCCTAGTTAGATCATGAGTTGGTCTTGGTTGTCGCTCGGCATTGTGGTTCGTCAAGGTGGATCAGTCGAGCTGTCATCGTGTCTTTAAGCTACCTACTTTGGGTCGGCTTCGTGAAAGATGGCTCGGTGTAGTGAAAGTATAGAATGGCTTTATGGAAGGTAGCTCTTTAAAGTACGGGTCTGCACGAACATGGAGTGGTGACTTCGAGGTGAGGCGCTCGTAATTTCGGGTTTGCATTATAAAACGGGGCTCGGTATGATGCAAGGTGGGTCAGCATGAGTTTATGGTTACATCCTACTTCGAGTCTAGGGATACTTTGCTTCGAGTCAAAAGTGACTATGCTTCAAGTCGCCTTGGTGGTTTTCATGGATTGGCATAGGTCTCTCGACCTGGCAGTGTGGATCGGTCATAATGAAGGATGTTGGCTCGGTTATGGTCCTGATGGGCCCGAACTACTCAGAAAGCCCGGTTACCTAGGTTTGCCTATAAATACACCATATGGGTCTCCAGATAGGGGGATCTTCTTTTCGCTCTCTGTCTTTTCATTTTCTATGTCTAAGGCTACTCTACCGTTTTGTAATAGTAATTAATTATTACAGCAATAAAAAGGAAATTTCTAGAGTGGACGTAGGCCAGAGACAGGCGAACCACTATAAAATATGTTGTTCTATACTGCTTTCATTTTAATTTTTGTTGTTCTTCATATTAATATCTTCCACTTATATTCTATTTGTGAGATGCGACTAGTATTTGGTGTTTTCGCTTGGATTTGGGTGTTAGTGACCAATTTTGGCTCTAACATTTTGGTGCTTTCACTGAGAAAGCAAGCACTCAGGGATTTTGAAGCTAGGAACTTGGATTCTACGAAGCAATGGCTAGGCCACCAACAAGGAAGCAAGTGACAGAAAGAAGCGATCAAGAGGGAAGTCAAGAGGCCTCCTCTAGAGCTGGAGCAGGTCAAGCATCCACCTACATCCCCGGAGACAAGAAGGAAGCGATGCTTAAAGGACAAGAGGAGATGATGCAGACTCTTCTCAAATAATTTGGACAAGCAAGAACTGTAGGAGCTCAGACCCGTGGAGCTAGATTAGAAGCACTCAACCAACAAGCAGATGTAGTGGTTCAACAGGGAGCAGCCCCTAATCCACGAACAACTACTAACCCGGATGGACCAAGAATTAGGGGCATACCAACGGGTAATGGTGGATCAATCCATAGAGGGATACTTGACGATGCTGTGCGACCCGGCATCAACAGGAACACAGAAGTACGTGATGAGAAGTATGTGCCAGGATTCCCTCGTAAACTCAGGGGACCGATCGAAAGCAGCAGATAAGGATTCCAGGTTGGCGATAATGACAGAGTAGCAAAGATGGTCAGACAAGCTATGAGAGGTGGGTTGGTAAATAAAGACTTAAAGGATGTGAATAGGAGTCCCTTTACTCCTACTATCAGGCAAGCTAGGAACCCACCGAATTTTAAGCTATCAATGTTGGAGATGTATGATAGGAGAACGGATCCCACCGTTCACCTGATGAGGTACATGAGGAATATGGAGGTACTAGGGGCATTGGATGAGGTCATGGCTCGATGCTTCCCTTTGTATTTGACGGATATCGCAGCTATGTGGTTTAGACAACTGGAGAGTGGTTCTGTTGACACTTGGATGGAGCTGATTGAAAGGTTTATGAGGCAGTTTTGGGTCCATATAGTCACACCTAAGAACGTAATGACCTTGATATCGATGAAACAATGGAAGGAAGAGTCGCTCAGGGATTTCTTAACTAGATTCAACATGGCGGTAGCTTTAGTAGATCGACCAGATCTGTCGATGGTTTGGATGGCAGCAGTTTCAGGAATTGCGGATAATTCAGATTTTAAGATATCGTTGGAACAAGACCCCCCGATGGATCTTGGAGAGTTCTATCATGAAGTGGAGAGATTCCTAAGATAGGAACATGCACAGACCGAAAGAGAAGGGAGGGAGGCTGAAGCTTATGATGTTAGAGGTAGAGGTCCATCTAGGAAGGAAACAAACGTGGACGATAAGGGAAAAAGGAAATGAGTGACAATGGTATCCCCTAAAAAAGGAAATGGAGTGAATCAAAATTTTCTTCTTATACGGATTTGACAAAAACTCTGAAAAGGAATTACTTGGATAATCGGGGGTAACTCCACTTTCGAAGACCGGCTAGGAGGGAACCATCAGAATACGAATGGTTGTAAGGAGAGCATTGTCTATTCCATGAGCTAGATGGGCACAACAAAAAAGATTGTAGGCATTTGAAAGATATCGTTGAGGAGCATGTCAAGAATGGTCACCTACAAAAGTATACAAGGAATCGAGCTGTAGCGGTTGAACGAGAGCGGCCACCGCCTACCTCGAATGAATGGAGGCTGGATCTAGCCATCGCCTGCTTGTTATCGATTGAATGGATTTAGGGTTCTGAATAAGTAATAGAACTCAAAGTAATACTGTTAGTTCACTTACACATGTATGGGATCGTGGACGGTCCCTAGGCGTGCTCTAAGATGACGAACAACTGTACTGCATGGTTCTAAGAAATCCTGTTTTCTTTCTGTTTTTCTGCAAACTCTGGTTTCTTCATTGGTACCTTGGACTTTAACTCCTTTTGTTGTACGAACTTGCGCTTTGATAACTGAATTCTGTAATGATTGGATTTGGATCAATGTACTAAATAATGAAGGTCTTGCGACCACGGTCCCAACCGGAGAGACGGGGCAGTGATCGCAAGTTAAGAGTCCCTTCGCCGAAGAGCAATGGAATGGACTCGAACACACTATAAGAAATCCTTGGCCGGAGAGCAAAGGCCGGAGAATACAAGAAGTCCTTGGCCAGAGAGCCGATGCCGGAGAATATAAAAGTCCTTGGCCGGAGAGCCAAGGCCAAAGAATATAAAAATCTTTGACCGAAGAGTCGAGGCCAGAGAATATAAAAGTCCTTCGTCGGAGAGCCGAGGCCGGAGAATATAAAAAGTCCTTGATCGGAGAGTCAAGGCCGGAGAATATAAGAAGTCCTTGACTGTAGAGCCGAGGTCGGAGAACATACATGCCCTTAACCGAAGAGTCGAGGATGGAACAGATAACGCGACCCGGCGAAGTCTACGGATTCAAAGTTAAACCCGAAGAGGTCATGGATTCGGATCTCGGCTTAGGATAGATGGACCCGTTGAGGTCCTTCATTTGGCAAAGGGCGTGGAGCATTTCCGAATTTGGATATCGACCCAAAAAGGTCATAGATTTGGCCATTGGTTATGGATGGATTAAAACTCGGTTGACGGGCTTCGGATGGCTATGGAATTGGCTTATGGTTTGGTCATTGGATTCAGAATCGGACATTGACCCAGAGTAGTTGTAAATTTGAATAAAAATACGACGATGGCACTTGGATAGGAAGGCTTGAATCATGATATAATAGTATGGTTATGAATGGAACATAGACTTCGGATATCGGATTTGAGGCTATTCAAAACACACCTTCCAATAGCAAGGCATGTTTTGGGGGCAAATATTAACCTGGCTTACAGCAAGGCCGTAAGCAGGCGGATTTAGCCAAGTCGATTTCTAAGTTATCGCGGATGGAATGCGATAGGTTTGAGTCGACTAGTTGGATAGGTAATGCAGCACGTTTAGAAGGTGGTTCGGCTATGTTAGTGCGGCTCGGCTAAATGTGGCTCAGCGTGAAGCAGGGAACGACATATGCTAGTGGTTCAGCATGCTTTGGTTCGGTCTGGATAGTGTGGGTCAGTGTGATGGACATGGTTCAGCCAAGGTGGATCGGTATAGTTTGGATCGGCAGGAAGGCTAGTGATCGGTTGGAATGGATCGGTAGGGAGGCTAGTGATCAGTTGGAATGGACCGACATTGAGGTGGTTCGGCCTAGTTAGATCATGGGTCGGTCTTGGATATCGATCGAAATTGTGGTTCGTCAAGTTCGGTCAGTCGAGCCGGCTTCGTGTCTTCAAGCTACCTGCTTAGGATCGGCTTCGTGAAAGATGACTTGGTGTATTCAAAGTATGGGACGTCTATGTGGAAGGTGGCTTGGTATAGCTAAAGTATGGGTCGGCACGAACGTGGGCCAGTGACTTCGAGGTGAGATGCTCGTAACTTCAGGTCGGCGTTATAAAATGTTGCTCGTTCTGATGAAAGGTGGGTCGACACGAGTTTATGGTTACATCCAACTTCGATTCCAAGGATTCTTTGCTTTTAGTCAATGGTGACTATGCTTCGAGTCACCTTGGTGGTTTTTGTGGATCGGCATAGGTTGGTCGGCCTGGTGGTATGGGTCAGTCATGATGAAGGACGTTGGATCGGTTATAGTCATGATGGGCCCGGACTACTCAAAAAGCCCGGTTACCTGGGTTTGCCTATAAATACACCATGTGGGTCTCCAGATAGGGGGATCTTCTTTTCGCTCTCTGGCTTTCCATTTTCTAATGCTAAGGCTACTCTATCATTTTGTAACAGTAATTGATTATTACGACAATAAAAATTAAATTTTTGGAGTAGACGTAGGCCAAAGACAGCCAAACTACTATAAAATCTATTGTTCTTTACTGCTTCATTTTAATTTTTATTGTTCTACATGTTAATATCTTCCACTTATATTCTGTCTGCGAGATGCGAATGGTATTTGGTGCTTTCGCTTGGATTTGGGTGTTAATGGCTAATTTTGGAACTAACAACATTCGTCCATACAAGTCCATTTTCGGTCCGAACAGAATCGAAGGCATTATTTCTACTACATCCATTTTGGAATCACCCTCAGGATTACTAGCAATTAGCTCTTGCACTTCACTGCTCCATCTTCGACTCCACGATCTATCTTCATTACGAAAACGTATTCGTTGGATCGAAGTGGTTTTCGAATCACAAATCTGATCCCGGTCTCTTCGAAATAATGTTCGATATTTTTCGGTAAACTCAACCCCGGTTCTTTTGGAAATAAACCGACGAAGATAAGATCGGAGTTCACCTCCAAACCATTTTTGGATGGATTTCCTTATAAACATCCCAGAAGAATGAAACGGGGATTTATACACACAGTATAGCACCTCAAACGGTAATTGTATCATATAGCTCCCGTACCTCTTCTAGATATTCCTAAAGTTATATTCGGGTCCAGATTTTCATAGTCGGTTATTTAACTATCAAATAAACAATCAATCCAACCAAATACTTCAATTTCACTGAAAAACCAAGTCTTTATTTAAATTAAATTTTAAATAAATTAAATCTTTTTATCCAAAACTATATACTTATCTTATCGAATTCAGAGGATTCACAAAGCATCTTTTCAAAAATATTTGAAAACTCCTTTTAAAAATAATGTGAAAGTACCACTGTAGTACCAAACCATGGATCACGGCTCAATGGTTATGTCTCTATCCCAGAGAAATCCAAGACTTGGCTACAGGCACTCACCGCCTCCAACTTATGCCACACGAGTATACCATTTACTGCCCGAAAACTATATTTTCAAAATTATCTCAAAATAGTGCTTATAAGTTCAAAAATAAATTTTCAAGTTTAAACTAGGTAAATATACCTAAATAAAAAGTTATTAAATCAAACCATATAAATATTTAATAATTATCTTTTAAAAACAAAAATTCCGATCATTTATATAATAAATCTTTAAAAATCAGTATAAAGTAACTATTAGTAATTAAATATGTTTTAAACAATTTAAATAATTAAACAACTAATTTTTATAAAATATTTTATCACTTCACAAATTATCAATTTAACAAATTAAAAATCCTCTTTTTTTAAAAAACCAAGCCCAAATTCTCGATTTTATAACCTTTATATTTTAAAAAAAAATAACATTTACGGATTTATTATTTAAACATCCTTTATTTAATGCTTTTATTCCAAAATCATATTCACAATATTCTGATTTGGCTAAGTACCAATTTCAAAAATAAACCATTTATTTTATACAATTGGTTAACCCAAAATTCTTTGTAAAACATTTTGTTTCAAAATCCCTTTTAATCTTCTTTTTCCAATTTAAACATACATTACTGGTATTCGAAATACCACAATCTAGGTCAAAACCTGTCACAGCATCCAATCAATCTAAATCACACAATAACCTATCATAGATTATTTAAAAAAAACACATATATAACTATATATGCAATTAAATTCAACATTTTGAGGAATCTAGTTGGATCCCTCCAACCTGTTTCCTTGCATCCACTTATGTTAGCACAACATAAAAATATCAATTCCATTTCGTGGTGGAATATCGCGGTATATAGGGTCATCCACTAGTATGCGGGAAGCATAGCATCTCATCCGATATAATGTGCTGGAATATCACACCAAATAATAATATATATACTACTATATATAATATCACACCCAATTGATAAAAATGCATCAATTTAACCAATCAATCCTTTATAATTTTGACAGTGTAAAATTAATACCGGCAATTTAAAATTGAGTGAGATTAACTCACCTTGATTTTACATCGCCAAACGCTCAAATTTTAAATTAAATTGAACATGTTCGATTCAACCTAAAATTTCTGCTGGCTCCGAACAACCCCAGATCTTTTGTAGTGCGTAGAGCTCGTCGCTGCGATTCCGGCGCTGCCATTTTCTTCCGAGTTTGACCTCGTGTGCATGATATGAAATTCTAAAGATTGAATAAGATTTTGTATAAATAAATTACAAATTTCCCATTTTTATTTTTTTAAAGAAACCTTAAACTAGATCTGGTCGTACCATCTGAAACTAAGAAACCACGTCCGCAGGCTCTATCTTCTCAAATGCATTCAACTACAGGCTATTCGAACCCATCACCACCCCCAAGACTTAGATTGATGCACCTACTCCAAGCCACTAGGGATAGGTCGACCGCCGCCATTTTGTGCGCCCATGCTTGCTCCTCCAACGACCAGAAGCTCGTGGCGCTCGGCCCTTCCTTGGTCTTGAATTTCATGACAGGACATGAACCTTAAACCACCACCTCTTGGCGAAATCTGGCATCTACATCGAAACCCACCATTGTTTCTGAAGCTCTCAACGACCTCTCGATTTTTGTAGTTGATGATTTTTGCTAATTATTTACGGATTTGAAGAAATTTAAGGAGAAGATGGAAACATTTCAGCCATTAAACAAAGAACGACGGCTCGATAAAACTAATGTTTACTGTTTTTGAAACATGAATATGTATATATATATATATATGTTTATATATTAATTTAATAATCTTTTTCACAAATTCATGTCTTTCCAAACGAACTCCAATTGAAACGTGCCGAATGGCATTTGTAATGCTTTACCCACATTTTGAACACAATAGAACATGATTCTAGGCCTATTTCAATCGCATCTGGAATATAACTTTTTGAATCGAATTAATATTAAATTTTCAATATTTATTACAACGAGTTTCTATCCTGTATGAACAAATGGTAACTCCAAACACTATGAAATTTGAAATCCGGTAATAATAAACTATTTCGGATCCAATGGAACTAGTTTCGTCGAATTCTGAGACTATTACACCAAAGACTATTTTAACTCGTCGATTAAATCGAGCGATTTTCAAAATCGTCAAAATTGCTTGAAATTTAAATTTTAAAAAAACTTGTTAACCCCTTTATAAATCATATAAAATATATATTCATATTAGAAAACATTTTGATTTGTATTGAATCAAAATACGATTATTTACATCATTACCCTATATCCATTTTTAAATTAATATATAATTTCCAATTTTAACTTATCGACTTTTAATTCCATTCCAAAAGTCAAATATTATAATTTAAATCCAATTTGACTTTTTATAAAAATTAGAAATCATTTTCATATCCATTCATTTCAGATTCACATATTACCTCAATTTTAAATATTAAATTACTATTTATCCAAATCCAATTAGATCGTTATATTCGAAATTATAACTCATTTTACTAATTCAACCTAATTTTTCATAATCAAAATCAATTAATAATCCAGTTTCAACATTTAAACATTTAAACTAATTAAATGTTCCAAAATCAAACGACCAAAATTCTGGACCGTTACACAAGGAACGATTTCTCTTAGTATACTCATCATCCTCGAATGACGATGTTCTGATAGCATCCGTCCATACCAGTTGCCCTGGATCGGGACAAACCGAATCACCATCTCCATCATCTTCACGGTATTCATTCGTAATATCAAACCGAATCGAAGTGGTTTTTGGAGAATTAAATCCGATCTCGGTCTCTTAGAAACGGTTAACGAAATTGGCCAAAATTTGATAGTCGGCTATTTAACTATCAATAGACATCCAAAAGCAATCATCGGGCCTTATTATAAATTTTTCAAAAATTTACTTCAAAATATCTTTATAAGATATTACATTCACTTCTTCAACATTTGAAAAAAATTTCAAATTCTTATATCTCCAACAAAGATTTCCACTCTTTTCCGACAATTTGAATATTTTCCTCCATTTCATTTTAAATTCACACTTAGGAAATACACCATCTTATTTCATATTTCTCTTTCTCAAAATCATTTACAATTTTATTTGTAAATTTCACAACTCGTTTTACACAAATTCTATAAATTCCAGAATTCTTTAATTAATTCCCTTCAATATTTCCCAAGTCAATTACACTTACTTATAATTCCAAATTCCCTTTCTACATCTTTAATGAATTATATTTCATTCTTCGAAGTTCACTTTTATTTAACCTCTTTGCAAATTTTCTTACTTTCTTCCCAATTCCATTTAAGAATTTTCTTATAAATCATCCTTACTAAAATAACCCCATTTCCAGGCTTCCGCGAAGGTTTACAAATAAATTTAAAACATTTTCAAAACTTTATATATATACATAGGTAAATAAAAATAAGTATTTAAAGAAAATAATACTAATTTGTTTTTAAGACATATTCAAATAATTATTTAAAATGTTGAAAACACTTTCTTATAGCACCACTTTTTCAAAGCAGGTTTAAACATTTAGGATTTTATTAAAATAGATATTAAGTATTTTAAAAATTCACTTCTGTAATATTTCCATACCAACTAACCTTGAAATTTATATAGTTTAATAAATAAGAATTTTCTTTTTAAAATGAAAATTTACTTATCGATGAAATTTTTTAAATCTCAATAACCAAATTTTAATTTATAAATCTTCTCGACTTCCATCATATTACTTCCATTCTGGTCTCCTTAACCATTTCACTTTAAAAGTAGTATCTACTATTTTTCTCACCCTACTTCCATATTTCAATATAAATTCTTCCCACAAATTTATATTTCCAAATTATCATCCGATATCACTTTCCTTCATTTATAAACTACGTTTATAAATTTTCCATAACTCCTTTGAGTTTCACCAAAATAATCTCCCTTATAAAATTCCATTTCAATGAATTCAATTTCTTATAAATCTCATTTATTTTTACTCATCTATTTTTAGTATTGATTTCAACCTCTTTCTATATTTTTCGAA
Organism: Allium cepa; assembly: GCA_030765085.1. Lineage (NCBI taxonomy): Eukaryota > Viridiplantae > Streptophyta > Magnoliopsida > Asparagales > Amaryllidaceae > Allium > Allium cepa. The sequence goes on along the minus strand of CM060931.1, from coordinate 325,863,468 downwards.
TATCATTTCAAAACCTAATCATTTAAAAAAAATCATTTATATGATTCATTTTAAAATTGTCCATTTAAAATATTTTTACGCATTATTTAATATGATCAAAAATTCACCATTTCTTATTCAACCCAACCTCTTCTAAATAATCTGATTTTCGATATACATATTTTTATATTAAAAATCTCCTTTTAATTCCTTAAAAATTTTAAAATAATATTATGATATTTAATATATATATCCAAAAGTAATTTCCATGCTATTTTAACATTTAAAATTTTAAAACACACAATAATCCAGCATTTTAAATATATGAAAAATACTAATATATTTGAGGAATCCAATCGGATCCCTCCAACCCGCTTTCCCTACATCCACAGATGTAGACAACGATAAAAATACAAATCCTACTTCAAGGGGGATATCGCGGTATATTGGGTCATCCGCTATTATGCGTGGAGCTTAGGGTCTCATCCGCTATAATGTGTAGGAATATCACTCCAAATACTAATATATATACTATTATATATATATATATATATATATATATATATATATATATATAATATTCAACCAGATAATAATTAATAAATTCAACACACAATCAATAATTTATTTTAACTATTTAAAATAAATTCCAGTTATCCAAAGCGAGTGAGATTTTACTCATCTTAATATTTTAAATTGGCTGACATCCATATTTTAAATTTTAGCTTGTATATATCTCATCTACGAATACAACTTGTCATGTTTCCATGATTTTTGACCTCATATGCAAATTTTTATAAAAATTTATAAACATTCGTTTTAGTCAAAAAAATTGATGTGGCTTAATTAATTAATTAATCAAACGTAAATTACCTTCGCGTTCACACTCTCGACTACGGCCATCGAACATCTACCATCACCATCTAACCCAAACAATCACGATATCCCTAGCTCACGACCGAACTCCCACCCCCTCTCGCACTCCACCACTGCTGCAACTTCACGACCCTGAAGGAGAAATCACGTGCGTAACAACCAAAAATGTCGTAGCGCCGCCGACCTTGCGCATGTCAATCTCATGAACGCCGACGAAACTCGCCTGCCCGTGGCCTCACGAGCAAAACCCCCAACACAAAGTAACCTCGAACCTTCCCAGCTTCGTCGCCCTCAACCACTAGCTCGTGCGCCTTACGATGTCGCGACTTCGTCCTTCAGCCGACCCACGCCTCCATCACGCGAGCAAACCCCGTCTCCCCATGCGTGTCTTCTCCAGATATATAATTCTTCGATTTGTAAATGTAGAATGAATAAGATTTCTTGTATTAATTTGAGAACGAAAGGAGAAAAGATTACGAAGGTGATTCTGAATTCCTACGGTCACCATTTTTTTCTTTTTTCCAGATGAAGACGATTTTTTTGAACGAAATTTGAATTCATTTTCCCTATCTTTATTTTATTTCTAAGTCCGACTTTTGTATTGAAGAAGAGGGAAGTTATACACAGATCTTAAAAGGTGAAGGAAGACGTGATTTCAATTGAAAGGTGGCGTGTATGAGAAGGTTAGCCACAGTGATTTGGAGAGAGGTGAGAAAGTTCTGATGTGAAATATCTTGACCAGTCAACATAAAAAAATATATATTATTTAAATTTAAATCATCTCGAATTCGTAGCTTAAAATCTCGACCTCCTATCGAGGCGTGCCGCTAGGCATTTATAATGTTATACACTAATTTCGAATGCAATTGAAAAGGTTTCAAGTCCTCAATCGATCGTATGGTTCGATATAAATTTCAGCGCGTTTATGTTCCATACGAGCAAAGGATAACTCCAAACACTATGAAATTTGAAATCCGATAATAATACACTATTACGGATCCAATGGAACTGGTTTCATCGAATTGCGACTGTGCGACGGAAAGCTATTTTTAAACGTCAATTCAAACGATATATTTTTTAAAATGATCGAATCACTTCTAATTTCAATTTTAAAACTTTTATTATCTTCACTATTATTAATATAAATTCTATAAGCCTTTAAATTAGTTTTACAAGCTTAAAACCCAAGACTCGCTAATTTACCCAATATTCAATTTATTAAATTCAATAATTAAATTATCCAATATACTGCTATATTTAGATTCTGAATTTATTTTATATATAAAATCAAACTTTCAAATTTTGAAATCAAATTCTATAATTCAAATTCAATATTTAAAACCGTTTAAATATTCCAAATCAGACGTCGAAAAATCCGGTCGCTACATTCCTTCCCCCTTAAAAGAATTTCGTCCCCGAAATTGCTAAAGCGGAAAGAATGCTCCAAGCCCATTATCTTATCAAACCCACTTAGTAAAGTCTCGATATTTCACTTTTCAAATCCTTTAATCTCAACCAAACAATTAGTTTAAATTCTAATTCCGAAATTCTTTATACCAATTACAATTTGAAATCAATTTGTCGTTAACATTTGTTCCTTTATTTCCTTTCAACTTTCAATTTGATTTTTATTCAATCAAACTTTATACCAATTGCTTATCTATTCTGTTAGTTTCTTCACTTATCCCACCTCAAATTTTAATCTCCATACTCAAATCATTCTCAAACTCATTTAATTAATATCATGGTCATTTTCAATCTATTTATAATCAATTTGGATTTATTTGCAACTCAAACCATTTTTATTTTAATCCAATTCCATTTCATTCAGTAACATTTCAATTATATATCATTCTCTTACCATCTAAGTCAAATTTTATTCATTACTCTAGTTTAACTTCAAAATCCATTTTTAATCCAAAATCCAATTTTTATTCCACAAAGTTAAGTTCCATTACAATATTTCATTAACTAATTAATTATTTAATTAGTTCACATTCATTCTATAATTCAATATTGATTTTTATGTCAAAAATCACTTCAATTAAGTTATCTTGAGTTCAATCTCATTTTAATAATTCAAGCTGGAATTTATTTCCCTTATCAAAATATCAAAAAAAATTGTGTTTTTTATTTCACTTTTAACTTTTTATAAGTCACACGACTCATTTTCACTTTTCCCTCCATTTATGCCTGGGTACGTTTGCATTTTTTTATTTAGAATTATCCTCAATTTATAAGTTTATAACTTATTTCCTGATTATCTCTAAATTATTTAAATAAGGATTCCATAATTTTTTAAATACTCGGACTTATTTCAAATTGTTTTGAAATCACAAATACCCCAAAATCACACTTTTTAAATTTTATACCAACCCTGGTTTTTATCTAAACGAATTCTCTTTGGAATTTCCAAAAATAACTTATTTGCCCAACAAAAGTAAACAAATCAATAACGGTAGCAATCCGTCACTTAGAAACTCGAAAATGAATACTGATGATGCTGCGTAGTCATCGCTAGGATTATTTTCCAATAACAAGTGAGTTCAGTGCTATATATCCTCAATATCCATTTAAAACCATTCTTCTGTTTAAAATCCTTTCAAAAGTAATATTACTATTATTTATTTTCAAACACTTTAGAAAACTTTGGGATTTAATATTTTCAAACGATGGTTTTAATAAAATCTTAGTTTTTAATTCAATTGTATAATCCATACTTATATAATTTCCACTTGGTTATAAATATATAACCGTTTCAAATTTTATAATCTTATTTCGATTATAATATTATCAACCAACACTCCAATATGCTAATAATTTCTAGAATATTTTTTCCTTTATACAAAAATGTAATTTAGGTAAAATTATTTCATTTACCCGTTTTTTAAAATAATACCATGTCAGTTTGCCTAGTTTAAGAGTTTAGAAATCCTTATCGACATAGTTGTCCAGACTGTACCGACCAGAATTTATTAACGCTCAACTGATAAGTCAACGCAATATAAAATAATTTATATTCACTAACAAATATGCGCTCATATCTATTAATACACTCAAACTCATTCTAGAGTGCTGAATCTAACTCTAATGAGTAATTGTTGGAATCTCGATTTTACATCATTTTGAGTATGACAAACTATATAAATGAATGTTAATCACTTATGGGGAGACTCGTTGTAGATTCATAATCAGAATATTTTAAAGCTGATAGTCCTTTATCTAGAGTCTTTATATTATTTATAAGGTTGTTAAAATCTCTCTTGAAATGATATACATACATACATACATATATATACATACATACATATATGTGTGTATGTGTGTAAACATATACGCACATGCACCAACATGCATAAGAGGCTGAAAACAGCAGGCTGAATGCATTCATTCAGCCATCTGATTGCTGAAACAAATTTATTATTTCACAATATTCAACCGGCTGAATGAGTTCATTCAGATGGCTGAATTTGGCCAAAATTAGCCTATTTCTTTGTTGTGTTACGATTTTTAAAATTCACAAGGCTGAATAAATCCATTCGACAGGCTGAATATTTTGCAACGGCTATTTTATGAAAAGAAACTTCTCTTCATCAAAGAGAAACATCTTCAAACCAACAGTTGCACCTGTTTATTTACAGCGTTGCCTTTCAACAATTATTGTAACTTTTTAATCTCTATAAATAGATCTCAGAATTCAAAAAACAATAAATCTAACTAATTTTAGTATTCTTGAATTCTTATCTTTTATTCTATTATCAATTTGCACTCAAACTGCATATAATCTCTAATCGTTGATCACTCTATCTTCCATATTTCTCAAGCACATTCACTATATATCATAAATGAGGATTAAAGGAAGATTGTACTTAATTGACTTATCAGTGCTATTTAATGAGCATACTACAATTAGATACTTCTGTTATCTGTAAAGAAGTCATGTTCGGTTGCTCAGGCGGTAGAAGTCCTATTCGGTCGCTTAGGCGATAGAAGTCCTATTCGGTTGCTCAAGCGGTGTAAACTTATTCTTCCGGCTTAATTGAGAGTTGCTGGTTTAATTTCAGAAGAAGTCTTGACTAGACGTAGAACGGATGTTCAAACTAGTATAAAAACCTCTGATGTCATTTACTCTACTTCTTTAATTATTTATTTATTTAGTCTATATTCCGCACAAGTAGTTTATCCATATTACACTATCCTATAGCACAGTCACTTTCACTCGGTATCAGAGCAAGGCCATAATATAATTGTAACATAGTCATTTGATATTGTTTTAATATGGAAAACAACACTGACACCGTTGCTAACACTACCTTTTTAGGAGGTCAATCTACTGCACAACCACCTCTATTTAATGGAATGAACTATAACTATTGGGCTACTAAAATAAGAATTTCTATACAAGCAAGTAGTTATGAAACTTGGAACATATGCAATCTGAATATATTATTCCTACTACTAAATATTCAACATGGTCTAACACACAAAAATTAGATGCTACTGCAAATGCTAAAGCTATGAATATGTTATATTGTGCATTAGACAAAAATGGGTTTAATAAAATAGCATTTGTAAAACTGCTCATGAAATTTGGCGTATACTTAAAGTTACACATAAAGGAATTAAAAGGTCAAATAAAGTAAAATTTCTATGCTCAAAAATCATTTCTAGAATTTTAAAATGAAGCAAGATGAGACTATAAATGAAATGTACTCTAGATTTCAAGATATATTCATTCTTTGATAACATTTGGAGAAACATAGACAAATTTTGATATTGTTTCAAAAATCCTCAACTCACTAATGGATGAGCGAGAACGAAAAGTGTTAGCAGTCGAAGAAGCTAACGAAATTTCGACCATAAAACCAAAAGAGTTGATTGGAAATTTATTGTCTTATGAAGTTAATCTCCAGGAAAAATGAGTATAGGCTCAAGATAAGAAAAATATAGCATTCCAAGAAGTTAAAGATGAATTAGATTCAAATGAAGATATGACGTTCATTGCTAAAAATTTCAAAAAAAATTCAAAATTTAGAAAGAGCAAAAATTTAGAAATAACAAGAACAGCTCCAACAACAATAACAACACCAACAAAACATCATCATCTGCTCTAGAATGTTATGAATGTCACAAGAAAGATCACATCAAGAAAGACTGCCCTGAGAAACAGAAACACAAGTGTAAGCACAGAAAAGACAAATTCGAGAAGAAAGCTTTCTCTGTCACATGGGATGATACAAAATCTTCTTCATCATCAGAAAGTGACTCGCATAGTGATTCATAACAAGCTAACATTTGCTTTGTGGCCACAAAAGACAAGGTAAGTGATCTAACTTTTAATGACCTTTTGGAAATCAATTCAGAATTACCTGACAAACTAAAAGGCAAAAATAGAAAGTACAAAGAAACTCTTGAAAAATTGAATAGAACTAAAATCGAAGTAGAAATTCTAAGAGATGAAAAGAAAATTTTAGAAGAAGAACTTCGAGTTACTCAAGAATCTTTCTCTAATATGACATCTCAACTTTCTCTGCTAAGTCAAGAAATAGAAACTCAGAAAGAAAAGAATGATGTTTTATTAATTGAAAATCATGACCTTAAAGCAAATATCAAGATTTTAGAGTTAGAAAACTCTAGCTTTAAAACAAAGTTAGAAGACATTACTAAAAATGTTTCTAATTTTAATAAATGTAGAGAAAATCTTTCTAAAATTATAGAAAACTGTCAAATTGTTTCAAATAAAAGAGAATTAGGATATAGACAATCCTCTAAAATCATTTCAAAGAAAAAGAACTCTTCATATAAAAGAAATAATAAGGTTGAAAAACCTAATTCTAAAATTTCAAATTTTACTACATCAATTAAAATTTGGGTTCCTAAAATAATTAATTCTTCAATTAGAAACAAGTATTCTGAACCCTCTTGGGTTTGGCTTCCCAAGACCTAACTTTTAGGACCCGAAATAAAAGGGTAGGTACCAATGTTATCTCTATATTTTGCAGGTACCATCCAAAAAGAGAGGAAAACGGATACTAGACAATGGTTGCTCAAAACACATGACAGGAAACAAAGGGATGATAACAAATATTAATTACTCAGATGGAGGTTCTGTCACATTTGGAGATAATTCCAAAGGATATTTCATTGGCAAAGGCGATGTGAGCAATAATGGTATATCTAATTTACCTCTTATTACAGATGTCTTATTAGTTAAAAATTTATAGCATAATTTACTTAGTATCAACCAATTGTGTGACAAGGATTCAATATTTCCTTTTTTAAAAATAAGTGTAGCATTTTTGATCAAAATAAAAATCTTATTTTTTAAGGTTTTAGAGATAAAAATATTTATGCTTTAAATATGAATATAAATTATAATACAAATATGTGTTTAATAGCCAAAGAAAATGATCCTAGGTTATGGCACCAAATATTTTATCGTATTAATTTCAAAACTATAAATAAATTATCTAAAAATAATTTAATAAAAGGTTTACCAAAAATGAACATTAAAGTAAACAATATTTGTGATGCTTTTCAATTAGGAAAATTATCAAAATTATCCTCCAAATCAAAGAAAAATATTTCTACTGTACAACCACTAGAACTATTACATTTAGATCTCTTTGGTCCAACTCAAATTCAATCTATAAATCATAGCAAATATGTGTTTGTTATAGTAGATGATTTCTCAAGATATACTTGGACTATTTTTCTAAAAAAAAAGTGATGCTTTTGAAAATTTCAAGAATTTTGCATAGAGAATTTAAATCTCAAAAATTTAAAATCAGAAGTGATGGTGGAGGTGAATTTGAAAATGAAGTTTTTGAACATTTTTGTAATGAAAAGGGAATTTGTCAAAAAAAAATCTTTTGCAAGAACACCATAACAAAATGGAGTTGTAGAAAGGAAAAATAGAACATTCCAAGAATGTGCAAGAACTTTGTTAAATGGAAGCACATTACCAAAACATTTCTAGGCAGAAGCTGTTGTAACTGCTTGCTATGATCTAAATCGTGTTTTCATCCGACCTTTAACAAAACACACTCCATATGAACTTTTTCATCAAAGAAAGCCAAACATTCCATATTTTAAAACTTTTGGTTCAAAATGTTTTATCTTAAACATAAAAAATCATCTTGGAAAATTTGATCCAAAATCCGATGAAGGAATCTTCATAGGATATTCAGAACGAAGCAAAACTTATCGAATTTTCAATACAAGAACAAAAACAATCGAAGAAACACTTCGTGTTTCATTCGACGAAAATTTCAAATTTAATGATAATTTTGAGGTTGATGAAGACATAACTAAGATGGTTACAAATATTGTTACTCAAAATAATTTTGGAGAAGATGAAAACATTGTTTATAATTTTAAAGAAAATGAAAACATTGTTCATAATGAAAATTAATTATGATCTCCTCCTAGGAGATTACGAGATCGCCCAGTAGAAAATGTTATAGGAGAAATTGATTCACATGTTAGAACTAGAAATCAACTTAACTGAATGGGCCATGTAGCTTTCGTTCTAAAACCAAACCTAAAAATGCAAAAGAAGCATCTACTTATGACTATTGATTATAGCTATGCAAGAAGAGCTAAATCAATTTGAACGAAACGAAGTTTGAGAACTAGTTCCTAGACCAAGTGATTAAACAATCATTCGTACCAAATGGGTCTTCAAAATAAAGAAGATGAACAACGTAATATTACTAAGAATAGAGTTAGATTAGTTGCATAAGGATATAATTAAGAAGAAGGAATTGACTACGAAGAAACATTTCCTCCAGTTGCACGACTTGAAGCAATACTTATCTTACTGGTCTTTGCATGTACTCATAATTTCAAAATTTATCAAATGGATATTAAAAGTGCTTTCTTAAATGGTTATATGAAAGAAAATGTTTTTGTTGAACAACCTCCGTTATTCACACGTGAAAAATTCCCAAACCACGTCTATAAAATTAAGAAAGCCTTAAGCACCCCATGCTTGATATGAACATCTTAAAAGCTATCTAATAGACTCTGGTTTTGAAATTGGGAAGGTCGATCAATCTCTTTTTATTAAAGGAACTAAAAAGGATATTTTAATTATTCAAATTTATGTAGATGATATTATTTTTGGCTCTACAAATGAAAAATTATGTCAGGAATTTTAAAAAATAATGACAAAAGTTGAAATGTCGCATATGGGAGAATTATCTTATTTTCTTGGATTACAAATTAAACAAATAGAAAATAGAATTTTTATCAATCAATAAAAATAATGTAATAATCTAATTAAACGCTTTAATATGGAAAATACTTCTGCGAAACCAACTCCAATTAGTACAACAGTTCATCTCGATAGAGATGAAGATGGAAAAAGTGTTGACCAAAAATTATATCGAAGTATAGTTAGATCTTTACTTTATCTAATTACTAGTAGACCTGACATAATGATGAATGTTTATTTATGTGCTCGATTCCAAGAAAATCCTAAAGAATCACATATGCGAGTAGTAAAACGCATATCATGTTATCTTAGCAAAACTAAAGATTTTGGACTTTTCTGTCCAAAAGAATGTCCTTTTGAGTCAGTTTCCTATAGAGACGCTGACTTTGGAGGATGTCAGACGGATCGAAAAAGTACTAGTGCGACTTTTCACTTCTTTGGACAATCCTTAGTCTCTTGGTTTAGCAAGAAACAAAATTATGCTTCACTTTCCACTTGTGAGGCAGAATATATTTCTGCTGCCTTAGCTTTGCTGAACTCATTTATATCAACAAATAGTTCAAGATTTTGGTGTTAATTTGTCTAAATCAACAATTTTTGTAATAATACTAGTGCTATAAACTTATCCAAAAATTTCGTCTATCACTCACAAACTAAACATATTGACATACGTCGTCATTTTCTTCATGATGGTATTGAAAAGGATCTAGTCAGATTGGAATTTGTATCCTCTAAAAATCAATTGGCAGATATATTTACAAAACCTTTAAATGAAAATACCTTCGTAAATTTTATAAGAGAATTAAGAATTATATCCATAAAGGATTTATAATTTTTTAATAATTTTTTTTCATAGACTCGAACTTGGGATCTCTTAATTGGAAATTTGGTGATCTACCACTACACTACTCTTTTCTTTACAAATAAACTTGGTTTACATTCTATTTTTATTGTTTATTCTTTACCTTACATTTTTTAACTACTTTACAACCAATTTTTTCTCAAGTTCTTATCAACTTAACCATCAATTCTGCTTCTATTTATATGAAACTCTTATATATAAATACCTTTACTCCTTTTAATTCTTTTACAATCAAATAAACAAATTTAGTTTCAACTCTCTTACTCAAAATGTCTTATCAGCATAACTTTGAATCCCCTACACTATCGTATTCTTCCCCTAGTTCAGAATCGGTGAATTTACCTACTCCAACATCCATTTGTAAACCAGCTCCAATTGTTCCTCCTTCTATTCATATGGGTTACAGTCCACTCGGTAATAGAACAAGACTGTTTTTTGGTTCACCGTCTATCAAAGAAAAGATAGATGACATTCATCACTACCAAAGGAAAACGTTGCAATTACAACACGAACTTTATTATGAACAAAAAGTTAACGCCAAACATTCAAGCTTTTTGGAACAAGTCACATTGAAATTATGTAGTTCCTCATCCAAAAGCACAGTTCATCAACCAAATTCTATTTGTTCTCCATCCCAACGCAATCCTTGGGAACTATCACCGCATCGTCCACCAATATCTTCAAATTCATTGGAACGCGGCAATAGATGGTCGCCACTAAGGCCATTTCAAGAGAACACAAAAGTAGAGCCGAACAAATATCACACTCCCAACTCCTCTTCCAAATCAATTTAAAAGTTATTTTCATGTAATCGTATTTGTTTATTCAAAAATATTCAGTGTGTTCCTTTAATAATAATATTAGTTATAAAATTTATAGGTAGCTATATTTTGCACACAATTTAGCCGGCTATCTATAACCAAACAGACGGCTAAATATTATTCTAAAAAAAAATTCCCCAAATTCAGATGGCCGAATCGCTGCAAATAAACATACGAATCGGTTCAATAATGAACTGTTTTCTTGCAGAAAGAAATTGAAACAAATTTTTACAGTGAAACAGCCGGCTGAATTCTTCTTGAGGCATTTTTTTTAACTGGCCCTACCCTTTTTTCTTCCAACTTTTCCCTTGCTTTTCACCTACCCATATATTCATCTTTTCACCTCACCCATTCACTTCAAAACCCTAGCACATTTTTTTTCAAATTTTCATATTTTACTCTTCTTTTGTTACCTCTAATGGCTCCTAGATCAAAACGTAGAAGGGAATCCATCTCTGGTCCTTTCGAAGATCATATTCGTCGACAGCTTTGGAATGATGTTTGTGACGACCTGCCTTTCATTCCATAGAAAGATGTATCATCATTAAGAAAGAAATAGGTAGAAAAGAATAGATAGAAAGAAAGAAAGACACAACATCAGAATCTCACAGCGAAAACGGAAAAATATATTATAACACATAGATATACACAGTCATTACACATCAAAGTTATATAGTTACAACGTCACATTAGACAGTCACGAAGACATGTCTATCCATTACATCCCAAATACAAACAGATGATACCAACACAGTGGAATAAATATATATATATACGCCAAGTCTCCTGCTCCAACTCCTTTCCAAAATACGTCAATCCAACCTGATCACTTGGCTGCTCATAGAAATTTGAGCACCAAAGAGTTTAAGAAAAACAGAAATAAACTCCGGGTCAAACATGGATCTAGTGTGAATAAACGATTAATTTGTTTAACTTGAAAAACCTTTGAAATAAAAGGTATCTCATAAGACACTCCGCAAATAAACAGGGACAAATTTTTCCCTTACAATAACAAAAACATTTGATAGGAAATCCAGTTATATTATAATAGTGTCTAGGGTTTTCAAATAAATATTCACATAACCGAAATTGTTACATTATTAAATTCCAACGTAAATCACTGTACCGAGGATCCACCCTGATCCCCTGCAACACAGGACAGGAGCTACCCCTTACTGGATAGCCAGAATATGACAACCTCGTGGTTGTGGCCAACAACCGCCCACACAGCCAAATAAAGGGACCTCTAGACAGGGAAAAATCTCATCCTACTTGGGTGCTACCCACTTAGCCTTGATGTACCTCCCTTGTTTTAGCCATTCTTGGTTGATGAGGCTTAAGGCTAAGTTTACTTTTTTAGAACCGATATCTTGGAATGCTCGCCGTTCTCCATTGACGATGGTCTGATAGCATTCATCCATACAAGTTCATTTCGGGTTCGAACGAAACCGAAGGCACTATCTCTGTTACACTCATTTTGGAATCACCCTCAGAGTTAAGGACTAATAGCCCTTGCACTCTAAATCTTCATCTTGATCTTAACTTGAGATTTCTCGCCCTATCGGTTAACTTGGATCGATGTGGTTTTCGGATAACCATTTGGAATCTGATCCTGGTCTCATCGAAATCCAAACGTTTCTTTTAAGGCCAAGTTATTTAAGTAAAACAATTTAATTCAATTCAGAATATTGTATTCACATAGCAATTCATCATAGATAAATAACTTACATTTATAACAGCTATATCCAAAGTATTTTACATCACAGAACATCATAGATTAACATATTATAAATATTAATCAATCCAAACATTCTATACAATTAAGCATCCATAAGCAAGATTAATTATTCAAATAATAATAATTAATTTAATTTAAACCAAATAAATTAATTACTTATGAATTAATTACCTAACCCTGCTTAATTAAAATTAATTAATTACAAACCATTTGTTATTATTTTAATTAATTAATGAAATTAATTAATCATCCCTAATTACTTACATTAATATAATTAATTGACCTATAATTACTGATTAATTACCCTTTAATTATTAATTAATTATCCTTTAATTATTAATTAATTAACCTTTAATTACTCTTTAATTACTTTCATTAGTTAATTAATATTTAATTAACCAAGACTTTAATTAATTAAAAATAAACCATTTGCCTTAATTAATTACTTAATTATCATTTAAATCTTTGAAATAAATTCATCATTAACCTATAAGTTAACCTAACGCCTTTAAGTTAATTAATGATTGAACATTTCACCTTCTTAATTAACTACTTAATTATACTATTAAATTTATTTAAATAATTTAAGAATTAATTACAAATAAAAGACATTTAATAAAATATCTTAAACTCAATTAATTTAAAATAATTTATTTTGAAACCTTTTAACTTATCTCAAACTTAAATAAGACATTTAACATATAATAGAATTAATTAAGAAATTTTTTAACTTTTAAAACTTGTTTTATTTTTAAAACTTCAAAAACTGTATTACACATACCCGAGTCAATCCCTGAACCAATCTGAGCCCAAACCCGAGAATCTTCCCTTTTATTTTAAAACCTATTATGTTTTGTTTTAAAATTTTAAAACTATTATAAAAACGTACTCGAGCCAAACACGTAACCTCCCCGAGCTCTCTCTCGAGACAGACCCGATGCCTACTCGAGTCAACTCCATCTCCTCAAATCCAATAGCAACCCCTCTAAACCACTGATACACAAACACGTGTTCTCGTGCAAAGGTGAATGCCGATGCTCCAGTTATCGCTGCCATCTCCAACACATCGAAAACAACCTTGACTAAGATTTCGACCACCCAGAACCCCGTGTCGATCATAAACTCGAAATCGAGCACACAAGAACCCAACCTACAACGAATGATCGCCAACAACCTCCTTGTGCCGACATCTCAGATCACCAAAGAGCTCGACACTTCGACCAAAGCTTCGTCGTAGTCCCACGCTCTGATCCCCTTCACTCCGATCAACTCCGGTGCCTCGAAGTTGACGAACCAGCCTCGCAAACACCAGTCGACCAACACAGCTGCTAGAACCCTACAACGTTCCTATGTCGCCGCCACGATGATCGAAAAATTCCCCGATCATTTTTCCCAAGATCACCGACCTCCAAGTTACCTCCAATAGCGATCTCGACCACCCACCTTGCTCTGATCACCAGAAAATGCAAATATCCCATTTCCCGTTCAACCACGAATTCCTCACTCAAAAAAAATCTAAAAATCTTGGTTTTTCTTTTAAAATTCATGATTTTCGAAAAAAAATCAGATTATATAAATGAGACAATAAGTCATTGAAGTCGAAATTTTGACATGCTATGTGATTTACTATATATTCTAATTTTCCAGAAAACACTTAAACTAATTACACCTAAAAATATTCTTAAAACTAAAATCTTGTTAATTTAAATAGGTCTTGTTTAAACATCAAAGCCTATAAGAGAATAAGTGAATATATTTTGATTTTTGATCTTGTTTTTAGCCTGAAAATACAAAAACAGGGATATATGTATGTACAGACATGCACACTCAAACAATTCCATATTTATATACATGAAGCATAATATACATTCATGCAAACATCTATCACAACATTATTTCAAAAATTAATCACATGCAACAAGTTTTAACAGATTAAGTTTTTAAATAGTTTACTCAATGTTCGATGTTGAACAGAGAAGCTAGAAAATGTTTTGATCTTTGAAAGCTAGAAAATGATTTGAAACTTAAATCTTGTACTTAATTGTGTTGTGCTTTTCTTTGCTTAAGCTTTCAAGTTTGAGATTTGAAAAGATTGTTTGTTTTTATATTATTCTCTGGTTTAGCGTTCAAAAGTTTGGTTTTGAAAAAGTTTTAAAAATAAAACATAGAAGAAGAAATGAAAGAGTAGAGTAGAGATGTGTATATATAGCCTTGATTTTATTATTTCTTTGAAAATAAAAAGAAAATTAAAGATTAACGCTTGTTAAATTGCATGCTACAATGTTTACACTTGTCTTTTTGCACGCCTTAATGTTTTATATAATTTCATATCATATTTTCTATTTTTATTAATACATTTCCTTTATTTATATTTATACAATCTTTAAAGAAAATGATTTAAAACTAATCATACACTAATAAATAATAATATATATGTATATTAGTTTTAAAATATAGAGTTTTAAATCCAATTTATTTTTAAGATATTTACTTTTGAATTTAAAATTCAATTTAAAATCTACTTATATATGTATACATAAACAAAAACATATTTTATTTGTTTTAAAAGGATAACTTTGCATATTTAAATAATTTATAAAAGAAGACTGTCAAATTATTATTGCCTAAAAATTATGGGTTATCACATTTCTCCCCCCTTAAAAGAATTTCGTCCCCGAAATTTAAAAGCAAAAGATAATCAAAAGCTTCTATTTCAAACCATCAAAGCATAAATATCAGCCATACACTAACAACCAAAGCAAATAATTCATTCAACAAACATTCCTAACTATCCTGACGCAAATCCGGATAGGCTTTCCCAATGCTTTCTAGAGTTTTGCGGGTATAATCTATGGGATCCTCGCTCCACTGAATCTTGACTAGCTTCACCACTTTGTTTCTATGCTACTTCTAATCTCGATCAACAATCTAGACTGGATGCCTGACCACAGTTAAGACTGGTTCGACCTCTAAATCTTCCTGCACTGTTGGTTCCAAAATTAGAGATGGGTCGTACACGTACTTCCTCAGATGAGATACGTGAAAAACATTGTGAATTCCAGCCATCCGGTCTGGCGATTTAATCCTATAGGCCAAAGCACCAATTCTCTCGAGCACATGGAAAGGTCCAATAAATCTCGGGGCAAGCTTTCCCATCTCACTAAATCTGATTGCTGCTTTTATCGGGGAAACTTGGACAAAAACCAAATCTCCAACTTTAAATTCCAATTGCCTTCGTCTCTTGTTCGCATAACTCTTCCGACGATCCTGGGTTGCCTTCATTCTCTTCTTGATCAGCTCCACCTTCGCAGATGCCTCCCGAACCAAGTATGGACTCCGTTCCTTTAAAAGGCTTTCCTTCGATAGATGATTTACACAACGTTGCAAAGCTTACTCGAGGCGATGTTGGGTTTACAGCCTCGCCAGTTACCCTTCCTCCATCAGCATTCAGACCTCTTCCATTGGTGGTCGTTGTGCTGCTTACACATCTGCCTCTTCTTCCTCTAGAACTTATGTTGGCAACCTGGAAAGGTAACCCAACAGTTAGATAGGGGTGTGTGTGTGTGTGTGTGTATTACAAATACGCTCTCTCTCCAGATAGATGTTACTCCAAAGCCCGGTATTATCTCAACCTAACGCTCTGATACCAACTGTGACAACACGCCTTTCATTCCATAGAAAGACGTCTCATCATTAAGAAAGAAATAGGTAGAAAAGAATAGATTGAAAGAAAGAAAGAAACAACATCAGAATCTCATAGGGAAAATGAAAAAAAAATTATATCACATAGATATACATAGTCATTACACATCAGAGTTATATGTTACAACATCACATTAGAAAGTCATGAAGACCTGTCTATCCATTACACCCCAAATACAAACAGATGATACCAACACAGCAGAATAGACATATATAGATACACCAAGTCTCCTGCTCCAAGTCCTTTCCAAAATACATCAAGCCAACTTGATCACTTGGCTACTCACAAAAATTTGAGTACCCAAGAGTTTAAGAAAAACAGAAATAAACTCCGAGTCAGACGTGGGTCTGGTGTGAGTAAATAGTTAAGTTGTTTAACTTGAAAAATATTTGAAATAAAAGGTATCTCGTAAGACTCTCTACAACTAAACACGGACAAGCTTTTCCCTTACGACAACCAAAATAATTGATAGGAAATCCAGTCATATTATAATAGTGTCTAGGGTTTTCAAATAAATATCCACATAGCCAAAATTGTTACATTATTAAAATCCAGCATAAATAGGTATATAATCAAGTCTGAGATCACTTATTAGAGACTGGATTCCATACAATGGTAGGGCTACTAGGGTACCGCTCGTCATAGTACGTGGTTTAGATCACTGTACCGAGGATCCACCCTGATCCCCTACGACACAAGACCGAAGCTACCCCTTACTGGATAGTCCGAATAAGACAACCCTGCGGTTGTGGCCAACAACCGCCCATACAGCCGTATAAAGGGACCTCTAGACAGGGAAAATTCTCATCCAACTTGGGTGCTACCCATTTAGCCTTGCTGCACCTCCCCTATTTTAGCCATTCTCGATTGATGAGGCTTGAGGCTAAGTTTACCTTTTTAGAACACATATCTTGGAATGCTCATCGTTCTCCATTGACGATGGTCTAATAGCATTCATCCATACAGGTTCGTTTCGGGTTCGAACGAAACCGACGAAACCGAAGGCATTATCTCTATTACACTCGTTTTGGTATCACCCTCAGAGTTCACAACAAATAGCCCTTGCACTCTGTATCTTCATCTTGATCTTCACTTGAGAATTCATGCCCTATCACTTAACTTGGATGGATGTTGTTTTCGGATAACCATTTGGAATCTGATCCCGGTCTCATCGAAATTAAAACGTTTCTTTTAAGGCCAAGTTGTTTAAGTAAAACAATTTAAGTCAATTCAGAATATTGTATTCACATAGAAATTCATCATAGATAAATAACGTACATTTATCATAACTATATCAAAATTATTTCACATCACAGAACATCACAGATCAACATACTATAAATATTAATCAATACAAATATTCTATACAATTAATCATCCATAAGCAAGATTAATTATTCACGTAATTATAATTAATTTAATTTAAACCTAATAAATTAATTGCTTATGAATTAATTACCTAACCCTGCTTAATTAACATTAATTAATTACAAATCATTTGATATTATTTTAATAATTAATGAAATTAATTAATCATCCTTAATTACTTACATTAATTAATTAATTATCCTATAATTACTGATTAGTTACCCATTAATTATTAATTAATTAGCCTTTAGTTATTAATTAATCAACCTTTAATTATTCTTTAATTACTTTTATTAATTAATTAATCTTAATTACCCAGGACCTTAATTAATTAAAAATAAACCATTTATCTTAATTAATCACTTAATTATCATTTAAATCTTTGAAATAAATTCATCATTAACGTATAAGTTAACTTAAGGCCTTTAAGTTAATTAATGATTAAACATTTCACCTACTTAATTAACAAGTAAATTATACTATTAAATTTATTTAAATAACTTAAGAATTAATTACAAATAAAAGACATTTAATAAAATATCTCAAACTTAATTAATTTAAAATAATTTATTTTAAAACCTTTTAACTAATCTCAAACTTAAACAAGACATTTATTATATAAAAGAATTAATTAAGAAATTGTTTAACTTTTAAAACTTATTTTATTTTTAAAACATCAAAAATTGTACTACACATACCCGAGTCAATCCGTGAACCAACCCGAGCCCAAACCCGAGAATCTTCCCTTTTTTAAACCTGTTTTATTTTACAATTTTAAAACTATTATAAAAACAAACTCAAGCCAAACACGTAACCTCCCAAAGCTCTCTCTCGAGACTAACCCGAAGCATACCCGAGTCAACTCCGTCTCCTCAAATCCCACAGAAACCCCTCTAACCCACTGATACACAGACATGGGTTCTTGTGCACAGGCGAACGTCGATGCTCCAGTTATCTCCGCAACCTCCAACACGTCGATGACGACCTCGACTAAGATTCCAACCACCCAGAACCTGTATCGATCATGGACTCAAAATCGAGCACACGAGAACCGAACCTGTAATGCACTGATTGCCAACGACCTCCTCGTGCTGATGCCTCAGATCACTAGAGAGCTCGACACTTCGACCAAAGCTTTCCTGCAGTCCCACGCTGTGATCCCCATACTCCGATCAACTCCGATGCCTCGACGTTGATGAACCAGTCTCGCAAACCTAGTCGACCAACACAGCTCCTAAAACCCTACAACGATGCCATGCCGCAGCCACAATGATCAGAAAATTCCCCGATCATTTTTCTCGAGATCACCGACCTCCAAGCTACCTCTAGCAGCAATCCCGACCATCCACCTTGCTCCGATCACTAAAAAATGCAAATACCCCCTTTCCCATTCAACCACGAATTCCACACTCAAAACAAATCTAA
Source organism: Allium cepa (assembly GCA_030765085.1). Classification (NCBI taxonomy): domain Eukaryota; kingdom Viridiplantae; phylum Streptophyta; class Magnoliopsida; order Asparagales; family Amaryllidaceae; genus Allium; species Allium cepa. The sequence goes on along the minus strand of CM060931.1, from coordinate 325,844,478 downwards.
AAAGCTTGATTTTTCTATTAAAATTCATGGTTTTTGAAAACAAATTAGATTATTTAAATGAAACAACAAATCATTGAAGTCGATTTTGACATGCTTTGTGTTTTACTGTATATTCTAATTTTCCAAAAAATACTCAAACTAATTACACCTAAAAATATTTTTAAATTAAAATCTTGTTAATTTAAGAAGGTCTTGTTTAAACGTCAAAGCCTATAAGATAATAAGTGAAGATATTTTGATTTTTGATCTTTTTTTTAGCCTGAAAATACAAAAATAGGGATATATACACACACACATATATACAGACATGCACACTCAAACAATTGCATATTTGTATACATGCAAGCATAATATACATTCATGCAAACTTCTATCACAACATTATTTCAAAAATTAATCACATGTAACAAGTTTTAACAGATTAAGTTTTTAAAATGTTAGTTTACTCACTTTTTGATGTTGAACAGTGAAGCTGGAAAATATTTTGATCTTTGAAAGCTGGAAAATGATCTGAAACTTGAAGCTTTTACTTAGTTGTGTTGTACTTTTCTTTGCTTAAGCTTTCAGGTTTGAGATTTGAAAAGATTGTTTGCTTTTAGATTATTCTCTAGTTTAGCTTTCGCTGGTTTGGTTTTGAAAAAGTTTTGCAAATAAAAGGTAGAAGAAGAAATGAAAGAGTAGTAGTAGAGATGTGTATATATAGCCTTGATTTTACTATTTTTTTGAAAATAAAAAGAAAACTAAAAATTGACACTTGTTAAATTGCATGCTACAATGTTTATACTTGTCTTTTTGCATGCCTTAATGTTTTATATAATTTTCTATTATATTTTCTATTTTTATTAATACATTTCCTTTATTTATATTTATACAATTTTTAAAGAAAATGATTTAAAACTATTTATACACTAATAAATAATCATATATATGTATATATATATATATATTAGTTTTTAAAATATAGAGTTTTAAATCCAATTTATTTTTAAGATATTTACTTTTGAATTTCAAATTCAAATTCAATTTAAAATCTACTTATATATGTATACTTAAACAAACACATATTTTATTTGTTTTAAAAGGATAATTTTGCACATTTAAATAAATTATAAAAAAAGATTATTAAATTATTATTGCCCAAGAATTCCGGGTTATCACAATGCTACAGTCTACCGCTTCAATTCCATGAAAAATTCCAATTTCTTTAAAGGGCTATCATGAAGTTTCCAGATTTTGCAACTTATCAAATTAGAGAGATGGTCGAGCAATTCCACTTTGATAATCTCATAGGGTATGCTCCTAATAATGTTAGAATTAATCATCTTTTGATTAAACGTTTTCTAGCATATCTGAATCTAGACCACCATAACCCTCAACATCGAGAAGATTGTGTTTGGTCAATAGTTTTGTAACGATCCGATTTTTCGACGCTCGAAAAATCGAACAATTAGGGTTAAAAGAGGAAGGAGGTAGAAGAAGAGAAAACAACACAACAGAATCTTACCATCGCAGCGGAATAAAATATAATAGATAATAACGAATCTTTACACAAAAGAAACTGTATCTCTTTGTACATACATCATCGGAATACAACATCAGAGTTCAACAATATCTATAACTCACAACTGGACATTTATATTAACTTGTCCTCACCAAATTGACAATACAACTTACAACACGGCGGAATTATACATCAACTACGTATACTACGTCTCTTCATCCGGCTCGTCTCCTGAGCTTCACAGCATCCTTTCCTGTATCTATAGTACTTGGTCTGACTCGAGCATTATAATTAAATAACACCCGAGTCGGTCTGGAAAACCAGCATGAGAAAACACACTCAATTGGATTATTAAAGTTTTCAAAATCCTTTAAAATCAAAGGTATCTCGTTAGACCATGCCACAAATAAACATGCTGGGTTTTTACCTTACGATAACGAAAACATTTCTTATAAAATCCTCTGATATTATAATAATGTCTATATACAAATATTTATTCAAATAGTTGAAATTGTTACATTCATTAAATTCCAGCTACTAGCCATATAGTGGGTTGAACAAACAAAAACCATAAAGGCACGTAGGGAGAATGGTTTTCCATCAATGGCAGGGCTACTGGGGTACCGCCTGTCAGAGTACATGGTCTAGATCATCGCATCTAGGATCCACCCTGATCCCTTGCATCACAAGACCGGAGCTACCCCTTACAAGATAGTCTGAATAAGTTCACCCAGCGGTTGGGATCAGCAACCGCCACACTGCCGAAATCAAAGGGACATCTAGACAGGAGTGACCTTACCTTAATTGGTTGCTAGCCACATAGCCTTGTGTGCACCTTCCCTGTTTTAGCCATTCTGGTTGATGAGGCTCGAGGTTATGCGTTACCTTTTTAGCACACATTCACTTAGAATGCTCATCGTCCTCCTGACGATGTTCTGAAAGCATTCGTCCATATAAGTCCGTTCCAAGTTCGAACGGAACCGAATGCCCTACTCCTACTACATCCATTTTGGAATCACCTCGGGATTAGTAGCAATTAGTCCTTGTACTTCACTTCTCCAACTTCGACACCAAACTCTTGTCTTCTTCACGAAAACATTCAAATCAGATCGAAGTTGTTTTCGAAAAATAAATTTCGATCCTGGTCTTTTCAAAACAATCAGCGCATTGGCCAATATTAATAGTCGGTTATTTAACTATCAAATAACGTTCATAAACAATCATCAAGCCATAATAATTTCTCCCAAATTATTTATTTTTAAATATCTTTGCAAGATATTTTCCTGCATTTCAATCTTTTGAAACTAGTTTTCAAATCACTTTTCTCTCTCTCATGGAAATAAATTTCCATCCAATTGTTTTATTTCCACTTAAAACAGCCAAGTCCTAAATACTTAAGATTTTAAAAATAATTTAAATCATTTTATTCCAGTACATACCTTTAAAAAACATTTAAATTAAAATTACTTAAACGCTTTATTCAAAAATATATACTTTAAAACTGTTTAAAATAAAACTACTTTATAAAATATAAAAACTAAATTTTAACATAAAAGTTAACCCAAACTAAAATTTTAAAATAAGAGTTACAAAATTCTATAAAATTTTAACCAAACTATTTTTAAAATAAAACTATTTTATAAAATATAAATATAAATATTAATAATTAACTTTTTAAAACATAATACCGATTAACCTTTAAATAATTGCTACTAAAATAAATTTGAAAATTATTTACTTCAAAATTTCAACATTTAAAAATAATAAATTTTCTAAAAACATTTCTTTAAAACAAATTTTTAAAGCCTTTAACTTATACATAAAAAGTCTCCATTAAAATATACTTGGCTTTCGAGGGAAGTACACTTCCCATTTCTATACCTTTAAAAACAAACCATTATTTAATTTTTTTAAACAAATCACCCATTCCTTTATAAATTTCCATCGTGAAATTTATACTTTCAAATATCCACCGATGTCTTATTTCACTTTATAAACCAAGTTTATAAATTCCATAGTCTCACTTCTTTAAAATCACAGTTCCAAACACTTCATCAATCTCCAAATCAATTTCCAAATTACTCCATTATGAAATAAATTCCTTTACTACTCAATTTATTTCAAATCCCATTAACTTCATATTTTACTTCTTAATTATGATTTAAAAATCTTTCTAACTGAAAATTACCAATTTCATATTTTTTCAAATTTCTTCTTTATCCTTTCCAATAAATTTAAACCTTGAATTTTAAAATGAATTCTTTATTCCTTTAGATAATATCACTTAAGTTTTAAAATTCATTATTTCCCCTTTTATTCAAAATCTCCTTTCCCATACTCGGAATTTATTTATTAGAATCTAAAAAAACACTTTTATTCTTTCCAATTCATTATTTAATTTATTCAAATTCTCTATAGTTATTTTACTTAAAAAATTCTCTCTTTTATTTTCTCATCAAAAATCTAATCTATATATTTTTGACAACTCAGTATACCCAAATATATTCAATCAAACCATAGCATCCAATATTTCAATTACCAATATAGTCTATCTCAAATTATCAAATCATATCACGGAATAAATAAAAAAATCAAAATATTTTGAGGAATCCAGTTGGATCCCTCCAACCTATTTCCATGTATCCACAAATGTTAGCACAATATAAAATACCAATTCCACTTCGAGGTGGAATAACGCGGTATATGGGGTTATAACATCTCATCCGCCATTATGGACGCATAGGGTCTCATCCGCTATATAATGCGGGAATCAATCACTCCAATATATATATATACTACTATATAATATACCACATCCAATCAATTCAAACGTTCAACCAAATATTTAAATTTAACTATTATATTTAAATAGCAATCCAGATGAGTGAGATTAACTCACCTTGGATTTTAGATTGCCATCCACTTCAAACTCGACTTGGTTTCCACGATTTCATACCTTGAATAACATTTACACGATTTAATGATATTTGAACTACTCGAACAGTCAATTACCATTAAATAAATTCAATTAACCTATAATTTATTTAAACTAATTTTTCTGTACAAATACAAATTAAGTTACAAAAAATAATTAAATAAGTTAATCTCCATAATACATTATTTTCAAACAATTTAGTAGAATAAAAAATGGGTAAATATATATATTTGTCTTATTTTCCTTGGAAACTATATATACGTACTTATAAATGTAATCTATAGAATTCAAAAATCTAGTTTTTATAGACATCCAACCCGTGATCGCAGCGACCCAATTGCAAAACTCTTTAACCTTTAAAATTTCACTTTTCAGAATCATATATATACAAATATATTTCAGTCTCCGTAAATGTTTATATATAATTTCGTATTTAAATTAAATTAATATTGACTTAGAAATTTCTTTTAAAAAAATAATAAACTGCTTAATAAAAACTTTACCTCACTGCCTATATAATTTAACTTAGTTTTTAAACTGTGTGAACTAATTTAAGTTTACCATTTTGAAAACCTCATACATTTAATTAATTCATGTAGATTCAAAATAAAGATTTTATAAAACCTTTCAATGCTTAAAATTCCTATATATTTTTACCAAAATCTTTTCTATAAGTAATAAATTTTATTCTCTGTTTAACTATATACTTTTAAAATAAAAAGAATAGGTATGTGTAAACATGTGTATTTATATATTTATATAAATATAATACTGTAACAACCCGCATATTTGTCGATTTTATATTTAAATATTTTATTTAAATATTTTATCAATACTCGGAATTTAGTCCGTAAAGCTACTTTTTGCATACGGTCGAATTAGGACTCGGGACCACTCCCATTTAGTTTAAAATGCCGTTTGCGACCTTTTTGAGTATAAGCTTCGATATGTTTGGAGAAAGTTGATTTTTGCTGCTTTTTCACTTAGGGTTTTGGTTTGGGCTGAGCCCACTTATGTATTCAGTCCCAACCCCTCTCCTCCTCATTTACTTCATTTCCAATTCCTAATACTCAAGCTAAAGCATTAATGGTGGGAGAGATTGGAAATTAAAACTCCAAAACCCTAGTTTTCTCTTGCAAATCAACTCTAGCTCCAAACTAATAGAAGAACCCATTGGTAAGCTTCTCTTCTTATTCTCCAACTCAATCGCTTATCTATTTCAGAAATTCCTAAACCTAAAATTTGGGAATGTTCTTCTTTTAAAGCTTAGAATCAAGCTTCTTGAGTTGGGATTGAAGTGTGGTTGATTCTCCTTTGCTTTCAAGCATCTTCTTCAATCGTTTGGGTTCAAAGGTGAGATTTTTAATCTCACATCTAGGTCTATGATTATCTTTGATTGTTAGGTATGAATTCCTAACAAATGTTCATGTGCATTTGGTTTTGGTTTGGATTGATTTGGTGTATATTCCAATTTTTAGTGTTTCGAGTTCAAATCTTCAAAAATCATAGCCTTGTAGTTTGAACTTGTTTTTGGTGATTGGTCGAAGAGCTTATAGGACCGGGTAGTCGATTGGCATAAACCCCTAGTGACCGTGCTCGCCCGATTGCATTTTGAAGAAGATAGCATCTTTATTTCATAGGCTGGAAAACAGCCTTGGTGCCAGTCAGTCGACTGGCCCTTGAGTCAGTTGACTGGCTGTAGCACATAGGCATTCCGAAGGCAACTAACAGAGGCTCGGGTCCTCTATTTTCCCTGCATTCAGTCGACTGAATTTTTAGGTCAGTCGACTGACTGCAGGAAATTATATTTCCCTGCTTCTGGTTCAGTCGACTGGACCTTTGAGTCAGTCGACTGACCTGCACCAATTTGCCTTATTATACCTATTTGTGCATATTTTTGCTTGGTTTCCAAATTCCATCGACTCGTGTTATTTCCCACTTATTGTTGCTACGACGTTAATGACTTCTATTTTTGGAATTTTTGGGAATATCCATTTTGATGGATTCGGATCGATTTCTTTGGAGTTTTATTCACGTCTTTGAATGTGAATTTTGGTGATTGATTGTTCTACAATCACTTTTGTGATTTGTCACTTTAAAAATACAAAGGTTTTCAATACTAGTAGTAAATATCAAAACTCTTTCCTCAAATGATTTCAACTCTATTTTCAATATCAAACTCGTTTATAAAACCGTTTTCCAACCTATTAGTATATACAAGCCTTAACCTCACTAGTATGAGAAATCTAATTAAAGGCTTAGTAAAACAAGTGGTATGAAACGCTTGCGTTCACTTTATTGGTTAATTCTTGGACTTGTTCGATTGAAACTCTTGGGACAATTTTCTAGTGGATATCTACAGTTTGTTCATAAATATTTAAGTTAAGCAAGTGGTTATGGGACATGAAGCTAAACTCATATATTTACTAGCTTACTGTAATTGACACTTCTCGATGATCAAGGCAATCATTTTTATGATTTAGACTAGCAATGTGCGATGTCTCTTTGTCTGCGAGGAAGACTAAACCCCGTTTTGTGGAGTTTCGACTCAAATTGGTGGGGTAGCAACCCATGGTCTTCGGGCCGTTTGTGGAGCTTCGGCTCAATTTGTGATGGCTAGCAACCATGGAATTAGCATTCCGTTTGTGATACACGTGTTGGTGAGGCTTGTGCTCCCGTTTGTGATAGGCCTCCCCCCTTTGTGATTTCTGGATTTCTTGAGATGATTTCTAGAATTTGTGCTTCACCAATTTTCGTGATTTCCATTGATAAGCTTTATCGATATTTGTGCATTGGTGAATTTGTGCGTCATTGACTTTTGTGATTTCTGGATTTCGTGTGTTGAATTCTGGAATTTGTGTGTCATTGACTTTTGTGATTGACATTGATATTATCGTCAATATTTATGGTTTGGTGAACTAAATTAGGAGAATGACGTTTCTTTGATTCTTGTGTAGATTTTGTGACATTGAATAATCCCTGGATGATTTTCAACTGCTTATATATATCACAGCTTGGCATTGTGATTATTATGTGTTTAGTCATATCTCTTATTCTATATCGTTTCATCTGATATCTATAGTTAGACTGATCCGTTTATTATTTTCTTATTAAATAATACTCGGGTCAGACCGAGACGTTTCAGGTGCTTCTGCTTGACTTCTCCCCAGGGATTCATTACTCTGACTTTTGGCAAACTACTTAGATTAGTAGTTTATTTTGTTGTATACACTTGAGAGATAGACTCATAGTTGTATTCTTTTGTATAGCACGTGTTGCTATTCTTTGTATTATTGTGGATCTTTTTGACCACTACTCTGATATCCATGTGTTAATTATATATTCATATCTTCTTTCGCCTTTGTGATATGAATTATCTGTGACTGATTTACCTTATGTTTATTTCTGTATTTGTTTCCGAAGATATTATAGCCATTGTGTAGTAGCTTTGAGTTTGTGTCGGTATGTCGGATTTCCTCTTGATAAAGTATTGCATGTTATACTATCTAACATATCGATGCTCGCACAAAGCAATTACACGGATGGTCGCTCCTCAACAGCCTTATTCTCCGTGCTAGTTGACAGCATTCACCGAAATGTTCTTGGCTAGTGTGGGTATAGAGGTGGGGCGTCACAGCTTGGTATCAGAGCCAAACTTCGGAACAATATGGAATATTATAACAAGGATCATCGTCCTAAGTCCATCTTAGGAGTCGTGCTTTAGGATTTAATTCGAGTCTTCGTACCGTTCTATCCTATTTTCTTTTATGATCCCTTGTTTTATTTATCAAGATTTCTTGATAGTTATTTGGTGAATAATCTTTTTCTTCTTCTTCTTTCTTTCTAAAGGAAGAGAAATGTCTAGACCAGGTCGTCCTAGAGCCGTACCGTCTAGTGTTCCACCCCAAGATGGAGTTTTTATGACTGCCCAACAGCTTCTTGATTTAGTGACGAATGCTCAAGCAGCTGGAGCTAACCCGGAACCTACTCACCCAAAGTCGGGATTTGCACGCTTGTGCAGCGATTACACTAATTTGGGTAGGGAGCCATTCAAAGGTTCCGAAACTGTTATTGAAGTACAGGCTTGGCTAAGGTCCTGCGATCGAATCTTTTCTTGCATGAATCTTATTGACCTTCACCGAGTTCAGGTGGCCTCTAGTATGCTCCGAGAAAGAGCATTGGACCGGTACGAGCTTCTTATTTCTGAGATTAATGAAGCGGATCTCACCTGGGAGAAATTCTGGGAACGCTTCGAGTTGAAATTTGTACCAGAAGCAGAGAAAGTGACATTGGCTCGACGATTTATAGACCTTGTTCAAGGTGAGTCCTCCGTGACTTATTACGTCGCCTCCTTCGAGTCGCTTTCTAAATACGGGGTTGAATACATCAACACCCCTTTAAAGAAGAAACAGAGGTTCGTCTATGGCTTAACCAAAAATCTCAAGAAGCCATTACTTCTAAAATTAAAATTTTCTTTCGACCAACTCACTGATATCGCTCTTCGTCTTGAAGAGGCGGATAGAGAGAATGATGTTGAAGTGGTGGGTTCCAAACCAAGCTTCAACAACAACAAGAAGAGGCCAAACAAATTCAAAGGCCCCTATACTAATAAGAAAGGGAAGCAAGCAACCTCCATGGCAAAGACTTCTTCCTTTGGTCGTGGGGAATGCTATAATTGTGGTTCGAAGGACCATTACGCGAACAAGTGTCCAAAGTCTCTCTCTTGTCGCTCCTGCAAAGGTCCCGGTCATGTTATATCCTCATGCCCCAAGCTTCAGGGCAGGAAGGAGGGAAAGCTTAATGTTGCTCAAGCCCCTGGCAACACATCTCGTGGCCAAGGTATTTCTCATTCTATTCTGGATGGAATTATTTTATTTCATAATCATCCTATTCGAGTTCTTTTTGATACGGGTGCCTCCCATTCTTTTATATCAAAAGAACTTGTTGATACTTTTTCTTTGGATGTTTAATGACTTTTTTGAGAATTGCGAATCCGGTTGGTGGATCCACGACAATCAGTTTATTGTGTAAAGATGTCGAGATTATTTTGTGTGATTTTTCTTTCCGAGCCGATTTGCATGTCATGCGTTATTTATGCTTTGGAATGATTTTGGGAATGGATTTGCTTAACCATTATGAAGCTCATATCCTATGTCCTGAGCGGACTATTCATCTTCGACATCCTCAATCTGTTAAGCAGATTTCTATTAATCTTAAAGATTCAGATTCCAGCTTGATTGCATCTTTATATTCTTTAAATCCTCGTGATCACGATGATGATGATGAGGGTGATATTATTTCTCTTATTCACGTCGTTCGTGAATTTTCCGACGTATTCGAGCCCGTCTTAGGATTACCACCTAAGCAAGCAATTGAGTTCAGAATTAATCTTATTCCTGGAGCTCAACCTATCACTCGTCCTCCGTATCGTATGTCCAATAAAGAAAACGAGGAGATGCGTAAACAATTATCCGAATTGGAGACGAAGCAATTTATTCGCTCTAGTTCCTCGCCTTGGGGAGCTTCAGCTATTTTTGTGAAGAAATCCGATGGAACACTTAGGCTTTGCGTTGACTACCACAAGCTTAATGATCTTACTATCAAAAATGTCAGGACCCGATTCTTCGTCTTCCGAAAATTCAACATCGATACTCACTTTATCGACTGCCGAGCAATCGAACGACGGAAAACCGAACACTGAAGGTTTAAGAAGAAGAAAAGAAAGAAAAAGAGACAGAAGAAGAGAGGTAGAAGATAGAAAATAGAGAGGAAAAGAAAATAGAAAATAGAACGGAACTGAAAACAACAGAACAACATCAGAATCTCACAATTCGCAGCGGAACAACATATAATAATAAATGAATAATCTTTAAACAAAGAACTATATCAGTTATTACATTTCATCATATTACATTACATCATATCATCAGAGTGTACAACAACAACAACAAACAGCGGAAAAAGAAATACTATATAAACTAGTAATACGCCATGCCATCCAGCTTGCCTCCAGCAATTCCAGAATATCCAGAATATCCTGATAAACCTAACTCTTGACTGCCCGTGTGGAAATTGGTGGGCACCCAGAGTTTAGAAAGGAAAACAACAAACTCCGAGTCAGTCATGTGACTGGTGTGAGAACTCAAAACAGTTTATTTATCTTTGAAAACAAAATAGAGGAATATTTTTAAAGTTAATTCGCAATGCTTTTTAAAAATGAGACTACCATAAGGCCTCCCGCACACACACACAATGCAAACGCAGAATCGGAGGAGATTTCTCCTTATGATAGTCAAAGATGCTTGATACGCATTAAAAAGAACATTTGATATTATTACTAGTGCATAATGTAGGAAATATTTCGAAAGTAGAATATAAATCTTAGCCAACATAGACATTCCGAACTATGCCTACTATAGCTACCATCCAAACAGTGGGGCGCCACCATAAGTGAATGATAGGTTCTACAACTAATACCGTACAAGATCGTATTGTTTCTTTGGATTTCCAACGAATGATCAGGCCAAGGAACTTCCCATTGCCACATGAGAATGCCTCTGGATGGACATCACCGAGAACCAAACCGGATCTCTACCAACACAAGGCCGGGTTACCCCTAACTGAGTAACAACTGACCGAATATGCCATCCCCCGGTCCTTTGGGACCTTTCAACCGAGCGCTCGCAATCAATTCACACAATCATAAAGTGTTTTCAACATGAGTAAGTATCTGGGCTCCATACCATGATACCACCCTTTTCCAGAAGGAAATGCACATATCCTAAAGGGCGCTATCCCTCATAACCTTGCCGCATCTTTCCTGTTTTGACCATTCACGGGATGTGAGGATCGACGAAGTCACGTCCACAAAAACATACTTTGTACAAAAGCCATGCTTTGGGTCAACAAATGATCATAGAAATGATCACCAGGATAGACGATCAAATAAACGATCCTATCACAAATAACCAACACAATGATCATTTCAGCAACACTCAGCATGTCACATTACCAAATTGGGAATATATCGCTGATAACTTCAACTATATAACCTCTGAGCTCGTACGTCTCAGAGAAGGGTGTTAAGCTAAAAGAATAAATTCTCCGCCACCAACAGAAATATATTTGAAAGAAATCTGCTTTATATCTCAATTTGTAACGTCAGACATACAATCCATACAAGTCTATTCCGGGCTCGAACAAAACCGAAGGCACTTCTCACGAAGCCCTTGCAATTCGGGTATTCACAATCCCGATCGAATTTTCCATCACTTAGGGAATCTCTATACCAGGAGCTACCCAGTGCAGAGACAATCGATAGGTCATCCTATCGCTTTCGCAAATACTCGGTCTTCAACACCGGTCATCAAATGCAATTCATAACGACGTATCACATATTCGGAATGGGTTATACGACCCCATGGCCTTTTCCCGGTTAAACCGAATAGTGAGCGCTTATTCAAAAATAAGTGTGGCATTCAAATTCACACAAATCACATCAATTACCCATTCAAAGGGAAATATTGATAGTCGGTTATTGAACTATCAATGGATATGCACACGTCGCCAGTTTCCAAATAATTTTCCAAATTATTTATTTCACAAAATATCTTTACAAGATATATAATTTCACACTTCAAAAATAAATCAATATTTATTTTTAAACAAGTTCCCCTTTTTATTCATAAATTCTATAGTGAATTTTCATTCTAAAATATTCATGAATATATGACTTCAATTATTCATTTCAATTTATCTTCAAAAAGATAAATTCTCTAATATTCACTTTATATTGGAAAACATTTCCATACTTATTTATTCATAAGTAATTCACAAATTTTATTTATTTTCAACACTTGGAAAATATTCAATATACTTAAATCGAGATTAAGTATATATTTCATTCTTTAAGGAAATCATTCTCTTAAACATATTTATTTGGGCCAAAACGAATGTTGCGTAAAACATCGTTACGACAACCCATAATCACTAGTATAGGGATTCGAAATTAAAATAGATATATAAATCCCAATACTATACAAAACATTTCCTTTCGGAAATCATTTACTATAACAACAGTGTTATAGTCCACTATTTCCTTTTATTTCTAGAAAACGTCTATTTCAACAATAAATGTTGAAATCTATGGTTTCGAATCTCAACACATTTAAAACATCGTTAGATCGTTTAAATTCAATTCAAAATATCACATCCTAAACATTTTCTTTAGCATATTATTCACTATTCAAAAACGTGAATATACTACGTTAACAATTTTCATCCTTTTATACATTTCATTTTAAAGGATTTTTCACAGTCAAAAACGTGAATATAACTCCATCAATAGGTTTCAACAATTTACTTATCAAAATAAGTCGTTTACGAATTTATGAAACAACGTTTATAAATTCCTTTATTAACCTATATTCAATTCATAACCCAATTATAAAACAAAATTCATATTATAAGTTAAACACCTATAATTTATTTGTTTGCACAATCGTTCCTTTAAACTTCATAATTATGAATCTTATAACTTATAAGATTCAATCATTTATCCAAATCTATTCTTTCAATAACTTTATAAATTTTATAAACCTACTGTTTATAAAATTTCATTTATAACTTCACCGTTTATGATTCTATAAATTTCATTCATTTCTGAAATTCATTCACAATTCATTCTAACACTTATAAAAACCCGTTTTATAATCTCAATATTTCAATTTATAAATATTCATTTATAAATCCTTTATAAAATCAATTTATACCATTATTTTAAAACATCTTTAATCTCCTTTATAATTAAACTATTTTGATTTATAAAATAATCAAATTTCATAAATCCTATATTTTCAACTTTTAATAATAAATTCAGAAAATTCCAATTTAACTATTTTATAAAGTCATTAATCCCATATTTTCAAAAATCAACTTTTAACTATATTTCTCAAAAATTCATAATTTTTATAACATTAAAATTATGACGTTTATTTATTTAAAATGAATCAATTTCCAAACATACAGTATATTTTCAAAAATCACTTTAAAAATCATTTTAAAGTTCCAAATTTGGTCTAGTGATGCTACACACCAAATAGTCAATCACGACAACAACGATATCATATATCGATATGATAATCCATCAAATATCAAAATATCTGAAATCAAATAAATACTGTTGAGGAATCCAGTTGGATCCCTCCAACCTGTTTTCCTGCATCCACAAACATTAGCACAATACCAATTCCGCTCCAGTACGAAATTATCGCGGTATATGGGATTTAAAATATTATCCGCTTAATAGACGGCGCAATAGGGTCTCATCCGCTATACAAATGCGGGAAATCAATAACTCCAATATATACATATGCCAATATATATATATTGCTATTATATATAATACCAATTTCACTGTTTATGAAATATTCGCGGTATATGTTTTTAATAAATAACATCCGCTTACTAACGGCATATAATGTCTATTTTAACAATCACTAGATAACAATCATCATTCAAACATGCATTCAAATATTTTAAATCTAATTATTTAAAATAAAATCGAAACTGATTCGATTGAGTGAGAAGTTCTCACCTTGATTTCAATTTCGTTTTAGCGATTTATTTCGAACAAAATTAAACGGACGTTTAATTTAACCCAAAATTCTCACTAACTCCAAACGACTCCAATCCAACTCCATCGCGTAGTGCTCGTCCATACGATTCCAACGCAACTGGTTTCGCGCGTTTTCGACCTCGTATGAAAAAGTTATGTATTTTACAAGTTTACACAATTTAAACTATATAAATTACAACATTTTCTTTATTATTTTAACCTCCATCCATTCTGGGCCGTAGGATCCAAGCCCATGCCATCAGATCCGTGCGTGATCCTTCTCCTCCCCCCCATCCAAACGTGTGAACCTCCCTATAGCCGAACCCATTACATTACACTTAGGGTTTAAATTCGCAATCTCCTCGACGATCTATAGCACGATCAGGTAGCTCCATGTCGAAGCCCTCACCCACATGCACCTCCTCCCCCACTATGGTCAAGCTCGGTCGAGCCTCCTGCCTCGAATTACGTGCGCAAGCCCCAGGCGTCGGCCCCCCATATCTTCTTCTACGTTGCTCCAAACGCGATCAACTCCATATAGATTTCAAGATCTCATTTAGCTCTTCGATTTACTAGTTGGAGATTTCTGCTATAAGTGGATGGATTTCGAGAAAAAGGAGGAGGAAGAAGAGACAATTCTGGCCGTGTATTAAGGTGGAGGCGGCTAGGGTTTAGTTTGTTTTTTTTTTATGAAGAGATATTGGTCTATTTATAGGAATTTGAACGAACACTATTCATCCGGAAATTCCGAACTCAGATTTACGCGTCGAAACTGACATTTCTAGGGTTTATCCCACGTTACGGACACAATGGAACAGGTTTCGGAATCTAATTCGGACATCTGTGCGAGTTATGGCCATAAACGATCGATTTAAATTAAACCGATTTAAACGATTTTCTAAGCGTTTTAATTTGTACCGGACAAACGGTAAATCCAATTGACACGAAATTTGAAACCTTACAATAATATCACATTACGGATCCGATGAAACTGGTTTCGTCGAAATCCGAGACTTTTTGAAAAATGGCTATTTTAACTCGCCAAATTAAAATTAAAAATAATTCGATGCGTTTCGAGCTGCCACGATCAAACGATAACTCCGATTGACACGAAAATTGAAATCCGGTAATAACTAACTATTGCGGATCCAATGGAACTGGTTTCGTTCAATTCTGAGACTGTTCAAAAATTGGCTATTTTCACTAGTCGATTTAAATATTAAAATATTCAATTTTCACAAATAAACTTTTAATTCGATTTTTAAAAGTTCTAAAATATCGTTCTAACTCCAACATGATAAAATAAAATTTTACAAATCATTTTCAATCATATTTAACTCAATTTTCAATTATTTCCATAATTTAACATATTAAATTATCGATTTAATTATTCAATTAAATCCAATAATTCGAAATAAAATTTATTCGACTTATAAATTTCACTTATTAATATTTAAAATTAATTAAATATCCAAATTTTAATTACTTAAAATTCCTGGGTCGTTACAATCTTCCCCCTTAAAAGAATTTCGTCCTCGAAATTATTAAGTAAGAAAAGTTACAGAATTTATTAACTTTCCCAAAATTCGTAGTTTAAACATCTTATAATAGCTTACTAAGTTTTCAAATCATACTTAGTTATCTTTTCAAAAACAACTACTATTGTTTAACTTTCAACTCCAAATCAAAGTTAAAGTTTTCAAAATTTTCCAATTTTCTCAAATTTTTTCTAACGCCTTAAATTTCCGAAAAATTCGCCATAGTCTCCTTTGCGCGGCTCGATCCGAAAAAAAATGACAGTATATATATCACAAATATACATCTCATCAAGTAATAAGGCATCTCGAAGGGAAAAAAAAGTGTAAAAGTACGGTATGTAATCCGAGATATGTACCTTATATTTTATTAGCGAGCGTATACGGCTAATATAGCGCGAAAGCGAGCTCCAAATGCGAAGCAAACGCGATCCGCACCTACTAAACACTCAACAAACAACATGAGAACATGTATATATGAAAATAATATCAGTATACAACATATAGCAACATATTAACTATATATGTCAACATAGCAATTGAAACAAAAGCAACAAATGCAACCAACTAGCATTCATAACCAATAAATATTCACTCATATTCTCATTAATATTCAATGAAATGGTTTTCAATTTAATCACATTTGATTCATTAATAGTGGATGTTTTTACAAACATTCTTTTTCAATCAGTTTATATTCACTAATTTATATTCACTAATTCATATTCAAGTTGGTTCACTTCCAAATCAAATTCACTTCTATTTAAGATTCACTTAACTTTATTATTTTACTTTGATACTAAAATCAACATCATTCAACATCTCTTAAGTTATACTTCCATTTCTAAAGTAAATTTCCATTTAACTTTAAATTCATTTTTATTTATCACCCATATTCATATAGTTTCACTTCTTATATATATAGGTTTATCTCACAATTGTAAATCACTTTAATTATAATTCAATTCTTATAATTCTTTTCACTTATACAATTATTCTTCAATTTAGATTATTCAAACATCTAAACAATCACTTATATACACTTTAATAATTTTGAAAAATTATTTCTTTTATATATAAAATATACTCAAGGCAAAAATTTATAGTGTATGTGGTTATCAGATGATCTGATAGCACATGTTGAAATCAATTTGATTATAATCAAGTGGATTATTGAACTATAACTTGAGAAATTTAATTTTGAATTCTTTTGAAAATTGATTTCAAATGTTGTGGTTTTCATAACGTATATGTGTGAATACGATAAATTCGAAAACCAATTAGTTTGGAAAAGTAATTGTTGTGGAAAACTTATGTAAGTACATGAGTATGATATGTACTAAATGTGAAATGAAATATTATATATGTATGTATAATATTATGTTTTCCAAATTGAGGATATGGAAAGGTACCTTCCATTTATACTGTGTGACTGTGTGATGGTGATGGAACTCGAGATGAGTATCCATTTAAAAATCGTAGCTACGTAGTATTTCCATTAGTTGGATGACCATTTATATTTCCATTAGTTGGATTGACCATTTGTTTTCCATTAGTTGGATTGGCCCTTTGTCTTCCATTAGTTGGATAGGCCATTTGTTTTCCATTAGTGGGAGTGAACCGCGATCTTTGGCAACAACCATGGCGAAATTCGAGGGGCGAGATGCCTACGGTCACAAGCGATTCTACTGGGATAGTAGCGTAACCGCCGTGTGTACCGCGATCCATGGGGGAATGTGCTTTCCATATCCATTTTTATAAGAATTATTATTTATGAAAATTTATAAATTGATGGTAGATTTTAAAATAACCTTCTTTAACTAAAATAAAAAGGAATAAATTTTATCAATACAAAATACAAGAACAAAAAACTAATGGGAAAACGTGTTAATATAAATAAATTTTTGATAGTTAAACTTTAAAATGTTTATATATTTACTAAAGGAAATATATACAAAATAAATTGAAATTGAAGTGAAAAAAAAAATTTATTAAAGTATAAGTAAAATAATAATAATGAAAAAATATATAATAAAATTTGGTTAAGTGTTGTTGGGCTTTGAAATTGTGAATCTCGGTCCATTTACCTTTGAATGCCGTTTCCTTTTTACCTCAATTCGACCCGTTTCCTCCATTATCCATTTTCACAAACCCTAAGAAAAATCACGAAAGAAAAAGAAAATAAAATTAATGGCAGCCTTCGTTCCTCTTCGTCCTTCGATCCAAGGTTAGGGCTTGAAATAAAATTTGGGCTTTGGCTCTCGCGATTCAAAAAACTCGGGTTTGCAATTAAACTTGGAGCTTCAACTTTCATTCAATTTGGGCTTCGGCTACTTCGATTTTGTTAAGGTGAGTTTCTCCTCACGATTAATCTTCATGCAAGTTTTTAGATTTGTTTTGAAGTGAATGCTTGGTTGCATGCTAGGAATTGTGGGTTATGCATTATCAGTTGCTCGGATAAATTAATCTAAACTGTTGAACCAATAAGTACTTGATTGCATGCTTTGTTTTGGTGGTTTGTGGTTTTCAGTTGCTCGGTTAAATTTGAATTTTAAACTAATAGGAACAGATAACTCACTGCATGTTGGATTGTTGGTTGCTATTCGTTATCACTTGCTCTGATGTTGTGTTTTTGTACTGTTAAGATCAGATTCTACTCAATTTTTGATTTTAAACTAATAAGAATAAATGCTATTTGATATTTGTTTTAAATTGGTAAGAACAGACACTGTTTAAATTTTAATTTAAACTGATAAAAACAAATGCTATGAATAACCTGATGAGAACAGGTGCTTCCAAATGTTTGATTTCAGATTGTTGTTT
Source organism: Allium cepa (assembly GCA_030765085.1). NCBI lineage: Eukaryota > Viridiplantae > Streptophyta > Magnoliopsida > Asparagales > Amaryllidaceae > Allium > Allium cepa. Next base: position 325,826,068 of record CM060931.1, on the reverse strand, counting down.
TGAAAATTTGTTTTTCTTAAAAACTGACTTGAACAGATGCTATAAATTTAAATTTTTTTACTGTTGAGAACAGATGCTATCATTTTAAGAATCTGATGAGAATAGAGGCTATTAAATCTTGACTTGCTTTGTGTTGCTGCATGTGTTGGATCTTGCTTTGTTAATGAATATTTATATGGAAACCTCTGAACCCAAACCTTCTTTGTTTATCCGTGAATCAATCACTTAAGCCTATAATATGTTGTGATGTTTTGGTACCTGAAATTGTTTTTGTTAAGTGATAATGTGTTTGCATGCTTGTTTATGTTGACTGTCCCTCTGTTTTGAAATGCATGTGAGTTTTCAGCAAATGTTTCTTATACTTTAAAATATAAATTGTTTCCGCTGTATAAATTAAAATGTAATGTATTGTAAACTCTGATATTTGTATGTAAAAGAAAAGTTTGTTTATAAAATATGATTACTATTCTGTGATTCTGTAGCTGATTCTGTTTAAATGTTATAAACTAAATAACAATCCGTTATTTTGAACGTTTCTAGTTGGTTTAATTACCGACTAGAGGCGGTCAAGGCGGCGGGTCGTTACAAAGTGGTATCAGAGCCAGGTTTATGTTTCCGTTTAAGGAAATCATATCTTAGCGGAATGGGCTATATGACACTAGGTCCTCTCCCGGCTAAACCGAATAATGAGCGCCATATTTTAAAACATATGGATATGGGATTTTAGTTAAGTCACAACTTATAAAATCCAAAACTTCAAATTTCAAATTTGCTAGTGACCAATTGATTTCCCCCATCACGTTTCAGGATAAAATTAATATTAGAGTTTAAGTTTTTTTTAAGCATAGTATGTTATATAAGTTAGAATTTAATCTTATCTAATCTTAAAGAAAAAAATGTGAAACAAGAATAAAACTGTGATGCCTCTGTACAAACAAAATAGGCAACAGAGCAAATATCTGTAAATAGTGTTTGAATGTTTCAGATTTATTTATTTAAGTTTATAAATAAATTACTTGACTAACAACTTGATTTTTAAAATCATAAAAAGAATTCTTAGTTTGCATTCAACTGAATATCTTTGGTTTAGCCTGAAACAAAATTGGGGTTTGGGTCTGCCAATCTAAGGAAATGTAGATGCCTGAGTTTCTTTTGTTGTTGTGATGATGTTTGGTGTCTGTTAACTTGATATAAAAAAAAAAAATCTATGTACTGCATATCTATATAAATGTGTGAATATGCTTGTGTATGCTTGTGTGTTATGCATGATGTTTGCTGTTTAATTTATTTGCCTGTTCTTAGTTCAAACTTTAGTCTAACCTGTCTGTAGCTCAATCAAGTGTTGCATTTTTGATCTCTTGAGTTGTTTCACTGCCATACTTGTAGCTTCTAAAATGTTTAAACTTCATTAGTTAAAATGTTACTCACCTGAATCTTGATGCAGAGCAGAGAAATGCAACTGAAAAACTAGTGCTTGTCACAGAATTCTTGCATGCATGCTACTTGAATCCAGATTTTAATAAAGAAATGCATGTCTGAAACAGTTTGTATTATGCAGATGTGTTCTGAGTAACTGGACCATGATGTCTCTGTATCTTCTTTCCCACATATAAAAATCTGTTCTAATACCATTAACACATAATATAATATATGTTAGTGTTATCAAGGTTCAAAAAAAAAAAAAATGATTTGTAGAATCAGGAATCATAGTTTAAGATGTTGTTCAAATTAAATAATCAAAATGATTTGAAACTCTCTGGAAACTCAGGGTAACAGGACTAGAATTGCACATGAATGAAATACCAACCACATTAAAACATTGTGGGCATGTTCATGTTTACAGATGCTAGTAATTATGTTTGAACTGTTAGGAACAAATGTTATTGATTTCTTTCAAAATTTAAAATTTTGATAAGAACAGATGCTATGTTATCTTGTTGTTAAATTGGTAAGTGCAGATGCTACTAAAATGTTTTGTTTAACTAAGTAGTTGAGGTGCATAATTGTTTTTGTAATAAAGATATGTCTTGAGTATTGCATGCTTCATGTTGCCCAGTCTTCAATTCCATTTTTGTTTGCCTATAAATTTTCATGTGCATGTTTGTTTGACCATCTCTGTAACCATAAAACATGTAAACATCTCTGTAAGCATTCTTTGTTGTCTGCATCCCATATCCCTAATCATTGTGGCACCTCTGTTCATCTCAGTTGCATGCAACATCCTTACTGCTATGTGGGTTTGCATTTCCTCTGTCCTTTGCATATAAATTTCATTTCATGATTGAATACAAGTAGTACATTTGGATACACTTGGGTACGATTCTCTTGCATGTGTAGATAGTGGTAATTAATCTGTAGATATGAATGCATTAGGATCTGCATGCTCTTGAAAAAAAATGTGAAACAACTGTTCTTTAAAAATCTGGTATTTGATTAAGGAAACTCTGTGCTTTGCTATCTAGTTCTAAAACAAGTAGTTCTGTAAAACTTATGTGCACTGGGAATTTTTATGGACTTGTTCCTCTGTATTTTGGTTGCAGAGCAGAGAAAAAAAAAGGGAAAATTTAACACTTCTGCATATAAACCATTTTAAACTTAGGATTTGAAACAAATGAGGTTTGTTAAGCTTAAAAATCATAAGCATGGAATCTGTTGAAGCTGGACAGTGTAGCATGGGCTTTGCATATCAGTTTCACAGTGAAATGGAATTTCATGTTAAATTCAAATGTTTAATTTTGTTTGATTTTCTAAATAGAATTTGACCATGTATTTGCATGTGGGGTTGTTTTCTTGTTGGCACTGATTGTTGCTCCCTGTTGTTGCTCTCTGTACTTGTTTCCCCTGCAAGAAGTGCATGTTGCTGCCTGCCCCTTATTCCCTGCCATACTTGTTTCACCTGTTGCTTCCATTTTGGGACTGTTTGATATGTTGTATTTTAGTGCATGCTACTGTCTGCACTTGCTTACTTTTGTGTACATATGTTACATAGTGCATATTACTGTCTGCACTTGGGTATATTTCTGAGTTGCCCACTTTGAATCACTTTATTTGTGGTCTTCTGCTTCCATGGTTGCAGCCTGCTCTTGTGGTCCTTGTTTTGGTTATGTGTAGTGATTTTGTATTTGGGGCTGTTTGGATTTGTTGTGCACTGCATAGTGCCTTGCCTTGTCTGTTTTGGAGTTATGCTTGTATACTTGCAGTGATTTGTCTGACTCGTGCACGTGGGTTGGCGAGGCAGTGCACATGGGTATGAGTACACGTGTGTACTGCAGCCACACATGTGTATAAAAATTTGGAATCGCTAATGCGAAAATCTATAATAGGATTTAACTGATTTATTTGTTCACCATAACTGTAACCATTTATTTCAGTTCATTTCAAATTTAATTACTTGAATAAAGATTAATCCTGACTCGAGTGTTTTTGTGTTTTGCATAAACGCTCGGGTCAGACCGAGTATTTTTACAGCTTGGAGTTTTGCGCGCAGCGAAGTTAGAGAGAGAGGGGAAAGCACAACTAAAGCTTTTCAGAAAATTATTTTTCTTGTACTTAATAAAATTTGTTTTCCGCTGTATAAAATGTAACTTATTGTATTAACTCTGATATTTGTATATAAAAGAAAAGTTGTTTATAAAATATGATTACTATTCTGTGATTCTGTAGCTGATTCTGTTTAAATGTTATAAACTAAATAACAATCCGTCATTTTGAACGTTTCTAGTTGGTTTAATTACCGACTAGAGGCGGTCAAGGCGGCGGGTCGTTACAAAGATGCAACCAAACATACAATCCAACCAAATTTAAACACTTGGATAAAAATTAATCGTGAGCTGGAAACTCACATGCATTTCAAAACAGAGGGACAGTCAACATAAACAAGCATGCAAACACATTATCACTTAACAAAAACAATTTCAGGTACCAAAACATCACAACATATTATAGGCTTAAGTGATTGATTCACGGATAAACAAAGAAGAAGGTTTGGGTTCAGAGGTTTCCATATAAATATTCATTTAACAAAGCCAAATCCAACACATGCAGCCACAAACATAACGAGCAAAGTTTGGATATAGCATCTGCTCTCATCAATTTAATTAAAAATTATAGTATCTGTGTTTATCAATTTAAAAATACAATTTATAACATCCATTCTCATCAGTTTAATTAAAATTTAAGTAGCTTCTGTTCTTAACAGTTTAAATAAAATTAAATTCAATAGTATTTGTCCTCATCAGTTTAAATAACAAATTAACAGAGCAATTCATAGCAAAAGAACAACCAACAACCAACATGCAGTGAGCCATCTGTTCTTATTGGTCTAGAATTCAATTTTAACCGAGCAACTGAAAACCACAAACCACCAAAACAAAGCATGCAATCAAACATTCACTTCAAAACAAATCTAAAAACTTGCATGAAGATTAATCGTGAGGAGAAACTCACCATAACAAAGTCGAAGCAGCCGAAGGGAAATAAGCCAAGTTGAACGAAGGTCGAAGCCCAGATTAGATCGCATACCCTTGTTTTGAATCGCAAGAAGCAAAACCCTAGATTTGATTGCTAGCCCTAATTTGAAGACGAGCAAAAAATTGGAGAGGCCGCCATTTTGTTTCGTTATTTCGTTTAGGGTTTAGAAATGAAAATGGTAAAGTGAGATAAAGGGGAATCGGGTTAAAGATAAAGGCAGTAGTATTCAAACGTGGGCCGGTATAAATTTCAAAGCCCAAACCATAAACAAGTTTTCCTCTTATTTTTTTTTCTATTTATCTAAATCCAATTTGTTTTGTCTAATTATTTTCATTACTTTGTTTTGTAAATTTTTGTTTAAGTTATGTTGTTAAATTTTTTTTTTTTTTTTTTTTTACTAAGTGTATTTGTTTATTTTATTTTGTATTGATTTTTTTTTTATTTAAGCTAAAGAAAAGAATGTTATTAAAATTTTAACCATCAGTTTATTAATTTACATAAATAAAAATTCTTGTATCCAAATTATTTTCTTAAGTCATTAGTTTGAATTTCAATTACAAATTAAATATTCAATTTCAACTCCAAAGTCAAGTTTAAATTTTTCTTCAGCTTTGTATAGATTAAATTTTAAATATTTAATCACCAATTTCATTGTTATATCGGAAATTCAGTTTAAATTATCATTCAAATATTCAAAATTAATTAAATATTCACAATTTAAATTGTTCAAAATTTAGGATCGTTACAATTTGCTCTATCGGACTTCCCAAACCGAAGGCACTTCCGAAGAAGCCCTTGCAAATCCGGGTATCCACAATCCCGATCGGACTTCCCATCACTAAGGAGAACTCTATACCGGAGCAACTCAGTGCAGAGTCAATCGATAGGTTATCCTATCGTTCTCACAAATACCCGGTCTTCACCACCGGTCTTCAAATGCTATCCATAACGTCGTATCACTATTCGGAATGGGCTATATGACACAAGGTCCTCTCCCGGCTAAACCGAATAATGAGCGCAATATTTAAAAACATATGGATATGGGATTTTAGTTAAGTCACAATTTATAAAATCCAAAACTTATCTTTCCAATGGTTAAACAAATTACCATTTTTAAATCTTTAAACAAAAAGATTAATTTCACCAAGTTTCACCCAATTTCACAAAGATCTATCCGTAGATTTCAAAAACAATTCCCATTCAATTTGGATTAACCCAATTAAATCTTTAAATTAAAGATTTATAGCTTTCAAAACACATTTCCAAAGATTTATCTAAAACTTGGAAAACAATTTTTCTTTTAGACTTGAAAATCCTTTTAACACAACTTGAAAGTCCATTTCTTATGAGAAAGCAAATCTAATTTATACAAGTTGAAATCTTGAGTTGAATTTAAATTTCAAAACATCACCTTTAAAATGGTTTAAAAACCCATATAAACCATTTGTAAGTTGAATACCCTTTTTAAACAATAGTTTCCAAGTCATAGAATTCAATTTCAAATATTGAATTCAAATTTAAATTAATTTATTTACATTTCAAAACTCAACCAAGTTATTCAAATAACTTTTATTTTTGAAAACTCATTTTCAAAAGCTTCAATTCTAATTCCAAAACTATTTTGAAAAAAAAAAAATTCAATTTTAAAACAATTTCAAAATCTGTGACTTAACCAAATTTCCACGTGCAATCCATATTTGTGTGTGTATAGTGTGGTCCAGGGGTTTTACACAATAGTGCACAACATCATCAATCAGCACAGATTCAATTATTACAATTCGATGTGGGTTTCGGATAACCAAACTGAAATCCGACTTCCTGTCGCATCGAAATTCAAATGTCGTTTTACGGGTCAAAGGGTTTCATATTCATACGACAGTATATTCATCACAAATATAGCAGATTAGCACAAAGTATCACATAGCATCACATCACATATCAAATATATCAATCCATCACAGAACATCCAATAACAATCAAACACCTTTAATTAAGATGAATAAACCGTGTGGTTATGAATTTGTTATTCACATAATTACTTCTATTTATAATCTTTAAATTAATGATTAATTATCATTAACTATAATTAATTAAGTTTTAACCACCTTTATTTATTAATCATTTATTAAATCAATTATCTTAATTAATTATCCTTTAATTGTAATTAATTAATCTTAATTACCTATTCCTCAATTAATTACTTTAAATAATAAACTTTTAATTATTGATTAATTAAATCTTAGTTAAAATTAACAATAATAATTTACATTGTACGTTATGAAATCTTGACTTGCTCTGTTGGGTGAAACGTGATGGGGGGTTCTCGCTTTGCGTTAGGTGGCGAACGGGAGACTCTTACCCCTACACGTCCTCTTTACGGGGTTGGTTAGGCGTAAGCCGTGACAGTCGAGAGGCTGGCCGTAAAAGCAAGGTCTGGGGTACCAGTGTAAGCCACGGTGGGGCTGGGATGGTTGAAAAGCCTACCGGTTACTGCTGACGGAAATGAGGTTCGTTACATTTGGTATCAGAGCTGATGGTTAAAACCTTAGCTCAGGAGTATAACACATTAAGTAGCTCATTAGAGATAGGGTGAAGTATACCCTAGAATGAGTATATCCCTAAGATATCCGTTCGAATGCCTCAGTAAATTCTCCTACTATTCACCGATAGTAAGTATGAGTGCGAGAAGAGAACGAGATAGGGGACAGGGGAATACGACTACCAATGGTCAATACCCTGCAACAGTGGAAACAACTTTTCTCTATCAATCTCCTTTGATTCGATTTCAAATTCTTTGATTGCTTCGTAGCTGCTCCAGAAAGAAGTTTCGGTGTGATGATGACCTTACGACTCGTTGTAGAAAATCCTTACTTCGTATCTTCATCCGTTTCTTATCAGCTTTTCGATCTAAACTCTAATGAATTTGAAATTGAAAAATTAAATAAATTGGAAATTTTAAATTAAGTAAACTGGTTAACTAATATGAAGATTTAATCTATCTATTTATTCTCTGGGATCCGATATAGTCTACGAACGATTAGTTATCCCTTCGAACTAATCAATGCCCTTGTATATTCGTAGACCGGTGGACCCAAATACCTTGTGTAATATTATATGAGTTTGTTCTCATATTATCAATATTCTTATTTGATAAGCCAAATACAGACTTGATATCCGGTTTGATTCGGAAAAATATCTCTATATCTTTTATCCTTTCTTTGTTGTCTTCTTTGCAATTTCGAGGACGAAATTCTTTTAAGGGGGGAAATCTGTAACATTCCTGAAAATTTATCAAGTTTAAATTGGCAATTAAATTAATTTTTGGAAATAAATTGTGATTTAATTAGAAAATTTTCTAGAATAAGTAAAAAAAATTTGATTATAAATAGAAATTTATATTTGAAATTTAAGGATAAGTGATTTATAAAATAAATATTGAGTTTCAAAATAAGATGTATTAAAAAATAAAAAATAGAATTTAAAATCTTGAGATTAATAAAATGATAGAGATAGTTGTTTTCTAAAATATTAATTTTATTTGGAAGATATAATAAATTTCAGAAAAGGATTTATTTTTAGGATTTAATTCTCTTATCTAAACAAATGTGACCTTTGTTAATATGAAATCAAAAATTTTACATTCTTCTTTCCTTTTAAAGGTTGTACAAAATAAATAAATAAATAAATGTATGAATGAAAATTGTAAAAATACATAAGTATATGAACATTATGAAAAAAAAAAATTAAGTGTAAGCAATAATTGAAATAAAATTTTGTTTTGAAAATATAAATATAAAAATAAAAAAAAAATCTTTTGTCTTTGAAAATTTTAAATGTGAATATATACATAAGGAAGTATACATGCACATGAGAGATGGAGTGTAAGAGTTAACAAAATCAAAAGGTTATAATGATTTTATACAAATGGCATTCACCATATCTAATAAAATATAATAATAAGATTAAAAAATTACAAAACTCTTCATTTTCCTATGCACAATCATAAAACATCTCAGCAAATCTGAACAAACAAGTAATAAAAGATTTTGCATTTCAAATCTCAACAAAGAAAAAAAGGATAAATCAGAAAAAAAGAAGAAGAAGAAATATCAACCTGGTAAAAGCAAGTCTGGGTTCAAAGCCATAACCCGAGCAAATTAAAATTCAGCAAAGTAATCAAGATTTAAAGCAACATCCTTATGCAGTTCTAAAATCTGGAAGCAAATGCAAGTTTGCAGTTAATGGAAATCAGAAGCAAAGCAAACAAATCAAAGTAAACTTCAACCTGGGAGCAACTCAACAAGAATCAGAGCATCTCAAACTTAATCAAGCAAAACAGATTTAGAAAACAGGAAAAGAAGTCTGGAAGAAAAACTGAAAACCTGGAAATAAATAGTAAAGGCAAGTTTCTTTTTATTTATTTAAATTTTGATGTTAGTAATCAGTAAAAAAAAAAAAAAAACAAAAGATTTAAGCAATATTATCAATCAGTTAACAGAAGGGAATCCAAAGTTTCAAAGCACTTGAACAAATCAAAAGAAAAAGAAAATGCAAAGCAATCAAAGGAAAGAAAAAAATGTTCAGGCTCAAAAAAAAACTCCTCTCTGCCTTCCTTGTTCTCTGCTGCCTCTGTTCCTCTCTGTCTTCTGAAGTCCAGGTGAGCAAACTCTCAAACCCATTTCTTATTTTCATTTTTGTTGTTGCATGTAATTAGCATTGAATGTTTGGATGTGATTATGCTTGAGTATGCAAAGGAGTGAGATGTGAATTTCTGCAGACATGTTTCTGTTATTTCTTGGATTTAAACACAAATCCACTTATTTTTGTCTGAATCTTAGTTAGGAAGTATGGTGTGAACAAATTGTGTTTGTACAATATAGTTTAGGTTTGAAATATTCTAAACTAGAAAAGTAAAAATAAAAACCTGTTACTGCTGAAATAAAATCACAACAGGCAATAGTTCAAAAAAAAAAAAAAAAAAAAGTAAGATTGTAAACATCTTTAAATTATTCAAAACAAGTTTAAAAACTTTAATGCATGTTTAAAAACATGGATATTTGAAACATGCATCAGGTTTAAAAGCTTCTGTGGGGTTAGTTAATTAGACTGTGCATGTTTGTGATGGTGGTGGGTTGATGTTCTGGGTTGCAGAGTTTGTGCCTCGGGTTGGTCTCGGGGAAAAGTGGTGGAAACTCGAAGCAGAAGGGATATTAACTCGAAGTAAAATAGGTGAGTGCAGGGTGTATGTGATCAGGTTTTTTACAACAGAACCTGTTCTGTTTACTTTAAAAAAAATTTTAAAAAAAAAATAAAGCTAAAATTAAATCTGGCAATTTGAACTTAAGATTTAACTTGAATCTAAGGATGAATTCAAATAGTTTGAATTTTTATTTTGAAATAATGTAAATGCAGAATTCAGGGAACAGGAAACTGTTTTCCATATTTTTAAAGTTTGAAATAAAATGCAAACTAAAGTTTAACTTAGGATGTTAAAACTGAGTTCAAATAAGGTTTAAAGTTCAAAGTTTTTAAAAATGGAACTTTTAAATTTAAACAAGTTTAAATTCTGTTTTAAATCAAAATTTAAAACAAAACAGTTTCTGGTCTTAAATCCTGTAGTTTGCAGTTTTAAATGGAATTCATATTTTAGGTTGGAAACTTAATTCAAGTATGAATTGATACTGAATTCAAGTGAAGTTTTGAGTTAAGTTTTTTTTTTTAAAAAAAATGAAATTTTTAAATTTAAACAAAAGTTTTAATTTCTGTTTAAATCAAAATCAAAAACTGTTTCAGGTTTTATAACTGAGAGTTTGCAAGTTGAATGAAATTTAAATTTTAGAGTGGGAATTTGATATTAGGTGGAAGTAGAAACAGAATTCAAATGTAGCTTTGAATTCAAAGGTTTTTAGAAGTAAAATCTTAAATTTAATCAAGATTTAAATTTCTGTTTTAAATCAAAAGTTCAAAACAGTTGCAGGTTTTAATCCAGAGAGAGTTGCAGTTTTTATTTAAAGAAATTTGAATTGAATTTAATTCTAGTGTAGGGTTGATTTAACTATGAATTGAACTAAATTCAAATGGAGTTCTGAGTTCAAAGTTTTAAAGATGAAATTTTTAAATTTAAACAAAGTTTTAGTTTCTGTTTAAATCAAAATTAAACTGTTTCAGGTTTTAAACCTGAAAGATGTTTTGTAGTTTTTAATGTTTTAATGAAACTCATATTTTAAGTTGTAATTTGATTTAAATGCAAGTTAAATCTGAATTCAAATAGAGTTTAGAATTTAAAGTTTTCAAAAATGTAATATCTTAAATAAATTTAAAGATTGGTTTTAAATCAAAAATTTAAAACTGTTTTCAGGGTTTAAACCTGAAAATGGTTTGCAGTTTTTTAAAAGTGTTGAATGAAATTTAACTTTTGTGCAGGAATTGATTCAAGTGTAACTTGAATCTGAATTCAAATGTAATTTTGAATTCAAAGTTTTTAAAATGAAATTCTTAAAATTTAAACAAGTTTTAAATATGGAATTAAGTCAAGAATTAAAACAGTTTTCAAGTTTAACCTTTTACAAAACCAGATTTTGATTTAAACAGGTTTTGTAAGTTTTAAATATTGAATAAATTTAAACATTTTTAAATAAGATTTAAATTGGTTTGAAATCAAATTAAAAACAGTTTCAAATTTACTATGAAACCCAGTTTTGATTTCAAACAAGTTTATAAATTTATAGAAGAATGAATGAACATATATCAATGTTTAACATAGATTTGAAATAAGATTTGATTTCAAATAAGTTTTAAAACTAGGAAGAATTTAGTTCTATTAATATTGAATTAAATATGAAGTGTTAATTTAGATTTAGGTTTAAATGGTTAAACATTTTAAAATGTCAAAATTTTAAAATGGAATTTGAATTTAAATTTAGAAATGTATTGTTTTAATACATTTTGAATTTAATTGGGTCAATTAATAAGTAATTAAATTAGTTGAATAATTAAGGATTTCACTTAATTATTTGATTTTTAAATAATGATTTAGATTAATATTAATTAGAAATGATTTATTAATCTAATTCAAATTTTCTTAAGTGTAAAATTAATTGAATGTTGTTACTAATGGGTGATAATTATCTAGGGATAATTTAGTAATTAATTAATGCAATTAATTTTGATAATTGACTAGATTAATTAATTGAATATAATTAATTGTAATTGGTTAAGTATAATTAATTGTTGAAATTAATTAAGGAATAATAAATCTATTTATTAAGGACAATTAATTTTAACTAAGATTTAATTAATCAATAATTAAAAGTTTATTATTTAAAGTAATTAATTGAGGAATAGGTAATTAAGATTAATTAATTACAATTAAAGGATAATTAATTAAGATAATTGATTTAATAAATGATTAATAAATAAAGGTGGTTAAAACTTAATTAATTATAGTTAATGATAATTAATCATTAATTTAAAGATTATAAATAGAAGTAATTATGTGAATAACAAATTCATAACCACACGGTTTATTCATCTTAATTAAAGGTGTTTGATTGTTATTGGATGTTCTGTGATGGATTGATATATTTGATATGTGATGTGATGCTATGTGATACTTTGTGCTAATCTGCTATATTTGTGATGAATATACTGTCGTATGAATATGAAACCCTTTGACCCGTAAAACGACATTTGAATTTCGATGCGACAGGAAGTCGGATTTCAGTTTGGTTATCCGAAACCCACATCGAATTGTAATAATTGAATCTGTGCTGATTGATGATGTTGTGCACTATTGTGTAAAACCCCTGGACCACACTATACACACACAAATATGGATTGCACGTGGAAATTTGGTTAAGTCACAGATTTTGAAATTGTTTTAAAATTGAATTTTTTTTTTTTCAAAATAGTTTTGGAATTAGAATTGAAGCTTTTGAAAATGAGTTTTCAAAAATAAAAGTTATTTGAATAACTTGGTTGAGTTTTGAAATGTAAATAAATTAATTTAAATTTGAATTCAATATTTGAAATTGAATTCTATGACTTGGAAACTATTGTTTAAAAAGGGTATTCAACTTACAAATGGTTTATATGGGTTTTTAAACCATTTTAAAGGTGATGTTTTGAAATTTAAATTCAACTCAAGATTTCAACTTGTATAAATTAGATTTGCTTTCTCATAAGAAATGGACTTTCAAGTTGTGTTAAAAGGATTTTCAAGTCTAAAAGAAAAATTGTTTTCCAAGTTTTAGATAAATCTTTGGAAATGTGTTTTGAAAGCTATAAATCTTTAATTTAAAGATTTAATTGGGTTAATCCAAATTGAATGGGAATTGTTTTTGAAATCTACGGATAGATCTTTGTGAAATTGGGTGAAACTTGGTGAAATTAATCTTTTTGTTTAAAGATTTAAAAATGGTAATTTGTTTAACCATTGGAAAGATAAGTTTTGGATTTTATAAATTGTGACTTAACTAAAATCCCATATCCATATGTTTTTAAATATTGCGCTCATTATTCGGTTTAGCCGGGAGAGGACCTTGTGTCATATAGCCCATTCCGAATAGTGATACGACGTTATGGATAGCATTTGAAGACCGGTGGTGAAGACCGGGTATTTGTGAGAACGATAGGATAACCTATCGATTGACTCTGCACTGAGTTGCTCCGGTATAGAGTTCTCCTTAGTGATGGGAAGTCCGATCGGGATTGTGGATACCCGGATTTGCAAGGGCTTCTTCGGAAGTGCCTTCGGTTCTGTTCGAACCCGGAACAGACTTGTATGGTTGTATGTCCGACATTACACTTTGAGATGTTAACTGATTTCTATCAAATACATTTCTGCTTGGTGGCGGAGAATTTATTCTCTTAGCTTAACACCCTTCTCTGAGACGTACGAACTCAGAGGTTTTGTAGTTGATATTTATCAGTGATATTCCCAATTTGGTAATGTGGCATGCTGAGTGCTGCTGTGTGATGATCATTGGTTGATCATTTGTGATATGATCATTTGTTTGATCATTTATCTTTGTGATCATTGCTTTGGTCATCTGTTGACCCAAAGCATGGCTTTGTTGCACAAAGCGTAGCTTTGTGGACGAGACTGCATCAGGACCTCACACCCCGGAAATGGTCGAAACAGGAAAGATGCGGCAAGGTTATGAGGGTCGCGCCCTTTAGGGTATGTCATTCCCTTCTGGTAAAGGGTGGTATCATGGTATGGAGCCCAGATACTTACTCATGTTGATACACTATACCTATTACTGTGTGGTGTTGTTGTTGCGAGCGCTCGGGTAAAGGTCCCAAAGGACCGTGGGATGGCATATTCGTGTAGTAGTTACCTAGTTACAGAGGTAACCCGGCCTTGTGTTGGCAGAGATCTAACCGTAACGTTAGTTCTCGGGACGTCCCGCCAGAGGCGTACCCATGTGGCAATAGGAAGTTCCTTAGCCTGACCATTTGTTGGAAATCCATTCTTCAATTACGTGCCTTGTACGGTTTTAGTTGTAGAACCTGCCATTTAACATGGCAGCTATAGTAGGCATAGTATCATGGTACCTATGCTGGCTAGGATTTATATTATACTTTCGAAAGATTTCCTACTATGCACTAGTAATAATATCAAAGAATTTTTCTCGTAGTAAGCATGTTTGACTATCATAAGGAGAAATCTCCCCCATGTGTGCGTTTGCATTGTGTGTGTGCCGGGAGGCCTTATGGTAGTTTCATTTTTCAAAAAGCATTGCGGATTTCAAATTTAAATTCTTTTGTTTGTTTTAAAAGACCAAATGTTTTTGTTTGCTCATACCAGTCCCATGACTGACCTGGAGTTTATTGTTCCTTTCCTAAACTCTGGGTGCCCACTATTTCCCACACGGGCAGTCTAGAGTTGGGGTTTTCAGATAATCAGTAATAGGTGTAGATTCGATAGCTTTCAAGCCTTAGGATTTGGCAATCGCAATTGGATCGAGTTGCTTCTCTTCATCTTGATTTGAGAGTTCGAGCTATTCTGGATTGGTGCCTTGGAGATGGAGATTACCGATACTGGAGTTCTTCCCTGAAGACTATTTTGGAGATGTGTTCCGCTGCTAGTGTTATCTTTTATTTCCGCTGCTATTCTTTGTATCTCTGATAATGGTGATATCTATTGTACCATTCTGTTGTATCATTCATGTTGTATCAGTTATTGTATCAAATGTTGTATATTGATATATGTTGTTCATTTTCTTCCGCTGTGTTATTTACTTAATGTGTTATAAGCTCCGGCGACTCGAATTTGAGCGGTCGAATCTGCGGCATTCGAGTACAATGTAAAGTATGGATGTCGATTTTCGAACGCGAAAAATTCGAGCCGTTACAATGTATATCTGCCAAAGCAACAATAATATACATAATAAAATAAGTTAAACAAAGCTTTGTATCAATAAACTCTTGCAGATCTAAGCTTCAAAACATTAAAGAAAGAAAAAAATGTGCATGCTTGTTCTCTGCTGCCTCTGTTCCTCTCTGTCTTCTGAAGTACAGGTGAGCAAACTCACTTATATTGGCCTATGTTCTGTGATGTTGTGCTTGATGCTTGAAACTTGTTCTGGAAATGTTGTTGATATGACTGTGTACTTGAGTATATTAGTGCATGCCTATTTTACAGACATATGTATATCTGCTCCTATGTTTACAGGCTCTCAAACCCTGTTCTTAAACTAAAATCTCCTTCTCAAATTTATCTTAGACTTTAGGATCTAAATGAAATTGTTTATACAACCCAGACTTAAGTTTTAAAAATAGCTTGAGTACGTTTTGTTTCAAGACTACCTAGAAATATTAATATACAGTAAAAGAAAAAAAAAAGGGTTGCAGGCTTCCATCTCTGCTTCAAAAACTGTCAAAAGCTTTTGTCATCTGAAAAATATGTGAGCAAAACCTTCAACTTTGAATCTGTTATTGTTGTTTATGGGTATACTAATCCCTTTTATCCACTTATGCTTGGAGTGATGCTTTGATAGTGTGTGTGTTGATTGGAAAAAAAAAAAATTCTCTGTTACCTTTTACAGTTCCAAAAAAAAAAGAAAAAGAAAAATATCCACTGAGAGCAAACTTACTCTTAATCTGATTTAATGACTTGATGGAAATGATTAATGCTTAAAGTAAGCTGAAGAAATTAGTTTGCATATGAATGAATCCAAGTATGTATATGCAGATATATCTGTGCATGTTAGTAACAGGCATTTTGCCTCTGTCTGGAAAACAGGTTTCAAACCTGTGTGGGAATTAAAAATATTCCTTCCTGATTCTTGTTTAAATCTTAGGAAAAAAAAAAAAATGTTTGTTTGAACATGTTTAAGCTTCTAAAATAAATCTAAGTACAATTAACTTAAGAATTCTAAAAAAAAAAAAAAAGGGAAAAAAAAAAAAAAACTGGTTTTGAAGGTTGCAGGTCTGCACATCCATCTGTTGCATTAAGTGGATTAGGAATTTGAGAGGTTGAGTAGGGAGTGTAGAGGTAGATATGGCCAAGGTTGTGTCGATG
Source organism: Allium cepa (assembly GCA_030765085.1). Lineage (NCBI taxonomy): Eukaryota > Viridiplantae > Streptophyta > Magnoliopsida > Asparagales > Amaryllidaceae > Allium > Allium cepa. Next base: position 325,810,071 of record CM060931.1, on the reverse strand, counting down.
ATGGTGGCTGGAGGTGGTATTACTAGGTGATGACAGGTTGGTCTTGGTTGCAGTGGAACTCAGGTGAACTATGGGGTGTGCAGGGTTTTTGACCCGAAGTAGAACTCGGGTATTTCTGTATTTGACTCGAAGTAATTTTGTATGTTGCTCGGGTAGTTTGCTATAGGTATAACTGAGAGTATTTGCAGTTTTTTTTGGAGATTCAAACTTTAGTGCTGTTTTGATTTAAGTGAGATTTAAATCTGAATTCAAATGGAGTTTGAGTTCAAGGTTTTAAAAATGGAATTTTTAGATTTTAAATAAGTTTTAATTCTGTTTCAAATTAAATTTTAAAATAGTTTTCAGGTTTAAACCTGAGAGGTTGGCAGTTTTAAATTTTTGAATAAATTCATATTTTAAGTTGAAACTTGAATCAGGTAATACTTGAATCTGAATTCAAATATAGTTTTGAGTTCAAAAGTTTTTTTTTAAAAATGAAATCTTAAAATCAAATTCAGTTTTAAATCAAAATTTAAAACAGTTGCAGGTTTTAAACCAAAGGATTATGCAGTTTTAATTTTTAAATGAATCTTTTTTTAGTTGGGTTTTGATTCAAGCATAGGTTGTAACTGAATTCAAATGTAGTTGTGAATTCAAAGTTTTTAAAATGAAAATCTAAATTTAAACAAGTTTTAAATTCAGATTTGAAGACAAGTCTAAAACAGTTTCAGGTTTGTTTTTTTTAAAAAACCAGAATTAGATTTAAAAACAGTTTTGTAAGTTTTAAAGAGTATGAACAGATTTAAATGTTGAAGTAAAACTTAAATTTGTTTTTTTGAATTCAGATTTAAAAACTGGGTTTTTTTTTTTTAAGTTTCTCTGAAAACCAGTTTTGAATTCAACAGTTTGTAAATTTAAAAATGAATGAACATGTTCATATGTTTAAAAGTGAATTTGAAAATGAAATTTGATTTCAAATAAGTTTTAAAACTTGAAAGAATTTGTTTCCTTTAGTATTTGAATTAAAATATGAAATGTTTAATTTAATTTTGGAAATTGAAATAATCAATTTAAATCTTTCTTTATATTTAGATAATGAATGTTCTTTAACATTCATTTTGTTGTAAGGTTTATAATTATTTTAATTTGAATTAATGTTTAATGATTAAACATTTTAAATATCAAATTTTTAAATTGAATTTGAATTTAAATTTAGAAATGTATTGTTTTAATACATTTTGAATTTAAACGGGTCAATTAATAAGTAATTAGGTTAGTTTGGATAATTAAGGATTTCACTTAATTATTTGATTTTTAAATAATGATTTAGATTAATATTAATTAGAAATGATTTATTAATCTAATTCAAATTTTCTTAAGTGTAAAATTAATGGAATGTTGTTAATAATGGGTGATAATTATCTAGGGATAATTTAGTAATTAATTAATGCAATTAATTTTGATAATTGACTAGATTAATTAATTGAATATAATTAATTGTAATTGGTTAAGTATAATTAATTGTTGAAATTAGTTAAGGAATAATAAATCTATTTATTAAGGACAAATAATTTTAACTAAGATTTAATTAACCAATAATTAAAAGTTTATTAGTTAAAGTAATAAATTGAGGAATAAGTAATTAAGATTAAATGATTATAATTAAAGAATAATTAATTAAGAAAATTAATAAATGATTAATAAATGAAGATGGTTAAGACTTAATTTACTTTAGTTAATGATAATTGATCATCGGTTTAAAGATTTCAAATAAAAGTGATTATGAGGGTAATAAATTTATAACGACACGGTTTATTCATCTTAATTAAAGATGTTTGATTGTTATTGGATGTTCTGTGATGGATTGATATATTTGATACGTGATGTGATGCTATGTGATGTTTGTTCTGAGCTGTCATATCTGTGATATATACATATTGTTATGCAAACCCCTTGACCCGTAGAATGACATTTGGTTTTCGATGCGACAGGGAGTCGGATTCCAATCGGTTATCCGAAACCCACATCGAATCATATTAGTTAATCTTTGTGAATGATATTTTACTTTATCTATGAATCTGTGAATATAGATAAGCGTTATGGGTTATACCGCTTATCAATATGATTGAACCTGTGATGATGATGTTGTGCACTATTGTGTTGAACCCCTGGACCACACTTATACACACACAAATATGGATTGCACGTGGAAATGGGTTAAGTCACAGATTTTTGAAATTGTTTTAAAAATTTGATTTTTGAATCCAAATTAGTTTTGGAATTGGAATTGAAGCTTTTGAAAATGAGTTTTCAAAAATGATAGTTATTTTAAATAACCTGATTGAATCTTGAAAATTAAATGAATTGGTATAAATTTGAATTCAATATTTGAAATTGAATTCTAAAATTTGGAAACTATTGTTTAAAAAGTTATTCAACTTACAAATGGGTTTATATGGGTTTTAAACCATTTTAAAGGTGATGTTTTGAAATTTAAATTCAACTCAAGATTTCAACTTGTATAAATTAGATTTGCTTTCTCATAAGAAATGGACTTTCAAGTTGTGTTAAAAGGATTTTCAAGTCTAAAAGAAAAATTGTTTTCCAAGTTTTAGATAAATCTTTGGAAATGTGTTTTGAAAGCTATAAATCTTTAATTTAAAGATTTAATTGGGTTAATCCAAATTGAATGGGAATTGTTTTTGAAATCTACGGATAGATCTTTGTGAAATTGGGTGAAACTTGGTGAAATTAATCTTTTTGTTTAAAGATTTAAAAATGGTAATTTGTTTAACCATTGGAAAGATAAGTTTTGGATTTTATAAATTGTGACTTAACTAAAATCCCATATCCATATGTTTTTAAATATTGCGCTCATTATTCGGTTTAGCCGGGAGAGGACCTTGTGTCATATAGCCCATTCCGAATAGTGATACGACGTTATGGATAGCATTTGAAGACCGGTGGTGAAGACCGGGTATTTGTGAGAACGATAGGATAACCTATCGATTGACTCTGCACTGAGTTGCTCCGGTATAGAGTTCTCCTTAGTGATGGGAAGTCCGATCGGGATTGTGGATACCCGGATTTGCAAGGGCTTCTTCGGAAGTGCCTTCGGTTCTGTTCGAACCCGGAACAGACTTGTATGGTTGTATGTCCGACATTACACTTTGAGATGTTAACTGATTTCTATCAAATACATTTCTGCTTGGTGGCGGAGAATTTATTCTCTTAGCTTAACACCCTTCTCTGAGACGTACGAACTCAGAGGTTTTGTAGTTGATATTTATCAGTGATATTCCCAATTTGGTAATGTGGCATGCTGAGTGCTGCTGTGTGATGATCATTGGTTGATCATTTGTGATATGATCATTTGTTTGATCATTTATCTTTGTGATCATTGCTTTGGTCATCTGTTGACCCAAAGCATGGCTTTGTTGCACAAAGCGTAGCTTTGTGGACGAGACTGCATCAGGACCTCACACCCCGGAAATGGTCGAAACAGGAAAGATGCGGCAAGGTTATGAGGGTCGCGCCCTTTAGGGTATGTCATTCCCTTCTGGTAAAGGGTGGTATCATGGTATGGAGCCCAGATACTTACTCATGTTGATACACTATACCTATTACTGTGTGGTGTTGTTGTTGCGAGCGCTCGGGTAAAGGTCCCAAAGGACCGGGGGATGGCATATTCGTGTAGTAGTTACCTAGTTACAGAGGTAACCCGGCCTTGTGTTGGCAGAGATCTAACCGTAACGTTAGTTCTCGGGACGTCCCGCCAGAGGCGTACCCATGTGGCAATAGGAAGTTCCTTAGCCTGACCATTTGTTGGAAATCCATTCTTCAATTACGTGCCTTGTACGGTTTTAGTTGTAGAACCTGCCATTTAACATGGCAGCTATAGTAGGCATAGTATCATGGTACCTATGCTGGCTAGGATTTATATTATACTTTCGAAAGATTTCCCACTATGCACTAGTAATAATATCAAAGAATTTTTCTCGTAGTAAGCATGTTTGACTATCATAAGGAGAAATCTCCCCCATGTGTGCGTTTGCATTGTGTGTGTGCCGGGAGGCCTTATGGTAGTTTCATTTTTCAAAAAGCATTGCGGATTTCAAATTTAAATTCTTTTGTTTGTTTTAAAAGACCAAATGTTTTTGTTTGCTCATACCAGTCCCATGACTGACCTGGAGTTTATCGTCCCTTTCCTAAACTCTGGGTGCCCACTATTTCCCACACGGGCAGCCTAGAGTTGGGGTTTTCAGATAATCAATGTTAGGTGTAGATTCGATAGCTTTCAGCCTTAGGTTTTGGCAATCGCATTTTGGATCGAGTTGCTTCTCTTCATCTTGATTTGGGAGTTCTCGCTATTTCTGGATTGATGCCTTGGAGATGGAGTTACACTGGAGTTCTTTCTTGAAGACTATATTGAAGATATTGTTCCGCTGCTGGTGTTATCTTTTATTTCCGCTGCTATTCTTTGTATCTCTGATAATGTTGATATCTATTGTACCATCCTGTTGTATCATTCATGTTGTATCAGTTATTGTATCAAATGCTGTATATGAAATATATTATTCATTTCTTCCGCTGTGTTATTCACTTAATGTGTTATAAGCTCCGGCGACTCGAATTTGAACGGTCGAATCTGCGGCATTCGAGTACAATGTAAAGTATGGATGTCGATTTTCGAACGCGAAAAATTCGAATCGTTACATTTCCAAAGAGGGTGAAGGATTTTCGTTGCCGAAAAATCGAACCGTTAGGGTTTTAGAAGAAGAAAGAGGTAGGAGAAGAAAGAAAAGAAAGAGAAGAGAAAACAGAAAAACAAGTAACAGAACGAGAAACAATAACAGAATCTCACAGTCGCAGCGGAACAACATATAATAGATAAATGAATATTCATTTAAAACAAAGAACTATACATTTTATACATTACATCACATTACATTACATCAATCAGAGTGTACGACAACAACAGCGGAAAGAAGTACTATATACAATAGATAATAGACTACGCTATCTGGCTCGCCTCCAGATCTGCACAGCAACTCCCGAATCCAGAATAACCTGACAACCTAACTCTAGACTGCCCGTGTGGAAAATAGTGGGCACCCAGAGTTTAGGAAAGGAACAATAAACTCCAGGTCAGTCATGGGACTGGTGTGAGAACTCAAAACAGTTAATCTTTAAACAAGCAACAAGAAAATTTAAATTTCGAAATCCGCAATGCTTTTTGGAAAATGAAACTACCATAAGGCCTCCCGCCACACACACAATGCAAACGCAGAATTGGAGGAGATTTCTCCTTATGATAGTCAAAGATGCTTACTACGCGAAAATCAAATCATTTTTTTTATATTATTACTAGTGCATAGTGTAGAAAACAATTTCGAAAGTAGAATATAAATCCTAGCCAGCATAGACATTCCGAACTATGCCTACTATAGCTACCATCCAAACAGTGGTGACCACCATAAGTGAATGGCAGGTAATACAACTAAAACCGTACAAGGCGCGTATTGGAGGAATGGATTTCCAACAAATGGTCAGGCTAAGGAACTTCCTACTGCCACATGGGATCGCCTCTGGCGGGACGTCCCGAGAAACTAACGTTACGGTTAGATCTCTGCCAACACAAGGCCGGGTTACCTCTGTAACTAGGTAACTACTACACGAATATGTCATCCCCCGGTCCTTTGGGACCTTTATCCGAGCGCTCGATACCAACAACACCACACAGAAATAGATATAGTGTTTTCCACATGAGTAAATATCTGGGCTCCATACCATGATACCACCCTTTTCCAGAAGGAAATGACATACCCTAAAGGGCGCGACCCTCATAACCTTGCCGCATATTCCTGTTTCGACCATTTCCGGGGAGTGAGGTCCTGACGAAGTCTCGTCCACAAAGCTACGCTTTGTGCAACAAAGCCATGCTTTGGGTCCACAGATGACCAAAGCAGTAATCACAAAGATAAATGATCAAACAAATGATCATATCCAAACGATCAACCAATGATCATCACACAGCAGCACTCAGCATGCCACATTACCAGATTGGGAAATATCGCTGATAACCTTCAACTACATAACCTCTGAGCTCGTACGTCTCAGAGAAGGGTGTTAAGCTAAGAGAATAAATTCTCCGCCACCAACAGAAATGTATTTGAAAGAAATCTGCTCTATCTCTCAAAATGTAATGTCAGACACGTAACCATACAAGTCTGTTCCGGGTTCGAACAGAACCGAAGGCACTTCCAAAGAAGCCCTTGCAATCCGGGTATTCACAATCCCGATAAAATTTCCCATCACAAAGGAAATCTCCATATCGTAGCTAACGATGCGGAGACAATCGATAGGTCATCCTATCGTTCTCACAAATACCCGGTCTTCACACCGGTCTTCAAATGCTATCCATAACGACGTATCACATATTCGGAATGGGATATATGACACAAAGGTCCTCTCCCGGCTAAACCGAATAGCGAGCGCTTATTTTTAAAAATAAGTGTGCATTCAATTTCAAACAATCACAACAATTACCATCCAAGGGTAAATACTGATAGTCGGTTATTTAACTATCAATAAAGATGCGCCACATCATCAGATTCCAAATAATTTTTCCAAAATTATTAAGTCCCAAAATATCTTTACAAGATATATATACACAATTTCCAATTAATTTCCCAAAGTTATTTGGTTTACCAAAACACCTTTACACGATAAAATTTCCACACTTAACCATTTGAAAACCCATTTCAAATTACACAACTCAACCATTTGAAAACAAATTTCAAATCCCACACCTTAACCATTTGAAAACAAATTTCAAATCACACACCTTAACCATTTGAAAACAAATTTCAAATCACACACCTTAACCATTTGAAAACAAATTTCAAATCACATATAAATCCTTACCGATTTATTTTTAAATTTTACGCTCCAAATTTGTGAATTATATTTCCATCTTTAAAAATAAATCAACATTTATTTTTAAACAAATTTCCCTTCCTATTTATAAATTCCAAAGTGAATTTCCAATTTCCCAAATATCTGCACATACACGATTTCAAATCAATTTCAAACTATTCACTTCGATTTACCTTTAAAAGGTGAATCCTCAAAAACGTTCCTTTTATATTGGAAAAAAAAAACATTCCCATACTTATTTAATAATAAGTAATTCACAATTTAACTTATTTTCAACAATTTGGAAATATTCAATATACTTAAGTTACCGTTAAGTATTTTATTCCATTCTCTTTAAGAAAACATTCCTTTATTCACATTTATTTGGGTTAAAAACGAATGTTGCGTAAGACATCGTTACGACAACCCAAAAACACTAGTATATGGATTTGAAATAAAAAAATGGATACATAAATCCACTACTATTCAAAATATTCCCTTCTGTTTCTCGAAAACATCTATTTCAACAATCAATGTTGAAATCTATGTTTTCAATACTCAATACATTTTAAAACACCTTTAATTCGTTTTAAATTCCATTTAAAACATTCCTTTCCCAAAAACAAACCCATTTTATTTAATAATCTATTCAATATTCAAAATAGTGAATATAGCCCACTTAACAAATTCCCATATTTCAATTTATCAAATTCGATGAATTTCAAATTTATAAACATAGTTTATAAATTCCATTTCTATTATAAACCCCAATTTTATAAATTCCTTTATTAATCCGATGCAATTTTACATAACCCAATTTCATACCCAAAAGCCATATTGTAAGTTAAATACTTATAATATTATTTATTTACCAAATCGTTCCTTTGAACTTCACCAATTTAAAATCTTATCACTTACAAGATTTCTTTATGGTTTATAATAATTTCAACTAATGAAATCTTCATTTATTAACAATTTCTATAAAATTCCCCTTTTTATGCCCCAAATTCATTTCTATAAGTGAATAACTTATAAACTTAAAATTTTCCAATAACCATTCGTTTTATAAATTTCACATTTATTAATCTATAAATCCTAGTGAAATGCATGTTATACATCAACTTAACACTTTCTAAATTTATTCTATAACTTCAATAAATTTTAATTTAAAAACATCCATTTATAAAATCCTTTATATAAACCATTAATAATAATAACTTCCCAAAAACCAAATTTAACTATTTTATAAAAACCTATTATTGTTAAAAATTTCTTTTAAGTTATATTTTATAAAAATATAAATTTTTAAAACATAAAATTTTATACATCTATTTATTTTAAAATTAAATCAATTCAAAATTTTTAATAAACCATATTCTTTGAAAAATCGATTTAAAACCCCTTTTAAATTCAAAACCGTTATTTTAATTTTTAAAAATTTGAATCCGATGATGCAACAACATCAGATGGTCAATCACGGGAATAAGTGTCATATATCAATATGATTATCAACAATCAACATAAGATTTATAAACAAATAAATATGTGAGGAATCCAGTTGGATCCCTCCAACCTGTTACCCTGCATCCACAGACGTTAGCACAATACCAATTCCACTTCAAGGTGGAATATCGCGGTATATGGGATTTTATAAATATTCCGCTTAATAACGGCGCAATAGGGTCTCATCCGCTATACGAGGCGGGAAATCAAATCCGATATATACATATGCCAATATATATATATCGCTATATATAGTATATATCCTACTATATCTACTAACACAATCAATCAGCAATCAACAATCAATATTAACTATTCAAAATTTTAAACAAAACCTTTCGATTGAGTGAGGAGTTCTCACCTTGATTTTATTTCCGGTTTCGGCGTTCGTTTCGAATAAAATTAAACGAACGTTTAATTTTACCCGAAATTCAAACGAGCTCCAATCGACTCCAAACCAGCTGCATTGCGAAGAGCACGCGAATACGATTCCAACGCAAAAAATCTCGTTCGAATCCGACCTCGCATGCAAAAGATATCACGTTTTAAAGATTGAACGAATTTGAATTTTGAATTTAAACTAAAAATTAAAAGAAAACACCTCACCCCCTCTTCACGCGTGCGGGCCCCACCCTCACCTTCTCTCCCGTTCGCATTTCTCTTCCCAGGTATACACGCGCGACTTCAAACCCAAATCACGCAGGAGAAAACGACGGCCGCTCCACCTACAAGCGACTAGAGCACAATCAACCACCTTCACATGGAAGCCCTCACGCACGTTCACCTTCAGCCCAAACGCTTCGAAGCTCGGTTGTCCCTGTAGCATGAAAAACGCGCGCGACCTACAGCCCTTCACGGCCCCACCGCCATCAATCCATAGCTCCATTTTACATCTCGACCGTTGGATGTGGAGATCTCTTGATGCTCTACGATTTTCTAGTTGGAAGTTCGTTGAATCGTTGCACGGATTGGAAGATTTGGAGGAAGGAAAATCGGCGATTTTCGGCCATTGAAGCTATAACTGGCGGCCACGATAATAGAATAGGGTTTAGTGAAAATATTAGTATATATATATGTTATTAATCTTATTTTAATAATAAAATTCTCTTTTTAATAACTTATGCAAACGAACTCCAATCTACGCGTTCCGACAGGCGATTCTAAAGTTTTTCCGCGTTCCGGACGCAATGGAACAGGTTTCGTAAGCTAATTCGGAAGTATGTATGAGATACGACTATAAACGCTCGATTTAAATTTAAACCGATTTAAGCGATTTCTAGGCGTTTTGGCTTGTACCGGACAAACGACAAATCCGATCGACTTGAAATTTGAAATCTTACAATAATATCACATTACGGATCCGATGAAACTGGTTTCGTCGAAATCCGAGACCGTTTGAAAAATGGCTATTTTAACTCGCCGAATTAAAATTAAAACGATATCGATGCGTTTCGAGCTGCCACGGTCAAACGACAACTCCGTTTGCTACGAAATTTGAAATCCGATAATAATTAACTATTACGGATCCAATGGAACTCGTTTCGTTCAATTCCGAGACTGTTCAAAAATTGGCTATTTTTCAGTCGATAATTAAATATTAAAATATTCAATTTTTTACAAATTAACTCCAAATTCAATTTTACAAGTTCAAAAATATTTCTATAACCTTAATATGATATAACAAAATTTTCCAAACCATTTTCAATCATATTTAACCCAATATCTAATTATCTACGGAATTTCACTATTAATTAATCGATTTAAATGACCAATTAAATCCAATATTCGAAAAAAAATAAATTATTTAACTTAAAATTTTCACTTATAAACATTTAAAATTAATTAAATACTCAAATTTAAATTACTAAAAATTCTGGGTCGTTACAATCTTCCCCCCTTAAAAGAATTTCGTCCTCGAAATTGCAAGTTAAGGAGAATAATTCATAATCCGTTTATTATTTTTCCAAAACTAATAGTTTTATCAACCTTCTAACACCAATCTTTTTATTAAAGATTTACTATCATTTCAATTAGCTTTCCAACTTCAATTATAGGTTTCAAACAACATTGTTTACTCAACAATTCAAATTTAAATTTAAATTCAAATTTCAAACTTTCAAAATTTCTCAAAATTTTTCTAACTCCCTAAATTTTCGAAAAATTTCGCCAGAGTCTCCTTTGCGCGGCTAGATCGGTACGACTACAAAATGGCACTACGGCCCCTCAGAATCAAAAGGAAAAAAGAAAGCCAAGTGGCTGGAGAAAGAAATCACCAAATCTCATATAAAAACTGAAATACGTACCTTTTTGTCGAGCCATTCAATTTTTTTAACTTCAAAATCAAAATTCCAATTCCATTATATCCTGTATATCCTGCTAGCATAATATCCAATTATAATATTCAAACCAATTTGCCAATTCAATTATAAAATTTCCAATACGTGCTTCTTATACCACTTTTAGTTTACTATTAAAGTTGCATATTCATTTTCATTCAACTTTGCATTTCAATTTTCATTTGAATTCAATTACATAGCTTTCAAATTTTACTAATTCAATTTCATTAACACTTAATGAATTTACATACAACCAACCAACAAGCAATAACGACCAATGTACATCCAATACAACCAAATTTATTTATTTTACTTACATTCAATTTGGTTCAACTGTTTTAATTTCAATTGGTTTAACATTCAATTGATTTTCATTCTATTATTAAACTATTTTCAAATGAATTTACACTTGCATGCATCATTTCATATCAACTTATTCATATTCTATTGATTAACATTCAATTCATACTTTAATTCAATTGCTAGTTCTTTTTACAAATAAAATTGAATTTCATTTATATAACTTAAGTTCACACCTTTAACAATTTCATTTACTCACTTTATTCACTTACTTTGATATTAACATCAATTCTTTCAACATTACTTAACTTGCATTCCATTTCAACTTTATTTACATCATTTAATTCACTTGATTATTTAACTTTGATACAAATATCAATTTTTTATTCAACTTCACTTAAGTTATACTCCATTTGACATCATTTGTTCAAATAAACTTAAGCTTCAACTTATCAATCCAATTCGGATTTTAAATTCCAAAGTAAATCCTATTTAACTTTTACTTAAGCCAAATTCATATCAATATTCAAATTCATATTCCATTTTACTTAACTTAATTGTTTAACCACTTCAATAACTGGTTTCACTTACATTTTCCCATTCTATAAGTTATAAAACTTATTATTCAACTTCTAACTTATATTATAAGTTCAAAACCTTTTTCACTTATACTTAACAACTTCAAGTTGAATTTTAATTTCAAATTGATTTATTACAACAAAACTTCAATTTTTAAATTCATTTTTGTAGCAAATCCATCACATAGAAACTCGAAAATGATACTGATGATGCTGCAGTCATCACCCTTATTATTTCCCAGTGACAATAGTGAAATCAATGCTAAATATTCTTTCAAAAATTTCCTTTCTATTCATAAATCACTTTTATAACCCTTTTACTTATATAATTTTACTTCTTATATACATACATGCTTATCTTACAATTGTAAATCATCATTAATTATTATTTCATCTTATGATTCATTGGTTTATACCATTATTCTTTTTACAATAGTTGCTTTTATTAGCTTATTCAAACAACTTTTAATTATTTTATATATATATATATATCATTTACAACAACCAAGCAATCAATTATATACACACTTCAATAATTCCTAAAAAAATTATTTTCTTTTTATATATAAAATATAATCGAGGTAAAATTATTTCATTTACCCAATTTAAAACAATATTGTGTCGAATTGTTCTATTCAAGTGTTTAGGAACCCCTTCGATTCAGTTTTCGAGGCTGCGCCGACGAAGGTTCATATACCACTCAACAAACCAATCATCACAATATAAAACAATTTTATATTCACTAACAAATACGCACTCATATCTATTATTACACTCACACTCATTCTAGAGTACTACTGACTCTATCTCAAATGAGTAATACCCAACAGAGCAGGTTGTCGCTTAACCATATGCTCTGATACCAAATGTAACGATCGCGATTTTTCGTTGCCGAAAAATCGAACCGTTAGGGTTTTAGAAGAAGAAAGAGGTAGGAGAAGAAAGAAAAGAAAGAGAAGAGAAAACAGAAAAACAAGTAACAGAACGAGAAACAATAACAGAATCTCACAGTCGCAGCGGAACAACATATAATAGATAAATGAATATTCATTTAAAACAAAGAACTATACATTTTATACATTACATCACATTACATTACATCAATCAGAGTGTACGACAACAACAGCGGAAAGAAGTACTATATACAATAGATAATAGACTACGCTATCTGGCTCGCCTCCAGATCTGCACAGCAACTCCCGAATCCAGAATAACCTGACAACCTAACTCTAGACTGCCCGTGTGGAAAATAGTGGGCACCCAGAGTTTAGGAAAGGAACAATAAACTCCAGGTCAGTCATGGGACTGGTGTGAGAACTCAAAACAGTTAATCTTTAAACAAGCAACAAGAAAATTTAAATTTCGAAATCCGCAATGCTTTTTGGAAAATGAAACTACCATAAGGCCTCCCGCCACACACACAATGCAAACGCAGAATTGGAGGAGATTTCTCCTTATGATAGTCAAAGATGCTTACTACGCGAAAATCAAATCATTTTTTTTATATTATTACTAGTGCATAGTGTAGAAAACAATTTCGAAAGTAGAATATAAATCCTAGCCAGCATAGACATTCCGAACTATGCCTACTATAGCTACCATCCAAACAGTGGTGACCACCATAAGTGAATGGCAGGTAATACAACTAAAACCGTACAAGGCGCGTATTGGAGGAATGGATTTCCAACAAATGGTCAGGCTAAGGAACTTCCTACTGCCACATGGGATCGCCTCTGGCGGGACGTCCCGAGAAACTAACGTTACGGTTAGATCTCTGCCAACACAAGGCCGGGTTACCTCTGTAACTAGGTAACTACTACACGAATATGTCATCCCCCGGTCCTTTGGGACCTTTATCCGAGCGCTCGATACCAACAACACCACACAGAAATAGATATAGTGTTTTCCACATGAGTAAATATCTGGGCTCCATACCATGATACCACCCTTTTCCAGAAGGAAATGACATACCCTAAAGGGCGCGACCCTCATAACCTTGCCGCATATTCCTGTTTCGACCATTTCCGGGGAGTGAGGTCCTGACGAAGTCTCGTCCACAAAGCTACGCTTTGTGCAACAAAGCCATGCTTTGGGTCCACAGATGACCAAAGCAGTAATCACAAAGATAAATGATCAAACAAATGATCATATCCAAACGATCAACCAATGATCATCACACAGCAGCACTCAGCATGCCACATTACCAGATTGGGAAATATCGCTGATAACCTTCAACTACATAACCTCTGAGCTCGTACGTCTCAGAGAAGGGTGTTAAGCTAAGAGAATAAATTCTCCGCCACCAACAGAAATGTATTTGAAAGAAATCTGCTCTATCTCTCAAAATGTAATGTCAGACACGTAACCATACAAGTCTGTTCCGGGTTCGAACAGAACCGAAGGCACTTCCAAAGAAGCCCTTGCAATCCGGGTATTCACAATCCCGATAAAATTTCCCATCACAAAGGAAATCTCCATATCGTAGCTAACGATGCGGAGACAATCGATAGGTCATCCTATCGTTCTCACAAATACCCGGTCTTCACACCGGTCTTCAAATGCTATCCATAACGACGTATCACATATTCGGAATGGGATATATGACACAAAGGTCCTCTCCCGGCTAAACCGAATAGCGAGCGCTTATTTTTAAAAATAAGTGTGCATTCAATTTCAAACAATCACAACAATTACCATCCAAGGGTAAATACTGATAGTCGGTTATTTAACTATCAATAAAGATGCGCCACATCATCAGATTCCAAATAATTTTTCCAAAATTATTAAGTCCCAAAATATCTTTACAAGATATATATACACAATTTCCAATTAATTTCCCAAAGTTATTTGGTTTACCAAAACACCTTTACACGATAAAATTTCCACACTTAACCATTTGAAAACCCATTTCAAATTACACAACTCAACCATTTGAAAACAAATTTCAAATCCCACACCTTAACCATTTGAAAACAAATTTCAAATCACACACCTTAACCATTTGAAAACAAATTTCAAATCACACACCTTAACCATTTGAAAACAAATTTCAAATCACATATAAATCCTTACCGATTTATTTTTAAATTTTACGCTCCAAATTTGTGAATTATATTTCCATCTTTAAAAATAAATCAACATTTATTTTTAAACAAATTTCCCTTCCTATTTATAAATTCCAAAGTGAATTTCCAATTTCCCAAATATCTGCACATACACGATTTCAAATCAATTTCAAACTATTCACTTCGATTTACCTTTAAAAGGTGAATCCTCAAAAACGTTCCTTTTATATTGGAAAAAAAAAACATTCCCATACTTATTTAATAATAAGTAATTCACAATTTAACTTATTTTCAACAATTTGGAAATATTCAATATACTTAAGTTACCGTTAAGTATTTTATTCCATTCTCTTTAAGAAAACATTCCTTTATTCACATTTATTTGGGTTAAAAACGAATGTTGCGTAAGACATCGTTACGACAACCCAAAAACACTAGTATATGGATTTGAAATAAAAAAATGGATACATAAATCCACTACTATTCAAAATATTCCCTTCTGTTTCTCGAAAACATCTATTTCAACAATCAATGTTGAAATCTATGTTTTCAATACTCAATACATTTTAAAACACCTTTAATTCGTTTTAAATTCCATTTAAAACATTCCTTTCCCAAAAACAAACCCATTTTATTTAATAATCTATTCAATATTCAAAATAGTGAATATAGCCCACTTAACAAATTCCCATATTTCAATTTATCAAATTCGATGAATTTCAAATTTATAAACATAGTTTATAAATTCCATTTCTATTATAAACCCCAATTTTATAAATTCCTTTATTAATCCGATGCAATTTTACATAACCCAATTTCATACCCAAAAGCCATATTGTAAGTTAAATACTTATAATATTATTTATTTACCAAATCGTTCCTTTGAACTTCACCAATTTAAAATCTTATCACTTACAAGATTTCTTTATGGTTTATAATAATTTCAACTAATGAAATCTTCATTTATTAACAATTTCTATAAAATTCCCCTTTTTATGCCCCAAATTCATTTCTATAAGTGAATAACTTATAAACTTAAAATTTTCCAATAACCATTCGTTTTATAAATTTCACATTTATTAATCTATAAATCCTAGTGAAATGCATGTTATACATCAACTTAACACTTTCTAAATTTATTCTATAACTTCAATAAATTTTAATTTAAAAACATCCATTTATAAAATCCTTTATATAAACCATTAATAATAATAACTTCCCAAAAACCAAATTTAACTATTTTATAAAAACCTATTATTGTTAAAAATTTCTTTTAAGTTATATTTTATAAAAATATAAATTTTTAAAACATAAAATTTTATACATCTATTTATTTTAAAATTAAATCAATTCAAAATTTTTAATAAACCATATTCTTTGAAAAATCGATTTAAAACCCCTTTTAAATTCAAAACCGTTATTTTAATTTTTAAAAATTTGAATCCGATGATGCAACAACATCAGATGGTCAATCACGGGAATAAGTGTCATATATCAATATGATTATCAACAATCAACATAAGATTTATAAACAAATAAATATGTGAGGAATCCAGTTGGATCCCTCCAACCTGTTACCCTGCATCCACAGACGTTAGCACAATACCAATTCCACTTCAAGGTGGAATATCGCGGTATATGGGATTTTATAAATATTCCGCTTAATAACGGCGCAATAGGGTCTCATCCGCTATACGAGGCGGGAAATCAAATCCGATATATACATATGCCAATATATATATATCGCTATATATAGTATATATCCTACTATATCTACTAACACAATCAATCAGCAATCAACAATCAATATTAACTATTCAAAATTTTAAACAAAACCTTTCGATTGAGTGAGGAGTTCTCACCTTGATTTTATTTCCGGTTTCGGCGTTCGTTTCGAATAAAATTAAACGAACGTTTAATTTTACCCGAAATTCAAACGAGCTCCAATCGACTCCAAACCAGCTGCATTGCGAAGAGCACGCGAATACGATTCCAACGCAAAAAATCTCGTTCGAATCCGACCTCGCATGCAAAAGATATCACGTTTTAAAGATTGAACGAATTTGAATTTTGAATTTAAACTAAAAATTAAAAGAAAACACCTCACCCCCTCTTCACGCGTGCGGGCCCCACCCTCACCTTCTCTCCCGTTCGCATTTCTCTTCCCAGGTATACACGCGCGACTTCAAACCCAAATCACGCAGGAGAAAACGACGGCCGCTCCACCTACAAGCGACTAGAGCACAATCAACCACCTTCACATGGAAGCCCTCACGCACGTTCACCTTCAGCCCAAACGCTTCGAAGCTCGGTTGTCCCTGTAGCATGAAAAACGCGCGCGACCTACAGCCCTTCACTGCCCCACCGCCATCAATCCATAGCTCCATTTTACATCTCGACCGTTGGATGTGGAGATCTCTTGATGCTCTACGATTTTCTAGTTGGAAGTTCGTTGAATCGTTGCACGGATTGGAAGATTTGGAGGAAGGAAAATCGGCGATTTTCGGCCATTGAAGCTATAACTGGCGGCCACGATAATAGAATAGGGTTTAGTGAAAATATTAGTATATATATATGTTATTAATCTTATTTTAATAATAAAATTCTCTTTTTAATAACTTATGCAAACGAACTCCAATCTACGCGTTCCGACAGGCGATTCTAAAGTTTTTCCGCGTTCCGGACGCAATGGAACAGGTTTCGTAAGCTAATTCGGAAGTATGTATGAGATACGACTATAAACGCTCGATTTAAATTTAAACCGATTTAAGCGATTTCTAGGCGTTTTGGCTTGTACCGGACAAACGACAAATCCGATCGACTTGAAATTTGAAATCTTACAATAATATCACATTACGGATCCGATGAAACTGGTTTCGTCGAAATCCGAGACCGTTTGAAAAATGGCTATTTTAACTCGCCGAATTAAAATTAAAACGATATCGATGCGTTTCGAGCTGCCACGGTCAAACGACAACTCCGTTTGCTACGAAATTTGAAATCCGATAATAATTAACTATTACGGATCCAATGGAACTCGTTTCGTTCAATTCCGAGACTGTTCAAAAATTGGCTATTTTTCAGTCGATAATTAAATATTAAAATATTCAATTTTTTACAAATTAACTCCAAATTCAATTTTACAAGTTCAAAAATATTTCTATAACCTTAATATGATATAACAAAATTTTCCAAACCATTTTCAATCATATTTAACCCAATATCTAATTATCTACGGAATTTCACTATTAATTAATCGATTTAAATGACCAATTAAATCCAATATTCGAAAAAAAATAAATTATTGTTGGATTGTTCTATTTAAAATTATTAAACTTCCTAATAATAATAACGATCTTTGTAACGACCCGCCGCCTTGACCGCCTCTAGTCGGTAATTAAACCAACTAGAAACGTTCAAAATAACGGATTGTTATTTAGTTTATAACATTTAAACAGAATCAGCTACAGAATCACAGAATAGTAATCATATTTTATAAACAAACTTTTCTTTTACATACAAATATCAGAGTTTACAATACATTACATTTTAATTTATACAGCGGAAACAATTTATATTTTAAAGTATAAGAAACATTTGCTGAAAACTGAAGTAAAGCTTTAATTCCCCCCCTCTCTCTAACTTCGCGGCCTGAAAATCTTCAAGCTGTAAAAATACTCGGTCTGACCCGAGCGTTTATGCAAAACACAAAAACACTCGAGTCAGGATTAATCTTTATTCAAGTAATTAAATTTGAAATGAACTGAAATAAATGGTTACAGTTATGGTGAACAAATAAATCAGTTAAATCCTATTATAGATTTTCGCATTAGCGATTCCAAATTTTTATACACATGTGTGGCTGCAGTACACACGTGTACTCATACCCATGTGCACTGCCTCGCCAACCCACGTGCACGAGTCAGACAAATCACTGCAAGTATACAAGCATAACTCCAAAACAGACAAGGCAAGGCACTATGCAGTGCACAACAAATCCAAACAGCCCCAAATACAAAATCACTACACATAACCAAAACAAGGACCACAAGAGCAGGCTGCAACCATGGAAGCAGAAGACCACAAATAAAGTGATTCAAAGTGGGCAACTCAGAAATATACCCAAGTGCAGACAGTAATATGCACTATGTAACATATGTACACAAAAGTAAGCAAGTGCAGACAGTAGCATGCACTAAAATACAACATATCAAACAGTCCCAAAATGGAAGCAACAGGTGAAACAAGTATGGCAGGGAATAAGGGGCAGGCAGCAACATGCACTTCTTGCAGGGGAAACAAGTACAGAGAGCAACAACAGGGAGCAACAATCAGTGCCAACAAGAAAACAACCCCACATGCAAATACATGGTCAAATTCTATTTAGAAAATCAAACAAAATTAAACATTTGAATTTAACATGAAATTCCATTTCACTGTGAAACTGATATGCAAAGCCCATGCTACACTGTCCAGCTTCAACAGATTCCATGCTTATGATTTTTAAGCTTAACAAACCTCATTTGTTTCAAATCCTAAGTTTAAAATGGTTTATATGCAGAAGTGTTAAATTTTCCCTTTTTTTTTCTCTGCTCTGCAACCAAAATACAGAGGAACAAGTCCATAAAAATTCCCAGTGCACATAAGTTTTACAGAACTACTTGTTTTAGAACTAGATAGCAAAGCACAGAGTTTCCTTAATCAAATACCAGATTTTTAAAGAACAGTTGTTTCACATTTTTTTTCAAGAGCATGCAGATCCTAATGCATTCATATCTACAGATTAATTACCACTATCTACACATGCAAGAGAATCGTACCCAAGTGTATCCAAATGTACTACTTGTATTCAATCATGAAATGAAATTTATATGCAAAGGACAGAGGAAATGCAAACCCACATAGCAGTAAGGATGTTGCATGCAACTGAGATGAACAGAGGTGCCACAATGATTAGGGATATGGGATGCAGACAACAAAGAATGCTTACAGAGATGTTTACATGTTTTATGGTTACAGAGATGGTCAAACAAACATGCACATGAAAATTTATAGGCAAACAAAAATGGAATTGAAGACTGGGCAACATGAAGCATGCAATACTCAAGACATATCTTTATTACAAAAACAATTATGCACCTCAACTACTTAGTTAAACAAAACATTTTAGTAGCATCTGCACTTACCAATTTAACAACAAGATAACATAGCATCTGTTCTTATCAAAATTTTAAATTTTGAAAGAAATCAATAACATTTGTTCCTAACAGTTCAAACATAATTACTAGCATCTGTAAACATGAACATGCCCACAATGTTTTAATGTGGTTGGTATTTCATTCATGTGCAATTCTAGTCCTGTTACCCTGAGTTTCCAGAGAGTTTCAAATCATTTTGATTATTTAATTTGAACAACATCTTAAACTATGATTCCTGATTCTACAAATCATTTTTTTTTTTTTGAACCTTGATAACACTAACATATATTATATTATGTGTTAATGGTATTAGAACAGATTTTTATATGTGGGAAAGAAGATACAGAGACATCATGGTCCAGTTACTCAGAACACATCTGCATAATACAAACTGTTTCAGACATGCATTTCTTTATTAAAATCTGGATTCAAGTAGCATGCATGCAAGAATTCTGTGACAAGCACTAGTTTTTCAGTTGCATTTCTCTGCTCTGCATCAAGATTCAGGTGAGTAACATTTTAACTAATGAAGTTTAAACATTTTAGAAGCTACAAGTATGGCAGTGAAACAACTCAAGAGATCAAAAATGCAACACTTGATTGAGCTACAGACAGGTTAGACTAAAGTTTGAACTAAGAACAGGCAAATAAATTAAACAGCAAACATCATGCATAACACACAAGCATACACAAGCATATTCACACATTTATATAGATATGCAGTACATAGATTTTTTTTTTTTATATCAAGTTAACAGACACCAAACATCATCACAACAACAAAAGAAACTCAGGCATCTACATTTCCTTAGATTGGCAGACCCAAACCCCAATTTTGTTTCAGGCTAAACCAAAGATATTCAGTTGAATGCAAACTAAGAATTCTTTTTATGATTTTAAAAATCAAGTTGTTAGTCAAGTAATTTATTTATAAACTTAAATAAATAAATCTGAAACATTCAAACACTATTTACAGATATTTGCTCTGTTGCCTATTTTGTTTGTACAGAGGCATCACAGTTTTATTCTTGTTTCACATTTTTTTCTTTAAGATTAGATAAGATTAAATTCTAACTTATATAACATACTATGCTTAAAAAAAACTTAAACTCTAATATTAATTTTATCCTGAAGTCATGTTTTTGAACATAATAACAATCTGGAAACTAAAACAGGCAAACCAAGATTACTGTGCAACATGCATATAACAGAGTATACCCTTTAATTCAAGTATTGGTTTGAGAAATCAATATTTACTCTTGAATTAATGAAACTGGATGGTCTAATTTATACACACATGCAGTTGTTCTTCTATTATTAAGTTTTCAGAGAAAACATTACAGTTTCACTTATTCCTTTTATTCTTTTCCATTTTTAATAAAAATTAAAACTGTATATTTACTTTGTTTAAATCTTAACTTTAACAAAGATTTGGATCTAAGGTTATGATTTTGATCTGGATATACACTTGGAATGCTAGAACAAACAAGATCAAGCAAGACAAATTTCAACAGAAAACAAACATTCAGAAACATACATCTCACATGAAATTCCATCTCAATCATCCACTTCAATATGATTATCACAGGCATAAACTAAGCAACTAAAATTACTTAAATTTTTTTTTTTTTTGTTAAAAAAAAAAATGTTATTCACAGAAAACAAGATGCAGTATTTCATTTTGCAAATGGCCAGTGAAAGGGGTATATGTAGATTCACACAAATATTTTAAGCATCCAAATCATTTTGCTTTGATTCCTTTACAAGTTTAAAACAAAATCCATCTTGTTTTACTGAAACAAAATCCATTGAAACAAAAAGAGACAAAGGGAAAAGAAAAAGGATTTTTGACAGGTTTTCCTTAAGAAAACAGTTTTCTGAACAAGATCGGAGATGATCAACAACTATTTCCTATTCTCAAGCATTTTCTAACAACAACATACACATAAAGCAGTACAAATATTCATTTAACAAAGCCAAATCCAACACATGCAGCCACAAACATAACGAGCAAAGTTTGGATATAGCATCTGCTCTCATCAATTTAATTAAAAATTATAGTATCTGTGTTTATCAATTTAAAAATACAATTTATAACATCCATTCTCATCAGTTTAATTAAAATTTAAGTAGCTTCTGTTCTTAACAGTTTAAATAAAATTAAATTCAATAGTATTTGTCCTCATCAGTTTAAATAACAAATTAACAGAGCAATTCATAGCAAAAGAACAACCAACAACCAACATGCAGTGAGCCATCTGTTCTTATTGGTCTAGAATTCAATTTTAACCGAGCAACTGAAAACCACAAACCACCAAAACAAAGCATGCAATCAAACATTCACTTCAAAACAAATCTAAAAACTTGCATGAAGATTAATCGTGAGGAGAAACTCACCATAACAAAGTCGAAGCAGCCGAAGGTGTGACGACCGCCCATGACTCCCGCACCAAATCAAGAGAATAGAGCGCTGAAAGGTGTGCCAGGCAGCCATGGACGATAGTCATGGTAAAACAAAACAAAAGAATCTCTATCGCATAACTCACAGCGCATGGATAAAATACAATAGAGAAATATAATATAGTGAAGCTCCATAGAACAGAACATCATCATATAAGCATCACAGTAGTTTCATACAATCATCTACTCAAATCCATACATGAAAGCCTCACTACAAATCACTCAACCAAATACAGCAGCGGATATCCAGTACATATAGTAAGAAAACTAATATGCAAAGCCTCCTGCTCGTCTTCGTCATCTTCAGCGTTGAACTCCTAGCACAGCACCTGTCACCTGCTACCTAGTCTGCCCATCCCAAACATGGATGAACAGCCCAAGGTAATAAGAGGAGACATAAAACCTTGAGTCAGACAAAGTCTTAGTGAGCAGTAAATCAACTATCAAACATACCAAAAGAGCATAAAGGATAAAAGGAATAGGAACCAAACCATCCCACTCCACCTCTTTCTACAGTGATAGCCCCAGACATACACTAAGGAGAAGCAAGCATAACAACATAGACAATTAAGGTAAAGCGAATACCACTCGAGTCAAGGACGATGTTTTCCAAATACAAACCCCCAAGGCCTAAACCAAGATCAGATAAGCACCCAGAAAACACCGCTCTTGAAGCCGAATGATAATACAACCAAACATCCATGACTCTGGCTATCACTGTTATCCTTGCCTCGATTTCACCGTTAGTTGAATGACCATCTGTCAAGGGCTAATGGTAACCCCGGTTCTAACCATAACTCCGCACACTGCCTTGTGCCTAGGACTTATCTACTTTGCCCAGAGTACTCAACTACCTACCTGTAGTCTTTTGGGTGTCCCGACTACCTACCTGTAGTCGTTATGGGCGCCCCATGTACTCTTGCTTTTGAGCATGCTAGAACCTTCAACAACGACGATATCCAAGCCTCCTAGCCATCCTTCTTGACGACTATCCTCATACAAGCTCAAGCTACCTCTTGAACAATCCATTATCAACCAACTTGAACTACTCTTCAAGTTATCAACATGCTTGGAATGATCCCTGCTTGGATTAAGCCAAGACTCACATCATACTTCGCTTCATCGCATCAAAGCAAAGTCTCAACTCAACAACATGGCTTGCCTCATCAAATCATGGCAAAGTCCCATCTCAACATCATCCAATCTATACATATGAGCTTCAACATCCGCTACATATGCCTTAAGCAGCTTTCACCATTCAAGAGCCTTCTTCCATAGCTTTTGAATCCTCTTTCATCATCTTGTTCCAAATCAACTACTAGCTAACTTGGAAACAATCAAATCAATCATACATTCAAATAATCAATCATTCAAACAAGATCTATTAAGCAATTTAAGCAATATCAACTATAATGGGAATTTCGTAAATAAACGAGCAAAAGTCCAACATATGTGAAATCATGGTTTTTAGCATAGATCTATCAAATATAAAACATGGGTTTTGTCTCTAATACTTGTTAAACAAATATGCATAGGTAAACATCTTCAAAAATGATGGATCTACATGCAGACTTAAGGACAATGCGAGAAAATGCTATTTCAAACACATAAACTAGCTACCAATCCACTACACTCCTTTGGGTCCGCGTGAGAGATAACTACCACTCACCAAATCACCCAAACACTACAAAAACTACACACTTCAGATCTGGACAGCAAGGACTTGGGCTTGATCCGGAGAAATTTCACTTGAAACGATGAATTCTAGCTCAAACGGATGAAGATCTTCAACTTGAACACTTGGATCTTCGATCTCGATCTTCGACCTTGGATGGATGTTAGATCTAGATTGAAATGGAGAAAAGAAGATGAAGAAATGTTGTAGACGAGTCTTCAAAATGACAGCACTTCGTCGCTTCAAAAACCGGTGCCAAAAAGTGAGCCAAACCCCTCTATTTATAGGCTGGAAACTCCTTAGGTCGTCGCCCCTTAGGTCGTCCCCGACCTAACTATGAGTCGTTGCCGACTCATCAGCCCCTACGACCTACGACCTAACCAACACAACATACAACCAAGGCCGACTTACGACTTAACCCAGACGCGACCTAAAACACAGGCCGACCTAACGACTCAACGCACTGCCGCATTTCCTAAGTCCTAGGTCGCCTGACGACTTAACTAGCATGCCGACCTACGACCTAAGACCCTGCCGACTCAACTCCTTGCCGACCTAACACAAAGTCGGTCACGACCTAAAAAGCCTCCGACCTAAAATACTGCCGCGTTCCCCAAGTCTTAAGTCGTATGACGACTTAACTATGACACACACGACTCAAGACCCCACGACCTAACTCACTGCCGACTCACTACCTAACTTAGGTCGTTTACGACCTAAGTCTGAACAGTACTCACGCGACCTAACAAACCAGACCGACTCAACGACCTAAGCCCCCCAACGACTCAACGTGCCTGCCGACCTATCCCCCTAGCGTCCTAACGCTAGCCCTTAGGTCGTTGAACGACCTAACTCTAAGTCGCTAACTCGGCGACTTCCTTAAGTCGCTGCCTACTAACACGCTAACCCCTTAACTCGGCAAACCTTATGAGTCGTAACTCGTTGACTCGGCCACTTCCTAAGGTCGTCTACGACTTACTATAGGTCGGTCACCATCACTAAGTCGCCTAACTTTTAGGTCGTTACTTCTATAACTCGGCAACTCTTAGGTCGGTGAATTTCTTATCTCGGCCAACACTCCAACCCGTAACCCCTCCTTGAGTCGGTCCCCTATGAGTCGGTCACGACTCATCCCTTAGCTCGGCAATGCTCATGAGTCGGTCACAACTCATACTCCACCCGGGTTACTTCTAAACGACTCAAGCTAGAGGCAACACAAACAACACTATCGACCTGCAAATTCTACGATCTATCGACACGTAAAATACGGGTCGTTACATTCTCTCCCCCTTAGGAATTTCGCCCCCGAAATTCCAAGCAAACAATCAGAAATCAAAGATATTCCGCATGCCTACCATCCAAAGCAATCAACAAACCATGCAACCAATTCTAGCCTAGCATGCAGAATTCTAAGACTCAGAACAAGCTACAAATTCATGAGATGTCACGACACTTTAGGGCCATACCTCGAAGAGTCCGGGATGAGCTGCCTTCATCCTCTCTTCCTCCTCCCATGTACAGTCGTTAACATCATCACTCCATTGTACCTTGAGCAACGTAATCGTCTTCCTCCTAAGCTGTTTCGTATCGGTTTCAACAATACGAAGCGGCTTACGAGGTCTCGAAACAACTGGATAAACCTCCAAGTCTTCACAGCTATCAGCAGAAACCACAGTAGTTGGGTCGTGCACATACTTCCGTAGATAAGATACATGAAAAACATTGTGCACACCCGCCATCTTTTCCGGTAACTCCAATCTATAAGCGAGCTTTCCAATTCGCTCGATAATCGGGAATGGTCCAACAAATCTCGGAGTTAACTTTCCTTTCTTTCCGAATCTAATGACACTCTTCAGAGGAGAAATCTTCACAAAAACCATATCACCTACGTCGAATTCCAAATCCTTACGACGATTATCGGCATAACTTTTCTGACGATCTTGGGCTGCCTTCATTCGTTGTCGAATGATCTCTATACAATCCGTAGTTTGACGAATCATCTCTGGCCCAAGTATCAGCTTTTCTCCAGCTTCCAACCAACATGTCGGAGAGTTACACGGTCTTCCATATAATGCCTCATATGGTGCCATACCAATGCTCGACTGATAACTGTTATTATAAGCAAACTCCACCAAATGAAGGTGATCCTCCCATGATCCTCCGAAGTCCAAAACACAAGCTCTAAGGAGATCTTCCAAAACTCGGTTGACTCTCTCAGTCTGACCATCTGTTTGAGGGTGATAAGCTGTACTCAAACACAACTCAGTTCCCAAAACTTCCTGGAAGCTCTTCCAAAATCCACTAGTGAACAACGGATCTCGATCGCTCACTATACTCTTCGGAACACCATGGAATCGAACAATCCACTTCACATACAACTCAGCCAACTTCGATGCAGTCCTAGTCGATCGAACAGGAATGAACCTTGCACTTTTAGTCAAACGATCTACGATGACCCAAATCCCTTCATTCCCTGTCCTGGTTCTAGGTAGACCATCAATAAAATCCATCGACACTTGCTCCCACTTCCATGTAGGAACTTCTAATGGCTGAAGTAATCCACTGGGCTTCTTCTGCTCAGCTTTCACCAACTGGCAGTTCATACACTTGGAAATAAAATTTCCAACATCCTTCTTCATACCTTCCCAGTAGTAAACTCTCTTCATATCCCGATACATCTTATTACCACCTGGATGAATTGTCAACTTCGAGTGATGACTTTCCCTTAGAACTTCATCTCTCAATCCATCCACATCGGGAACAACCAATCTTCCTTGCTTTCGAAGCCAACCCTCTCGATCGACCTCGAATCCCTTATCCTTCTCTGGAGTTAATCCAGCTTCCAAATCTCGGATAATCCTGACAAGCTTATCATCTCTCTTTTGGCTCTCACCAATCCTTTCCACCAGAGTAGGCCTTATCGATAAGTTTGCCAACATCTCAGGTTCCAACTCGCATCTAGGCCTGAAATCAAACTCAGCCAAATACTCGAGACTCCTCCACTCTGAAAACATGGCTCCCAAACCTGCATGTCTTCGACTTAACGCATCAGCCACTGCGTTACCTTTTCCCGGAGTATAGGCTATACCAAAATCATAAGATGCTAGAAACTCTAACCACCTTTGCTGTCGAAGATTCAAATCCTTTTGGGAGAACAGATACTTCAACGACTTATGATCTGTAAACAACTCAAATCTAACCCCCAATAGGTAGTGTCTCCACATCTTCAAAGCAAACACAATCGCCGCTAACTCCAAATCATGAGTTGGATAGTTCCTTTCATGCGGCTTCAGTTGTCGACTAGCATACGCAACAACTTTATCCTTCTGCATTAGCACTGCTCCAAGTCCAGTACCACATGCATCGGTGTAAACCACCATCTCATCATTCCCACTTGGAATAGTCAAAACAGGAGCACTCGTCAGTCGCTCTTTTAGGATTTCAAAAGCTTGCTCACACTTAGCATCCCATCTGAACACTTGGTTCTTTTTCGTCAATCCTGTTAACGGTGCAGCTATCTTGGAAAAGTCTTTGATAAACCGACGATAATATCCAGCTAATCCAAGGAAACTTCTCACATCAGATGCATTCTTAGGTCTAACCCAATCCTGGATCGCTGCTACCTTAGCGGGATCAACTGCTATTCCACTTCCAGAGATAACATGGCCTAAGAACCTCACTTCATTCTTCCAGAAGTGACACTTTGAAAACTTAGCCTTCAGCTGATGTTTCCGCAAGATTTCCAAAACAATCCTCAAGTGCGTCTTGTGCTCTTCCTCAGTTCTGGAATAAACCAAAATATCATCCACGAACACAAGCACGAACTTATTCAACTGATCTCTGAACACTCTATTCATAAGATCCACAAAATATGCTGGCGCGTTAGTCAATCCAAACGGCATTACCAGCCACTCATAAAATCCGGACGGTGTCCTGAAAGCAGTCTTCGGCACACTATCCTTCGCCACTCTCAATTGGTGAAATCCCGTTGCCAAATCCATCTGAGAAAACACCTTAGCCTCGTGAAGCTGATCAAACAAGTCATCTATTCTCGGCAATGGATACTTGTTCTTCTTAGTCACCTTATTCAGCTCACGATAATCAACACACAACCTCAACGATCCATCCGTTTTGGTTGCGAACACAACGGGCGCACCCCATTCGGACACACTTCTCCGAATGAATCCTTTCCGTAAAAGGTCATCAACTTGCACCTTCAGCTCTTGCTGCTCCCTCGGTGCCATCCGCCTAAGAGGCATCACAACAGGTCTGGCTCCCTCAACTAGATCGATACGAAACTCGATCTCCCTATGCGGCGGCAACCCTTTGACTTCCTCAAAGACATCACCAAACTCATTCACAATAGGCACCGATGACAGTCCATCCCGTGGAACAACTAGCGAATACATGAAGCTCATGAAGACGCCTTCTTCATGCTTACATCGTATCACAACCTTTCGCCCTTCCACATTCCCGATTGTCACCTCAAGCCTCTCACAATCAATCCTAGCCGCATACTTCCTAAGCCAGTCCATACCCAAAATAATTCCGAACCCCGCAAAGTTCAGAACAAAGCAATCACAAACAAACGAGCAATCATGACTCGACACAACTAGACCACGGCATATCATACACAAACATGACGAACCCCCAACTGGATTAGTCACAACCAATGGCCTATCAACAATATCCGGTTTCAAACCTAACCGGCCTACCAAATCATCACAAACAAAAGAATGCGACGCTCCAGTATCAAACAACACTCTAATTGGAACACCACAAATGGAAAGAGTACCTTGAACCACCACACTCTTCCCCTTCTCTTCAGCAGTAGGAGCTCTTGAAGATGACGGCACAGCTTCCAAAGCATAGGCCTGCACAATCTGCCTATTTTTCCTCGGCTCTGGGCAATCCTTCTTGATATGTCCCAGCTTATCACAGTTGTAACATTTTCCCGGCACCTTGGGATTCTTACAATCTTTGTAGAGATGGCCCTTCTGCTGGCAGTTATAGCAAGTCACTTCACTCTTCGGCTTCTTCTGGCCATCCCTACCCCTCTGTTGCTGTTGTTTCCTCTTCTTATTGCCACTCTGCTGTGGTTTAGATCCTTCCCTGGTTACAGAAACAACAGAACTTTCCTTAGGAAACAAACTCTCATGCCTAAGGGCTTTCTCCACAAGCTTCTCAAATGGATCGTCCAAGTGATCCACCAACTGCCTTCCAAGATAAGCATCCAGACCAGTCACAAACTTCTCGTTCTTCTGGTAGGGAGAATCAACATATGATCTGGCATACTTAGACAAGGCCTCGAACTCAGAAATATACTCAAGAACAGGCCTCCCGCCTTGCTTGAGCTCTACAAACTTCTTAAACAAGACAGATTTCTGAGAAGTAGAGATGAACTTAGCTTCAAATCTAACTTGGAATTGCTCCCAAGTAATCTCTTCTTCTGGAGTATCGATGGTGATAGAATTCCACCAATCAGCAGCTCTTCCCTGAAGCTGTCTCGATGCAAGCTTCCTCTTAGTTGCATCCTCAATCCCTAGATCACCAAAAATCCTTCGGCAAGCATCCATCCATCTCTGCACTTCAATAGTAGACTCCGTCCCTAAGAAAGCTTTTCCTCCAAGAGAAGTATAATCCTTGCAGAGCTTGGCGAAATCCACCGGTCTCGGAGTTTGGACTTGAACTCCAACATCAACAGTAGGCCCTGGAACGGGCATCCTCCTCATAATCGAAGTCATCATCGCTTCGAACATAGCCCCATAATCTGCAGCTCCTTCTGTAGCATGGCCTTCCCTAGCAGCTGGTCTTCCTCTACGACTCATCCTTAATATCTGTAATAAGAATGATTAGAACACCTTAAGAAACAACTGCATAAGGAGTTCAAACCCTTCTAAACTACTATATTATATATAGTAATCATCCATCAAATTACAATTACGTCTCTCTTACGTAGTTACATCAGCGAGCGTTGGCTAAAATCGATTAACCAAAGCTCTGATACCAAATGTGACGACCGCCCATGACTCCCGCACCAAATCAAGAGAATAGAGCGCTGAAAGGTGTGCCAGGCAGCCATGGACGATAGTCATGGTAAAACAAAACAAAAGAATCTCTATCGCATAACTCACAGCGCATGGATAAAATACAATAGAGAAATATAATATAGTGAAGCTCCATAGAACAGAACATCATCATATAAGCATCACAGTAGTTTCATACAATCATCTACTCAAATCCATACATGAAAGCCTCACTACAAATCACTCAACCAAATACAGCAGCGGATATCCAGTACATATAGTAAGAAAACTAATATGCAAAGCCTCCTGCTCGTCTTCGTCATCTTCAGCGTTGAACTCCTAGCACAGCACCTGTCACCTGCTACCTAGTCTGCCCATCCCAAACATGGATGAACAGCCCAAGGTAATAAGAGGAGACATAAAACCTTGAGTCAGACAAAGTCTTAGTGAGCAGTAAATCAACTATCAAACATACCAAAAG
Source organism: Allium cepa (assembly GCA_030765085.1). Lineage (NCBI taxonomy): Eukaryota > Viridiplantae > Streptophyta > Magnoliopsida > Asparagales > Amaryllidaceae > Allium > Allium cepa. The sequence goes on along the minus strand of CM060931.1, from coordinate 325,779,552 downwards.
AGCATAAAGGATAAAAGGAATAGGAACCAAACCATCCCACTCCACCTCTTTCTACAGTGATAGCCCCAGACATACACTAAGGAGAAGCAAGCATAACAACATAGACAATTAAGGTAAAGCGAATACCACTCGAGTCAAGGACGATGTTTTCCAAATACAAACCCCCAAGGCCTAAACCAAGATCAGATAAGCACCCAGAAAACACCGCTCTTGAAGCCGAATGATAATACAACCAAACATCCATGACTCTGGCTATCACTGTTATCCTTGCCTCGATTTCACCGTTAGTTGAATGACCATCTGTCAAGGGCTAATGGTAACCCCGGTTCTAACCATAACTCCGCACACTGCCTTGTGCCTAGGACTTATCTACTTTGCCCAGAGTACTCAACTACCTACCTGTAGTCTTTTGGGTGTCCCGACTAACTACCTGTAGTCGTTATGGGCGCCCCATGTACTCTTGCTTTTGAGCATGCTAGAACCTTCAACAACGACGATATCCAAGCCTCCTAGCCATCCTTCTTGACGACTATCCTCATACAAGCTCAAGCTACCTCTTGAACAATCCATTATCAACCAACTTGAACTACTCTTCAAGTTATCAACATGCTTGGAATGATCCCTGCTTGGATTAAGCCAAGACTCACATCATACTTCGCTTCATCGCATCAAAGCAAAGTCTCAACTCAACAACATGGCTTGCCTCATCAAATCATGGCAAAGTCCCATCTCAACATCATCCAATCTATACATATGAGCTTCAACATCCGCTACATATGCCTTAAGCAGCTTTCACCATTCAAGAGCCTTCTTCCATAGCTTTTGAATCCTCTTTCATCATCTTGTTCCAAATCAACTACTAGCTAACTTGGAAACAATCAAATCAATCATACATTCAAATAATCAATCATTCAAACAAGATCTATTAAGCAATTTAAGCAATATCAACTATAATGGGAATTTCGTAAATAAACGAGCAAAAGTCCAACATATGTGAAATCATGGTTTTTAGCATAGATCTATCAAATATAAAACATGGGTTTTGTCTCTAATACTTGTTAAACAAATATGCATAGGTAAACATCTTCAAAAATGATGGATCTACATGCAGACTTAAGGACAATGCGAGAAAATGCTATTTCAAACACATAAACTAGCTACCAATCCACTACACTCCTTTGGGTCCGCGTGAGAGATAACTACCACTCACCAAATCACCCAAACACTACAAAAACTACACACTTCAGATCTGGACAGCAAGGACTTGGGCTTGATCCGGAGAAATTTCACTTGAAACGATGAATTCTAGCTCAAACGGATGAAGATCTTCAACTTGAACACTTGGATCTTCGATCTCGATCTTCGACCTTGGATGGATGTTAGATCTAGATTGAAATGGAGAAAAGAAGATGAAGAAATGTTGTAGACGAGTCTTCAAAATGACAGCACTTCGTCGCTTCAAAAACCGGTGCCAAAAAGTGAGCCAAACCCCTCTATTTATAGGCTGGAAACTCCTTAGGTCGTCGCCCCTTAGGTCGTCCCCGACCTAACTATGAGTCGTTGCCGACTCATCAGCCCCTACGACCTACGACCTAACCAACACAACATACAACCAAGGCCGACTTACGACTTAACCCAGACGCGACCTAAAACACAGGCCGACCTAACGACTCAACACACTGCCGCATTTCCTAAGTCCTAGGTCGCCTGACGACTTAACTAGCATGCCGACCTACGACCTAAGACCCTGCCGACTCAACTCCTTGCCGACCTAACACAAAGTCGGTCACGACCTAAAAAGCCTCCGACCTAAAATACTGCCGCGTTCCCCAAGTCTTAAGTCGTATGACGACTTAACTATGACACACACGACTCAAGACCCCACGACCTAACTCACTGCCGACTCACTACCTAACTTAGGTCGTTTACGACCTAAGTCTGAACAGTACTCACGCGACCTAACAAACCAGACCGACTCAACGACCTAAGCCCCCCAACGACTCAACGTGCCTGCCGACCTATCCCCCTAGCGTCCTAACGCTAGCCCTTAGGTCGTTGAACGACCTAACTCTAAGTCGCTAACTCGGCGACTTCCTTAAGTCGCTGCCTACTAACACGCTAACCCCTTAACTCGGCAAACCTTATGAGTCGTAACTCGTTGACTCGGCCACTTCCTAAGGTCGTCTACGACTTACTATAGGTCGGTCACCATCACTAAGTCGCCTAACTTTTAGGTCGTTACTTCTATAACTCGGCAACTCTTAGGTCGGTGAATTTCTTATCTCGGCCAACACTCCAACCCGTAACCCCTCCTTGAGTCGGTCCCCTATGAGTCGGTCACGACTCATCCCTTAGCTCGGCAATGCTCATGAGTCGGTCACAACTCATACTCCACCCGGGTTACTTCTAAACGACTCAAGCTAGAGGCAACACAAACAACACTATCGACCTGCAAATTCTACGATCTATCGACACGTAAAATACGGGTCGTTACAGAAGGGAAATAAGCCAAGTTGAACGAAGGTCGAAGCCCAGATTAGATCGCATACCCTTGTTTTGAATCGCAAGAAGCAAAACCCTAGATTTGATTGCTAGCCCTAATTTGAAGACGAGCAAAAAATTGGAGAGGCCGCCATTTTGTTTCGTTATTTCGTTTAGGGTTTAGAAATGAAAATGGTAAAGTGAGATAAAGGGGAATCGGGTTAAAGATAAAGGCAGTAGTATTCAAACGTGGGCCGGTATAAATTTCAAAGCCCAAACCATAAACAAGTTTTCCTCTTATTTTTTTTTCTATTTATCTAAATCCAATTTGTTTTGTCTAATTATTTTCATTACTTTGTTTTGTAAATTTTTGTTTAAGTTATGTTGTTAAATTTTTTTTTTTTTTTTTTTTTTACTAAGTGTATTTGTTTATTTTATTTTGTATTGATTTTTTTTTTATTTAAGCTAAAGAAAAGAATGTTATTAAAATTTTAACCATCAGTTTATTAATTTACATATTATAACTTTTCCAAAGCTGTGGACTTTCAAAACCCTTCAAAAATCCTCTTCCTTAATTCATTAGGTTGGAATTATGCGAATTCTAATTCTAGATAATTGATTTTCTATTAAAGTTCGAAAATACTTGCTAACTCGAAATTTAACAAGTCTACTGTCGTTCTTAAAGACATTAGGCATACGCTGGCCAGGCGCAAGTCTAACAATCTCCAAGTACTAAATATACTTGCTTCAATTCCCAGTGAAAATACTTTTAAAAATTCTTTTAAAAATGGATATGGAAAGCACATTCCCCCATGGATCGCGGTACACACGGCGGTTACGCTACTATCCCAGTAGAATCGCTTGTGACCGTAGGCATCTCGCCCCTCGAATTTCGCCATGGTTGTTGCCATATATGTATTAGTTATGTATATGAATGTAGGGAATCCTCTGATTAAATCTTCTGTTTATAACTAATGATTTGAAAAGAATTCTTACTGGATTTTGTCTCTAGGATGAACTGCTGTTTGAAACAAAATTCATTTTTGCCTTGCACTCCATTTTCTTCTTTTGAAAACTGTTTTCCTGAGAGTGCATTACTACTTGAATTGATTTCCAGATTAACATTTTGCTTTGAACTGAGTTGAAAACTGAAGCTCTGATACCACTTTTGTAACGACCCGCCGCCTTGACCGCCTCTTTCCTGTTTCGACCATTTCCGGGGAGTGAGGTCCTGATGCAGTCTCGTCCACAAAGCTACGCTTTGGCACAAAGCCATGCTTTGGGTCAACAGATGACCAAAGCAATGATCACAAAGATAAATGATCAAACAAATGATCATATCACAAATGATCAACCAATGATCATCACACAGCATCACTCACATATCAAATATATCGATCCATCACACAACATTCAATAACAATCAGCATCTACAATTAAGATGAATAAACTGGGTGGTTTTAAATTTATTACCTACATGATTACTTTCATTTATTATTCCCTATTAATTAACTATCCATATTTATTCAATTAATAAATCTTCAATTATTTTAAAATCTAATATCATTCAATTAATGATTTCTTAATTACAAATTAATTATTCTAAGAAAAATTAATCTTAAACTTTAATTAATCAAATTAAAACCCTTAATTACTTTAATTAATTATCCATTTCTTAATTAATTAATTATATTAATTATCCATTTGTACTACCTTAATAAATAAATGAATTACAAATCATTAAACTTTTCTTTATCTTTAAATAAACATTCCTTATTTAAATTATGCATTTAAAAACAAAATGTTTTTAAATTTACATTAAATTCCATTTAACATTCTCTTTTTAAACTTAAGATCCAAATTTATTTAAAATAAGATTTTAAACAATACAACTTAATCTTATATGTTTACAAGAAACATATACTTAATTAATAAGTTGAAAAGGATTTAAATTTCAATTCAAATCAAATTCAAATCAATTTTAAAAAATTACTTTAAAACTTCAAAATTGAAATACAACTTTCATTCTCATTTTAGTTTTAAATTCTTTAAAACTCTTTCTATAATTTACACCTTTAATTCAAATGAAAATCATTTGAAAGCAATTTAAATTTAAATCTTATTTAAAACTGAAGTTTAAATTTAAAATCCAGATTTTAAAACTTCAGATTTGAATTCATTTGATTTCCTAAATTAAATACTTAGCCTTTTACTTCAAATGCAAAAACAACCATGCATTTTATACTTGAGAGTTAAAAATCAAATTTAAATTTAAAAACATAATTGATTTCAAATTTCAGACAATTAAAATTTGAATTCATATTCAAATTTCAAACTAAAACTCAGTTTAAAATCTCCACCTGCAATTTAAATTTACTTTTACATTTTAAAACAGAAAATCAGTTTCTGTTTAATTTGGAAACCAAACTTTAAAATTTACTGAAATTTTAAATCATTTCAAAAGGCACAGAATTCACATATTTGAATTCATATTTGAATTCAGTTTATTAAAGCCTAAGTCCAAATTTAGTTTACATTTTTTTTTCTAAAGAAAACAGTAAACAGTTTCTGTCAAATTTAAAACCCTTTACATTCTTGAATTTAAAATGTTTTCAAATTTCATGTTTGAATTATTTGAATCTATACTAAATTCAGGTTCCAACTGAATTCAAATTTCAAGTTTAGATTCCTATTATTACTACAACTTTATTCTTTTAAAAACCTGGAAAATAATTCTGCTTCTTAGTCCTGAAACAAAACACACAAAATTCCCTTAATTATTTCAAAGAAATTTAAATTCAAACTATTTGAATTCATCCTTAGCTTCAAGTTTGATTCTAAGTTCAAAATTTCAGATTTCATTTAAACTTTATTTTTAAAAATTCTTAAAACAGAACTGCTCTGTTGATAAACCTGAAACAATGCAAACTCATGCAACAAAAATTCTACTTCGGGTCAATACAGCATTTACTTCGAGTTTTCTCACAGAAATCCCGAGTCAATCCCGAGACTAAAAACACTGCAATCTAAACAACATCAAAACCTGGAACAAAGCAACCCAGTGTCAAACCCAAAATTCCACTTCAATTCATCACTTAAAATCATAATTTTACTATTAAAATTCAACATTTATGAGCACAAATCAGATTGCATGATCAAAACAAAGAATTAAATCATTTGATTTTTTTAACATTAAAAGATCATTACTGTAAATTCTCAATTTCCAATAACTTATTTGTTATTTTTACTTATTTACATTTTTATAAAAAATGTTATACTCATATAAACATTATTCATTCAATAATCATGCCCTAGAATGTTTTGTGTTGAGATAATTTAAATTTCCAAATAGGTTTTTAAAAAAAAAAACAAAACTGGAAAGTGTGTACAGAGGCAAACTTCTGCCTATTTTCAGACATGAACATCATATTCAAGCATATATATATATATACTTCTCACAATTCTATCTCAAGCATGATCACAAGCAATCAACAATAACCAGATTCAAACAATAGGCATACTGTTTTTTTCACAGGCATTTCAAAATAAAGATGATGAGGTTTGCTCACCTGTTTTTGAAGAATCAGAGGAGAAAATTGAGTTTTGAAACTCTGGACCATGCAACTTTCCAAACTGCTCTTCTTTTTGTTTGTTGTTGATTCAAGATTTTTTTTTTTTGATAATATGTTTGACTCCAGGTTGCAACTGACCTTGAATTGATTTTTAGATGAATTACTTGCTTAAATCTTTCAACAACAAAAATTCTAACTCAAAATTTCTGAAAGTATTTACTTACAGTTTTGTTTATTTTTTTTTCTTTTTGAAACAGAGGAAAACCCTGGATTGCAAACTTGAAAACTTGATTACTGATCTGCTACTTGTTGATCTTTGCTTGAACTTTGAATTGAAACTTGTTGAAGCTATTGGAATTGAATCTTGATTGTTGTTTTGAAATCTTAAACCTGAATGCTTTGATCCAGGTTGAAGGTTGTTAATTACTTCAGACTTTTGATTTGCATTATTTCTGGAATTTCCAGTTTGAATAATAATAATTTTAAAGAAAACCATTTTACATCAATCAGTTTAATAACGATAAAGAAGTTTGAGTGTAATAAAATCGATTTAATTTAAATAATAACTTCAAAATTGAAAAATTCGAATCGTCACATTTGATACCAAATGTGACAGCTCGAATTTTTCGCGTTCGAAAATCGACATCCATACTTTACATTGTACTCGAATGCCGCAGATTCGACCGTTCAAATTCGAGTCGCCGGAGCTTATAACACATTAAGTAAATAACACAGCGGAAGAAATGAATAATATATTTCAATGTACAACATTTGATACAATATCTGATACAACAGAATGATACAATGAACATCAATATACATCAGAGTTACAAAGAATAGCAGCGGAACAAAATCTCCAATGTAGCTTCAAGAAAGAACTCCAGCTGTAACTCCATCTCCAAGGCATCAATCCAGAAATAGCGAGAACTCCCAAATCAAGATGAAGAGAAGCAACTCGATCCAATTGTAATTGCCAAATCCTAAGGCTGAAAGCTATCGAATCTACACCTACTACTGATTATCTGAAAACCCCAACTCTAGACTGCCCGTGTGGGAAAATAGTGGGCACCCAGAGTTTAGGAAAGGAACAATAAACTCCAGGTCAGTCGTGGGACTGGTATGAGCAAACAAAAACATTTGGTCTTTGAAAACAAACAAAAGAATTTAAATTTGAAATCCGCAATGCTTTTGGAAAATGAAACTACCATAAGGCCTCCCGCCACACACACAATGCAAACGCAGACTTGGAGGAGATTTCTCCTTATGATAGTCAAATATGCTTAATACGAGAAAATTTCTTTGATATTATTACTATAAGTGCAAAGTGTGGAAAACCATTTCGAAAATATAATATAAATCCTAGCCAGCATAGGTACCATGATACTATGCCTACTATAGCTGCCATGTTAAATGGCAGGTTCTACAACTAAAACCGTACAAGGCTCGTATTGGATGAATGGATTTCCAACAAATGGTCAGGCTAAGGAACTTCCTACTGCCACATGGGATCGCCTCTGGCGGGACGTCCCGAGAAACTAACGTTACGGTTAGATCTCTGCCAACACAAGGCCGGGTTACCTCTGTAACTAGGTAACTACTACACGAATATGCCATCCCCCGGTCCTTTGGGACCTTTATCCGAGGCGCCTCAAAGCAACAACCACACAGTAAATGAGATTGGAGCAACCACATAGGTTAAATACCAGGGCTCCATACCTGATACCACCCTTTACCAGAAGGGAATGACACACCCTAAAGGGAGCGACCCTCATAACCTTGCCGCATCTTTCCTGTTTCGACCATTTCCGGGGAGTGAGGTCCTGATGCAGTCTCGTCCACAAAGCTACGCTTTGGCACAAAGCCATGCTTTGGGTCAACAGATGACCAAAGCAATGATCACAAAGATAAATGATCAAACAAATGATCATATCACAAATGATCAACCAATGATCATCACACAGCAGCACTCAGCATGCCACATTACCAAATTGGGAATATCACTGATAAATATCAACTACATAACCTCTGAGCTCGTACGTCTCAGAGAAGGGTGTTAAGCTGAGAGAATAAATTCTCCGCCACCAGGCAGAAATGTATTTGATAGAAATCAGTTAACATCTCAAAGTGTAATGTCGGACATACAACCATACAAGTCTGTCCCGGGTTCGAACAGAACCGAAGGCACTTCCGAAGAAGCCCTTGCAAATCCGGATAATCCCTAATCACGTCCGGACTTCCCATCACATATGAAGATCTCTATACCGGGGATCAGCCAGTGCAGAGACAATCGATGAGTTATCCTTTTGTTTTTGGAAATATCCGGTCTTCACCACCGGTCTTCAATTGCTATCCATAACGTCGTATCACTATTCGGAATGGGCTATATGACACTAGGTCCTCTCCCGGCTAAACCGAATAATGAGCGCCATATTTTAAAACATATGGATATGGGATTTTAGTTAAGTCACAACTTATAAAATCCAAAACTTTTCTTTCAAATGGTTAAACAAATTACCATTTTAAATCTTTAAACAAAAAGATTTATTTCACAAAGTTTCACCTAATTTCACAAAAATCTATTCATAGATTCAAAACAACTTCCATTTCAATTGGATTAACTCAATAAATCTTTAAATTAAAGATTTAATTTATAGCTTTCAAAACACGTCCAAAGATTTATTTATAACTTGGAATACCATTTTCATTTCAAAACTTGAATTCCTTTTAACATACATTGGAAATCCATTTCTTATATGAAAGCTTCTATTATTTGAAAACGACAGTTTTCGTTTCAGAAAAGTCCGATTTATACAAGTTGGAATCTTGGGTTAATTTTAAATTTCAAAACATCACCTTTTAAAATGGTTTAAAAACCCCATATAAATCCATTTATAAGTTGAATAACTTTTTAAAACCCTAGTTTCCAAATCATAGAATTCAATTCAATTATTGAATTCAAATTTAACTCAAATTATTTAAAATTTCAAAACTCAATCGAGTTATTCAAAATAACTTTTATTTTTGAAATTCATTTTTTCAAATGCTTCAATTCTAATTCCAAAACTATTTTGGATTCAAAAATTCAAATTTTAAAATAATTTCAAAATCTGTGACTTAACTCATTTCCACGTGCAATCCATATTTGTGTGTGTGTAAGTGTGGTCTAGGGGTTCAACACAATAGTGCACAACATCATCATCACAGATTCAATCATAAAGATAAGCGGTATAACCCATAGCGCTTATCTATATTCACAGATTCATAGATAAAGTAAATTATCAATCACAAAAATTCACTAATATGATTCGATGTGGGTTTCGGATAACCAGCTGGAATCCGACTCCCTGTCGCATCGAAATTCAAATGTCGTTTTACGGGTCAAAGGGTTTCATATTTATACAACAGTATATTTATCACAAATATAGCAGATCAGCACAAAGTATCACATAGCATCACATCACATATCAAATATATCGATCCATCACACAACATTCAATAACAATCAGCATCTACAATTAAGATGAATAAACTGGGTGGTTTTAAATTTATTACCTACATGATTACTTTCATTTATTATTCCCTATTAATTAACTATCCATATTTATTCAATTAATAAATCTTCAATTATTTTAAAATCTAATATCATTCAATTAATGATTTCTTAATTACAAATTAATTATTCTAAGAAAAATTAATCTTAAACTTTAATTAATCAAATTAAAACCCTTAATTACTTTAATTAATTATCCATTTCTTAATTAATTAATTATATTAATTATCCATTTGTACTACCTTAATAAATAAATGAATTACAAATCATTAAACTTTTCTTTATCTTTAAATAAACATTCCTTATTTAAATTATGCATTTAAAAACAAAATGTTTTTTTTTTTACTTTAAATTCCATTTAACATCTTCTTTAAACTCAAGACTCAAATTTGTCTTAAATAAGAGTTTAAAACAATACACAACTTAATCTTATATGTTTAAAAGAAACATATACTTTATTACTAAGTTCAAAAACAATTTAGATTTCAATAAAACTTGAATTCAAATAAATTTAAAAATTGCTTTAAAATCTCAAAACTGAAATATAACTTCCATTTTCAATTTAGTTTAAACCCTTTAAAACTCTTCCTACAATTTCACCTTCAATTCAAATGTAAATCATTTGAAAGCAATTTAAATTTAAATCCTTATTTAAAAACTGAAGTTTAAATTTAAAATCCAGATTTTAAAACTTCAGATTTGAATTCATTTTTAAATCCTTAATTTTAAACACTTAACCTTTCAATTCAATATGCAAAACAACAATGCATTTTATACTTGAGAGTTTAAAAATCAAATTTAAATTTAAATCATAATTGATTTCAAATTTCAGACAGTCAAAATTTGAATTCATATTCAAATTTCAGATATAACTCAGTTTTAAATCTCTCCTGCAAATTTAAATTTAAATTTACCTTTACATAAAAATAACAGAAACAGTTTTCTGTTTATAAAAAAACAAACTTTGAGATTTGCTGAATTTAAACTATTTCAAAAGACCAAATTTTAAACTTATTTAAATTCATTATTAAATTCAGTTTTCAAAACTACAAGTACAAATTTTGATTTGTCTTTATTTCATATAGTTTACAAACTGGAAACAGTTCCTGTTTCTTTTATTATTTTTTTTCCTTTCTTTAAAACCAATTTAAAATTCTGCATTTAAATTATTACAGAAAAATAATTCAGACAAGTTTGAATTCATCCTTAGGTTTAAGTTAAATCCTAAGCTAAACTTTTAGTTTGAATTTAACCTATCTTTAATTTCAAAACTGCAAAAAAACAGGCTTCTGTTTTGCTTAAACCCTGAAACAAAGTACTCGAGCAATCTAAGATTTTACTTCGGGTCAGAAGCTTACATGCTTCGAGTTATTCTTCAAAATACCCGAGTCCATCCCGAGTCAAAACACTGCAACCCTGAAACACCAACCCCCTGCACAACAGACCAAACCCCACCCTTCAAACCTGTCAACACCAGTATTTCACAACTCCGGCCATCATCATCGACCAAACTCCGGCAGTAACTCCTTCAACACACAATCCATCAATACCCAGAATAGCACTGAACTCGATCAACCCATGCGATCGTATTCGAGCAAACACAGTAACCCAGAGACACTTGAGCTCATATCAGAAACTTCCAAATTTCAAACTCAAATTTGAATTGTAGATCAAGTCAAAAATTTTGCTATGTTTATTGATAGCTACATTCATTCCAGAATCAATTTCAAACAGTTCAAATGCAAGATTTAACTGAACTTGATAAAAGTGTAAATTACAGTTCATATGAAACTGCATTTTACTCTTTACACTGTAAACTTAATTTTAGTTTTTAAATTCTAGAATTAAATTAGGATTCTTTTGACAAACCCTGAATCATCAACTTATAACATTTGAATTTTCACTAGGGAAATTTTGTTCTGTGTAACTCTTTTTTTTTTCTCAAGCTACAGACAGTCATATGAAGTTCATAAACTATTAGAGTCACCATCATTTTAAAACAAACAAAATTTGTTCAAACATTTACGTTCAATTCAGTAACAGGTCAAAGGAAAATTAAGAAATCAAACATAAGTTTGAAAATTTAAAGTTCACACATGCACAATCATCTTCTGTTTACAAAACACATACATGCAGGTACTTTCTTATATATTTATTGATAATCTATTAAGCATGCACAAATACCTATTATCAGTTATAAAAAAAAGTTTAGTTACTCACAGGTAAAAGAAATAAGGAAGTCTGGTTTTAGAAGAAGGGTTGCTCATAGGTAAAAGAAATAAAGAACCCAGTTTTTTTTTTTTATTTAAAAAAATAAGGTTTGCTCACAAGCATGGAAACAGAGAAGCAACTAACAACAGAGTTTAATATATGCATCAGATAAAAGAGGGTGAAGGATTGCTCACTTGGGTATTTTGACAGAGAACAAAGAAGAAGCAGAGAAGTGTTTTGACAGCTTCAAAGAGTGAAAGCCTGAATTTTTTTCTTTTGCCACTTCAAATATTGAATTCAAATTTAATTCAAATTTAAATTTAAACCAAATCTCTGATCGTAAAATATTACTTAACTTTATTTATTTTATTTACCCAATTTAAAATCAATATTGTGCCGAATTGTTCTATTCAAGTGTTTAGAAACCCCTTCGGCATAGTTGTCGAGACCACGCTGACGAAAGTTCATATGCCACTCAATAAACCAATCATCACAATATAAAACAATTTTATATTCACTAACAAATACGCTCTCATAGCTATTATTACACTCAAACTCATTCTAGAGTACTGCTGACTCTATCTCTAATGAGTAATACCCAACAGAACCATGGTTGTCGCTTAACCATAAGCTCCGATACCACATTGTCAGGACCCGATTCTTCGTCTTCCGAAAATTCAACATCGACACTCACTTTATCGACTGCCGAGCAATCGAACGACGGAAAACCGAACATTGAAGATTTAAGAAGAAGAAAAGAAAGAAAAAGAGACAGAAGAAGAGAGGTAGAAGATAGAAAATAGAGAGGAAAAGAAAATAGAAAATAGAACGGAACTGAAAACAACAGAACAACATCAAAATCTCACAATTCGCAGCGGAACAACATATAATAATAAATGAATAATCTTTAAACAAAGAACTATATCAGTTATTACATTTCATCATATTACATTACATCATATCATCAGAGTGTACAACAACAACAACAAACAGCGGAAAAAGAAATACTATATAAACTAGTAATACGCCATGCCATCCAGCTTGCCTCCAGCAATTCCAGAATATCCAGAATATCCTGATAAACCTAACTCTTGACTACCCGTGTGGAAATTGGTGGGCACCCAGAGTTTAGGAAGGAAAACAAGAAACTCCGAGTCAGTCATGTGACTGGTGTGAGAACTCAAAACAGTTTATTTATCTTTGAAAACAAAATAGAGGAATATTTTTAAAGTTAATTCGCAATGCTTTTTAAAAATGAGACTACCATAAGGCCTCCCGCACACACACACAATGCAAACGCAGAATCGGAGGAGATTTCTCCTTATGATAGTCAAAGATGCTTGATACGCATTAAAAAGAACATTTGATATTATTGCTAGTGCATTATGTAGGAAATATTTCGAAAGTAGAATATAAATCTTAGCCAACATAGACATTCCGAACTATGCCTAATATAGCTACCATCCAAACAGTGGGGCGCCACCATAAGTGAATGATAGGTTCTACAACTAATACCGTACAAGATCGTATTGTTTCTTTGGATTTCCAACGAATGATCAGGCCAAGGAACTTCCCATTGCCACATGAGAATGCCTCTGGATGGACATCCCCGAGAACCAAACCGGATCTCTACCAACACAAGGCCGGGTTACCCCTAACTGAGTAACAACTGACCGAATATGCCATCCCCCGGTCCTTTGGGACCTTTCAACCGAGCGCTCGCAATCAATTCACACAATCATAAAGTGTTTTCAACATGAGTAAGTATCTGGGCTCCATACCATGATACCACCCTTTTCCAGAAGGAAATGCACATATCCTAAAGGGCGCTACCCCTCATAACCTTGCCGCATCTTTCCTGTTTTGACCATTCACGGGGTGTGAGGCTCGACGAAGTCACGTCCACAAAAACATACTTTATACAAAAGCCATGCTTTGGGTCAACAAATGATCATAGAAATGATCACCAGGATAGACGATCAAATAAATGATCCTATCACAAATAATCATCACAATGATCATTTCAGCAACACTCAGCATGTCACATTACCAAATTGGGAATATATCGCTGATAACTTCAACTATATAACCTCTGAGCTCGTACGTCTCAGAGAAGGGTGTTAAGCTAAAAGAATAAATTCTCCGCCACCAACAGAAATATATTTGAAAGAAATCTGCTTTATATCTCAATTTGTAACGTCAGACATACAATCCATACAAGTCTGTTCCGGGCTCGAACAAAACCGAAGGCACTTCTCACGAAGCCCTTGCAATCCGGGTATTCACAATCCCGATCGAATTTCCCATCACTTAGGGAATCTCTATACCAGGAGCTACCCAGTGCAGAGACAATCGATAGGTCATCCTATCGCTTTCGCAAATACTCGGTCTTCAACGCCGGTCATCAAATGCAATTCATAACGACGTATCACATATTCGGAATGGGTTATACGACCCCATGGTCTTTTCCCGGTTAACCCGAATAGTGAGCGCTTATTCAAAAATAAGTGTGGCATTCAAATTCACACAAATCACATCAATTACCCATTCAAAGGGAAATATCGATAGTCGGTTATTGAACTATCAATGGATATGCACACGTCACCAGTTTCCAAATAATTTTCCAAATTATTTATTTCACAAAATATCTTCACAAGATATATAATTTCACACTTCAAAAATAAATCAATATTTATTTTTAAACAAGTTCCCCTTTTTATTCATAAATTCTATAGTGAATTTTCATTCTAAAATATTCATGAATATATGACTTCAATTATTCATTTCAATTTATCTTCAAAAAGATAAATTCTCTAATATTCACTTTATATTGGAAAACATTTCCATACTTATTTATTCATAAGTAATTCACAAATTTTATTTATTTTCAACACTTGGAAAATATTCAATATACTTAAATCGAGATTAAGTATATATTTCATTTTTTAAGGAAATCATTCTCTTAAACATATTTATTTGGGCCAAAACGAATGTTGCGTAAAACATCGTTACGACAACCCAAAATCCCTAGTATAGGGATTCGAAATTAAAATAGATATATAAATCCCAATACTATACAAAACATTTCCTTTCGGAAATCATTTACTATAACAACAGTGTTATAGTCCACTATTTCCTTTTATTTCTCGAAAACGTCTATTTCAACAATAAATGTTGAAATCTATGGTTTCGAATCTCAACACATTTAAAACATCGTTAGATCATTTAAATTCAATTAAAAATATCACATCCTAAACATTTTCTTTAACATATTATTCACTATTCAAAAACGTGAATATACTACGTTAACAATTTTCATCCTTTTATACATTTCATTTTAAAGGATTTTTCACAGTCAAAAACGTGAATATAACTCCATCAATAGGTTTCAACAATTTACTTATCAAAATAAGTCGTTTACGAATTTATGAAACAACGTTTATAAATTCCTTTATTAACCTATATTCAATTCATAACCCAATTATAAAACAAAATTCATATTATAAGTTAAACACCTATAATTTATTTGTTTGCACAATCGTTCCTTTAAACTTCATAATTATGAATCTTATAACTTATAAGATTCAATCATTTATCCAAATCTATTCTTTCAATAACTTTATAAATTTTATAAACCTACTGCTTATAAAATTTCATTTATAACTTCACCGTTTATGATTCTATAAATTTCATTCATTTCTGAAATTCATTCACAATTCATTCTAACACTTATAAAAACCCGTTTTATAATCTCAATATTTCAATTTATAAATATTCATTTATAAATCCTTTATAAAATCAATTCATACAATTATTTTAAAACATCTTTAATCTCCTTTATAATTTTACTATTTTGATTTATAAAATAATCAAATTTCATAAATCCTATATTTTCAACTTTTAATAATAAATTCAGAAAATTCCAATTTAACTATTTTATAAAGTCATTAATCCCATATTTTCAAAAATCAACTTTTAACTATATTTCTCAAAAATTCATAATTTTTATAACATTAAAATTATGACGTTTATTTATTTAAAATGAATCAATTTCCAAACATACAGTATATTTTCAAAAATCACTTTAAAAATCATTTTAAAGTTCCAAATTTGGTCTAGTGATGCTACACACCAAATAGTCAATCACGACAACAACGATATCATATATCGATATGATAATCCATCAAATATCAAAATATCTGAAATCAAATAAATACTGTTGAGGAATCCAGTTGGATCCCTCCAACCTGTTTTCCTGCATCCACAAACATTAGCACAATACCAATTCCGTTCCAGTACGAAATTATCGCGGTATATGGGATTTAAAATATTATCCGCTTAATAGACGGCGCAATAGGGTCTCATCCGCTATACAAATGCGGGAAATCAATAACTCCAATATATACATATGCCAATATATATATATATTGCTATTATATATAATACCAATTTCACTGTTTATGAAATATTCGCGGTATATGTTTTTAATAAATAACATCCGCTTACTAACGGCGTATAATGTCTATTTTAACAATCACTAGATAACAATCATCATTCAAACATGCATTCAAATATTTTAAATCTAACTATTTAAAATAAAATCGAAACTGATTCGATTGAGTGAGAAGTTCTCACCTTGATTTCAATTTCGTTTTAGCGATTTATTTCGAATAAAATTAAACGGACGTTTAATTTAACCCGAAATTCTCACTAACTCCAAACGACTCCAATCCAACTCCATCGCGTAGTGCTCGTCCATACGATTCCAACGCAACTGGTTTCGCGCGTTTTCGACCTCGCATGAAAAAGTTATGTATTTTACAAGTTTACACAATTTAAACTATATAAATTACAACATTTTCTTTATTATTTTAACCTCCATCCATTCTGGGCCGTAGGATCCAAGCCCATGCCATCAGATCCGTGCGTGCTCCTTCTCCTCCCCCCCATCCAAACGCGTGAACCTCCCTATAGCCGAACCCATTACATTACACTTAGGGTTTAAATTCGCAATCTCCTCGACGATCTATAGCACGATCAGGTAGCTCCATGTCGAAGCCCTCACCCACATGCACCTCCGCCCCCACTATGGTCAAGCTCGGTCGAGCCTCCTGCCTCGAATTGTGTGCGCATGCCCCAGGCGTCGGCCCCCCATATCTTCTTCTACGTTGCTCCAAACGCGATCAACTCCGTATAGATTTCAAGATCTCATTTAGCTCTTCGATTTACTAGTTGGAGATTTCTGCTATAAGTGGATGGATTTCAAGAAAAAGGAGGAGGAAGGAGAGACAATTCTGGCCGTGTATTAAGGTGGAGGCGGCTAGGGTTTAGTTTGTTTTTTTTTTATGAAGAGATATTGGTCTATTTATAGGAATTTGAACGAACACTATTCATCCGGAAATTCCGAACTCCGATTTACGCGCTGAAACTGACGTTCCTAGGGTTTATCCCACGTTCCGGACACAATGGAACAGGTTTCGGAAGCTAATTCGGACATCTGTGCGAGTTATGGCCATAAACGATCGATTTAAATTAAACCGATTTAAACGATTTTCTAAGCGTTTTAATTTGTACCGGACAAACGGTAAATCCAATTGACACGAAATTTGAAACCTTACAATAATATCACATTACAGATCCGATGAAACTGGTTTCGTCGAAATCCGAGACTTTTTGAAAAATGGCTATTTTAACTCGCCAAATTAAAATTAAAAATAATTCGATGCGTTTCGAGCTGCCACGATCAAACGATAACTCCGATTGACACGAAAATTGAAATCCGGTAATAACTAACTTTTACGGATCCAATGGAACTAGTTTCGTTCAATTCTGAGACTGTTCAAAAATTGGCTATTTTCACTAGTCGATTTAAATATTAAAATATTCAATTTTCACAAATAAACTTTTAATTCGATTTTTAAAAGTTCTAAAATATCGTTCTAACTCCAACATGATAAAATAAAATTTTACAAATCATTTTCAATCATATTTAACTCAATTTTCAATTATTTCCATAATTTAACATATTAAATTATCGATTTAATTATTCAATTAAATCCAATAATTCGAAATAAAATTTATTCGACTTATAAATTTCACTTATTAATATTTAAAATTAATTAAATATCCAAATTTTAATTACTTAAAATTCCTGGGTCGTTACAAAAAATAAATATCCTTTACCTCGGAATGATGATCTACTCGATCAACTTAGTGGTGCTAGAGTCTTTTCACAATTGGACTTGGCTACCTGTTTCCATCAGCTTCGTATTGCAGAGGATAGCATTCCTTTGACATCATTCTGTACTCGCTATGGATCTTATGAATGGCTTGTTATGCCATTTGGTCTAACGAATGCTCCGACTTATTTCGTTGACCTTATGAATAGAGTTTTCAAAGACTTCCTCGATCGGTTTGTTCTCATCTTTATCGATGATATTCTTGTGTGTTCTAAAACCGAGAAGGAGCATGAAAAACATCTTCGGATTGTGTTGGAAACTCTTAGGAGTAATCAATTAAAGGCAAAATTTTCTAAATGCCACTTTTGGCAATCTCGTGTGAAGTTTCTCGGTCATATTATTTCTGAATCCGAAATTTCCATGGATCCTTCAAAAATTGAAGCGATTCAAGATTGGAAGAGACCGGAGAGTGCGACAGAGATTCATAGTTTTCTCGGATTGGCGGCTATTACCGTCGTTTTATTAAATACTTTTCTAAGATTGCCGTGCCTCTCACTAGCTTAACGAAGAAAGGTATTAAATACATTCGGTCGGACAAATGTGAAGCTTCTTTTCAGAAATTAAAAGAACTTCTTTCAGATGCTCCTATTCTTGTTATTCCCAAGGGGAATCGAGATTTCGTTGTTTATGCCGATGCTAGTCGCGTTGGTTTGGGTGTCGTTCTTATGCAAAGAGAACGTGTTATTGCTTATGCTTCTAGGCAATTGAAGCCTGCTGAGACTAGATATGCCACTCATGATTTAGAGCTCGCGGCTATTGTTTTCGCCCTTCCTATTTGGCGTCATTATCTTTTAGGAGAGAAATTTGTTCTTTATACCGATCATAAGTCCTTGAAGTATTTATTCTCTCAAAAGGAACTTAATTTGCGTCAACAGCGTTGGCACGAATTTCTTGCACCATATGATCTTGATATCCTTTATACTCCCGGAAAGGGAAATCGCATTGCGGATGCACTTAGTCGAAAGCAACAAGCGGTTGTTTCTATGATGATATCTGAATGGAACGATCTCGATATTTTATCCACTTGTGAAATTCGAGACCGTGTTACCGATTTGTGTTCATCTCTTGTTTTATGTAGCCTTGAGGCTCATCCTTCTCTTTTAGACCGCATTCTTGAAGCTCAAAGGCTAGATCCTGAATTGGCTCTTCTTGGCCAAAATATTAAGGATAAAATTGATATTGAAAGTTTGAAAGACTTCGATATCGATTCTCATGGCGGCATTCGAAAATTTGGTAGACTTATCGTACCAAATATTGGTGATCTTCGTAAAGATATTTTAGAAGATTCCCATCGTTGTAAATTTACCATTCATCCCGGTAGTAGTAAAATGTGCGCGGACATGAAGCGACTTTATTATTGGGAGGGAATGAAACTTGACATCGCTAACTTCGTTAAGCGTTGCATGACTTGCCAACTCGTTAAGGCCGAACATCAAAGGCCCGGTGGGTTATTGCAACCTTTAAAAATTCCAATTTGGAAGTGGGACCAAATTTCCATGGATTTTATAGATGGCCTTCCCCGTTCTCGTTTGGGTCATGATAGCTTATGGGTGATTGTTGATAGACTTACAAAATCCGCCCATTTTATTCCCGTTCGGTCTAACCGAACCGTTCCTCTTTTGGCCAAGCTCTTTGTTAAAGAGATTGTTAAATTACATGGAGTTCCTACTTCTATTGTTAGCGATCGAGATCCATTGTTTACTAGTGGATTTTGGAAGAGTCTTCAAAAAGTTTGGGAACGAAGCTTAATTTTAGCACCGCTTATCATCCTCAGTCCGATGGACAAACCGAGCGTGTGAATCAAACTCTTGAAGATCTTCTTCGTGCATGTGTTCTTGATTTTGGTGGAAGTTGGGAAGATCATATTTCACTTGTTGAATTTTCCTATAATAATAGCTTCCAATCTAGCATTGGTATGGCACCTTTCGAGGCACTCTATGGAAGGCCATGCCGATCTCCTTCTTGTTGGCTTGAGGCTGGTGAGAAGCTGGTTTTAGGTCCAGATTTTATTCGTGATTCCACAGAAAAGATTGACCTTATTCGTCATAGGATGAAAGAAGCCCAGAGTAGACAAAGATCCTATGCCGATAACCGGAGAAGGTAGTTAGAATTTTCTGTGGGAGATTTTGTGTTTGTTCGTGTTTCACCTATGAAAGGTATGTACGTTTCAGTTGATCGGGAAAATTGGCGCCTCGATATATTGGGCCATTTCCTATCACTGAACGTATTGGTTCCATGGCTTATCGCCTATCATTACCGGCTCAGTTTTCTGCTATGCATGACGTATTTCATGTTCCTCAATTACGGAAATGTCTTCGAGATTCCGATTCTATTCTTGAGCCCGGTGTTGTGGAAGAAATTGAAATTTCACCTAATTTAACTTATGAGCAACATCCTATTCGTATTATTGTTTCGGAGGTCAAGCGCCTTCGAAATAAAGACGTTCTTGGGAATCTAGAGAGTTCATCGAGCGAACACATCCAGACTTACTTTCTCGTGCTCTTTGAGGTGAACTTCTTATTTCAAACTTCTTTTGTGTTGAATATGCTTTTATGGTTGTTACTATATATCTTCTTCTTAAAATATTGCGAGGACGCAATTTCTTTAAGGAGGGGAGTCTGTAACAACCCGCATATTTGTCGATTTTATATTTAAATATTTTATTTAAATATTTTATCAATACTCGGAATTTAGTCCGAAAATCTACTTTTTGCATACGGTCGAATTAGGACTCGGGACCACTCCCATTTAGTTTAAAATGCCGTTTGCGACCTTTTTGAGTATAAGCTTCGATATGTTTGGAGAAAGTTGATTTTTGCTACTTTTTCACTTAGGGTTTTGGTTTGGGCTGAGCCCACTTATATATTCAGTCCCAACCCCTCTCCTCCTCATTTACTTCATTTCCAATTCCTAATACTCAAGCTAAAGCATTAATGGTGGGAGAGATTGGAAATTAAAACTCCAAAACCCTAGTTTTCTCTTGCAAATCAACTCTAGCTCCAAACTAATAGAAGAACCCATTGGTAAGCTTCTCTTCTTCTTCTCCAACTCAATCTCTTATCTATTTCAGAAATTCCTAAACCTAAAATTTGGGAATGTTCTTCTTTTAAAGCTTAGAATCAAGCTTCTTGAGTTGGGATTGAAGTGTGGTTGATTCTCCTTTGCTTTCAAGCATCTTCTTCAATCGTTTGGGTTCAAAGGTGAGATTTTTAATCTCACATCTAGGTCTATGATTATCTTTGATTGTTAGGTATGAATTCCTAACACATATTCATGTGCATTTGGTTTTGGTTTGGATTGAGTTGGTGTATATTCCAATTTTTAGTGTTTCGAGTTCAAATCTTCAAAAATCATAGCCTTGTAGTTTGAAATTGTTTTTGGTGATGCGTCGAAGAGCTTATAGGACCGGGTAGTCGATTGGCATAAACCCCTAGTGACCGTGCTCGCCCGATTGCATTTTGAAGAAGATAGCATCTTCATTTCATAGGCTGGAAAACAGCCTTGGTGCCAGTCAGTCGACTGGACCCTTGAGTCAGTCGACTGGCTGTAGTACATAGGCATTCCGAAGGCAACTAACAGAGGCTTGGGTCCTCTGTTTTCCCTGCATTCAGTCGACTGAATTTTTAGGTCAGTCGACTGACTGCAGGAAATTATTTTTCCCTGCTTTTGGTTCGGTTGACTGGACCTTTGAGTCAGTCGACTGACCTGCACCAATTTGCCTTATTATGCCTATTTGTTCATATTTTTGCTTGGTTTCCAAATTCCATCGACTCGTTTTATTTCCCACTTATTGTTGCTACGACGTTAATGGCTTCTATTTTTGGAATTTTTGGTAATATCCATTTTGATGGATTCGGATCGATTTATTTGGATTTTTATTCACGTCTTTGAATGTGAATTTTGGTGATTGATTGTTCTATAATCACTTTTGTGATTTGTCACTTTAAAAATATAAAGGTTTTCAATACTAGTAGTAAATATCAAAACTCTTTCCTCAAACGATTTCAACTCTATTTTCAATATCAAACTCGTTTATAAAACCGTTTTCCAACCTATTAGTATATACAAGCCTTTACCTCACTCGTATGAGAAATCTAATTAAACGGCTTAGTAAAACAAGTGGTATGAAACGCTAGCGTTCACTTTGTTGGTTAATTCTTGGACTTGTTTGATTGAAACTCTTGTGACAATTTTCTAGTGGAGATCTACAGTTTGTTCGTAAATATTTAAGTTAAGCAAGTGGTTATGGGACATGAAGCTAAACTCATATATTTACTAGCTTACTGTAATTGACACTTCTTGATGATCAAGACGATCATTTTTATGATTTAGACTAGCAATGTGCGATGTCTCTTTGTCTGTGAGGGAGACTAAACCCCGTTTGGTGGAGTTTCGACTCAAATTGGTGGGGTAGCAACCCATGGTCTTCGGGCCGTTTGTGGAGCTTCGACTCAATTTGTGATGGTTAGCAACCATGGAATTAGCATTCCGTTTGTGATACACGTGTTGATGAGCCTTGTGCTCCCGTTTGTGATAGGCCTCCCCCCCTTTGTGATTTCTGGATTTCTTGAGATGATTTCTAGAATTTGTGCTTCACCAATTTTCGTGATTTCCATTGATAAGCTTTATCGATATTTGTGCATTGGTGAATTTGTGCGTCATTGACTTTTGTGATTTCTGGATTTCGTGTGTTGAATTCTGGAATTTGTGTGTATTGACTTTTGTGATTGACATTGATATTATCATCAATATTTATGGTTTGGTGAACTAAATTAGGAGTATGACGTTTCTTTGATTCTTGTGTAGATTTTGTGACATTGAATAATCCCTGGATGATTTTCAACTGCTTATATATATCACAGCTTGGCATTGTGATTATTATGTGTTTAGTCATATCTCTTATTCTATATCATTTCATCTGATATCTATAGTTAGACTGATCCGTTTATTATTTTCTTATTAAATAATACTCGGGTCGGACCGAGATGTTTCAGGTGCTTCTGTTTGACTTCTCCCCAAGGATTCATTACTCTGACTTTTGGCAAACTACTTAGATTAGTAGTTTATTTTGTTGTATACACTTGAGAGATAGACTCATAGTTGTATTCTTTTGTATAGCACGTGTTGCTATTCTTTGTATTATTGTGGATCTTTTTGACCACTACTCTGATATACACTTCCATGTGTTAATTATATATTCATATCTTCTTCCGCCTTTGTGATATGAATTATCTGTGACTGATTTACCTTATGTTTATTTCTGTATTTGTTTCCGAAGTTATAGCCACTGTGTGGTAGCTTTGAGTTTGTGTCGGTATGTCGGATTTCCTCTTGATAAAGTATTGCATGTTATACTATCTGACATATCGATGCTCGCACAAAGCAATTACACGGATGGTCGCTCCTCAACAGCCTTATTCTCCGTGCTAGTTGACAGCATTCACCGAAATGTTCTTGGCTAGCGTGGGTATAGAGGTGGGGCGTCACAAATACCTTCTTTACTGTATATACAGAGAATTAAAATAAAATAATAAATAATAAAAGAAGTTTATGCCTTACTGAAAAAACGCACACAGCCAACCCGACAACGAACCGCTGGCCACTCTCCATGCAGCAACCTCTTCCCTTCCCAGACATTCTCGAAATCGCCACCATCGTGCATCCATCCTCGCAGTGTGAATGAACACAACGATGCGCCACTGTCGAACCGAGCCCTAGCACAGTCGAGATTGGAGAAATTGCTGTCGATTTAGCTAACATCGTGCCTCCATCGATCCAATCGCTACGAGAACCGTAGCCGATTCGAAGATAAATTGCTGACTACTGATGGAGTCGTCGTTGCCTACCGGTCGTAGTCGAGCCACGGCCGCCTAGATTCGATAGCGGTTTCGTTCTATGGTTGATTAATTAAAATGAGAAGAGGGCACAGCTAACTTGAAATCAGAGAAAAGGTTTGAATTCAATGTGGATTTGGTCTGGGTTTTGAACTAGGGCGTGAAAATGGGGAGGACAAACTCGAAATAGAAGAGAGGAGGGAAAAAATATTTCTCTGCAATTTTGTTTGTTCGACGATATTTTCTTTTGATAAAGGAGACGCGTGTTCGACTTCAAAGGACACACGTTAAACCTGTTGAACACGTACTTGAAGAGGTAAGCAACGTGTTGATCCCAGGCTACAATTTTGACTGGTCACCATTTGCAAATTTAGATTTAAATTTCAAACGTATTGAAATCGAGCTAAAAATCTCGATCTCCTATCGAGGCACGTCGCTAGGCGTTTATATGATAAACCCCTATTCCGAACATAATGAAAAAGGTTTCGAGTCCTAATTCGATCGTATGGAGAAGATAGTTTTTTGGACCAAGTTATTATTCAGCATTTTCGATATAGATTTCAGCGCGTTTATCTACCGTACGGCCAAACGATCACTGTAAACACTACGAAAATTAAAATCCGACAATAATACAATACTACGGATCCAATGGAACTGTTTTCATCGAATTCTAAGACTATGCCTTGAAAGGCTATTTTTAAATATCAGTTTAATCAATAAATTTTTAAAACTGAACAAATTACTTTCAAGTTCAGTTTTAACACATATGTTATCATTAGTATCACTATTATAAATTTTATAAACTTCTAATTTATTTTTAAAAAGCCTGAAATTCCAGATTCAACAATTTTCCCAATTTCCAATTATTTATTCAATATTTAAATTATTCAATAAATAGTGATATTTGAAATTCAAGTTAGAAACTAACTTTTAAAATATTTAAAATCAATTAAATATCCGTTTCAAACATCCAGAAATTTTGGGTCGTCACAAGTTTGTGGCACTAAAATCTTTTTGCCTTTACAAAGAATAGGCAATATTTTAAATTTTCCATTTCAAGGTGTTGATATAGATGATATTGAAGTTGATATGGATCATAAAGATGAAGTTTCACATCGTTTCTTGTCTGATCACCTTACCGATTTAAGTGCATTAAAATCTATCACCTTAAGGCCACAAGCATGCCTTATTCATCGTGCTTTCATTCGCTCCTTACAACCTCAAACGGGAAGTTATGAAAAAGTTTATAAAAGAGATTTTCAAGACCTCAATCAAATTAATCCAACCAACAAGTAACTTGGGGCAAAATCATTTTAGATGAATTCCAAGACATCACAATCCGAAGAAAATATAAGACCATCCATTATGGTACTTATATTATATGTATCCTTCTCAAATTCGGCATTCCAATGCCCGACTCCGAGTTTTCAAGCATTAGTGAGTTAGGCACAAAAACCTTAGGATAGACGTGTCTTCCTCACCGGCCTCCACCACAACAGATCATTTCTTTTCAAGAATGGTCTCACAATGTCAACAAGGTATTCCACAACCTTGTGACACTAGTATTGCCTCCTCTTTGCATACCTAACATGAAGAAGAAGAAGAAGACGATGACTCCATTCAAGTTGTTGGCTCGAAAACTTCCTCCAACAAGCTATCATCACTCTCTCCCAAAATCAATGAAATCTTCATTAGGAAATTAAAACTCCTGAAAAGAAGACGAAGAAGAAATTCAACTCCATTAAATATTTTCTTACTAGGATATGGGACAAAATTTCTTGTTTCGATTCTACATCCACCAAAGCTTCAACCCATCTCATTTTCAATAGTCATCTTCGAGTTCGGATTCTGATGATGATGATCCTTCTGTCTCTATCTAGTTTTATTTTTATTTTTATTTTTCTTTGGTTCGTAAATTTTTTCAAATTTCTATGGTTCTCTATCTACTTATTTAAAATGTTGTATGAATATTGATATTCTCTTTTGCTTATGACATCTCGAGTATGGGTTTTAATCTTTGCTTTAAAATGTTTCTGTGCATTTATTTCTTTCCTTTTTTCGATTACAAAGGGGGAGAAAGTTATTAGCTTAAATTATTATGCATATTGACGCGGGAGTAGCAATGTTCATGTAAGTATTTCTGTAAATATATTATTTATACTTATGTAGTTGTCTTAATCAAAAAGGAGGAAAATGTTGGAATCTCGATTTTACATCGCTTTGATTGTGACAAACTATATAAATAAATATTTTTATATGCTAATCAGTTATGTAGGAGATTCGTTGCAAATTCATATTCAGAATATTTTAAAGCTGGTAGTCCTTTTTCTAGAGTCTTTATGTTATTTAGAAATTTGTTAAAATCTCTCCTAAAATGAAATATATATATATACACACACACACATACATATAAACATATACACACATGCACCAACATGCACAAGAGGCTGAAAAACAGCCGGCTGAATGCATTCATTCAGCCATCTGATTGCTGAAACAAATTTATTGTTTCACAATATTCAGCCAGCTGAATGAGTTCATTCAGACAGCTGAATTAGGCCAAAGTTAGCCTATTTCTTCGATGTGTTACGATTTTTAAATTTTAGAAGGCCAAATAAATCCATTCAGCCAGCTGAATATTTTTCAACGGCTCTTTTATGAAAAGACACTTCTCTTCATCGAAGAGAAACATCTTCAAACCAATAGTTGCACCTGTTTCTTTTCATCGTTGCCTTTCAACAATGATTGCAACTTTTTAATCTCTATAAATAGATTTCAGAATTCAATAAACAATCTACTTAACTAATTTTAGTATTCTTGAATTCTTATCCTTTATTCTATTTTCAATTTGAACTCAAACTGCATAAAATCTCTGATCGTTGATTACTCTTTCCACATTTCTCAAGAATATTACACTATATTTCATAAAGGAGAAGGAGAAGATTATAAGAAGACTATACTTAATTGACGGTGCTATTTAAATAGCATACAAAAGTAGGATACTTTTGTTACTTGTAAAGAAGTCATGTTCTGTTTCTCAGGCAGTAGAAGTCATATTCGATCGCTTAGGTGGTAGAAGTCCTGTTCAGTTGCTCATGCGGTGTAAACCTATTCCTCCGGGTTAAATGAGGGTTGCTAGTTTAATTTCAGAAGGAGTCTAGGACTGGACGTAGAACGGGAATTTAAACCAGTATAAAAATCTGTGGTTTCATTTACTTTACTGCTTTAATTATGTATTTACTTAGTTTATATTCCATACATGTAGTTTATCCATATTACACGATCCTATAGCACAGTCACTTTCAAAAATCCCAACCAGGGCCAAGGTTCTCGCTTAACCTTCTGCTCTGATACCAACTGTAACGTACCGGGACTTTTGACCGTTGAAAACTGACATCAATACGTCCATTATATAAAATGCCGAGCGATCGAGTGCCTGAAATACCAGTTCATTAAGGGTGAAGAAGAAAAAGGTAGAAGAAAAGAAACAGAACAACACAGAATCTGACAATCACAGCGGAACAAAATATAATATATAATAATAGATTTTCAATACAAGAACTGTACCGTTAATATACATACCATTATTAGAGTACAACAATTCAATACATCAAATCCGGACAGTTTAATAACGTGTCCTTACAAAGCGAAATAATAAACAAGTGCGGAAGTACGCCTTGCCATCCAGCTCGTTCCCTAAGCTCCATAGTATCATATCCTGAATCTGAAATGCTCGGTATGACCCGAGCATTATAAGAAAATAACACCCGAGTCAGTCTAGAAAACTAGCATGGGAAAAACACACTCAATTTGAATTATTAACTTTTCAAAATCCTTTGAAAAACAAAGGCATCTCGTAAGACCACGTCACAAATAAACAGGACCGGTTTGTCCCTTACGATAACCAAAACTCTTTATAGAAAATCTAGTGATATTATAATAGTGTCAAAATACAAATTCAAATAGCTGAAATTTTTACATTAATTAAATTACAACATATTAGGCTCTACAAACAAAACCGTAAGCTTGTATTCGAGAATGGATTCCAACGAATGACTGGGCCATTGGGGTACCATCCGTCACAGTACACCTCTAGAACCATGTAACGACGACCATGCTAGGATCCCCTGCTACACAAAACCGGCCTACCCTTAACCTTGATAGACCGAATATGTTATCACCCCGGGTGTTCCCACTCTTACCATCGAGCGCTTCTTCTTTCATGTGTACCCATATCTAAGATAAATAGGGTTTCCGAGGACATCTTAAAGGTGATAACATACCCTACTTGGGTGCGACCCACTTATCCTTGCTGCATCTCCCCTGTTTTGGTCATTCCCAATTGGTGAGGCTCAAGGCTAAGCGTTACCTTTCAATGAACGATTTCTCTTAGAATATTCATCATCCTCCAATGAAGATATTTTGATAACATTCATCCACACAAGTTGCCCTAGGTCTGGACAAACCGAATCACCATCTCCATTATTTATATGGTATTCATTCGTAACATTCAAATCGTATCGAAGTGGTTTTTAGATAATTAAATCTGATCTCAATCTCTTCGAAACGATCAACGAAATTTGCCAAAATATGATAGTCGGCTATTTAACTATCAATAGACATCCAAAAGTAATCATCAGGCCTTATTATAAATTTCCCAAAAATTTATTTCAAAATATCTTTATAAGATATTACTTTCATTTCTTCGACATATGAAAACAGTTTCAAATTCTTATATCTCCAACAGAAATTTCCACTCTTTTCCAACACTTAGAATATTTTTCTCCATTTCATTTTAAATTCGCACTTAGTAAATACCCCTTTTTATTTCCCACTTCTCTTTCTCAAAATCATTTACAATTTTATTTTTAAATTTCTCAACTCGTTTTACACGAATTCTATTAATTCCAGAATTCTTTAATTAATTCCGTTCAATCGAAAGTCAATTATACTTACCTATTATTCCAAATTCGCTTTCTACCTCTTTAATGAATTCTCTTTCATTCTTCGAAATTTGCTTTTATTTAACCTCTTTGGAAATTTTCTTACATTTCTTCCTAGTTCTATTTAAGAATTTTCTTATAAACCATCCTTACTGAAATAACCCTATTTCCAAGCTTCCGAGAAGGTTTATAAATAAATTTAAAACATTTTCAAAACTTTATATACATACATATGTAAATAAAAATAAATATTGAAAGGAAATATTAATAACTTTTTTTAAGACATATTCAAATAGTTATTTAAAATATTGAAAACGCTTTCTTATAACATCACTTTTTCAAAGCAAGTTAAAACATTTAGGATTTTGTTAAAATAGATATTAAGTATTGTAAAAATTCACTTCTATAATATTTCCATACCAACTAACCTTGAAATTTATATAGTTTAAAAAAAAAGAAATTCCTTTCAAAATAGAATTTTAACTTATCGATAAAATAAATTTTTAAATCTCAAAAACCAAATTTCAATTTATAAATCTACTCAACTTCCATCACATTACTTACATTCCAGTCTCCTTAACCATTCCATTTTAAAAATAGAATCTACTATTTTTCTCACCCTACTTTCATATTCCAATATAAATTCTTCCCATAAATTTATATTCCCATCTGATATCACTTTCCTACATTTATAAACTACGTTTATAAATTTTCTATAACTCCTTTGAGTTTCACTAAAATAATCTCCCTTATAAAATCCCATTTCTATGAATTCAATTTCTTATAAATCCCTTTTATTTTTACTCATCTACTTTTTTATATCAATTTCAACCTCTTTCTATATTTTTCGAATATCATTTCAAAATACAATCTTTTAAAAAATAATCTTAATATAATTCATTTTAAAATTGTCCATTTAAAATATTTTTTCGCATTATTTAATACAATAAAAAATTCACCATTTCTTATTTAACCCAACCTCTTTTAAATAATCTGATTTTCAATGTACATATTTTTATATTAGAAATCTCCTTTAAATTCCTTAAAAATTTTAAATAATATTATGGTATTTAGTATATCCAAAATTAGTTTCCATGCTATTTTAACATTTAAAATTTTACAACACACAATATTCCAGCATTTTATGTACATGAAAAATACTAAAATATTTAAGGAGTCCAGTTGGATCCCTCCAACCTGTTTTCCTTGCATCCATAGATGTTAGACAGCAATAAAAATACCAATCCCACTTCGATGGGGATATCGCAGTATATATAGTCATCCGCTATTATGCTGGGCGCATAGGGTCTCATCCGCTATAATATGCGGGAATATCACTCCAAATACTAATATATATACTACTATATATATATATAATATTCAGCAATAATAATTTATAAATTCAACCCACAACCAATAATTTATTTTAACTATTTAAAATAAATTCCCGCAATCCAAAGAGAATGAGATTTTACTCATCTTGATATTTTAAATTTTTCGGCATCCAAATTTTAAATTTCGGCTTGTATATCTCTCATCTACGAATAAAATTCATCTTGTTTCCATGATTTTTGACCTCATATGCAAAAAAAAATGAAATTTTATAAACATTCATTTTAGTCAGAACGATTTATCGTGACTTAATTAATTAATCAATCAAACATTAATTATCTTTGCATTCACCATCTCGACCACCGCCATCGAACATCTGCCATCACCATCTACCCCCAAACAATCACAACATCCCTAGCTTATGACCAAACACCCCCTCTTGCACTCCACCACTGTTGCAACTTCACGACCCTGAACGAGAAATCATAGGCCCACTAACCATCAACACCGTGGTGCCGCCGACCTCGCGCTTGTCGCTCTCACAAACGCTGATCAAACTCACTTTCCCGTGGCTTCACGAGCGAAACCCCCAACACAAAGTAACCCCGATCCTTCCCATCTTCGCCGCCTTCAATCCCTAGCTCACGTGCCTTACGACACCGTGACTTTGGCCTTCGATCGACCTACGCCTCCATCATGCGATCAAACCCTCTCTCGTCATGCACATCTTCTCCAGATATATACTTCTTCGATTTGTAAATGAAGAACAAATTCGATCTCACGAATTAATTTGAGAATGGAGGAAGAAAAGAAAACGAACGTGATTTTTGAATTCCTATGGCCACCATTTTTTTTCTTTTTTCCATATGAAGACTATTTATTTTGAACGAAATTTGAATTCATTTTCCTTGTCTTTATTTTATTCTGAGTTAGACTTTTAAATTGAAAAGGAGGGAAGTTGTACGCAGATTTTAAAACGGTGAAGGAAGACATGGTTTGAATTGAAAGGTGGCATGTATGAGAAGGTTAGCTATAGTGATTTGAAGAGTGGTGAGAAATTTCTTGATGTGAAATGTCTTGACCAGTCAACATATATATATATATATATATATATATTATTTAAATTTAAATCAACTCGAATTTGTAGCTTAAAATCTCGTCCTCCTATCGAGGCATGCCGCTCGGCGTTTATAATGTTATATCCCTATTATGAACGCAATAGAAAAGGTTTCAAGTCATAAATCGATCGTATAGAGAAGGCAGCTTTTCGAACCCAATTATTATATTAAATTTTCGATACAAATTTCAGCGCATTTATGTTCCGTACGACCGAACGATAACTCCAAATGCTACGAAATTTAAAATCTGATAATAATACACTATTATGGATCCAATGGAACTGGTATCCTCGAATTCCGAGACAGTGCCTCGAAAAGCTGTTTTTAAACGTCAATTCAAACGATATAATTTTAACACTGATCAAATCACTTTTAATTCCAATTTTAAAACTTTTATTATCTCCATTATTATTAATATAAATTCTATAAGCCTTTAAATTATTTTTAACAAACTTAAGACTCAAGACTCGCTAATTTACCCAACATTCAATTTATTAAATTCAATACTTAAATTATCCAATAAATTGCTATATTTAGATTCTAAATTTATTTTATAAATAAAACCAAATTTTCAAATTTTTGAAATCAAATTCTATAATTCAAATTCAATGTTTAAAACCATTTTAATATTCCAAATCAAACGTCGAAAAATCTGGGTCGTTACAATAAAAGATAAGAATATATATTATTTCAAAATGATTTGAAATGAACCCGGCGTTTAGTTCTTAAGTTTCTATAAATTAGGGATTTCAATTATAATAATGAAATGAAATCTTAACTATTTTAATAGTTGGAAACTTCTAAAATGAAAAGTAAGAAATTAGATGCTAAGTGATTAATGAAATATATAAGAAATTAGTAACTTGTAACTTGTAAATCAAAAGATTTGAAAATTTAGAAGACGTAATAATTGAACATTTTGTTAACTAAATGATTAATATAAATTCGTATAATAATCAATTTGCATTCTTAAAAACAAGGATATGACTTACCAGAAATTTTTAAAAAGTTGTAATGTCAAGTAGGAATATGTAATAGAATATTATACTAGTAGAACTCAAGTAAAGAAAGCATTCAAATGAAATTATTCCTATAAATAAGAATTTTAATGTACAAGAAATGTTACAAGCATAAGTTAATGTTTTGAAATTCTAATAATTAGATTGAATAGTAAAAAAGTGAATATTATCTAAGAAAATGTTCATAAACTTAAGAAATGACTCAAATGATTCATAAATAAGTTTATTATTAAT
Source organism: Allium cepa (assembly GCA_030765085.1). Lineage (NCBI taxonomy): Eukaryota > Viridiplantae > Streptophyta > Magnoliopsida > Asparagales > Amaryllidaceae > Allium > Allium cepa. The sequence continues at coordinate 325,747,019 of CM060931.1, read as the reverse complement.
CGATGTTATAAAAGAAAGGATAAATGCGAATTAAAAGGTAGAAACACTTAGGAATAAAATGTTTTATTCGTGTATATTTATATAAAATGGAAATTAAGTTATATATGTAAATGAATGTGAATTAAATTACAAGGAAACTTATATAATATTTCAAGGATTGATTTATTGATGACTTCAGATATTGAATGTGAAATAATTTATGTAAGTAAATGATTGTGAACTAATAAAAGATGAAAGTGTATAAATAAATGAGAATTTAAAATAAGTTTGAGGTTAATGATGTGAAAAGGAACCAAGAGAATAAACTTAAATAATATTTAAAATTCGTTGATGTTTGTCTTATGGGATGTTTGTGAAAGGATAATTCAAATTGTTTAAAGTTGTATAAATAATCAATTAAGTAATTATCTAAGGTTGTTGAGTATAGGAATACAATTAGTAGTTTGTTTATCGCCCTTGAATGATGAGAAGTTTCTGAACTGAACAAACCATTAGTTTTGATTGTTATGGATGTGTGATGGGTTCTTTGGTTGCATAAGATGGTTGTACTGTTTTGTTTGCATATGTTTTTTGTTAATTTTCTTTTGTTACTAATTGAAACAAATAAATTATCACGACCCGTCTTTTACTCCATAGAAAGACGTATCATGAGTAAGAAAGAAAGGGATAAAAAAGAGATAGAAAGGAAAGAAGGAACTAAATAACAGCAGAATCTCACAACGGAACGAATAAAATATATTACATCACATAAGATATTACATACTATCATATACATCAGAGTTACACATCATATGCAACATAAATTAGATAGTTATAAATATCTGTCTACCATACAACTCTAATATAATACATACTTCATCACAGAGATATAACACAGCGGAAATACAGATATATAAACGCTGAAACCTCCTGCTCCATATCTCCTCTAGAAAACTCGTCAAAGCTAACCTGAATCCCTTGGCTACTCGTAAAATTTGAGTACCCAAGAGTTTAATAAAACAGAAAATAAACACCGGGTCGGACATGGGTCTGGTGTCAGCAAACGATTTAAAGTTGTTTAACTTTGAAAACCTTTGAAAACAAAAGGTATCTCGTAAGACTTCCCACACATAAACATGGAAAAGTTTTTACCTTACGATAACCAAAACATTTGATAGGAAATCCAGTGATATTATAATAGTGTCCAGGGTTTTCAAGTAAATAGAAAATAGTTCAAATTGTTACATGATTAAATTCAAGCATACTAGCCGCAAAGTGGGTTATACAATCAAAACTGCAAGGGTGCGTAGGGAAAATGGGTTTCCATCAATGGTAGGGCTACTGGGGTACCGCCCATCATAGTACCTGGTCTAGCTCAGAGTACCGAGGATCCACCCTAAATCCCCTGCAACATAAGGCCGGAACCATCCCTTACCAGACAGTCCCGAACAGGACAAACCCGCAATTGGCGCAACCAACCACACACTAAGCCAAAATAAAAAGGGACCCCCAGACGGGGTAAATCTCGTCCTACTTGCGCGCGACCCACTTAGCCTTGCTGCACCTCCCCTGTTTTAGCCATTCCCGGTTGATGAGGCTTGAGGCTACGATTACCTTTAAAGAACACATCTTGGAATGCTCATCGTCCTCCATTGACGATGTTTTAAAAGCATTCAATCCATACAAGTTCGCTCCGGGTTCAAATAAAACCGAAGGAACTATCTCGCTACACTCATTTTGGAATCACCCTCAGAATTAATGACTATAGCCCTTGCACTCTGAATCTTCATCTTGAATCTGAAAATACTATCTCCATTAAACTCATGGATTCACCCTCAGAGTTTTTAACGACGAATTGTTCTTACACTTCGAGTCTTCATCTTGATCTTCACTTGAATTCACGACCTAACATTTAATTTGGATCGATTTGGTTTTCGGATATCCAAATTTAGAAATCTGATCCCGATCTCACCAAATCCAAAATGTCGTTTTAATGTCTAAGTTGTTTAAGGGTTTAGAATAACATTTACACATAGATAGATGATTCACATTTATCACCGATAGACAATCCATATTTTCTAATTCGACCAAACATCTCACAAAGTAACACATATCGCACATCAGAGATATCATATAATTCAAGTCATCCAATATCATTCAAAACATCCATAAGCAAGATTCTTGATCAATTTCATTAATCTTCAATTTGATTAATTACTAATTTTAATCTCCTGGATTACCTTAATCCTGTTTACTTAACATTAATTAATTACAACCCAATTAATTAATCATTCTTTAATTATCCATCTTAATTAATCATCCTTGATTAATTATTCCTCAATTACATTAAGTAATTAACCCTTAATTAATTACACAAATTAATTATCCTCAACCCAATCATATTGATTAACCCATTAATTATTCTCATCTATTAATCGTTAATTAATTACATTAATTAATGATCCTGAATTAATTACTTTCATTAATTAGTTACTCTTTTAATTAATTTAATTTAACAAGTAATCTTTAATTAATTACATTCATTAATCAACCTTTCAACCTTAATTAATCACATTCGGTAATTAACTATCCTTAATTACTTACATTAATTAATTAACTCCTTAATTAGTTAATTATTTAATTAATTACCCTGAGTAATTAATCCTTAATTACTTCCATTAAGTAATTATCCTTCAATTACATTCCATTAGGTAGTTCCCCTTTTATTAGTTACATCTAGTAATTATCCATTAATTACTTACACAAAGTAATTACACTTTATTAATTACATTAAGTAATTCTACTAAATCAATTTCATAAGTGATTATCTTTAATTAGTAAAATTAATAAATTATTTTAAATAAATCACATTAATTAATTAAATTAATTACATTGAGTAATTAATCCTTTTATTTACTTCCATTAATAAATTACTTTTTAATTAATTGACCTTCAATTTATTTTGATTAATTAATCCTTAATTAATCAAGTAATTAACTATTATTAAACCAATTATCTTAAATTAACTACATTAATTAATTATTTTTTATCACTAGTTAATGATACGTAAATTAATTACTTTCATTAACTTCTAATTACATAATTATCCTTTGATTATTAACACTAGTTAATTAACCTTTATTAATCTCATTAAGTGATTAACTTTTAATTAATTCACTAATTAATTATCCCTAACTAATTACAACCTTACTTAATTTAGAATAAATCCTTTTATCCTAATTAAATACTTAATTACATCATTATACTTCATTAGAAAAACATTTTGTAATCAATTATATAATTGCAAGTATATAACAAAACAAATTAAACATTTAACGTAACATTTAAAATCTTTGAAAACTTGCTCAAACTTGTTTTTAATAAATTTAGTAAATACTTCTGCTTTGAAAACTTAATTATCATTACCTTTAAGACTTATTCACTTAATATATTTAAAAACTTGCTTAAACATTTTTCTTTGAAAAAATTTGTATATATTTTAATTTGGAAAACTTGTTTTATATTGCTTTTAAACTTGTATCTTTCCTTATGTTTTAAAACTTGAAATTTCATGCTTTAATAAAACTGTACAACCCTTACATAACGTACACATGCTTTCTTACAAACCCAAGACAACTACGATTTAACCCGAGACACACGCGACCAAAACCTTACGAAAACTCAAGCACTCACGTTCGACCATCGCTCCAAGATAACCACGCTACCTTCTCGAGTCAAACCCAAGATTACTGCTTCTTCCCAAATCCTATCATCGCCAGATATACAAAAGTGCACTGTGCACGTACACTGTCGATCCAATGCTCTCCGACCCTTCCTCTGACCGTTGATCAGACATCAACAACCTCGTCGTCCCTCATGATAACTCAGATCCACGATATCTCCCATGAATCGAAATCGAACCATCGTTCAAAAATCTAGAACCCACCACTATCGAAAATTCTCCCCTCACCATCGATCCTGACCTTGATAAACCTTAGTGTCCTCACCAGTGATTCGCCTCGACCTCCAACATCGATCCCCCACCTCGCGATCACCTTCGATCCCTCATGACTGTCGCCATTGCCTCGAAAACATTGACGTCCCAATCCGACCTTCGATCCCTAGTTCGACTCCGACTCACTGCCGTAATCATTAGTAAAATCCATAATCATTTTCCTATGATCCTCCACCCACTGGACACCTTCGGTCCAAACCTCACCGCAAACTTCGACGTCGATCTTCGGCAATCGACAAAAATGTCAAAACCGATCATCCCATAATATGTCATCAATTTCTAAACTAAAAATCACAATTTCTATACCTCAAGTCATAAATTTCAAACTCGAATTAGGTTATAGAATTGATTCATAAATTCCAGACAATTAATGTTGGGCAAATTTTTTTGATCATACCTGAAATTTTCTATTTCAGAAATAAACAATCCATACATATTTATGAAACTATTTTTAAAATTAAGCTTATATACTTACAATCATTTTCTATTTTCAAATCCTAACCTACAATCAGATATATGAGAAGATATGAATTCATACACACATACATTCACATGTATAAATATATGCAAACCATATTATACAAAAATTCATCACAAATATTTAAGCATATTCACATATTTTAAAACTTTTTTTATTAATAGATGTTTACACCCCAAGAATGAAACAGAGACCACGCTTTCAGACTTAATATGGAAATGTTGTATTCAATTTGATCTACTGTTATTTTGATCAGCACTTGTTTGTTGATTAGAAAAGTTGTTGATGATCTTTATAGCTTGTTATTGTTGAATTTGAACCGTGCTTAGCTTGTATTGATTTCAGTTTTCTTTTTGAATTTGATTTCCAGATTTTAGTTTTAGGAAGAAGAGAGAAAGATGTTTTGAACTGAAAAATAAGAATAACCCAATTTCTCTAAAACATCTATATTATACTTAAAATTCAATTTCAAGAAAACAAGCCACTTGTATTTTGCATGTTTTCATTTTTTCACAAGTGTCCAAATATGTCCAATTATTTTACAAATGTTTAAATGCTTTTATAATTATCTTACAAGTGTTTAAAATCCATTATTAGATTATATTCTTATGTTTTACATTAATAGGTTAATGTCTTTATTAATTTATGTATATTTATATATTCAAATTACATTTATGCAAGCTAAAAATAAAAAGAAAATATTTAAAACCTAAGAAATAAACCTTTAATTAAATCTTATTTAAACTTAAGCTAAAATAAAATTTTAAATCAATGAACATTTTATAAATATTATCTTTGTTGTTAAGAAATATAAAGTTTAATTTTTAACAGCCTTTGAAAAGCATTATATTAAATTCATTCCTAACTTCCAAATTACAATATATATTAAATTTGAAAACATGTTTTTATTTGTTAAATTCAAAACAAAGCTTTTCTATTTATAATATATACAAATATATACATTATATATAGAAAACATTCCAATGCTTGCTTTGAAAATTATTATACTGAATTTTATTTTAAAACATAACTTCAAATCACAATACATACATACATACATACATACATACATACATACATACATATATATGTATATTATAATTCAAAAAAAACATATCTTTTAGTATATTAAAACCAAAGACTTCTTGTTTGTAATATATATACACGTATATATACATTTAAAATAGAATATATTTTAATATTAACTTTGAAAAGTGTTATTTTGGATCTAAAACAAATTCTCCAATCACAATATATCTTTAGTAATAGTTGTAATACCTTTGGTGTCACACTTTTTTGGTATCAACGTGAACTACCAAAAATGCCCCTCTATATATTAGCAAATCTTAATAACTTAAAAATAAAATCTAAAGTTAAACTTCTTTTACAAATTCAAACTCCCATAAAAATAGGATCTAACAATGAATATTAATTCAAAACACTTTTAAAAATAGTATCTAAAATTAAGCTTCCTTCGTAAATTTAGAATACTTCTTTACAAATATACAATTCTTAATATCACTTGAAAATAAAAAAATCATTTTTTTTACCGATTTACACATATACAATTTATCTTTAATAATAGTTGTAATAGCTTTGGTGTCACACTTTTTTGGTATCAACGTGAACTACCAAAAATGCCCCTCTATATGTTAGCAAATCTTAATAACTTAAAAATAGAATCTAATTCTAAACTTCTTTTACAAATCCAAACGCCGCTAAAAATAAATAGGATCTAACAATGAATATGAATTCAAAACACTTCTAAAAATAGTATCTAAAATTAAACTTCCTTCATAAATTTAGAATACTTCTTTACAAATACACAATTCTTAGTATCACTTGAAAATAAAAAATCATTTTTTTTTACCGATTTACACATATATAATTTATAAGGAACACAATTCACGCGCGAAGCGCGTGCCGTGACACTCGTATACATATATATATTATAATTAGACAACACATTTATATTAGCTTGAAAGGATAAATTTTATCAATTAAATATTATTAGCTTTTGAAAAGATCAATTTTGCCAAATTAAATATTTATTAGCTTTTAAAAGATTAATTTTGCCAAATTAAATATTTATTAGCTTTTAAAAGAATAACTTGCCAAATAAATTAAAATTATAAAAGAAAATTATCAAACCATTTTAATTATTAATAAAGATTATTAAATTTCTATCACCTAAAATTATGGGTCATCACACAAATATTTCTCTTGAACATAATTCTCACTATTTTGGACTATATAAGTGGAATACAGGTTTATAAAAGCAATAGCTACTACTTTTGGTTTCACAAATAAAGTAGTTTTCCCGACAAATAGGTACGTTTTCGGATTATGGTTTTGTAATGATATTTTATTGTTTTCTCCATGGTGTGGGATATTTTTGAAATATATATATATATATATATATTGTAATTATTGATATTATTATTTATCAGACCTATCCGTATAAAGGAGACTCTGCTGAAATTTTTCGTGAATTTTGGACTTAGAATGTTTTTTTAAAGTGAAATTATTTTCAATTTTTATTTAACTTGGATATGGAAATTTAATTGTTTATAAATTGATATATATACATATACATACATACATACATACATATATATATATATATTAAAACTCAACCTCGAAGGGAAGAGCCCCTACCTAGTGAGTCCTCCAACCCTAGGAGGTATTTAAGCCAGCCCTAGCATAGAGGTATGATGTTTCCAACCGATTTACTGGTTTTATAAGAATCCACCTCCACGCCCTGAGGGTAGTAGGGCTGACGGGTATCGAACTCGCGATCTTGTTAATAGGAGGAAAGTATCTCAACCACTGCGCCACTAATTGCGGATAATTTAAAGTGTTTATAAATTGATTATTTTGAATAAAATTATATCAAATTCTTAATTACTTCTTTTCCTTTTCGAGGATGAAAAGTTTTGAGTGGCGCAGATTGTAATGACCCGTATTTTTCAATAATTAAAAATATATTAAATTAAATAAGATTTTTTAAATTTAATATTGAGAGAAATTAAAATTTATGATTTATTAATGAGAAATATAACTAGAATGTAATTTAATAATGTCGATCTAATTTGATTGATAACTACTTTAATGTAATTGCAGTCAACTGAAATGATTGTGAAGTTAATATGGTTATAATTGTAAATTAGGAATTAAATTGGTAATTAACGAAATTAATGGAATTGAAATATTATAATTAATATGCTTAAGATGATAACTAATATGAATGTAATAAAATATAAACTAATGTTAATTATATTCATAAGGTAATAGTTGATTCAATAATAAGAGTGTTAATCGAAATAAAAGAATTTGATTGAGATTAAAATATAATTAACTAGAATTTTATTACATAATTTAACTCTGAAATTAATGTAATGTTAAATATTGGATTTAAGATGGAAAAATTATTTTAAGATTATAAATTCTATGTTAGCAGGAATGATGAAAATTCATAAACTTTTAATTTTGAATTTAAAGTGATTAAATTAATTAAATAATAATCTATTTACTTAATGTGAAAATAGCCATTTTGGCCACTGTCTTGGATTTCGATAAAACTAGTTTCATCAGATCCATAACAGTGAATTATTGTAGGATTTCAAGTTTCATAATGATCGGACTTATCATTTGATCACACGGAGGTGAAACACATAGAATCAATTTAATGGATTCAATTAAAATAATTTGAGTTTTAAATCTAACATCTATATACAATAGAATTAGTGTTTGAAACTAGGTCCATTGAGTTTAAAATATTGAAAACATATATTCAATATATTGGATGATCCACTTTCGTTTTGGAAATGAAATGGGCTTTCGGGTCAAGTTATCATTTCGAACCAATTCAATCCATCCACTCATTTCATCCATCTTTGTCTATATAAATATTTTTTCTCTAACCCTAGCAGCCTTTCATATTTTATTCTATATGTACATCAACTTATTATCTGCTCCTTCTTCTTCTAGTGGCAGAAACCAAATTCCCAAATTCTAAAACACTAGTTCCAATTTCAAATTCAAACTTCAAAATCCAAACTCCTAAAACTATATCATATTATATATCGTTGGAAAGCTCTCGATGAGCGCAGCCTACTGCTGCAATTTATTTTTCGACTTGAGTCATGATTTGGCAAGAATTCATTGATCTAGTCAGGCCGTCGAAACTAGGGTTTGCTTTTCGAAAGCGGATCTTCGACTATAGGATGATCGAAGGCTACTGGCATGTAGAGAAGGATGAGGTGAGCAGATCCATATGGTTAGTTTGCCGTAATAATCATCGAATCACCTGAATTTTATGATTTCTTGATCGGAATTCGCGTTGGCCTAAGGGCGTTTGGCAGTGACACGGATTTTGAGGAGAGGTGCCGAAAGGTAGTTGGAGACGAGGAACACGTGGGTGGTCTTGGATCTAGGTAGATGTGAGCGTGGTGGCGACGGCATTGCACAAGACGTTGGTGGTTGTTCATGCTAGCTGGGGTTCGTGCTCGTGCTGAATGCTAGGGTTCTGGGTAATTACGAAAATATACTTTTATTTTATTTTATTTTTAATTTTCAAACCTTCCAATTAGTATAACTTTATCATATGAGCCCGAATTCATGCGTGATTTTCTCCGTTGCGATCGTATAAATTTGTTTAACATTATTGAACTAGCTTGGCTGCGTTCTGAGACTGTTAGAATTTTGGGCTTTTTTTCGATTTTAAATCAATTGAATATCAAAGGTGAGTGTTTTAAACCACCCTCAAATGTTAAACCCTCTTATGTTGGTTAAATTAAATTTATGATGTGATTAGAAATTGATTGACTGTTGTTTGATATATTTAAATTGTCATTCGAGTTATTTTGAATTTATATTGAATTTAATTGCCATTTAATTTAATATTGAATTTAAATTGTTAATTAAATACCTGATTATGATAACCAGTTAACTGTTGTGATTTATTGGTTGATCTGAATGATGATTGCGATGGATGCTTAATTATTGACATTTTAAATGAATTGATGTTATGTTAAATTATATGTTGTTATCACGCTGCAAGTTCCCTTAGTTATTATTAGGAAAATGACTGTGGGTTGAAATGATACACAACCTAATGGTCTTAAAGATTAGGGAAAAATCGTTATGGGTTGAAATGATAAACTCGAGCAATTTTATGGGTTTTGAATTTTGCCCGGGATTGCGGGTTGAAATGATAAACTCGAGCAATTTTATGGGTTTTGAATTTTGCTCGGGATTGCGGGTTGAAATGATATATACCCATAAATTTAAATTTATTGCGAACTGAAATTATATATATCCGTATCATTAGACCATATGGTTGAAAATTATATATGGACACCGGATTAGTTAAATTAAAAGATAACAAATCCTTAATTTTTGAATCTAGTTAACTTAAATTATGATATAAAATACGATTTATATGAACTAAATTATTTTCAAAATCCAAGCTTTAAAATGTTTAAATTGAAATTGGTTTAAATTAATTGTTTAAAGAATTCAAGTTGAAATCTTAAAGTTGAAGTTTGAAATATAAATGAAATTTATAAAAATTGAGTTATTGTAAACGTTTGAATATTTAAACTGTGAAAACTATTGAATTTAAAGAGGTTTAAATCTATAGTTCAAACATGGATTTGAAATCGATATAAATTGAATTGGTTTTTATGAGAATTTGAATTGAAACCTTTAGCCTTTTTAAATTGAAATCGTTGAATTAAGATTGATTTAAATTGAATTTTTGAATTAAAGTTGATTTGAATTGATTTGTGAAATTGGAAGAAACAATTCTACTTTGAAACTATTTTTATATAAACTCTTTTAATATACAAACTCTTTTAACATATAAACTATTTTCTCATATAAACCATTTTAATATATTAATAATTTTTAATACATTAATTTTTTTTAATATATAATCTATTTTAATATAGAAACTATTTTTAATATGTAATCTATTTTAATTTATAACCTATTTTTAATATATCAACTATTTTAATCTATAACCTATTTTTAATATATAAACTATTTTAAGCTAAAACTTATTTTTAATATATAAACTATTATTATCTATAAACTATTTTTGATATATAAACTTTTTAATATATAAAACTTTTAATATATATTATTTTAAATTCATAAACAACTTTTAATATATATATATATATAATATCTATACTATTTTTAATGTCTAACTATTTCAATATATAAACTACTTCTAATATTCAAACTTTTTTAAAGTTGGAACAGTTATGATTTAGATTTAATGGTTTTAAATGCGATTATTTTCATATGATGGTTTAACCTATTTTGTGGTTATGATTTTCAAAATGAATATGTTTTAAAGTGAATAATTATTTCGAAAGTGAATATGATTCCCAAAGTGATATAATTTTGAAGTGAATATGATATTTTGATATCAATTATGAATCGGTTTTCGAAATGTAAAAGAACCAATCGGTGTGAAATAAGCGTTTGGTTGTTAAATAGACCAGGATTGGATATTCCTATACTCTCTTCCAATACTGAAAACCACTTTAATAACTATGCACAGGGTGGAGAATCCAGAACGAAGTAGAATAGAATGGCGAACGCTACTTATGAGGTATGAACGCTGCCCTAACCCCATCAGGTTAGCTTAATATGACTAAAACTGGAGCCATGCCGGGCCAAGTGTGGTCGCTCCTCCGATCGGACATGCTTCTTCAATACCATATATTTTACTTTGTGATTGATTAGGCGGCCACCCTTTGATTTATTTATGAAAGTGTGTTCCGAGGTGGGCGGTAGTAGCTGTTATGCGTTACCGCCAGTCCAGTTCTGCAAAACGGTAGTATCCTATCATAGGCATTGCCTCACGTGCCTTATCATATGCCTTATCGAGCCCACTATGAGTTTGGTTTGTGTCATGCACTATGGAGTGCCCTTTGGTAACCCTCCAGTGTATGGAGGAATTATAGTATTGTATAGACTATGACATTTATAAAAATGTGTTAAGGGGGATATAGGTAACAGCTTAATGCTATTTTAATACTTTACTTTACTGTAGACATATTATAATAGTGTATTGTATTACATATGTTGATAGCTTAACTCAAATGTTTTGTCTTTTCTTTACCGTCGTGTCAGCCTGAGCATTTCAGTGTTGAAGACGTTATTTCTGGAGGATGAAGACGAAGTTTTGGAATTACATTATTAGTATTATTCTGCTGCATCATGTTGTTCCGCTGCATTATTTATTTTTTCATGCTGTATGTATTACTATGATTTGTATTGCCGAACTATAATCAAATGTCATTTGTAAAACAGCTTCATGAATTATTTATTTGATTATTGTTTATTTCCAATCTGCTGTGAGATTCTGTGTTTTTTTTCCTTTCTTTTCTCTTATTTTCTTATTTACCCCATTAACAATCCTCCCTTTTCAATGGTTTGAGTTGACATGTGTGGTTTATTCTCAATTTAAACCATCCAAAAAGCTAGGTCGTTACAACGAAGGATTTATCTCCCACTCAAAATATTTAAGTGTGACATCCCTCACTTCTATACCCATACTACTCAAGTGTATTACTATGTAATACCATCAAGTAATATATAGAATGAAGTGATATGAGGTACGTAAACGAATAATCCCTCAGACTAACAACGGTACGTATCTCAAATATCAGTATAACTTACCATATTTTTACTTGATCTCAGTACAAAGCAATAAAAACGTGTGTCTCCATGACAAATACATAATATAATACAAGTAACAGAGAATTCAGAGTCAATCAATGCAATAGTAGTATATAATAGTAAAAACATCACTATCATTTAGTTATACAATACATGATCAAATTGTACTTTAACAATTTATTATTACATAATATAATAAGTTCCTATCCTCTTTCTATGCTCAAACATTCATAAATAGTCAACTTGTCTCTGAGCCGAAAATGTCTTGGACTGACCCAAGTATTAAAAATAACACACTGGTTGTGACGCCTCCACCTCTATACCCACGCTAGCCAAGAACACTACGGTGTAGTGCTGTCAACTAGCACGGAGAATAAGGCTGTTGAGGAGCGACCATCCATGTGATTGCTTATCACATGGTGGCTATAAATAATCTTCGGAAACAAACATAGAAATAAGCATAACACAAATCAGTCACAGACATCCATATCACAAAGGCGGAAGAAGATATGAATATATAACTAACACATGAAAGTGTACATCAGAGTAGTGGTCAAAAAGATCCACAATAATACAAAAGAATAGCAACACGTGCTATACAAAAGAATACAACTATGAGTCTATATCTCAAGTGTATACAACAAAAACTGCTAATCTAAATAGTTAGCCAAAAGTCAGAGTAGCAAATCCTGGGAAGAAGTCAAGCAGAAGCACCTGTAACATCTCGGTCTGACCCGAGTATTATTTAAGAAAATAATAAACGGATCAGTCTAGCTATAAATATCAGATGACATGGTATAAAATAAAAGATATGGCATAAACATAAAATATCCATACTGACATACAACTATAAGTATGCAAATGATGATCAATAGAAGATCAATCAATAAGAGATAAATCAATATCACAAGAATCTTCTCAAAGATCCAAAGAGGGCATCATACCCTAAACTTGTACTCATAACAAGTCAATGACATAAATTCCAGAAATCAACACAAGAAATCCAGAAATCACAGAAAAAGGGAAAAAGGCCTATCACATGACGGTCCGAAGACCATGGGGAGCTACCTCATATGGGTCAGTTGGAATCACCCAGATGAGGTCTAGGCTAACCAAAAAGCAAAAAGGTATGTGTGAGTGGAATCACACAAATGGTGTCTAGCCTAACCTCGCAACAAAAAGGTATGTGTGAGTGGAATCACACAAATGGTGTCTAGACTAACCTTGCGGACAAAGAGATATGTGTTAGTCGGAATCACACCCATGAGGTCTAGTCTAACCTTGCAAACAAAGAGACATTGCACAATTGCTAGTCTAAATCATAAAATGATCGTCATGATCAACGAGAAGTGTCAATTACACTAAGCTAATAAATATAAAAGTTTATCTTCGTGTCCCATAACCACTTGCTTAACTTAAATATTTACGAACAAACTGTAAATCTTCACTAGAAAATTGTCACAAGAGGTTCAATCGAACAAGTCCAAGAATTAACAGACGAAGTGAACGCAAGCATTTCATACCACTTGTTTTACTAAGCCGTTTAATTAGATTTCTCATCCGAGTGAGGTAAAGGTTTGTATATACTAGTAGATTGGAAAACGGTTTAAGAAAAGAGCTTTGTTATTAAAAATAGAGTTGAAATCATTTTGTTGAAAGAGTTTTGATATTTACTACTAGTATTGAAACCTTCATATTTCTAAAGTTGTTATCCCGCCTTTTTAGCAAGGCCGTGATACCATAAAATCGACCGAGAAGCCAAAGATAGTTTATCTCGAAGAATGGTCAACTCAGCCTCTCAACAAAGCAAGTTCTATTGAATGTTTTTCAGATAAGATCCCCTACGGAGGGGGGGTCCCGGGGGGGTGGCAACCCCCCAAGGTGGGGGTGCGGGGGCAACACCCCCGCTACAGGGTTCGACCTAGTGAAGACCTAAGGGAGGATAGGATCGAGTGACCTATTGGTTGCGACCTAGGGGTGTTCACGAGTTAGCAGAAATGAGCGACCTAACAGAAGCGAGCGAGTTAAGTGACTCGCGACCTAACATTTTAAGGCCGAACGACCTAATTAAACTCGCGACCTAACCGGGTACACGACCTAAAGGTATAAAGGTTATGCGACCTAAAGGTATTAAGGTCTAACGACCTAAGGGAAACTCGCGACCTAACATGGCCGAGCTAAGGTAAGGTGCGACTCAACCAGATGAGAGACCTAAGGAAGACGAACGACTTAAGGAACTCGTGGGTTAGAAGAGGCAAGCGACCTACGAGTTAAAGGAGTCGACCGACCTAGAGGTGTTCGTGACCTAGTGGTCGAGCGACTTAAGGGGGTACACGACCTAAAGAGGTACGCGAGCTAAATGAAGGCGGAACAACTCAGGGTCTAATGACCTAGGGGGGCGACCTAAGGTCCAACGACCTAAGACCGAGGAGACGTTTCCAACAGAGGGAACGACATAATGACCTAAGCCTAAAGACCGACGACCCAGCGACCTTGCGACCTAACTCTGAGGCGACATTTCGTGGCCAAACGACCTACGACCTAGTGTCGAGCGACCTAAGGCTGTAGAACGATTTAAGGCCAGAAACGGGCTATTTGAAGGCCGAGACTTTTCCACGCAAACGACCTAGTATAGGCAGAACGACCTAAGTGCAGAATTTCACCAAAAACACAAAAAATTGGAGTTTTTCGCCAATCCAATCCAAACCAAATGCAAATATACATGCTAAAGTGATGGGGAATCATTCCCAACAGTCCAATATAGTTATAGGCTAGAATTGTGAGATAAAAATCTCACCTTTGGGCCAAAAATGAATGAAAATGAAGCTTTGAAGCAAAGCAAGAATCAATTCACTTTAATCTCAACACAAGAAGCTTGAATCCAATATCTTCTCTTTGAATTTGGAGTTGAAAGATAGATTTGAAACAGAAGCCTAGGTTTGGAGTTTTAGTTTCCCTTTCTACTCACCATTAATGCTTGAGCTAGAGTTTTGTAGGAATTTATGAAGAGTGAGGAGAAGGAGAGAAGTGGGCTTGAGTTATAATGTCTAGACTAACCCAAAGTCCAAAGCGGGAAAACTTAGTGAAGTTTCAGTAACTCCAAACCTATCAATGTTTATACTTAAAAAAATTATAAACGGCATTTCGAACTTAATGGAAGTGGTCTCGAGTACTAATTCGACCGTTTGCAAAAAGTAGCTTTTCGGACCAATATCCGAATAACGATAAAATATTTAAACAAAATATTTAAATATATAATCGATAAATATGCGGGTTGTTACACTGGTCAGACTATGTCTAAACCAAGGTTAATATCTTTCTGATTCAATGTACTAATGTATAATAATATGATAATATCAATGATGTTAATATACATGAGATAACACACACACAAAACGGGTATTTAATCACAACATCTTAAATAATCTTAGATGTATTATATAATTCCAAATGTTGCGAATCATACATATCAATGTCATCACCTATGTCAGTTTAAATCAAATCAGGAATCACAAAATCTACTGCAAATGGGTGAATCATCCAAATCTTGAAATCATCATCATAACAAAAACAAGAAATCATTGATAAGGAGATATCATCCAGTATGTTTGAGTTAACTCACAACAATTCCCAAACATATCTCTCAATCTCAGTAATAAAAGTATCATCATCAACATACCAAAATAGGGTAGGCTTTCTATTAATACATAATAAAAGATATAAGGATCAACTGTACTATGACACCTGTCTAGATATAATATCATCTCCTTATATATCAATGAACCAAAATAGTATGGATATATGGGTACGGACTACACTTTAGACTCATCCAGTCTCTCGTATAGCCAACTTATCATAGAAAGGAGATATATATAACACTCCACTATACAAACATACCATGAACCAGAAGGGAGACTGTTGGCTGCCTACTGCACGCCTGCTCTAAGTACCCAGATCTAATAGCCAACTGCAGAGTAACCATCTATTCCTATAGTATTCAGTTACCTCGACGGACATCGTGACCCTATCTATCAATTGCTTGTCTATGCATAACCTCGGCCACGACCATGATTTGCCCCTAATGGTAACAGAAAACTGACCTATACGACACAAGGGGCTACCAATCCTATGATGTAGATGGAATATAATAAACAATCACGGTGTCGTAGACCTAGGGCATGATCCTACGATTAGGCCACCAAGGTGGATACTAGCCAATCTGGTTCACTCTTGGAAATAAAGGAAGTTGGACATAATATAGATGGTCATATATTACTCATAACCTATAACTCCATATACCTCTAATAACAGGTCGACACACAACTCATATTAGTCAACACATGACTATAGGATACTCTATACTAAGTAGCATATATATATATATATATATTATATACATATATATGTGTATGTGTGTATATAAGTAAGATTGATACACAACTATCATAAGCCAACACCCTTCTATACGATACTCCACATCGAGTATCATATATATGCATATATAACTGTAATCCTCATTCAAGTGACATTTGCTTACAATAAATAATAGAAAAAAAATGACATAATGGCGTCCCATACCGCTGCATGTTCTTTGAATAATTATTCAACGCTCTTAAACTACACTAGATATCTCTATATCATAAGTCCGATGAATTGCCAAAAATTTGTTACCGAAAGTCCCATAGGAGATGGTGTCACTAATCCGTTTTTCAAATTTCTCATCA
Organism: Allium cepa; assembly: GCA_030765085.1. Classification (NCBI taxonomy): domain Eukaryota; kingdom Viridiplantae; phylum Streptophyta; class Magnoliopsida; order Asparagales; family Amaryllidaceae; genus Allium; species Allium cepa. The sequence goes on along the minus strand of CM060931.1, from coordinate 325,730,125 downwards.
CACGAAAATAAAATCTAACAAATCAAATTTAATTATTAACATTAAAAGCTATATTCATTCTATAATAAAATAAATGATATCTATACCCGTGTATGTATTGAAATAATATAAGTTTAAATGTCATAATTTATAATCAAATATATAAAATTAATTAACATATAAAAATAATTAACATATACAATATATATTGAACAAACACTTTAGGTGAATAATTCAAAGCAAATAAAAATAGGTATTCGGATGTCTAGAGACATAGTTTAGACATGCGGACACATGTTCCAAATGTTTAAATCACTATGTATTTAAAGAAAGCATTTCGAAAGGTATTTAAATATCTAAGGAGCTCAAGTCAGACGTCGGATTCTATGAAGATTCAAACAAGAGAAGATTATACATAAATTTCTTCGTATTCATGCGTCTGATTTCTGGATTCAGAGTGTAACTTCCTGTTGGTGATAGTTCTAGAATTTGATGGTTTCAGAATTGATTTATCTCCCCTTTGATTCTACTGGGTGTATTTTATTTTGATTGGGTTTAATAACTTCCTACCACTCATTTACTAACAATATGGCAATTCCATCTAATCATTTCAGCATATAAAACAAAATTTTCCATATAAGAGGTGTGATTATTCATATCAAGGCATATTTGATCATTTGATCAATTGATCATTAAATGGAAATAACTATAGTTGTGATTAAGGGAACTCAACTTGATTTTATGATCACTTAGCTCCTAATCTTCCCTTCTTCTCAACCCCTCTACTAATATCCTCAATTTTAATATGATGTTCAAATAACTTCTCTTGATTACTTGGTGTAGATAGTTGCCTATAAGTATTGATTTAATTTTTATTAATTATTGGAGTTAATTGTTAATTAGTTTTAGAATTTAAATGATAGGAATTTGATGGGAAATACAAATATTTTCCTTACTTAAAATGATCAGGGTTGGCTTGTATATATACTTGAGGGTGAAACCTCTAGAGAAAGAAAATCATAGAATTTGTGCTTCATGGAAACAATATTCATTACTTTGGTTTTGGGTCTCAGCTAAATGGGCTTGATTCATATATAAATAGTTTGTCTTGACTTTTCTTTCATGAAAATAATATCAACTTATTAAAAACCATTCTTGCTAACATGAAGACATATTGGGCTTGGCTTTTGTGTAGTAATTAGTTTAATTAGATAAATTTCTTTCTTCTTCGTAAAAATCATTTCTAAATAAAAATTAAATACTTTTAATATTATAAAACTCTTTATATCATCCAAATAAATTCTAAACATTTACTTCAATTATCATTTTCTATAAAACCTCAAAAATATTATTTTATCAATTTATTTCAAACGATAATCCATAACTTCTCAATTTGAAATACGTAAATAAACTATTAAATCACCATCTCTTTCCAATTAAATTCTTTTCATTTGTAATACGTTATTTTCCCTCAAAATTCTCAAATCATTTCTTTATTTTCATAGTAATAAATGTCAAAATCCCATTTACTTCATTAATAATTATCAATTATCATTATTAATTGCTACTTAGTAATCGGTTGTTACAGACTCTCCTCTTAAGAAAATTTTGTCCTCGTAATTTTTACTTAGCGATATCTATAACTAGCTAGATTAATTCTAGCTCATCCACACCATTGGTTAGCTTACATTCAAATTCACATTGATCTTTTGTCACTATTACCTATTAGCACGTATGTGAACTACATTAACCTGATAAATATATATTAGCAGAAAAATACAAATTAGTGAATAACCTTTTGTCGGTGGCAAACATGATTCAGATTATTATCTTACTTGCCTACTCTCATGCTAATGGACTATGAGTTTGTATGAAACCATTTGGAAGATTAAAGTATTTGCATAATTTACAAAAATATTGAGGCTTCTAGAAACTTTGGAGTATTCTCTAAGGAACAAAGTATATTATAAAAATCTTCAACACTCAAAATGTAATGTCATATGCAAACAAATTAACTTATAATTTACTTCCTGAATATCTACTCCTTACTTTGAAAGTTCAAAATCGAATAAAAATTCGACGCCTTTCATAAATATTTTTTCAATCACCATTTTAAAATAATACTTTACTTTATCCAATGATACATATACTAATATATAAATTTTAAAATTAAAATTGTTTAGAAACTTCTAAATATTATTATTAAATATTAACTTCAATATATTACAAATTATTTTACTTTCTTTTTGAAATATTTCATCACTTTATAAAATTCCACAAACACTTCAAAATTCTTAAAGGCTTTCAAAAATTTCTTAAAATTTTCACAAAATTTTTAAAACTTTTCAAAGCTTCATGCCCCATTTGCCTCGTCTTGGTGTTTAAAAATCTCTATCGATGATGTTTGCTAGATGCATTGATCTGAATTCTTAAAGCATTCAACGGACATATTAACACCAATCTATTTCAAAATTTATTTAAAGAATTTATACACATACCTTTATAAAATCTTGCTTTACAAATAAATAAATATTTATCAAATACCTCATCCATAAATGTAGACTTCATCAAAAGATTTTCTATTGAAAATATTAAATAATGTATAGATGAATTTTAAAACCATAAACCTGCTTTCGTTGAAATATTTACCGAAAATCTCTTTCAAAACTAATACCAAACCACTTTCAACAATTGAAACATCACACGTTGTCAATCAATATCAAAATTTCATAATTACATTACAGTTTAATATCTAAATATAAAATATTACGCTAAAAATACAATTTCTAAAATTTCCTAACAATACTACATCACAGTAGGCACCACAACGTATTAGTGTAAATAATGCAAATTTTAATGCAAGAAATTATCTACTAACAAAACAAAATAAAAATAACCAATTGATACACCTGGTAGAAATTAATTCTTTATATTCTACTGTGCATTCTAAACATTAACGATTTAAAATACAATAATTTATTCCTAGCCACCATAGGTCGATAATCTCATATTTCATACACAATTAAAAATAAAATATTGTATTATATTATATATGCATAATACAAATAGATCCCAAATGATTACCCTTGTAATCATAGTAAAATAAGTTATATGTATGTATGTATGTATGTAATCCTATTATTCCCTGCTATAAACTAACTATCCGACACACCCAAAGGTACATGATATATATATATATATAATCCTATTATTCCTTGCTATAAACTAACTACCCCGACACACCCAAAGGTACATGGATACTAAGTCTCATCTAGGCCAATGACTTGCGTCTCTTATATATATGCAATGTATTATTTTAAACCTTACTCTGATACCATTTTATAACACCCCCACTTCTATACCTATACTACTCAAGAGTATTACTAAGTAATATTGTCAAGTAATACAGAGAATGAAGTGATATGGGGGCATACATGTGAACATTCACTTGGACTAACAACGGGGTACATATCTTAAGTATCAATTTAACTTACCATATTCGTACTCAGTCTCGGTACAAAGAAATACATGCATATTCCTCTAGGATAGAATAATACACAATATAATATAAGTAACAGAGAATACAGAGTCAATCAACGCAACAATAATGTATAATAGTAAAAATATACACTATCTTTTAATTATACAAAACCTGAATCAAGTTATACTTCAACTGTATATTATTACATAATATAATTAGTCATGGGCATGAATCACACCGATTTATGGAAATTGCCTGCACTGGATTACAAAAACGGTACAGAAATCCACCTCGAATATTCTAATCAAACAAATACCCCAAACTGGACTGGCTCGCATCGATATGGTTTAGCTGCGGTTTTGACGATTGAACCAACTATAATAAACTAGATCGTATAAACTAGTTACACTTGTAATCTTATGATAAAAATATAAGCAACACTTATCTCATTTTAGATTATAATAATGTATATTCTATTTTCATATATTGTTATATTAATAATAATCATGGTCATAAAGGAAGAGTTGCAATTTTAGTATAATATTTTTCATCTCGTTTTTTTGGATAAATGCTAGTTATAATCTTCTTCTAGTCATTTTATTTAATGATTATGCATTGATTAATGTTGATATCTGGTTAATCAACTAAAAAAATCTCACTTGTAGCTAATGCCAAATTGAAATATTCTTAAAATTAGGAACTATTCTTTCATTTCAGTATAACATTGTTTGTTTTAACCTTTAAGTGTAAAAGCTTAACACTTTTGCCTTCGTAAAGTGATTGTTGATGGAAGTATTTCTCTTATTTCATATTTAATATGGGTTCAGACTTGGCTGGATCAAAACTGAACGTATTACATCAAATCGAACCAAAATTGGACCGTTTAAAAGATTAGTATAATGATTTATATTTTTGGTTAATCATTTGATGCGGTGTGGAAGCGGTTTGGGCTCTAAACCACACCAAACTGACCCTAGCCCACCCCTAAATATAATAAGGTCCTATCCTCATTCTATGCCCAAAACATTCATAACTAGTCAACTTGTCCCTAAACCTGAAATGTCTAGGACAGATCCGATTATTGTAAATATCGCAGGGTCAAATTAAGCCAAAATCAAGGGTTAATATCATTTTGATTCAATATACTAGTGCATAACAATATGATAATACCCAAAATGTTAATAAATACAAGATGACATGTATATGTACCGTGTATTTAATCACAACATCTTAAATAATCTCAGACGTATCATATAATGCTAAATGTCACAAATCATATATATCAATGCCATCACCCATCTCAAACTAAATCAAAATGGGAATCACAAAAATCAACTATAAATTAGTGAATCATCAAAATCCAAAAATCATCATCATAAAAGAAATAAGAAATCATCGATAAGGAGATATAATCAAGTATAGTTTGGTTAATTCACAACAATGCCCAAACATATCTCTCAATCTCAGCAATAAAAGTATCATCATCAACATACCAAAATAGAATAGGCCACTTATCAATAAAAAATAAAAGATACGAGGACCCACTATACTCTGGAATCCTATCCAAACAAAATCTCATCTCCTCATATATGAGTGAATCAAAATATTATAAATATATGGGGACTGACTACACTTTAGACTCACCCAGTCTCTAGTATATCCAACTCAACATAGGAAGGTGACATATATGGAAATACACTACACGTACATATCCTAAACCAAATGGGAGACCGATAGCCGTCTATGCATGCCTACTTTGGGAACCCAAATCTACTCGTCAAACGTAGAGCAACCATCTATTCATACAGTCTTCAGTTACCTCGACAGACGTCGTGACCCCATACACCTATGGATGGTCTATGCATAGCCTCGATCATGATCCTACTTGGCCTCTAGTGGTAATAGAATGCTAGCCTATGCAACACAAGGCGTTACTAATCTACCAATCTTGTGATGCATATCGAATATAATAAACTACCATGATATTGCGAATCTAGGGTGCGACCTCACGATTAGGTAGCTAGGATAGATATTGGTCAATCTGGTTTACTGCTAAAAAAATAAAAGAAGCTTAACGCGGTGTGGATGGTCATATAGTGCTCATACCCTATAGCTCCACATATCTCAAATAATACGCCAACACACAACTCACATTATTCAACACCTGACTATACGATACTCCGTACTAAGTATCATACATGCACACATACACACACACATACATACATACATGTGTATATATGTATGTAAGTATATATGTACGTATGTTTATGGGTGTAGCTGACTCATAACTCTCATAATCTATCACCTGACTATACAATACACCAGACCAAGTATCATATATGTATGTATGTATGTATGCATGTATGTATGTATGTACGTATGTATGTATGCATGTATTTATGTATGTGTATATATATATGCATGTATGTATGTATGTATGCATGTGAGTGTGTAACGACCCGTAATTTTTGATAATTAAAAATAGTTAATTTAATAAGATTTTTGTGATTTAATGTTGGAAGAAATGAAAATTTGTGTTTTAATAATAAAAATATAATCGGAATGAAATGTAATAGTATTAATTTAAGGTAATTTATAATTACTTTGAATGTCATTCCAATTAATTGAAATGATTAAAAAGTTATAATTGGTTACAGATTGTAAGTTAATTGTAATAATGTGTGTATTAATTGATAATCGAATTAAAAGAGTAATTGATAATTTAAATGTTGGATTAATTAATGAATTGGTAAGTAATAAAGTGAAATTGAATAAAATTGGTTTTTTTGTAAATAACTATAACATTTTTATGTAGATAACAAACATACAAATGTGATTAAATATAGAAATGGTGAAATTGTTATTTGTTACCAATTTATTTAAATCAATTGCAATTGAATATCATTAAATGTTACGTAATGTAAGTAAGACGATAACTGTAAAAGGTGAATGCAATAATGTACAGAAATGTCAGTTACATTCATAAGGTAATAATGGATTTAATAAAATGAGTGAAACAAACATAAATAATTTTATTGTGTTTTGAAACTTTATTAAAATTGACAAAAATTCAGTGTAATTGAAATATTGCAACTAATATAGTAAAAGATGGTACCTGTAGAATATTAGTGTAATAAGATATGAACAAATGTTAACTATGTCTGTATAGTAATAATTGATCGAATAAAAAGATTGAAATCAAATTAAACCAATTTATTGGAATTAAATTATAATTAACTGGATTTAATTATAATTGAAATTGAACACGATAATCAGTATAATATTTAACACTGAATTGATATGTAAATTTGTATTAAATTATCGTAATTGTTTAAGTAGTCAAAAATGACTAGAATTGTTAGTTATTAAGCGTGAAATTAAAAAGTGACTTAATTGATTTAATATAAATTTATTTAACTAATGTGAAAAAAGCCATTTTGGCAAGTATCTCGGATTTTAACAAAACTAGTATCATCGGATCCGTACTGGTGAAGTATTATAGGATTTCAAGTATTGTAGCGATCGGACTTGTCGTTCGATCGCACGGGCTCGAAACACGTAGAAATCAATTTAATTGAAATCAATTTGAAGTAAGCTGATTTTTATGCTAACTTCTTTATATGATAGAATTAAGACTTGAAACTTGTCCCATTGAGTTTAAAATTATTGAAAACATCCATTTTGATATATGGGATGACCTACTATCGTTTTAGAGGCAGAACGGGCTTTTCGGGTCGTATTTGTTGTCTCAAATCAATTCGGGTGTTATTCATTCTTATCGAGCCTTGTCCATATAAATACACTTTGTTTCTCAAACCCTATCGGTCATATTCTCATTTCAGTACCCATAATTTCATCTTTCTACTTATCATTCTCAATGGTAGAACCAAATCCAATTGCAAAACCCTAAATCCAATTTCCTAAACCAATTTCAAAATCAAACTCCTCCAAACCATATCAAATTATATACTGTTTCGAAGCTCTCAACTAGCGTAATTCATTGGTGTGATTCATTTTTCAATCAGATTCATCGTTTGTCCAGAATCTACGAATGATTTCCAGTCATCCATATTGGTTTTGGATGATCCAATAGTGGATCGTTGCCCGATTGACGATCGGGAAGTGGCGATGGGAAGCTGGCGTCGAGCAGCACCCATCGGTACCATTCGCTTGTTCCCTAGTGGTCAAAATTCGCCAGAATTTGGCATTTATGGTTGGCGGTGGAATGATTGCCAAGGGGAGGCGGAGCGGCACGCGAGGATGGTGGAGATGCGCCGGGTCATGGCACAAGCGGTGGCTTGACTTGATCTTGGTGGTGCAGCGTCTGGTGGCGGCAAAAATCGATGGAGGAGTGGCGGCTACATTGGCTTCAGGCGCGATTGTTTGTCTAGGGTTCATATGCGTGAGAATCGAGGCTGATATGGTACGTTCTTTTTATTATTATTTAATTTATATTAAAACCTTAAGTCTTCTAATGATAATAAATTTTTCATACGAGATCCGATTCACGCGTGGTTTGTTTCGCTGCGATCGTATCAAAATTCTAGACATTATGGAATTTGTTTGGACAACTTCTAAGACTGTTAAATTTTGAACCCTATTTTGGATTTCAATTCAATTTGAAATCAAAGATGAGTGTTTTGACGCACTCACAACTACTAGATTATCTTATGTTAGTTAAATTAAATTAGTGATGTGATTAGAAATTAATTGATTGATGTTTGGTATGTTCAAATCGTCATTCTAGTTAAATTTTACTTTTATTGCATTTAATCATCGTTTAATTTGATATCAAATTTAATTGACAATTTGATGCCTGTTAATGATAATTAGTTATCTATTGATGTTTATTGGTTGATTTCGATGATGATTGTGATGTATGTTTGATGGTCGATATTAGATGACTGGATATTATATTTTATATCGTTATAACACTACAAGTTACCTATGAGTTGAAATGGTATATACCCAAACAATATATAGATTAGGGAAAATCGTTATGGGTTGAATGATAGACTCGAGCAATTTGATGGGTTTTACTCAATTCGGGATTGCGGTTTGAAATGATATAAAACCGTAAAATTTTGAATTGTGGATTGAAATGATAAACATCTGTATCACTTGACCATAGGGTAGAAAACTATATACGGACACCGAATCGGTTAAATCAGATGATTTTTAATTCTTTAAAATTTGAATTCAGTTAACAGGCATTTTGAAATATAAATTGATTTACATAAACTGAATTATTTTCGATAATCTAGGTGCTAATGCTAAAATTGGAATTGATTTAATGAATTGTTCAGAGGATTTAAATTCGAATTTCAAAGTTAAAGTATCAAATATAAATGAATTTATTGGAATTGAGCTATTGAAATGTTTGGATATAACTTGGAAATTTATTTTAAACTAATTTTGACTATTTTAATTAATTTAAACAATTAAAACTATTTTAATTTTTTTAATCAATTATAATCTATTTATTCCAATCTAATCTAATTTACCTATTTTAAACTAATTAAATTTATTTAATCTATTTTAAACCTATTTAATACAATTTAAATCTATTTAATCTATTTTAAATTTATTTAATCTATTTAAAAACTACTTATTATAATTCAAATCTATTTAACCTATATTTAATCTAGTTAAATCGTATTAAATCTAATTAAATCAAATTTAAATCCATTTTAACTATTTTAATCTACTGAAACTATTTTTACTATTTAAACTATTTTAATATATTTAAACTATTTTTAAACTAATAAAGCTATTTATGACTTTCTAAACTATTTTCTAAAAATTCAAACTGTGTAAAGTTGAAGTATTTATATTTAAATCATTGATGACGATATAACCTAAGTTAGGATTTGGAATTTAAATCTTTTGTGAAATGATATATTTGAGTAAATATGATGGTTTTAAAATAAGGATTTAATTAACCTACCTTATAGATAATTTTCAAAAGTAAATATAATTTTGAAAGCAAATATGGATTTGAAAGTGAATATGATTTCGAAAGTGATATGGTTTTGAGAATATGTGTAATGACCCGCAAATCCGTACCCCTTTGAGCCGACAATATTCTCCAACAGCTCAACTAAAAGTGGACGGAAATACAAACCATTAGGGTTAAAGAAGAAAGAGGTAGAAGAAGAAATAGAAAACGATATCAGAATCTCACAATCCTAGCGGAATAATATATAATAGATAACAAAAGATATTTATACAAAAGAATCTGTAACTGATTAATACATTGCATCATCGGAGTACATACAAACAACAGCTAAATGTTGGACAGTTGAAACAGCTAGTCGCCACCCAAAGCAGACTATACAGCTTGTACTGCTCATCGAAATATATATCAAGTACGTGTGATACGTCTATTCATCCAGCTCGTCTCCTGAGCTCCACAACATCCCATCATGTAATCTATAATACTCGTTTGACCCGAGCATTATAGTTAAATAACACCTGAGTCAGTCTAGAAAGCCAGCGTGAAAAAACACACTCAATTGGATTATTAAAGTTTTCAAAATCCTTTGAAATCAAAGGTATCTCGTAAGACCATGCCACAAATAAACATGTCGGGTTTTTACCTTACGATAACCAAAACATTTCCTATCAAATAATCTGATATTATAATAACGTCTATATATAAATACTTATTCAAATAGCCGAAATTGTTACATACATTAAATGCCAGCATGATAGGTATACAAACAAGTCCGAAGACACTTATTGGAGATTGGGTTTCCATCAATGGCCGAGCTACTGGGTACCACCCGTCACAGTATGTGGACTAGATCACCATACCAAGGATCCACCCTGATCCCCTGCTACACAAGACCAGAGCTACCCCTTACTGGATAGTCCGAATAAGATCGCCCCACGGTTGGGATCAGCAATCGCCCAAACACAGCCGAATAAAAATGGAATCTAGACAGGGTGACCTTACCTAATTGGTTGTTAGCCACTTAGCCTTGCTGCACCTTCCCTATTTTAGCCGTTCCCGGTTGATGAGGCTTGAGGCTATGCGTTACCTTTTTAGAACACATCTCACTTAGAATGCTCATCGTCCTTCTGATAATGTTCCAAAAGCATTCATCCATACAAGTCCGTTCCGGGCCCGAACAAAACCGAAGGCACTACTCCTACTACATCCATTTTGGAATCACCCTCAGGATTAGTAGCGATTAGCCCTTGTACTTCACTGCTCCATTTTAAACTCCAAGATCTTGTCTTCCTCATGAAAATGTTCAAACTAGATTGAAGTCGTTTTCAGGAAATTAAACCCGATCCCGGTCTCTCCGAAACGATCAGCGCATTGGCCAATATTGATAGTCAGTTACTTAACTATCAAATAACATCCACAAACAACCATCAGGTTTTTATAATTTTACCAAATTATTTATTTCAAAATATCTTCGCATGATATTTTTCTACACTTCAACCCTTTGAAAATAGTTTCGAATCGCCCTTTTCTCTCGTGGAAATAAATTCCTACCCAATTGTTTTATTTTCATTGAAGATCACCAAGTCATAATACTTAGATTTTAAAATAATTTAAATCACTTAATCCAAAAAATATATATACTTTGAAACACCTAAACTAAAAACTACGTAAACCACTTTATTTAAAATACTAATAATTTCTCACGTAAAACTTAAGCCAAAACAATTTTTTTTAAAATAAAAGTTACGAAATTCTATATAAATATTTCAAATAAAAACTTTAGCCAAACTTCCTTCAAAATAAAATTACTTTATAAAATATAAATATCTAATAATTATCTTTTAAATCATAATAAAAATTAACCTTTTAAAATAATTACTACTATAATAACTTAATAAATATTTACCATTAAAATTTTATCCAACTGAAATAATAAATTCTCAAAAATATTCTTTTAAAACCACTTTAAACTCTTAAATTATACTTAAAAATTTGCTTTGAAAACATACTTGGCTTTTTAGAAAAATACACTTCCCATTCCAAAAGAGTCCATTTAATCAGTTAGTAAATCCTTCTCGATTTATTCCAATTTAATTTACGTCTCAACCTGTAAATTTCTTTTCCACACTTTAAAAAATTAAAACCACTATTTATTTTTGAAACAAATTACCCATTCCTTTATAAATTCCCACCGTGAATTTTTACTTCCAAATATTCATTGATAAATATTTCACTTAATTTATAAACCCGTTTACAAATTCCAAAATTTCATTATCCTTTAATCCCAATTTCAAACACTTAATCAGTTTTCAAATCGATTTTTAAAATTTACTCCGTTTTAAAATAAATTCCATTACATATCAAAATTTATTTCAAAACCCATTAATTCCATATTCACTCCTTTGTTTAGATTTAAAATCTTATTTAAAATCTGAAACATTAATTTCATACTTAATTTTAAAATTATCCCTTTATTTATCCCAAACCAGTTTAAATACTGAATTTAAAATAAATTCTTCAATTTTTAAACAATACTGCTTAAGTTCTCAAAATTCATATATTTCCATTAATTAAAAATCTCTTTCCCCATACTTGGAATTTATTCGATAGGATTTCAAAAATCAACTTTTATCCTTTTCCAAATTCCTTCTTTTAATTTATCCAATTCTCTAAAATTATTTTACTTAAAATCCTCTACTTTAATTTCCTTCCAAAAGTCCAACTTTTATACTTTAGATATCTTAAAATACCAAATATTATTTGGCCAAACCATAGAATTCAATAACGTCAATTACCAGTATAATCTTCACAGATTATCAGTAAAACATATCACAGAATATGAAATAAATTCAACATTTGAGGAAATCAGTTGAATCCCTCCAACTGTTTCCCTGCATCCATATATATTAGCACAATATAAAATACCAATTCCACTTCGAGGTGGAATATCGCGGTATATAGGGTCATCCGCCATTATGTGGGCGCATAGGGTCTCATCCGCTATATAATGCAGGAAATCAATCACTCCAATATATGTATATATATTATATATAACATATCACATCAAGGATAATAATAAATTATCAATTCAAGCAAAAACCCAATAAATTAAGTTTAAGTATTTAAATTTAAGGTAATCCAAATGAGTGAGATTAACTCACCTTTGATTTTTGTTTCGCAATCCACTTTGATCTCGACTTGGTTTCTTCGTGATTTCAACCTTGTGTAAACATTATAGTGTTTATTAATATTCTAAATATTCGAACAATCAGTTTCCTTTTAAAAATTTAACTTAAACTAATAATTTTATTTTGAAACAAATTTTCCTATAAGGAATAATTTCTAGTGACTAAAATAATTTACTAAGTTGAGTAAACAAATTTAACTCCATAATTCATTATTTTAAAATAACTAGTAAGTGAAGATATACATATATCTATACTTATTTTATTTTATTCTTTCTTTGAAACTATATATAAATGTATATACCTATAAAATAATCTATATAGATTTAAAAATCTATTTTTATATAAACTCAAATTTTCAAAACTCTTATATATTTTTCAACATCTCTTATATATATATATATATATCCCTCTTTTTATCTGTGTATTTAAATTAAGATGTGTGTGTGTGTGTACATATTTATTTTTATATTATTATTTATTTATGTCTCATTACCTTATCTACCCTTTTTTTTTATTTTAAACCTGGTTACAGAAAAGGGAAAAACAATATATATCCCCATTATAAATTTTAATTACATTAACAACCCAAATTCAGAAATTAAACTAAACTAATTTCAAAATTATACTTTACAGCCCTCCTACGAGCACCGTCACGAGCTTGCGAATGACAAACCACAACGCGATGAACGCATCACTAACGGCCTCCTTCCTACTCCATGCACAAACTCCACCCTCCTACCTAAATCTCGGAAAGCCCCACACCTCGACCTCGGCCTCGTCATTCGATCGAGATCTCCCTTCCACCTCGATGTCACGAAACCCCACGATGCCACCCAAAGCCATCACCTGTAACGACCCTTAAATTTTGATAATTAAATGTGTTAGCGTAATATGGTTTTGGTAATTAAATATTGAAAGAAATAGAAATTGAATTGAAATCAATTGCAATAAATCTAAATAAAATATCATGTTAATGTTAATTAAGGTAATATTTGGAGATCATGTTAATTTTATTCGTAATAGGACAATTTGTTGAATTAAAGGAATGGAAATAAAGATTTATTAATTTAAAACTTAATAAATGGATAAATAGTAATTAAATGAAATAAATATTTAAATTTACGTTAGTGTAGATTTAGATGAAATTTGAGAATATTGATGTAATAAATCATGAACCATTGTTCATTGCATCCTTATTGTGATAAAAGACGTGAATAACAAGTTTAAAAATTTAATAAATGGATTTTGGAAATTTTAATTTATAATTTTTGAATTTATTGAAATTGAAATTAAGCACTGCAATTGATGGATTAATCAACTTTAAATTGACGTCTAAATTTGTTTACATTACTGTATTTGTTTAAGGAATCAAAAATGATAAGATTTGTTAATTATGGAATTGAAATTGAAAAAGTGATTTAATTAATTAATTATTAATTTATTTAATTAACTGGAAAATAGCCATTTTGGCCACTGACTCGAATTTCAATGAAACAAGTTTCATCGAATCCGTAATGGTGAATTATTGTAGGATTTCAAGTTTCATAATGATCGGGCTCGTCGTTTGATCGTACGGGCTTGAAAGCCTAGAAATCAATTAATTGAAATCAATTGAAATCGATTTGAAATAACTTGATTTTAGCATAACTTCTTCATCCGATGGAAATTGGCCTTGAAATCTATTCCATTGATTCTAAAATATTTTGAACATCTATTTTGATATATGGGTTGACCCAATATCGTTTCGGAGTCAAAACGGGTTTTTCGGGCCATTTATCTTTCAACGGTCCAAACCAATCGTGTTCATTCATCTCTATTGCTGACCTACCAATATATACCTCGCGATAAACACTAGCCTATTTCCTATGTTCATTATTCTATATGTACAATTCCATTTGCTCCTCCTCCTTTCAATGGCAAACAAACCAAAATTCCAATTGCAATTACAAATCAAATTCAAAGCCAAATTTTCAAACTCCTCAAAAAAATTCAGAAAAATTATATATCGAATATTTCGACAATATGAATCAAAGTCAGGTGTTCGTTTTTCAAAATTGTGCTCCAATCATCGGTAAATCGCGGTTAAGCTATGAAATCGTGAAAAATTAGGGATTTTGATTTCGAGACCAATCGGCAAAATTGCTTTCTGGGTATTGGAGAGTTGGGTTTGGGGAGTCATTTGATGGTGGCCGAAGGACGTATGGTTCATCGTGGCACTTGGAATCGACAGATTAGGGTTTCGACAAACCCTAATCACGGCGGCAGCTTGCACCATGGGGTGCCGCACCCATGGCGGCGTGGAGAGGGGACTGAGGAGAGCTCTAGGATGGTGGCGCCATGGCCAACGGCGGCCGGTGGTGGCGAGGAAGCACGGTCAAAGTGTTGAGTTTAGGTTCGGTTGTGTTGTTTTGACCGCCTACGCATGAGAGGGAAGAGAGATGGAGATGTGGCTTCAAGCGTATGGTTGTTTTTTATTTTAGTCATTTGTTTAAATTCAAATTGTATAACTTCTAATCTAAATAACTTTCACATACGATGTCTGTTTCACGCACGGTTTTCTTTGCTAGGTTCGTATTGGAATTACGGACATTCTGACGCTGATTTGGACGGGTTCTGAGACTGTTTGAATTTTGGGTTTAAATTGGATTTAAATTCAATTAAATTCAAAAGGTGAGTCTTTTAACCCACTCGCAACTTCTAAAATTTCTTATGTCTGTTAAATTGATTTTTGATGTTATTAGAAATTTATTTATGACTGTTTGGCAAATTTTGTATCATCATCTCAGTTTATTTGAATTTATTTGGATAAAATAGTTATTTAATTTATTATTGAATATAAATTGCCAGTTAAATACCAGTTATCTATTATCAGTTATATATTGATTTTGATTGATTGTTTTGGATGATGATGTGATGGATGTATGATTTTTATGATGGATGAATGGATGTTTTATTTTATATCATTATAATCTGCAAGTTCTTTATGGATTTATTATTATTTATTTCGAGATTGCAGTTTGAAATGATATACAACCGTTTTCATTTTAAATTGCGGATTGAAATGATAAATATCCGTATCACTTGACCATAGGATAGAAAAATATATATAGACACTGTTGGTCTATGTATAAATATTTTTGAAAATGATTTCTATGGTTTTGGAAGGGAATATATGGGTTTATATAAATATGGATTTTTGGTATTATATAAATATTATTTTATATATAGTTAAATTCTTAAGTTTAAGCTATGTATAATTTTGTTCATTATGTAATAAGTTTAATAATAAAGTTTGATTTTATTAAAATGTAATATGGTCACGTATTTATTTAAATTATATTTCTATATATATATATATATATATATATATATAGTTTATA
Organism: Allium cepa; assembly: GCA_030765085.1. NCBI lineage: Eukaryota > Viridiplantae > Streptophyta > Magnoliopsida > Asparagales > Amaryllidaceae > Allium > Allium cepa. The sequence goes on along the minus strand of CM060931.1, from coordinate 325,714,138 downwards.
ATGATATTGATAAATTAAGGTTGAGAAGATGGGTTTGAAATCAATTTAAAATTGTTGTAATTAAAAATGTTATTTAATTAAAGCAATCTGGAACTTATTGGATTTGAGATTTTAAAGGGCGTGATTTTATAACTTGATGATGGTTTAAGGTGATTAACGAATATTTCAAGTTTGAGTTTTATTCAAATGATACTGAATTTATTAAATAATATTTCAAAACTAAATAATAGTAAATTGAACTAATATATATATACATATATATATATATATATATATATATATATATATATGAAATTATCAGAATTAGTTTTGAAATGGTGGAATACTTAAAGATTTGAAATATATGGAAATTGAAATGGTTTATTTGAGGTTCAAATCTGTATTTGGAATTGATTTGTGAAATCGAATAAGCTATTTTATTATATAAAGTAATTTAATATTTAAGTCATTTAAGTGGTGTAGTTATGTTTCAAAGTAATGAGTTCCAAAGTATTATGATTTGAAAGTGTTATACTTTATGTGTTTTGATTTCGAAGTCTTATAACTTTGAAAGTGGTATGATTTTGAAAAAGATATATTTGAAATAACAATGATATTATATTGATTTGGGTTTTTATAAAAATGATATCATATTGGTTTTGTTTTGAAATGAAAATGATATCATAATTATATGGTTTTGAAATGAACATTATATTCTGTTTTTGAAGTATAAATTTTTTTGAAATGATTGTGGTGTTATAATAACGTTTGGTTGTTAAAGAGACCGGGATCGGAAGTTGTCATACTCTCTGCCAACTCCGAAAACCACTTTAACAACCGTGTACGCGGTGGAGATTCCAGAATGAAGTAGGATGGTGGCGACGTCCTTTAAGGTATACACGTGTACCCGACTCTCACGAGTTGGCATAAGGTGGCAAAAACAGGAGCGATCGACAGGCTAAGAAGGTAGCACCTTTTATCGGACACACTCCTTCGATACCATTCTATTACTTTGTGATTGATTGCGCCCATTTTGAGTTTGGGGGTGTGGCTCGAGGTGGGCGGTAGTAGCTGCTACGCATTACCACCGGTCCGGAAGCGTAATTGGTATATCTACCATGGCATTGCCTAGTTGTGCTATGTCACCTACCCTAGCGCGCCTTGTACGAGTTTGGTTTTCTCCCGTAGCCCGTGGAGTATTTAGGTTAGTCTCTCGATCTAGAGATGCGCTGATATTGGATGGACTACTGGGACTATTACGTGGTAAGGGCTATATGGGTAACCTCTTAATGCTATTTAAAAGAAGTTTATTTTACTATTAGATATTATTATAATAGCGAAATATTACTACATAGTAAATAGTTTAATGAATCCTTAGGAGATGTGAATCTCGAGCATCTCTTAAGTTACTACACTCACGTTGACATTGGATAGGAGATGTCAAATCCCGCAAACATCTCTGACGCCATTCCACTCATATTTATTTCTGTTGATTTAACTCACATAAGATCTTTAGTTCTGACTTGAGTGTTTGTCTTTTTAATCCGCTCGGGTCAGTCTGAGCATTTCAGGATTCGAAGACTTTATTTCTAGGGGACGAAGACGAAGATTGTATTACTATTATCTATTATATTATTCATTGCATCATGTACTCCGCTGCATTTTATTATTCTCCGGCATGTGTAACTCTGATATGTATTGTATAAGTATAATCAAATATTTTGCAAACAGCTTCATGAACTATTTATTTGATTATTATATTTTACCTTTCTGTTGCAAGATTCTATTTTTTTTCTCTGCTTTTTTCTTATTTACCCCATAACAATCCGCCCTTCTGTATGGTTAGAGATGGCACATATGTCTTCTCAAGCGTATAAAAAGGCGGGATGATACATCACCGGCCTCAAACTCCCACGCGCGCGCATCCCCTTCGTCACCACTGCCTAACGTACTCGAGCTCGATTCCGCTGCTCCTAGGAATCATACTTCGATGTCGAAACGTTACTTGCTTCCTCCTATACGAATTCGCGATTCGATTTGAATATATTGGGGTTTAATTCAACACACAAGTCATCTCGATTTGATTGCTAAATAGACAACCATTTTTTTTATAAACGGATGAATTTGATTTGGGGAGAAGACTTTCGTTTGGCACTATAAATGTTTTCGTCATTCGCTTATATTTTTCTTTTAGAATTTTTATAAAATCTTCTGCGTGCTCTTAAATGAAAATGGGAGACAAGAAAATACATGTAATAACCCGGATTTTGGAGTATCTATTAGTTATAATAATAGGGTTAGTTAATAGAAATACTGAATTGTAAATGAATCTAATCATAAATATTTATTTGATCATGTCTTGATATAATCACCTAAATTGACAAAGTATTCTTTTAATAATAAGTAATGATAATTACTGAATGGAATACCGTTTGTTTAAAATAAAAGATGCATTTGCAAATTGTAATATATATGTAAGTATATGTTATAATTTGATATTGTTTTGGAATTTAATTTAATCTATTGATAATTTAGGTATGAATGAATATTGTAATTTAAAGCTTTGTTTTAATGTATATTTTCAAAAGTTAATTTAAGCTTAATTCAATTGTTTTAAAAATATATGTATAAGATGTATATTTATATTATAATTAGTTTTAGAACATTTTCTTATAAAGGTAAACCAATATTTATTAATTTAGTAACTTAAGAAAGTAAGTTATATTTACATTTTAAACTAAATGAAAATTTAATTAAAATACTAATAAACGTGTGTAAACATGTTAAACCTCTTAATAACACTTGTAAAGAAAAAAAAAACAAGATTATGACAAGTGTAAGTTTAATTAACAAGTGTCTTCATTCATTTTTAGTAAACATTACATAACTCAATTTAAAATAAAAGAATTTTCATCTCTCCTTCCATTCGTTTCTCAGCTGAACATTAATGGCAAATCTGAAGATAAATTTGCATGCAAAGATAAAACCTGAAAACTTGATTTCCAAAAGAAAATCAAACCTGGAATTAAATCTGTATGCAAAGTAAGATTTAAAGCTGCAAATTCAAATGGATGATTAACAATAATTCAACAATCAAAGATTTTTGGAGCATGCAACGGAATTAACTTCATCAGCAAAGAAAAATTTAAAGTATTTTGCAGATTTAATATTTCAAGGCCTGGAATAAGTCCATACCTGCTCTGTTCAGTGTTCTGCATATCATCTATAAGGTGAGTAACCTATACATGCAGCAATTACTTAAGTTTAAGTATGATTTAGGTTTGCATGATGATTTAAAAACTTGAATGCATGTACGTTTGTATGAGAATGTTTTGATGCATGACTGTGAACATATAGGACTCTCTCTGTTTTACATTTCTAGGTTGAAGTATAATTTAAATATATGTATATATATATATATATATATATATATATATATATTCAAAATCAAAACCTGTCATTTAAGCTTGTCACCAATTTTCAAGCAAGTTCAATTTAAAATCTGCAACCAGGAAAGCATTTCAATTTAAAAGAAACCAAAGCAAGTTTCCAAGTCTTCCAGTTTGCAACTTCTAGCATTTAAGCATCTGCATCAAAAAAAAATGAGTAACTTCTTTTTAAATACATAAGTAATCTGGTTGCTTGATTACGTATGAAAATAAATATGTTTGTTTGATCATAAAGTAAATTTTAAAATTTGAATTCAAGTTAAACAAGGAAGAACTGCTTTGAAAACCTTAAAAAACTGTGAGTAAACCTTTAAATTTAAAGGCTTAAGTAAAGTTTAATTTGTTGCTTATGAAAATTTTTGGGATGAAAAAAAAATGCTTTGTTTGTATATATATAGGGTTGATAATTCTGAGTTTATAATTGTTTGTAAATATACTTGCCTGTTGTATTCAAGTGACTCTGTTCTTAGTTAAGAAATTTAAAAGTTAGATCCAAATACAAATCTATTCATCTAATCTTTGTTAGGGTTAGAGATCTAAACAATTTAAGTTTGTTAAATCATGAGTTTACAAACTTAAAGCAATATAGGTTTGAGTTTTACCTGGAACCAAGAAATGCAGTAGCAATTCTAAAATGTTCGATAAATCAAGTGTTAAAATTTGATGTTCTGAATTTATAACTTAAATCTATTATGAAAATGAAGATTTTTAAAACTAAAATTAAGATTTTTAGCAATGGGATGGAAGAGAAATTCAGTGTTGACTGAATATTGGGTTTCTGAGTTTATTTGGTGATCAATGGAGAATGGAGCCTTGGGGTTTCATCTGGAGGTGGAGGACTGTGCAGTGAGGCCAGGAAAAATAGTGGATAGGGTGTCAGATGGCCGTGGCATCGACGGCAAAAGGAATTAAGTTCCTAAACCCAATTTTGGTCGTGCTGAAAGACTTGTTAAATTCTTCTTCTCTGGAGTATCGAGTGCGATAGGGCTTCTGGAAGCGGTTCGTGGAGGTTTGGGAATGACATGGCTGAAGCTACGAAGCTTCTAATGATCAGAATTGGTGATGCGTGGCAAATAGATTGGTTGAGGTTGGGTTCTAGTGTCCTTGAAGTGCCTCAATTTTGATTTCGATCGAGTTTGACAAATCTAGGTGATCGGTTGCTCTGGGATGGTCATCGTTGACTTGTTAGTGTATTGATGATGGTCGGAGTTGGTCGGAGTTGATGGTGCACGTACACGTGCACGTTGAAGTCTGGTTGAAGTTTGGGTTGCAGTAGTTTTAGGTAAGGATGAACTCCAAGTAGGCATCGAGTTTTTAGGGAAGTTACTCGAGTTCGCTCTCGAGTAAGTTGTGGGTTAGTTTCTGTTTTATAAACCTGAAAGTATAAAGCCTATAAGTTAAAACCTGAATGTTTTAAACCTGTAAGTTAAACCTGTAGTTAATCCTGTTAAGTTTTAAAAAAACCTAAATTTAAAATAAGTTTAAATTAAATAAAACTTGGAAAATAGGATGATTTCGAGTATGACTCGAAGCAGCAAGGTGAGCCGTTTTTAAATGTTTTAAAAATCAAAATGTTTTTTTTGAATTTAAATTTTAAATCTAGTTTGTTTAAACTTAACTTTTTTTCAAATTGTTTCCTTTAACTAATAAATAAGGATTTTGGAAATTTGTTTGATTTAAAATTAGAGCAATTTAAAGTGATTTTAAATCTAAAGTTTAATTTGAAAGTTTAAGATTTTATTAAAGCATGTTTTAAAATTCAAATTGAAATAGCCTTTAAAATTTCTATTTGATAAGGTTTTAAGTTATTTTAGAAGAGGTTAGGTTTTATTTAACTTAAATTTTATCAAGATTTAATGATTATTTATTTTAAACTTAATTAATGATGTAATGAAGTAATGCTAATTTGTGAAGTTAATTGGTTTAATATGTGAATGATAATTAAAGCATAAATGAGAAATGTTTAATCCTAAGACTAAAATGGCTTAATATAATTTAGTTAATGAAGGAAAATTAAGCATAATAAATTTGATAAATTAATTATAAAAGATTAATTCAGTAATTTATTAAGAGTAATTAATTAGTTTAATAAATAATTAATTAAGGATTATTATTTAATTAATTAGAGGTTAATTAGTGTAATTAAGAATTATAAATTAAAGATTTGTTAATTTATTTAGTAATTAAGAATTGTTCAATCATGTGATTTAAGATTAATTAATTTAGTAATTAAGAATTTGATAATTAAGTGATTAGAGGTTACTTAATTAAATAATTAAGATGAATTTAATTTGAAATTATGTTTATTAATTAATAATTAGGTTTATTAATTAATATTTAATGGATGATTAATCTATGATAAAGGATTATTAATAATTTAAGGATTAATCTATTCAATGAAGTAATTAAGGGTAGTTAAATTCTGGATGTTATTAATCAAGGGTGATTAATAATTATGGTTAATAATTAATTAACGAAGTAATTAAAGGTTAATTACTGAATTTGGTTAAGGATAAGTTAATTTGTAAAATTAATTAAGGGGTTAATAGAATGATATGGGAAGCTTTTGGTTAATTGTATCCCTAATATGTGGTTCGTGATGCTATAAGATATGGTTAATTTAAACTGTGATGAGGTGGTTTCCTTTTGATGATGAATTACTTTGACACCCTGTATTTAAAAATTGAATTGGATAACTTGGATTTAGATGACATTGGACTTGAAGAAACCGGAGTCGGGTATTAGTTAATATCCGAAGCCACTTTGATTCTTTATAAAATTAATATGTGAAAATCAATGTGCTAGTTTGGAATGATTAGAATGTATTAGACCATTTAATCTAAGTTTGGCACTTGGTAATTGAGGTGTGAAATAAGTAAGGTCTATAACAGTTTATGAAATTGTTAATTGATAAGTTACCCCGGGTTTCTATAAGTTGTGTGCTTTTGTATTCCCTGTTGGATGAGTTTACTCACGCTGGTTTCCAGCCTGACCCGGGTGTTACTTTGATGTAATGCTCGGGTCAGACTGAGTAGTACAGATTTTCAGGTAAGGACGTTCTGGAGCTCAGGAAGGCGAGCTGGATGGCTGGAACGTACCCACTGTGATATATATAGTTATATCTATGACATGTTGTTTTATAACTGTCCTGTATTGTGTAAATGTTATAACTCTGATATCTGAAAATGTAAATGTACTGATACTGTTCTTTTTGTAAACTGTTATTATGTGATATTATATTTTGATCCGCTGCGAATGTGAGGTATCTGTGTCTTGTTTCTGTTTCTTGTTCTTCTATCTCTTCTTCTTTTCTCTAACTATCTGGAATTTTTGGGGTCGAAAATTCCGGGTCGTTACATTTGGTATCAGAGCTGAAGGTTAAGCGAGAACCTTGGCTCTGGTGGGGTTACTCATTAAGAATAGGGTAAGTGGTACCCTAGGATGAGTTGAGTTTATATATACGAGAGAGCGTACTTGTTATTTTCTTATATAAATATTTTAAATGGTTTTATATAAGATTATATTTTGGTATTTAAAGCAATATATCTTTCTAACTAATAGTAAAGGAATTGGTTGTTAAATTATTAAGTTAAATTAAGAAGTAATAAAATACAACCAAACTGAAATTAAATCTTGAATTTGGGAAAGGTTTCAGGATAAGGATAATCAATTAATTTATGTAATTAATTAAACTTTATTTAAGTAATGGATAATAATTGGAAATGATAAATAAAGAGTGAGTTACTTAATGAAGTAACTAAAGGCAAGTAATTTAAAAGGCAATTACTAAATGAAGGTAATTAAGAAATAGGTTAATGACCGAATTCGATTAATTAATGACGTAATTAATTTAAAGAAATAGTAAATAATATTATTTAATGCAATTAAATGAAATGGTCTTATTTCAAACAAGAGTTGTTTGAAAATATAAAGAAATTTGTTTGAATTAAAAACCAAAGGTGGTTTAAAATTTTGAAGCATAACTTAGTATGTAAAAGAAATTAATATGTATATATGTGGATATACATAATATCAAAGTTGGTTTGAAATAAACTCTAAATATTGAGTTTTGAATTTGGAATAAGATGTGATATCCAAGTGATAAGTTTTGAACTTATAAATGGGAAAAATTATTAATGTGAAGTTTAGAATTTTGAAATTTGAAATGGAGAATTCAAGTTAGAGTGAGGTTAATCGGGATTGAATTTAACTCGGAGGAAGTTAAATAAGTTTGAATGAACAATCTGATTTGGAAATTTCAAAATGAAATTGAGATTTAATTTGGAAAGTTAAAAGGTTAATCTGAATTGGGAGTTTGTGAGATCTCAAAATCGGTTTGAGATCTGGAAATTGTAAACTGATGGATGTTTTAAGATGAATTGAATGATATCATCCTATTGTTGTTAAAAATATTTAAGTTGTGAATTAGATTTGTTTAAATGAATAAGAAATGGAGTATGGTAATCAATTGTTGGGATAAAAAAGTAAATTGATTTAAAGGAATTAAATCAACATTTGAAGTATTAACTCGAATTTATATAATTCGAGATGATTTAAATTTGAAATTTGAAATTAGTTCAAATTGAATTTGATTTGAAGTAATTAAGATTGTGATTGAAGATGTATGAGTATAAGATTCAAATGGAAAATTCTAATTGGATTAATTTGAAACAATTTGAAATTGAAGTGAGTTCAATTTGAAATTAATCTGAATTGATTGGAATAACTTGGGATTGTAATTAAAGGTTGAATATGTTTAAAATCAAATGGAATTTGATTTAAATTTGAAAAGGAATTGAGAATTAATTCAAATTGAATTGGGGTTGAATCAATTTCAAAGGAAATTGAAGTTATTTAAATTGGAATTGGGTCAATTTAAATGGAAATGTAAATTTAAATTGGATTAATGAGAATGGAGATTGGGAAATAAACAGTTTTGACTCTGGACTATTTTTAATATAAATTGTTTTAGTATAAACCTATTTTTTTCCAAGCTATTTATTATATTTACAACCTTTCTTTTAAAAGCCAAACTATCTTATACTTGTTTTACAAATATTTTTGAAACTGTTTTCCCACTGTTTTATAAACTAATTACTATATTTCAACTGTTTTACAAAACTAATTTCTATCTTACTATTATTTTGCAATTATCCAAAATTTCTATAATTGTTTTAACTATTTTCTAACTATTTTACACCTATTTTACAAACTAGTAATTATTTTTCAACTACTTATCTATTTTAAAAAATTTCAAGCTATTTTCTAAACTTAAACTAGACAGAGTTCAAACTGTTCTTGGTTAAATTCCCAATCAAGATAAAAATAGAGATGATAATCCAAATGGATCGAAGCAATTGAGAGTAAGTGAATGAAATTAAAATGAATGTGAATAAAAAGAGAAATTGATATGGCTAATAACCAATAAAGATAAATACGTAAGGTGTACGTATGTTATTCTATTCGCATAGTGATTTGATCCAGTTTCGAGCACAGAATTTCGAGATGGCTATATCGATCCGAGTGGGATTTTTCACTTGATTTTTGACGGCGGACCTGGATATGGATTGTTGATTGGTTCTGGATGTTCTCTATCATAGTTATGACTATGCAAGGAGAATGACGGTTTCTGATCAAGAAACCAGATCTGTGTCCGCACTAGGAAGTCGGGTGGACGATACTAGTTCGGAAGTGAAATTGTGTGATCGAGTGAGCGATCAGATTGGTATAGCGTACGGATGATATGAGTACATCGTACGGATTTGAATGAAAATGATATTGAAAGAAGTAATCAAATTTGAATACTGATTTTGAGTAAACAAGGTTAAATATCTTTGTTATATAAGATAAAACTCCCCTTGATGAATCTTTTGCCGGAAGAAATGGTTTTTGAAAATGTTTGAAGTATAAAAAGGAGTTTATACAAATTTGGAATGATCCAAAGTTTTGAAAGATCTTATATATCTGAATATATATATATAAAGGATCATATGAGGATTTTGGAAAAGGTTTTGAGAACCTATGGATTTGGAAAGGCTTTTGATTTTTATGTAAAATCAATATTATATTTGGAAAGCCTAGTTGAGAATTATCGATTTTGGAATAATCGATTATGTATAAAGGAGCTTTGAATGAGATCATACTTGGTGTATGATTTAAAGATACTATATATGTATAGTATAAAATGTTTTGATGATGCTCTGGGGAAAAAGGCGCTCCCTTGGAATGGACTTCTCAGGAGTACCACCGGGTGGTGCTGCCTTGAGCCCCAAGGGGGGTACTAAAGTTGATCCTGTGAGGAGTCCGGACTAAACTAGTTTCTGAGGATTGTTGGGTAGCGAAAGTCGATGGCGCTAATGCCTACAGGGGCATTTGGGTTATGCTGTGACGACAGTGTAACTCGATGTCGCTGCGATCTACTATGGGGACCATAGCGAAAATCATGTGGAGGATGAGTGTCAACGGTCTACACTTGATTTTGCCGGGAAGGCAACGCAACATCGGTAGACTGCGATCTATGGTCAAGTGGAGTGGAGAAGTTTTATTTTTGGGAGCGAAATTTGAGGGCGCTGATGCCTACAGTTATATGGGTTTTAGCTGTGATAGCTACGTAATCCCAGTTGTAGCTGCGATCTGTAGCAGGTTCCATGGTGTAATCGTGGGGCGCGGAGGCCTACAGTTATCTGTGGATTTTGTCGGGACAGCAACGTAATCATCGGGTTAACTGCGACCATGGATGGGGGTGATGATTTCCAGAGCATTCTTACCAAAGATATATCCTCTATTTTCAAAAACTGTTTTCTAAATTTTCAATAAAATTATTTTCAAGTATTTTCACTTGGTGTTGAAAACGAGTCTGCTAAGTACTCATAGATTTTCAGTCATACGCCCGATCAACGTATGACCGAATTTCTAGGAGAACAAAGATAGACTGGTTGAGACATCGAGTTATAAAATGATATTTTTATAAAACTATCTTGACAATACTATATAAATTTTAAAAAGTGTTTTTAAATGATCAAAGAATATTTTACCTGGTTTCAAAGTATTTAATAAATTCTGGTTTCGTTCCTTTTCGAGGACGAAAAGATTCTAAGGGGGGAGGAATGTAATAACCCGGATTTTGGAGTATCTATTAGTTATAATAATAGGGTTAGTTAATAGAAATACTGAATTGTAAATGAATCTAATCATAAATATTTATTTGATCATGTCTTAATATAATCACCTAAAATTGACAAAGTATTCTTTTACTTATAAGTAATGATAATTACTGAATGGAATACCGTTTGTTTAAAATAAAAGATGCATTTGCAAATTGTAATATATATGTAAGTATATGTTATAATTTGATATTGTTTTGGAATTTAATTTAATCTATTGATAATTTAGGTATGAATGAATATTGTAATTTAAAGCTTTGTTTTAATGTATATTTTCAAAAGTTAATTTAAGCTTAATTCAATTGTTTTAAAAATATATGTATAAGATGTATATTTATATTATAATTAGTTTTAGAACATTTTCTTATAAAGGTAAACTAATATTTATTAATTTAGTAACTTAAGAAAGTAAGTTATATTTACATTTTAAACTAAATGAAAATTTAATTAAAATACTAATAAACATGTGTAAACATGTTAAACCTCTTAATAACCCTTGTAAAGCAAAAAAAAAACAAAATTATGACAAGTGTAAGTTTAATTAACAAGTGTCTTCATTCATTTTTAGTAAACATTACATAACTCAATTTAAAATAAAAGAATTTTGATCTCTCCTTCCATTCGTTTCTCAGCTGAACATTAATGGCAAATCTGAAGATAAATTTGCATGCAAAGATAAAACCTGAAAACTTGAATTCCAAAAGAAAATCAAACCTGGAATTAAATCTGCATGCAAAGTAAGATTTGAAGCTGCAAATTCAAATGGATGATCAAGAATAATTCAATAATCAAAGATTTTTGGAGCATGCAACGGAATTAACTTCATCAGCAAAGAAAAATTTAAAGTATTTTCCAGATTTAATATTTCAAGGCCTGGAATAAGTCCATACCTGCTCTGTTCTGTGTTCTGCATATCATCTATAAGGTGAGTAACCTATACATGCAGCAATTACTTAAGTTTAAGTATGATTTAGGTTTGCATGATGATTTAAAAACTTGAATGCATGTACGTTTGTATGAGAATGTTTTGATGCATGACTGTGAACATATAGGACTCTCTCTGTTTTACATTTCTAGGTTGAAGTATAATTTAAATATATATATATATATATTCAAAATCAAAACCTGTCATTTAAGCTTGTCACCAATTTTCAAGCAAGTTCAATTTAAAATCTGCAACCAGGAAAGCATTTCAATTTTAAAGAAACCAAAGCAAGTTTCCAAGTCTTCCAGTTTGCAACTTCTAGCATTTAAGCATCTACATCTAAAAAAAATTGAGTAACTTCTTTTTAAATACATAAGTAATCTGGTTGCTTGATTAAGTATGAAAATAAATATGTTTGTTTGGTCATAAAGTAAATTTTAAAATTTGAATTCAAGTTAAACAAGGAAGAACTGCTTTGAAAACCTTAAAAAAAATGTGAGTAAACCTTTAAATTTAAAGGCTTAAGTAAAGTTCAATTTGTTGCTTATGAAAATTTTTGGGATGAAAAAAAAATGCTTTGTTTGTATATATATAGGGTTGATAATTCTGAGTTTGTAATTGTTTGTAAATATACTTGCCCGTTGTATTCAAGTGACTCTGTTCTTAGTTCAGAAATTTAAAAGTTAGATCCAAATACAAATCTATTCATCTAATCTTTGTTAGGGTTAGAGATCTAAACAATTTAAGTTTGTTAAATCATGAGTTTAAGTTTAGAATTATACTTAAAGCAATATAGGTTTGAGTTTTACCTGGAACCAAGAAATGCAGTAGCAATTCTAAAATGTTCGATAAATCAAGTGTTAAAATTTGATATTCTGAATTTATAACTTAAATCTATTATGAAAATGAAGATTTTTAAAACTAAAATTAAGATTTTTAGAAATGGGATGGAAGAGAAATTCAGTGTTGACTGAATATTGGGTTTCTGAGTTTATTTGGTGATCAATGGAGAATGGAGCCTTGGGGTTTCATCTGGAGGTGGAGGACTGTGCAGTGAGGCCAGGAAAAAATAGTGGATAGGGTGTCAGATGGCCGTGGCATCGACGGCAAAAGGAACTAAGTTCCTAAACCTAATTTTGGTCGTGCCGAAAGACTTGTTAAATTCTTCTTCTCTGGAGTATCGAGTGCGATAGGGCTTCTGGAAGCGGTTCGTGGAGGTTTGGGAATGACATGGCTGAAGCTACGAAGCTTCTGATGATCAGAATTGGTGATGCGTGGCAAATAGATTCGTTGAGGTTGGGTTCCAGTGTCCTTGAAGTGCCTCAATTTTGGTTTCGATCGAGTTTGACAAATCTAGGTGATCGGTTGCTCTGGGATGGTCATCGTTGACTTGTGAGTGTATTGATGATGGTCGGAGTTGGTCGGAGTTGATGGTGCACGTACACGTGCACGTTGAAGTCTGGTTGAAGTTTGGGTTGCAGTAGTTTTGGGTAAGGATGAACTCCAAGTAAGCATCGAGTTTTTGGGGAAGTTACTCGAGTTCGCTCTCGAGTAAGTTGTGGGTTAGTCTCTGTTTTATAAACCTGAAAGTATAAAGCCTGTAAGTTAAAACCTGAATGTTTTAAACCTGTAAGTTAAACCTGTAGTTAATCCTGTTAAGTTTTAAAAAAACCTAAATTTAAACTAAGTTTAAATTAAATAAAACTGGGAAAATAGGATGATTTTGAGTTTGACTCGAAGCAGCAAGGCGAGCCGTTTTTAAATGTTTTAAAAATCAAAATGTTTTTTTTTTGAATTTAAATTTTAAATCTAGTTTGTTTAAACTTAACTTTTTTTCAAATTGTTTCCTTTAACCAATAAATAAGGATTTGGGAAATTTGTTTGATTTAAAATTAGAGCAATTTAAAGTGATTTTAAATCTAAAGTTTAATTTGAAAGTTTAAGATTTTATTAAAGCATGTTTTAAAATTCAAATTGAAATAGCCTTTAAAATTTCTATTTGATAAGGTTTTAAGTTATTTTAGAAGAGGTTAGGTTTTATTTAACTTAAATTTTATCAAGATTTAATGATTATTTATTTTAAACTTAATTAATGATGTAATGAAGTAATGCTAATTTGTGAAGTTAATTGGTTTAATATGTGAATGATAATTAAAGCATAAATGAGAAATGTTTTATCCTAAGATTAAAATGGCTTAATAGAATTTAGTTAATGAAGGAAAATTAAGCATAATAAATTTGATAAATTAATTATAAAAGATTAGTTCAGTAATTTATTAAGAGTAATTAATTAGTTTAATAAATAATTAATTAAGGATTATTATTTAATTAATTAGAGGTTAATTAGTGTAATTAAGAATTATAAATTAAAGATTTGTTAATTTATTTAGTAATTAAGAATTGTTCAATCATGTGATTTAAGATTAATTAATTTAGTAATTAAGAATTTGATAATTAAGTGATTAGAGGTTACTTAATTAAATTATTAAGATGAATTTAATTTGAAATTATGTTTATTAATTAATAATTAGGTTTATTAATTAATATTTAATGGATGATTAATCTATGATAAAGGATTATTAATAATTTAAGGATTAATCTATTCAATGAAGTAATTAAGGGTAGTTAAATTCTGGATGTTATTAATCAAGGGTGATTAATAATTATGGTTAATAATTAATTAACGAAGTAATTAAAGGTTAATTACTGAATTTGGTTAAGGATAAGTTAATTTGTAAAATTAATTAAGGGGTTAATAGAATGATATGGGAAGCTTTTGGTTAATTGTATCCCTAATATGTGGTTCGTGATGCTATAAGATATGGTTAATTTAAAATGTGATGAGGTGGTTTCCTTTTGATGATGAATTATTTTGACACCCTGTATTTAAAAATTGAATTGGATAACTTGGATTTAGATGACATTGGATTTGAAGAAACCGGAGTCGGGTATTAGTTAATATCTGAAGCCACTTTGATTCTTTATAAAATTAATATGTGAAAATCAATGTGCTAGTTTGGAATGATTAGAATGTATTAGACCATTTAATCTAAGTTTGGCACTTGGTAATTGAGGTGTGAAATAAGTAAGGTCTATAACAGTTTATGAATTTGTTAATTGATAAGTTACCCCGGTTTCTATAAGTTGTGTGCTTTTGTATTCCCTGTTGGATGAGTTTACTCACGCTGGTTTCCTGCCTGACCCGGGTGTTACTTTGATGTAATGCTCGGGTCAGACCGAGTATTACAGATTTTCAGGTAAGGACGTTCTGGAGCTCAGGAAGGCGAGCTGGATGGCTGGAACGTATGGAGCGTACCCGTTGTGATATATATAGTTGTATCTATGACATGTTGTTTTATAACTGTCTTGTATTGTGTAAATGTTATAACTCTGATATCTGAAAATGTAAATGTACTGATACTATTCTTTTTGTAAACTGTTATTATGTGATATTATATTTTGATCCGCTGCGAATGTGAGGTATCTGTGTCTTGTTTCTGTTTCTTCTTCTTCTATCTCTTCTTATTTTCTCTAACTATCTGGAATTTTCGGGATCGAAAATTCTGGGTCGTTACAATACACGTGTTTGGAAGGGCAGGACATATGTTCCTTTGAGATGAAGGCTAGAAATAAGTCTGATGTTGATATATAATATATTAAATTCAAATTATTTCGATTAACGTGGCTTAAAATCGCGAACCCCTATGAGGCATGCTGCCAGGCATTTACAATGTTAAACCTCTATTCTGAACGCAATGGAAAAGGTTTCGAGTCCAAATTCAATCGTATGGAGAAGATAGCTTTTTGGACCCAATTATTATATTGAATTTTTGATATAGATTTTAATGCGTTTATCTATCGTACGATCACACGAAAATTCCAAACGCTACGAAAATTGAAATCTATTAATAAAACACTATTACAGATCCAATGGCACTGATCTCGTCGAAATTCGAGATTGTGCCTCGAAAGGCTATTTTTAAATATCGATTTAAACGATATATATTCAAAACCGAACAAAATACTTTCAAATTAAAATTTAAAACTTCTATTATCTCCAGTATTATAAATATAAATTGTATAACCCTTTGACATATTTTTGGTAAGCATAAAACTGAAGATTCGTATATTTTACCCGACTTTCGAAAATTAAACTCAATAATTTAATTGCCACATAAATAGTGATATTTGTAATTCAAGTTAAGCTAACTTTCAAATTATTAAAATAAATTTAATATTTCAATTTCAAATATCCAGAAATTCCGGGTCATCAAATTCATCTCCTCTTGAAAGAATTTCGTCCCCGAAGTTACTTGTTAAGTAGAATGGTACATAACCCGTTTACTATATTCCCAATCCAAATTGTTTCAAAAATTTCTCTAAACGATCTTTTTATTAAAGACACACTATCCCTCTTACTAACTTCAAAAACTTGTTTATAGGTTCCTACCAACATTACTTATTCAACCATTAATTATAATTAAAAACCCAATTTTAAATTTTCAAAATTTTAACAAAAATTTTCTAACTCTCTATATTTTCAAAAAAAAATTCCAACATCTCCTTTACGCGGCTAGCTTGGTACGACTACAAAATGCCTCTACGGGCCCTCAAATCTCAAAAGGAAACAAAATTCTAAGTGGCTAGATCGGAAAACCATCAATTTTCATATGATAATTTAAATGCATATCTTTTTGTTGAGAAATTCAATTTTTATCTTCTGAAATCGAAACACCAATTTTCCCTTTGCTTTTTAATTACTGTAACACCCCGAAAATTTTCGACTTTCGAAAATTCAACATCGATACTCACTTTATCGACTGCCGAGAAATGGAAGGCCGGAAACCCGAAATGTTATGGTTTAAGAAAAGAAAAGAGGTAGAAGAAGAGAGAAAAGATAGAAAATAGAACTGAAAAAAAAAACAACAGAACAATAACAGAATCTCACAATTCGCAGCGGAACAACATATAATAAATAAATGAATAATCTTTAAACAAAGAACTATATCAGTTATTACATTACATCACATTTCATCATATCATCATTACATCAGAGTGTACAACAACAACAAACAACATCAAACAGTGGAAAAGAAATACTATATACTAATAATACGCCATGCCATCCAGCTTGCCTTCAGCAACTCCTGAATATCCAGAATATCCTGATAAACCTAACTCTTGACTGCCCGTGTGGAAATTGGTGGGTACCCAGAGTTTAGGAAGGAAAACAATAAACTCCGAGTCAGTCATGTGACTGGTGTGAGAACTCAAAACAGTTTATTTATCTTTAAAAATCAAAATAGAGGAATATTTTTAAAATCAATTCGCAATGCTTTTAAGAATGAGACTACCATAAGGCCTCCCGCACACACACACAATGCAAACGCAGAATCGTAGGAGATTTCTCCTTATGATAGTCAAAGATGCTTGATACGCATTTAAAAGAACATTTGATATTATTACTAGTGCATAGTGTAGAGAAAATTCATTTCGAAAATAAAGATATAAATCTTAGCCAACATAGACATTTCGAACTATGCCTACTATAACTACCATGTTCAATAGCGGGTTACCGCCATATTCCATAGCAGGTTATACAACTAAAACCGTACAAGGCTCGTATTTGAAGAATGGATTTTCCAACAAATGGTTAGGCCAAGGAACTTCCCATTGCCACATGGAAACGCCTCTGGATGGACGCCCCGAGAACCAACCGTTCTCCGCTAAACAAAGCCGGGAATCCCTTTTCCCAAGGGATATTACAAACCCTCAGATATGCCACCCCCGGTCCTTTGGAACCTTTAAACGAGAGCTCTCTAACCAACATCACACCATAATAATAAGTGTTTCAACATGAGTAAGTATCTGGGCTCCATACCATGATACTACCCTTTTCCAGAAGGAATGGTCATACCCTAGGGAAGCGATCCCTGAAAACCTTGCCGCACAATTCCTGTTTCGACCATTACCGGTTTGTGAGGCTCGACGAAGTCTCGTCCACAAAAACATACTTTATACAAAAGCCATGCTTTGGGTCAACAAATGATCATAGAAATGATCACCAAGATAGACGATTAAACAAATGATCCTATCACAAATAATCAACACAACGATCATTTCACAGCAACACTCAGCATGTCACATTACCAAATTGGGAATATATCGCTGATAACCTTCAACTACATAACCTCTAAGCTCGTACGTCTCAGAGAAGGGTGTTAAGCTAAAAGAATAAATTCTCCGCCACCAACAGGAATATATTTGAAAGAAATCGGCTTTATATGTCAACTTGTAATGTCAGACATACAATCCATACAAGTCTGTTCCGGGCTCAAACAGAACCGAAGGCACTTACAAAGAAGTCCTTGCAATCCGGATAATCTCTAATCACGTCCAGACTTCCCATCACATAGGGAGTCTCTATACCGTAGCTACTCGGTGCAAAGACAATCGACGAGTTGTCCTTTCGCTTTCAAAAAGATGCGGTCTTCAACACCGGTCTTCAAATGCAATTCGTAACGACGTATCACATATTCGGAATGGGTTATACGACCCCATGGTCCTTTCCGGTTAACCCGAATAGTGAGCGCTTATTCAAAAATAAGTGTGGCATTCAAATTCAAACAAATCACATCAAATACCCGTGCAAAGGGAAATATTGATAGTCGATTATTGAACTATCAATGGATATGCACACATCACCAGATTCCAAATAATTTTCTAAATTATTTATTTTCCAAAATATCTTTACAAGATATATTATTTCACACTTCAAAAATAAATCAATATTTATTTTTAAACAAGTTCCCCTTTTTATTCATAAATTCCATAGTGAATTTTCATTCCAAAATATCCATGCATATACGATTTCAATTATTCATTTCAATTTATCTTCAAAAAGATAAATTCTCAAAATATTCACTTTATATTGGAAAATATTTCCATACTTATTTAATAAGTAATTCACGAACCTATTTATTTTCAACACTTGGAAAATATTCAATATACTTAAATCGAGATTAAGTATATATTTCATTCTTTAAGGAAATCATTCTCTTAAACATATTTATTTGGGCCAAAACGAATGTTACGTAAAACATCGTTACGACAACCCAAAATTACTAGTATAGGGATTCGAAATTAAGATAAATATATAAATCCCAATACTATACAAAACATTTCCTTTCGGAAATCATTTACTATAACAACAGTGTTATAGTCCACTATTTCCTTTTATTTCTCGAAAACGTCTATTTCAACAATAAATGTTGAAATCTATGGTTTCGAATCTTAACACATTTTAAAACATCTTTAGATCGTTTTAATTCAATTTAAAATATCACATCTAAACATTTTCTTTAACATATTATTCACTATTCAAAAACGTGAATATACTACGTTAACCAATTTCATCATTTCTATACATTTCATTTCAAAGGAGTATTCACAGTCAAAACGTGAATATAACTCCATTAATAGGTTACAACAATTTACTTATCAAAATAAGTCGTTTGCGGATTTATAAAACAACGTTTATAACTCCATTTCTATTTATTTTATAACAACTTCCTTTTATAAATTCCTTTATTAACCTATTCAATTTATAACTCAATTATAAAACAAAAGTTCATATCATAAGTGAAATACTTATAATTTATTTGTTTGCAAAATCGTTCCTTTGAACTTCATAATTATAAATCTTATAACTTATAAGATTCAATTATTTATCCAAAACCATTCTTTTAATAACTTTATAAATTTTATAAACCTACTGCTTATAAAATTCCATTTATAACTTCACCGTTTATAATTCTATGAATTTCATTCATTTATGAAATTCATTCACAATTCATTCTAACACTTATAAAAACTCGTTTTATAATTCAAATATTTTCATTTATAAATTATCAATTTTATAAATCTTTTATATAAATCAATTTATATTATTATTCTTTTAAAACATCCTTAATCTCCTTTATTATTTCACCATTTTGATCCATAAAATAATTAAATTTTATAAATCCTATATTTCAACTTTTCATAATAAATTCAATTGTCCCGATTTAAATTCTTTTATAAAATCATTAATCCCATATTTTCAAAAATCAACCTTTAACCATATTTCTCAAAAACCATAATTTTTATAACATTAAAATTATAACGTTTATTTATTTAAAATGGATCAGTTCCAAAAATATTTTATAACGTATACTTTCAAAAATCACTTTAAAATCCCTTTTAAAACTCCAAAACTTGGTCCAATGATGTTACACACCAAATAGTCAATCACGACAACAACGACATCATATATCGATATGATAGTCCATCAAATATCAAAATATCTGAAATCAAATAAATACTGTTGAGGAATCCAGTTGGATCCCTCCAACCTGTTTTCCTGCATCCACAAACATTAGCACAATACCAATTTCGCTCCAGTACGAAATTATCGCGGTATATGGGATTTAAAATATTATCCGCTTAATAGACGGCGCAATAGGGTCTCATCCGCTAAACAAATGCGGGAAATCAATAACTCCAATATATACATATGCCAATATATATATATTGCTATTATATATAATACCAATTTCACTGTTTATGAAATATTCGCGGTATATGTTTTTACTAAATAACATCCGCTTACTAACGGCGCATAATGTCTATTTTAACAATCAATAAATATCAATCATCATTCAAACATGCATTCAATAATTTTAAATATAACTATTTAAAATAAAATCGAAACCGATTCGATTGAGTGAGAAGTTCTCACCTTGATTTCAATTTCGTATTAGTGATTTATTTCGAATAAAATTAAACGAACGTTTAATTTTACCCGAAATTCTCACTAACTCCAAACGACTCCAATCCAACTCCATCGCGTAGTGCTCGTCCATACGATTCCAACGCAACTGGTTTCGCGCGTTTTCGACCTCGTATGAAAAAGATACATCGTTTTGAAGTTTACACGCATTATAATATAAATTAATTTCTATTTTCTTTTATATTTTATACCCAGATCTAATCTTGGCCGTGCAAAATCAAACTCCAGATCAGGTCCGTGACTTGTGCCTTCTCCTCCAACTCCATCTTCACTCGCGTAGCATCTGTAACAGCCGAACCCAAAGCATGATATTAGGGTTCGAAACCACGGCCACCACAACGCCTTCCGCATCGATCAACAACTTCCATTCAACTCGCCTCCATCCCCTCTACGCTCGGTCACCACCTCGTGGAGCTCGGTCACACGATTATCAAGAAAAACGCACCCACACGCACGACTTTGCAGCATAAATTCGGCCTCCACGATGCTTGAAACGTCATCAAGCCCGTATGGATCCGAAGCTCTCTCTATCCTCTATAACTTTGCAGTTGAACCCTTCGTGAATCGATTGATGGATTGAGAGTGATTGAGGAGAGAAATTCTAATGTTTCTGGCCGTTCATATAGGGGGCGGCGGCTGCTAGGGTTAGGGTTTATATTTTTTTTTTTATTTATTTATGAAGGGAGGTGGGCTATTTATAGAGAACCGAACGAACACTATTCATCCGGGAATTCCGAACTCCGATTTACGCGCCGTAACCAGCGTTTCTAGGGTTTACCCCGCGTTTCGGACACAATGGAATAGGTTTCGGAAGCTAATTCGGACATCTGTGCGAGTTATGGCTATAAACGTTTAATTTAAATTAAACCGATTTAAACGATTTTCTAGGCGTTTTAATTTGTACCGGACAAACGGTAAATCCAATTGACACGAAATTTGAAACCTTACAATAATATCACATTACGGATCCGATGAAACTGGTTTCGTCGAAATCCGAGACTGTTTGAAAAATGGCTATTTTAACACGCCAAATTAAAATTAAAAATAATTCGATGCGTTTCGAGCTGCCACGATCAAACGATAACTCCGATTGACACGAAAATTGAAATCCGGTAATAACTAACTATTACGGATCCAATGGAATAGGTTTCGTCCAATTCTGAGATTGTTCAAAAATTGACTATTTTCACTAGTCGATTTTAATATTAAAATATTCAATTTTCACAAATTAACTTTTAATTCGATTTTAAAATTTCTAAAACATCATTCTAACTCCAACATGATATAATAAAATTTTACAAATCATTTTCTATCATATTTAACCCAATTTTCAATTATTTCCATAATTTAACATATTAAATTATCGATTTAATTATCCAATTAAATCCAATTATTCGAAATAAAATTTATTCGACTTATAAATTTCACTTATTAATATTTAAAATTAATTAAATATTCAAATTTTAATTATCAAATATTCTGGGTCGTTACAATCTTCCCCCCTTAAAAGAATTTCGTCATCGAAATTAACAAGTAAGAAAAATTACAGAATCCATTAACTTTCCAAAATTCATAGTTTAAAATTCTTACAATAACTTTACTAAGTTTTCAAATCATACTTAGTTATCTTTTCAAAAACAATTACTATTGTTTAACTTTCAACTCCAAATCAAAGTCTAAGTTTTCAAAAAATTTCCAATTTTCGCAAATTTTTCTAACGCCTTAAATTTCCGAAAAAATTCGCCATAGTCTCCTTTGCGCGGCTCGATCCAAAAAAAAATGACAGTATATATATCACAAATATACATCTCATTAAGTAATGAGGCATCCCGAAGGGAAAAAGTATAAAAGTACGGTATGTAATCCGAGATATGTACCTTATATTTTATTAGCAAGCATATACGGCTAATATAGCGCGAAAGCGAGCTCCAAATGCGAAGCAAACACGCTCCGCACCTACTAAACACTCAACAAACAACATGAGAATCATGTATATATACAATAGTATCAATATACAACATATAGTAACGTAATAACTATATATGTCAACATAGCAAACGAAGCAAAAGCAATATATTCAACCATCAACCAACTAGCATTCATAACCAATAAATATTCATTCATATTCTCATTAATATTCAATGAATTGGTTTTCAATTTAGTCACATTCGATTCATTAACAGTGGATGTTTTTACTAACATTCATTTTCAATTAGTTTATATTCACTAATTCATATTCAAGTTGGTTCACTTCCAAATCAAATTCAATTCTATTTAAGATTCACTTAACTTCCAATTGAATTTCAATTACTTTAGCTTCCAATTTCATTAATACTCAATGAATTATATACAATCAATCAACTAACAACCATATAACAATCAATGTATACTAATTACAACCAAATTCCTTTGCTTATATTCATTCAATTTAGTTTCAACACCATCACTTTCAATTGGTTTAATTAAATTGATTTTTATTCAATTTTTCAACTTCTAATAACATTAGATTTTAATGAATTAACACTTATATTCATTATTTCATATCAATTATTTAACCTTCAATCCATTCATTCAATTCAATTCAATTTCTAAAGTTGAATTTCATTTATAAAACTCAAGTTCACATTTATCACTTAACTTTAATAATTTACTTTGATACCAATATCAATTTCATTCAATATCACTTAAATTATATTCCATTTAACTTTAAATTCATTTTTATTTACAACTCACATTCATAAATATATCTATATAGTTTCACTTCTTATATATATAAGTTTATTTCACAATTGTAAATCACTTTAATTATAATTTAATTCTTATAATTCTTTTGCTTATACAATTATTCTTTTATTTAGATTATTCGAACAACTAAACAATCAATTTACATACACTTTAATAATTCTGAAAAATTATTCCTTTATATATAAAATATAATCAAGGTAAAATTATTTCATTTACCCAATTTAAAACAATACTGTGTCGAATTGTTCTATTCAAGTGTTTATAAAACCCCTTCGGCATAGTTTTGCAGACCACGCTGACGAAAGTTCATATGCCACTCAATAAACCAATCATCACAATATAAAACAATTTTATATTCACTAACAAATACGCTCTCATAGCTATTATTACTCTCAAACTCATTCTAGAGTACTACTGACTCTATCTCTAATGAGTAATACCCAACAGAACCATGGTTGTCGCTTAACCATATGCTCTGATACCAAATGTAACGCCCCGAAAATTTTCGACTTTCGAAAATTCAACATCGATACTCACTTTATCGACTGCCGAGAAATCGAAGGCCGGAAACCCGAAATGTTATGGTTTAAGAAAAGAAAAGAGGTAGAAGAAGAGAGAAAAGATAGAAAATAGAACTGAAAAAAAAACAGAACAATAACAGAATCTCACAATTCGCAGCGGAACAACATATAATAAATAAATGAATAATCTTTAAACAAAGAACTATATCAGTTATTACATTACATCACATTTCATCATATCATCATTACATCAGAGTGTACAACAACAACAAACAACATCAAACAGCGGAAAAGAAATACTATATACTAATAATACGCCATGCCATCCAGCTTGCCTCCAGCAACTCCTGAATATCCAGAATATCCTGATAAACCTAACTCTTGACTGTCCGTGTGGAAATTGGTGGGCACCCAGAGTTTAGGAAGGAAAACAATAAACTCCGAGTCAGTCATGTGACTGGTGTGAGAACTCAAAATAGTTTATTTATCTTTAAAAATCAAAATAGAGGAATATTTTTAAAATCAATTCGCAATGCTTTTAAGAATGAGACTAACATAAGGCCTCCCGCACACACACACAATGCAAACGCAGAATCGGAGGAGATTTCTCCTTATGATAGTCAAAGATGCTTGATACGCATTTAAAAGAACATTTGATATTATTACTAGTGCATAGTGTAGAGAAAATTCATTTCGAAAATAAAGATATAAATCTTAGCCAACATAGACATTTCAAACTATGCCTACTATAGCTACCATGTTCAATAGCGGGTTACCGCCATATTCCATAGCAGGTTATACAACTAAAACCGTACAAGGCTCGTATTTGAAGAATGGGTTTTCCAACAAATGGTCAGGCCAAGGAACTTCCCATTGCCACATGGAAACGCCTCTGGATGGACGCCCCGAGAACCAACCGTTCTCCGCTAAACAAAGCCGGGAATCCCTTTTCCCAAGGGATATTACAAACCCTCAGATATGCCACCCCCGGTCCTTTGGAACCTTTAAACGAGAGCTCTCTAACCAACATCACACCATAATAATAAGTGTTTCAACATGAGTAAGTATCTGGGCTCCATACCATGATACTACCCTTTTCCAGAAGGAATGGTCATACCCTAGGGAAGCGATCCCTGAAAACCATGCCGCACAATTCATGTTTCGACCATTACCGGTTTGTGAGGCTCGACGAATTCTCGTCCACAAAAACATACTTTATACAAAAGCCATGCTTTGGGTCAACAAATGATCATAGAAATGATCACCAAGATAGACGATCAAAAAAATGATCCTATCACAAATAATCAACACAATGATCATTTCACAGCAACACTCAGCATGTCACATTACCAAATTGGGAATATATCGCTGATAACCTTCAACTACATAACCTCTGAGCTCGTACGTCTCAGAGAAGGGTGTTAAGCTAAAAGAATAAATTCTCCGCCACCAACAGGAATATATTTGAAAGAAATCGGCTTTATATGTCAACTTGTAATGTCAGACATACAATCCATACAAGTCTGTTCCGGGCTCGAACAGAACCGAAGGCACTTACAAAGAAGTCCTTGCAATCCGGATAATCTCTAATCACGTCCGGACTTCCCATCACATAGGGAGTCTCTATACCGTAGCTACTCGGTGCAAAGACAATCGACGAGTTGTCCTTTCGCTTTCAAAAAGATCCAGTCTTCAACACCGGTCTTCAAATGCAATTCATAACGACGTATCACATATTCGGAATGGGTTATACGACCCCATGATCCTTTCCCGGTTAACCCGAATAGTGAGCGCTTATTCAAAAATAAGTGTGGCATTCAAATTCAAACAAATCACATCAAATACCCATTCAAAGGGAAATATTGATAGTCGATTATTGAACTATCAATGGATATGCACACATCACCAGATTCCAAATAATTTTCCAAATTATTTATTTTCCAAAATATCTTTACAAGATATATATTATTTCACACTTCAAAAATAAATCAATATTTATTTTTAAACAAGTTCCCCTTTTTATTCATAAATTCCATAGTGAATTTTCATTCCAAAATATCCATGCATATACGATTTCAATTATTCATTTCAATTTATCTTCAAAAAGATAAATTCTCAAAATATTCACTTTATATTGGAAAATATTTCCATACTTATTTAATAAGTAATTCACGAACCTATTTATTTTCAACACTTGGAAAATATTCAATATACTTAAATCGAGATTAAGTATATATTTCATTCTTTAAGGAAATCATTCTCTTAAACATATTTATTTGGGCCAAAACGAATGTTACGTAAAACATCGTTAGGACAACCCAAAATCACTAGTATAGGGATTCGAAATTAAGATAAATATATAAATCCCAATACTATACAAAACATTTCCTTTCGGAAATCATTTACTATAACAACAATGTTATAGTCCACTATTTCCTTTTATTTCTCGAAAACGTCTATTTCAACAATAAATGTTGAAATCTATGGTTTCGAATCCTAACACATTTTAAAACATCTTTAGATCGTTTTAATTCAATTTAAAATATCACATCTAAACATTTTCTTTAACATATTATTCACTATTCAAAAACATGAATATAGTACGTTAACCAATTTCATCATTTCTATACATTTCATTTCAAAGGATTATTCACAGTCAAAACGTGAATATAACTCCATTAATAGGTTACAACAATTTACTTATCAAAATAAGTCGTTTGCGGATTTATAAAACAACGTTTATAACTCCATTTCTACTTATTTTATAACAACTTCCTTTTATAAATTCCTTTATTAACCTATTCAATTTATAACTCAATTATAAAACAAAAGTTCATATCATAAGTGAAATACTTATAATTTATTTGTTTGCAAAAATCGTTCCTTTGAACTTCATAATTATAAATCTTATAACTTATAAGATTCAATTATTTATCCAAAACCATTCTTTTAATAACTTTATAAATTTTATAAACCTACTGCTTATAAAATTCCATTTATAACTTCACCGTTTATAATTCTATGAATTTCATTCATTTATGAAATTCATTCACAATTCATTCTAACACTTATAAAAACTCGTTTTATAATTCAAATATTTTCATTTATAAATTATCAATTTTATAAATCTTTTATATAAATCAATTTATATTATTATTCTTTTAAAACATCTTTAATCTCCTTTATTATTTCACCATTTTGATTCATAAAATAATTAAATTTTATAAATCCTATATTTCAACTTTTCATAATAAATTCAATTATCCCGATTTAAATTCTTTTATAAAATCATTAATCCCATATTTTCAAAAATCAACCTTTAACCATATTTCTCAAAAACCATAATTTTTATAACATTAAAATTATAACGTTTATTTATTTAAAATGGATCAGTTCCAAAAATATTTTATAACGTATACTTTCAAAAATCACTTTAAAATCCCTTTTAAAACTCCAAAACTTGGTCCAATGATGTTACACACCAAATAGTCAATCACGACAACAACGACATCATATATCGATATGATAGTCCATCAAATATCAAAATATCTGAAATCAAATAAATACTGTTAAGCAATCCAGTTGGATCCCTCCAACCTGTTTTCCTGCATCCACAAACATTAACACAATACCAATTTCGCTCCAGTACGAAATTATCGCGGTATATGGGATTTAAAATATTATCCGCTTAATAGACGGCGCAATAGGGTCTCATCCGCTAAACAAATGCGGGAAATCAATAACTCCAATATATACATATGCCAATATATATATATATATATATATATATATTGCTATTATATATAATACCAATTTCACTGTTTATGAAATATTCGCGGTATATGTTTTTACTAAATAACATCCGCTTACTAACGGCGCATAATTTCTATTTTAACAATCAATAGATATCAATCATCATTCAAACATGCATTCAATAATTTTAAATATAACTATTTAAAATAAAATCGAAACCGATTCGATTGAGTGAGAAGTTCTCACCTTGATTTCAATTTCGTTTTAGCGATTTATTTCGAATAAAATTAAACGGACGTTTAATTTTACTCGAAATTCTTACTAACTCCAAACGACTCCAATCCAACTCCATCGCGTAGTGCTCGTCCATACGATTCCAACGCAACTAGTTTCGCGCGTTTTCGACCTAGTATGAAAAAGATAGATCATTTTGAAGTTTACACGCATTATAATATAAATTAATTTCTATTTTCTTTTATATTTTATACCCAGATCTAATCTTGGCCGTGCAAAATCAAACTCCAGATCAGGGCCGTGACTTGTGCCTTCTCCTCCTACTCCATCTTCACTCGCGTAGCATCTGTAACAGCCGAACCCAAAGCATGATATTAGGGTTCGAAACCACGGCCACCACAACGCCTTCCGCATCGATCAACAACTTCCATTCAACTCGCCTCCATCCCCTCTACGCTCGGTCACCACCTCGTGGAGCTCGGTCGCACGATTATCGAGAAAAATGCACCCACACGCACGACTTTGCAGCATAAATTCGGCCTCCACGATGCTTGAAACGTCATCAAGCCCGTATGGATCTGAAGCTCTCTCTATCCTCTATAACTTTGCAGTTGAACCCTTCGTGAATCGATTGATGGATTGAGAGTGATTGAGGAGAGAAATTCGAATGTTTCTGGCTGTTCATATAGGGGGCGGCGGCTGCTAGGGTTAGGGTTTATATTTATTTTTTTTTTATTTATGAAGGGAGGTGGGCTATTTATAGAGAACCGAACGAACACTATTCATCCGGGAATTCCGAACTCCGATTTACGCGCCATAACCAGCGTTTCTAGGGTTTACCCCGCGTTCCGGACACAATGGAACAGGTTTCGGAAGTTAATTCGAACATCTGCGCGAGTTATGGCTATAAACGTTCAATTTAAATTAAACCGATTTAAACGATTTTATAGGCATTTTAATTTGTACCGGACAAACGGTAAATCCAATTGACACGAAATTTGAAACCTTACAATAATATCACATTACGGATCCGATGAAACTGGTTTCATCGAAATCCGAGACTGTTTGAAAAATGGCTTTTTAACACGCCAAATTAAAATTAAAAATAATTCGATGCGTTTCGAGCTGCCACGAGCAAACGATAACTCCGATTGACACGAAAATTGAAATCCGGTAATAACTAACTATTACGGATCCAATGGAACAGGTTTCGTCCAATTCTGAGACTGTTCAAAAACTGACTATTTTCACTAGTCGATTTTAATATTAAAATATTCAATTTTCACAAATTAACTTTTAATTTGATTTTAAAATTTCTAAAACATCATTCTAACTCCAACATAATATAATAAAATTTTACAAATCATTTTCTATCATATTTAACCCAATTTTCAATTATTTCCATAATTTAACATATTAAATTATCGATTTAATTATCCAATTAAATCCAATTATTCGAAATAAAATTTATTCGACTTATAAATTTCACTTATTAATATTTAAAATTAATTAAATATTCAAATTTTAATTATCAAAAATTCTGGGTCGTTACAATTACCTTTACATCCTACTTAGCAATAATAACCAACCACAGAATTCAAAATTATTTTATTCATTTCCTTTCAAAATTTTCAATATCCATTTCATTCAAGCCCGTACGATGTACCTATATCATTCGTACGCAATACCACATTCGAACGCTCACTTGATCACACAATTTCACTTCTGAACTAGTATCGTCCACCTGACTTCCTAGTGCGGACTCAGAAGTGCGGACTCAGATCTGGTTTCTTGATCAGAAACCGTCATTCTCCTTGCATAGCCATAAACTATGATAGAGAATTTCCAAAATCAATCAAAAATCCATATCCAGGGTTAACCATCGAAAATCGAGTGAAAAATCCCAACTCGGATCGATATAACTATCTCGAAGTTCTGTGCTCGAATCTGGATCAAATCGTTATGCAAACAAAATAATATATGTGCATCCTACGTATAAATTTCCAGTTGATCATTACTTATATCAATTTTCTTTTTATTCACATTTATTTTGATTCCCCTACATTTATTCACAATACTTTATTAAATCTCCATTAACTTAGTATCTCTTCCAACACCAATTTTACTTAAGGATTTCACCTTTTTTATTTTTTTTATTTTTTTGTAAATATTCTACACACTCTAATATTTATTTTTACTTTACAACTTAAGCTTTCACATCTATTTTCATTTAACTTAAATTTTCAACTCTATTCTGAATTCAATTTTATTTTCAATTCTAATTTATTTCCAAATCAAATAAAATATTAAATACTATTCAACTTATCTCAAACCCATTTCTTTAATTAGTTCCACTTACTAACTTATTTTTAAATCTCAATGGATTTTATTTCCAAACTTTGACTTAATTCTACAAATTCACGTTACTTTACACAATTCAAACTAAACATCATCTAAATCTTTGATTTCCAATTTCATATATTCACCAATCAAATTAATTTGTCCGTTTACAAATTCCTTTTGGCTTAATACATTTTATTACAATGTCCATTTCATTTACTAACCTTCTTTAATTTACTTCATTTAATTGGCTTACCTTTCTAACTTATTACATTTTCACACTTATTTTAATTTAAATCTTCTTCAAGTTAGATTTTTGTTCAAAAAATTTCAAAATTTTCAAGTTAACCAACTTATTTATTATTCCAAAAACATTTTTAATAAGATTCCAGAGTTTAAACCATTGCTTAAACATTCAAAGTCAATTTTGAAAACATATATATCCAAATCAATTTATTTCAAAATCAAACCCAATTTTGCAAACAACCAACTCAAAACATCTAGGTAGCAATCCCTTTCTTGGAAACTCGAAAATGAACATCGATGATGCTGCAATCATCACCGAAATTATTTTCCAGCGACTAAAAAGAGTTAAGTGCTTTTACCTTCTTTAAAACCCCTTCAAATATGTTTAAATTCCTTATCTCACCGAATTTCAAATCCAATTCAAAAATATTTCCTAAATAATATCACCATTATTTCTCCCAAATCTTTGAAAATCATTCCAAATCAAAGGAATTTAATTTCTAAAATTTTGAATTCCAAATCCGTTAATCCTTATTAAAAAATTACTCTGGTGTCTTATTTCAATTTATAAATTATATTTATAATTCACATTTACAAACTCCATTTTGTTATATAAGTTAATTTCTTAACCTTGGTTATAACATTTTTTTCTTATTTTCAATTTCCATACAACAAGGATAATATTTTAATATTACCACTTCCTAACAACCAAGCAACCATATATTATAATAATTTACAAAAATTATTTCTTTTATTTACAAAAATAAATTTGGGCAAAATTATTTCATTTACCCACTATTAAAAACAGTACTATGTCGGTTTGCCTAGTTTAAGAGTTTAGAAATCCCTACCGATACAGTTGTCCAGACTGCACCGACCAGAATTTATAAACACTCAGCCGGTAAGTCGACACAATATAAAACAATTTATATTCACTAATAAATACATGCTCATATCTATTAATACACTAAAACTCATTCTTAGAGTACTATGGACTCTATTTCTACTGAGTAACCCCACCAGAGCCAAGGTTCTCGCTTAACCTTCAACTCTGATGCCAACTGTAATGCCCGCAAATCCGAACCCCTTTGAGCCGACAATATTCTCCAACAGTTCAACTCAAAGTGGATGGAAATACAAACCATTAAGGTTAAATAAGAAAGAGGCAGAAGAAGAAATAGAAAACGATATCAGAATCCCATAATCGCAGCAAAATAATATATAATACATAACAACAGATTTTTATATAAAAGAATCTGTAACTGACTAATATATTACATCATCAGAATACATACAAACAACAGCTAAATGCTGGACAGTTGTAACAACTTGTCCTCACCTAAAGCAGACTATACAGCTTATACTACACATCGGAATATATATCAAGTACGTGCGATACGTCTCGCCATCCAGCTCATCTCCTTAGCTCCATGCATCCCATCCTGTATTTTATAATACTTGGTCTGACCCGAGCATTATAGTTAAATAACACCCGAGTTAGTTTGGAAAACCAATGTGAGAAAACAACTCAATTGGATTATTAAATTTTTCAAAATCCTTTGAAATCAAAGGTATCTCGTAAGACCACGCCACAAATAAATAGGCCGGGTTTTTACCTTACGATAACCAAAACATTTCTTATCAAATGTCTAATATTATAATAGTGTCTATATACAAATACTTATTCAAATAGCCAAAATTGTTACATTCATTAAATTCCAGCATAATAGGTATACATACAAGTCCGAAGGCACTTATTGGAGATTGGCTTTCCATCAATGGTAGGGCTACTGGGGTACCGTCCGTCATAGTACGTAGTCTAGATCACCGTACCGAGGATCTACACTAATCCCCTGCTCCAGAAGACCGGAACTACCCCTTACTGGATAGTCCGAATAAGATCACCCCACGGTTGGGATCAGCAACTGCCCAAATACAGCCGAATAAAAAGGGACATCTTGACAGAGGTGACCTTAGTTGCTAGCCACTTAGCCTTGCTACACCTGTCCTGTTTTATACATTCCCGGTTGATGAGGCTTGAGGCTATGCGTTAATGTTTTATAACACATCTCACTTAGAATGCTCATCGTCCTCCCGAAGAGGTTCTGAAAACATTCATCCAGACAAGTCCATTCCAGCTTCGAACGGAACCGAAGACACTACTCCTTCTACATCTATTTTGGAATCACCCCTACGATTAGTAACGATTAGCCCTTGCACTTCACTTTTCCATTTTCGACTCCAAGCTTTTGTCTTCCTCATGAAAACGTTCAAACCAGATTGAAGTGGTTTTCGAAAATTAATCTCGATCCCGGACTCTCCGAAAGGATCAACGCATTGGCCAATATTGATAGTCGGTTATTTAACTATCAAATAACATCCATAAACAACCATTAGATCTTAATAATTTTCCCAAATTATTTATTTCAAAATATCTTTGCAAAGTATTTTCTACACTTCAACCCTTTGAAAATTGTTTCAAATCACCCTTTTCTCTCGCGGAAATAAATTTCTACCCAATTGTTTTATTTCCACTGAAAATCACCAAGTCTTAATACTTAGATTTTAAAATAATTTAAATCACTTAATCCAAAAAAAAATATTTAAAAAACTTGAAATAAAAACTACTTAAAAAACTTTATTTAAAATACTAATAATTTGTCATGTAAAACTTAAGCCAAACCAAATTTTTTTAAAATAAAAGTTATGAAATTCTATACAAATCTTTCAAATAAAAACTTTAGCCAAACTACCTTTAAAATAAAACTACTTCATAAAATATAAATATCTAATAATTATCTTTTAAATCATAATACGAATTAACCTTTTAAAATTATTACTACTATACTAACTTAATAAATATTTACCTTTAAAAAATTTAAATAATAAAATCTCAAAAACATTCTTTTAAAACCGCTTTAAACTCTTAACTTATACTTAAAAATTTGCTTTGAAAACATACTTGGCTTTTCAGAAAAATACACTTCTCATTCTAAAAGAGTCCATTTAATCAGTTAGTAAATCCTTTTTGATTTATTCCAATTTAATTTACGTCTCAACCCATAAATTTCTTTCCCACACATTTTAAAAATAAAACCACTATTTATTTTTAAAACAAATTACCCATTTCTTTATAAATTCCCACCGTGAATTTATACTTCCAAATATTCATTGATAAATAGTTCACTTTATAAACCCCGTTTATAAATTCCAAAATCTCATTCTCTTTTAATCCCAGTTTCAAACACTTAACCAGTTTTCAAATCGGTTTTTATAATATACTCCGTTTTAAAATAAATTCCTCTACTTATCAAAAATTATTTCAAAACCCATTTATTCCATATTCATTCCTTTATCTAGATTAAAAATCTTATTTAAAATCTAAAATATTAATTTCATACTTAGTTTTAAAATTCAGGAAATTATTGTCAAGGACAAAATTTCACAGCTTTTTAGCCTC
Source organism: Allium cepa (assembly GCA_030765085.1). NCBI lineage: Eukaryota > Viridiplantae > Streptophyta > Magnoliopsida > Asparagales > Amaryllidaceae > Allium > Allium cepa. Next base: position 325,680,493 of record CM060931.1, on the reverse strand, counting down.
AAGGACAGACCTTCAATATTTTATCCTAAAGGACAACTTTCTATATGTATCATTTTTTAGTTATTGATAGCAGTTTTTAGGTATCAGTTTGTAGTCATCGGTAGCAGTTTTTAGGTACCAGTTTTAGCTCGGTAGCATTTTTGTTGTCCTTATGAATAATTTTGGAAAATATTTTTCCTTATGAATAATTTTTAAAAGATGTTTGTCCTTGTGGTTAAAATATTGAGGTTATGTCCTTGAGGCAAAAAATATACAAACATTTGTCCTTTAAATTAATTACCACTTAAAATTCTCCATTTATTTCTCCCAAACCATTTTATCCTAAATTTAAAATAAATTCTTCAATTTTTAAACAATACTACTTAAGTTCTCAAGATTCATTTGTTTCCGTTAGTTAAAAATCTCTTTCCCCATAATTGGAATTTATTCGGTAGGATTTCAAAAATTAACTTTTATCCATTTCCAAATTCCTTTTTTTAATTTATCCAATTCTCTAAAATTATTTTACTTAAAATTCTCTACTTTAATTTCCTTCCAAAAGTCCAACTTTTATATTTCAGATATCTTAAAATACCAAATATATTCGGCCACACCATAGCATTCAATAACTTCAATTACCAATATAATCTATCATAGATTATCAATAAACCATGTCATAGAATATGAAATAAATTCAACATTTGAGGAATCCAATTGGATCCCTCCAACCTGTTTCCTTGCATCCACAAATGCTAGCACAATATTAAATACCAATTCCACTTCAAGATGGAATATTACATTATATATGGTCATCCGCTATTTGCGGACGCATAGGGTCTCATCCGCTATATAATGCGGGAAATCAATCACTCCAATATATGTATATATACTATATATAACATATCACATCCAAGCAGATAATAAATTATCAATTCAAGCAAACAACCAATAAATTAAATTTAACTATTTAAATTTAAGGTGATCTAAATGAGTGAGATTAACTCACCTTTGATTTTTGTTTCGCAGTCCACTTTGATCTCGACTTGGTTCTTCGTGATTTTGACCTTCTATAAACATTATAGTGTTTATTAATATTTTAAATAATCGAATAATCAGTTTCCTTTTAAATAATTTAACATAAACTAATAATTTTATTTTAAAAAAAAAATTCTATAAGGAATAATTTCTAGTGATTAAAATAATTTACTAAGTTGAGTAAACAAATTTGTCACCATAATTCATTATTTTAAAAAACTAGTAAGTGAAGATATACATATATGTATAGTTATTTTATTTTATTCTTTCTTTGAAACTATATATATGTAAATACCTATAAAATAATCTATATAAATTTAAAAATCTATTTTTATATAAAATCAATTTTTCAAAACTCCTATATTTTTTTTCAACACCTCATATATATGTTTATACACACACACACATATACATATATATATATAGTTTATATATATCCCTCTGTTTATCTATGTTTTTAAATTAAGATACGTATGTGTGTATATATACATTTTTTTATATTATTATTTATGTCTCATAACCTTATATTCCCTTTTTTATTTTAAACCCGGTTATAGAAAAGGGAAAAACAATATATATATCCCCATTATAAATTTTAATTACATTAACAACCCAAATTCAGAAATTAAACTAAATTAATTTCAAAATTATACCTTACTACCCTCCTACGAGCACCGTCTCTAGCTTGTGAATGACAAACCAAAACGCGACGAACGCATCACTAACGGCATCCTTCCCACTGCATGCATGAACTCCACCCTCCTCCCTAAATCTCGAACTGCCCCGCACCTCGACCTCGGCCTCATCATTCGATCGAGATATCGACGTCACGAAACCCTACGATGCTGCCCAAACCCATCACCGGCCTCAAACTCCCACGCACGTGCATCCCCTTCATCACCACTGCTTGACACACTCGAGCTCGATGCCACTGCTCCTAGGAATTATACTTCGATTTCGAAACGTTGCTCGCTTCCTCCGATACGAATTCACGATTCGATTTGAATATATTGGGATTTGATTCAACAAACAAGGCATCTTTATTTGTCTTCTAAAGAGACAGAACGAACGAATTTGATTAGGGGAGAAGACTGTCGTTCGGCATTACAAATCTTTTCTTCGTTTGCTTATATTTTTCTTTTTGGTTTTTTATAAAATCTTCTACGTGCTCTTAAATGAAAATGGGAGATAAGAAAATACACATGTTTGGAAGGGTAGGACATGTGTTGCTTAGAGATGAAGGGAAAATAAAAGTCTGATGTTGATATATAATATATTAAATTTAATTCAAACTCAAATTCAAATTCAAATTGTTTCGATTAACATAGCTTAAAATCGCGAACCCCTATCGAGGTGTGCTGCCAGACGTTTATAATGTTAAACTCCTATTCTGAACGCAATGGAAAAGTTTTCGAGTCCAAATTCGATCGTGAGAAGATAGCTTTTTGAACCCGGTTATTATACTGAATTTTCGATATAGATTTTAGCACGTTAATCTATCATACGATCATACGACAACTCCAAACTCTACGAAAATTGAAATTCGAGAATAAAACATTACGGATCCAATGGCATTGGTTTCATCGAAATCCGAGATTGTGCCTCGAAAGGCTATTTTTAAATATCGATTTAAACGACATATTTTTCAAACTGAACAAAATGCTTTCAAATTCAAATTTAAGACTTATATTATCTCCAGTATTATAAATATAAATTTTATAACCCTTTGACATATTTTTAATAAGCATAAAACTGAAGAACATATATTTTACCAAACTTTAAAAAATAAAATTCAATAATTTAATTGCCAAATAATTAGCGATATTTGAAATTCAAGTTAAACTAACTTTCACATATTTAAAATCAATTAAATATTTCAATTTCAAATATCTAGAAATTATGGGTCATCACAATAGGATAATTTGATATCAATTGTGAATTGATTTCTGAAATGTAAAAAACCATTCGGGGTGAAATAATTGTTTGGTTGTTAAAGTGACTGAGATCAGATATGGTCATGCTCTCTGCCAATACTGAAAACAAATTTAACAAATGTGTACGTAGTGGAGATTTCAGAAACTAAGTAGGATGGTTTGACGAACGATTCTGTATGAGGTATTTACGTGACCCCGACTCCCGTGAGTCACCTTAGATGTGACTAAAACAGGTGCTATACCTGGCCAAGTGAGGTCGCACCTCCGATTAGGCATATTTCTTTAATATCATACTATTACTTTTTGGTTGATTTGGTGACCACTCCTTGATTTTGATTATGAGAGTGTGTTCAAGGTAGGCGGTAATAGCTAATATGCGTTACCACCAGTCCGAGAGTGCAATTGGTGTATTTATCTTGGCATTGTCTCGAGTGCCGTGTTCACATGCCCTATCGCAACTTTTACGCGTTTTTTGTACCATACCTATGGAATGCCCTCTGGGTAAACCTCATGGAAGAGCTTATGGTGGTGTATAGATTATGTGAATATATAAAATGTGTTAAGGGAGATATAGATAACGCCTTAACGCTATTTTAATACTTTACTTTGATGTAGACATTATTATAATAGCGTATTGTACTACATAGTAGATAGTTTAAAGGATCCTTAGGAGATGGTAACCCGAACACCTCTTAAGTTATTGCACTCAAATTGACATTGGACAGAAGATGTCAAACCCTGTAAACATCTCTGACGCCGTTACTCTCATATTTATCTACTATTGATTTACTCACGTAAGATCTTTTATTTCTACCTCGAGTGTTTTGTCTTTTCAATTCGCTTTGGTCAGTCTAAGCTTTTCAGTTTATCGAAGACTGATTTCTGGAGGATGAAGATGAAGATTTTGTATTATTATTATTTATTATATTTATTCCACTGCATGATGTTTTTCCGCTGCATTTATTTATTATTTATTCTTATTGTATGTAACTCTGATATGTATTATAAAATTATAATCAATGTTATTTGGAAACACCTTCATGAACTGTTTATCTGGTTATTATATTTTGTCATTCCACTGCGACATTCTGTATTTTTTTCTTTCTTTCTCTACCTTTTCTTATTTACCCCATAACAATCTACCCTTTTGAATGGTTTGAGTCTGACGTGTGTGGTTTCTCGTCGGTTTAAGACATCCAAAAATGTAGGCCGTTACAGAGTGTAATCCCTATTCGAGTGACATTTGCTTAAAATGAATAATTAAACGAATGACATAATGGTATTCTATATTAGCTCATGTTATTCAGATGATTATTCAAGGCTTATAACATACATTCGATCCACACTAGATATCTCTATATGAAAAGTCCGAAAAATAATCGAAAAGTGTTACCGCAAGTCCCATATTAAATGGTATCACTATTCCGTTTATTCAAATTCTCGTCACATAGAAATGAAATCTCACAAATCAAATTTAATTATTAAAATTGAAAGTTATATTTTTTTCTATAATAAACTAAATGATATATATATATATTTGTAATTGTATAAGTTTAGATGTCATAATTAATAATAAGATATATATAATATATGTTCAACAAATACATTAGGTGTGACGACCTCGAATTTTTGAATAATTGAAATGGAAATATTTAATTGATTTTAAATATTTGGAGGTTAATTTAACTTGAATTTCAAATATCAATATTTATTGGATAATTAATCGTTGAATTTAATTATCGGAATTGGGTAAATTATTGAATCTGGAGTTTTAAGCCTGATAAAAATAATTTGAATGTCGAGTGACAAGCCTCGATAGGAGTTTGAATTTGTTAGTTGCTTTTGGAACGAGATACTTTGAGTTTAAAACAATGTAAAATAGTGTGTGTGTGTGTGTGTGTGTGTGTATTGTCAATTCAACATTATTTTCAGCCGTAAATCTATCAAATCAGACCTTTGATCTGTACATTCCTACGCCATTCAACATGCAACATTTCCTTTCGTTCATTCAATTAGTTCAGCAGTTTATCCAAATATCTCGACCTTGTTTCCTTTTTCATTTCTAAAGTCAGAAACGAAAAGAGAGAAAAAAAAGGGCTTCCTTTAGAAGCAAACGAACTCTTCTACATTTCAAAACCCACGCCCCTTTTCTCATTCTCGTTTTCATTTAATCTAATTGAATCACTAAAAAAAAATGATCGAACGAATCCAATTGTTCGATGGGAAAAAAGGGGAAACTCGACTACGAATAGTGGGCTTATACCCACGCGTCCACTCATCTAAAGGCGGGTAGCTCGCCTATAGCGCGACAATAAGGGAAGGGCAGTGGAATGAGTTCGCAACACCATCTGATGGCGAAGCCTGGGAGTTCAAATTAGTAGTAGAGGCAGTCACAATTCAGGAGCTTGCGCGAGTTCTTTCTTGCGTTAAATTAAGTCTTCGAATTTGAGGATTTCAGAGCTCGTGTGCGAGATCTGAAAACTGGGTGATGGCATCGATTTGGAGATCTTGGATCTAGGATCTCGGAGCTAGAAACAAGGGGTGGGGTTCTTCGCTTTTCGTCGATGTCAACAACGTTTGGGATGTCAGCGTTTGGTCAAGCGAGTGGGTCTAGAGTTCGGCTTTGGATGGTAGAGCAAACGGTGGTGAGGGCATCGTCGAGCGGTGAGGTAATTAAATGTTATTCTCTCAATTTAAATCAATTTAAAATAATACATATATGAATATATAAATGGGAAGATAACAGAATCTTGCAGAAAAATGTAAACTCATCCTAGTTTTAATTTTATGTATATGGATGCATTTGTAGGTCAGAGAAAGATAATAAATAAACAAGATTTAATAACAAAAACTCTCTTCTTTCTGTTTTAGTTTTAAAATATACATATGGCTAGATTTTGATTTACAGCATATAGAAAATTTGTTGAAAACTTAATTATTTGTTTAAATTAAATCATTAGATAAGATAAATTTATAAAATGGTAATTAATTATTCGATTTGTTCGAATATTAATGAAATCTTATATAATTGATATTCAAGGTTTAAAAATCGTGAAATCAAGCTGGAAGGGATAATGAATTGCATGCATAGCTAAAGGTGAGTTAATCTCACTCAGTTACATTTAAATTTAAATGATTGAATTTAAATAATTGGTTGAACGGTTGAATTGGTTTGATATGCTATATTATAGTATATATTACATCTTGGAATGATTGATTTCCCACATTTATATGGCGGATGAGACCCTATGCGCCGCATAATAGCGGATGATATTTTATTTAAATCCCATATACCGCGATATTCCACCTCGAAGTGGAATTGGTATTTTATGTTATGCTAACATCTGTGGATGCAGGGAAACAGGTTGGAGGGATCCAACTGGATTCCTCAAAATATTTAATTTTGTTTAAATATTCTGTGATATGATTCTTGATATCCTGTGATGAATTATATGAATAATTGGATGTTATGGTTTGGTTGGACTTATTTGGAGATGTTGAGTTATCAAATCTCTAGAATGGAATTTTTGAAAATAAATAAAGAGTAAATTTTTAAGTAAAATAATTCTAGTGAATTGGAATAAATTAATAATAAATTGAAATGAAAATAAAATAAAGGTGATTGAAAAAGTTCTAACAAACTTGGAATTAGAGGATTTTGAATTAACAAGGGAAAAAAATAAATTGTAAAGCTTAAGTGATATTATGTGAAAGAATAAAGAAATTATTTTTAAATTTAAGGATTAAATTTAATAAAAGGATAAGAAGGAATTTTAGAAATCTGAAACTGGTATTAAAAAAAAAAAAGTTTTAACTCATAATAAAGAAGTAAAAATCTGCAACTTAATGGACTTTAAATAGATGAAGTAAGGGAAGGAATTATTTCAAAGTAAAGTAAATTATAAATAAATTGTAAATTTACTTAAGTGGTTGGAATTGAAATTAAAGAAAAGTGAGATTTTGAAATTTCTAAACTGGGTTTATAAAAGTGAAGTGGATTTGGAAATACAAATTCAAGGTGTGAATTTATTTAGGAAATGGTAAATTTGTTTAAAAATAAATGGTGATTTATTTTTAAGAGATGTGAAAGAGAAGAGTATTTCACTGGATAGCCAAGTATGATTTTCAAAGAAATTTTAAAAATAAATCAAAGGTTTTAATATTGTTTTAAAAAGCATGTTTTGGAAAGTTTATTATTTCTAAATATTAATTTTTAAAGTAAGTATATTTTTCCAAATTTAATATTATATAAAGTAACTTGGTATTGTGTTTAAAAGAGGAAATTTAGTTTATATTTTATAAAGTGTTTTATACAAAATATTCTTAAAGTATATATATTTTAATAAAATATTTATAGTAGTTTTAATTTTAATGTTATAAAGTATATTTTATAAAAAGTGCTTTTAAATTATTTAAATCTCAAGTGTTTTGTACTTGGTGTTCCAGTGGAAATAATTAATTGGGAATATACTCTACGAAAGGAAAACTGGTTTGAAACTGTTTTCAAAAGGGGTTGAAATTGGAAATTATATCTTGTGAAGATATTTTTGGGATTAATAAATAATTTAGGAAATTATTTATTGGTTGATGGTTGTTTGTGAATATTAATTGATAGCTAAATAACCGACTATCAATATTGGCCAAATGCGTTGTTCGTTTCGAAGAGACCGGGATCGAGATTTATTTCTCGAAAACCACTTCGATCTGGTTTGTACGTTTCGTGGAAAATGATTTTGGATTCGAAGATTGAGCAGTGAAGTGCAAGGGCTAGTCGCTACTAATCCTGAGGATATTTCCAAAATGGATGTAGTAGGAATAGTGCCTTCGGTTCCGTTCGAACTCGGGACGGACTTGTATGGATGAATGCTTGCGAAACATCGTCAGGTGGACGATGGGCATTCTAAGAGATATGTTCTTTAAAGGTAACGCTTAGCCTCAAGCCTCATCAAATGGGAATGACTGAAAATCAGGGGTTATGCAGCAAGGCTATGTGGGTAGCACCCAAGCAGGGTGAGGTCATCCCAGTCTAGATGTCCCTTTTTATTTCGGCTTAGTAGGCGGTTGCTGATCCCAACCGCCGGGTGATCTCACTCGGGATTATCCAGTAAGGGATACTCCTGGCCTTGTGTTGCAGGGGAGCGGGCGTACTCCTCGGTACGGTGATCTAGGCTCCGTACTGTGGCAGGTGGTACCCCAGTGCCTAGTCATTAGTTGGAAATCCATTCTCCCTACGAGCCTTGTACGAGTTTTGTTTGTATTACCCACTCTGTGGCTAGTAGATGGAATTTAATAATGTAACAATTTCGTCTATTTTATAAGTATTTGTATATAGACCCTATTATAATATCAGAGGATTTCGATAAAAAATATTTTAGCTATCGTGAGGTAAAAACCCGACATGTTTATTTGTGGTGTGGTCTTACGAGATGCTTTTGTTTTCAAAAGGATTTTTTTGAAACTTTAATAATCAATTGAGTGTGATTTTCTCACGTTGGTATTCCAGACTGACTCGGGTGTTATTAAACTATAATGCTCGAGTCAGATCGAGTATTGTAGGATACAGGATTGATGCTGTGGAGCCCAGGAGACGAGCTGGATGACGATGCGTATTTTGCGTACTTGTTTTACATATATATTCCGCTGTGCTGAGTAGTTGTATATACAGTTGTATGTTATTGATGTTGAGTTGTGATTGATGTACTCTGATGATGTAATATATGAACAGATATATTTGTTTTGGTGTAAAGATATGTTAATATCTATTATATTTTATTCGCTGTGTTGGTTAGATTCTATTGTTGTTTTCTATTTTCTTCTTCTACCTCTTCTTCTTTAACCCAAATGGTTCGTGTTTCTGTTCAACTTGAGTTGATCAACGTAGAATAGTGTCGACTCAAGGGGTAAGGATTTGCGGGTCGTTACACTTGGTATCAGAGCTTAGGTTGGTGATAACCTTGGCTCTGGTGGGAATTACTCATAGAATAGAGTCAATAGTACTCTAGACTGAGTTAAGCGTATTAATATATATGAGTGCGTATTTGTTAGTGAATATAAAATGATTTTTATATTGTGTTGATTGGTTTATTGAGTGGTTTATGGATTCTGGTCAATACGAGTAATTAACGTTATTGATAGGGGTCTCTAAACACTTGAATAGAACAATTCGACACGGTATTGTTTTAAAATAGGGTAAATGAAATAATTTTACCCAAATTATTTTTGTATATGGAAGATATAATTTTTGTAAAGTATTATGGTATTGGGATGCTTGGTTGTTAATGAATGATAATATTAAATTATTAACCTTATTGTGTAGAAATTGAATAAGAAATTGAAAATTTATAACCAAAGTTGAAGAATAAATTTGTATAACAAAATGGAATTTGAAATATAGATTATAAATGTAATTTATAAATTGAAATAAACTCCATATACAAATGTGATTAATTGGAAATAGGATTCTAGAGAAATATTTGAAAATAAATCGAAATGGATTTTGAATTTGGAATTTTGAGAGGTTTAAATTCTTGGGATTTGGAAATGATTTTCAAAGGGGTTTTGGAGAAATAATAGTGATATTATTACGGAAATATTTCTGAATTGGAATTGAATATGGGGAAATTTGGATTTAAAAATTCTAAAAGGGGTTTTAAAGAGATAAAGCATTTAATACTCTTTCGGTCGCTGGAAAATAATTCTGATGATGATCGCGACATCATCAGTGTTCATTTTCGAGTTCCCAAGAGAAGAATTGCTACATGTATTTTTTAAATTGGAATTGTTTGTGAACAGGATTTGGTTTGAAATTCAAAGGGATAATGGAATTTGCCAGAGGATTTGGATGTAGTTGATTTCAAAAGTGATTTTGAAATTTTGGAAAATTGTTTAAACTTTGGAATCTTATTTAAAATGTTTTTGGAATAATAAAAATATATTGGCTAAATAAAAGGTATAATACCGAGTTAAAAAAATAAATAAATAAAATAAAATGTGAATGAGGTTGATTGTAAATAGATGAAATATGAATATAAGTAAATTTGTAACTTATAAAATTTGGAAGTAAAATAAATAAGCCAAATAAAATTGTTTGTAATGGTTATGAATATAATCCCAAAATTAAATTATAAAATGGATAGAACTCCAGTAAGATAGTTAAAGTGAGTTTGAAATAAAATCAAATATTGGGTATAAATTTTGGACATAGACTAATTTTATAATAAATTAGTTAATGAAATATGGAAATGAAACTTGAATTGGTAGTTAAAAATTGAATTGTGAATAAATAATAGAATTTGAAGGTGAAGTTTGAGTTATAAATATACATTCAACATGGAATTGTAAGTAAATTAAATATGAAGTGAAGCTGTTTGGAATTGGATTACAATAAAAATGATTTGAGTTGAAAATAAAATCCAATATGAATATAACAAGTTAAATATGTGCATGGATATTATTGTGATAAATTGAGAATGTGAATTAGCAATTTGAATTGGATAGAATTTGAAGAAAATCGAATATAATGGAAATGAGAATTAAATAAATTCGATGAAGTGATAAAAGTAAAAAGATTGATTTTAAAATCGATTAAATTTGATATGAGTTGTTTCGATTGAAAATGGGTTGTATGCAAACAAGTGAGTGTAAGTCACTTAAATACGATAAAATGGTTTGAAAATTTGTTGGAAACAATTGAATTTGTGATTGAAACCTTATAAATTCACTTACGAAAAGTGGTTAGTGTATATTGTTATATTATACATGTGATTTGCTATTGAAACGAAGTGAATTGATAATAAACTGTGAATATTTGTCACTTACCTGTTTAAATTGAGTAGTCAGGTGTTTGGGAGCCGTTTGGCTGGATTTGATTGCGCAAATTTGCTAAATGAATAGCCGCTTGCTTAAAAATGCTAAATAAGGTACGCCTACGCAATACAAATAGGAGATATGAACTGCATATATTGATATATATTGTGATTTCCGGCCTGAGGCCGATTTATATATATTTGTGCATTTTGCGATATCGCAGAAGTCCCTCCGTACAAAGGAGACTCTGCCAAAATTTTCCGTAAATTTTGGGAGATAGAAATTTTTTGAAAATTTTGAAAATTAACGGCAGATGATCTAAATTTGCTAAGCAAATGGAATTGGAACTAAATAATTGAAATCTATTTTGAATGTGAATATAAAGTAAGTGAAATCGAAGGAACTAAAGAAAGTAAAGTTTACAAATAAACTTTAACTGAGATTTAATTAAGTAGTAAGTGTAACTAATTCAATATTCAAAATAGAAGCCAAACTGAATTCAAATGGAATTGTAAAGGGAAAGGTGAATAGAAATGAATATAAACTTTAATAGTAAAGTAAAGATAAATATAAGAAGTATGTAAGATATTTATACTGAACTTAAGAAGTGTGGTGGGATTCTTAAGTAATTTGGTATTGAGGAAAATTATTTTATGTGAATAATTGAATGACGATTAAATTTTTATTTGGAAGTTGTGAAATGGAATAATTGTGAATAAGTGAATAACAATCAAAATGAATGTGAATAAAGGAGAATTGGCATGGCTAGAAATCAGTTGGGAAAATACGTAGGGTGTACGTATATTATTTTATTCGCATAGCAAATTGATCTAGAGTTCGAACACAGAATTTCGAGTTAGTTATATCGATCCGAGTTGGAATTTTTCCTCGATTTTCGACGGCGAACCTAGATATGGATTGTTGATTGATTCTAAAAATCCTCTATCATAGTTTATGGCTATGCAAGGAAAATAACGGTTTCTGATCAAGAAACCAGATCTGAGTCCGCACCAGGAAGTCGAGTGGACGATGCTAGTTCGGAAGTGAAATTGTGTGATCGAGCGAGCGATCAAATTTGATGTTGCGTACGGATGGTATAAGTACATCGTACGGGCTTGAATGAATAGATATTGAAATTTTTGTAAGAAGTCAGTAAAATAATTTTGAATGTTGTGATTGGATATTATTGCTAAATAGGATTCACAGGTATTATAAAGGAAGGAAAATTGGGATTTTTGATTTCAGACGATTAAATTTAATGGCCCGACAATAAGGTATGTATTTGAATTTCCGTATGAAATTTGACTTGGGTTTTTGGATCAAGACACTTTTCTTTTGTTTTTCTTTTTGGATTTGGGAGGCCGTAGAGCCGTTTTGTAGCAGTACCGAGCTAGCCGCGCAAAGGAGATGCCGACAAAAAATTTCGAAAATTTTAGGAGTTAGAAAATATTTGAGAAAATTTTGATAATTTAAAATTTGAGTTTAAATTATAATTTAAATTGTTGAGTAAGTATTATTGTTTGGAACTATAGGAGAGTTGGGAAGTTTGTAAGAATGATAATAGGTCTTTATAGTAGGATTGCATGGGTGTTGTTAAAGTTGTTTGGTTTTGGAAGATTGTGAAAACTATTTAGTTTGGGAAAATAGTTAACGGGTATTGAACCATTCCTCCTAACTAGTAATTTCGGGGACGAAATTCTTTTAAGGGGGAGGAATGTGACGACCTCGAATTTTTGAATAATTGAAATGGAAATATTTAATTGATTTTAAATATTTGGAGGTTAATTTAACTTGAATTTCAAATATCAATATTTATTGGATAATTAATCGTTGAATTTAATTATCGGAATTGGGTAAATTATTGAATCTGGAATTTTAAGCCTGATAAAAATAATTTGAATGTCTAGTGACAAGCCTCGATAGGAGTTTGAATTTGTTAGTTGCTTTTGGAACGAGATACTTTGAGTTTAAAGCAATGTAAAATAGTATATATATATATATATATATTGTCAATTCAACATTATTTTCAGCCGTAAATCTATCAAATCAGACCTTTGATCTTTACATTCCTACGCCATTCAACACGCAACATTTCCTTTCGTTCATTCAATTAGTTCAGAGTTTATCCAAATATCTCGACCTTGTTTCCTTTTTCATTTCTAAAGTCAGAAACGAAAAGAGAGAAAAAAAGGGCTTCCTTTAGAAGCAAACGAACTCCTCTTCATTTCAAAACCCACGCCCCTTTTCTCATTCTCGTTTTCATTTAATCTAATTGAATCACTAAAAAAAAAATTAATCGAACGAATCTAATTGTTCGATAGGAAAAAGGAGGAAACTCGACTTCGAATCGCGGGCTTATACTCACGCGTCCACTCATCTGAAGGCGGGTTGCTCGCCTATAGCGCAACAATAAGGGAAGGGCAGTGGAATGAGTTCGCAACACCATCTGACGGCGAAGCCTGGGAGTTCAAATCAGTAGTAGAGGCAGTCACAATTCAGGAGCTTTCGCGAGTTCTTTCTTGCGTTAAATTAAGTCTTCGAATTTGAGGATTTCAGAGCTCGTGTGCGAGATCTGAAAACTCGACGATGGCATCGATTTGGAGATCTTGGATCTGGGATCTCTGAGCTAGAAACAAGGGGTGGGGTTCTTCGCTTTTCGTCGATGTCAACAACGTTTGGGATGTCAGCGTTTGGTCAAGCGAGTGGGTCTAGGGTTCGGCTTTGGATGGTAGAGCAAACGGTGGTGAGGGCAGCGTCGAGCGGTGAGGTAATTACATGTTATTCTCTCAATTTAAATCAATCTAAAATAATACATATATGAATATATAAATGGGAAGCTGATATAATCTTGCAGAAAAATGTAAACTCATCCTAGTTTTAACTTTATGTATATGGATGCATTTGTAGGTCAGAGAAATATATTAAATAAACAAGATTTAATAACAAAAACTCTCTTCTTTCTGTTTTAGTTTTAAAATATACATATGGCCAGATTTTGATTTACAGCATATAGAAAATTTGTTGAAAACTTAATTATTTGTTTAAATTAAATCATTAGATAAGATAAATTTATTAAATGGTAATTAATCATTCGATTTGTTCGAATATTAATGAAATCTTATATAATTGATATTCAAGGTTTAAAAATCGTGAAATCAAGCTGGAAGGGATAATGAATTGCATGCATAGCTAAAGGTGAGTTAATCTCACTCAGTTACATTTAAATTTAAATGATTGAATTTAAATAATTGGTTGAATGGTTGAATTGGTTTGATATGCTATTATAGTATATATTACATATTGGAATGATTGATTTCCCGCATTTATATAGCGGATGAGACCCTATGCGCCGCATAATAGCGGATGATATTTTATTTAAATCCCATATACCGCGATATTCCACCTCGAAGTGGAATTGGTATTTTATGTTATGCCAACATCTGTGGATGCAGGGAAACAGGTTGGAGGGATCCAACTGGATTCCTCAAAATATTTAATTTTGTTTAAATATTATGTGATATGATTCTTGATATCCTGTGATGAATTATATGAATAATTGGATGTTATGGTTTGGTTGGACCTATTTGGATATGTTGAGTTATCAAATCTCTAGAATGCAATTTTTGAAAAGAAATAAAGAGTAAATTTTTAAGTAAAATAATTCTAGTGAATTGGAATAAATTAATAATAAATTGAAATGAAAATAAAATAAAGGTGATTGCAAAAGTTCTAACAAACTTGGAATTAGAGGATTTTGAATTAACAGGGGAAAATAATAAATTGTAAAGCTCAAGTGATATTATGTGAAAGAATAAAGAAACTATTTTTAAATTTAAGGATTAAATTTAATAAAAGGATAAGAAGGAATTTTAGAAATCTGAAACTGGTATTTTTTAAAAAAAAAGTTTTAACTCATAATAAAGAAGTAAAAATCTGCAAGTTAATGGACTTTAAATAGATGAAGTAAGGGAAGGAATTATTTCAAAGTAAAGTAAATTATAAATAAATTGTAAATTTACTTAAGTGGTTGGAATTGAAATTAAAGAAAAGTGAGATTTTGAAATTTATAAACTGGGTTTATAAAAGTGAAGTGGATTTGAAAATACAAATTCAAGGTGTGAATTTATCTAAGAAATGATAAATTTGTTTAAAAATAAATGGTGATTTATTTTTAAGAGATGTGAAAGAGAAGAGTATTTCACTGGACAGCCAAGTATGGTTTTCAAAGATTTTTTAAAAATAAATCAAAGGTTTTAATATTGTTTTAAAATGCATGTTTTGGAAAGTTTATTTTTTCTAAATAATAATTTTTAAAGTAAGTATATTTTTCCAAATTTATTATTATATAAAGTAACTTGGTATTGTGTTTAAAAGAGGAAATTTAGTTGATATTTTAAAAAGTGTTTTATATAAAATATTCTTAAAGTATATATATTTTAATAAAATATTTAAAGTAGTTTTAATTTTAATGTTATAAAGTATATTTTATAAAAAGTGCTTTTAAATTATTTAAATCTCAAGTGTTTTGTACTTGGTGTTCCAGTGGAAATAATTAATTGGGAATATACTCTATGAAAGGAAAACTGGTTTGAAACTGTTTTCAAAAGGGGTTGAAATTGGAAATTATATCTTGTGAAGATATTTTTGGAATTAATAAATAATTTGGGAAATCATTTATTGGTAGATGATTGTTTGTGAATATTAATTGATAGTTAAATTACCGACTATCAATATTGGCCAAATGCGTTGTTCGTTTCGAAGAGACCGGGATCGAGATTTATTTCTCGAAAACCACTTCGATCCGGTTTGTACGTTTCGTGGAAAACGATTTTGGATTCGAAGATGGAGCAGTGAAGTGCAAGGGCTAGTCGCTACTAATCCTGAGGATATTTCCAAAATGGATGTAGTAGGAATAGTGCCTTCGGTTCCGTTCGAACCCGGGACGGACTTGTATGGATGAATGCTTGCGAAATATCGTCAGGTGGACGATGGGCATTCTAAGAGATATGTTCTTTAAAGGTAACGCTTAGCCTCAAGCCTCATCAAATGGGAATGACTGAAAATCAGGGGTTATGCAGCAAGGCTAGGTGGGTAGCACCCAAGCAGGGTGAGGTCATCCCCGTCTAGATGTCCCTTTTTATTTCGGCTTAGTGGGCGGTTGCTGATCCCAACCGCCGGGTGATCTCACTTGGGATTATCCAGTAAGGGATAGTCCCGGCCTTATGTTGCAGGGGAGCGGGCGTACTCCTCGGTACGGTGATCTAGGACCCGTACTGTGGCAGGTGGTACCCCAGTGCGTAGTCATTAGTTGGAAATCCATTCTCCCTACGAGCCTTGTACGAGTTTTGTTTGTATTACCCACTCTGTGGCTAGTAGCTGGAATTTAATAATGTAACAATTTCGGCTATTTTATATGTATTTGTGTACAAACCCTATTATAATATCAGAGGATTTCGATAAAAAATGTTTTAGCTATCGTAAGGTCAAAACCCGACATGTTTATTTGTGGTGTGGTCTTACGAGATGCTTTTGTTTTCAAAAGGATTTTTTTGAAACTTTAATAATCAATTGAGTGTGATTTTCTCACGCTAGTATTCCAGACCGACTCGGGTGTTATTAAACTATAATGCTCGGGTCAGACCGAGTATTATAGGATACAGGATTGATGCTGTGGAGCCCAGGTGACGGGCTGGATGACGATGCGTATTTTGCGTACTTGTTTTACATATATATTCCGCTGTGCTGAGTAGTTGTGTATACATTTGTATGTTATTGTTGTTGAGTTGTGATTGATGTACTCTGATGATGTAATATATGAACAGATATATTTGTTTTGTTGTAAAGATATGTTAATATCTATTATATTTTATTCCGCTGCGTTGGTTAGATTCTGTTGTTGTTTTTTATTTTCTTCTTCTACCTCTTCTTCTTTAAACCAAATGGTTCGTATTTTTGTTCAACTTGAGTTGATCGACGTAGAATAGTGTCGACTCAAGGGGTACGGATTTGCTGGTCGTTACATTAGGTAAATAATTCAAAGAAATAAAATAAGTATTTAGACGTTTAGAGACATATTTTAGAGATCTGGACACATCTTCCAGATTTTTAATCGTTGTATATTTAAACAAAACAGTTCGAGTGGTATTCAAACGTCTAGGGAACTCAAGTCAGACTTCTGACTCATTATAGATTCTAGCCATAGAAGATTATAGGTAAATTTTACCCTCTGATCTGGATTCAGAAGTTTAACTTTGTGATGGTCATTATTCCAGAATTTAATGATTTTAGATTCGATTTATCTCCCCTTTGATTCTACTAGTTATATTTTATTTTGATTTGACTTAATAACTTCCTACTACACATTTACTAACATTATGTTAATTCTACCCAATAAAATCAACCTATAAAACAAAAAAATTCATATAAGAGGTGTGATCATTTAGGTCGAGACATATTTGATCATTTAATCAATTGTTTATTCAATTGAATTAAACATAGTTGCAAGTAAGAGAACTCACCTGGATTTGATGATCACTTAGCTCCTAACCCTCCCTTAATTCCTCTTCTTGATCCCCTTACTAATATTCCTAAATTCAATATGATGTTCAACTAGCTTCTCTTGATTGCTTGGTGTAGATAGTTGCCGAGAATTCGTGATTTGATTTGTATTAATTATTGGACTTAATTTTAATTAGTTTCAGAATTTAAATAATAATAATTTAGTGGGAAATTCAAATATTTTCCTTATTTAAAATAACAGGTGTGGCTTGTATATACACTTGAGGGTGAAGCCTCTAGAGAAATAAAATTCTAGAATTTATACTTCATGAAAACAATTTTCATTATTTTGGTTTTGAGTCTCAACTAAATGGGCTCGATTCATATATGAAGCATTCTTTTCCTGACTTTGCTTTCCTGGAAACAATTCCAAATTATTAAAAGCCATTCTGATTAACATGAAGATATATTAGACTTGGGCTTTGTGTAGTAATGGGTTTAATTAAATAAATTTCTTTCTTCTTCATAAAAATCATTTCTATATAAAATTAAATTCCTTAATATTATAAAACTCTTTCTATCATCTAATTAAATTTTAACACTTACTTCAATTATCAATTTCTATAAAATCTTATTTTATCAATTTACTTCAAATGATAATCCATAACTTCTCAATTTGAAATATCTAAATAAACTATTAAATCACCATCTCTTTCAAATTAAATTCCTTTCATTACTAATACAATATTTTCCATCAAATTCTCAAATCATTCCTTAATTTCATAATAACAAGTTTCAAAATCTCATTTATCATTAATAATTATTAATTATCATTAATTAATTGCTACTTAGCAACGTGTTGTTACATTAAATATTAACATTTATTTGACTCGTTGGTGTTTACTTCAATAAAGGATAGGCTAACAACTACCTCTACAAGTCAAAATATATATGGTGTGGCATAATAATATATATACACATACATATACAATGTACATGCACACACACACACACACATATATAATAATATAAATAATAAAAATTGTAAATACGCTCTCTCAAATGCCCTAATTTAGTAGGAATCGCCTAATATAAAATCTAATACCATATGTAACAGCCGATTATCTTTGACACCTGGATTCAAACATAAGATGATGCAGACATCGCGTACTTCGTAGACGGCGTATCTGAGATAAACTATAAAATAAACCACAGAGCTATCTATAATATTCTACACTTTTTATAACTCGCATCGGCAAAAATATAATATATTGGTAATAAATAACACATTCCCAAACAAATATAACAATACATATATCCCTCTCTCTGTTGTAAATGGAAATAAGATAATATTTGGGAATAAATAGAAAAAAAATAGTACATAGATAATAAATGAATAAGCACCCCCACCGCATCCCCATGTCTCCATGTCATCACCAGTCCTCTTTATCGACCTAACATGGTATAAATAAGAAAATGAAAATAATTTAAGAGATCAAATATAATTCTGGTGAGTGAAACTTACTATATAAATGTATAATACTAATAAATTCGTAAGACAATAATTATGCTTGAAAACAATACTATAACTTATGTCATCTATACCCAATAAGTCGAGTAAACACAATATAATATTATAGTGACATCCTATGCTAAGGTATCACTAAAGTGTAACAACCTGCATATTTTACGATTGTACATTTAAAAGTTTTATTTAAATATAGCATCGTTGGTTGGATTTATGTCCGAAATGTCACTTTTTGCAAATGGTCGAATTAGGACTCGAGACCCCTTCCATTGAGTCCAAAATGGTGTATGCGAGCTTTTTGAGTATAAACATCGAGATGTTTGGAGTTGAGTAGAATTTTGACATTTTCATTTAGGGCTTTGGGTTTCAGCCCACTAACCCAAAATGAGAACCCAACTCCTTAATCAAACACTCTAACTCAACTCCTCTTCATTCATTTCACTCCTTATTTCCTAACACTCTCAAGCTAAGGTAAAAATGGGGGAAAGAAGAGGAAATTGAAATTCCTAAGCCCTAGTTTTCTCAGAAAACCCAAATTCAAGTCCAAAATCCAAGAGAAGCTTAGATAAGCATCCTCTCCATCTCAATCCCTCTTCAATTTTATGAAATTCCTATAACCTAACTTAGAAAAAACTTCACCTTTGATAATAGATTGAAGATTCTAGAGGCATTTTTGAGGAGAGATCGATCTTTGCTTGTTCTAGAGCTTCTCATTTGGGTTTTGGGGTTAAAAATTGAGTTTTTGAACTCACATCTATGCCTATATCTTTGATAGTTGTTGGGTAGTAATTCCTACCATCTATTCCTTGTCCATTTGACTTTGAATTGAATTGTTTTGATTAATGTCCCAATTTTGGTGTTTTGAAGTCAAAAATCTTTAAAATCCTATCTTTGATGTTTGAACATGTTTTTGGGATGTGTCGAAGAGCCTATAAGGCTGGGTTGTCGCTTGGAATAAATCCTAGTCTCCATTGCTCGTTCGATCGCGTCCGGTTAGGATTTTTTTCCCTTCTTAGGGCTAGGATGGAAATACTGCATTTGACAGTTCAGTCGGTTGAACTGTAAGGTCAGTCGACTAAACCTGGAACCAGAAAAATCCCAGTGCCAGTATTAGTTGGCTGACCACAGAGTTCAGCCACTGAACCTAGAAACCGAAAGTTTCTGGGTTCTGTATCAATCGACTAACATCTGTGTTCAGTCGACTGAACCTGCTGTCTCAGCCAAATTGTCTTTTTGTGTGGAATTCCAATTTTTAATCGATTCTAGCGTATCCGATTAGTTGTTATCACTTTTGTTAACTTTGATAATTTCTTTTTGGGATTTTCGAGAATGTCCATTTTGATGGATTCGGTATCAATTTCTATGGATTTGATTCACGTTTTCGTATGTGAATTTTTGGTGATTGACTGTTTTACAATCATTTTTGTGATTTGCCACTTTGAAATACAAAGGTTTCTATACTAGTAGTAAATATGCAAACTCCTTCACAAAGATGATTTCAACTCAATTTTAATACAAAGCTCGTTTATAAAAACCTTTTTCCAATCTATTAGTATATACAAACCTTTTCCCTCATTCGTTCGAGAAATCCAAATTAAACGACTTAGCAAAACAAGTGGTATGAAACGCTTACGTTTACTTTGTCGGTTAATTCTTAGACTCGTTCGATTGAAGCTCTTGTGACAATTTCGAGTGGAAATCTACAATTTGTTCGTAAATATTTAAGTTAAGCTAGTGGTTATGGGACATGAAGCTAAACTCATTTATTTACTAGCTTAGTGTAATCGACACTTCTCGTTGATCGATGATGATCATTTTGTGAGTTAGACTAGCGATGCGCGATGTTTCTTTGTTTGTGTGGGGGACTAAACCCCATTTATGGAGTTTCAACTCAAAATTGGTGGGGTACCGACCATGGCCTTCATTCTGTTTGTGGAGCCTCGGCTCAAAATTGATGGTTAGCGACCATGGAATAGCGTTCCATTTGTGATGCACGTGTTGGTGGGTTTTCATGCTTCCGTTTGTGATAGACCTCCCTTTTTTGTGTTTTTCTGGATTTCTAATTGATGATTTCTAGAATTTGTGCTTCACCAATTTTTGTGATTTACATTGATAAGTTTTATCAATATTTGTGGTTTGGTGAATATATTAAAGAATATGACATTCTTTTTGGTGTTTGAGTATATACGAGATATTGTATGATTTTTTTGTTATCTAATGTATACTTGTCACAGTATGGCATTATAGTTATCATATATTTTTGGCATACCTCGTATCCTATCTCATTTTATGAGATATTTATAGCTAGATTGATCCGTTTATTATTTTCTTCTTAAATAATACTTGGGTCAGACTGAGATGTTACAGGTGCTTCTACTTGACTTCTAAGCGGGGACTAGCTTCTGACTTTTGGATAACTACTTAGTTTAGTAGTTTTTGTTTTATACATTCGTGATTGAGACTCCTTAATGTATACATATTCTTTTGTCTAGCACTTGTACCTATTATTTTGTGATGTAGTGGATATTGTATGACCACTACTATGACGTATACTTTTATGTGATATATTCAAATCTGTTTGCGCCTTCGTGATACGAATATCTGTGACTGATTTGTGCTATGCTTATTTCTATATTTGTTTTCGAAGTCCATATAGCCACTGGGTAGTAGCTTTGAGTTTATACTTGATATGTTGAATTTCCTCTTAAAATTAAATACTTGTTATACTATTTGACATATCGGTACTAGCACAAAGCAATTACATGGATAGTCGCTTCTCAATAGCCTTATTCTTCATGCTAGTCGACGACATTACCCCGTAGTGTCCTTGACTAGTGTGAGTAAGAGGTGGGGCATCACAGCTTAGTATCAGAGAAAAACTTCGAAACAATATAGAATCTCATAGCAAGGATCATTGTCTTAAGTCTTTCTTAGGAATCGTGCCTTAGGATTTATTCGAGTCATTGGACCCGTTCTATCCTATTTTCTTTTATGATGCCTTGTTTTATCAATCATGATTGTTTGATATTCATTTTGAGAATAACCTTTTTCTTCTTCTTTCTTTCTTAAATAAGAGAAATGGTTAGACCAGGCCATCCCAGCGCCAGTCAATCCAGTGCTACTCCTCATGATTGAGTGTTTATGTCTGCTTAACAGCTCTTGGATCTTGTAAAGAATGCTCAAGCTGTCAGACCCATTCTAGATCTTACTCACCCTAAATCTGGATTTGCATGCTTGTGCAGTGATTATACTTATTTGGTGGGAAGCTATTCAAGGGTTCCGAAAATGTCATAGAAGTCTAAGCTTGGCTTAGAACATGCAATCGCATCTTTTCTCGCATGAATCTTATTGATGTACATCGTGTCCAGGTGGCTTCTAGTATGCTCTAAGAGAGAGCATTAGATTGGTATTAGCTTCTAATTTCAGAAATTATTGAAGCAGATCTTACTTGGGAGCAACTCCGGAAAAGATTTGAATTGAAGTTTGTGCTGGAAGCCGAAAAAGTAGCTCTAGCTCGACGCTTTATTGACCTTGTTCAAGGTGAATCTTCCATGACAGATTATGTCGCATCTTTTGAATCTCTTTCAAAGTATGGGGTCGAGTATATTAATAACCCATTGAAGAAAAATCAAAGGTTTATTTATGGGTTGAATAAGAACCTCATAAAGCCATTGCTTCTA
This sequence comes from Allium cepa, assembly GCA_030765085.1. Taxonomy (NCBI): domain Eukaryota; kingdom Viridiplantae; phylum Streptophyta; class Magnoliopsida; order Asparagales; family Amaryllidaceae; genus Allium; species Allium cepa. Next base: position 325,658,033 of record CM060931.1, on the reverse strand, counting down.
AAATTAGAAGTTTCTTTCGACCAGCTTGTTGATATCGCTCTTTGACTTGAAGAGGCTGATAAAGAAAGTGATGTTGAAGTTATGGGTGTTAAACAGAACTTCAACAACAACAAGAAGAGGCCTATTAAATTCATCCTAATTCCAACAAGAATGGGAAACAAGCAACTTCGGTCGCAAAGACTCCTACCTCTAGTTTTGGGCAATTCTACAATTGTGGCTCTAATGACCATTATGCAAATAAGTGTCTGAAGCCCCTTACTGTTGCTATTGCAAAAGTTTGGGTCATTATATATCTGCATGTCCCAAACTTCAAAGCAAGAACGAGGGAAAGCTAAATGTTGTGCAAGCCCCTAGTAACACTTCTCGTGGTCAAGGTGTTTCGCATTCTATCCTTGATGGCATTATTATGTTTCATGATCATCCTATTCGAGTTCTTTTTTATACGGGTGCATTCCACTCTTTTATATCAAAAGAGCTTGTTGATACATTTTCTTTGTTACGATCTTGATGACTTCTTTGAGAATTGCGAATCCGGTTGGTGGATCAGCAACACTTAGTCTACTTTATGAAGATGTCGAGATTATTTTATGTGATTATGCGTTCCAAGCCGATTTGCATGTAACGCGTTATTTAGGTTTCGGAATGATTTTGGGAATGGACTGGCTTAACCGTTATGAATCCCATATCCTATGTCCTAAGAAGACTATTCGTCTTCGACATCCTCAATCTGTTAAGCAGATTTCTATTGTTCTTAAAGATTCGGATTCCAATTTGGCAGCATCCTTATATTCTCTAAACCCTCATGATGATGATAACGATGATGAGGAAGATATCATTTCCCTATTAACATTGTTCGTGAATTTCCCGACATATTTGAGCCCGTCTTAGGATTACCCCCTAAGAGAACAATCGAGTTTAGAATTAATCTAATCCTTGGAGCTCTACCTATAACTCGTCCTCCTTATCATATGCCCAATAAGACGAGGAGATGCATAAACAATTATCCGAATTGGAAGAGAAGAAAGTTATTCGTTCTAGTTCCTCTCCTTGGGGAGCTTCAGCTATTTTTATGAAGAAATCCGATGGTACACTTAGACTTTGCGTTGACTACCGCAAGCTTAATGATCTCACCATTAAGAATAAATATCTCCTACCTCCGATCGATGATCTGTTTGACCAACTTAGTGGTGCTAGAGTCTTTTCACAGTTAGACTTAACAACCGGTTTTCATCAGCTTCCTATTAAAGAGGATAGCGTTCCTTTGACATCGTTCCATACTCATTATGGATCTTATGAATGGCCTGTTATGCCATTTGGTTTAACGAATGCTCCAGCTTATTTCATTGACCTTATGAATCGAGTTTTCAAAGACATTCTCGATCGATTTGTTCTCATCTTTTAGATGATATTCTTGTTTATTCTAAAACCAAGGAAGAGCATGAAAAGCATCTTCGGATTGTGTTGGAAACTCTTAGGAGCAATCAGTTGAAAGTAAAATTTTCTAAGTGCCACTTTTGGCAGTCCCGTGTGAAATTTATCGGACATATTATTTCTGATTTCGGGGATTTCCATGGACCCTTCAAAGATTGAAGCGATTCAAAATTGGAAGAGACCGGAGAACGTGACGGAAATTCGTAGCTTTTTGGATTGGTAGGTTATTGCCGTCAGTTCATAAAAGACTTTTCAACATGCCATTTACTAGTTTGACAAAGAAGGGAGTTAAGTACATTTGGTCAAACAAATGTGAAGCTTCTTTTCAAAGGTTAAAAGAACTCCTTTCTGATGCTTCTATTCTTGTGATTCTCGAAGGGAACCAAGACTTTATTGTTTATACCGATGGTAGTCGTGTTGGTTTGGGAGCCATTTTCATGCAAAGGGAACGTGTTATTGCTTATGCTTCTAGCAAATTAAAGCCCGTCGAGACTAGATACGCCACTCATGATTTAGAGCTCGCAGCTATTATTTTCGCCCTAAGAATTTAGCGTCATTATCTTTTGGGAGAGAAAATTGTTCTCTACACCGATCATAAATCTTTGAAGTATTTATGTTCTCAAATGGAACTTAATTTGCGTCAACAACGTTGGCTCGAGTTTCTTGCATCTTATGATCTTGATATTCTTTATACTCCTGGAAAGGGAAATCGAATTGCCGATGACCTTAGTTGTAAGCAACAAGCAGTTGTTTCTATGATGTTATCTGAATGGAATGATCTCAAGATTTTGTCCAATTGTGAGATTTGAGATCATGAATCTGATTCATGTTCATCTATTGTGTTATATAGCTTTGAGGCTCATCCTTCTCTTTTAAACCGCATTCTTGAAGCTCAAAGGCATGATCTCGAATTGGTTCTTCTTATCCAAAGTTATCGGGATAGAAATAGTGATGGTTTGAAAGACTTTGAAGTCGATGCTCATGGCGGCATTTGAAAATTTGGTAGACTTATCGTGCCAAATATTAGTGATCTTCGTAAAGACATTTTAGAAGATTCTCATCATTCTAAATTTACCATTCATCCCAGCAGTAGTAAAATGTACGCGGATATGAAGCGAATTTATTATTGGGATGGAATGAAATATGATTGCTAACTTTTATTAAGCGTTGCATGACTTGCCAAGTCGTTAAGACCAAGCATCAAAGGCCCGGTGGGTTATTGCAACCTTTGGATATTCCAGTTTGGAAGTGGGATCAAGTCTGAATGGACTTTATTGACGGTCTTCCCCGTTCTTGTTCGGGTCATGACAGTTTATGGGTGATTGTGGATAGGCTTACAAAATCCGCCCATTTTATTCCTATTCGGTCTAATCAGATCGTACCTCTTTTAGCCAAACTTTATGTTAAAGAAATTGTTAGATTGCATGGAGTTCCCACTTCTATTGTTAGCGATCGTGATCCATTGTTTACTAGTGGATTTTGGAAGAGTCTTCAAAAAGCTTTGGGAACGAAGCTAAATTTTAGCACCGCTTATCATTCTCAGTCCGATGGACAAACCGAGCATGTGAATCAAACTCTTGAAGATCTTCTTCGAGCATTTGTTCTTGATTTTGGTGGAAGTTGGGAAGATCATATTCCTCTTGTTGAGTTTTCCTATAATAATAGCTTCCAATCTAGTATTTGTACGGCATCTTTCGAGGCATTCAGTGGAAGGCCACGCCGATCTCCTTCTTGTTGGCTTGAGGCCGCAGAGAAGCTGGTTTTAGGTCCAGATTTTATTCGTGATTCCACGAAAAAGATTGACCTTATTCGTCATAGGATGAAAGAATCTCAAAGTAGACAAAAATCATATGCCGATAACCGAAGAAGGAAATTAGAATTTTCTATGGAAGATTTTGTGTTTATCCGTGTTTCATCTATGAAGGGAGTTGCGCATTTCGGTCGATCAGGAAAATTAGCGCCTCAATATATTGGCCCATTTCCTGTAACAACCCGCATATTTATCGATTTTATATTTAAATATTTTATTTAAATATTTTATCGTTAGTCGGATTTTAGTCCGAAAAGCTACTTTTTGCAAACAGCCGAATTAGGACTCGGGACCACTCCCATTGAGTTTAAAATGCCGTTTGCGACCTTTTTGAGTATAAGCTTCGATATGTTTGGAGAAAGTTGAATTTTGCTACTTTTTACTTAGGGCTTTGGTTTGGGCTGAGCCACTTATGTATTCAGTCCCAACCCCTTCTCCTCTTCATCTCTTCATTTCTCATATACTCAAGCTTTTATATTAATGGAGAGTGGAAGAGGAAATTAAAACTCTAAGCCCTAGTTTTCTTTTGCAAATCAAGTTCTAGCTCCAAACTAATAGAAGAACCCATTGGTAAGCTTCTCTTCTTCTTCCCCAACTTATTCTCTTACCAATTTCAGAAATTCCTAAACCTAATTTTGGGAATGTTCTTGTTTTGAGCATAGATTCAAGCTCATTTGGGTTGTGTTGAAGAGAGGTTGATTCTCCTTTGCTTCTAAGCTTCTTTTTCGATCGTTTGGGTTCAAAGGTGAGATTTTTATCTCATATCTTTGTCTATAATTATCTTCGATTGTTAGGTATGAATTCCTAACGTTTATTCGTGTGCAATTGATTTTGGTTTGGATTGATTTGGTGTATATTCTAATTTTTGGTGTTTTGGTCCAATTTATGAAAATCCTATTATGGATATTTGGACATTGATATTTGAGGCGTATCGAAGAGCCGTTTAGGCTGGGTTGTCGTTCGATGTAATTCCTTAGTCATCGTCATTTGCTCGTTCGATCGTTTTCGATATTCGTTTGGCCATTTTTGGCCTAGGTTCAGGGAATGCCCTGAACCATTCATTCAGACGTCTGAAACGTAATATTCAGACGTCTGAATATTGTTCTGGGAAGATTTCTACTCCCAGATTCAGACGTCTGAATATATGGTTTCAGACGTCTGAATATATGGTTTCAGACGTCTGAATTGGTTCAATTGGAACCAAAAAGGAAATAGGCTAAAAAGTGCCTATTTCAGACGTTTGAAAACTTGATTCAGACGTCTGAATTGTGTTTTGGAAATCCTTATATTTTCAGATTCAGACGTCTGAACCACTTGTTTCAGACATCTGAAATTGCAGTGTTTTGCCTATTCGCTTGAAAATTCCAATTTAAATCGATTCGTGATGATCCTATTTGTTGTTATCATTTATTATGCCTTTGATGACTCCTATTTAGGGATTTTTGAATATCCATTTCGATGGATTCTTTATCGGTTTCTTTGGATTTTATTCACGTCTTCGAATGTGAAATTTAGTGATTGATTGTTCTTACAATCTTCTTTGTGATTTGTCACTTTAAAAATATAAAGGTTTTTCTATACTAGTAGTAAATATCAAAACTCTTTCTTCAAATGATTTCAACACTATTTTAGTACAAAGCACGTTTCTTAAACCATTTTCCAATCTATTAGTATATACAAACCTTTACCTCACTCGTACTAGAAATCTAATTAAACGGCTTAGTAAAATGAGTGGTATGAAACGCTTACGTTTACTTCGTCGGTTAATTCTTGGACTTGTTCGATTGAATCTCTTGTGACAATTTTCTAGTGGAAATCTACAGTTTGTTCGTAAATATTTAAGTTAAGCAAGTGGTTATGGGACATGAAGCTAAACTCATATATTTACTAGCTTAGTGTAATTGACACTTCTCGTTGATCATGACGATCATCTTTGTGATTTAGACTAGCAATGTGCGATGTCTCTATGTCTACGAGGGAGACTAAACCCCGTTTTGTGGAGTTTCGACTCAATTTGGTGGGGTAGCAACCCATGGTCTTCGGGCCGTTTGTGGAGCTTCGGCTCAATTTTGTGATGGTTAGCAACCATGGAATTAGCGTTCCGTTTGTGATACACGTGTTGGTGGGCTTTATGCTCCCGTTTGTGATAGGCCTCCCCCCCTTTGTGATTTCTGGATTTCTTGAGATGATTTCTAGAATTTGTGCTTCACCAATTTTCGTGATTTCTATTGATAAGCCTTATCGATATTTGTGCATTGGTGAATTTGTGCGTCATTGACTTTTGTGATTTCTGGATTTCGTGTATTGAGTTCTGGAATTTGTGTGTCATTGACTTTTGTGATTGACATTGATATTATCGTCAATATTTATGGTTTGGTGAACGAAATAAGGAGTATGACGTTTCTTTGATTCTTGTGTAGATTTGGTGACATTGATTAATCTCTTGATGATTTTCAACTAATTATATATATCACAGCTTGGCATTGTGATTATTATGTGTTTAGTCATATCTCTTATTCTATATCGTTTCATCTGATATTTATAGTTAGACTGATCCGTTTATTATTTTCTTATTAAATAATACTCGGGTCAGACCGAGATGTTACAGGTGCTTCTGCTTGACTTCTCTCTTGGGATTTATTTCTCTGACTTTTGGTTAACTACTTAGATTAGTAGTTTTTGTTGTATACATTTGAGATATAGACTCCATAATGTATACTTATTCTTTTGTGAAGTTCATGTAACTATTCTTTTGTGATATTGTGGATCTTTTTAGACCACTACTCTGATGTACACTTCCTAGTGTAGTATTCATATCTATTTCCGCCTTTGTGATATGAACTGTCTGTGACTGATTGATGTTATGTTTATTTCTATATTTGTTTCTGAAGATATTATAGCCACTGTGTAGTAGCTTTGAATTTGTGTCGGTATGTCGGATTTCCCTCTTGATAAAGAAATGCATGTTATACTATCCGACATATCGATGCTCGCACAAAGCAATTACACGGATGGTCGCTCCTCAACAGCCTTATTCTCCGTGCTAGTCGACAGCATTCTCCGTAGTGTTCTTGGCTAGCGTAGGTATAGCGGTGGGGCGTCACATTTCCCATCACCGAACGTATTGGTTCTGTGGCTTATTGCCTTTTATTACCAGCTCAATTTTCTGCTATTCATGACATGTTTCACGTTTCTCAAATATAGAAATGCCTTAGAGATTTTGATTCTATTTTTAAGCCCAGTGTTGTTGAAGAAATTGAAGTGTCGCCTAATTTGACTTATGAGCAACATCCTATTCGTATCATTGCTACGGAGGTTAAATGTAACGACCCGTAAATTTTCGATACTTAAAATAGGTAATTTAATAAGATTTCGTGATTTAATGTTAGAAAAAATTGTAATTCGTTTGGAATAATAATAACTGGAATGAATTGCAACAATAATTATCCAAATAATTACGATTGAATGGAGTTCCAATCTAATTGAATTGACTCAAATGTTATAACTTGGTTATAAGGGAATATATGAAAAACAAATGTAAATAAGTGAATAAGAATTGTGAATGATTTAGGTAGAAGTACAAATTTTAATAGATTGGTTGCGAAGATTTGAATAGTAATAAGTATTGAAAAAAATGCTACTTAGTAAATGCCTTTGAAATCAATAGTTGGATAGGATACTAAATGTTGAATTCATTGGGTATAATAGAGTAATTGATTGATAAGTAAAATCTATTTAAATCAAATATTGAATATTGAACAGGTAAATTGTTTAAATTAAATATTTAAACTTATCGAATAATTGAATAACTGTAAAATGGAAATAGCGTTCTAAGATGTGAATTGGTTTTAAAAGTTGAATCTTATAAGTTCAATTTCAAATATTTCAAAGGATAATGAATTATTGGATAATCAAAAGTTGTTTACATTTAATATTTGGAATTTATTGAATAATTGAATAACGGGTTTAATATGATTAAAAATGATTTGTAAAATTTTATTTTATCATATTAAAGTTAGAATGATGTTGTAGAACTTTCAAAATCAAATTAAAAGTAAATTTGTGAAAATTGAATATTTTAATATTTAATTATCGACTGAAAAATAGCCAGTTTTCGAACGGTCTCAGAATTGGACGAAACTAGTTCCATTGGATCCGTAATAGTTTGTTATTATCGGATTTCAATTTTCGTAGCAATCGAAGTTTTCGTTTGACCGTGGCAGCTCGAAACGCATCGAAATTGTTTTAATATTAATTTGACGAGTTAAAATAGTCATTTTTCAAACTGTCTCGGATTTCGATGAAACCAGTTTCATCGGATCCGTAATGTGATAGTATTGTAAGGCTTCAAATTTCGTGTCAATCGGATTTACCGTTTGTCCGGGGCAAGCTAAAACGCATAGAAAATCGTTTAATCGGTTTAATTTAAAATCGATCGTTTGTTGCTGTAACTCGCACAAATGATCAAATTGGCTCCTGAAACCTATTCCATTGTGTCCGAAACGTGGGATAAACCCTAGGAACGTCAGTTACCACGCGAAATTCGGAGTTTGAAAAAGCCGAATGAGTAGTATTCGTCGTTTCCTATAAATAGCCTCTTTATTCACAAATTAAAAATAAAAAAAAGGGTTAGGGTTCTCATGGCCGGCCGCCACTAACATATTCTATGGCCAGAAATTCGTTCACTTTTCTCCTTAATATCTTCCAATCCGTGAACAATTAGCAAAAGTCATAAACTGCAAACTTGAAGAACACGAGGAGATATTCACATCCATACGGATATGATAGGGTTTCCAGTATCGTACGAAAGGGATTTGAGGCACGTTCGTCTTCGGTTGGCATGCTTTTCGAGAGAGAAGGGGGGGGCCGAGTTCACCATGGTTGTGGCCGAAGGTAGAGGGGGAGATGAGCTTCCATTTGGCGCTAGCTGATCAACTTCTCGTCGAGCGTGGTGGTGGCAATTTCAAACCCTAGTTACTTGATATGGGTTTCTTGTTCGTGCATACTTACTGGAGCGTGAACGCGATGTGGAAGAAGGTAGCATCGGCCGAGATTGGAAGTAGCATGATCTAACGGCTCTGATCTAGTGAGGTTGTAAATTAAGATAAAATAAATATAAATTGTTTTATATTTTAAATCGTACGATCTTTAAAAATTGATAACTCTTTCATACGAGGTCGGAATTCGGCGAAACAAGTTGCGTTGTCTTCGTTTCGTCGAGCACTACGCAATGGAACTGGATTGGAATCGTTTGGAGCTAGTGAAAATTTTGGGTAAAATTAAACGCTCGTTTAATTTTATTCGAAATAAAACGCTGGAACTACATTGAAATCAAGGTGAGTGTTTTATAACGCTCACAACGTACTGAATATCTTTATGCTAGGTAAATTTGATATTATGAAGTGATATGAATTTTATTTGTCGTTGTTTGATAGAATTTAATTGTCATATAGCTTGTCATTTGAATTAACCGTTGAAAAGTTAAATTGACAGTTAAATTGAAATAAAAAATTGAATTGCGATTAAATTACCTGACATTGATAACTATGAAACTGCCATGAATTGTATTGTCTATTGGATGATGTATTTTGATGGATGTTATTGGTTGATATTTAAATATTTGGTTGTTTATTTGCTTATATATACTGTTATGCATACATATGACACTGTGATTGGTTTAAGTGATATATATTCATCCCTGACATTTAATTGAAATAAATAATTACTTGGCCATAGGATAGAAAATTATATACGGACACCGGATTGGCTAAATTAATAATTTCTAAAATCGTCGATTTGAAATTTATTTAAATGTTTGTTTTAAAAAGTTATAAATAGAAATCAATTTATAGAAATCAAATTTATCGAAAAATTGAGTTTGGAATGTTGAAATAAAATTTTGGTTAAAAGAAATTGTTGAATAAATTTAAGTGGAGACTTTGAGATTTAAAATTTGGATATGATTGAATTTCGGAAATTTATTTGTTTTAAATATTGAACATTAAATTTGAGCTTTGAATATTACTAAGTAAAAGTGACATAAAAATGATATTTTGAAATGAGCTTGGAATTGAATCATATTTGAAATTTGGATTTAAATTTGAATGTTGAAGGATAATTTTGTTAAGTGTTATAAATTTATATTTTGAAAATCCAGCTCTAAATCGATATAAATTGAAATTGAATTAATTGAAAGTGAATATAAAATTGATAAATTTGAAGTCAAAGTTGACATTGATTTGAATTGAAATCGAAATTGAATCGGAAGAATGGAAATTGAAATTGATTTGAATTAGGAAGTTATAAATTGAAATGGATTGGTTTTGAAGCTGTTTTATTTTGTTTTCCAAATTACTCTGCTATATAAACCATTTTTGAATACTTAAACTATTTTAATCTATTTTAAATCTACTTAACCCAATTTAAATTATTTTAAACTAATTTATCTATTTCAAATCCATTTTAAGATTTTAAGTATTTTAACTATTTTAATTATTTAAAACTACTTTTAAACTACTTAAAACTATTTTTCTAAAATTCTAAGCTGGTCAATAAGGTGAAATGTTTATATTTAAATCTTGAATTTAAATACGAATTGGGTTAAATGAAGTTGCAACCTAAATTGAAACCCGAATTGATTTTGATATCGAAATAAGATATTGAGACGAAAAATGATTTTTGAAACGGAATCTGACATTTTAATAGATACGATGATATTTGAAATGGATTTGATTTTTTTGAAGTGAATATGATATTTTGATATCAATTATGAATCGATTTGAAATGTAAAGAGCCAACGGTGTAATAATACGTAGTTATTAAAGAGACCGGGATCGGATATGGACATACTCTTTGTCGATACCGAAAACCACTTTAATAACTATTATACGCGGAGTGTTGATCCAGAATGAAGTGGATGGTTTGGTGAACGCGTTGATTGAAGAAAGAGAACGATATTGGATGACCCCTGACATGACTAAAATAGGAGCCGTGCCGGGCCATTGAGGTTCGCCATCTCTGGCGGACACACTTCTTCGATACCATATCTATTACATTTGTGATGCGATTTGGGTGCACCCCTTGATTTGGGAGTGTTGTTTCGCGGTGCTGGGGTAGCTGCTGGCTATGCCCAACATCAGTCCGGATCACGCAACTACTAGTATCCTAGTTGGTATCGCCTCATGTACCTTGTCATACTGATTATCCTATTCGCGACCACTACGTTTGGTTTTGTGTTATACCTATGGGGTACCCTCTGATAACCACCAGTTTACGGTGGGGCTTACGGTGTTGTATAGACTATGACATTATAAAAATGTGTTAATAGGGATTATGGTAACGCCTTAACGCTATTTTGATACTTTATATTACTGATAGGCATTATCTACTTAGCATACATTACTATATAGTAGATAGTTTAACGGATCCTTAAGAGATGGAAAATCCCGTAACATCTCTTGAGTTCTTGCACGCACGTTGACACTGGATATGAGATGTCAAACCCCGTAACATCTCTGACGCCGTCACACTCATATTTATTTACGATTGATTTAACTTTCATAAGGATATTTTAGTCCTGACTCGAGTGTTTTGTCTTTTCATTTCGCTCGGGTCAGTCCTGAGTTTTCAGAATTTTGAAGATCTATTCTGGAGGATGAAGACGAAGATTTGGTATACTATTACTATTATTACCCTTGCATCATGCTATCTGCTGCATTATTTTAATTGTTCTGTTGTATATGTATAACTCTGATAAATGTTGTATAAATAATTGTCAAAGTATAGTAAACAGCTTCATGAACTGTTTATTTGACTATTATATTTTATCGTTCCGCTGCGAGATTCTGTGTTGTTTCATTTTCTTTATTTCTCTTTCTTTTCTTTTCTTATTTACCCCAATAACCATCTACCCTTTTGAATGGTTTGGAATCGGCATGTGTATTTGATCGTCGGTTTAAACTGTCCAAAAAGGCGGGTCGTTACAGTTGGTATCGGAGCTTTGGTTTAGCGATAACCTTAGCTTTGTGGGGTCTAACTCTTTATAAATAGGGTAGTAATACCCTATGATGATTCGCGGAGTGTATATAAATGAGAGAGCGTATTTGTTAGTGATATAAAATGTTTTATATTGTGTCGGTTGATTTGTTGAGTGGCTTATGGATTCTGGTCAATACGAGTAATTAACGTCATTGATAGGGATCTCTAAACACTTAAACAGAACAATTCGACATAGTATTGTTTTGAAATTGGGTAAATGAAATAATTTTTCCCTAATTATATTTTGTATATAAAGAATTTATTTTCAAAATTATTGTGATCTATCTAGCTTATTTGGTTGTTGGAAACGATAATATTGATTGTTATTATTAATTGGATATTGTGTTTTAATAAATAAGGTTTATTGAAAAATAAACAATGATAAAACATTTGTGAAATGTTTTAAGAAAGAAAATCCTATAAGAATATTTTATAAAGGTGACTTATAAATTAAAATAGATTTAAATTGGAAATATGGAATTTAAAACCCGGAGATTTTGAAAATGGTTTTCAAAGCTTTGAAGAAAATATATTGTAATATTAGTTGGAAAATATTTATGAGAAATATTTTGAAAGGATTTTAAGAAGGAATGAATTTAGTACTCCTCTCTTATGTCGCTGGAAAATAATTTCGGTGATGACTGCGCAGCATCATCGACGTTCATTTTCGAGTCTCAAAGTGGGGGGGACTTCTAAGAAGTTTTGCTTTTCTTCGAAATTATTTTGGGTAAATGGGTTTTGGTTTAAACTCCAACGGTATGATTTGATATATTAAAGATATAAGTGTATATATTTATTTCAAACGATTTGAAAAGAACCGGACATTTAAATTTCTAAGTTCTGTTAATTAATAATTTTCAAATTATCTGAATGAAATGTGAATAATCAGAATTTATAAAATAAGAGGATTAAAATATCTAAGCTTATTGTTTGGGAAAACTTTAAAGTTGAAAGGTAAAGAGGATTTAAACAAATTAAATTTGTGAACATTCTAATTAAGTAAAATGAAATTCTATAAATTTGTATAATACCAAAATTACATTCTGATAACATATAACAAGACTTAACAAATGTTAAAAGTTAAAATGATGTTTTGGATATGTAATGAGATATTGTATAGATAAACAGAACCTGAAAGTAATTGAAATATACAAGTAAGGAAAACTCAAAAGGAATTAAAATGTACATAAATGGAAAATTTGGTTGTGAAAAAAAAATTATATATACTTAAATATAGCATGAAATGATAAATGGATAAATGGAACAAGTAAGTGAACTTAAGAAAGAAGACAAATGAATTGTATAATATCTTTTGTAAATTGGTTATAGAAAATAAATATAAATGGCATAGAAAAAATTGAATTTGTCACTTTGAATAACCGTAAACTAAGAAAAGTCATATATAAGAGGTTAGACTTTTATAGAATGATTAATAAATTAAAGTGATGATTAATAAAATGTTCCACAAATAAATTTGTATTAACTGAAACTATGAATATGAAGTAAATGTAAACAAAAGAATTTGGTATTGCTAAGAATCAATTGAAAAATGAACTTGAATTAAAGTAAATTATATAGAATGTTTAAAATGAACTTGAGTAGGAAAATTCTATGATATGATGTTTAAGAAAAGATAATGTTGAAGAATATGCTATGTAAAGAAATGAATATACTAACTGAATAATGGATTGAGAGTAGTTAAGTGAGAAAAAATATATAATAATTTAGTATAGATAACTTGGATAGAAATCCATTAGAATATAATACGTGAGATTGTACGTATATTATTTTATTCGCATAACGATTTGATCCAAATTCGAGTATAAAATTTCGAGATTATTTATATCGATCCAAGTTAGGATTTTTCACTCGATTTTCGACGGCGAACCCTGGATATGGATTTTTAATTTGATTCTGGAATTCTCTATCATAGTATATGGCTATGCAAGGAGAGTACCAGTTTCCAATCAAGGAACCAAATCTGAGTCCGCACTAGAGAGTCGGGTGAACGATACTAGTTGGAAGTGAAATTGTGTGATTGAATAAGCGATTAGATTGATATTGCTCACGGATGATATATGTACGGCTTACGGACTTAATTAAAAGTTAATATTGGAAATTTAAGATGCCGAATATGTGAAGATAGATTTGCAACTTTTGGGATAACTATAAACTAAGAAAAGTCATATATAAGAAGTTAGACTTTTATGGAATGACTATAAATTAAAGTGATGACTAATAAAATGTTCTACATTAATAAAATGTTCCTCGAATAAATTGGTTATTATCTGAAACTGAATATGAAGTAAATGTAAACAAAAGAATTTGGTATGGCTAAGAATAAATTGCAATTGAAAGAGATAAACCAAATTGAATGTAAAATTAATAATTTGGTTATGTTGGGTATGATTTGGTTGTTATATGATTGTTAGTTGATTGTATATAATTCAGTAAGTGTAAATTGAAAGCTATAAATCATTGAAATCAAATTGGAAGTTAAAGGAATTTAAATAGAATTTAATTTGATTCAAATTGGAAGTGAACTAATGTAAATATAAATTAGTTAATGTTAACTAATTGAATTGAGAATGAATGTTAGTAAAAATCCAACGTTAATGAATCAACTGTGATTAAAATTGAAACCCAAGTCAATAAATATTAATGAGAAGTGAATTTATATTGATTGGTTATGGATTCGTTGGATGATAGTTGGATGATAATTGATTTGGTGTATGCATTTGTTGTTTTGTTGCATTTGCTATGTTGGCACATGTAGTTTTTATGCTGCTATACGGTGTATATTGATATTATTTTCATATATGCATGTTTCTCATGGTTTGTTGAGTGTTTAGTAGGTGCGGATTGCGCTTGCTTCGCATTTGGAGCTCGCTTTCGTGCTATATTAGCCGTATATGCTCGCTAATGATATATAAGGTACATATCTCGGATTACATACCGTACTTTTACACTTTTTTCCCTTCGGGATGCATCATCACTCAATGAGATGTATATTTGTGATATATATACTGTCATTTTTTTTTCCGATCAAGCCGCGCAAAGGAGACTCTGCCGAAATTTTCCGTAAATCCGGGTGTTAGAAAAATTTTCAAGTTTTAATTTTTTTTTATAACTTGTTTTGATAACTAACTTTTAAATTTAGAAAGCCGTTCGGAGTAACTTAGTGGAAGCGTAGTTATGACTTTATAAATGAAATTTCATTGTTTTATAAGTTGGTAACTTTGAATAAAATATATCTAATGTTGAATTCTATACTTAGTTCCTTTTCCCTTCTTTTTCCTTTTTGGGGACGAAAAGTTTTGAGTGGGGGAGAGTGTAACGACCCGTAAATTTTCGATAATTAAAATAGGTAATTTAATAAGATTTCGTGATTTAATGTTAGAAAAAATTGTAGTTCGTTTGGGATAATAATAACTGGAATGAATTGCAACAATAATTATCCAAATAATTACGATTGAATGGAGTTCCAATCTAATTGAATTGACTCAAATGTTATAACTTGGTTATAAGGGAATATATGAAAAACAAATGTAAATAAGTGAATAAGAATTATGAATGATTTAGGTAGAAGTACAAATTTTAATAGATTGGTTGCGAAGATTTGAATAGTAATAAGTATTAAAAAAATGCTACTTAGTAAATGCCTTTGAAATCAATAGTTGGATAGGATAATAAATGTTGAATTCATTGGGTATAATAGAGTAATTGATTAATAAGTAAAATCTATTTAAATCAAATATTGAATATTGAACAGGTAAATTGTTTAAATTAAATATTTAAACTTATCGAATAATTGAATAACTGTAAAATGGAAATAGTGTTCTAAGATGTGAATTGGTTTTAAAAGTTGAATCTTATAAGTTCAATTTCAAATATTTCAAAGGATAATGAATTATTGGATAATCAAAAATTGTTTACATTTAATATTTGGAATTTATTGAATAATTGAATAACGGGTTTAATATGATTAAAAATGATTTGTAAAATTTATTTTATCATATTAAAGTTAGAATGATGTTGTAGAACTTTTAAAATCGAATTAAAAGTAAATTTGTGAAAATTGAATATTTTAATATTTAATTATCGACTGAAAAATAGCCAATTTTCGAATAGTCTCAGAATTGGTTGAAACTAGTTCCATTGGATCCGTAATAGTTTGTTATTATCGGATTTCAATTTTCGTAGCAATCGGAGTTTTCGTTTGACCGTGG
Source organism: Allium cepa (assembly GCA_030765085.1). Classification (NCBI taxonomy): domain Eukaryota; kingdom Viridiplantae; phylum Streptophyta; class Magnoliopsida; order Asparagales; family Amaryllidaceae; genus Allium; species Allium cepa. The sequence continues at coordinate 325,642,526 of CM060931.1, read as the reverse complement.
CAGCTCGAAACGCATCGAGATTGTTTTAATATTAATTTGACGAGTTAAAATAGTCATTTTTCAAAATATATAGGATTTCGACGAAACTAGTTTCATCGGATCCGTAATGTGATATTATTGTAAGGTTTTAAATTTCGTGTCAATCGGATTTACCGTTTGTCCGGGGCAAGCCAAAACGCATAGCAAATCGTTTAATCGGTTTAATTTAAAACCGATCGTTTGTTGCTGTAACTCGCACAGATGATCAAATTGGCTCCGAAACCTATTCCATTGTGTCCGGAATGCGGGATAAACCCTAGGAACGTCAGTTATCACGTGAAATTCGGAGTTTGGAAAAGCCGAATGAATAGTATTCGTCGTTTCCTATAAATAGCCCCTTTATTCACAAATTAAAAATGAAAAAAAGGGTTAGGGTTCTCATGGCCGGCCGCCACTAACATATTCTATGGCCAGAAATTCGTTCTCTTTTCTTCTTAATCTCTTCCAATCCATGAACAATTAGCAAAAGTCATTAACTGCAAACTTGAAGAGCACGAGGAGATCTTCACATCCATACGGATATGATAGGGTTTCGAGTATCGTACGAAAGGGATTTGGGGCGCGTTCGTCTTCAGTTGGCATGCTTTTCGAGAGAGAAGGTGGGGCCGAGTACACCATGGTTGCGGCCGAAGGTAGAGGGGGAGATGAGCTTCCATTTGGCGCTAGCTGATCAACTTCTCGTCGAGCGTGGTGGTGGCAATTTCAAACCCTAGTTACTTGATATGGGTTTCTTGTTCGTGCATACTTACTGGAGTGTGAACGCGATGTGGAAGAAGGTAGCATCGGCCGAGATTGGAAGTAGCATGATCTAACGGCTCTGATCTAGTGAGGTTGTAAATTGAGATAAAATAAATATAAATTGTTTTATATTTCAAATCTACGATCTTTAAAAATTGATAACTCTTTCATACGAGGTTGGAATTCGACGAAACAAGTTGCGTTGTCTTCGTTTCGTCGAGCACTACGAATGGAACTGGATTGGAATCGTTTGGAGCTAGTGAAAATTTCGGGTAAAATTAAACGCTCGTTTAATTTTATTCGAAATAAAACGCTGGAACTACATTGAAATCAAGGTGAGTGTTTTATAACGCTCACAACGTACTGAATATCTTTAGCTAGTTAAATTTGATATTATGAAGTGATATGAATTTTATTTGTCGTTGTTTGGTAGAATTTAATTGTCATATAGCTTGTCATTTGAATTAACCGTTGAAAAATTAAATTGACAGTTAAATTGAAATAAAAAATTGAATTGCGATTAAATTACCTGACATTGATAACTATGAAGCTGCCATGAATTGTATTGTCTATTGGATGATGTATTTTGATGGATGTTATTGGTTGATATTTAAATGTTTGGATGTTTATTTGCTTATATATACTATTATGCATACATATGACACTGTGATTGGTTTAAGTGATATATATTCATCCCTAACATTTAATTGAAATAAATAATTACTTGGCCATAGGATAGAAAATTATATACGGACACCGGATTGGCTAAATTAATAATTTCTAAAATCGTCGATTTGAAATTTATTTAAATGTTTGTTTTAAAAAGTTATAAATAGAAATCAATTTATAGAAATCAAATTTATCGAAAAATTGAGTTTGGAATGTTGAAATAAAATTTTGGTTAAAAGAAATTGTTGAATAAATTTAAGTGGAGACTTTGAGATTTAAAATTTGGATATGATTGAATTTCGGAAATTTATTTGTTTTAAAGATTGAACATTAAATTTGAGCTTTGAATATTACTAAGTAAAAGTGACATAAAAATGATATTTTGAAATGAGATTGGAATTGAATCATATTTGAAATTTGGATTTAAATTTAAATGTTGAAGGATAATTTTGTTAAGTGTTATAAATTGATATTTTGAAAATCCAGCTCTAAATCGATATAAATTGAAATTGAATTAATTGAAAGTGAATATAAAATTGAATAAATTTGAAGTCAAAGTTGACATTGATTTGAATTGAAATCGAAATTGAATCGGTAGAATGGAAATTGAAATTGATTTGAATTGGGAAGTTATAAATTTAAATGGATTGGTTTTGAAGCTGTTTTATTTTGTTTTCCAAATTACTCTGCTATATAAACCATTTTTGAATACTTAAACAATTTTAATCTATTTTAAATCTACTTAACCCAATTTAAATTATTTTAAACTAATTTATCTATTTCAAATCCATTTTAAGATTTTAAGTATTTTAACTATTTTAATTATTTAAAACTACTTTTAAACTACTTAAAACTATTTTTCTAAAATTCTAAGCTGGTCAATAAGGTGAAATGTTTATATTTAAATCTTGAATTTAAATACGAATTGGGTTAAATGAAGTTGCAACCTAAATTGAAATCCGAATTGATTTTGATATCGAAATAAGATATTGAGACGAAAAATGATTTTTGAAACGGAATCTGTTATTTTAATAGATACGATGATATTTGAAATGGATTTGATTTTTTGAAGCAAATATGATATTTTGATATCAATTATGAATCGATTTGAAATGTAAAGAGCCAACGGTGTAATAATACATAGTTATTAAAGAGACCGGGATCGGATATGGACATACTCTCTGTCGATACCGAAAACCACTTTAATAACTATTATACGCGGAGTGTTGATCCAGAATGAAGTGGATGGTTTGGTGAACGCGTTGATTGAAGAAAGAGAACGATATTAGATGACCCCTGACATGACTAAAACAGGAGCCGCGCTGGGCCATTGAGGTACGCCATCTCTGGCGGACACACTTCTTCGATACCATATCTATTACATTTGTGATGCGATTTGGGTGCACCCCTTGATTTGGGAGTGTTGTTTCGCGGTGTTGGGGTAGCTGCTGGCTATGCCCAACATCAGTCCGGATCACGCAACTACTAGTATCCTAGTTGGTATCGCCTCATGTACCTTGTCATACTGATTATCTTATTCACGACCACTACGTTTGGTTTTGTGTTATACCTATGGGGTACCCGCTGATAACCACCAATTTACGGTGGGGCTTACGGTGCTGTATAGACTATGGCATTATAAAAATGTGTTAAGGGGGATTATGGTAACGCTTTAACGCTATTTTGATACTTTATATTACTGATAGGCATTATCTACTTAGCGTACATTACTACATAGTAGATAGTTTAACGGATCCTTAAGAGATGGAAAATCCCGTAACATCTCTTGAGTTCTTGCACGCACGTTGACAGTGGATATGAGATGTCAAACCTCGTAAACATCTCTGATGCCGTCACACTCATATTTATTTACGATTGATTTAACTTTCATAAGGATATTTTAGTCCTGACTCGAGTGTTTTGTCTTTTCATTTCGCTCGGGTCAGTCCTGAGTTTTCAGCTTTTTGAAGATCTATTCTGGAGGATGAAGACGAAGATTTGGTATACTATTACTATTATTACCCTTGCATCATGCTATCTGCTGCATTATTTTAATTGTTCTGTTGTATATGTATAACTCTGATAAATGTTGTATAAATAAGTGTTAAAGTATAGTAAATAGCTTCATGAACTGTTTATTTGACTATTATATTTTATCGTTCCGCTGCGAGATTCTGTGTTGTTTCATTTCCTTTATTTCTCTTTCTTTTCTTTTCTTATTTACCCCAATAACCATCTGCCCTTTTGAATGGTTTGGAATCGGCATGTGTATTTGATCGTCGGTTTAAACTATCCAAAAAGGCGGGTCGTTACATTAAACGTCTTCGTAATCAAAATGTTCCGCTTATGAAAGTTTAGTGGTCCTCAAATCCTAAGGATTGCTCTTGGGAATCCAAAGAATTCGTCGAGCGAACGCATCCGGACATACTCTCTCGTGCTCCTCAAAGGTGAACTTCTTACATCAAATTTCCTTTTGTGTTGGTATGCTTTTGTGGTTGTTACTCTTGTTTTCTTCTTAAGAATTGCGAGGGCGCAATTTCTTTAAGGAGGAGAGTCTGTAACAACCTACATATTTTACAACTATATATTTAAATATTTTATTTAAATATAGGATCGTTGGTCGGATTTAAGTCTGAAATGTCACTTTTTGCAAATAATTGAATTAGGACTCGAGACCCTTTCCATGGAGTCCGAAATGGCGTATGTGATTTTTTTGAATATAAACATCGATATGTTTGGAGTTGAGTAGAATTTTAACATTTTCATTTAGGGCTCTGGGTTTGGGTTTCAGCCCACTAACCCAATATGAGAACCCAACTCCTTTATCAAACACTCTAACTCAACTCCTCTTCATTCATTTCACTCCTCGTTTCCTAACACTCTCAAGCTAAGGTAAAAATGGGGGAAAGAAGAGGAAATTGAAATTCCTAAGCCCTAATTTTCTTAGAAAATCCAAATTCAAGTCCAAAATCCAGGAGAAGCTTAGGTAAGCATCATCTTCATCGTCTCCATCTCAGTCCCTCTTCAATTTTACGAAATTCCTATAACCTAACTTAGAAAAAACATCACATTTGATAATAGATTGAAGATTCTATAGGCATTTTTGAGGGGAGATCGATCTTCGCTTGTTCTAGAGCTTCTTATTTGTTGTTTTGGGGTTATAAAGTGAGTTTTTGAACTCACATCTATGCCTATATCTTTGATAGTTGTTGGGTAGTAATTCTTAACATCTATTCCTTGTCCATCTGCCTTTGAATTGAATTGTTTTGATTAATGTCCCAATTTTGGTGTTTTGAAGTCAAAAATCTTTAAAATCCTATCTTTGGTGGTTAAACATGTTTTTGGATGTGTCGAAGAGCCTATAAAGTTGGGTTGTCGCTTGGCATAAATCCCTAGTCTCCATTGCTCGTTCGATCGCGTTCGGTTAGGATATTGTTTTGCCCTTCTTGGGGCGAGGCGGGAAATACTACATTTGACAGTTCAGTCGTCTGAACTATAAGGTCAGTCGACTGAACCTGAAACCAAAAAAATCCTAGTGCGAGTATCAATCAACTGACCACAGAGTTCAGTCGACTGAATCTGGAAACTGAAAGTTTCTGGGTTCTATATCAGTCGACTGACCTCTGTGTTCAGTCGACTGAACCTGCTGTCTTAACCAAATTGCCTTTTTTGGGTATGAATTTTCAATTTTTAATCGATTCTAGTGGATCCGATTAGTTGTTATCACTTTTGTTGACTTTGATAATTTGTTTTTCAGGATTTTTGGGAATATCCATTTTGATGGATTCGATATCGATTTCTATGGACATAATTCATGTCTTCGTATGTGAATTTTTGGTGATTGACTTACAATCATTTTTGTGATTTGTCACTTTGAAATACAAAGATTTCTATACTAGTAGTAAATATTCAAATTCCTTCACAAAGATGATTTCAACTCTATTTTAATACAAAGCTCGTTTATAAAAATCGTTTTCCAATCTATTAGTATATACAAACCTTTTCCCTCATTCGTTCTAGAAATTCAAATTAAACGACTTAGCAAAACAAAGGGTATGAAACGCTTGCGTTTACTTTGTCGGTTAATTCTTAGACTCGTTCGATTGAAACTCTTGTGAAATTTTCGAGTGGAAATCTACAATTTGTTCATAAATATTTAAGTTAAGTTAGTGGTTACGAGACATGAAGCTAAACTCATTTATTTACTAGCTTAGTGTAATCGACACTTCTCGATGATTGATGATGATCATTTTGTATTTAGACTAGCGATGCGCGAGGTCTCTTTGTTTGTGTGGCGGACTAAACCCCGTTTGTGGAGTTTCGACTCAAATTGGTGGCGTAGCGACCCATTGTCTTCGGGCCGTTTGTGGAGCCTCGGCTCCAAATTGATGGTTAGCGACCATGGAATAGCGTTCTGTTTGTGATGCACATGTTGGTGAGTTTTCATGCTCCCGTTTTTAATAGGCCTCCCCCTTTTTTGTGTTTTTCTGGATTTCTAATTGATGATTTCTAGAATTTGTGTTTCACCAATTTTTGTGATTTACATTGGTAAGTTTTATCAATATTTGTGGTTTGGTGAATATATTAAAGAATATGACATTCTTTTTGGTGTTTGAGTATATACGAGATATTGTATGATTTTTGTGTTATCTAATGTATACTTTTCACAGTATGGCATTATTGTTATCATACGTTTTTGACATACCTCGTATCCTATCTTATTTTATAAGATATTTATAGATAGACTGATCCGTTTATTATTTTCTTCTTAAATAATACTCGGGTCAGACCGAGGTGTTACAGGTGCTTCTACTTGACATCTTAGCGGGGACTAGCTTCTGACTTTTGGCTAACTACTTAGTTTAGTAGTTTTTGTTTTATACATTTGGGATAGAGACTCGTTGATGTATACATATTCTTTTGTCTGGCACTTGTACCTATTCTTTTTTGATGTAGTGGATCTTGTATGACCACTACTATGATGTACACTTTTATGTGATATATTCATATATGTTTCCATCTTCGTGATATGAATATATGCGACTGATTTGTGCTATGCTTAGTTCTATATTTGTTTTCAAAGTTTGCATAGCCACTGTGTAATAGCTTTGAGTTTGTACTTGATATGTCGGATTTCCTCTTAAAATGAAATGCTTATTATACTATCTGACATATCGGTACTATCACAAAGCAATTACATGGATGGTCGCTCCTCAACAGTCTTATTCTTCATGCCAGTGGACGGCATTACTCCGTAGTGTCCTTGACTAGTGTGAGTATAGAGGCGGGGCATCATATAAAGTCAAACCTATATCTAATCGTATGATAAGATCGAGCCTAAAGCACAAACTCGCATGCCGAAAATGTATGTACGCTACTAAAGATCTACATGTCTCATCTTACTATTGCCAATTCGTATGCGATTCGCTTCTAAAGATCTACGTGTCTCATCCCACTATCATAAAATCATATACAATATGCTATTTAAGATCTATGAGTCTTAGCCTGCTATCGCCAAATCGTATGTACACCATTGAGCTCAGTGTCCAAACTCATGTATAGCCAACTGTGACACTATTGGGTTCAAAGTCCAAAATCACCATCGCTAGACGTCATTGACCCCACGAAGTGTACCTGACGTAGACCATATACCATATGATTGAGCTCAAAGTCCGAACTCATGTGGCCTGTACGCGACATTGTCATGGAAATCGCACGTAACTATTGAGGTCAAGTTAAAGCTAAACATTCGTCTAACGATCAATAGAACTATTAGAATCAAGTCTAAAACTCATAATCCTCCCACTGTTTACGAAGCTATCGGATCAAGCCCCAACCTGCAAGTGTAAAAATGTACAAGGAACTAGTCCAACTAAGATGATTTTCTAAACTATCTTAAACCACATCAAGCGGCATACTCAAGCGTTTGTCGTTTTGCCACGATCCCGATGCAACGAGCCGCATGCGAAAAACAAGTCGTACGTGAGAGTTATACGCATTAAAGATTAAAGCTAATTTGGTAATCATTATATTTAATATTCTTATCTTCCATATATGTGTATTCTTCCCCATATCCCGTATGCGTTCACAGTTCCCACGTCGGGATAGACCCAAAGTGTCGTCTCTTCACTCTGCTACCACCACTGCTAAAGACCACATCGCCATAATTTGACATCATCCACACCAACCCACCTTGCATGTTTCCTAACATTGCCAGCTCCATCATCTCTGGCTCTCCCAAACTACTCCACCGTCGTTGACTTTTGGGCCTAGATCCAAGCTACCATGCTATCAGTCACCATGATCAAAGGTTAGCGTGAGGCAGTACCCGACCTCCCCTACATGATGGTGCCCTCCGATTGTCCCCTCGTCATCATTTGACCATTGGATCGAAATAGATGGTTTGTGTTTACCAAACATCCATTGTGTTTTCTAATCAACATCTGCATCCAATCGATGAATGAACACCACTAGTTGATTCGTGTCGTTAAGAACTACAATTTCAACATATAAGATGTCTAGTTTGGAACATTTGTATATTTAGCACTTTTTAATTAGAAGGAGATTAACTTTTATTGATTACAATCGATAAAATTTAACCTTTTAATTTTCTAGCTATGACATAATACATTCTAGTTAAGTGTGTATAAAATAATTTGTTTTTAATTATTAACTACATTATTTATAAATTTGGTTTAAGATCATAAGGAGTGAACTGCTACGTCTTATCAATATATGGACAAATATGATAAATGCCGCTACCCGATTAGCCATGCATCTTCTTCAGTCTGAGGTGAATCCTTCCCCTTCTTCACTATCTATAAATTTCCCATATTGAGAATGTTGAATCTCCCGAGAGCATTGATTTAATTTCGTAGATCTCTTCATTGGTGATCTTGTTTTACATATAAATTTGTTTAATTTGGATTTGATTTGGAGGATCATGAATTGATTTAGTGGTTGGGATTTTATAAGTGAATACAAGATTATTAAAGCAAGGAATATGATTAGAGATCTGTTTATAGGCTCAAAAGTATAATATCTAGTCTAAAATCTCAAATTTAATATATTAGAAAAAATGCCACTTGGTTTGACTTCTTCTAATTTCTAACCCGTTTAAGCGAATTCAGTGAGTTATATATGTTTTCTAACTATAAACAATATTTTGGACACAATGGAGTAGGTGTCGAAACCTAATTCAAAATACTGTAGAAATTTATGTTTTCTCTTTATGTTAAAATTACTATTTTACCTTTTTTAGTTTAATTATTTAATTTCGTAAAATTAGGAGGTGTACACAAACACCGTTATTTTGCCAAGAAAATATACGACTAAGTTACCTTTCTTCTTCATTTCTTTTATTATTCTTTTTCCTATACCCAACAAATTTAAACATTAAAATTAATGATTTTTGATTAAATCTATAAGTTTTTGAAGAGGTTAATAAAACATTATTTATGACAACTTTCATAACTAACTTCTCTAGATTAAAAGTGTTTATATTCTTTTTTCTACAATTAAAGTTGATTTTAATGAAACTAATACTTAATTTAAAAAACTTATAGAATTACAATATTAGTGCCAAAAATTAAAGTTCAATTTGTTGAAATTGAACTTAATTTAATGTTATTTCTAATGTTGTTATAAATGAGTTTCTAGTTTTAGAAAGGGAAACAACGAAGATGAAAACAAGGGTGGTTTTGTAAAAGAGACGCATTATGTGAATTAATTTTTGGTGTCCAGAGGTGTATTTTATCTTCAAGTGTATATTGAGATATTACTGGTGTATAAATAGAATTAACATAATAAAATAGTTGTAGATATCCCTGTCTATTTTCTTCACACTTCCATCACCTTTGATAAAGTACGGCTTATTGCATTTTAATTACATAGATATACATAGAAGAAAAATACGATGTTATCATCCCTCAGCGTGCACCCTGTAACATTTTGATGTCTGCTTCCTTGTTAAAATTACACGTTTACGAGTAAAGTTTTGTAACATGCATACACATGTGTAACACATTCAAAACCAGGCAACGTCACATATTAATTAATCTTGAAAATTAATTGCAAAGTAAACTTAAAATAAGCACCAAGATAATTGTTTTCAAAGCAAACTTTATTCAACCATGCAGAGTCACTCCTGCATCTTGCAGTATTCAACATGGATTTTATTCATTACACTGATAAACTCATCACTCTTTCTCTTGGAAGAAACATAATAACTTACCATCAACCCCAAACAACATTAATGAGGAAATTGAAATGGAATAACAATTGAAAAGGTAAATTTCTTAGAAAGACCCGTAACTCCCTTGGTCACCACCATAGATGAATGGGCGCTCTACTGATCTTTGTCGATCCATTTCGTAGTTGTACCCCTGAGAGGCACTAGTTGGTTTAGCCTTTACAAGAACGCTCAAACGTTGCATCAACTGGTTGAAATCATCTTGTGTCTTGATCAAACTCAAACGTGCATAACGGCTACTTGCTTCAAAAAGCACTCCGCTTTGGGTCAATATTTGTCCGTTTTGAAGTACGGCTGAACAATCTGTGTCTTGCTGCCATTCGCACTTTAACCATCCATAAGCTATGTTTCATTGAGCATAACGTATTCGTTAGTCGAGTTTAAACCAACTTCACAATTAATACTCATCGATCAACTATCCTATGGAAGAGTTAAGTTTTAAATTAACATTACAATTATAATTATATTTGCCTTAAAAAGTAACTCATCTGAGGATAGCATTGGTATACTTCTTAACAATTTAGTGGTTAATGTTGAGTACACCTGGACATTAGAAAGAAGAAGGAGAGAAAGAATAAGAAAAGACTTTGTTCATAAGCTTACTTGGAGAAGGATCTCTGACTCTTTGGAAGTAGTTGCAATATTCAGGAGATAGTTTTTGAAGGGAGAATCGGTTGGACTGAGATATAAGATTTTTTAGTTGAATCCATCTGTTTCTCAGTGTGGTATACCCATATTCGTTGAAGTCGCCGACAGTTCCCTTGTATAGTTTTATTTGCAGTAAAATTTCCTTTACAATTTTCAGTGTCCTAAGTTGTGTATCACGAGAAACTCCCTCGCTGTTTGTTGAGATGTATGTTGTAAGTTTATCATAGACCGCCTTATCTCTTACAAATGCCCACCTGAAACAACAACATTGCCATCAATATTAGGATATCATTGATTGGCATGAAAATATTTGATACAATGAAACAGATCCAGTAATGACATACCCAAATCGACTACCAGAGTGTCCAGTGTATTTGGATAGGGCAAACAGCATAATGTCTTCATCGGATGTATATTTGATTGGAGTATAATGAGGCCAGTATGTGGCATGATCATACACAGCTAACGAACCTTTAATTATAGACTTGCGAAGCAGACCCTCAGGATTGTTTGGGGAAGTTACAAGCTCAATGTAATCTTTTGGATTTGGTGCATTTACGTAATCAGATGCATTTCCTTTCCATTCGTATCCTTTAAAGTTAAAAAATTTGGTTTGACTCTTGAACACCTGTATCAATATAAAAAAGTTCATATACAATTTCATTAGTTAGTTTAACAAGATTACTTTAGAAATTTATTTGTAATTAATAACAGAGACTTACAGGATAATAAGGAACATAGGCAACAACTTTCTTTATCGGAGCAGCAGGTGTAGCGGTAACGTTTGGTGACAGTGAGATGATTACACCATTGAGAAGTTGAGTCACTCCATTACCAAAAACGAGAAATTTGTCATCGACTTTAGCATTGCCTACTGCTTTGTGTAGCAGCCGAATATGTTTGTCTAGTTCGTCGGACATGAAATTATGGCCGATAAAGTAGCTCATTCTATGCCAGCCAGATTCCAAAACTGCCGTGTTTATTCTGTGATGGAGCCAGTACTTCTCCAGAAACATTGCATCACCACTGCACACAAATATTGATTAAAGTTGTCAAGAAATTTGCAATCCAGTAATATTTCACAAATAAGTCTCATGCTGAGGAAATACACACCTACTAAGTTATTTGAACAATTAACGCCTTAGTATTTTGAGCAGATGGGCTATACATATTTTTGAATTTGAGGGACGCACAGTGAACATTATATTTTTATACAGTGATCGGGTTAATGTGACAAGTGATCATGTGTATGTAGTATATAGTGCTTACGTAGTGGCATCAGCAGTGCAATTTGAAGCCAACACTGAGCAGCTGGGTCCGCTGTAACAGTTATGGCACTCGCACATTGGAACACCATTGACGGGTACTCCATCCAAGTAAGCTCTTCCATGATCTGAACAGTCAATGGCAGCAACTACCTCAGCATCAGTGGCTGCCTTGGTGGTCCAGGACAGCCTGAGGAATGGACTGGTCAATGTAAAGTTGTTGTTGTAGTAGAAATATACGTTTACAACAACTGAAGCAATGACTAGAAATGAAAGAAGCCATAGCTTTGTGTTGCTATATTTGCCTGACTCCATAGTCCTAGTGGTTCTCTATAAACTTATGACTTAGTACATTGTTAGTGTTGTTTTCTTCTCTTTATATAGAGGTCGAGGGGTGCAATGTTAGATGGCATAGTAGACTACTATTGAATATTTTGTATTTGATTATTGATTCTTAGTTTTACAACATCGCAATAATTTATAATTTAGATAGACACTTGTGACTAATACATATCTTGAACGTTAATACTGATCGGCTAAATGGAACAATGTATATACCATGTCAGTAAACTTCAGAAAAATTAACAAAGGAATTTACTATGAGTCCTTGAGATTCAATGACTGCCTATCGCATTTGGCATCTCTGTGCTGTTCAGCTTGCTATAAGGAAAAGGAGTAGGAATGCATGAAACTTCCTCTGTTTGCCTCACCGTGACAATGCGAGATAAATTATATTTCTTGTTCATATACCTGCAAAGCTGAGTTCATGTCTCCGTTAACGTTGAACTTCTATTATGGTAAACCTAATTTTCTTTTCTTATTTTTTTTTTTTTTTTGAAAACCAAGAAGAACCAGGCGGGTTAGTTAACTCCTGAGAAGGGTACAGTAAAAATCATACCTGAGTCCTTTTACCAATAAACCGAATGCTTGTATATTTGGCGATACGTACTACTCTAACCTTCTCTTTCTAGTAATTTTGATAATAAGCTCAATACAATTATTTCTAAATTATTAATCATTGGATACAGATCTGTATGTTCGTGTATTAATTAGTGTAACTTAATATCTGGTCTACCATCTTAGCATTAAGTCAATCGTTTGTTTATTTATTTTTGATAATCATCGCTGAAGAATCCATACATGAGTATATCAAATTTCCTACAACTCAAAACTTGTTTATGCTTTCATATTTATGTCATTCAATTCTCATAGGAAGTTATAATCATACAATCTGATCTACCTCTATACTCGTATCTCAAAACAGTAAATATATGCCAAATGAAAATTTTCAATTAAGTGAAAGGTAACATGCATGACCTATAAATATTCCTACCGGTAACCTTTTTCGTTGTATGAATAATCAAACTCAAATGGACAACTCTAAAACCGGACAGGTTAAAATGACATGAAAACTTCTCATCCATATCTTAGATTCTACATAAGTTTCAATTATTTCTCATAAGCATTTTATTTCATTTCAATAACGCTGTTCTATCGAATAAATCAAATTTGGTACAATTTTTCATCAGTCATGAATTCCTAATAATGATTATGCAAATTCAAACCACACAAGAAACAAATAAATAAATAAGAATTCAAAATCCAGGAAACATGCAACAGTTACTATTCATCTAACTGCAAGCCAGAATTAAGTTTGGCACTTAAAGCTGCAAATTATGGATATGCATGATCCTGAAATGTAGAGACTTTCATATCTATACAATTCAGAATTAGTTAATTCTGACACAGAGATATTAGCTTGTAATATAAGGTAAAATTAATAGTTCTAACTTGTGCATTAAGAAAGCTTTATGAAGCCAGAGATATACGCATATTTAAGTGATCTATTTTCAGATCTGGGAACATTTTCTTCAAACAAAGTAGGCCAATTTTTTTATTTATTTATCTTTATTGTTCTTTCCTCTTAACCTATAATTGTGTTAAGATTAAATCATATTAACTGATAGCATAGTTCAATATACATCGTTTGTAAAGAAAAATTATAAAAGGAGATGAAAGAAGTGCGGTGCTACCGCCTGTGGTTTTTTTTTTCATAGGCCGGCGGACTACGTTAAGGCGCAAAGCTCGCCCGGCGGTATTCCGTCGACTGCGGTACCCTAAGAAAAAAGTATGTTACCCTGTTAGGCCATTCCTAGCAACTTTTTTGTTTACTTCATCTATTTTGTATCGAACAAACAAAACAAAACAATCCCACACTCATAAACACCCAAACCAACCATAAAACCAAATTTATAAATAAATAAATATTCATTAAATATGCATTAAAATGACATGTTCAGTCATAACTTAAAAGTAATTAAGCCACTATTGGCTATGTCCTTAAACGTAATATTCAATAAATAAACTTGTTTGAAGTTCAATATTTTTAATTTTAATTAAATTTCACGCTTTATTTTTCTTCAAAAAATAAATATTATTTGTGGTGAATGAATGAAGATTAGTTCTTTATTTTTACTAATTAATATCTTTTTTTTATTTAAAAATTTTGATTGCTAATGAATACTTTTGGTCCACTGTTATTGGGACACCAAAAATTGCTAAAGGGGCCCAATTTTTTTTTTTTTTTTTTTCAAAAGTGTTAAAGTGAGTACATAAAATTTTAGCCCCCATACGAACACCTTCAAAAATGGAAAATCATGAAGATTTATCTGATCATAAATGAAATGATATTGTATTGAGTCTTTCCTTTAGCACCATTGCTCTTCCTGACTTGGAATGCCCATAGGTAAATTGCAGCTTCTCTGTTTTTTCTCTTTCTCGCATACTTCTTTTCCGACAAACCCCTATATGTGAACAATGATTTTCTTCAGTAAGGACGTCGAAATTGATGTGCTGTAGTTGTTTTCCAATTTTCCGATTTGTTAATGGATGGGCGTACAAAGAAAACTATAGGGAGGTGGTTAAAAACAGTTTAGTCATGAATATAGAGGGCACTGCTACTATAAATACAATAAAATTCTTTTGCAATTAAAAGGAAACTTGGAAAACTACAATAGAATCAGAAATAAAAATGATTTAAAGCAAATAAGTGAGTAGTGTGAGATGTTGAAAAATTGAATTGGACATGAACTGCTCAGACTCTAATAAGATTAACAATTTTTTTTTCAAGCTCGAAATAAACTTGTTCAATCCCTTCATTTGCAACCTATTAATTTGAGGCAGAAAGTTAAAATTGATCGGCTAACTAATGACGATGAAACTAACAAGTTTTTTACATTAAAACGTCTAGCAGAAAGTATAAGAATGATATTGGAAACTTGATAGACGTAAATGGGAAGATAAGTATGAAGACATTTTCTCATCTTTTCATTAAAAAAACCAACAAAAGTGTTCTTCACCAAAATATCCTCAATAAGATCCCAATTTCTGTAATTTTTAGGGTGAGTGAAATTTATTAAGTGATTAATACTCTTCTCACGTTGTACTCTCTCTCGAAGTGGAAAAATTAAAAAAAGTTGTTGGGTTTCCGTAAACCTAGGATACTTATATCTGAATCACATTAAATCTTCTATCTCTTTACTCTTTTTCTTTTTATTATTTATTCTTGCGTGATTTCATAGTTGATTTTAAGTTGCATTAGTATTCAAATAGGCAATAGATCCTGATCAAATACGCTTTCGCTCATTCAAATTTTTCACAATAGTTTGATAACAGAGCTAATGCTATTGTTCTGTTGGATTATTAATAGCTACTTCTGAAAAGTCTATTGGTAGATCTGGTGTCAATTATGTCGCTTAACATTTTAATGAAAATGGAGATTTTGAAACTTGAAAGATGAAGATGAAGACAGTACTGAAGAAAGAGAAGACTTTTAAAATTGTTCCAACGCTTGAGAAGTTGAAAGATATTGAGGTAACTATTTTGGAAGAGATAGAAGATGGAGCTCTTACAATAATTCAGTTCAGTCTTTCAAATGAAGTTTTTAGAGAGTTCTCTCAAAAGAAGACGACGAAGGAATTATGGGATGAATTATCTAATTCATATCAAGACAAGTCTCTCACCAATCAGATTATTCTTTAGCAACAATTTTATTTATTTAAGATGAAGCCTAGAGCCAGTCTTATGGAGTATGTAGATGCTTTAACCACTTTGACTATGAACCTAAAGGAAACAATTATTGATACTCCCGCTGAACTCAAGTAGTGATCCTTTTGTGTTCCTTGTCTCTATGTAGTTAATTAAAGCGCTCGGCACATTCAATGCGGTGGAAGTGCAAAAAGTCATAGCAGGGATATGGCGAGGATATAACAGGATATAGCGGATGACTCCAAAATAGCATATAAAACACGTACTTAATGTTTTTAGAAATATATAAATAGTAAATAAATGTAAAAGTAACATTCAATTGATTTAAATTAATACATAAATAATTTTATATAAAACATATGCGAATATACTATAAATAAACGCAAAATTGTCATATAACATAACTAAATTTAGTCGAATTTTAGAGTATTTCCGTTTTTGACAAAATATTAAAAATTCAATTAAATTAAATAATTTCATAATTTTTATAATGCATAAATATTAGTTTTCAATTCATTTCTTTTAAAGAAGATATAGCGGAAATAGCAGAATATAGCTTGAATAACGGTATATAGCAAAAATAGCGGAGCTTAAATCGAAAAGGCTATATTTGAGGCTGTATAGAAAAATCGTAGCGGTAGAAATTCACTATGAAATATAGCAGGGTTATAACGGGGTAATAGCAGGGCATTAACTGCACAGCCTTGCTCAAAGGGATATACTGCCTTTGTTGATTCCATGATATTTGATCGCAATAAGATTAGTCTATCAGATGTAAAGGATGGTCTTCATTATGAAGTGTCCAGAGGTAGACTTGCGAGCACTAGTTTGGATAGTGATATAGAGGGCTTATCTTTTCAGAGAGGTAAAAGCCAAAACAAGTCAAAAAATGGTAGAGGTTGAAGTAATTCAAGGTCTTAGTCTAGGGAGCCTAAGCTATTGACTTGCCATTATTGTAAGAAACAATGACACTTTATCGCTTAATGTCCCAAGCTCGAGGGAAGAAGAAAATACCTAAAGCAAGCTTCAGCATCTACTATAGAGAAATCAGATACAAAGACTGATACCAATGTGTTTACGTCTTCTGGCTCTCCTTGGAAGAGGAACTCATGGCTTACTGATCCTGACATATTCTATTATATGATATCTTATAGGAACTACTTCTCTACATACGATGAGATTGACGGAGGAGAAGTTCTGATGAGCAATGATGCTTTTTGTCGTATGGTTAGTGTTAGTTATGAAGATCTAGATATTCGATGATGTTATTCATACTATTACTTTTGTTGGACATCTACCAGTTTTAAGAAGAAGCATGATTACTATTGGGGCTTTAAATAGGTTTCGATTGAAAATTGTAGCTGAGGGAGAGAAAATGAATATATTGAATGGTTCCATGATTGTTATGAAAGGTGTAAGGGTAGGAAATCTTTATTTATTGAAGGGCACTACTATAGTCGGTGAATCAATTTCCACTACTTCTGTCGATCCAGATTCATCCACATTGTGGTACTTGTGGATGGGACATATTGGTGAATGCAGTTTAGATGAGTTGAGAAAGCCAGGTTTGATTGATGGTGTTCAACATTCAAAGCATGGCTTTTGTGAAAAGTGTGTTCTTGGAAAGCAAACAAAGAATTTTTTTGGTGTTGGTTAGCATAAAGCAAAAGCTATCTTATAATATGTTTATACAGATGTTTAGGGCCCCTCTCGTTGCCCGTACTTAGGTGGAGATAGGTACTTCATTTCATTTATAGATAATTTCTCTCGTAATGTATGGGTATACTTTCGATAGTTTAAAAGAGAAACCTTTGTAGGTATCAGAAGTGGAAATTTATGATTGAAAAGAAGTCAAAAAAGAAATTGAAAGTTCTTCATTCAAATAATGGTGTTGAATTTGTGTCACAGGAATTCATCGATATCTGTGAGTCGAAGGCATTAAGAAGCATTATACCATACCTGGTGACCCTCGGTCTAATGGAGTCATTGAAAGAATGAATCAGATATTATTAGAGAGAACTCATTTCCTCATATTGTCTGCTAAGTTGAAGAATGGATTTTAGGAAGAAACTTTATCTATGGCAGCTTTCCTCGTCAACCGCACACCTTCTACTGCGATGGATATGAAGATCACAGAAGAAGTATGGAAAGAAGCATCTGCTAGATTTCTAAGAGTGTTTGGATATCCTGCTTATGTACATGATAGCAGAGGAATGCTGTAACCTAGAGCTCGCAAGTGTATCTTTCTATGTTACAGGAGAGGAGTGATGGGATATAGGTTGTGGTGTCCTATTACCAAGAAGATCATTATCAATAGGAATGTGACTTTTGATGTCAATACTATGTTGAAGGTGAGCCTTCCTCATCATATGACAGTATAAGGATGGATTACGAATACCAAACACAAGACAAGTCACCTTCATATTATTTTTATAGAGGTACAGATGGTTTTTTCGATGACACCATAGTTGATGAGGATAGTACAGATGGTTGTAAAGAGGATCAGACTCAATGTGGAGCTCATTCAGAGACTAGGCATGTTAGATAAAGAAGCAAGACTAAGTGGCTTGAAGATTTTATTGGATTGAACATCAAAGACATTGACTTCAATGACATGGTAACATATGCATTGAATGTTGTCTATGATAAGCCTAGAGATTATAAAAATGCTCTTTCATTAATTGACTGTTCTAGTTGGCTAGTTGTTATCGAAGAGGAGATTGAATCTTTGTAGAAAAATAATACTTGGGATTTGGTGCCTCTTTCCATCGAAAATAGAGCAATTAGATGTAATTGGATATATATAGAGTGAAGGACGGCGGCAATGGTGATCTCAGATACAAAGCAAGGTTAACTGCAAAGGAGTATGCTCAGAAGAAAGGGGTAGAGTATCATGTCATCTTTGCTCCAGTTGTTAGATGTACATCCCTTCGTATTATGTTGGCATTAGTTTCTTATTATGATACGGAACTTAAGAAACTAGATGTCAAATCTGCATTTTTATATGGTGATCTAAATGAGGAGATTTATTTGAAGCAACTAGAGGGGTTCATTGAAAATAGCAGACCAAATTATGTTTATAAACTTAAAAAATCTTTATATAAACTAAAGTAGTCTCCTAGACTATGGTATAAGAGATTTGATAATTTGATGCTTTTATAGGGATATTCTAGAAGCATCAAGGACCAATGTGTTTATTTTAGAAGGTGTGATGGAGATATGATATATATTTTGTTGTATGTTGATGATATGCTAATTGCATCTCGGAATATGGTCAGAATTACGTAGTTGAAAGCAGAGCTTAGCAAAAAGTTTTATATGAAGGATATGGGAAAAGCATAAAGAATTTTGGGAATGGAGATATTAAGAGATAGGAAGCGGAGAGAGTTGAGACTCACTCAGGCATAGTACATCAAGAAGGTCCTCGTTCGATTTGGTATGGAGAAAGCTAAACCAGTTGGCACTCCATTAGCCTCGCATTTCAAGTTGTTGAAAGAATTATCTCTTACATCGGATGAATACAAGAGGTATATGGCTAATATACCTTATTCTAGTACTGTTGGTAGTCTCATGTATGCTCTAGTGTATATGAGACCAGATTTGGCCCATGTTAGTAGGTATTGTGAGTTGATATATGTCTAACCCAGGCAAAGAGCACTAGCAAGCAGTGAAGTAGATACTCAAATACCTTCGTCGCACTTCTTTAGTTGGCTTGTTATATGGTGGAGTAGGTGGCTATATATCTCTTAGAGGTTACTGTGATTTAGATTATACTGGGGACAGAGACGCATGAAAGTCGGTGTCAGACTATGTTTTTACAGTTGGCATATGCTTGATTTTGTGGAGATCAAAGTTGTAGTCTATAGTAACTTTGTCGACTACCAAGGCTGAGTTGATATAGATTGTGGAAACGACTAAGGAGGGATTGTACTTACTTCAGCTATTGGATGATCTTTCTATGGTACAGTAGACAGTAGAGCTATATTTAGACAGTCAGAATGCAATTCATCTTGTAGAGAATCAAGTTTGTAGTTGTCGGACGAAGCACAATGATGTCAGAGGATTCTCTCTTATGCTTGAGGAGGAATGAAGTACGTTCAAGTTGGTGAAGGTGAGTACTATGGATAATCCTTTAGATATGATGACACGGTATTCACGATGGAAAATTCTATCGATTAGAATACCGTTGAAAAATGTAATTGTAAAATCCGCAAGCGCACGGTGTACGATTATAGTATGTATGGGAGTACAGATCGATCCACAAAGAAAACACTAATTCTAAAATTTCTCAATCAAATTAGCCCAAAAGTTGAGAGAATTTTTAACAATAAATTTTCATTAGGCACAAAGCAAGAAACAATAAATGCAACCATTCTATGTTTATTTAATATGATTCATGAGAACTTCATTACCCCTAAATTGAAGGGGTTTAGCTTCTCATAATAAAATTCATCGGAACGCAAAATGATTTAAACATAAAAAACAAGAAAAATGAGAGCTAATCAAAAGTAAAGGGAATTAGCTACTTGCATGAAATTAAACTAGATTAATTGCATAACTTAAAACTAACTACTAACATGAAATAGAGAAGCATAAACTAAATAAAAGAGCATGAAATAAAATAGCACGAAAGGAAGAAAAGCATGTAGATAGTAAAAGGAAATAAGAAGACGCTTAAGAAGCCATTTTATTTACCATTGACTTTGTGACTACAATTAGCATTAAAGAGAGGATCATTACATAAAACATAAAGGGGTATTTGTATACGTCTAAACCCTAATTCCATTTTTAGGGAACTACGAAAAATGCCCTTGAGATTATGTAACCTCTAAGTCATTATTAGCATTTAACTCATCCTCCACTAACATGTGTTTTTACTTTTAGTTATGGTCCATTAATTAGTGGGTAGGTGGGCTCCTTCATGTTGCATGAATTCTTTTATTTCCTTCCTTCTTTTGAATTCAACATATGTGCATGCATATATCCATGAAGACTCTTCATATTTGCACTCTGAATTCCTATAAAATAAAATAAAATAAAATATGCAAGTAAATTTTCCTCAAATTAATTTACGTACAAAATTTACCATTTTGTCCATATATAGATGTATGGATGATGATTTGAAAATCCCTTTGTATTTTGAATTAAACATGTAAAAACGCCCTTATATGCCATTATTTTAATAAAAAAGGTTATATATGAGAGAAAAATATACATTTTTACATGCATATCAAATACCCTCACACTTATCTTTTTATACGTCCTCGAATAAGCTAAATTAGGATAAATCCATTTTCGTAGGAAACACAATTGCATTGAGTGTATGCAACAAGTCGTTAAACCTCTAAGTAGAATGAGTCTTGTCTCTTGAGGGTTTTCAATGAATACTACCCACAAAATTCAAATGCGACAAATTATAATGCAACTACATGATACAAGTTTTTGAAAATATTTACAAATAAAGTACTTACTTTTAAATTGACATGAGTAAGTTAGATATAAGTTTTGGTTATTATGAAGAAATTTTAGTCTTTTTACTTATCAAAAAGTCCAATAAAAATTAAGTTATCATCACAATTTGATTCTTGTTTGGCTAGTTCTTTTGGTTGATAACATAGTGCAACTATGAAATGAATCATTTAGTTAATTATCAGAGTTTTGCAAAGTCGCATTTTTATTTCTTTTGAATAACAGTCAAATCAATTAAGTGAAGATAATGCTTGGTTTTCAATTGCTTGATCTCTCTATTTTGAAAAAAATTAACATTATTATGGTTTACACAACTAACTCAGATATACTGAGGCCAGATATATCGAACATGCAGTGCCTTCCGGGCTTACCTAAGAAGAGTACAGAGCATGGCGAGTGTACACACTTGTGTATGCACACATGACTCTAGGTGTTTATTATTATTATTTTAATTTTATTTACATACACCTAACTCGAATATAATGAGGCCAAATTTATCGATCATGCACTGGCTTTCAAGCTTATGTGAGAAGAGTACAGAGCGTGGCGAGTGTACACACTTACGTGTGAACATATAACTCTAGATGTATATTATTATGATTTTTTTCTTTCTACTTTTCTGAAAAGAGGGAGTTATGCAAAATCATCTTAGCACCACTTAAGTTAGAAGATCAAAATGTTATCGCTTTTACTTTAAATCAACCATTCTTTTAAATAAAGACAATAATTAGGATATACTTCATAATTATAACATATAAACCTTCTTTTATACTAGTTACACCATACATACTTGTAATCAAACTTTTATTTTTATTTTTGTTGAGACAAGTAATTTTTCAAAAATTTAATTTTTCAAAAATTTCAATTTAATAACCGAAAATGTATACTTATTATATTGTGATTCTTCAATAGTAAATCAATATGCTAAAAAAATTATTTTGGATTTTTTGCATTTGGAAAGAAAAATAAAAATAAACCATGAAAAATAAAAAAATAAACATGAGACTTCCCCCACACTTGATTTTGACTATGCCCCCATAGTCAATGCATGATATAATGAGTGTAACGGAAAAAAAATATGTACATATTTGCAAGAGAGGGTTAAAATTTCCTATGAGACATAGTGTGGCTCATAAAGAATCAAGAGCTCCTCTTCTCGATCACTCGCCAACTTCAAGTAAAGTTTTAAACGATGACTATTGACTTTAAAATTGATCCATCCCTAGGATTTTCTATTTCTATGGCATCGTGCGAAAAAATAGTAGGTATCACGTATAGTCTAGTCCACCTTGATTTTAATTTCCCAGAAAAAAAATAAGGTCAAGAGTCATACAAATAAACTCTTTGATTTGGTGAAAATGTGTTACTTAGGATTGAGTTATCAACAAAACCTATTGTTCTTTCATTGTAAACTTTCTCATTTTCATACGCGTCGTTCCTAACCTCCTCTAATTCATTGAGTTGCAATTTTCTGTTTTTACCAGTTTTTCAAGATCAAAGTCTATGTTCTTAATCACCCACAATGTTTTTTGTTCAAGTTTGACATGTAAATGACATGCTTTACCATATATTAACCTAAAATTAGACATCTCTAGATTAGTTTTATACGCAGTTCTATAAGCCCAAAGCGCATTTGTCAATTTTTGTGACCAATCTTTTTGATTTTTATTTACAGTATTCTCCAAAATTTGCTTAATTTGGCGATTTGAGACATCAACTTAACCACAAGTGTAATGATCGGGGGATTTTGACCCTCGAAAATTGACACTAATACATCCATTGTATTGCGTGACAAGTAATCGAATGCCAGAAAAATCAATTGTTAGGAAAAAGAAAGAGGGAAGAAGATAAGAAGAAAGGAAAAAACAGAATCTCACAGTGGAACGAATAATCTATAATATACATCAAATCGTTACATAAACAAACTATAATATATGTATATTCAAACATTAATCAGAGTATACTAACATATTTCAACCTAGATAGTTATAACAGTCTGTCCTTACAATTGCTAATAAATATCATCACTAAATATAGCAGAAAATAACTATTCACGTGAATCTGTCTCTGGGCTTCCAACTCATCTCTTAAAGCTCCAATGCATCCAAACTAATATGTAATATGCTTAGTATGACCCGAGCATTATAACAAAATAACACCCGAGTCAGTCTGGAAGAAACAAACCCAATCGAATTTTAGATTTATAGAAAACCTTTTAAAAATCAAGAGTATCTCGTATGAACACACAGCACATAAACATGGAAGGGTTTTTACCTTGCGATAACCAAAACCATTTCATATGAAATTCTCTAATATTATAATAGGGTCTAGATACAAATATTTATTAATCCTAGATGAAATTGTTACATCAATTAAATTCCAACATAACAGGTATACAACTAAAAACTGTAATGTTCATATTGGAAAATGGATTCCATACAATGACTGAGCTACTGGGGTACCGCCCGTCACAGTGTATCTCTAGAATAAATAACATCGAGGGCGAACCTATCAACCCATGCTAACATAGAACCGGCCTACCCCTTACTGGATAATATCGAATATGATCACCCATCCATTAATGGGCCTTGAAGTATACAAATGAGAGATAATAGCGACTCTACATAGGGATGATCATACCCTACTTGGAAGCGACCCACTTAGCCCTACAGCATCTCCTCTGCTTTAGTCATTTCGGATTGATGAGGTTTGAGGCTATGTTTTACCTTTTATATAGCACTTTCCACTTGAAACATTAATACTGTCTTTTAGGCAATAATGCAATGCAAACATTCATCCATACATGTTCATTCTGGGACTGAATGGAACACTTGAGAGCTCCACCTCCAATTCCATCATCTTCAAGACGTCATCACTTCGAAAAGCATTCGTTGGATTGAAGTGGTTTTCGAATAACATACCCGATCCCAATCTCTTTGAAACAACATTCAATAATATCCAATAAACTCAACCCCATTTCTTTAGTAAAAAAATAATCAAAGATAGGATCGGAGATCACCTCCTGACCGTTAGTGGACGGAATTCAATATCATTGTTCTAGGAAATGAGACGAGATTTATACGCATGGTGCAGCATCATCGGAGATGACTGTGCCATATAACTCACGCTTTTCTCCTAATTATTTCCAAATATATGTCTGGGTCTGATTTCGATTGTCGATTAATTAACTGTCGAGTAACAAACATTTAATCAAGGATTTATTTCATAGGTAAAACCAACATTGGTTAAGCATATAAGCAATCACTAGGCTCTTTTAATAAATCATTCATTCATTAGAATCACTTTATAATTTACTTATATAAAAATACTTTTACAAAGGTATAACCGCAAATCCCTATATTTCAAAACTTAGAAAATATCTATATACTTATCTCCACGGTATAAATATATTCATAAAACTGAGAAAGACTTTCTTTTTATTTGATTCAAAATCATTTATAAATCTTCTTATAATTCTCTAAAAACATTTAAATCTTCTGGACCATTTATAAAATTCTTTTAAACATTTCAGTCCCTAATAAATTCTTTTTCTACATTTCTAAAATTATTTATAAAGCCTTTATAAATCCATAAAACCATTTATAATACTCTTTTTATAAATCTATAAACCCATTTCTATAATTCGTTTATAAATATATAACCATTTGTAAACTTTGTCACCCTGTAAATAACCTACCCTTAAGTCTTCAAAATGTTTTATAAACTCCTTTAAAAAATCCATGTCTTTCAACTCTATTCATGGGTCACGAATACATTTATAAATAAATAAAAATCATTTACTTTAAAACATCATTATATAGAATAATTATTGACAATAAGCATTATAATTTAATGAAAATTATTAACTTTAAAACATCATTAAAATAATAATCAATAATTTTCAAATATATTGTTTAAGAAACAATAATAATCAATCTTTACCATTTTTATAAATAATAATAATTTATCATCAAAAACCTTATTAATAACCCTTATTATTAATTCCAAACCATAATTATTCATGGAATACTTAACCTTTCCAATTATTAACATTTTGAAAAATTCCTTAAAACCATATTAACTATAACAAATAACTTAAAACAATACTAATATACTTAAATACTTTAAAACAATATTAATATAATAAATAACCTTAATGTAACATTGTTATAATTGAATAACTTTAAAACAATATTAATATAATTAAATAACTTTAAAATAATATTAATATAATTAAATAACTTTAAAAAATATTAATACGATTAGATAACTTTAAAATGATATTAGTTAATTAAATAACTTATAACAATATTAATATAATTAATTAACTTCAAAACATTATTAATATAATTAAATAACCTAAAAAGAATACTATTATAATTAAATAACTTTAGAACAATATTAATATAATTAATTAACTTTAAAACAATACTAATATAAATAAATAACCTTAAAATAATATTATTATAATTAAATAACTTTAAAATAATATTGTCATAATTAAATAGATAATCCTTAAAATAAAATATTTTTGAAACCTAATTTCAGATTTAAAAATCGTTTCTTGCCTCAAAAACCAATTCCAACTTAAACGGCAATTTATAGTATTTCTAAAATACTAATTTGAGGCCAATAGCCACCCAGCACTTAACTAATAACGATATTGATTTTCTATCACTACTAGATTTTATTTTCAAATATATAACGATGTTATAACCATAGTGTCGACAATCATGTTTATTATTCAATAATCCATATGAAAGAAATATTATTGAAATAATTCAATTATACAAGGAATCCCTTAGATCCCTCCAACCTGTTTCCTCCTGCATCACAAACGTTATATAATCATAAAATACAAATCAACCGCTTCGAGGCGCGATTCGTATACAAAGGATCATCCGCTCTTACACAGGAACATAATAGGGCCTCATCTGCTCCAATAGGCCAGAATATTCAATCCAACTAACATAAATATTGTAATTTATCCAAAACAATTATCCAACAATTTTTATTAATTATATATCACACTAGTTAACCAAAGAGGTGATTTTATCTTACCGAAACTTTCTATTGTCATTGAGGCATTCCGTTTTGGAACTAAAATCGAACGATCTCCGATTTTTTCTCAAATTTCAATGGTCTCCAAATTCATCCAAACTAGTTCTATATCATAGATAACGTCCAAATGAGTGCAACGCAACATGCCTCGTTCAAATCTGATCTAAACGAGTAAGTTATAGCATTTAGAAGATTACATAATTAAGATTATAAAAATTACTTTACTAACTACAAAAAATTTCTTTAATTATCCTTACTTAAAAAAAGAACCTGCCTAATCGTTCATCTCCCTTGTGTTGACCATGCCTACGCCCCCCTTTACCGCGTTCCACCGCCACCCTGGCCACCCAACAGCCACCACGACCCCACCAATCGAATGCCCCACCTACCACGCCTTGAACGCCATGGTCGCGTTGCCATCCCTGCCCTGTAGCTTGGTCACGAACCCAAATTAGATTTCCCGTTCATCCACCACCTATCGCCGCCATAGGCCATCAGCCTCCATCGCACTCACAGTGAAGCATGCCCATGTCACCCACTTTCCAACGCCACCGTTGTAACAACCCGGGTTTGGAGATTACCTAATATTGTGAATTAAATTAAAATTAGAAATTTTAAATTGTTAGTTTGGAATATATAATGAAATTGGGATTAAATTGTGAAAATAAAGTTTAGAAATTTATTTTATTTTATTTGGGTTGATAATGAATGGAAAATGACTTTATTTTAGAGAAAATGCAGTGAATATATTTATTCTTTCCCATTTACTTCTTTTAATAATTTTTAAGAGAAGTACGTGATTTTTAAAGGTGGTTTATTTAAATAAATAGGTGGAAATTAGTCTAAAAATATGTTTTGTCTATAAATTAAGTTTGGAAATGGTTTAAAATATTCTTTTAAGTGAGAAAAGTATTTTGTGGAATTTTAGATGTTAAAAACACGGTTTTATTCATTTATTTGAGTAAATGGTGTATTTTTGTTAAATAAAGGGTTTTAATAATAAAAATATTTTCAAAATATAAATTTATCTTTTTAAATGATAGAAAATGTTTTATTTTATATGTATACAGGTTTTCTTATTTTCCTTATGTAAAACTTGAAAGAAAATGTATTTTTGTTTTGTGTATATGTGATATATGCACAATTTTAGTTAAGTGTTGAATTAATTTCTTAGGCCAACCTATTTTCATTTGATTATTAAACCCATTTGGACCATTATCCCTTAACCTGGTAAGAAAGTGAGAAAACTAATAAGCAGTACGTTCATTTTTCTCAACTCATCTTCCCCTTCCACTAGTAAATAAGAAAAACAAAACCCTCTTTCTCAAAATCGCAATTCAAGCCCATTTCTTCATAAAATCCAGACAAATTAAAGTTTTTTACAATTTAGAGAATGAATTGAAGGTAATCTAACTCCAAATCATTTAAATTCAACAAAAATATCTGATTTGTGAAATGATTTCTTATTTACAGTGAATTATGTTTTGCATGCACTATTTGTTTCCTACAGGTTCTTAGAGGCTTCAATCTAGCAAAAAGCTTCAGTTTTGTTGCCAAAATCTGAGTCTTTTCATTGCAACAGCAAGGTGAGTTGTAATACTCACAAATTCTAGCTGAGCCAAGCTCAAAATTGCAAGAAATTGTTAAAATTTATCTTTTGTTCGTATATTTCCGTAGTTGTTTCTTTGTTTGAAATCGGTTTCATATTACTACTTTGAAAGCCTATAACTTTTCATTTCAGCAACGAAATACACCTGGATTTCTTTCATTTGGTAGTTTTCATGTTGATCTTGGTCTTTGGAAATTTTGGTTGAAAAATATTATTATTTGGATGTTCAAAACAGTGGTAGAAAATCAATTCAAACCCAGATTTTTGCCTATACACCTTTTGTTTTCTTGAGTTGCTGCAAACATGTCCTGAGTCCATGCTTAAGACAGCATATCTCTTTCATTTCTTGCTGGAATTTATCAATTCTTTTTTTCTTAAAAGTTAAAGTATTTCACTATATGCGTACCAATTTTTAGCTCAATCCTATGTTAATTGGTCTTCTATTTCATGCCTGAAAGTTGAACCCAAGATGGTTTTCTGGCCTGTACATTTGTTTTTTTTGAACTGTTGCAAACATGGCATGAGTCCATGTTTGTGACAGCGTAACTTTTTCATTTCCAATCGGAATTCATTGATTCTTTTTTTGTTTGAAAGAAGAAATTTTTGAGTATGTGCATATCAATTTTCAGCTCAATATGTGGTCGTTTGTTCCTTTATTTTGGGCCTGCAAGTTGAAACCAAGATGGTTTTTTGACCTGGGCACATTTTTGTTTTTGAGCTGTCGCAAACATGACATGAGTCCATGTTTGAGGTAGCGTAACTTTTTCATTTGCAGTTGGAATTCATTGATTATTGTTTGTTTAAAAGCTAAATCTTTCTACTATGTGCAATCCAATTATCCGTTAAATCTGAGGTTGTTTACCCACATGTTCCATGTCCGTAATTTGAACCCGAAAGGATTTTTGACCTGGGCAGAATTCAACCTGGCCTGAGTCCATGTTTGAGATTTTATATCTTTAGAATTTCATATGGGAATAAAGTGCCCTTTTTCCAGTTCATAGATAAATTGTTCTACTATATGTTTGTCAAATTTTAGACCATTTGGAAGTCATTAAGCCTTTCAAATTACATCCGAAAGTTGAACCGGTAGAAGATTTCAAACCTGGGTATTATTTTGCGTATGCATTTTTTTGTTTTTCCATCCGACCTTTGACTTTTACTTCATGTTTTTATGATATTTCTGAAATATTTTTAGACCATAATGTCTATCAATAGACTAGCCAAATTTTGAAGATTCTGAAATTCAAACTTTTGATTAAATTTGAATTTAATTTGAATTGAATTTGAATATCTGTATTAGTGTTTTCTTGGGTTTTTATTCGTTTTCGAGCATGGATTTTTTCCAAACCTTTTTGAAATAATTTTTTTAAAAAAAGGGCATTTAAAATTATTATTATATAATATTTTTAAAGTATTTTCAAATATAAAATCAATTTATTCTCTATAATAAAGGAATTTTCAAATATGGCTTTCAAAATTGATTTCGAAAAGGGTTTTTAAAAGCTTGTTTTTCAAAGTAAATTAATTTTATATAAATACACATTTTTTACTATTCGAGTGAATGAGAAGGAGAATTAAACGGTTTGGTAAAACACATGTATGTGACACATGCATTTATCTTATCGGTTAATTACCAACTTTTCCATTTGATCGTTTTGACCATCGGGTCGAGTTTACCGATGAGAGGAGGTAAACTTTTTACTGCTTTGAGTGTGAAATTTACTGGCGATTAGTAAACCGTTTAGTGCGAACCTGTGGTATGGGACGTGCATTAACATTGTTCGGGTTCCTATTCGGGAGTTAGTAAAACATTTACCATTACAGCGTATTACCAGTACTGGACCTTTGGGTCATTGGCATTGTGGAGTTCGCCATTGCAGCATATTTGTCTTTGAGACATTTGCCATTGCGGCATTTGCCATTACTGCGTATTTTCGATTGTGGTCTATATATCATTGTGACATATTTGCCTATGGGCGATGTACCTATTTTTAGAGATCAGTACTTGACAGGCTTCGGCCAAAAGCACATGCAAAACTTTTAAGATGATTTCGTTGATTATTGTGATTTCCTGAGTGTATCGCCTTTTTCATGGTTAGCCATTCGAGCCGTGTATATGCATATATACGTGTGTGTGTGTGTGTGGCATTACCTTGTGGGAATTTTAGTTACCTACACTGGCGTTATATGAGCTTAGCCTTTAGCGTTATTATTTGAGATTTGCCTATTGGCGTTATTACATAAGATTTGCCTTTTGGCATTTATTCGAGATTATTTTCTCCTATGTTCGAGATTTATATTTGATTGCCTTATGGCGTATTTTGAGATGATGTTTTCTCTTTTGAGAATGCTTTTGAGTTTGCCGATATGGCGGGTATGGGATATCTCCTCTTCGGAGTTATGTTTTACTTCTAAACTATATTTGATGTTTTGTGATACGCCGATGAGATGAGGCATGCTTTTATTGTGAGATTTGTTATGAAGTTTTATCACCTTTGAGTTGCATTAATGTTTAGTGATATCCTTATATCATTTGAAATTATTATACCCACTTAATTGTGCCATGTGAAGTAACCAAATACTCTTGAATTATTCCTTCTCACTTGAGTAGATTATCACCTTGCCTTATGCTTATTTTATCGATTATCCTCTTAAACTGATTAGTTTAACTAGACCGACCCGTGTATTTTATATTCGGGTCACACCGAGGTGTTTCAGGTTAGGTCCCTTTGGACTTAGCCTATTCTGCTTTCGCATATACTTTTCTGCTAGCTTTTTGTTGTAGCTTTTGTGTAGTCCTTTTGTTGCTACTTTGATATGTATATTTTTTTGACTCGTGTTGGTACTGTGGTCGTCATACCACATATGCGATTTTTCATTTTGTATACTCTATGAATGTATGGGTATATGTGTGTATATATGTGATTATCTCCTGTTCTTTGATATGTTTTACATTTGAGTTGTTTTATTTTTTTCTGATAGATCCTATAGCCACCTGTGGCTTTGTATTATGTATTTATTGGATATGTCGATCCACTTGATCTAAAAAAATGGAACATTTATGGACGTATTCAGTAGATATTTAAAACAAGACTATAGATGGTCGCTTCTAACCAACCCTACTCTTCGCATTTGCAGACGGTATTACCCAGTAATACTCTTTGTTAGTGTGGGCCTCGGGGTAAGGAGTCACAGCTTGGTATCAAAACCGAGTTCAGAATAAAATATGATAAACACAGAACAGAAACACATATTATGGTACATCCAAGTGTAATACAAGTGTTATGATTCCCTTAATCATCATGCCTTGACCTTTTCATGTCCTTTGGGATAGAATTGTGGATATGTTCAGGAATATATTTTATTCTATAGTATTCCATAATAGAATTTATAATATCTTATCCTATGAGTAATCCTAATTGCGATTGTTCTATTCGAGTCCTCTTCGATGCAGGTGCTTGACACCCATCCGTATCGGAGGAATTTGTTGATGCTTTAGATGTTTTTGTCTTGTTCTCCTGTGAGGATTGCGAATCCTATTTAGGGGATCCATAATATTTTGCATGATGTATAAGGATTTTGGGAATTGTTCCTGGTAGCTTATCTTTTTATGCGACTTAGCATGATATCTTCTATTTAGAGTTTAGAATGATTTAAAATGGAGTGGCTTGCGATTATCAAGCCGCATTCTGTGATTTGAAGGATCCTATATTTAGGTATCCTAATTTTGACTGATTTGTTGTTTCTTGTTCTTTGGAATATTAATGATGATTCTGAAGTTTCTTTATTCACCCTTGAGTTTTGAGATGTTGATGACATATCTCGAATTCTAGTCATTATGATTTTGTTGATTTCTGTGAGTCCATTTGGTTTTGTCACCCATCGGTCAATCGAGAATTGTATTGACCAGATTCCTAGTTTTTAGCCTTTCGGTCATCCTTCCATGCGGATGTCCACTAAGGAAATGAGGTGATTCATTAAATTTAACTAATGTTGTCGTCTTTGCCTCCTTTTGAGATATCTCATTCGAGAAGATATCTTAACCTTACTCTTATATCTTGTTGATCTCTTTTTAATCTATTAAGTAGTGCTAGGGTCATTCTTTAGCTTGACCTTACACTAATTTTCATGAGCTATTGCGGAGGATAGCGTTCCTCTTATCGCATTCCACACTCGTAGGGCTCTTGTGAGTGGTTCGCCATAAAGTTTGGAATAACGAACGCACTAGTCTATTCTATCAGTCTTGTGAATCAAGTATTATGGGAATATCTTGCTGAGTTCTTCTTGTGTTTTTGATTTTGAGTATAAGTTATAATTGAGTTTTCAAAATTTTCAAATTGAAGATATGTTTTTAAGTGAAATTGGATTTTCAAGAGAAATAAAGAATATTTTAAGCTTTATATATGAGGTATTTTTTTTAAAAATAATTTTTTTGCCAGTTGTCCATCAAGTGCTTTAAGAATTCTAGTCGATACGCCTGATCAATGTTATCGATAGGAATTTCCTAAACATTGTGATGAAGCAATCAAGCACGGTAAATTGAGTTTTAATAAGTTAAGATTGGAATAAATTAATATGGTTTGAGAATTAAATGCATCCATTGAACCATAGTAAGTATTAGAGAAGTGGCGAGGCAGTTTTGATCACTAGGTCAACTCTGCAGCCAATCGATGGGTTCATTAACTATAAAACAATGGCGAGGCAATATCCTTGTAGTATTTGAAAAAATTTCAAAATTGAATATGCTTATTTTAAAACTTTAATCATGGGTTTGTGAGCAAATTTTGTTCCAAATTTTTGGCTGTGTTAAAATATTTATTGGAGTAAATTTAAAAAATTCTTTTGAAAACAAATTTGAATTAATTATCAACTTTAACTATTTTTATGTTGATACTCAAGTCAAAATTTAATTTGTGTGATATAGTGGAAAGTGAGGTTAAACTATTTTGATATATGAATAATTTTTGTAGTATAATCATTTTTAAGTTGTGAGAATAATTTAAAACTTTATATATATTCCCAAATTTTGTTTTAATAAATGATAAACAATCATCTCTTGAAAATGGAAGATATTAGTTATCTCTTCCAAATGAGTTTTCTTAGTTAATTGTTTTTAAAAATTAGATTTTTGGAAAGTAATGAAATTTTTTCCAATTAATGAATTGCCTCTTTTATGAAAATTATGTAAAGTTGATCATATTTTAATATGTCTTAACTTTCTTGGGAAAAAGAAAT
Source organism: Allium cepa (assembly GCA_030765085.1). NCBI lineage: Eukaryota > Viridiplantae > Streptophyta > Magnoliopsida > Asparagales > Amaryllidaceae > Allium > Allium cepa. The sequence continues at coordinate 325,609,495 of CM060931.1, read as the reverse complement.
CATTTAATAAATGATTTAGCAAAATGCTTGTTTGAAAGTACAATTTGAAATGAAAATGGTTTGGGAAATTTCTGAAGTTTAATTTGATTTGAAAGATGAAATTTGGTTGAAAGTGTTGTGCTAAAACAACAATATCTTGAGATTTATAACTCTGAATGAGTTCAGACTTTTTGCAAATGGTCCTTTCTATCCTATAGGATAGAGATTTAAAACTCTAAATGAGTTCAAACTTAGATTTTTATCTATATACTTTTTTTTATGAGTTGCTGCAAACATGGCTTGAGTTCATATTGAGATAACATATCCTTTTTATTCTTGCTGGAATTCATCGATTCTTTTTTTGCTTGAAAGATAAAGTTTTCTACTATATGCATACCAATTTTCAGCTCTATCCGAGGTAGTTTGGTCCTCTGTTTCATGCCTATAAGTTGAAACCGAGATGGTTTTCAGGCATGTACATTTGTTTTTTTGAACTTTTGCAAACATGGCCTGAGTCCATCTTTAAGACAGCGTAACTTTTTCATTTCCAGTCGGAATTCATTAATTCTTTTTTGTCTGAAAGATGAAGTTTTCTAGTATGTCCTTATCAATTTTTAGCTCAATATGATATCGTTTGTTCCTCTGTTTTAGGCCTGTAAGTTGAACCAAGGATGGTTTTCAGGCCTGGGCACAGTTTTGTTTTTGAACTGTTGCAAACATGACCCGAGTCCATGCTTAAGGCAACGTAACTTTTTCATTTCCAGTCGAAATTTATTGATTTTTTTTTTGAAAGCCAAAGTTTTCTACTATATTTATACCAATTTTTAGTAAAATCAAAGGTTTTTGTCTATTTATTCCATGTCTGTAAGTTGAACCCAAGTGGGTTATAGACCTGGACAAAATTCAACATGGCCTGAGTCCATGTTTGAGATTTCATATCTTTAGCATTTCATATTGTAATTCTGTGAATCTTTTTCCAATTCATAGCTAAATTGTTATACTTTATGTGTATCAAATTTTAGACCATTCTGTTGTTACTAAGCCTTTCAAATCATGTCCAAAAGTTGAACCGTAGAGGATTACAGACCTGGGTATTGTTTTGCCTATGCATTTTTATGTTCTTTTTCCATCCGACTTTTGACTTTTACTTCATATTTTTGTGATATTTTTGAAATATTTTGAGGCCTTGATTTCTATCAATAGACTAGCCAAATTTTTGAGGATTTTGAAATTCGAATTTTGGATTAAATTTGAATTTAATTCGAATATCGGTTTGAGTGATTTCTTAGGTTTTATTCGTTTTCAAGCACGGATTTTTTCCAAACCTTTTTGAAATAATTTTTAAAACAAATGGGCATTTCAAATTATTATTATATAATATTTCAAAAGTATTTTCAAATATAAAATCTTTTTATTCTCTATAATAAGGTGATTTTCAAATATGGCTCTTAAAATTGATTTCAAAATGGGTTTTTAAAGCTTGATTTTCAAAGTAATTTTTTTATATAAAATACATGTTTTTGCACTATTCGAACGAATGAGAGGGAGAGTTAAAAGGTTTGGTAAAACTTGTGGTATGGGACACGTGCGTTTGTCTATCGATTAATTCCCAACTTTTCCGTTTGATCGTTTTGGCCTTCGGGTTGACTTGACCGGTGAGATGAGGAAAACTTTTACTGCTTTAAGTGTGAAATTTACTAGCGGTTAGTAAACCGTTTAGTGTGAACGTGTGGTATGGAACGTTCATTAACATTGTTCGGGTTTCTATCTAAGAGTTTGTGAAGCATTTCTCATTGCGGCAAATTGCCCGTACTGGATCTTCGGGTCATTGTCGTTACGGCGTTTTCCGTTACGGCTATTTGTCTTCGAGACGTTTGCCATTGCGACGTTTTCCATTTCGGTGTATATTCCATTGCAGCATATTTTTTCATTGTGACATATTTAGCTTCGAGCAAGGTACCTATTTTTAGAGATCAGTACTTGGCAGGCTTCAGCCAAAAGCACATGCAAAACTTTTGAGATGATTTCATTGATTATTGTGATTTCTCGAGTGTATCACCTTTTTCATGGTTGGTCATTCGAGCCATTACACACACACACACACACACACACACACACACATATATATATGGCGATTACCTTATGGGAATTTGAGTTGCCTACACTAATGTTATATGAGCTTTGCTTTTGGCGTTATTATTTGAGATTTGCCTATTGGCGTTATTATACGAGATTTTCCTTTTGGCATTTATTCAGGATTATATTCTCCTATGTTGGAGATTTATATTTAATTGCCTTATGGCATATTTTGAGATGATGTTTTCTCTTTTGAGAATGCTTTTGAGTTTGGTGATATAGCTGGTTTGGGATTTCTCATCTTTGGAGTCATATTTTTCTCCTAAACCATATTTGATGTTTTGTGATATGCCGATGAGATGAGGCATGCTTTTATTGTGAGATTTGTTATGAAGTTTTATCTCCTTTCAATTGCATTTATGTTTAGTGATATCTATATATCACTTGAAGTTACTATACCCACTTAATTGTGCCATGTGAAGTAACCATATACTCTTGAATTATTCCTTCTCACTTGAGAATATTATCACCTTGCCTTACACTTATGTTATCGATTATCCTCTTAAACTGATTTGTTTAGCTAGACTAACCCATGTATTCTATAATTGGCCAGACCGAGGTGTTTCAGGTTAGGTACCCTTTAGACTTAGCTTATTCTACTTCCGCATGGACTTTTCTGCTAGCTTTTTGTTGTAGCTTTTATGTAGTCCTTTTGTTGCTACACTGATATGTATATTCTTTTGACTCGTGTTGGTATTGTGGTCGTCATACCACATATGCGATGTATCATTTTGTATACTCTGTGATGTATCGGTATATGTGTGTGTATTTATGATTATCTGCTGTTCAGTTATGTATTTTGCATTTGAGTTGTTGTATTTTTTTCTAATAGATCCTATAGCCACATATGGTTTTGTATTAAGTATTTATTGGATATGTTGATCCACTTGAGCTAACAAAAATAGTAGTATTTATCGATGTATTCAATAGATATTCAAAACAAGACTATAGATGGTTGCTCCTAACTAACCATATTCTCCGCATTAGTAGACGGTATTACCCAGTAATACTCTTTCTTAATATGGGTCTTGGGGTGGGGCCTCACAACCGTCCTTAGCCTCCAGCTCTGCCCGTAGCGTTGCCCCATGCTCACAAGTTCAAACATCGATCATCTGCGATCTACGGCCACCACACATCACGTTGCCTTGATAAAACCTTATAATCACCTCGTCTTGTTGTCGCGAACAAAATCATAATTGACAACTTTGCTTGAAACAGTGTCGATTGGTTTCGATGATTCATTACTGTTCGATGAGGCTTATTTCAATTCAAATTCTTGGAACCCTTTTGCATAGATAGGAGATGTGATTTATATGAAGTAAGGGGCATGGCTAAATGTGGGTTTGAATAGTGGAGAGTATAGTGATGAACAATTTGTGAACAATTTAAGTATGGGTTTAAAAATCGTACATATAATATTATATATATGTGTGTGTGTGTGTATGTATTAAAATTTTAAATTATTAAGCTGTAAAACATCCGAAAATCTCGAATTCTAAACAAGACGTGCCGCCTAGCATTCTATATGTTATACTTCTATTCCAAATGCAATGGAACTTGTCTCGAGCCTTGATTCGATCGTATGCAGAAGATAGCATTTTGAACCCAAGTATTATATTAAATTTTCAATATTATATTATATGCGTTTCGATCTCGCACGACCAAATGATACATCTGACTTCCATGAAAGTTGACGGTATATTATAGTTCACTATTACAGATCCAATGAAACTAGTTTTGTCGAAATCCAAGACTGTTCCCCGAAAGGCTATTCTTATGTATTAATTAAAACGAGTTAATTTCAAATTCAGCTAAATCACTTTAAATGCAATTTCAAAGTTTTATTATCTTCATTCTTATTTAATAGAATTAAAATAAGCTTTTAAATCATTTTTATCCAACTTAAAACCCAAGATTTAATTATTTGGACAATTTCAATTATTAAATTCAACAATTCAATTATTAATTAATTGCTATTTTTGAAATTCAAGTTATTTCACTTATAAAATCAATTTTTCAATATCTGAAATCAATTAAATATTCCAATTTCAAATGACTAAAATTATTGATCGTTACACTCTTTTCCTCTTAAGAATAATTTCGTCCCTGAAATTACCAAGTTTAGAAAAATGCCCAATCCCATTACTTTTGAAATCCAATTAGTTGATATAACTTACCGAATCCTTTTAAGCCTTTAACTTTTCCTAAAAATCAAATTGTTGAAACTTTATTGTTTCTTTTACTAATTTCTCAATTTCATCCGTAGATTCCAACTAATATCATCCCATTCAATCATTTCAGGTTATAATTCAAAAAAATTAATTATCAAAATTTCCTAACTCTTAAATTCACGAAAAATTTCGCCAGCTTCTCATTTCCCCGGCTCGATCGAAGCAAGTACGAATCGCCACTATGGCTAAAAACAAAAAACAAAACAAAGGCCAAGCAGCCCAAACATAAAACCATCAAATTAAATGTGAACATTTTAGTCGGGCAACCAAATTTTACTCACAAAAACAAAGACACCTAACTAGCTCTTTCTTTGATATATCTGCATCTTATTTACCCCTGATATCCAATCACATAGTTCATAATCATATTATTCTACAATTTCAATTTCCAACAATTACTTTACTAAAACCGTACGATGTATATATATCATCCATATGCAATATAATATCTGATCGTCGCTCAATCACACATTCCACTTCCGAACAAGTATCATTCATGCAACCACTCTAGTACAGACTCAGATTCGGTTCTTTGATTAGAAACCATTTTCGCCTTGCATAGTCATATACTATGATAGAGAATTCAAAATCAACCAAAAATCCATGTTCGGTGTTCGCCATCGAGAATCGGGTGAAAAATTCTAACTCGAACCAATGTAAACCATCTCGGAATCATGTACTTGAATCTAGATCAAACTGGTATGCGAATCAAATAATATACATACACTTACATATTTATTTCGATTGGTTTCTAGCTATACCAAATTCTTTTACTCACATTCATTTCATTTACATTCAATTATTCACCATCATTATTTACTTAGTATATTCCTTTCAATACTTATCTCACTTAAAAATCATTCCCTCAAATTTTATATTTAACAACATTGCACTCTATACTAAATTCATATTTGAATTATTTCATAAAATTTTAATCAAGCTTGAAAACATCTCATTGAATGATTCTCATGTTTACTTCCCTTCACAACTAAAGTCCATATATATTTCTAACCAATTCAATTTCATTAACTCAATTCATCTTTCAATATTCAATTTTATCAACCATATTCCAAAACCATATACAACTCATCAATTTATTTAAATAGCTCATCTCATTAATTTATTTAAATCGACGCCAATTCCATTTAAAAAAATTATTTCATTCAACCTAACTTAGGCTAAATTTCTTTTCAAAATTCATTTTATTTAACTTAAGTTAAATTTAATTCCATAATTAAATTTCAAATCTATTTTCCTTAACATTCGTATGCAAAAAAATTAAAACTTTGTTTTACTTGCAAATTCTCAAATTTTATAAGTTATCAAATCTTTTCTCACAATAAAACACCCAATGAAAATTATTTTGAAAAATACTATAGTTAATTCCTTTTTATTTCAAATCATACTTTGAAACTCAAAATCAAAAATAGTTTTACCAAAACAAAACTCCAATGGTAGCAATTCCTCTCTTGGAAACGCAAAAATGAACATCGATGATACTGCAATCATCATCAAAATTATTTTCTGGCGACCGAGGTGGGTTCAGTGCTTTTTGCCCCTTTTAAATCCTTTTTAAAATATTTCCATTCAAGAATATTTTTATAAAAAATACTATTGTTATTTTCCAAAACATTGAAAAACCACTACAAAATTCAGCAGAATTTAAATTTCCAAATTCCCAGCTTTTAAATCCTTTTACATACAAATCATATTTATGGTATACTTCTTTAATTTCATTTCAATTTATAAATCACATTTATAAAACACATATTTATATAATCTCACTTTGTTATATAAAATCATTTACTAATTGTTAATCTTTGTTTGATATGGTTTATATAATCTCACTTTTGTTATATGAAATCATTTACTAATTGTTAATCTTTGTTTGCATTATAATACTGACAACTTTTATTTGATCACAAACAACAAATGATAATAATCAAATGTTTTTATTTTCTAACTACCAAGAACACCATATATACCTTCATAATTTTTTGAAAAATTATTTACCCAATTTCAAAACAATAGTATGTCGAATTGCTCGGTTCAAGTGTTTAGAGATCCCTATCAATAACGTTAATTACTCGTATTGCCCAGAATCCATAAGTCACTCAACAAATCAACCAACACAATATAAAACATTTTTATATCATTAGCAAATATGTGCTCATACACACACTCACATAAACTCATTCAAGGGTACTACTGATGCTATCTCTAATGAGTATCCTACCAAAGCTAAGGTTCTCACTTAATCTTCAGCTCTAATACCAAATGTAATGACCAGGGGTTTTCGACCCTTGAAAATTGGCATTAATACCTCCACTGTATGTGATTAACAATTGAATGCTAGAAACCAATTGTTAGGGAAAAAGAAAGAAAGAAGAAGATAAGAAGAAAATTAAACAACACAGAATCTTATAGAGGAACGAATAATCTATAATTTACATGAAATCCTTACACAAACAGACCGTAATATATGTATATTCAAACACCAATTAGAGTATACTAACCTATTTCAGCCTAGACAGTTATAACAGCCCGTCCTTACAATTGCTGATAAATACCATCATTGAATATAGCAGAAAATAATTATCTACGTGAATACATCTTTGGGCCTTCAGCTCATCTCCTGAAGCTCCAAAGCATCCAAACTAATCTGTAATATGCTCGGTCTAACCCGAGCATTATGATAGAAAAACACCTAAGTCATTCTGAAAAACCAGCATGAGAAAACATGTCCAACCGGATTTTAAAGTTATAGAAAACCTTTTGAAAATCAAGAATATCTCGTAAGACCATGCTACACATAAGCGCGGACGTGTTTTTATCTTACAATAACCAAAATTATTTCATATGAAATTCTCTGATATTATAATGAGATCAAGATACAAATACTTATTTATTTTATCTGAAATTGTTACATTAATTAAATTCCAGCATAATAGGTATACAACTGAAAACTATAAAAGCCTCATATTGGAAAATGAATTTCATACAATGACCGGGCTACTGAAGTACAGCCTATCATGGTGCATCTATAGATAAAATAATACCAACGTCGAACCTATGGACCCTGTAAACATAGAACCAACCTACCCCTTACTGGATAGAACCAAATATGATCACCCCTCTATTAATGGGCCCCGAAGCATAAAAATGAGTGATAATAGCGACTCTAGATAGGGATGATCATACCCTACTTAGGAGTGGCCCACTTAGCCTTGCTGCGTCTTCCCTACTTTAGCCATTCCTGGTTGATAAGGCTTAAGGTTATATTTTACCTTTTATAAAGCACTTCCCACTTTGAATACTAATACTGCCTTACAGGAAACAATGCAATATCAGCATTCATCCATACAAGTTCGTTCTAGGACTGAACGAAACACTTGAGAGCTCCATCCCCAATCCCATCATCTTTAAGATATCTTCACTTGAAATTGCATTCGTTGGATCGAATTGGTTTTCAGATAACATACCCGATCCCGGTCTCTTCGCAACAACATTTGATAATTTACGGTAAACTCAACCATGGTTCCTTAGGAAATAAACAGTCGAAGATGGGATCAGAGACCATCTCCTAACCGTTAGTGGACAAATTTCCTTATCATTGTCCTAAGTGAATGAAATGAGATTTATACGCATGGTGAAAGCTTCGTCGTAGAGGATCATGCCATATAACTCGCGTGTTTCTCCTAGATATTTTCAAAGTTATGTTTGGCTCTAATTTCAATAGTCTGTTATATAACTATTGGATAACAAACATTCAATCAGGGATTTATTTCATAGGGAAAACCAACATTGGTTAAGCATATAAGTAATCACTTGCCTCTTTTAATAAATCATTCATTCAATAGAATCACTATGAAATTTACTTGTACAAAAATAATTTTACAAAGGTAAAACTGCAAATATCTATATTTCAATACTTAGAAAATATCTATATACTTATCTCTATGGTATAAATATATTCATAAGACTAAGAAAGACTTTCTTTTTATTTGATTCAAAATCATTTATAAAACTCCTTATAATTCTCTAAAAAAATTCTAATCCATTTTATAAATCTTCTAAACCATTTATAAAATTCTTTTATACATTTTAATTGCTCATAAATTCTTTTTCTGCATATCTAAAATCATTTATAAAGCCTTTATAAATCCATAAAACCATTTATAAAACAGGAAATTATTGCCAAGGACAAAATTTCACAGTTTTTTAGCCTCAAGGACAGACCTTCGATGTTTTATCCTGAAGGACAACTTTCTGTTGGTATCAGTTTTTAGTTATTGATGGCAGTTTTTAGGTATCAGTTTGTAGTTATCGATAGCAGTTTTTAGGTATCAGTTTTTAGGTCGGTATCAGTTTTGTTGTCCTTATAAATAATTTTGGAAAATGTTTGTCCTTGTGAATAATTTTTTTAAGAATGTTTGTCCTTATGGTAAAAATATTTAGGTCGTGTCCTTGAGGCAAAAAATATACAAATCTTTATCCTTTAAATTAATTCTTCCTTTATAAAACTCCTTTTATAAATCTATAAATTTGTTTCTAAAATTCGTTCATAAATATCTAACCATTTATATACTCTTTCACCTTGTAAATAACCTACCATTAAGTCTTCAAATCATTTTATAAACTCCTTTATAAAATCCAAGTCATTCAACCTATTCATGGGTCTCGGAAACATCTATAAATAATTAAAAATCATTTACTCCAAAATATCATTATATAATAATAATTATTAACAATAAACATTATAAATAAAAAATTAACTTTCAAACACCTTTAAAATAATAATTAATAATTTTCAAAACTATTATTTAAGAAACAATAATAATTAATCTTTTACCATTTTTATAACTAATAATAATTTATCTTCAAAACCTTATTAATAACCCTTATTATTAATTCCAAACTATTATTCTTTATGGAATAATTAACCTTTTCAAATATTAACATTTTGATAAATTCTTTAGAACCATATTAACTATAACAAATTACTTTAAAACAATACTAATGTACTTAAATAGTTTAAAACATTATTAATGTATTTATATAACCTTAATACTATATTACTATAATTAAATAACTTTAAAATGATATTAATATAATTAACAACTTAAAAAAATATTAATAAAATTTATAACTTTTAAACAATATTAATACAATTAAATATTATTAAGTTAATATTAATATAATTAAATAACTTTAAAACAATACTAATGTAATTAATTAACTTTAAAACAATATTAATATAATTAAATAACCTTAAAATAATATTATTATAATTAAATAACTTTAAAACAATATTAATACAATTAACTAACTTTAAAAAATATATTAATATAATTAAATTACCCTGAAATAAAATTATTATAATTAAATAACCTTAAAATAATATTATTATAATTAAATAGATAATCCTTAAAAAAATATTTCTGAAACCCAATTTTGGATTTAAAAATAGATTCTTGCCTAAAAAAACCAATTTCAACTTAAACGACAATTTATAGTACTTCTAAAATACTAATTTGAGGCCAGTAGCCACCTAACAATTAACCAATATCGATATTGATTTTCTATCACTGCTGGATTTTATTTTCAAACATATAACGATGTTATAACCGTAGTGTCACAATCAAGTTCATTACTCAATAATCCATGTAAAAGAAATATTATTGAAAAAATTCAATAATAGCGAGGAATCCCATTGGATCCCTCCAACCAGCTTCCCCCTACATCACAAACGTCGTATAATCATAAAATATAAATCAACCACTTCGACGAGGGATTCATATACAAGCGGCCATCCGCTCTTACATAGGAACGTAACTGGGTCTCATCTGCTCCAATAGACGGGAATATTCCATCCAACAAATATAAGTATAGTAATTCATTCAAAACAATCATCCAATAATCTTATCAACTATATAGAATACTAGTTAACCAAAAGGTGAGTTTAACTGGTCGAAATTTACTGTTGTCGACTAGGCGTTCCATTTTGGAACTAAAATCAAACGACGTCCGATTTTAGTCCAAATTTCAAAAGTCTTCAAATTCATCCAAACCCATTTTATATCTTAGATAACGTCCAAATGAGCGCAACCCAACTCGTCTTGTTCGAATCCGATATAAAATGAGTAAGTTATAGCATTTAGAAGATTACCTAATTAATATTGAAAAAATTACTTTACTAATTACAAAAATTTTCTTTAATTATCCTTACTTAAAAAAATAAACATGCCTACTCGTTCATCTCTCTTGTGTTGACCATGCCCCCTTTGAGCTCGTTCCACTGCCACCATGGCCACCCAATAGTCACCAATCGAACGCCTCACCCACTACGCCTCGAACGCCACCTGTCCCATCGTCATCCATGCCCTGTAGCTCAGTCACGGACCTAAATTTTATTTTTCTTTCATCCACCCCCGTCACCGCCACAGGCCATCTTCCTCTACCGCACACATGTTGAAGTATGCGCACGTCACCCCCTTTCCAACGCCACCACCCTTACCCTCCAGCTCTGCCTGTAGTGCCACCCCAATCACACAAGTTCGAATGCTGATCATCTATAATTTACGGCCGCCACACCTCACATTGCCTCGATTGAACCTTACAATCACGTTATCTTATTGCTATGAACAAAATCTTAGTTGACGACTTCGCCTGAAACGGCATCGATTGGCTTAGATGATTCATTATCGTTCGATGAGGCTTATTTCAATTCAAATTCTTGGAATCTTTTTGCATAGATAGGAGATGCAATTTATATAAGGTAAGGGGTATGGCTGAATTTGGGTTTGAATAGTGGAGAGCATGGTGATGAACAGTTAAATTATGGGATTAAGAATGGTATAAAATATTATATATATTTTAAATTTTAAATTCTCAAGCTATAAAACGTCCGAAATTCTCGCACTCCAAACGAGACGTGCCGCCTGGTGTTTTATATGGTATACCCTTATTCTGAATGCAACGGAACTTGTCTTAATAATCAACTCAATCGTATATAGAAGATAGCTTTTTGAACCCAATTATTATATTAAATTTTTAATATTAAATTTTATGCGTTTCGATCTTTCACGACCAAATGATACATAGGATTGCAATGAAATTTGACGGCATATTATAATTCACCATTACGGATCAAATGAAGTGGGTTTCGTCGAAATTTGAGACTGTGCCCCGAAAGGCTATTTTCATATGTTAATTCAAACGAGTTAATTTCAAAATCGGTTAAATCAAATTTTAAATCCAATTTAAAGGTTTTATTATCTTTATTCTTACTTAATAGAATTTAGATAAGCGTTTAAATCATTTTTATCCAACTTAAAACCCAAGATTCAATTATTTGGACAATTTCAATTAATTAATTCAACAATTAAATTATCTAATAAATCGCTATTTTAAAATTCAAGTTATTTAACTCATAAATTAACTTTTCAATATTTAAAATTAATTAAACATTCCAATTTCAAATGACTAAAATTCTAGATTGTTACACTCTTCCCCCTTAAAAAGGATTTTGTCCCTGAAACTACGTAGTTAAGAAAAATGCCCAAGCCCATTACTTTTTAAATCCAATTAGTTGAAATAACTTACTAAATCCTTTTAAGCCTTTAACTTTTCCCAAAAATCAACTTTTTGAAATTTATTATTATTTTTACTAAGTTCCCAATTTCATTCATCGATTTTAACTAATATCATTCCATTCAATCATTTCAGGTTATAATTCAAAATCAAATTTAGTTATCAAAAATTTTCTAACTCTTAAATTCTCGAAATATTTCACCAGGGTCTCCTTTGCACGGCTCGATCGAAACAACTACGAATTGTCACTACGACCCAAACCAACAAAACAAAACAAAAGTCAACCGACCCAATCATAAAACCATCAAATTAAAGAACAAATTAAACATGTGCATTTTAGTCAGATAACCAAAGTTTACTAATGAAATCAAAGACATCAAACTAGCTCTTGCTTTTATATATTTGCATCTTATTTACCCCTGATATCTAATCACATAGTTCATAATCGTATTATTCAGCAATTTCAATTTCCAACAGTTAATTTACTAAAATTGTACGATGTACATATATCATATCTGATCACTCGCTCGGTCACACAATTCCACTTTCGAACTAGTATTGTTCACGCAACCACTCTTGTGCGGACTCAGTTCTGGATCCTTGATTAGAAACCATAATTCTCCTTGCATATCCATATACCATGATAGAGAATTCCAAAATCAATCAAAAATCCATATTCAGTGTCCTCCATCAAGAATCGGGTGAAAAATTGCAACTCGGACCGATGTAAACATCTTGAAATAATGTACTCGAATCTGGATTAAACTATTATGCGAATCAAATAATATACATAAACTTACATATTTATTTCAATTAGTTTCTAGTTATACCAAATTATTTTTTTCACATTCATTTCATTTACATTCAATTTTCGCAATCATTATTTACTTAGTATATTCCTTTTAATACTAATCTCACTTAAAAATCATTCCCTCAAATTTTATGTCAAACAGCATTTCACTCTATGCTAAATTCATTTATGAATTATTTCATAAATTATACTCAAGCTTATAAACATTTCATTCAACTCTTCTCATGTTTATTTCCATATCGCAACTGAAGTCCATATATATTTCTAACCAAATTCAATTTCATTTAACTCAATTCATCTTCCAATTTCAATTTTATCAACCATATTCCAAAACCATATTCAAGTCACTAATTTATCTAATTAGCTCATCCCATTAATTTATTTCGATTACCACCATTTCCATTCCAAAAATTACTTCATTCAACCTAACTTAGGCTAAATTTCTTTTCAAAATTCATTTTATTTAACTTAACTTAAGTTAAATTTAATTCCATAATTCAATTTCAAATCTACTTTCCTTAACATTCACATGAAAAAAATTTAAAACTTTGTTGTACTTACAAATTCTTAAAATTTATAATTTATCAAACTCTTTTCTTGTATTCTCAATAAAACACCCAATGAAAATTATTTTGAAACAATACTACAGTTAATTCATTTTTATTTCAAATCATACTTTGAATCTCAAAATCAAAACTAGTTTTGCTAAAACAAAACTCCAATGGTAGCAATTCCTCTCTTAGATACCCGAAAATGAACATTGATAATGCTGCAATCATCATCGAAATTATTTTTCGACGACCGAAGTGGGTTCAATGCTTTTTGCCCCTTTTAAATCCTTTTTAAAAATATTTCCATTCAAGAATATTTTCTAAACAATACTATGATTATTTTACAAAACTTTGAAAAACCGTTTCCATAACCAACGAGATTTACATTTCCGATTCCCAGCTTTTTTTCGCAAAGCCAGCGGGGTTAAGTAGTCCCTTACCAGTTTTATTGCGGTGATAGGAAAAGTAAATACAAATAGAAAACACAGTAGCAAACTAGGAAAATAAAGGAAAAATATGATGTGTCCAAAACAAATATGGACAGTAGCAAACCAAAAGAAAGTCTAAGGAAACAAACACTACAACAAAGGAAAAATAAAGAAAGGACAAAAGAAACAAGAACACAGTAAAGAGAAAGGATACAGAGAACTCATGAAAATCTATGTATGATACGGAGAGGGAAATCAAAAGGACTCATCTCCATGCCAACTCTTATTTCATGCATCAGAACATGCTTCAGTTGTACTTGGTTCTTATATTTCCTATGAAATATTGCTTTATTTCCCATACTAATTTGATAAACTTTTTGAGAACAAAACGAAGGACATAAGACTGCAAACATCTCTGTATTGTTGATTTAAATATAATGAGCCATTCCTGCTCACTGTTTCTCGAGCAACTATGTCTATCTAACTTGGACTTGATGAAAGACCAAAGGTTGTAGACGAACTGACAGTTGAAAAATAAATATAAATTATCTTCCACTGCATGGTTAAAAAATTGCAACCTAAATGAACTTCAAACCCTTTAGCAGCTGTTTCCTGGAGATTTGACCAGGCAACTAAGTACCCGGCATTAGCACACTACTCGGCAATTTATGGATCGTTCGGCATTTACATACTGTTCGGCATTCTGAACGCTCAGCGCAAATGGTTCGAATGGCACTCGTGAGTACTCGACATTGGGAAGTGTTCGGCAGTCAGGGTCGTTCGACATTTGGGAGCGCTCGGCATCCAGGAGCGCTCGGCATCAGAAGAATGCTCGGCATGAAGGAACGCTCGGCATGAAAGAGCGCTCGGCATCCATGAACGTTCGGCATACCGAGGACGTTCGGCATACGAGGTACGTTTGGCATACCAAAGACATTCGGCATACGAGGTACGTTCGGCATTCATGAACGTTCGGCATTCTTGGACTGTTCGGTATTCCAGCCTCGTTCGGCATTTTCCTCGTTCGACATCGATTCTCGTTTGGCCTGCACACCTCGCTCCACAATTCATATCATTCGGCATGAAGATAATGGCTCGGCATTTGGTCGTTCGACATATTAGGGCCGAGGTATTCAGCTGCCAGGCCCACCAGGGAAGTCCAACGCACCTTCGTCTATAAATAGAGAGGCATGGGCACGGTGAAAGGGATCGGTTTTTTGGAGAACACTGGGGAAACTCTGCCGCATTCAACACTCACTCAAGACTTAATCTTTTACTTTGCAATTGTATTCAAATAATTGGAAACGGATTGTATGTATAATCAACTATGAAGGAAAGTAGTAGAAATTAACTTCAAAGTGGACGTAGGCAGTTACGCCGAACCACTATAAATTTGGTGTTCTTGTTCTCCGCGTTTAAATCTACATACCGTCTTCTGTTTTAATTTACTATTTTCACTAATCTCTCTACACTATCTTTCTCAAGGGTGTTAGTGGCCAATTTTGGTGCTAACATTTTGGTGCTTTCACTAAGAACCGAATTCTCAGGCTATTAGGATCTGGTTTGTAGCTACTGGATTGCATAAATCCCCCAGAGGAGATCCAAGATCATTCACAAGGCATCTGTTGATTCTATTTCGAGTTACAACCAACAACTCTACCATGGGGAGACCACGAACTAGATCGGCCTCTCACAACGCAGATGTCCACGAGACTGCTAACGTGCAACAAGTTGGACCTAGAAATCCGCAAGCAACTCGAGGTGCAGGGCCCTCCACCCAAAACCAAGCGGAAGTTGTTTCCCGAGAAGAGTTCAACGACTTGATAAGAGAACTCAAGGAAAGTAGAAGGCAACTTGCTGAGTAGATTCAAGCCAACACTAACCTCATGACTTATCTCACTCGACAGCAACGTCAGAATGTTGGAGGTAACCCTGCCCCTTATTCTGAATCTGATAGTTCAACCTCAGCTGACGAACCTCCTGGACGTAGACGCCATAAGGATGAAGGTGTAAAGGCGGGTGCCACAGATCGATTGACTAAGGATCAAGCCCATGAAGAGACTAGACACCCGAATATTCAAGACCCAAATCAGGCGAGACATCAACCCGCACGGTCCCGTAGAATGGAACCTAACCTTCCATCCTCCATACAAACTCCGGACTTAACAGGTACGGTCAGGCAGTTGATGAGAGAGAACTAAGGCTTGACCAATGAAGATTGGGGAGTGTCCAGAAGCCATACTCCCTTTACTGATGGTATCCAACAGGCTGAGTACCCCCAAGAAGTTCAATATGCCGACTATCCCAGCATACGAAGGGAAGACTGATCCCAGGCAGCATATGATGAAGTACGGATGGATGATGGATTCTGCAAGAGTTAATGATGCAACCAAGTGTTGGTGCTTCCCAATCACTCTATCCGGAATTGCCACCATGTGGTTTACTCGACTTCCCCCATGATCTATATCCAGCTTTGACAAATTGGCAATGAAATTCATAGAACAATTCAGGATACATACCACTCGTCCAAAGGATGTGATGTCCTTATCAAGCATCATCCAAGCTCCAGGAGAGTCGTTGAAAGCATACTTGTAGAGATTTCATGTTGCTGCAACCGAAGTGAGCAATCCAAAAGACCACGCAATTTTGATGGCGGTAATGCGTGGAGTGGATCCAGACTCTGAATTTGGAGATTGGTTGGCGGGAAAGCCCCCAGCCACGTTGGAGCGTTTTTATTCGAAAGCTCATCAGTTCATAAGAAGGGAAGAAGCTCGATGGACAAGATGAGACAAGGCACCAGGGCCTGCTCAGGAGATGGTGAAAAGTAACATCGCCATGAAGCAAACGGATGATAATTCGAGAAAAGCTCAAGTCAACGCCCAAAACAAGCCTGGGCAGTCTAAAGGATCCGAAGGTGGAAATTCCGGAAAGAAAAGAGAGATGGGAAAATAGAAGTCAAGGATCTCGACCTACAATGAATACACCCCGCTCAACGCATCTCTTGAGAACATCTATTTGTCAACTTGCAACACTTTTCAATATAGAAAACCACGCCCAAAGGAATCAAAGGAGGAACAAAAGCGGACTGGGAAGCACTGCCATTTTCATTAGTCTTATGGGCACAACACAGAGGAGTGCAGATACCTCCATGACGCTATAGAAAAGTTGATTAGACGGAAGAAGCTGCAGGAATTTGTCAAAGATCCACAGGACGGAAGACAAGAGATATCGGACCCCGGATGCGGGCCAGCTCCACGCCAACCAGAACAACCTGCTCGAACCGTGGGTAGATTGGTTATCAACACGATTACTTGTGGACCTCATCCTACGGATAAGAATTGGCAGGAGATGGAGCGATATGCTAACTCTTTAAGACATGCGGAGCATGAGTGTTGTTCGAATGTGGACGATGGGACTCCTGCAAAGCAGCAGCGCACGATGGATGATGATATTGTATTCAGGAGTAGAGATGCGGATAAGGTGGAGGCTTCTACCATTGACCCGATGGTCATATCTAAGACAATCGGGCTGGCGCTTGTGAAGAGAATTCTAATTGATTGCGGAAGTTCCGTTAACATCATCTTCAAGAAGGCATACGACCAAATGAAGCTGGAGACTAAGGATTTGAAACCATCTAAATCCAGAATCCATGGCTTTAACGGTGCAGCAACGGATACAGTGCGATATGTGGAGTTACCAGTTGAACTGGGGCAAGGCGAGCGTAGGAGGGTGTGAATCCTACCGTTCATAGTGTTGGATGTTGACTCTCCATATAACGTATTTCTAGGACGTCCAGCCTTGGAAGAATTTAGGGCAGCATTGGCCCCTTGGTGTCTGATGTTAAAATTCCTGACAGACGGAGGTATTGGAGTGGTACATGGCGATCAGACAACTGGTCGTGCATGTTATATGGCTGAGATGAGAGGGGCTCGGCATAGAGAGAAAGGAAAGGCTGCGGACAGCTCCGTCCGCATCCAAAATCCCGACGATTGACAAGTAGCGCCCGAGCCCTATCTCGGGCAACATTCTCGGATCTATAGAGACATAGATCCGAGAGATGATGATGGGAGACCCAGGGAAACAAATACAGCACCGGCTGATCTAACGATTGACATCCCAGTCAGCCGAGATGAACCGTCAAGAATTCTTAAAATTGGATCACAACTCGACCCCGTGGTGGCCGAGAACCTCACTGACTTCCTCCGAGTGAATCTTGATGTTTTCGCTTGGACACACTCTAATATGTGCGGGATCTCTCCAACAGTTGTGAGTCATATGTTGAACATAGACCCAAAGTACGTTCCCGTAAAACAGAAAAGGAAAGGTATGGACCCGGAGAGATCTGCGGCTATCAAAGAGGAGGTGGACAAACTCAAAGCCAATGGGTTCGTCCACGACGCCCTCTATCCTGAATGGGTATCTAACTCGGTGCTAGCGAAGAAAGCGAATGGAAAATGAAGAACTTGTATTGATTATTCTGATTTAAACAAAGCACGCCCGAAGGATAGTTTCCAGTTGCCTAGGATTGACCAGCTGGTCGATTCAACTGCCGGACATGAGTTGTTATCATTTATCGATGCATACTCTAGATATAATCAAATCCCGATGCACCTTCCAGACCAAGAACACACTAATTTTGTCACAAACGTTGGGTTGTATTGCTATGTAGTGATGCCCTTTGGATTGAAGAACGCAGGAGCAACTTATCAGCGTCTGGTGAATCGGATGTTCAAAGATCAGATTGGTAGAACGATGGAAGTCTATGTGGATGATATGCTCGTGAAGTCACGGCAGTCAAACGACCACATCCGAGACTTAGCGGAGATGTTTGACATACTCAGGCATTATGGAATGAAGATCAATCCTTTGAAGTGTTCATTCGGCGTAGCATCAGGAAAGTTTCTGGGTTTCATTGTCAATGCGCGGGGAATCGAGGCTAACCCGGAGAAGATTTAGGCTGTCCGAGATATACAAGTGCCAGAACTATAAAACAGGTGCAAAGCTTGAACAGAAAGGTGGCCGCGCTGAGCCGATTCATATCCAGGGCCGCGGACAAGTGTATTCCCTTCTTCGATGTCATAAAGAAAGGAAAGAGGAATTTCGAATGAATGTCCGACTGTGAGGAAGCATTCCGAGCTCTTGTAAGGCACTTAGAAAGTCCCTCGGTATTATCGAAACCAATAGACCACGAAATGTTGTACGTATACTTGGCAGTATCCCAGCACGCTATCAGTACGGCTCTAGTTTGCGTGGAGGACCGGGTTTAAAAGCCAGTATATTATATCAATAAACGCTTGAAGGGGGCAGAAAGAAATTATCCAAAGATTGAAAAACTAGCATATTGCTTGGTGATTGCATCACGCAAGCTTCGTCCATATTTTCAGGCGCACTCAATCAGTGCTTATACTGATCAACCTTTGCGGCAGATACTCCAAAGACCGAAAACTTCCGGAAGGATGTTAAAATGGAATATCGAGTAAAGTCAGTTCGATATTGCCTACCTGCCGCGAAGGGCCATACAAGGACAACCACTAGCTGACTTCATTGCTGAATTTACTATATCAAACGAGTCAAACGACCACATTTTCATACCTCCCGTTCGATGGAAGATGTACACCAATGGGGCATCTAACGACCGTTGTTCGGGGGTTGGCATAGTTCTTGTAACTCCTGAGAACCGATCAGTTTGCTACGCTTTGACTCTCGAATTCACAGCAACGAATAACGAAGCCGAATATGAAGCGTTGGTTGCCGGCTTAGGACTTATCAAAGAACTGGGAGTAAAATCGATTGAAATCTTTAGCGACTCGCAGCTGGTGGTGTACCAAGTACGAGGAGACTATCAAGCAAGGGGGCAGAGACTTGCCTCATATTTGGTCCGAGTTCAGGAGCTGCTAGCGAATCTCGAGTATTATGATATTTCACATGTCCCGCGTGAGCAAAACAGAGCTGCCGATTCGTTGGCAAAATTCGCAAGCACTGGTGATGCGCAACAGATGGGATTGTTTCCTATCGAAACCTTACATGTTCCAAGTATAAATATGATGGAGGTAGATTTCGTATTAGAAACAGAAATCGAGAAGGAATCGTGGATGACCCCAATCAAGCAGTACTTGCTATTCGAGATCTTAGCCGAAGAAAGGAGCGAAAGACGACAAGTCCTTCGTAAGGCTTCACGACATATAATACAGGATGGGGTGTTGTACCGAAGGGGATTCTCGACCCCCTTACTCCGGTACGTGGACCACGATGAGATAAAGCGAGTATTAAAGGAAGTCCGTGAGGGAGAGTGCGGTGACCATACTGGAAGGCAGACATTAGCAAAGAAAGTCTTCCGTTGGCCAACAGTGAATCGGGATGCTGCAAACTATGTGAGAAGATGTGATAAATGCCAGATATATGCAAAAAACCCGAGAGCTCCATCGACGAAACTCACGCAAATGGTTAGCCCTCGACCATTTGCAATGTAGGGAATTGACCAAGTTGGTTCTTTACCCATAGCCAAAGGTGGAGCAAAATATGCAATAGTTGCGGTCGACTACTTTACCAATGGGCAGAAGCGGAGACTCTGGCCACAATAACCACCAAGAAGGTTATTATTTTGTCGTACGAAATATCATATGCCGTTTTGGCCTTCCATGGACCATCATTACAGATAATGGAACTCAATTCGAAAGCAATGAGTTCAAAGAATTTTGTCAGAAATATGGCATTGAGAAGAAGTTTGCAGCGGTTGCTCATCCAAAAGCCAACGGACAAGTGGAAGCCGTAAACAAGATAATCAAGTCCATATTGAAAAAGCGTCTGGAAAAGGCTAGAGGCAGGTGGGTGGATGAACTTCCAACGGCGCTTTGGGCCTACAGGACCACCCACAAGACCGCGACTGGCCACACTCCATTCGCATTGGCATATGGCACGGAAGCTGTCATACCCGTGGAACTTGAAGTTCTTTCACATCGGGTAACTTATTACGACCCCGAGTCGAACCAGAATCTTTTATTGGAATCGTTGGACCTCATTGACGAAAAACGCGAAGAAGCCAATTTGAGAGCGGCCGCATACAGACATAGAGTCGCTAAATATTATAACGAGAAGGTCCGACCGAGAATTTTTGGTTTGGGAGTCCTTTTCTAATGATTTTTCCGATCCCATCCCATATGAATCCTGCATGGAAAGGTCCATATGTCATCGAATGGAAGCTTGGAGAAGGAACTTTCAAGCTTGCGACCGTCGATGGTGCGACACTCCCCCGAGCATGGAACAGCGAGCATTTGCGGCATTATTATACTTAGTCTATTTCTTTCATGTATTAGTTGCATTTATTTACAGTACGCTTTTATTTCTAGTTCTTGGCATGTAGTAAGACAATGTAGCTTGCTTTCATTAATAAAGGCTTGAAGCCATCTTTTCCTTGAATTACTAAAGTTTCTGCGTATGATGATCCTGTGACAGGCAAATGAGACTATATTATTCTGGCTGACGTACGAACACGTGTAGCCACTCAAAATTTCCAAGTCCCCAGAGTGCAGACTGGAGTACTCTAAGTCCCCGGAGCGTGGACTCGAGTATAAATGATTCAAATCTCTAAGTCCCTAGAGTGCGCATTGGAGTAATCTAAGTCCCCGGAGCACGGACTCGAGTATAAATGACTTAAATCTCCAAGTCCCAGAGTGCGGATAGGAGTACTCTAAGTCCCCAGAGCGCGGACTCGAGTATAAACGACTCAAAATCTCCAAGTCCCCAGAGTGCGGATTGGAGTACTCTAAGTCCCTAGAGCGTGGACTCGAGTATAAACGATTCAAAATCTCCAAGTCCCCAGAGTGCGGACTGGAGTACTCTAAGTCCCCGGAGTACGGACTCAAGTATAAGCGGCTCAAAATCTCCAAGTCCCCATAGTGTGGACTAGAGAAATCTAAGTCCCCGGAGCACGGACTCGAGTACAAACGATTCAAAATCTCCAAGTCCCAGAGTGAGGACTGGTGTAATCTAAGTCCCCGGAGTGCGGACTCGAGTATAAACGACTCAAAATCTCCAAGTCTCCAGAGTGCGGGCTGGAGTACTCTAAGTCCCCAGAGCGCGGACTCGAGTATAAACGATTCAAAATCTCCAATTCCCCAGAGTGCGGACTGGAGTACTCTAAGTCCCCGGAGTGCGGACTCGAGTATAAGCGACTCAAAATCTCTAAGTCCCCAGAGTGAGGACTGCAGTACTCTAAGTCCCCGGAGCGTGGACTTGAGTATAAACGACTCAAATCTCCAAGTCCCCACAGTGCGGACTGGAGTACTCTAAGTCCCTAGAGCGTGGACTTGAGTATAAACGACTCAAATCTCTAAGTCCCCACAGTGCGGACTGGAGTACTCTAAGTCCCTAGAGCGTGGACTTGAGTATAAACGACTCAAATCTCCAAGTCCCTAGAGTGCGGACTGGAGTACCCTAAGTCCCCGGAGTGCGGACTCGAGTATAAACGACTCAAAATCTCTAAGTCCACAGAGTGCGGATTGGAGTACTCAAAGTCCCCGGAGAGCGGGATCGAGTATAAACAACTCAAATCTCCAAGTCCCTAGAGTGCGGACTGGATTACTCTAAGTCCTCGATGCGTGGACTAAAAAATATTCTACGTGCTTGAAGCGCGAAAGGAAAAATGAACAACACTCAAAGAATCTCCGAGCTATATGAAGGTGAACCGAGAAGTCCATGTTATTCACCACAGCTTTGATTTAAATCACAATCATACAAAAATTGAACGACAAGAGCCTTTCGAAAGACAGAAAAAGGAACTAAGATTTATTCAGAAAAAGTTTCTACTGCAAGCCCTCCAAAGTTCGGAGTCGACAATCTATTTACAAAGACTACGGAAGTAGATGAAAGTAATTACATAACTTAAACTAACTCTCGTTGAACGAGAGTAATGATCACTTCTTGTGCTTCTTCGACTTCTTCATCTCCGTTGTCTTCTCGGACGGCTCCTCTCCTGTGCGTTTACCCTTGGTGCTCTTCTTTAATGGAGGGGTAGCAACTGAAGAAGTACGGGAAACATTCATGGGCTTGGACCCGCCAGGAAGGGTGATCTTCAATGGCTTATGCAAAGGGTCGTCCAGGCCCACAACTCGAGGCTCGACCTTGATCTTGGCTGTCTCTCTCTTCTCCATCTCAAGCCGCTCCATCATACTCAACTCAGATGTGTGTTCAAAGGCACCTGTAATTTCTACTTCATAACTCCCATCGATGGGAGAAGAAGTCTCAGACTTGTCCTCATCCAGCGCTCCAATCACCTGAACATCTGGCCCGGGAGCCTCTCCTGCATGTATAACGACCCTGACTCGACCTTCGAAAATCGACACTGAATACGACAATCATATTCAAATGCCGCAGATTCAAACGTCGAATCTGGTTCATCGAAGCTTATAACACATCAAGTATAACAACACAGCGGAAGAAAAAGAAATGAATATCAATATACAACATTGATACAATATCCAATGATACAACAATGATTACAATATGAATCAATATCAGAGATACAAGAAATATCAAAGACAGTAAATAACAGCGGAAAACGAATAGCAAAAGAGATAACTCCAATCCAATGCTCCAAAGCTAAACTCCAAACTACAAGCTAGAACCACCATCATGTTGCACCAAGCTAAGCAAGTCTGGTCCGTCGTCCCAACCAAATACTTCAATATCCAAAGTCTTCAAAGTATTACAAAGAGAAAGCTGAGAGCTACCGAATTGATATCTATATCTACTATCTGAAAAAAGCAACTCTAGACTGTCCGTGTGGAAAATAGTGGGCACCCAGAGTTTAGGAAAGGAACAATAAACTTCGGGTCAGTCGTGGGACTGGTATAAGCAAACAAAAGCATTTGGTCTTTTAAAACAAGAAAAGAATTTAAATTTGAAAATCCGCAACGCTTTTTAGAAAATGAAACTACCATAAGGCCTCCCGCCACACACACAATGCAAACGCAGAATTAGAGGAGATTTCTCCTTATGATAGTCAAATATGCTTGATACGAGAAAATTTCTTTTATATTATCATTATAAGTGCACGGTGTGGAAAATCATTTCGAAAGTATAATATAAATCCTAGCCAGCATAGACATTCCGAACTATGCCTACTATAGCTGCCATCTAAACAGTAGTGACCACCATAAGTAAATGGCAGGTTCTACAACTAAAACCGTACAAGGTGCGTATTGGTGATTGGATTTCCAACAAATGGTCAGGCTAAGGAACTTCCTGGGCCACATGGGTACGCTTCTGGAGGGACCCCCCGAGAACCTAACCGGATCTCTGCCAACAGAAGGCCAGGTTACCACTGTAACTAGGTAACTACTGACACGAGTATGCCATCCCCCGGTCGTAACCAACCTTTATCCCGGGATTCACCAACAACCACAAAGTAAAAAATTTGCAGCAACCACATAGCTTAAGTATCCGGGCTCCATACCATGATACCACCTCTATGTAGAAGGAAATGAACATACCCTCAGGGGGCGCTACCCCCAAATAACCTTGTTGCATTCTTCCTGTTTCAATCATTCCAGGTTGTGAAGTTCAACGAAGTCTCGTCCACAAAGCTACGCTTTTCACAAAAGCCATGCTTTGATCAACAAATGATCAATAGCACTTCATATACCACATTACCAAATTGGGAATGTATCACTAGTAACCATCAACTACATAACCCCTGAGCTCGTACGTCTCAGAGAAGGGTGTTAAGCCAAAAGAATAAATCTCCTCCACCAAACAAAAATGTATTTGATAGAAACCAGTTTTACATATCAAAGTGTAATGTCAGACACACATCCTTACAAGTCTGTTTTGGGTTCGAACAAAACCGAAGGCACTTCCGAAGAAGCCCTTGCAATCCGGGCATCCTCAATCCCGATCGGACTCACCATCACATATGGAGATCTCTATACCGGAGCAACTCAGTGCAGAGTCATTCGATAGGTTATCCTATCGTTCTCAAAGACACCCAGTCTTCACCACCATCTTCAATTGCTATCCATTTATGACATATCACATATTCGAAATGGGTTATAGGACACAAAAGTCCTTTCCCGGCTAAACCGAACAGTGAGCGTAATATTTAAAACCATATGGATATGGGATTTTAGTTGAGTCACAACTTTTAAAATCCAAAACTTTCCTTTCAAATGGTTTAAACCAAATAACCATTCCCAATCTTTTAAACAAAAAGATTCATTTTAAAAACCTTCAATGGTTTAAACAATTTCCACATTTAA
This sequence comes from Allium cepa, assembly GCA_030765085.1. Taxonomy (NCBI): domain Eukaryota; kingdom Viridiplantae; phylum Streptophyta; class Magnoliopsida; order Asparagales; family Amaryllidaceae; genus Allium; species Allium cepa. The sequence continues at coordinate 325,584,511 of CM060931.1, read as the reverse complement.
ATCTTTTAAATAAAAGATTCATTTTTTAAGACCCCTTTCAATTTAAAACAAGGTTCACCAATCTTTGACAAAGATTCATTTATAATCTTTCAAAATAATTCCATTTCAAGTTGGATTAACTCATCCCGTCTTTAAATCAAAGACTCTTTTCATAGCTTTCAAAACAATTTCATTTCAATTTGAAATCCTTTCAACATAAGTTGGAAATCCTTTCTTTATATGAAAGCTATTATTATTTGAAAACCAATAGTTTTCGTTTCGGAAAAAACTGATTACATTTGCACGAGTTAAAGCCTTTTAAGATTAAAATTGGGTTAAATTCAAATTTCCCAAACGATATTTTTGAAATGGTTTAAAACCCACATTATATAACTTGTATATCCCTTTTAAACCATCATTTCCAAACAAAGAATTCAATTCAAATTTTGAATTCAAATTTAAATCAAATTATTTAAATTTCAAAACCTAAGCAAGTTATTCAAAAATAACTTTTGTCTTTGAAAACACCCAATTCATTTTCGAAAACCATTTGGATTCACAATTCAAATTTAAAACTATTTCAAAATTCTATGACTTAACCGATTTCCTCGTGAAATCCATATTGTGTGTGTATAGTGTAGTCCAGGGGTTTTACACACAATAGTGCAACAACATCAATTATCACAGATTCAATCATATTAATATTGATAAGCGGTATAACTCATAACGCTTATCTATATTCAAAGATTCATAGATAAAATAAATTATCAATCATAAAGATTCACTAATATGATTCGATGTGGGTTTCGGATAACCAATTGAAATTCGACTCCCTGTCGCATCGAAATTAAATGTCGTTCTACGGGTCAAAGGGTTTGCATATTCATACATCACAGATATAACAGCTCAGCACAAAACATCACATAGCATCACATCACATATCAAATATATCAATCCATCACACAACATTCAATAACAATCAAACATCTTTGATTTAGGTGAGTAAATCGTGTGGTTTTAAATTTATTACCCATATAATTACTTTCATTAGTACTTTTTTTTATCAATGATTAATTATCATTAATTTCAGTTTGATTAAGTCTTAACCACCTTCATTAATTAAATCATTTCATAATTAATTACCAAATTAATTAACCCTTAATTAATTACCATTTAATTAATAAAATTTAATGAGTGATTATCCTTAATCACTTTCATTTAATTATCTTCTTGCCCTCTTCACGGGCTTCACTCTTTATCGCCTCGACTATGGAAAGCTCGTCCTCAAGTTTTTCTTTTAAGAGTCGAGTAGCAATGATCTCATCACAGTATCATTGTGATTCCTCTTGGGCAGCCGTTTTCTCCTCCTTCTCTCCGCGGAGCTGCTCCTCAAGTTCCTTGACTTGGAGGCTTAATGCATCCCTCTCTTTTTGGACCGAGTCCTTCTCTAGTGCTAGAGCCCCGCAGCGTTGTACCGCCTCGTCGATCTCTTTTTTATGTGTCGATTCCAGACGATTCACGGCTTTGGCAGTGTCATGAGCGCTCTGTCGGGCGGCCTCAAGCTGAGATCTATAAGATGCAAGCTCTTCGTCCTGAGCCTTAATGATATCTCTGTCGTGGATGGCCTCAAGATTCAGGCGATCGATCTCGTGTTGGCGCTCCATGGAGACTTCAGAAAGTTTTTCAGCCAAATGAACAAACGCGTCATGTTGAACATAGATGTCGTAGGTATAGGCGATGGCGCTCTGCTTGACATGTTCGGGAATAGGATGAATTGCCGAGAGGAATTTCAGGTCATCAAAGTAGATTTTTGGAAATTTATCTTTAAGCTCGGCCAGCCTCTCCGATACTTTCGGATCTATTGCAGGAGCAGGAGGGGAAAGCTTTGAAAGTTCGTCTCTCCTCTGAGGATCTCGGGACTGTCGCGTGGAAGAGGAGTCGGAGTGTTGATCCCGGGGGACATCGGATTGTGATCCCTTGTGTCTGCACTTATCTTTGCTTGGTTCCGAGTGAGAAGAGGGATGTTGGTGGTACTTGGGCTGATAGTATGTTTTCTTCCAAGATGATGAGTCTCGGGAATAATAATCCCTATCGCCATCATCGCCTCTATCCCGACGTCTCCCGGAACCTGAGTCACGCCGGAGTGATAGAAAACAGATGACCCGCGGAGGCGATCAATGCCGTGTGAACGTCCCATGTCACCTGTACAAAATTTGAGAAACGATGAGTTAGCGATAAGAAGAGTGACAACGAGAATTTAAGCACAAAGTGAAGTGCAAGTGCATGTGTGTGTCCTAGTGTTTCCCCCCGACAGACCGGTTGCTTTATTAATGGGAGTTTTTTCTCCCTGACTTTGGGCTAGAGCGTCTGCATCGCCTCTGATGGGCGAATGAAGTTTAAATGCTTCTGGATCGTCGAAATCGTAATTGAGCAGGTCATCAAGAATGAAGAGGTTCGATAGGCCCTTTAAAGAACTTTCTACATGCTGTGGAGAAGCCACTTTCTCCGTTGGAATGAGCGTAATTTTTGAAGTTCCGCCAACCATCTCCTTCCTTATCTTGTACGTCAATTTCCTCTTCCCGTTCGAAGGGAAAGATGACGTTTCGATGTCTTGCACTTCGACTATCGGATCCTGAGAAGGACCCACGTTCTTACCCTATGCTTCGGGTGTTTCATTCTCTTTAATTTCCCCCTCTTCCGATGCATTAGGGGTGTGACGTGATGACTCAGCTAATTTTTTCCCTTTTCCAGAGGCAGGCCTGGGAACGGTAGCGCCTTGAGGGAGGCTTATCTGGCGCCCTGCTGCCAACAGCCCAAGCCTAGTGAGCGACTCATTCGAAATGAGAGTCCGGATGTCTCTTTCTTCGGCAGGAAGGGCTCGAATAGCCTCGATGGCCTCAAAGTATCCGCGACCATCAGGATGTGGGTAGATACCTGAAAAGATGAAATAAGAGTTAGAAAAGGCATAGCCCCAACCAAGCACAAACATCGATCCAGAGTAAAGACTTACTTTCTTCAACCCATCTCCTCGCGAAACCAAGAGGGCAACACACATAGAACCATTCATGTTTGTACAGGGCAAATTTGCTCCACGCCCCGGTTAAAATCTGGCATTTGTGGTGCGGCTCGAGGAACATAAAAGAGGGGCTATCTTTCCGCTTCTTGATCGTATATATATATCTATCTTATGTCGCCCAGAGTTGAGGGCCTAGAGAAGATGGTCATGAAGAAGGTACCGTAGATAAATGCGTGGCTGTTACAGTGCAGTTGTGATGGGGCAATGTCAATGTATTGCAGCACATCCCAAAGAAATAAATTAAACGGTGGCACACTGCCAACTCGGCACATGAATTTATTACACGTCGTGTATCCAACTGGGGGCAAGTGTGGACGATCGTGCCCCGATGGAACCAGCACGTCGTCGAAAGGAATTCCATGGATAGAGCATATTCACCGAAGCGCAACTTCATTGACCTTCGAAGCATGTGAATCAACAGGGTTATCCAAGAGAATTCCTGCCTCCAGAGCGTCGGGATCTAAGTTATGTGCAGGGGAGCTAGATGGATTTGAAACATCTACGACTTCTTGTCAGGAGGACGGTCCCGGTCTATTTGAAATCGTGGCGGAGCTAGATCTCCTAGACATTTCCAATAAATATTGAATTTGGCAGAGCACCTGTTTGAACTATACTCGAAAAATAAGCGGCGTTAGACTTAACAACAAAATCCCCCCCCCCCCCCCCCCCCCCCGCGGTATGTGAACTAGTGCAATCACTCAAATATAAACGCTGAGAAATTATAGGTAACATAGTTGATGGTATAAAGTTAAACTTTGGACTGTCATTCTCGAAGACCGTCATCGCTGACCGTCTCCGAAAGCCAGCCTGGCAATGTTTACAATTTGGGACTCGGACATTGACATTGTATGTCAAAAGCTTTTATCTGTTTTTATCGACTTCAGTTCAAGCTTATGAGTAATTGGAACCAGGAAGTTATCAGTTCATATCAGTTCGATATGCTAGTATGCTGGGGTCCTTGTCCTTGTTTTGTCATATATTAGGCAGGCTGAATAAGTGTTTGGCCTAAGTACTGGTTCGGCTAAAGTATGGTTTGGAATTCATGATTGGTCGGCCTAAGTTTTGTCCGGCCTAAATAAGTGTTTCCTGGAGATTTGACCAGGCAACTAAGTACTCGACATTAGCACACTGCTCGGCAATTTATGGATCGTTCGGCATTTACATACCGTTCGGCATTCTGAACGCTGGGCGCAAGTGATTCGAATGGCACTCGAGAGTACTCGACATTGGGAAGTGTTCGGCAGTCAGGGTCGTTCCACATTTGGAAGCGCTCGGCATTCAGGAGCGCTCGACGTCAGAAGAACGCTCAGCATGAAGGAATGCTCGGCATGAAAGAGCGCTCGACATCCATGAACGTTCGGCATACCAAGGACCTTCGACATATGAGGTACGTTCGGCATACCAAGGACGTTCGGCATACGAGGTACGTTCGACATCCGTGAATGTTCGGCATTCCTGGACTGTTCAGCATTCCAGCCTAGTTCGGCATTTTCCTCGTTCAACATCGATTCTCGTTCGGTCTGCACACCTCGCTCCACACATTGTATCGTTCGGCATGAAGATAATGGCTCGGCATTTGGCAGTTCGGCATATTAGGGTCGGCACACAGAGCCTACTCCATTTAGGCCGAGGTATTCAGCTGCCAGGCCCACCAGGGAAGTCCAACCCACCTTCGTCTATAAATAGAGAGGCAGGGGCACGGTGAAAGGGATCAATTTTTTGGAGAACACTGGGGAAACTCTACCGCATTCAACACTCACTCAAGACTTAATCTTTTACTTTGCAATTGTATTCAAGTAATTGGAAACGGATTGTATCTGTAATGAACTATGAAGAAAAGCAGTAGAAATTAACTTCAAAGTGGACGTAGGCAGTTACGCCGAACCACTATAAATTTGGTGTTCTTGTTCTCCACGTTTAAATCTACATACTGTCTTCTGTTTTAATTTACTATTTTCATTAATCTCTCTACACAATCTTTCTCAAGGGTGTTAGTGGCCAATTTTGGTGCTAACAGCAGCTAAATTAGATTTACTGTGAAGGGCATTATTAAAAACTTTCAATAGAAAAAGATTTTCTCTCTCATTGTTATGGTTGATCCATATTCTCTTGTTCCAACTGAAATTAGAGAATTCAACATTGCACATGAGTGCATGATAAACAGAAGATATATTGAACTGCACTTCCCTTTCAGACCAAAGCACATTGTCCTTATACACCAACATGATTTTTAACTACTGAAAATTAAGCCACATCTTCCTAACAACGTGGTTAGAAGTATATAGGAAAATGATTTGACGATCATGAGTATACTCATAATCTTTTGCATTGTTCCCAATACCATACGGCAACATCTGTTGATAGGTCAAGACATTTCGTAGGTTTAAACCATGCTTGATCCAAGGATCATCCCAGAAACTAACAATCCCTCCCATGGAAACACCATATCGAACATGAGGTAAAAGCAAAGGCCTAAGCTTTAGGATACTGTGCCATGTCCAATTACGGTGTTATGGAATTTCCATCAGCTAGAATTTTCTCTTACCTAGATTATATTTGATTGACCATTGGACCCAAGTGTTGTCGTTATTACATAAAAATCATCAGCATATCTACAAAATGATGCCTTATTCCAGTATAACAAATTCTTGATACCCAGATCTCCTTTTAGCAGTGGGAGCCCTAATTTCTTGAAAGAACAAGGAGATAATTTGGAAGAAAAAACACTGCTAGTCCAAAAAAATTACATCATAGAGCTTCTGATCATTTTAAGAAGCTTAACAGGAAATATGAATATCCTAGACTAATAAAAAGCCAATGAAAAAAATCACCGATTTAATCAATGTTAATCTCCCAGCTTGGGATAAGAACCTATCCGCCCATGAATTAAAAGCACCCATAATACGCTCATACATAGGCATACATTGCACTTTAGAAATTCTAGTGGTGGCCATGGGAATCCCAAGATATGACATAGAGTCTTGACTATATAGCAATGAAGTAACATTAAGAATATCACTGCGGAGCTGCTGAGAGACACCAGCAATAAGAACAACAGATTTGGACAAATTTATTTTAAGGCCAATTAACTTGTAGAAATCATTGAGCACATACTCGCGATAGATGACATAGTAGGCTTTGTAAAAACAATAAGGTCATCAGTAAAATCAGACCAAGTATTTAAGGGTCTTTACATGTCGGGTGAAGAATGATATTACCAGCAGCAACACATATATTTATCATTTGAGTCAAGACCTCTATAATGATGATGAAAATGTAAAAAGACACTGGATCCGCTTGTCTAATTGACGTGCACGTAAATATGCATATTTTTACCACATTATTTTATCTAATTAAGTTAAATTAAATAAAAGATCATACTGGATATTTTAACATGTTTAAACCAAAATTCAAATTATTTTCAAATCATCACATATTCATCTTCATATATGGGCAAAATGGTCATTTTTATGCATATATTAATTTGAGAAAAATTACTTGGATATTTTAATACTGTTTTGTAGGAATTTGGATTCGAATGAAAGAGGTTTTTCATGGAAGATATGCATGCACAAGAGTTAGAGAACAACAAAGATGGAAATATATGACAACTTGGAGGACCCCACCTACCCACTTACAATGATGTACACTTAGGAGTTAATGCACATACTAATGGAAATTAAAGCTACATGTACATTTAAGTGGAGGATTAACACATGCTAATGATAACTTGGTGGCCACACTTCCTCAAGGGTAGTTTTGGTAGTTCCTAAAAACTGGATTAGGGTTTCAAAACATGTATAAATACCTCATATGTTCATGTAATCATTTCTCTTCTCGTAGCTTCCTTAGCTTCCATTTTGGTTAGCTTAGTTGGAGGCTCACAAATAAATCAAGCTCTTTTTTCTTTTTCATGGCTACTTAGCCATTTTCCTTTCATGTATGTTTCTTTTTTATGCAATGTTAATTAATGTTCTTTTTCTACTTACATGCTCTCTTTATTCTTATGTTATTACCTTAATTTCAATTTTTTATGCAAGTAGATTAGTTTTTATTTCATTTTAATTGGCTCTCTTTTTATTTAGCTCTTTTTTCTTCTTGTTTTTGTTTTATGTTGAATGCTACAATTATTGATATGATAATAAATATATGAGGCTAAACCCCTTCAATTTAGGGGTAATGAAGATCTGCTAATCATGTAGCTTCAACATTATGAAAATTATTGATCTCCTTTCGTGCTTAGTGCAAACGATAGAATGGGTGAACTTTTTGTTTTAGCTTTGAATTTGATATCCTATATTGTTGACACCAAATAGGCTATGCTTTAACAAAAACTAACACAAATTATCTCTTCGTCTACATATGATGCGGGTAATGAAGTGATTTTAAAATCAAAATTTAGTGGTCTATATTTCAAATCAATAGTTAACAGGCCATTCTTAGGATAGATTTTATTTTCAAATTCATTGTCACTTTTCATGAGGGTTAGCAAGTGGTCTAGTGGTTGTGTTAAAGTTTGATGGTTTATATTGGGCTAATTAATAGCACAAATATGTCATGCTTATGACAAACACATCAATTAAACTCACTAATGACCAAAAAAGGGAGATTATAATTTCATGTTGTTGAACTATGTGACCTTGAGAAGGACATTGCCTCTAAATTTCCTTCTACTCCCATATTTTTATCATTTTTAATTTTTGTTAGTTTCTAGAATTTTTTTAGCTTAACAACACTTAAAAATCTTGATTGAATAGAATTTCAAAAATCTAAACAATTCCTCGTGGATCGACTCATACACGCCACGTACTAACATTGTATGTCGTACGCTTGTCGTTTAATTTTAATTTAAATTCGATCGACGGTGTTTTAACCGATAGAATTTCCATCGTCGAACAAGTTTTTGGCACCGCTAGATATACATAGTTTTACTTCACATACACTGTAGCATACATTCATTATCTACCATCCCACTATCTCCTTCATCACACAACATTTCAACAACTCATCCCACCACTATTTTACTTCACTGCATTTCTGTTTTGCAATTGCTATTGCAATAATTTCCATCGCCACATCTTAGTTCAAGCTATGCACTATTACCATACATTTCCACTGTTGCATCCACTGTTGCATTTATGTTGCATTAACATCACTATTTCATTTATATCTCTGTTACATTTACATCCACTTTTTTCATTTACATCACTGTTGCATTTACATCTCTGTTGCATTTACATCACTGTTGCATTTACATCTCTGTTGCATTTACATCCACTGTTTACATCCCTATGCACATTTACATTTCTATGCACATTCATATAATCACTGCTGCGATGCACTTCTACAACACCTCTACATCATCATACTTCAAAATTGACCACCACTGTAAACAACATATAATCACTTCACCTATTACCATAGAACAACCATCATCAAGCTTCCCCCAGCCTCACCCCATTCCTGCATTTCTGTCAACCGTTCCTATAAAATTACCACCATCCTCATTTAATTCCCACTGCTAGAAACAACTGATGAGCCATATCACTACACTACTGCCGCGCTTTCAATTCACTGCTTTCTGCATTTCCCACTACTTGCCTTGCAAAATTACTTCTGCCTCATATATACTCTTAACTGCTGTCTCATCTTCCATAAAACTGCAGTTCATCTTCACTTCAACCCTGATCACACATCACTGCCTTCGACTTCACCCTCAATGCCTTGTAACTTGCCCACACATCAACTTGTCTGACCACAATCATTACCGCAACAATCAATCCATCGAACCAACCCCGCAACTTGAATTACATACTACTTCTTTCAACTACCTCATCTCCATTACCCCGCACCATTATCTTAACCAACCTCTGTTCTTCCACCTGACTGTAGAAAACCTCTATCTACTTTCCCTCTTCATACAAGCCACTACAACATCCCAACATCATAGTTCATGGCATCAAGACAGTGCAGCAACCCTTGACCATCTCACAAAACCACCACCACGGCACATCCTATTACATTTAGATTATCACACCATATGTACTGTATTGAGATTATCACACCATATAACTGGTTTCAGATCTGATTTGATTTTTAGTTCATTTAATAATGATTGTATCCTTAAGATTTCTACTGTTGTACTAGCTAGACTTCTGTACTCGGCCTATGTACTAGATATAGTAATTGTCGACTGCTTTTTAGAGCACCATGATATGAGATTTTCTCCAAAATAAATGCAATATCTAGAAATAAATTTTCTATCATCTGGATCTGTTGCCCAATCAACATCTATGTAGCCAATCACATTGAGATTGTTGCACTTTTTGAAAGATAGTCCACAGTTTACAGGCCCTTTGTGATATCTTAGGATTCTCTTCCCAGCGTTCAAGTGTTCATTCAGTAGATTCTGCATAAATTGAGACACTTTGTTAACACTAAAAGATATATCAGGTCTAGTTATGGTTGCAAATTGTAATGCTCCCATAATATTGTTTAATATTAAATATTACTTCTCCTCTGTTGTTAGAGAGCTGACGATTGCTTATAATTGGTGTTGGTTGAGGATTTGCATCATTCATTTTTGATTTATGTAGCAGCTCAGTAATGTACATCTTCTGACTTAGAACCATTTCTTAATTTGATTTCACTGTCATCTCTATGCCCAGAAAGTAGCTTAGATCTCCAAGATCCTTGATAGAGAATTTTTTATCTAAATACTGAATGAGATTGTTGATGTCTGTATCACTATTACCTGTAATAATTAGATCATTAACATATATTATAATGTATATTACAGATTTTTCGTTATCTTTAATAAAAAGTGAATTGTCTCATTTGGTAGGCTATATCCCAATTTGATTAAGGTGGTTTCAGTTTATCAAACCAGGCCCTTTGTACTTGCTTAAGGCCATATATTGCTTTATTAAGTTTGCACACATAATTTTTTATTTTGAATGTATACATGTGGCTGCTCCATATAAATCTCCTCCTGTAGAATGTCATTTAAGAAAGCATTATTAACATCAAGTTGCCTGATATTCCAGTTTCTATGGAAAGCAATCGAAATGACCCGGATTTTCGACCTTCGAAAGTCCACATCGATATGTCCACGTTATTACATGTTGATCTTTAAACAAAAGAGCTATATCTTGTTTTATACATTACATCATCAGAGTACAACACAATCAATAGCAAAATACATGACAGTTATATTAACTTGTCCCCATAAACTGAATACATGGCTTATATTGCACGGTGGAAATAAGACAGATATGTGATACGTCTCACCATCCAGCACACCCCTGAGCTCCATAGCAGTCCATCCAAAATTTGTACTCTATAATACTCGGTCTGACCCGAGCATTATAGTGAAATAACACCCGAGTAAGTTTGGAAAACCATCGTGAGAAAACACACTCAAATGGATTATTAAAGTTTTTCCAAATCCCTTTGAAATCAAAGGTATCTCGTAAGACCACGCCAAAAATAAATATGTCGGGTTTTTACCTTACGATAACCAAAACATTTTTTATCAAAACCGTCTAATATTATAATAATGTCTATAGAAAGTAAAATAGAATCTAGCCGAAATGCTTGCATCTCATGTTCCAGCAATAGTTGGGCATAATCAATATCGTACAGGCGATTATTGGAGATTGGATTCCATGCAATGGCAGGGCTACTGAGGTACCGCCTGCCATGGTACCTGGCATGATTAGCGCACCAAGGATCCCCCCTGATCCACTGCAACACAAGATAGGTGATACCCCTTATTGGGTAGTCCGAATAAGATCACCCTGCGGTTGGGATCAGCAACCGCCTACACAACTGAAATAAAGGGACATCTAGATAGGGATGACCTTGCCCTAGTTGGTTGCTAGCCACTTAGCCTCGCTACACCTCCTCTGTTTTAGCCATCCCCGTAGATGACGCTCAAGGCTATGTGTTATCCTTTTAGCACACATTCACTTAGAATGCTCACCGTCCCCCTGACGATGTTCTGATAGCATTCGTCTATACAAGTCTGTTCCCAGTCCGAATGGGACCGAAGACACTAGTCCAACTACATCCATTTTGGAATCACCCTCAGGATTAGTAGCGATTAGCCCTTGCACTTCACTGCTCCATCTTTGACTCCAGCTCTTGTCTTCCTCACGAAAACGTTCAAACCATATCGAAGTGGTTTTCGAGAAATTAATCCTGATCCCGGTCTCTTCTAAACGATCAGCGCATTGGCCAATATTGATAGTCGGTTATTTAACTATCAAATAACATCCACAAACAACCATCATGCCTTAATAATTTTCCAAATTATTTATTCAAAATATCTTCGTAAGATATTTTCTACACTTTAATCCTTTGAAAATAGTTTTCAAAATACTTTTCTCTCGCGGAATAATTTTCCACCAAATTGTTTTATTTCCATTGAAAATCATCAAGTCTTAATGCTTTAGGTTTTTAAATAATTTAAATCACTTTATCCAAAAATATATACTTTAAAACATTTAAAATAAAAACAACTTAAAACACTTTATTTAAAATACTAGTAATGAAATTTTATAATAATTTCTCATGTAAAACTTAAGCCAAAACAAATTTTAAGATAAACGTTATTCTATAAGGTATACATATTAAATAATTATCTTTTAAATCATAATACTAGTTAAACTTTTAAAATAATTTACTACTATAACTAAATTAATAAATATTTACTTTAAAATCTCGAAACAATTTAAATAATAAATTCCTCTAAAACATTCTTTTAAACAACTTTAAACTTTTTGCTTATACTTAAAAACCAACTTTGAAAACATACTTGGCTTTTCACGAAATTTCACTTTTCATTCCAATATAACCATCTAATCACTTATAATCCTTCGTGATTTATCCCAATTTAATTTACGTCTCAAACCCGTAAATTTCTTTCCCATATTTTTTAAAAATTAAAACCACTATTTATTTTTAAAACAAATTACATGTTCCTTTATAAATTCCCACCATGAATTTATACTTCCAAATATCCACTGATATCTTATTTCACTTTATAAACCCAGTTTATTAATTCCATGGTCTCAACGTCCTTTTAAAATACGGTTTCAAACACTAAATCAATTTCCAATTCGATTTCTAAAATTTACTACATTTTAAAATAAATTCCTTTACTTACTCAATTTTATTTCAAAACCCATTTATTTCAGATTTACTTTTTATTTATGATTTAAAATCTTATTTAAACAGAACAATTTCATACTTTTTTCCAAAATTCTTCTTTATATCTCCCAAACTATTTTAAACCTTGAGTTTAAAAATAAATCCTTTATTTCCTTAAATAATATCACTTAAGTTTAAAAATTCATTTATTCTCATTTATTCAAAAATTTCCTTTCCCATACACGGAATTTATTTATTAGAATTTAAAAACCAACTTTTTTCCTTTTCCAAATTCATTCTTTAATTTATCCAATTTCATTATATTTATTATACTTAGAATTCCCTCTTCTATTTCCTTCAAAAATTAAAACTTTATATTTTCCATATTTTCGAATACCCAAAATATATTCATCCAAACCATAGTATTCCATAACTTCAATTTCAATATAATGTATCACAGATTATCAAATAAAACATATCATTGAATATGAAAATAAATTCAATATTTTGAGGAATCCAATTGGATCCCTCCAACCTGTTTCCCTGCATCCACAGATGTTAGCACAACAATTTAAAATACCAATCCCACTTCGAGGGGGATATCACGGTATATAGGGTCATCCGCTATTTTGCTGGGCGCATAGGGTCTCATCCGCTATGTAATACGGGAATCAATCACTCTAATATATATATTATTATATATAATATCACATCCAGTCAATTCAATCATTCAACCAATAATTTAAATTTAACTATATAAGTTTTAATGGTTATCCAAATGAGTGAGATTAACTCAACTTTGTTTTGTTTACAACCCATTTTCATCTCAACTTGTTTCCTTCACGATTTTAGATTTTGTATAAAAAATTCACGATTTATTACTATTTGAATTAATAGAAAAATCAATCTCATTTAATAATTTAATTCAAACTAATGATTTGGTTTTAAACTAATAGGTTGATTTAAACTAATTTTCCTCTTAATAAATTAATTCAAATGACCGAAATAATTGAATAAGCAAATTAGATAAGTTAACCACCTCAATACTTACTTTTAAAACTAAACAGTAAGTAAAAAATAGATATGTATATTTTTATATATATACATTATTTTATTTTATTTTATTTTTAAATAACATAACAGTAATTCTTTGCTGTAAAACCTTTCTTCCTAAATATATATTTGAGAAAAATATGATTTTGAAAAATCCTCTTTTCTTTTTGTATATATATAAACACCTCCTATTCAATTTAATTTCATAACAAAAGAAATCGTCACCTCACTGACGTCGAGCAATGACTGCCCCACCAAACCAATGTCACCGTCTTATCAGAGTTCTGCTCAGCCTCGTTTGTGACTGCATGCAAAAACCCAAGCTAAAGAACCTAATTCGCGAGCATCATCCATTGACCTCCATCCTAGTGAAACGACCACGAGCTTCCCTCCATGCATGCACGTATGCGAGCACATGCTTCTCCAACCGCTACCATCGAACGCGAAGCCCTTCTAACTTCCCATAGCTCAAGATCGAGCTACCCCTAGCCTCGGCCCATCGATTCTGAATTGAAATCAAATTCAATTCACACGAGCATATAGCTTAGGATCGATCCTCAGAATTGATTTAAGGAAACAAAATATTATACGGGTTCACGATTTGTTTCGTTTGGCACTCTTTATTATCTATTTTTTTGCATAAACGAAAGGAGTTTCGGCAATTATTATTTTCAAAGCCCCAGTTCTATTTTCTGAGTTTTGAAATGGGGATGAAAGGCTCGACTTTGATTTATTTTTTCTGCTCGATTTTAAAATATTTCTTTTTTAAAAAAAGCACATGTCCTCAGGGAGGACAAGTGTTGAATGGTCTACAGTGCATTGAAGGAAAAGGTAAAGTTTCAATGTTAGGAAATTTGACCAGTCAACCCAAAACATATACATTATATTTAAATTTTAAATTTAAATCGTCTTCAATTCAAAGCTTAAAATTTTTACATTCTATCGAGGTGTGCCGCCAAGTATTTATAATGTTATAACCTTATTTCGAACGCAATGAAAAAGGTTTCGAGTCCTAATTTGATTGTATGGAGAAGATAGGTTTTGGACTCAATTATTATATTGAATTTCCGATATAAAATTTCAGTGTGTTTATCTACCGTATGATCGCACGATAACTCAAAACACTACAAAATTTGAATTCAATAATAATACACTATTACGGATCCAATGGAACTAGTTTCGTCGAATTCCGAGACCGTGCCCCGGAAGGCTATTTTTAAATATCAATTTAAACTATATATTTTTAAAACTGAAAAAATCACCTTAAAATTCAATTTTAACACTTCTATTATCTTCAGTATTATAGATATAAATTTTACAAGCCTTTGAAATATTTTTAACCAGCTTAAAAACCAAGATTCACTATTTTAACCAATTTCCAATTATTTAATTATCCAAACAAATAGTGATATTTGAAATTCAAGTTAAACTAACTTTCAAATATTTAAAATCAATTAAATATTTCAATTTCAAATATCTATAAATTCTGGGTCATCACGGCAATAGTAAGAATAATTCTAATAGTTGCTAGTTTGACCATTGGAGAGAACGTCTCATTGAAGTCGAACCCATATTGTTGAGTGTAGCCTTTAGCAACAAGTCTTGCTTTATATCTGGCTACAATTCCATCTGGATTTATTTTTAATTTATGAGTCCACTTGCATCCCACTATATTTTTATTGTCAGGTGGATAAACTAGGGCCAATGTTTTATTCATAAGAGCATTATACTCCTCATCCACAGCTGCTTTCCAGTTTTTGTCTTTTACGGCATGATCAAAAGTTTTAGGTTCCTCGGTTATAGCAGTTGCAATGTAAATATTTGGCTTGAATATGCCACTTTTTTCCCTTGTGAACATAGGATGACTTGGCCTCACTTGTGGTTCTTCTCTATTAAATTAATCAACATTATCTCTTATATGTTTTTCTGAGTACTTACACTTTCTTCACTAACTTGCTGATCTAGATTGATAGGTTGAGAGGGAAACTAACTAAGATGGTTGGGTGTTCTCACTGGATCATAATTTGCATGCAGTTGTGAATCAAAGTCCCCTACAGTCCTTTCAGTACTTTTATGTTGCTAATTATCAGAGCAGACAGGTAGATCGGGTATTAATGCTCTTGGATTGAAAGTCTTCTATGTTATTTTCATGTTTGAATTGCTAAAGGGAAATATATGCTCATTTAATACAACATATCTACAAGTAAAAACTTCCTTTGTCATCAAGACATTTATATCCCTTTTGATTTATACCATATCCTATAAAAATAAATGGTCTTGATCTATAGCCTAAGTCTTAGATATGGGAAACATAGAAATCCAAAAATTTTAAGACTTTGATAATCAAGTTTTATACCATATGGTTTTTCTATGGGACTTACTCCTTTCAAAACTGTTGTTAGTAGTCTATTAATTAAATAGACTGCTATGTTAAATGAATCAGGCCAGAATTTTAAGGGTAGAGAAGCTTGAGCTAAGAGAGTAAGCCCTTTCTCAATAATATGCCTATGTTTCCTCATAATTAAGCCATTTTGCTCAGAAGTATAGGGACATGTTATCCTATGAACTATTCCCTTTTTATCAAAATAATTTCTAAGAGCTTTAAACTCTATACCGCCATTAGATTGAATGGTTTAATTTGACATCCAATTTGCTTTCCAGCTATAGATATGAAATAAACAATAACATTGCATGTTTCTGATTTAGCTTTTAAGAAATAGATCCAAGTATATCGAGTATAAGCATCAATAAAAGATATATAATACTTGTAGCTATAATCTGAACATATTGGGGCTAAACCCCATAGATCTACAGCAACTAATTTTAAAGGATTGGAGTACACAGTTTGTGAGTTGCTAAATGGTAATTTGTCACTTTTGCCCATCCGACAATAAGTACAAACATATGGTACAGGAATATTATCAAAAACAATTTTATTATCATTAAGCACTTGTTTAGCAACATTCATATTTGGGTGTCCAAGCTTGTAGTGCCATAGATCTAAAATACATTTATGATTTTCTATCTGAATAGTTTTAGACAGATTACATATTTGTTGTTCCTTCCCATGATTAATGTAGCTAACTAATTTGAAACTGTTTAATCCTCTGTCTGCATCACCTTGCAATAAAATTACTTTAGTATGTCTCTTACTAAATAATTCTTAGAAAAGAATTCAAAATAGGCATTATTGTCTTTGGAAAATTAAGAGCCACTTATGAGATTTTTCTTTATTTTTGATACTCCCAATAAATTATTCAAAAACAATTATCTTGCACCTCTGATATTGGATTTTCCAGAATGAGTGATATTAATAGACTCATCATTTCCCATGCAAATTGACTACATCTGAGATTCAAGTTGTTTAGACTGTTAGTTTATAATTTATTACACCAGAGTCAGGGTAATATGCATCATGTTGAATGTGCTCTAGTCTGGTGATCTAATTTCTGTTGTTTTCTGGTTGATTACTTGTCTCTGACTGGAATTGCGCCAAGTTTGCACTGTAACTGTTATTTCTTTGATTACTTGAACTCTGCCCTGGAACATAATTCAAGTTAAGTCTAAAGTAGCACTTTGGGGCAATGTGACCAACTTTTTCACATATTTGACACTTTGGTCTATTGTTGTTGTTGTTCCACCTTCCTTTCCCCTTTGGCCACTGACCAACTGACTTCCTCTTTATTCTACTGCTCCGTTTTGTTGTTATATTATGCTTTACTTCTATAATTTGCTGCATAATCTATAGACATGTATGAATCAGTTGGTTTCTTGAAATCTATCCTTCCTTCATGTGAAATAATTATAGTGTGCACATCTTTTATGGGAGGTGTAGCTCTTTGAGATGATATAACAGCAACAGCTGCCTCATACCCATCATTTAGACCACTTAATATGATCAAAACTTGCTCTGAATCTGGAATTTTATGCCCAGATGCCTCTAGTAAATCACAAGTTGTTTTAATTTTTGTTAAGTATTCACCCATAGACAGGCTATCCTTTCTAATACTGTGTAATTGCCTTTTGTAATGCATTATATTGGTAGAAAATTGAGAATTGAATACTCTCTCAACTGTTGTCCATATTCCTTTGACTATTTTGCTACTTTGTAACGACCCGTAAATTTTATTGATTTTTATAACGTAATTAATTGAATTTTTGTGAAATTTTAAATAATTGAATTTTGAAATAAAATTTAATTTTTGGAATACGTCTATTTAAACATAGAAAATGGTAAAATTTCATCAAGTGATTTGGAAGTTTATTTTATTTTGTAATTTTATTTCAATTCAAATCGGTTAAAATTAGATGATAATAAAATATTTTCCAGAATTGGATATTTTTACATAATAAATTTGAAAATCATCTTCTGAGTAAGACGTTTTTAATCAAATTTGGACTGCTATTTCTCTGTCTATCTTATTTTCGGCAAATCAGCAGCATTTTCGGTACCGATTATCGACTTTTGATGAGATAATCATACCATTCATATCTGTATACCATTTTGATCATCTCGTCGTGTTGATCTCTGCGGTATATTCAATTCAATGTTTCGAAGTCCGGTACGCAGCGGAATCCATGAAAAAGGTAACCATATCGGTATCGGTTCCGTGCCTTTTGGTTTCCTTGTGCCTTTTTGTTATCTGTCATGTTTTGAATAGCCGTTGCCATTGATATTTTCAATCCCGACTTTCAAAATTCCCTATTTTCATTTATTTTTATTGTTTCACTCCCGAGTTTCCTCTGATTTTTTTCAACCTATTAATAAAAAGGGAAATTATAAAGTATATTCTGAAACCCAAGCCTTCTCATTTCTGTTTGCCTGATGCCCTTTTTGTTTTTGCTCGTCTCCTTCAATCTCGTATCGCTCCTCAACTAGCAACCGATCGGCACTTCTCCCTATCATCAGACTTCGACCATCCCTCTTCCCCTTTTCCAAAGCGATCTTCCCACTGTCTTTCTGAGACCGATCACCCAACAGCTCCGCATACCCTATACACTGCATAGCCTTTGCCTATTCACACGCAACCCGAAGCCCAGCCACCCATCAAGTTCGACTGTTCCACCTTTCCCCTCTTGTGTTGCAAGCATCTTTTTTTTCTTAACTGTCGTATGTCTTTCCTTCCCTATTATATACATATATTTGATATATGTATATGTTGTTTCATAAATATATTAGTATTTTGTTATATGTTCACTTGCGTTATACGTATGATATATGTTATTGATGATGTTATATGGATATTGTTCATAACAGTATTTTTTATTTTTCATATAGTTTTATTTGTGTCCAGTTATACTAGTTTTGTTATGTGTATTGGGTTTGCATTTTTGGTTCAGGATATAGTATACTGATAGTTTATATAAATTTACATAAATAAGAATATTCTGGGAGGTATATGGATAAGTTTATATTAATCTTATACCTTATCTGACTGTATTGGTATGCATATGTTTCATTTATATTGTATTATATTCAATTTCATTAAGATGTATATATATATATACACATGTTTAAAGTATGTTATATTGTATTTGTCATATTTAAGGTTATCTGTTAGTTATAATATAAGCTTATACAAAAAATTTCACTGTTAGTTGTACATCTGATGTTGTTTCTATATATAGTTTATATATGAGTTTTATACTAGGTTAGTTTATATTATAAGCTGTACATGTCCTATCTCTTTTGCCTTTATTATTATATATATATATATATAATTTACTCCATTTTATACATACATTTTCGATTTGGTCGTATTCATAGCTATTAGCCTGTGCACATATTTACTTATATATATATATATATAGTTTAACAAATTTTGGGTGTATTCAAATTGATCAATTTATATTATAATTTGTTTAAGTTTTAGTAGGCATGGTTGTTGTATATATGGGTATATATATAAGTGTTATTATGTTGTATATGTCAGGTTTGGTATAACCTGGCAGTACACATGCTAGTTATGTATAGATTATATAGTTAGTATATATATTAATTGGTCAAGTCCGCATTTTTTTTAAAGCCATGTAATATATATTGTTATAATATATATATTATATTGTAGAAAGGTATAAAATATGTTTTACTGTTGTATATATGTCTTTTTGTGTTTGCAGACACTTCAAAGATTTGCAGCCGTGAGTTATATTTATATTTAGTTTATTTATATACATAAATACTTTACAGTTTAGTGTATGCGTTTAAACATATGTATTATATACAAATTCCTGGTTTACAATGTATCTTAAAAAGCAGATTACAATTACTTGTTTAAACAATGTTTTTTTCAGTTAGTTACATATGTGTGTTATGATTCGGTTTATATTTTTTTCCCTTTTACGTCAGTCTATGAAATAGATACATAAATATATATATATATATATATCTAAGTATGCTATGAAGGACTTGAACTGTTGTAGAGTTTCAGAGATATGTATATATAAGTTTGTTTATATATATTGTTATTAATGGTGTACGTTACATTTATATATATATATATATAGCAGCTATTTGTTTATATATAATATATATGTATATTTGTATAGATTATTGGATGGTTATGATGTTGGGATTTTGTTTTTTTAAATGTGTCTTATAATAGATACTAATTTTAATTTATATGCAGGTGTGTGTGTGTGTGTGTGTATCAGGATTCTATTTAATGAGTAAGTTCTAATATATAAAGTGATAGTTTCTATGTATTGGAATAAAGAAAAGTTGTTTGATTTTAAAATGTAATATATATTGTGACTTTGTAGCTTACGTATATAAGCTTATTTATGTATTAAATATTGATTTTTGAAATTATATAGTATTTTTAGTGTATTTGTCTTAAATTAAAATATTGAAAATACATATATATATATATATATATAATAATAATAATGTATATATTTTGTTTATATCAAAACTAATTCGTTTTATTCATCGATACCTGTTATCAGCTTTGCTCCTCAAGTTCGTGCCAATCTTGCCTTGCATTGGAAATCGTCATTTGGATTGATCAATTTCGCAATTCAAATCATAGCATGTTGTGTTGTCTATCTTTTCTCTAGCCTCGAAAGGTGAGCAATCACTCACGATTAACGTTCTTATATTTGTTAAATTTGATTTCAATTGAAACAACAATTGAAATATTGTTGTTGTTAGTTATTTACATTGCTATATATATGCTATTATATGCTATCTGTTCACCTGTGACATTTGACACCATTATATGTTATTTACATTGATGATATATGCCTGTTATATTATTATATCTATATCACTCTGCAAGTTCCCTATTAGTATAGAATTCCCTATGGGCTGAAATGATACATACTCGAACGATCTGTAGAATAGGGAAAAATCGTTATGGGTTGAAATGATAAACCCAAGCGATTTTTATTAAATTGTATTTGGGATTGCGGGTTAAAAAGATATACCCGTATATAATTTTAATTATGGATTGGAATGATAAATATCCGTATCACTTGACTATAAGGTTGAAAATTATATACAGACACCGTTGGTCTATATATAAATATTTTGAAAATGATTTCTACAGTTTTGATAGGAAATATATATGGTTTTATTTAATATTGAAAATATTTTATATATAAATAAGTTTTAATATAAAGTGAATTTAATAATAAGCTTTAATTTAATAAAGTTTTATTTAATCAATATATATATATATGTTTAAATATGTTTTTTTAAAAAAAATTAAAAGTAGATTTCTTATAATAATTTTATAAGTTAAGGTTGGGAAGATAAATTTGGAATTTATTTGAAATTGTATTTAATTAAGAATTTTAATTAATTAAAATCAATTTGAAACTTATTGAATTGAAATTTGAAAATATGGTTTTATAACTTGATTTGGTTTAAGGTGATAAAATGAATACTTCAAGATTAAAGTTTATTGAAATTTGGGGTGC
Source organism: Allium cepa (assembly GCA_030765085.1). Classification (NCBI taxonomy): domain Eukaryota; kingdom Viridiplantae; phylum Streptophyta; class Magnoliopsida; order Asparagales; family Amaryllidaceae; genus Allium; species Allium cepa. The sequence continues at coordinate 325,563,327 of CM060931.1, read as the reverse complement.
TATCTAAATGATATCGGATTTATTAAGTGAATATTTCAAAACTAAATAATAATGAAGTTAAATTATGATATATATATATATATATGAAATTATCAAATTTAGTTTTGAAATGTGGAATATTTAAATCTTTGAAATATATTGAAATGGTTTATTTTGTGGTTCATAATCTGTATTTGAAATCGTTAAAAATTAAAATGGTTTATTGAGAACCGAATTGAGTTAAAATTGATGAACTGAGATTTGAATAAAATTTGAATTTTGGAATTGAAGTTGGTTTGAATCGATTTGTGAAATTTAAGGAAATTATTTTATTATATGAAGTAGTTAATATATATAAGTAATTTACCTTATAAATTATTTTAATATAAATCAATTTAATATAAAATATTTTATTATATACTATTTTAATATTTAAACTGGTTTAGTGGGAAGTGTTATGATTTTCCAAAGTGTTACAATTTCAAGTGTTTTAGTTTCGAAGTGTTATAACCTTGAAAGTGTTATTGATTTGGAAATAGATAAATTTGAAGCGAAGAATGATATTGTTTTGATATGGTTTTGAAATGGACATGATATTTTGTTTTGAAGTATAAATTATTTAAAAATGGCCATGGTGTTATAATAGCGTTGGTTGTCAATAGCGTATACTACTGTAGAGTGGATAGTTCCACGGATCCTTAGAGGATGGTTATCCCAAACATCCTTTGGGTTACTTGTACTTCAGTTGATATTTCAATTGAGTTGGATTTATTGATATAAAAATGTTAATCCTGACTCGAGTGTTTTGTGTTTTGTATTATGCTTGGGTCAGACTGAGAGCAACAGTATTCGACTCACCTTTGGAGTTGGAGCTTCACTTGAAGATCCATCTATCGATTCAGCTTGCAGGCCTTCAGTTGACTTCTGTGATATATTATGATCTTGTATTTGACAATTGTATTCGAGACTTCAGTTGTATCTTATTTTACTCTGTTATACATATAGTAGCTTCATGAACTATTATTCATTTATTTCCGCTGTTTATTATTGTCATTAATCTATGTCTTTGATTCTACGATTTATTTATTTACTGTATATGTTGATTTTTGCCAAATTTAAATTAAAAATCTGATATTTTGAGCAAGTCAAGTCCGACATGTGTGGATGTGAAAGTTTGATAATACCAGGATGTTATAGTTGGTATCAGAGCTTTGGTTTTCGGCAAAACTTAGCATATGAAGTAAATTTAATTATAGAATCACTTTCCTTCGAGCTTAAATCTCTATCCCCTTTGACTCGGTTTCTTTTGGATTTTTGAACTCCCACATTTGTTTTGAAATTCATTTTTGACTCTCCCTGTTCGTGTTTCCATAATTCTGGAGTATCCCCTAACTCCATTTTTATCTCTATAATGAATCGGCGGTCCCGCCAATTCTAGAGTGATTTGTAAATAGGTGAAACTCCTTTATAAAATGGGCATTGATTCACTGGAGATTTTTATATCCTCAATTTAGATGCTGATATCTCTTGATATGCTCGAATTCTATCTCTGGCGATCGGATGTCGATTTGCCTCAGAATTCTATATTAATCTTATTCTTGAAGTAACGGTTGACCCAGTTAAGGTCACCAGCAATTAATATAAGGCTATTCATCTTCATCTTTTTGTAATTTAAATTATCATATCTTCCTACCAACTCTGTTTTTGTGATTTGAGTTCTCTTTGATTAGGATTCCTCTAATTTTGAATCTCGTATGGCATTTCATATAGTGAAATTGATTTTGGAAAAAAATTGATTCTTGTATAAGACGTACTTTATATAAGTGTAAATTGATTTTCAAAACTGTTTATTTTAGAGGGTATTTGATTTGAAGAGATAAACCTTATATATAATGGAATTTATATAAGAATGATTTGATATATTCAAGATTATTGATTTTGGAAAGTACTTTAGCTGAAATGAAATCTTATATATAATGGAATTTATATAAGTACGATATTTGAAGTTATGATTTTGAAAGGGTACTATATATGGTATGTTATATTTTGAAGTAAGAGGTATGGGGAAGTACTCTCCGCGAAGAAGTATAGTATGATATGCTTCGACCTAGATGGACTTGGGAAATCCAGTAATGGATTCGACTGATAAACCCTAATGGACTTGGGTGAATTCAAAAATGAATTCGAACTGATATGGTTGTCCGGACTTAAGCTCATGAGTTCCCCGATATTTTTCAGGGTAGATAGTTCTTTAGTTTACCCAGTGGAGGCGCTTTCGATCCTGGGATCTGTTGTTTATGGATCTTTCGGGAAGGAAGTTCATCCATTGCGTAAATCATTGAATCGGCAGCGTACCACTACAGCAGGGGTCGATGGTCCCTTATTTACGAACTGACTACGATATTTTTCTAGAATCCGGAAGGTGGAAGGATCTTCTAGAGAGTTTTGTGTCCAGTGCGTAAATACTGGATCAGCAGCGGACCACTGCTATTGTATTATCATCATTTGACATTGAATTTTGAGTGGTACTTCTCATACCTGTATTTTAAGTATTTTTCGCTGGGTGTTGAAATAGGTCTACCGAGTACTTGGAGATTCCTAGTCTTACGCTTGATCAACGTACGACCAGAGTCTACAAGAATGAGGATAAACTTGTTAAGACATCGAGTTATAAAAATATTTTTGACAAAGTATTATATAAAATATTTTTTAATTATTTTTTCTTTCTAAATAATTTAAAATGTTTAAATATTGTTTATTTATATACTACATGGTTTAATAGTAAACTATTAGTGTTGTAAATATTTTAGAAGTTATTAATTAAATAAAATATATTTAAAGTAAATGATTATTGATTTATTAATAATGTTTGAAAACTATCTTAAGATAAATTCATAAAATTTATAAATTATAGGGGTAATTTTTTCAATAGCTTTGTAAATATATGTAATGATGTAAATAATCGTTTTCAAATAGTATACATATATTTATAAATGTGCTATTTAAACATATAAATGGTATTTATAAATGAAGCAAGAAATTTCACAAATGAGTTTGAAAAGTATTAAAGTATTAAAGATAATTGATTTGCAAATGAAGTTTTCAAATGAATATTTCATGTAAAATTTATATAAGTTTCTTTGATTGTATAATTTAAAGATATTATATAAATGGAAATTTTTGGTTTGCGAAGTTTATTTATAGTAATATACTTGACAAATAAATTTGAATCTCTATTTTGGAAGTATAGTTTGGAATATTTACTTGATTTCGAAGTACTAATAGTAAATTTATTGGCTTATTTACTATTTGAAATTTTGTATTATACCATAATAAATGTTTTCCATGATTTGAATATTCATTTTAAACAAGTAAATTTATACTTTGATTAGAAATTTAGTGTAAGATTTGAAGTATACTATTAGTTTCAGTTTAATAATCTAGAGTTTATTGTAACATCCCGAAATTTTTGAAATTTAAAATTTGATAAATTGTTTGAACTTTGGATCTAACTAGTAAAAATTTAATCTAAATTTAATATTGTTGATATTAATATTACACATTAATATAGAATTAGATAAAAAGAGATATTGATAGATGATCTTTTAATAGAATTTAAAATTTGTTAAAGTAAGTATGATGAAATTATAAGATTTAAATCACATAATTAGAATCCAACATCTAAACAAATAAACAAATAGTTAAACAAAAGAACAAACAAATGAAACAATATAATAATTATTAAAATAAAATAAATAATTGATAGTTTTAGTTTAAATAAATAAACGATGAATAGAATTATGTAACAAACAAGAATTTGTAATAAACAATAAAAGGAATATGTGAAGTAAAAAGAAATACAAAGTGCATACATACACTGTTAAATTTTAAAATAAAATATATGTGTAAATAAATGAAGTGCATAACTAAAACAAGTGTGCAAGGAAAAAAAAAAGTACAACCAGGCCTATATAAAGAAAGATAAGACATAAGAAAACCATACTCTTTCAAATTTAGCAATAAAAACGAAGTAACATGACATATGTAATATACAAACTTGCATAAGGATTGTACACCAAGAAATTAAACCAATATACAAACAAATTAAAGTAAGTTTTGTAATAAATAAAATAAGAAAATGAACAGCACTTGCAAAAAGAATATGCAAAGCAGGAAGTGAGTTATGCAAGCCTCAACATAAATAAAATAAGTGTATGAAACAAGTTTTGGTACTTATAAAATAAAAATAAAAATAAATAAATAAATAAAGAGGATAAAAAAATCAAACAATAGACTAACCTAGAACTCTCTCCCCAGCAAAAGAAGAAGCAAATAATAATCCAATGTAAACATAAAGTGCTGAAAGCATGCAATGGAGTGAATAAACATTTCACAACATACTTCATTTAATGCATTGCATGTACACAATCTTTTCAGCACACACTAACATTTATTAACAAGCATGGTTTAGTTTTTCTTTTACTTCAACTTGTACTTGCTTATGCTTTACCCTGTACACCACTTTGCTCCTATATGTATACGTATACAAAGCCTCACATTCATTTGTTAAAAACAACTTAAGTATCATTCAAACAAATTTTTGCAAAGATCTGAAATTAAAAAGGAAAAAAAAAGAAAGGAAAAAAAAAAGAAAGAAGAAGAAGTTAAACTGCAGACTTCCAAAACCAGAGTGCTTTCTGTTTCAAAACAAATTTCTGGTGAGTAACATCAACCTTTTAAAAAAAAAATTTATGAACTTGACTTAGTTGCATTTATATCTGGAAAACAAGTATTGTTTTATATATATGAATGCTCTGAGGGTTTACATAAGTTAATAAACAGTTTTATGTTTGATCTGAGTAAATTTACTTGTTCTCTATTTTTTTTTTCTTTTCTTTTTCCCAGAGTTGAGTTGTTAATCTGGACATTGTTTTTATACAGTTATAAACAAACTCAAATTTCTTTCATTTAACCATTGTTAGACTTAGAACTTGAACAAAATTAGATAGTTTAAACAAAATCAAGTTTTAAAACCTGTTGCAAAACAGTGAGGGAATGTCTTTGTGGAGCTCAGTTTTTCAATGGAATGCTAAACATATGGAAAATTCGAACATTTCAAAACATTGATTAAACTTCATAACTTGAATCCCCACTGAAAATCATGATTTTTAAACCAAAATTGAAGATTTATAAATGAGTATTTTGTGTGCAGTTTGTAAGTGAGTAAAAACTATATTTTTACAAATTTAGGAAGATTGAATAAATTTTAATTGTTGAAACTTGAGTTGTAGAAAGTTTAACCCTATATGATTTTGGGAAAAATGCTAAATAATTTTTCCAACGCATGGATTTTGAAGTTGAATCAAACATAGGGTTTGGGTTCCAGTTTATCTCGTGTTCAGTAAAAATTTGATTTTGCCACTGTGGAGCGTTCGAGTGGTTCGCGCTTCAGGGAGATGGTTGAGAAGAGTACGGCGATGACGTGGACGAAGTGGCGTTGCCTCTATGGGTTGAGGTTAGCCGGACGTGGTGATTTGCAGTCGAGTGTTTGGGTTTTGGTTCGAGTTCAGGGTTGTTTTTTCGTTTTAGTACTTTTCATGAGGATCTGGGTTTCGAATTTGAGTGAGAGGGCGTATTGTGGTTTGCCGAGGTAGGTGGAGTTCGCCAGAATGTTGGCCAGAGGCTGTGCACGTGCACAGCGGTGGTGTGGGTGTCAGGCAGTTTTCACGTGTGCCTGGTTTCGGGGAAGACTCGGAAAAATTCGTGAAGGGCTTCGGGTTTTCTCGCGTTCAAAGGTGTTGGCCCTGTACAAATTAAGTTTTTAAACTGAAAAAAAAAAAAAAAAGAAGAAGAAGGAACAGACGCGGGAGGGAGAAAAGAGGCTCGGGAAAGTGTTGAGGAGGGCAGGGGTTTTACTCGAGTGGAGCCCTATTTTTACTTTGGGTTTTGGAAATTTGGATTAGGCCCGATACAAATTGTATAACTTCAACGTTAAGTAAATCTTTGTATTCCAAGGTAAACAATGTCGATTTATGTTAAGTGAAAACTTATTATGAGTTTACATCATCTAAAAAAAAAATTTAAATAAAATTTTTTATGATTAAATCTAAAATAAGAGTTTGAATTAATTTATATTAAAACTTTTTATAACTGTAATAAATTGATTTTGAAAATATAAAGAAGATTTAAGATGATAATTAAGGTAAATGATTATTTTTATTAATTTGAAAGGAAATTAAGAATGATATACAATTTGTAATTAAAATGGATTTAATAAACCATTAAGTGCTTAAATAAATTTATAAATAAGAATTTATTGATTAGATAAATTAAGTTAACTAATTTAATTGGCAGTTTATTAAAATAATTAATTAAATAAATCAAGATGATTAAGATAAATTCATTTATCATTAAGAATAATAAATCATTGATTGAATAATCAATAAAATAATTATTTGGTTAATTTATCCCATTCACTTTGATTTGTAAATAATTAACTATTTGTTGTTAACTTATATTGATATCATCTTTGTTCTGTTTGTAATTCTGTATGATGTAATTTCCATGTTATTGTACTGTGATTGTGATTCGTTCTGTATTAATGAGAAAACCCAGTTGTCTGTAAAACGACATTTAAACTTCGATGCGACAGGGAATTGGATTTCAGTTGGTTATCCGAAACCCACATCGAACCTGTGAATATTTGTGAATGACATCCACATGTTTTAAAATTTGACACTCACTATTCGAATTAGCCGGGAAAGGACCTTTGGGTCGTATAACCCATTTCGAATATGTGATTCGACGTTATGGATGGCATTTGAAGACCAGTGTTGAAGACCGGGTATTTGCGAGAGCGATAGGATGATCTGTCGATTGACTCTGCACCGAGTTGCTCCGGTATAGAGTTCTCCATATGTGATGGGGAATCCGATCAGGATTGTGGATATCCGGATTGCAAGGACTTCTTTGGAAGTGCCTTCGGTTCTGTTCGAGCACGGAGCAGACTTGTATGGATTGTGTGTCTGACATTACAAATTGAGGCATAAAGCAGATTTCTCTCAAATATATTTCTGTTGGTGGCGGAGAATTTATTCTTTTAGCTTAACACCCTTCTCTGAGACGTACGAGCTCATAGGTTATATAGTTGAAGGTTATCAGCGATATGTTCCCAATTTGGTAATGTGACATACTGAGTGTTGCTGTGAAATGATCATTGTGTTGATTATTCGTGATAGGATCATTTATTTGATTGTCTATCTAGGTGATCATTTCTATGATCATTTGTTGACCCAAAGCACGGCTTTTGTATGAAGTGTGTTTTTGTGGACGAGACTTCGTCGGACCTCACACCCCGAAATGGTCGAAACAGGAAAGATGCAGCAAGGTTATTGGGGGTAGCACCCCTTAGGGTATGTACATTTCCTTCTGGATAGAAGTGGTATCATGGTATGGAGCCCAGATACTTAACTTATGTGGATATCGCAGATATATATATATATATATATATATATATATATATATATATATGATTTTGTGATTTGTTGCTGGGGCCCCGGTTAAAGGTTGGTTACGACCGGGAGATGGCATACTCGTGTCAGTAGTTACCCAGTTAGGGGTAACCCGGCCTTGTGTTGGCAGAGATCCGGTTTGGTTCTCGGGGACGTCCTTCCAGAGGCGTTCTCATATGGCAATGGGAAGTTCCTTGGCCTGACCATTTGTTGGAAATCCAATTCCCAATACGAAACCCTGTACGGTTTTAGTTGTAGAACCTACCATCTAATATGGTAGCTATAGTAGGCATAGTATAATGGTACCTATGTCGGCTAAGATTAATATTCTATTTTCGAAATGATTTACTATCACTATGCACTAGTAATAATATCAAAGAATTCTTTTCTCGTACCAAGCATATTTAACTATCATAAGAAGAAATCTCCTCCAATTCTGCGTTTGCATTGTGTGTGTGGCGGGAGGTCTTATGGTAGTTCCATTTTTAAAAGCATTCCGAAAATTCTTTTATAAATCTTGTTTATTTAAATACAACTGTTTTGTTTACTCATACCAGTCCCATGACTGATCCGGAGTTTATTGTTTTCTTTCCTAAACTCTGGGTGCCCATTATTTCCACACGGGCAGCCTAGTAGCAGGTTTCTATATTTTGGAGTAGCAGTATTTTGGAGCTCTTATCTTGGAGATATATTAGGAGCTTTTGGAGATTGCAGGTGTTAGCTTTTGGGAGTTCGTTAGCATCTCTCTCATTTGAGAACTTTTGGATATATGTTCACTGTTATATTATCATGATGTTGTATTTAGAGATTGTAGTGTATATATTATGTACTCTGTTGCAGTATGGACATTATGTTGATGTTGTAACAGTAATGTTATTTATGATATTGATTCTGTTCCGCTGTTTTATATTCATCTAATTGTTGTTATAAGCTCCGGCGATGCGAATTTGATGTCGTTTATTGGACATCGAGTTTGGGTCGTCACAAAGTGGTATCGAAGCTGTTGGTTGAGTAAGAACTTTAGCTACGGAGTATAACACATTAGATGGCTCATTAGAGATAGGGTGAAGTATACCCTAGAATGAGTATAATCAAAATTGAAACTTTGAAATTTCTTAGTCTATTTCTTTTTACTGCTGATATTCCTTAAGATTTTTCGCCTGCATATCTAAATCAATTTTCTTACTAATCTCAGATAGTGAAAATGAGTGGACGCAGAGGAAGAATTAGGGGTCAAGGCAATGCTGCAGCACCCAATCAAATTCCCGCAGCCGCAGAAGCAGTAATAGAAATTCAGCAGCAGCCGGACTTGGCTGAATTATATAAGAAATTTGAAAAGCTTGGTGGCAAACCATTTATTGGCAAAGAGTCAATTATTGACGCTCAAGCTTGGGTAAGATCGTGTGAAAAGATTTTTAAAGGGTTAAAATTGCAGGATGAGCAGAAAAGACTTATAGCTTCTTGGCAACTCCAAGGAGAAGCTTCAGCTTGGTGGGAAACCATCATTATAGATGAACCCGAGGAAGAATTTACTTGGGATCGTTTTAAAGAAGTGTTTGAGAAACGTTACATGCCATCGGCGGGAGTTTCCAGAATGTATCAGGAATTTATGGATTTGAAGCAAGGGAGTTTGTCGTTTGAAGAATACTTGAATAAATTCAGCGAACTATCTCGGTTTGGTCCGGAATTGCTAAATACACCTCTGAAGAAAAACGAAAGGTTTATCCGAGGAATGAACCAGAAATATCATGGAAGAATGACAGGTCATGTTAAAGAATCTTTTTCGGATTTGGTAGATATGGGGTACAGGTACGCTACTCTTGATATACAAGAAGCAACTGTGGAGAAAGGTAATTCAGGTAGTCAGAATTATAAAAAGCGTAAATTCGGAGGCAAGAAACCTTGGCAAGGCAATGAGAAGAAGAGGAACACTCAAGGAAGAGCAACAGAAAATGTCACTTGTTACAACTGCAAAGAGAAAGGCCACTATTCAAATGACTGCCCAAAACCGAAGAAACCAGCTAGAGAATGTTACAATTGTCATAAACCGGGACATTTAGTTAAAGATTGCCCAGTGATGAAGCCAGCGCAGGTGGCAAAAGTTTACACGATAAAGGAGGACCCCTCATCTTCAAAAGCTGATAAAGGGAAAAGCATTTTGGAAGGTAACCTTACTATTAATAATAGAACTGTTAAAGTTTTATTTGATACAGGAGCTTCACATAGCTTTATCTCCCAACAAACCGTAAATGAATTAGGACTTGAAACTAAATTTGCTGACGATCTTATTTGCGTGAAAAATCCGGTTGGAGGTCCCGCAAATCTTTGTTCATATTGTAAGAGAGTTCCTATTTCATATGCTAGCTATAAATTTCCTATCAACCTTTATGTCCTCGAATTTGATGAATTTGAAATCTTACTCGGTATGAACTGGTTAACGAGATACGATGCTAGATTGGAGTGTAGTAATCGGACAGTCTTAATCAAAACAAGTTTTGGAAATTTTATTGAAATCTCTTGTGAGAATCCAAGTCCAAGGAGCGACAGATTGATATATACTTTGGGAAATCTTGAACCCACTTTACAGTCTATACCTGTTGTTCGGGATTTTTCCGACGTATTCGAAGAAGTGAAATCTTTACCTCCTCATCGAGAAATAGAATTCCGAATTGATCTTGTACCTAATACTCGTCCTGTTGTTCACGCAAGTCGCAGGATGGCACCCAGGGAAAAGCTTGAATTGGTTCATCAAACTAATGAGCTACTAGCAAAAGGATTAATTCGACCCAGTGTTTCTGAATGGGGTTCAGCCGTCGTATTTGTTGCTAAATCAGACGGATCTTTGAGATTGTGTGTAGATTACCGCGATCTAAATAAACAAACTCTCAAGAATAAATTTCCACTGCCCAGGATTGATGATTTATTTGATCAGTTGCATGGCGCTCGTTTCTTTTCAAAAATGGATCTAGCCCAGGGATTCCATCAATTACGAATCGCCGAAGATTGTGTACATCTGACTGCTTTCAGGGGTCCTGATATGTTCTATGAATGGTTAGTTATGCCTTTCGGGCTAACCAATGCTCCAGCATACTTCGTAGATCTCATGACTCGTGTGTTTCGGGAAGTTCTGAATAAATTTGTGCTTGTATTCATTGATGACATCTTAATTTTCTCCAAAACTGAAGATGAGCATGCCGAGCATCTTAGAATTGTCTTAGAAATTTTAAGGAGAAATGTTCTATATGCAAAATTTTCCAAATGCCACTTCTGGGTCAATGAAGTAAAATTCCTTGGCCATATTGTTAATGAAGAAGGAATTTCAGTAGATCCTAGCAAAATTTCCGCTATTCTTGATTGGAAACAACCCACTACACCAAGAGAAGTTCGAAGCTTTTTGGGTTTAGCAGGCTATTATCGGAAATTCGTTCAAGATTTTTCTAAGTTAGCTAGTCCGCTGACTAAGTTAACAATGAAAAATGCAAAGTTCATTTGGACTTCAAAATGTGAAGAAGTTTTTCAAGAGTTGAAAAAGAGATTGACCACTGCTCCTGTTCTCACTATAGTTAATGGGAACCGAGGCTTATCTGTCTATACTGATGCATGTGGTGAAGGGGTAGGTGCAGTATTAATGCAAAATGGAAAGGTGGTTGCCTACGCAAGTAGACAATTACGTCCGCATGAGAAGAACTACCCAACGCACGATTTGGAACTTTTGGCTGTTGTTTTCGCTTTGAAAATATGGCGACACCGTCTCCTGGGTAAGAATCTTTTCAGCTTTCTTAATAATTTGCGAAATTGACTAAAGAAATATACTTAATAAACTCTCTTTATTTTAGGTGAAAAATTCGAATTATTCACCGATCATAAAAACTTGAAATATCTTTTCACCCAGAAGGATCTGAATCTGCGACAACAACGTTGGTTGGAATTTCTAGCATCATATGACTTAGACATTCTGTATACGCCCGGAAAGGCCAATGTAGTTGCAGACGCTTTAAGCAGAAGTTATGTTGTTCTTGTTTATCTTGTTATCACTCCTACTCTTCTTGAGAAAATCGCTAGTAAGCAACATGAAGACAAATTCCTTCGGGGTATTTATGGAAAAATTCTTCGAGGCGAAGATACAATTTTTGAGACAAATCATAGTGGAGTTATTAGATTAAAAGGCAGGATTTGTGTTCCAGATTTCCCTGAACTGAAACGTGAAATTTTGGATGAATGCCACAAGTCAAAATTCAGCATTCATCCAGGAGTCAACAAAATGTATCGTGATGTTAAAAGAACATTCTGGTGGAAAACGATGAAGAGAGACATATCTATTTATGTGAGTCGTTGTGCTACTTGTCAGCAGATCAAGAGCGACCAAAAGAAAGTGGCCGGTTTACTTCAACCTTTAGAAGTACCGAAATGGAAGTGGGATCAGGTATCGATGGATTTCATCGATGGATTGCCACGAACCAAGAAAGGCAATGAAGCGATTTGGGTTATTGTAGATCGTCTAACCAAAAATGCTCATTTCATTCCAGTTAAATCTACTCGGACTGCGGCAAGCTTGGCAGGTATATATATAAAGGAAATTGTTCGCCTCCATGGTATTCCCAGTAGTATAGTGAGTGATCGTGACCCGATCTTCACTAGTAGATTTTGGGAAGCATTTCAGGATGCATTGGGAACGAAATTAAATTTCAGTACTGCTTATCATCCGCAATCTGATGGACAGACTGAGAGAGTTAACCGAATTTTAGAAGACCTACTGCGTGCTTGTGTTCATGATTTTGGTGGTTCTTGGGAGGACCATTTGCATCTGGTTGAATTCTCTTATAATAACAGTTATCAGGCCAGTTTAGAAATGGCTCCTTTTGAAGCTTTATATGGTCGTCCGTGTCGATCACCTACATGCTGGATCGAATCAGGTGACAGACTTGTTCTTGGACCGGATATGATAAAAGAAGCCACTGAGAAGGTAAATTTTATTCGAAAGAAGTTATTAACTGCCCAAAGCCGTCAGAAGAGCTACTATGACCGTCGAAGGAGAAATTTGGAATTTCAAGTTGGAGATTCTGTATTTCTAAAAGTATCTCCGATGCGGGGTGTGTTGAGATTCGGGAAAACTGGAAAGTTGGCACCGCGTTATATTGGTCCTTTTCCTATTCTGGAAAGGATTGGTTCTCTAGCATATAGAGTGCAGTTACCCAGCTGGTTGTCTGGCGTACATGATGTGTTCCATATTTCTAATCTTCGGAAATATGTGCACGATCCAGATGATATTATTGAAGAAGCTGCTCAGCAGGATCTAGAAATCACTCCCAACTTGGCAGTTAGAAGGGAACCGATGAAAATTGTTGATCGTGATGAGAAGCGATTGAGGAACAAAATTGTGAAATTGGTCAAAGTTAAATGGAGTGGCGATCCAAAGCACTGTACTTGGGAGACTGAAGAGAATATGAAGAAGTCATATCCCAAATGCAGAATTGACATCTCGACTTAAAACTGTAAGTCACTTCCTTGTTTCTGAATTCGTATATTATTTGTTTACGTTTCTCTCTCTTTCAATTTCGAGGACGAAATATTCTTAAGGAGGGGATATTGTAACATCCCGAAATTTTTGAAATTTAAAATTTGATAAATTGTTTGAACTTTGGATCTAACTAGTAAAAATTTAATCTAAATTTAATATTGTTGATATTAATATTACACATTAATATAGAATTAAATAAAAAGAGATATTGATAGATGATCTTTTAATAGAATTTAAAATTTGTTAAAGTAAGTTATGATGAAATTATAAGATTTAAATCACATAATTAGAATCCAACATCTAAACAAATAAACAAATAGTTAAACAAAAGAACAAACAAATGAAACAATATAATACTTATTAAAATAAAATAAATAATTGATAGTTTTAGTTTAAATAAATAAACGATGAATAGAATTATGTAACAAACAAGAATTTGTAATAAACAATAAAAGGAATATGTGAAGTAAAAAGAAATACAAAGTGCATACATACACTGTTAAATTTTAAAATAAAATATATGTGTAAATAAATGAAGTGCATAACTAAAACAAGTGTGCAAGGAAAAAAAAGTACAACCAAGCCTATATAAAGAAAGATAAGACATAAGAAAACCATACTCTTTCAAATTTAGCAATAAAAACGAAGTAACATGACATATGTAATATACAAACTTGCATAGGGATTGTACACCAAGAAATTAAACCAATATACAAACAAATTAAAGTAAGTTTTGTAATAAATAAAATAAGAAAATGAACAGCACTTGCAAAAAGAATATGCAAAGCAGGAAGTGAGTTATGCAAGCCTCAACATAAATAAAATAAGTGTATGAAACAAGTTTTGGTACTTATAAAATAAAAATAAAAATAAATAAATAAATAAATAAAGAGGATAAAAAAATCAAACAATAGACTAACCTAGAACTCTCTCCCCAGCAAAAGAAGAAGCAAATAATAATCCAATGTAAACATAAAGTGCTGAAAGCATGCAATGGAGTGAATAAACATTTCACAACATACTTCATTTAATGCATTGCATGTACACAATCTTTTCAGCACACACTAACATTTATTAACAAGCATGGTTTAGTTTTTCTTTTACTTCAACTTGTACTTGCTTATGCTTTACCCTGTACACCACTTTGCTCCTATATGTATACGTATACAAAGCCTCACATTCATTTGTTAAAAACAACTTAAGTATCATTCAAACAATTTTTTGCAAAGATCTGAAATTAAAAAGGAAAAGAAAAAAGAAAGGAAAAAAAAAGAAGAAGAAGTTAAACTGCAGACTTCCAAAACCAGAGTGCTTTCTGTTTCAAAACAAATTTCTGGTGAGTAACATCAACCTTTTAAATTTTTTTTTTATGAACTTGACTTAGTTGCATTTATATCTGGAAAACAAGTATTGTTTTATATATATGAATGCTCTGAGGGTTTACATAAGTTAATAAACAGTTTTATGTTTGATCTGAGTAAATTTACTTGTTCTCTGTTTTTTTTTTCTTTTCTTTTTCCCAGAGTTGAGTTGTTAATCTGGACATTGTTTTTATACAGTTATAAACAAACTCAAATTTCTTTCATTTAACCATTGTTAGACTTAGAACTTGAACAAAATTAGATAGTTTAAACAAAATCAAGTTTTAAAACCTGTTGCAAAACAGTGAGGGAATGTCTTTGTGGAGCTCAGTTTTTCAATGGAATGCTAAACATATGGAAAATTCGAACATTTCAAAACATTGATTAAACTTCATAACTTGAATCCCCACTGAAAATCATGATTTTTAAACCAAAATTGAAGATTTCTAAATGAGTATTTTGTGTGCAGTTCGTAAGTGAGTAAAAACTATATTTTCACAAATTTAGGAAGATTGAATAAATTTTAATTGTTGAAACTTGAGTTGTAGAAAGTTTAACCCTATATGATTTTGGGAAAAATGCTAAATAATTTTTCCAACGCATGGATTTTGAAGTTGAATCAAACATAGGGTTTGGGTTCCAGTTTATCTCGTGTTCAGTAAAAATTTGATTTTGCCACTGTGGAGCGTTCGAGTGGTTCGCGCTTCAGGGAGATGGTTGAGAAGAGTACGGCGATGACGTGGACGAAGTGGCGTCGCCTCTATGGGTTGAGGTTAGCCGGACGTGGTGATTTGCAGTCGAGTGTTTGGGTTTTGGTTCGAGTTCAGGGTTGTTTTTCGTTTTAGTACTTTTCATGAGGATCTGGGTTTCGAATTTGAGTGAGAGGGCGTATTGTGGTTTGCCGAGGTAGGTGGAGTTCGCCAGAATGTTGGCCAGAGGCTGTGCACGTGCACAGCGGTGGTGTGGGTGTCAGGCAGTTTTCACGTGTGCCTGGTTTCGGGGCAGACTCGGAAAAATTCGTGCAGGGCTTCGGGTTTTCTCGCGTTCAAAGGTGTTGGCCCTGTACAAATTAAGTTTTTAAACTGAAAAAAAAGAAAAAAAAAGAAAAGAAGAAGAAGGAACAGACGCGGGAGGGAGAGAAGAGGCTCGGGAAAGTGTTGAGGAGGGCAGGGGTTTTACTCGAGTGGAGCCCTATTTTTACTTTGGGTTTTGGAAATTTGGATTAGGCCCGATACAAATTGTATAACTTCAACGTTAAGTAAATCTTTGTATTCCAAGGTAAACAATGTCGATTTATGTTAAGTGAAAACTTATTATGAGTTTACATCATTTAAAAAAAAAAATTTAAATAAATTTTTTTATGATTAAATCTAAAATAAGAGTTTGAATTAATTTATATTAAAACTTTTTATAACTGTAATAAATTGATTTTGAAAATATAAAGAAGATTTAAGATGATAATTAAGGTAAATGATTATTTTTATTAATTTGAAAGGAAATTAAGAATGATATACAATTTGTAATTAAAATGGATTTAATAAACCATTAAGTACTTAAATAAATTTATAATTAAGAATTTATTGATTAGATAAATTAAGTTAACTAATTTAATTGGCAGTTTATTAAAATAATTAATTAAATAAATCAAGATGATTAAGATAAATTCATTTATCATTAAGAATAATAAATCATTGATTGAATAATCAATAAAATAATTATTTGGTTAATTTATCCCATTCACTTTGATTTGTAAATAATTAACTATTTGTTGTTAACTTATATTGATATCATCTTTGTTCTGTTTGTAATTCTGTATGATGTAATTTCCATGTTATTGTACTGTGATTGTGATTCGTTCTGTATTAATGAGAAAACCCTGTTGTCTGTAAAACGACATTTAAACTTCGATGCGACAGGGAATCGGATTTCAGTTGGTTATCCGAAACCCACATTGAACCTGTGAATATTTGTGAATGACATCCACATGTTTTAAAATTTGACACTCACTATTCGAATTAGCCGGGAAAGGACCTTTGGGTCGTATAACCCATTTCGAATATGTGATTCGACGTTATGGATGGCATTTGAAGAACAGTGTTGAAGACCGGGTATTTGCGAGAGCGATAGGATGATCTGTCGATTGACTCTGCACCGAGTTGCTCCGGTATAGAGTTCTCCATATGTGATGGGGAATCCGATCAGGATTGTGGATATCCGGATTGCAAGGACTTCTTTGGAAGTGCCTTCGGTTCTGTTCGAGCCCGGAGCAGACTTGTATGGATTGTGTGTCTGACATTACAAATTGAGGCATAAAGCAGATTTCTCTCAAATATATTTCTGTTGGTGGCGGAGAATTTATTCTTTTAGCTTAACACCCTTCTCTGAGACGTACGAGCTCAGAGGTTATATAGTTGAAGGTTATCAGCGATATGTTCCCAATTTGGTAATGTGACATACTGAGTGTTGCTGTGAAATGATCATTGTGTTGATTATTCGTGATAGGATCATTTATTTGATCGTCTATCTAGGTGATCATTTCTATGATCATTTGTTGACCCAAAGCACGGCTTTTGTATAAAGTGTGTTTTTGTGGACGAGACTTCGTCGAACCTCACACCCCGAAATGGTCGAAACAGGAAAGATGCAGCAAGGTTATTGGGGGTAGCACCCCTTAGGGTATGTACATTTCCTTCTGGATAGAAGTGGTATCATGGTATGGAGCCCAGATACTTAACTTATGTGGATATCGCAGATATATATATATATATGATTTTGTGATTTGTTGCTGGGGCCCCGGTTAAAGGTTGGTTACGACCGGGAGATGGCATACTCGTGTCAGTAGTTACCCAGTTAGGGGTAACCCGGCCTTGTGTTGGCAGAGATCCGGTTTGGTTCTCGGGGACGTCCTTCCAGAGGCGTTCTCATGTGGCAATGGGAAGTTCCTTGGCCTGACCATTTGTTGGAAATCCAATTCCCAATACGAAACCCTGTACGGTTTTAGTTGTAGAACCTACCATCTAATATGGTAGCTATAGTAGGCATAGTATAATGGTACCTATGTCGGCTAAGATTAATATTCTATTTTCGAAATGATTTACTATCACTATGCACTAGTAATAATATCAAAGAATTCTTTTCTCGTACCAAGCATATTTAACTATCATAAGAAGAAATCTCCTCCAATTCTGCGTTTGCATTGTGTGTGTGGCGGGAGGTCTTATGGTAGTTCCATTTTTAAAAGCATTCCGAAAATTCTTTTATAAATCTTGTTTATTTAAATACAACTGTTTTGTTTACTCATACCAGTCCCATGACTGATCCGGAGTTTATTGTTTTCTTTCCTAAACTCTGGGTGCCCATTATTTCCACACGGGCAGCCTAGTAGCAGGTTTCTATATTTTGGAGTAGTAGTATTTTGGAGCTCTTATCTTGGAGATATATTAGGAGCTTTTGGAGATTGCAGGTGTTAGCTTTTGGGAGTTCGTTAGCATCTCTCTCATTTGAGAACTTTTGGATATATGTTCACTGTTATATTATCATGATGTTGTATTTAGAGATTGTAGTGTATATATTATGTACTCTGTTGCAGTATGGACATTATGTTGATGTTGTAATAGTAATGTTATTTATGATATTGATTCTGTTCCGCTGTTTTATATTCATCTAATTGTTGTTATAAGCTCCGGCGATGCGAATTTGATGTCATTTATTGGACATCGAGTTTGGGTCGTCACATTTATACTTATTTTAAGGATTTAAGGAACTATATTTTAAAGCTTATTATAATGTTTTAGCATAAATTTCTAACATTGTTTTAGACTTTTGAGAAATCTTTGCATAATGCTATGAGGATGTTTCAAATATATCTTATATTTTACCAAGTGAATGGAAACCAATTTGAAAATAAAGGAAAATTTTATATGATTTGAATTGACAGTTTGAACTAACAAATTTGAATTGGACGACTATTTTATTATTAAAATGGATTAAATCATATTATTCAATATTAATTTATTTAAATTGAAATTTATTTGGTTTAAATTAATTGTTTTACTTTGTTGCTCAACCTATATTTGTAACGACCCGCTATTTTGGACCATTCGCATCCGCACATGTCGAACTTGAATAATTCAAAATACCGAATTGTTAATTTAAATTTGGCAAAACTGAACATATACAGTAAATAAATAATCACAGATCACAGACACAGAGTAATAAATATGCAGCGGAAGCAAAAGATAGTAGTTCATGAAGCTACTATATATATATATATATATATATATATATATATATATATATAACAGAGTTAAATAAGTTACAACAGAAGTCTCGAATACAAAAGTCAAATACAAGAATCAGAATACATCACTGAAATCAACTGAATATCTGAAAGCTGGATAGATAGCTGGATCTCCAGGCGAAGCTCCAACTCCAAAGGTGAGTCTCGAAAGCTGGTACTCTCAGTCTGACCCGAGCGTAAAGCAAAAACACAAAACACTCGAATCAGGATTAGCATTCTAATATCAATAGGTAAACTAGTGGGCTATTAGGGAGTGCTCCATAGGTATAACACAAAACAAATTCATAGTGGTCGCATATAAAGGGATACAAGTATGACAAGGCACATGAGGCAATACCCAAGGTAGTGAAACTACCGTTTGCCTGATCTGGACTGGTGAGAACGCATCGCCGCAGCGATCGCAACACCGTTAAACAACACTCCCAAAATACGAGGGTGCACCAATCAATAACAAGTAATGAGTTGTTTACGAAGAACGCTCGAGGTAGCTAACCCCATTTGGCCCGGCACGGCTCCTGTTTTAGTCATTTCCAATTTGACACAAGTGTCAAGGCTATCCATTATCGTTCTCTTTCTTCAGTCATCACGTACATCATTCCAACCACTTCATTCTGGATCACACTCCGCGTATAGTTATTAAAGTGGTTTTCGGTTTAGACAGAGAGTATGTCCATAATCGATTCCAGTTTCTTTATTAACTATCGTATTTATTACACCAATTGGTCGTTTAATATATTTTACAAACAATCAAATTCAATTTCAATTAGAATTTGTAAACCAATATTCCGTTTGTTTTTCTATATCAATTTCCATATTTTACGATTCAAAACTTCCAAATTACCAATTCGAAATCTTACAATTCAATTTCAACTTTTATTTAAAACAATTCAAATATTGATTCAAGTTCGTTTATAAGTTTCATTCCGAAATCGTTTCAATTAATTTAATTTAACATTTAAATCAATTTAAATTCATTGATCGATTTCATTCAATATTCGTTAAATTAATTTATCATTCAAGCAATTTCTATTTAATTTCCAATTCATTAAATCAATTACTTAAGTTCAACTCCATTATATCAAAACTTACAAACTGAATTAAATTAAATTCGTCAGATGAAATTCTTTAAATTTCAAGTCTTATATTTATTCCAATAAATCACATTTTATTTCTTGTTAAAGAAATGCAATTCCACTTATTTCTTTACTTAGTTACAAATTTCAAAACTCAATTAATAAAGAAACTAAATTTCACATATTCAAGAAGTTTGATTTCATTTATTAACTTACTTAAATTTTCCAAAACTTAATTAATAAAGAAACTCAATTTCATTTATTAACGTAGTTCAAATTCACTTATTCAAAATTCAATTTCTCTTAACCAAGAATTCAAGTTTTTATTTAATTCTCAAATAATTCAATTTTATTTAATTATCAAATAATTTCAAAACTTAATCAAATAATTTCAAACTTAATTATAAAAAAAATTTCAAAACTTGACTATTCCAATCTTAATTATCAAATAACTTCAAAACTTAATTATTAAATAATTCCAACTTATTTATTAAATAATTAAATTTTAAAACACGTTCTTTCATCAACTACTATGTTAATATTTTATTACAGATTTCAAACATTCACATTTCTTTTCATTTCAAATTCCAATTTTATTTCAAACCTTATAAAATAAAATCTTTATTTAAATCAAACTATTGACTAATCGGGTTTAATTTAATTCTCTATCCTAAGTCAAGTTCATTTTTGGTATTTATCATTTCAACCCGATTCCATTTCAATTCAAAAATCAAAGCATAGCAAAGGAACTTGCAGTGTGATAACTGGGATGGTGTTAAAGTAAATAAAAAGCAATAACAACAATCAATAACAGTCCAACACTTAATTCAAATAATCCCGAAATAATCATATTAATTCGCATTGTTGTTTGTGCAAATTAATATAATTATTTCTAGAATCTACATTATCATTTCATGTAGATTAAAGATTATTACACTAATTATTCTATGCAATTCTACACTTTACATCAATTATTCAATTTCATACTTCATCAATTAATACAACATAAATTCAAATGGTTCAAGGGTAATTAACCGTTTTCCACGTGTCAAATAATTAAACATTTAAGGGATCATATTATACAAATTTAACTAATCAAATTCAACACGTATGTCAATTTAAATTTTTAACTATTGTAACATCCCGCCTTTTCGCACGCTTTAAATCGACACACGTGCCAATTCAAACCATATGGAAGGGCGGATTGATATGGGGTAAATAAGAAAAACAGAAAAGAGAAAAACAACTAAACAGAATCTCACAGCGGAAGGATAAAATATAATAATAAATATACAGTTCATAAAACTGTTTACAAAACATTTGATTCTTCTTCATACAATAAATATCAGAGTTCACATACCAATAAATACCAATGCAGCGGAATTAAATAGTGTAGTGGAATAATATAGTAGATAGTAATACTACAAATCTTCGTCTTCATCCTCCAGAATAAAATCTTCAAATCCTGAAACGCTCGGACTGACCCGAGCGAATTGAAAAGACAAAACACTCGAGTCGGAACTAAAAGACCTTATGTAAGTTAAATCAACATAAATAAATAAGAATGCATTAACTCAAGAGATGCTCGGGATATATATCTCCTAAGGATCCGTTAAACTATTTACTATGTAGTATATTTCGCTATTATAATAATGTCTAATTGTAAAATAAACTTACTTTTAAATAGCGTTAAGGGGTTACCCATATAGCCCTTAACACAAAATATATTCACATAGTCTATACAGTACCGTAATCTCCCCCGTATTGGGCGTCGTTAGAGGGCACTCCATAGGTATGGTACAAAACAAAATCGTATAAGGCGCGCTAGGGTAGGTGACACGGCACAACTAGGCAATGCCTGGGTAGATATACCAATTACGCTTCCGGGCTGGTGGTAACGCGTAGCCACAGCTACCGCCCACCTCGGACAAACTCCCCCCTAAAATCAAAATCAAAAGTAGCCACCGAATCAATCCAAAGTCAGAGTATAGTATCGAAGAGGAGTATCCGATAAAGGGTGCTAACCCCCTTGGCCCGTCGATCGCTCCTGTTTTAGCCACCTTATGCCAACTCACGGGAGGCGGGTCCACGTATTTACCTCAAAGGAAACGTCGCCACAATCCTACTTCATTCTGGAATCTCCACCGCGTACACGGTTGTTAAAGTGGTTTTCGGAGTTGGCAGAGAGTATGACAACTTCCGATCCCGGTCTCTTCAACAACCAATCGTTATAATAACACAACGGTTATTTCAAAATAATTTATACTTTAAAACCAGAATATAATATCTCTTTCAAAACCATAAATACGATATCATTTCCATTCCAAAAATAACTCATTTGATATTATTTTTATAAACCCCAAATTAATATAATATCATTTTATTTCAAATATATTTCTTTTCCAAAATCATATTGCTTTAAAATTTAAAATAATTGGAAACCAAACATTTGAATTATAACTTTCAAACCATAATACTTCGAAAATTCAAAGCTTTAAAACCATAACTTCTAAAACTTGGATGGTTTGGATATTCAAACGGTATATAGAATAGAATAGTTTGCAATTAAAATTTCTTTATAAAATAAAATAATTCCGCGATTTACAATTTATTTCATTTAAAATTAAGTCAAAATCCATAAATTTCAAAATCGCTTTAAGTTTCAATAACCACTTCGGTTTCAATATATTTCAAACTTTGAATATTAAACAATTGGAAACTAAGGTTGGAAATTTCTATTCAACAATTTAAAGTCCTATTATTTAGTTTGAAATATTTGCATAATAAACCCGTAATCAGTTAAGTAAAACTCAAATTACTTTTATCTAAAAAAATTCCTTCAATTTATTTATACTAGAAATATTCATTTAATTCATCTTGAAATAAAATTCAGTTATAAATATCATACCCTTTTTTTTAAAATTCCAAGTTAATAAATTTTACATCAACTTTGAAGTTAAATTCTTAATTAAGCTCGATTCCAAATAAAATTTTCAATTTAACTCCCAATATTAATTGGCTTAAATCATTTAAAACTCTATATATTCTCAATATCTTAACATGTACTTAACCATATAATATAAAACAATCAAACTCCATTATTCATCTTATTTATTTTATTTAACAAATTTATACACAGCTTAAATTCAATAATTTAACTATATATGTACATAAAATAAGATTTTATATAAGATCAAAAATTAATATTTATTAAACTGTATCCTATCCAAAACCATAAAATCATTTCAAAAATAATTTTATATATATACCGTGGTACCTGTATATAATTTTCTATCCTATGGTCAAGTGATACAGATATTTATCATTTCAATCCGCAATTTAATAATAAAATGCGGTTGTATATCATTTCAAACCGCAATCTCGAATGAAATGAAATGCATAACAACTTGCAGTTAATATAAATAAACATCCATTCATCCAAATATCAATCTTCAACCATTTATTACAAACCATCATCTAATTTAAACAAACATCAATATAGAGCATATAAAATATAACAGGTAATAAATAACAGGTATTAACTAACAGTTTATATTCAATAATAAATTTAGTAACTGTTTAACTAGCAGTTTATATTAACTATCAAATTTATATGCAATAATAAAATTAATTAACAGTTAAATTAAAAAAATGCGATGTAACTGAAATGATGAATAAAACATGCCAAACAGTCATAAATAAATTTCTACTCATATCTTAAATCAATTTAACACACATAAGAAACCTTAGAAGTTGTGAGTGGGTTAAAACACTCACCTTTGATTTTAGCCCATAAAAAATCCAAACAGAAGCGCAAAACTCAACAATCTTCAAATTCGACTAAATCAATTTCATGTTGTCCAGAATATAAATTTGAATCCAACAGAAGAAATCGCGCGTTAATCAAAGTTTATATGCAAAAGGTATTCATGTTACAAGAAGTGTTATTAAAATAAAAATTAGTACGCATAAAAAAAATATAAATAAACAAATTTTAATACTTATGTTTTCTCAAGATGAGGCTTTGGGAAAAGATTGAGAACAACTAAGATGAGGACAGGAAGTGTACGAAAAATGAAAAAGAATCATTTTTGTAAAAGAATGCTTTTGGATTTGCAAGAATAAGAGCTTTTGAATATGAGGTGTTAGGAGAAACAAAATGTAAAAGAAGAAATAAGATGTAGATTATTTATAATTAGGAAATAAATGTGGAGGGACAAAAATAAATGTCACATTTTATTTTTAAAGCTTCAGGCATTAATAGTGCATAAGGAAACATACGTAGGAATGGAAAAGTTTGCAAACGAAAGTAAAATTTTGTATACGTGAAAATGAGGTGGCAAGAAATAAATACAATCTAAGAGTCTAGGCTCAGGTATTAAACAGAAGGAGAAAAGAAAAAAACGGATCATAATAATAAGGTAACTATTTTAAAACGTTCATGCAACAATTAATAATAAAAAAATGAAGGGACCATGTACCTCGCACAACCTTTTGAAATTTAATTTTTTTGTAACATAACCAAATTAACTTCATTAGCTCAAATAATATTCAAATTTGTATGCATTTAGGTTTTTATCTACGCATAATAAAATATTTATACTTACCTTAAAAATGAAAACGTTGAATTTTGTTTTCTCAAAATGATCTTTTATTTCCATTAAAACACCCATTTTGTTTAACACAAAACGTGCGTTTCTTTTATTAAATCTATTAGTTGCAATCAACGTTTCCTTTCCTTTTAATTGAAATATTTGAATTACATTAATTGCAGTTACTTACAAAGTTAAATTTTAAAACAGACAACTATAATGGATAAAAAAATAGAACAATTGTTTATTTAAACACATTTATAAATTTATTGTTTATACACAAGAGTAATAAATAGATTATTCTCCTATTCTTGAAATCAGTCTGCAAGCTAAAACACAGTTCAAATAAACATATATTTCTTTCTTTAAAATCAATTTTTCTATTCTTTATTTTAATGAAATTAAACCTACATTTACAAATGAAACATTCATTTTATTTGGTGTAAATTTTCTTTCTATTAAATCAAACTTTCCCTATATTTTCATAAAACATATGCTGCTTTTATTTACACCTATTAATTTACAATTAGTATTCTCTCTCCTATTAATTGGAATTTTCAATTACATTAATTTCAGTTGATTAAGTTTCAAAATGGACCAAATGAATGTAATGAGAAGTATACCAATTATTTCCTATCTAATAGTATTTTAAACATATTAATACACTATTGGATACAAACAGTAATTATATATTTCTTACTATAATAATAGTTTCTCATCTTGATTTACTTATAAATTTATAATTCTTTAAACCCAATTCCATCTCAATTTAAAGTAGCTTAATTCATCCATTATAGAATTTATTTCAGTTTCTTAAAATAACACCTTTATTATAAATTGAATCCAATTTATTTTAATAAGTTTCCAATTAAACGGATTAGATTTAATTCCAACCCTTAAATTGAGTCTATTATAACTCTATACCACAATTAACACTTGTCTCGCATTTCATTCCATTGATATACTCAATTTCATCTTCCATGCAAATTTTATTTCATTACCTAAATATACACCTATTTACATTTTAAATTTGAAGGAATATTATATTTTTTAAATGTGTATTTCTATATATTGAACACATAAATTACAGTCATCAAATACTTTACATTCTATAACTTACTCTACATTCTATAACTTACTTTACATACTTTTTCGTATTAATTTCTTAATTACCAAAATTTCAACTTATTCCCCAGATCCACAAATTATTACTTAACATAAATCTACGCTTTTATTATTTTACGTTCACACTTCCGTTACTCTATAATTAATCACCAAGTAACGTTATCATCAAACCAACATTAATTAGTGTATTAAATGCTTACATTTATTTCTCTATATCCAATTTGTTTCAACTTTATTTACATTAATACTATTCCATTATTTTGGTTATTACTTATCAACTTGTTCTAACCTTATTTCCTACATTTCCGTTATTGTAAACCTATATATATATATATATATATAAATTTTAAATTAAATTTAAAATTCCAATTCAATCAACCATTTCAACATGCAACTTGTAATAACTGCTTACAGGTATGAATGGAATTATCATTTATTTCACATTAACTGCCATAATTTAGTGAATTAATTGAAATTGATTACAAATTAACTTGACAACCTAGTAAAATAAGTAACGTACAATAAATATTGTCATTAACTCTTAATTACACTTTTAGAGGTTCATTATTTACACCCCAAATATTGTAGTTACTTACATAACACTGTTTTTACTTAATTAACATTTATTACAAACTATTCCAAAATTTATTCAATATTTATTGGTTCTCTTATATTATATTTATAACCAAGTGTAACTTTTAACTTGAATTGGTTGGATTTCCTTTCAAGTTATTAATAATTAACTTATACTAACATAATGCTTAATTTATTCCAACTACCGTTACAATGTTTTTTATTACAAAATCAATTAAATACTTTCCTTTCTCGAATTAAATTATACACCTGTATAATACTTTCCACTATTCATTTATTAGAATTCTATTTAAAATTCCAATCTCTGGTAATAACTCATTTATTATACTTTTGCATATCAATAAACAAGCTTCCAAATAAATAGGATTTATTAAATTCAATTTTTATAATTAAGTCTATTACAACCAATGAAATATTTCATAGGTTAATTATTAACATTTTCTTCGTTACCAGTTATAACAATTATATTTATTTATAATTTAATTCCAAAATCTTACAAATATGAAAAATTTAATTAACGAAATTTACGGGTCGTTACAATCTCCCCCACTCAAAACTTTTCGTCCCCGAAAAGGAAAAGAAGGGAAAAGAAGAAATGAGAGATCAAATATATTTCTTATATATTAAATTTATAAACAAATAAGTTTACAAAATAAAATAATTTAAAATAAAATATACCAATTTATACCCATTTAAATCTTTTATACATAAATTATAAAAGTTTGTAAAACATTTTCAAATTTTTCTAAGTCCAAAATTTACGAAAATTTTTGGCAGAGTCTCTTTTGTACGGAGAGGCTCGGGAGAAAATAAAATATTAAATATAACAAAATATCACATATAATACCCAAAATATTATATCCCAACATGGAAAAATATATAAAATAGCGCTATAAACCGAAATCTGAAAACGTACCTAATTGTCGGGCAATTTACGCTTATTTTATGGAACCAAAAGCAGTAGCAATTGCTTCCATAACCTGCATTTCACTTATAAAATCCAAAGGGTTAACAATTTATATAAAGTGAAATATTTAAGTGGTTTTAATCACTAACAACAAATCAATACGACAACCATCAATTTCAACAAACAGCATACACAACAAATACAAAACAACCATTCAATCAAACAAACAAATAGTTGTTCGGGTTCAAAACTTTTAAATTGCACGGAATGAAGAGTAAACTACTAGCGCATCATTTACTCAACATTCTTAGATAAAACTAAATAGATTATTCATTCACCCAAATCCAATTTTTAAAGTATCCTTGCCCAACAACCATCGACTAAACAACAACAATTCCAACAACAATTCAAATTTATTCATTATTTATTTCATTTCATTTCATACATTTGTTGTTTGATTTTTTTTCTTTCTTTCTTTTTATTCATTTATTTAATGCTTACATTTCTATTATATTAAATTTTTACTTTAATTAAAAGTTCCAATTGTTAATTAGTCATAATTCAATTTACTACATTAATTGAACTATTAATTAACTGAAACTTAAGAACCAAATACCGGGTTTAATTTTAAATCATTTTAAATAATAGATAAATATATACTTACAAGCTATATATCCCTTTATATTTACAACAACTCAAAAAATTTATATTTGTTTTTTTATCAAAAATGAATCTGCAGTAAAAACTACTACAGTGGTCTTCCCCTTCGAAACTCGAAAATGAAAGTCGATGATGCGGCCGCCATCATCGAAATTATTTTCCAGCGACAGAGAGGAAAGTACAAAACTTATTTTTCAAAATCTTCTTTAAAACAATTCTTCCGAATTATACTGAAATATTTATATTAGAAAATACTTATAAACAATATTATTATATTCCAAAATTTATTCGAAAGAAACTTCAAAACCCCGGAACTTAAGTTCTAAATTTCCAAATTTCATTTATTTTATTTATCAATCTTATTTCTATTATTATTTATACATTTTATTACCTAACAACCAATCTATTTCAGCCAAATATAGATATCATTTGAAAAAAATTATTTATATATAGAAAATATAATAGGCAAAATTATTTCATTCACCTACATAAAACAAATATTATGTCGGTCTGTCCTATTAAGTGTTTAGAAATCCCTATTGATGTCACAGCGTCCCATGCACCAACCAGAATTTATAAATACAAAACGGAACAGATTAACACAATATTAAAACCTTTTTATAACACTAACAAATACGCTCTCCCATATATACATACACTCAGCGACTCCCATAGGGTATTACTACCCTATTAATAAAGAGTCAAACCCCACAAGCTAAGGTTTATCGCTAAACCAAAGCTCTGATACCACGTTGTAAAATCCCGCCTTTTTGCACGTTTTAAATCGACACACGTGCCAATTCAAACCATACGAAAGGGCGGATTGATATGGGGTAAATAAGAAAAACAGAAAAGAGAAAAAAAACTAAACAAAATCTCACAGCGGAAGGATAAAATATAATAATAAATATACAGTTCATAAAACTGTTTATAAAACATTTGATTCTTCTTCATACAATAAATATCAGAGTTCACATACCAATAAATACCAATGCAGCGGAATTACATAGTGTAGTGGAATAATATAGTAGATAGTAATACTACAAATCTTCGTCTTCATCCTCTAGAATAAAGTCTTCAAATCCTGAAACGCTCGGACTGACCCGAGCGAATTGAAAAGACAAAACACTCGAGTCAGAACTAAAAGATCTTATGTAAGTTAAATCAACATAAATAAATATGAGTGCAGTAACTCAAGAGATGCTCGGGATTTACATCTCCTAAGGATCCGTTAAACTATTTACTATGTAGTATATTTCGCTATTATAATAATGTCTAATTGTAAAATAAACTTACTTTTAAATAGCGTTAAGGGGTTACCCATATAGCCCATAACACAAAATATATTCCCATAGTCTATACAGTACCGTAATCTCCCCCGTACTGGGCGTCGTCAGAGGGCACTCCAAAGGTATGTGTAACGACCCAGAATTTTTGTTAATTAAAATTTGTATATTTAATTGAATTTAAATATTAATAAGTGAAATTTATAAGTGGAATAATTTATTTTCGAATATTGGATTTAATTGGATAATTAAATCGATTATTTAACAGTTGAAATTATAGAAATAATTGAAAATCGAGTTTAATATGATTGAAAATGATTTGTAAATTTTATTTAATCATATTGAAGTTATAGAGATGTTATAGAACTTTTAAAATTGAATTAAAAGTTTATTTGTGAAAAATGAATATTTTAATATTTAATTATCGACTGAAAAATTGCCAATTTTCGAACAGTCTCAAAATTAGACGAAACTAGTTCCATTGGATCCGTAATAGTTTGTTATTTTTGGATTTCAATTTTTGTAGCAATCGGAGTTTTCGTTTGACCGTGGCAGCTCGAAACGCATCGAAATTGTTTTAATATTAATTTGGCGAGTTAAAATAGTCATTTTTCAAACAGTCTTGGATTTTGCGAAACCAGTTTCATCGGATCCGTAATGTAATATTATTGTAAGGTTTCAAATTTCGTGTCAATCGGATTTACGGTTTGTCCGGAGCAAGCCAAAACGCATAGAAATTTGATTTACCGATTTAATTAAAAATCGATCGTTTATTGCCATAACTCTCACAAACGATCGAATTAGCTCCCGAAACATGTTCCATTGTGTTCGGAACGTGGGGTAGACCTTAGGAATGCCAACCGGCACGCTTCATTTGGAGTTCGGAAAATCCGGGATGAATAATGTTCGTTATATTTTCTATAAAAGCCCCTTAAAATTCACTTTTGCAAAAGAAACAAACCCTAGGATTTTATTCTTCAGGCCGCCAACTTCATAACATCAACGGCCGAAACAACATCTTCTTCTTCCTCAATTATCTCTTCATCCATCAACAATTACAAGAAACCTCCACCTAGAAAAGTGTAGAGCTCGATGAATACGACATATCCAACTGTGGAGATCGTGTTTGAGTCGTTGTGGTGGCCAGAATCTGCTCGCGTTCATCTAGGGTTGCGCACGAAATTCGAGGAGGAAAGGGGGGCTGAGCTTGGTGCTGCCTTGGCCGTAGATAGAGCTCAAGCAGGCAAGCATGTTGGCGGTGTCTGATCGTCTTCAAGGCGAGTAAGTTGGTCGCGTTAATTGGATCAAGGGGGGCGGCCGATGGGTTGATTGTCGTGTGCGTTCACTGGGAAGGGGAAGAATAAGGGTGCGGCCAGGATTGAAGATGCTGGAATGAACGACCATGATTGGTGAAGGGTTTAAAATAAAATAAAATTGTAAATTTATTTATATTTTAAATTCGTATAAACTTCTAAAAGTTGTAGTTTGCTCATACGAGGTCAGAAACGCACGAAATTAGTTGCGTTGGGTTCGTATGGACGAACACTACGCTATGGAGCTGGATTGGAGTCGATTGGAGTCAGTGAAAATTTCGGGTAAAATTAAACGCACGTTTAATTTTATTCGAAATAAAACGCTGAAAATGGAATTGAAATCAAGGTAAGAACTTCTCACTCAATCGAATCGGTTTCGATTTTAATTTTAAATAGTTAGATTTAAAATTTTTGATTGTATGTTGAATGATGATTGTTATCTATTGATTGTTAAAGTAGACATTATGCGTCGTCAGTAAGCGGATGTTATTTATTAAAAACATATACCGCGATAATTCCAACTTGTATGGAATTGGTATTATATATGTACTTGGAGTTGATTTCCCGCATTATATAGCGGATGAGACCCTATTGCGCCGCCTATTAAGCGGATAATAATTTATAAATCCCATATACCGTGATAATTCTGTACTGGAAAGGAATTGGTATTGTGCTAACATTTTTGGATGCAGGGAAACAGGTTGGAGGGATCCAACTGGATTCCTCAACTGTATTGATTTATTTACAGATATTGTGATATTTGTTGATTATCATATACTGATATATGATGTCTTTGTTGTCGTGATTGACTATTTGGTGTTGTTGCATCATCGGATCCATTTTTAAAGTTTAAAAATAATGATTTTGATTTTAAAAGGATTTTTAAAATGATTTTTCAAAGTATACGTTTTATTAAATTTTGAATTGTCAAAATAAATAAATGTTATAAGTTTATTGTTAAAAGTTATATTTTTGGAAAATAGTACTTAAGTATGATTTTAGGGTTATATAAGTTTTAAATAACGTTTTGTAAATTATTAAAAGGGTTAGTTTATTTAAATTGAGACTTTTGAATTATTATAAACGGTTTATATAAAAGATTTCTAAGATTAATATTTATAAATTAAAAATATAGGAATTGTGAAACGAGTTTTATTAAGTGTTAAAATGAAGTATAAATGGATTTCACAAGTGAATAAAAATTTATAGATTTAT
This sequence comes from Allium cepa, assembly GCA_030765085.1. Classification (NCBI taxonomy): domain Eukaryota; kingdom Viridiplantae; phylum Streptophyta; class Magnoliopsida; order Asparagales; family Amaryllidaceae; genus Allium; species Allium cepa. The sequence continues at coordinate 325,531,893 of CM060931.1, read as the reverse complement.
AAATTGTGAAGTTATGAAATGAATAGACTTTGTAAAATAAAAGATTTATGAATAATTAACTTATAAATCGGATTTTGGGTATAAAATTGAGTTATAAATTGAATTGATTTATAAAAAGGGATTTTGTATAATTGAAGTTTTTATAAATAGAAATAGAATTTATATACATTGTTTATAAATCCGAAGTAAATTAAATTTGATAAATATAATATAAAAAGTTATTAAAGGAGATATATTCGCGATTTCGGATAGCGAATTATCCTTGAAATAAAATGTGTAGAAAATATTGAATTTGGTTAGTGAAGTATATTCATGATTTTGGACAGTGAATATATTATTAAAGAAAATGGACATGTTTTTGGGGAAGTGGTATTATAAAATGAAGTTAATTGTTTTAAAGATGTTTTAAAATGGATTAACTATCGAAACCATAGATTTCAACATTTATTGTTGAAATAGACGTTTTCGGGAAATAGAAGGAAATGATGGATTATAACACTGTTGTTATAGTAAATGATTTCCGAAAGGAAATGTTTTTTTTATATATAGTATTGGGATTTTTATATCTATCTTAATTTTGAATCCCTATACTAGTGATTTTGGGTCATCGTAACGATGTTTTACGCAACATTTGTTTTGGCCCAAATAAATATGTTTAAGAGAATGATTACCTTAAAGAATGAAATATATACTTAATTTCGATTTAAGTATACTGAATATTTTCTAAGTGTTGAAAATAAATGGATTTGTGAATTACTTATTTTTAAATAAGTATGGAAGTGTTTTCCAATATGAAGTGAATATTTTGAGATTTTATCTTTTAAAGATAAATTGAAAATGAATATTAAAAATCGATTTGAAAATCGTATATTCATAGATATTTTGGAATTGTAAATTCACTATGGAATTTATAAAAGAAAGGGAAATTTGTTTAAAAATAAACGTTGATTTATTTTTGAAGTGTGGGAATAAATTTACGGATTTGGAACGTAAATATAAAGTAAATCGGTAAGGATTTATTTAATTGGTTTAAATGAACCATGTTGAAATGAAAGTATTTTGCATAAGGATAATGATTGAAATTTGTTTCCAAAAGTGGTAAAGGTGAAAAGTGATTTGAAAATTTGTTTTCAAATGTTGAAGTGTGGAAAATATATATCTTGTGAAGATATTTTGGAAAATAAGTAATTTGGAAAATTATTTGGAATCTGGTGATGTTGAGCATGCCTATTGATGGTTAAATAACCGACTATCAATATTTACCTTTAAATAGGTATTTGTTGTGATTTGCTTGAATTTGAATGCCACACTTATTTTTGAATAAGCGCTCACTATTCGGGTTAGCCAGGAAAGGACCTTGGGGTCGTATAACCCATTCCGAATATGTGATACGTCGTTATGAATTGCATTTGATGACCGGTGTTGAAGACCGGATATTTGTGAAAACGGAAGGATTACCGTCGAATGTTTCTGCATCGGCTGATCTCCGATATAGAAATTTATTACCCTTTGTGATAGGAAGTCCGGTCGTGATTAGTGAATATCCGGATTGCAAGGACTTCTTTGTAAGTGCCTTCGGTTCCGTTCGATCCCAGAACGGACTTGTATGGATGTGTGCCTGACGTTACAATTTGAGATGTAAAGCTGGTTTCTATCAAATATATTACTGTTGGTGGCGGAGAATTTATTCTCTTAGCTTAACACCCTTATAGGTTTTGTAGTTGATGGTTACTAGTAATACATTCCCAAATTGGTAATGTGGCATACGAAGTGCTGTTGAGCATTTGATGATCAAAGCACAGCTTTTATATAAAGCGTGGCTTTGTGGACGAGACTTCGTCGGACCTCACACCCCGGAAATGGTCAAAACAGGAAGGATGCGGCAAGGTTATTAGATGGTGGCGCCCCTTTAGTGTATGTCATTCCTTCTGGATAAAGGTGGTATCATGGTATGGAGCCCAGATACTTAACCTATGTTGTTGCTGCAATTTATTGCTTTGTGGTTGTTGGAAATCGAGGATCCTCGGATATAGATCGGTTACGATCGGGGAATGACATATTCGTGTCAGTAGTTACCCAGTTAGGGGAAACCCGGCCTTGTGTTGGCAAAGATCATGTTAGGTTCTCGAGTCATCTTTCCAGAGGCGTACCCATATGGCAATGGGAAGTTCCTTGGCCTGACCATTTGTTGGAAATCCAAAGAAACAATACGAACCCTGTACGGTTTTAGTTGTATAACCTGCCATGGAATGTGGCGGTAACCTGCTATTGAACATGGTAGCTATAGTAGGCATAAGTGTGGAATGCCAATGCTGGCTAAGATTTATATCTTTATTTTCGAAATGATTTTTTTCCTACACTATGAACTAGTAATAATATCAAATGTTTTCTTTTTAATGCGTATCAAGCATCTTTGACTATCATAAGGAGAAATCTCCTCCGATTCTGCGTTTGCATTGTGTGTGTGTGCGGGAGGCCTTATGGGAGTCTCATTTTCTAAAAAAAAGCATTGCGAATCTATTTAAAAAAAATTATCCTGTTGTTTGTTTTTAAAGATAAACTATTTTGAGTTCTCACACCAGTCCCGTGACTGATTGGAGTTTATTATTTTCCTTCCTAAACTCTGGGTGCCCACCAATTTCCACACGGGCAGTCTAGAGTTAGGTTATCAGGATAATCTGGAATTCAGGAGTTGCTAGAGGCAAGCTGGATGGCATGGCGTATTACTAGTATATAATATTTCTTTTCCACTGTTTGTTGTTGTTTGTTGTTGTACGCTCTGATGATGTAATGTAATGTAATATGATGTAATGTAATAACTAATATAGTTCTTTGTTTAAAGATTATTCATTTATCTATTATATGTTGTTCCGCTGCGATTGTGAGATTCTGATATTGTTTTCTGTTTCTTCTTCTTTTTTTCTCTTCTTCTATCTTTTTCTTCTTCTTTAACCCTAACGGTATGGTTTTCTGGCAATCGATTGCTCTGCAGTTGATACAGTGGACGTATTGATGTCGGTTTTCGAGCATCGAAAAATCGCAATCGTCGCATTTGGTATCAGAGCATATGGTTAAGAGACAACCATGGCTCTGTTGGGAATTACTCATTAGAGATGAAGTCAGTAGTACTCTAGAATGAGTTTGAGTGAAATAATAGATACGAGCGCGTATTTGTTAGTGAATATAAATTGTTTTATATTGTGATGATTGGTTCATTGAGTGGTATATGGATTTTGGTCAACACGAGTAATTAACGTTGTTGATAGGGATCTCTAAACACTTGTACAGAAAAAATTGACACGATATCGTTTTAATAGGGTAAATGAAATAATTTTACCTTGATTATATTTTATATATAAAGGAAATAATTTTTTAGAATTATTAAAGTGTTTATGAATTGATTGTTTGGTTGTTGAATAAGTTAAATAAAACCACAGTTGTAAAAGAATAATTGTATAAGCAAATGAATTATAAGTATGGAACTATAATTAATATGATTTACAATTGTAAAATAATCTTATATACAAGAAGTGAAATTATATAAATAAAAGATTTATAAATGTGATTTATAATCTAAAAAAAATTCCAGAGAAGTGTTTTGAAAGGATTTGATATTTTGGAAAATTGTTTTGGAGAAAGTAAAGCTCTAAACTCTTTTCGGTCGCTGGAAAATAATTTCGATGATGATCGCGACATCATTGGTGTTCATTTTCGGGTTTCCAAAAGAGGGATTGCTGCCAAATTGTTTTAAATGAAAGTTGTTTGGAAAAATTTGGATTTGGTTTTGGAAATTCAAAAAAGATAATTTGAATTGGTTTCAAAAATGGTTTTGAAAGGTTGAAAAGACTCTGAAATCCTATTTTTAAATATTTATGGGAATAATAAATGAGTTAATAACTTATACAATTTGAATTTTGATAGAATAAATTTAACTTAAAGGATGGAGTTAAATTTAAAGTAGTATAAGTGAATCGATAAAATCCAAGTGGTAATTGTTGAATATAAGTTGTATAACTTATAGATTGTAAGTGAAACAAATTGTTAAAAATGATTAAACAATTTTGTTAAGCAAAATAAAAGGGTGATTTTGATTAAGTGATGAAATTTGACTTTGGTGAAGGTTAAATAATAAAATTTATTTCAGAATTGGAACCTAAATTGGATTTATAAGTGGAAACTGAGGTTAAATTGAAACAAATGATGTTGGAATTGAATATAACTTAAGTGAAGTTGAATGAAGTTAATTTTGGTGTCAAAGTAAATTAATCAAGAGAAGTGATGAATATGAACTTGAGTTATATAAATAAAATTCAACCTTAAATTGTTAAAGGAATTAGCAATTGAATTAATAAATGGATTGAATATTAATCAATCTAATATGAATGAATTGAATGTAAATCAATTAAATGTAAATAAATTGATATGGAATAATGATGTAGATGTTAATTCATTAAAAGCTAATTGAATGAATTGAATGTAAGTCAATTTGATATCAACCGATTGGATTAAGAGTGATGGACCAAATAGAATGTAAATTAAATAATTTGGTTATGTTGAATATACATTGGTTGTTATATGGATGTTAGTTGATTGTATATGAATTCATTAAGTGTCAATGAAATTGAATTAGCGAAATTGGAAGCTAATGTAATTGAATTCAAATTGGAAGAAAATGAATTTGAATAGAATTGAATTTGATTTGGAAGTGAACTAAAATGAATATAACTTAGTGAATGTATACTAATTGGAAATGAATAAATGAATATTTGTAAAGTCCAATGTTAACAAATTAAATGTGATTAAAATGAAAAGCCAATTCATTGAATATTAATGAGAAATGAAAGAATATTGATTTGGTTATGGATTTGTTGGATGTTATTGGATGATAGTTGTTTGATGGTTGCATTTGTTGATTCAATGCATTGCTATGTTGGCATATATAGTTGTTATGTTGCTATATGATGTATATTGATATTATTTTCATATATGCATCTCATGGTTTGTTGAGTGTTTAGTAGGTGCGGATTGCGCTTGCTTCACTTTTGGAGCTCGCTTTCGCGCTATATTAGTCGTATACGCTTGCTAATAATAAATAAGGTACATATCTCGGATTACATACCGTACTTTTACACTTTTTTCCCTGTGGGATGCCTCATCACTTGATGAGATGTATATTTGTGATATATATATACTGTCATTTTTTTTCGGATCGAGCCGCGGAAAGGAGAATCTGGCGAATTTTTCCGAAAATTTAAGGCGTTAGAAAATTTTTGAGAAAATTGGAAATTTTTGAAAACTAATTTTGGATTTGGAAACTTAGTAAAGATTTTGTAAGAAGTTTAACTACGAATTTTGAAAAAGTTAAACACTTAAGAGATTCGTAAAAATCTAAATTGAATGGTTTGTTTTGGAAAGTTAATGGATTCTGTAACTTTTTCTTACTTGGTAATTTCGAGGACGAAATTCTTTTAAGGGGGGAAGTATGTAACGACCCAGAATTTTTGTTAATTAAAATTTGTATATTTAATTGAATTTAAATATTAATAAGTGAAATTTATAAGTCGAATAATTTATTTTCGAATATTGTTTTTAATTGGATAATTAAATCGAGTATTTAATAGTTGAAATTACAGAAATAATTGAAAATCGAGTTTAATATGATTGAAAATGATTTGTAAAATTTTATTTAATCATATTGAAGTTATAGAGATGTTATAGAACTTTTAAAATTGAATTAAAAGTTTATTTGTGAAAATTGAATATTTTAATATTTAATTATCGACTGAAAAATTGTCAATTTTCGAACTGTCTCAGAATTGGACGAAACTAGTTCCATTAGATCCGTAATAGTTTGTTGTTATTGGATTTCAATTTTCGTAGCAATCGGAGTTTTCGTTTGACCGTGGCAGCTCGAAACGCATCGAAATTGTTTTAATATTAATTTGGCGAGTTAAAATAGTCATTTTTCAAACAGTCTTGGATTTCGACGAAACTAGTTTCATCGGATCCGTAATGTAATATTATTGTAAGGTTTCAAATTTCGTGTCAATCGGATTTACGGTTTGTCCGAGGCAAGCCAAAACTATAGAAATTTGATTTACCGATTTAATTTAAAATCGATCGCTTATTGCCATAACTCGCACAGATGTTCAAATTAGCTCCAGAAACACGTTCCATTGTGTTCGGAACGCGGGGTAAACCTTAGGAACGCCAATCGGCACGCTTCGTTTGGAGTTCGGAAAATCCGGGATGAATAGTGTTCGTTATATTTTCTATAAAAGCCCCTTAGAATTCACTTTTGCAAAAGAAACAAACCCTAGGGTTTTATTCTTCAGGCCGCCACCTTCATAACATCAATGGCCGAAACAACATCTTCTTCTTACTCAATTATCTCTTTATCCATCAACAATTACAAGAAACCTCCAACTAGAAAAGTGTAGAGCTCGATGAATACGACATATCCAACGGTGGAGATCGTGTTTGAGTCGTTGTGGTGGCTAGAATCTGCTCGCGTTCACCTAGGGTTGCGCACGAAATTTGAGGAGGAAAGGGGGGCCGAGCTTGGTGCTGTCTTGGCCATAGATAGAGCTCGAGCAGGCGAGCATGTTGGCGGTGTCTGATCATCTTCAAGGCGAGTAGGTTGGTCGCGTTAATTGGATCAAGGGGGGCGGCCGATGGGTCGATTGTCGTGTGCGTTCACTAGGAAGGGGAAGAATAAGGGTGTGGCCAGGATTGAAGATGCTGGAATGAACGGCCATGATTGGTGAAGGGTTTAAAATAAAATAAAGTTGTAAATTTATTTATATTTTAAATTCGTATAAACTTCTAAAAGCTGTAGTTTACTCATACGAGGTCGGAAACGCACGAAATCAATTGCGTTGATTCGTATGGACGAACACTAAGCTATGGAGCTGGATTGGAGTCGATTGGAGTCAGTGAAAATTTCGGGTAAAATTAAACGCACGTTTAATTTTATTCGAAATAAAATGCTGAAAATGGAATTGAAATCAAGGTGAGAACTTCTCACTCAATCGAATCGGTTTCGATTTTAATTTTAAATAGTTAGATTTAAATTTTTTGATTATATGTTGAATGATGATTGTTATCTATTGATTGTTAAAATAGACATTATGCGCCGTTAGTAAGCGGATGTTATTTATTAAAAACATATACCGCGATAATTCCAACTTGTATGGAATTGGTATTATATATGTACTTGGAGTTGATTTCCCGCATTATATAGCGGATGAGACCCTATTGCGCCGCTTATTAAGCGGATAATAATTTATAAATCTCATATACCACGATAATTCCGTATTGGAACGGAATTGGTATTGTGCTAACATCTTTGGATGCAGGGAAACAGGTTGGAGGGATCCAACTGAATTCCTCAACTGTATTGATTTATTTACAGATATTGTGATATTTGTTGATTATCATATACTGATATATGATGTCTTTGTTGTCGTGATTGACTATTTGGTGCTGTTGCATCATTGGATCCATTTTTAAAGTTTAAAAATAATGATTTTAATTTTAAAAGGATTTTTACAATGATTTTTCAAAGTATACGTTTTATTAAATTTTGAATTGTTAAAATAAATAAACGTTATAAGTTTATTGTTATAAAGGTTATATTTTTGGAAAATAGTACTTAAGTATGATTTTAGAGTTATATAAGTTTTAAATAACGTTTTGTAAATTATTAAATGGGTTAGTTTATTTAAATTGAGACTTTTGAATTATTATAAATGGTTTATATAAAAGATTTCTAAGATTAATATTTATAAATTAAAAATATAGGAATTGTGAAACGAGTTTTATTAAGTGTTAAAATGAAATATAAATGGATTTCACAAGTGAATAAAAAATTGTAGATTTATAAATTGTGAAGTTATGAAATGAATAGACTTTGTAAAATAAAAGATTTATGAATAATTAACTTATAAATCGGATTTTGGGTATAAAATTGAGTTATAAATTGAATTGATTTATAAAAAGGGATTTTGTATAATTGAAGTTTTTATAAATAGAAATAGAATTTATAAACATTGTTTATAAATCCGAAATCAATTAAATTTGATAAATATAATATCGAAAGTTATTAAAGGAGATATATTCACGATTTCGGATAGCGAATTATCCTTGAAATAAAATGTGTAGAAAATATTGAATTTGGTTAGTGAAGTATATTCACGATTTTGGATAGTGAATATATTATTAAAGAAAATGGACATGTTTTTGGGGAAGTGGTATTATAAAATGAAGTTAATTGTTTTAAAGATGTTTCAAAATGGATTAACTATCGAAACCATAGATTTCAACATTTATTGTTGAAATAGACGTTTTCGGGAAATAGAAGGAAATGATGGACTATAACACTGTTGTTATAGTAAATGATTTCCGAATGGAAATGTTTTTTTTATATAGTATTGAGATTTTTATATCTATCTAAATTTCGAATCCCTATACTAGTGATTTTGGGTCGTCGTAACGATGTTTTACGCAACATTTGTTTTGGCCCAAATAAATATGTTTAAGAGAATGATTTTCTTAAAGAATGAAATATATACTTAATTTAGATTTAAGTATATTGAATATTTTCCCAGTGTTGAAAATAAATGAATTTGTGAATTACTTATTTTTAAATAAGTATGGAAGTGTTTTCCAATATGATGTGAATATTTTGAGATTTTATCTTTTAAAGATAAATTGAAAATGAATATTAAATATCGATTTGAAAATCGTATATTCATAGATATTTTGGAATTGTAAATTCACTATGGAATTTATAAAAGAAAGGAAAATTTGTTTAAAAATAAACGTTGATTTATTTTTGAAGTGTGGGAATAAATTTACGGATTTGGAACGTAAATATAAAGTAAATCGGTAAGGATTTATTTAATTTGTTTAAATGAACCATGTTGAAATGAAAGTATTTCGCATAAGGATAATGATTGAAATTTTTTTTCAAAAGTGGTAAAGGTGAAAAGTGATTTGAAAATTTGTTTTCAAATGTTGAAGTGTGGAAATTATATATCTTGTAAAGATATTTTGGAAAATAAATAATTTGGAAAATTATTTGGAATCTGTGATGTTGAGCATGCCTATTGATAGTTAAATAACTGACTATCAATATTTACCTTTAAATAGGTAATTGTTGTGATTTGTCTGAATTTGAATGCCACACTTATTTTTGAATAAGCGCTCACTATTCGGGTTAGCCGGGAAAGGACCTTGGGGTCGTATAACCCATTTCGAATATGTGATACGTCGTTATGAATTGCATTTGATGACCGGTGTTGAAGACCGGATATTTGTGAAAACTGAAGGATTACCGTCGAATGTTTCTGCATCGGCTGATCTCCAATATAGAAATTTATTACCCTTTGTGATGGGAAGTCCGGTCGTGATTAGTGAATATCCGGATTGCAAGGACTTCTTTGTAAGTGCCTTCGGTTCCGTTCTATCCCGGAACGGACTTGTATGGATGTGTGTCTGACGTTACAATTTGAGATGTAAAGCTGGTTTCTATCAAATATATTACCGTTGGTGGCGGAGAATTTATTCTCTTAGCTTAACACCCTTAGAGGTAATGTAGTTGATGGTTACTAGTAATACATTCCCAAATTCGTAATGTGGCATACGAAGTGCTATTGAGCATTTGATGATCTAAGCACGACTTTTATATAAAGCGTGGCTTTGTGGACGAGACTTCGTCGGACCTCACACCCCGGAAATGGTCAAAACAGGAAGGATACGGCAAGATTATTAGGGGGTAGCGCCCCTTTAGTGTATGTCATTCCTTCTAGATAGAGGTGGAATCACGGTATGGAGCCCAAATACTTAACCTATGTTGTTGCTGCAAATTTATTGCTTTGTGGTTGTTGGAAATCGAGGATCCTCGGATATAGATCGGTTACGATCGGGGAATGACATATTCGTGTCAGTAGTTACCCAATTAGGGGTAACCCGGCCTTGTGTTGGCAAAGATCATGTTAGGTTCTCGGGTCATCTTTCCAGAGGCGTACCCATATGGCAATGGGAAGTTCCTTGGCCTGACCATTTGTTGGAAATCCAAAGAAACAATACGAACCCTGTACGGTTTTAGTTGTATAACCTGCCATGGAATGTGGTGGTAACCTGCTATTGAACATGGTAGCTATAGTAGGCATAAGTGCAGAATGCCAATGCTGGCTAAGATTTATATTTTATTTTCGAAATGATTTTTTTCCTACACTATGCACTAGTAATAATATCAAATGTTTTCTTTTTAATGCGTATCAAGCATCTTTGACTATCATAAGGAGAAATCTCCTTCGATTCTGCGTTTGCATTGTGTGTGTGTGCGGGAGGCCTTATGGTAGTCTCATTTTCTAAAAAAAGCATTGCGAATCTATTTTAAAAAAAATTATCCTGTTGTTTGTTTTTAAAGATAAATTATTTTGAGTTCTCACACCAGTCCCATGACTGACTCGGAGTTTATTGTTTTCCTTCCTAAACTCTGGGTGCCCACCAATTTTCACACGGCAGTCTAGAGTTAGGTTATCAGGATAATCTGGAATTCAGGAGTTGCTGGTGGCAAGCTGGATGGCATGGAGTATTACTAGTATATAGTATTTCTTTTCCGTTGTTTATTGTTGTTTGTTGTTGTACGCTCTGATGCTGTAATATAATGTAATATGATGTAATGTAATAACTAATATAGTTCTTTGTTAAAGATTATTCATTTATCTATTATATGTTGTTCCGCTGCGATTGTGAGATTCTGATATTGTTTTCTGTTTCTTCTTATTTTTTTCTCTTCTTCTATCTTTTTCTTCTTCTTTAACCCTAACGGTACGGTTTTTCAACAATCGATTGCTCGGCAGTTGATACAGTGGACGTATTGATGTCGGTTTTCGAGCGTCGAAAAATCGCAATCGTCACAGTATGGTACAAAACAAAATCGTATAAGGTGCGCTAGGGTAGGTGACATGGCAAAACTAGGCAATGCTAGGGTAGATATACCAATTACGCTTCTGGGCTGGTGGTAACGCGTAGCCACAACTACCGCCCACTTCGGACAAACTCCCCCCTAAAATCAAAATCAAAAGTGGCCACCGAATCAATCCAAAGTCAGAGTATAGTATCGAAGAGGAGTATCCGATAAAGGGCGCTAACCCCCTTGGCCCGTCGATCGCTCATGTTTTAGTTACCTTAGCCAACTCACGGGAGTCGGGTCCACGTATTTACCTCAAAGGAAACGCCGCCGTCATCCTACTTCATTCTGGAATCTCCACCGCGTACACGGTTGTTAAAGTGGTTTTCGGAGTTGGCAGAGAGTATGACAACTTCCGCTCCCGGTCTCTTCAACAACCAATCGTTATAATAACACCACGGTTATTTCAAAATAATTTATACTTTAAAACCAGAATATAATATATCTTTCAAAACCATAAATACGATATCATTTCCATTCCAAAACAAACTCATTTGATATTATTTTTATAAACCCCAAATTAATATAATATCATTTTATTTCAAATATATTTCTTTTATAAAATCATATTGCTTTATTTAAAATAATTGGAAACCAAACATTTGAATTATAACTTTCAAACCATAATACTTCGAAAATTCATAGCTTTAAAACCATAACTTCTAAAATTTGGATGGTTTGGATATTCAAACGGTATATAGAATAGAATAGTTTGCAATTAAAATTCTTTATAAAATAAAATAATTTCCGCGGCTTACAATTTATTTCATTTAAAATTAAGTCAAAATCCATAAATTTCAAAATCGCTTTAAGTTTCAATAACCACTTCAGTTTCAATATATTTCAAACTTTGAATATTAAACAATTGGAAACTAAGGTTGGAAATTTCTATTCAACAATTTAAAGTCCTATTATTTAGTTTGAAATATTTGCATAATAAACCCGTAATCATTTAAGTAAAACTCAAATTAATTTTATCTAAAAAAATTCCTTCAATTTATTTATGCTAGAAATATTCATTTAATTCATCTTGAAATAAAATTCAGTTATAAATATCATACCCTTTTTTTTTTAAATTCCAAGTTAATAAATTTTACATCAACTTATGAAGTTAAATTCTTAATTAAGCTCGATTCCAAATAAAATTTTCAATTTAACTCCCAATATTAATTGGTTTAAATCATTTAAAACTCTATATATTCTCAATATCTTAACATGTACTTACCATATAATATAAAATAATCAAACTCCATTATTCATCTTATTTATTTTATTTAACAAATTTATACACAGCTTAAATTCAATAATTTAACTATATATGTACATAAAATAAGATTTTATATTAGATCAAAAATTAATATTTATTAAACCGTATCCTATCCAAAACCATAAAATCCTTTCAAAAATAATTTTATATATATACCACGATGCCTGTATATAATTTTCTATCCTATGGTCAAGTGATACGGATATTTATCATTTCAATCCGCAATTTAATAGTAAAATGCGGTTGTATATCATTTCAAACCGCAATCCCGAATGAAATGAAATGCATAACAACTTGTAGTTAATATAAATAAACATCCATTCATCCAAATATCAATCATCAACCATTTATTACAAACCATCATCTAATTTAAACAAACATCAATATAGAACATATAAAATATAACAGGTAATAAATAACAGGTATTAACTAACAGTTTATATTCAATAATAAATTTAATAACTGTTTAACTAGCAGTTTATATGCAAATAAATAAATTTTAACTATCAAATTTATATGCAATAATAAAATTAATTAAAAGTTAAATTAAAAAAATGTGATGTAACTGAAATGATGAATAAAACATGCCAAACAGTCATAAATAAATTTTTACTCATATCTTAAATCAATTTAACACACATAAGAAACCTTAGAAGTTGTGAGTGGGTTAAAACACTCACCTTTGATTTTAGCCCATAAAAAATCCAAATAGAAGCGCAAAACTCAATAATCATCAAATTCAACTAAATCAATTTCATGTTGTCCGGAATATAAATTTGAATCCAACAGAAGAAATCGCGCGTGAATCAAAGTTTATATGCAAAAGGTATTCATGTTACAAGAAGTGTTATTAAAATAAAAATTTATACGCATAAAAAAATATATAAATAAACAAATTTTAATACTTACGTTTTCTCAAGATGAGGCTTCAGGAAAAGATTGAAGAACAACTAAGATGGGGACAGGAAGTGTACGAAAAATGAAAAAGAATCATTTTTGTAAAAGAATGCTTTTGGATTCGCAAGAATAAGAGCTTTTGAATATGAGGTGTTAGGAGAAACAAAATGTAAAAGAAGAAATAAGATGTAGATTATTTATAATTAGGAAATGAATGTGGAGGAACAAAAATAAATGTCATGTTTTATTTTTAAAGCTTCAGGCATTAATAGTGCATAAGGAAACGTACGTAGGAATGGAAAAGTTTGCAAACGAAAGTAAAATTTGTATACGTAAAAATGTGGTGGCAAGAAATAAATACAATCTAAGAGTCTAGGCTCAGGTATTAAACAGAAGGAGAAAAGAAAAAAAAGGGATCAACTATTAATAATAAGGTAACTATTTTAAAACGTTCATGCAACAATTAATAATAAAAAAATGAAGGGACCATGTACCTCGCACAACCTTTTGAAATTTAATTTTTTTGTAACATAACCAAATTAACTTCATGAGCTCAAATAATATTCAAATTTGTATGCATTTAGGTTTTTATCTACGCATAATAAAATATTTATACTTACCTTAAAAATGAAAACGTTCAGTTTTGTTTTCTCAAAATGATCTTTTATTTCCATTAAAACACCCTTTTTGTTTAACACAAAACGTGCGTTTCTTTTATTAAATCTATTAATTGCAATCAACGTTTCCTTTCCTTTTAATTGAAATATTTGAATTACATTAATTGTAGTTACTTACAAAGTTAAGTTTTAAAACAGACAACTATAATGGATAAAAACTAGAACAATTGTTTATTTAAACACGTTTATAAATTTATTGTTTATGCATAAGAGTAATAAATAGATTATTTTCCTATTCTTGAAATCAGTCTGTAAGCTAGAACACAGTTCAAATAAACATATATTTCTTTCTATAAAATCAATCTTTCTATTCTTTATTTTAATGAAATTAAACCTACATTTACAAATGAAACATTCATTTTATTAGGTATAAATTTTCTTTTCATTAATCAAACTTTCCCTATATTTTCATAAAACATATGCTGCTTTTATTTACACCTGTTAATTTACAATTAGTATTCTCTCTCCTATTAATTGGAAATTTTCAATTACATTAATTTCAGTTGATTAAGTTTCAAAATGGACTAAATGAATTTAATGAGAAGTATACCAATTATTTCCTATCTAATAGTAATTTAAACATATTAATACACTATTGGATACAAACAGTAATTATATATTTCTTACTATAATAATAGTTTATCATCTTGATTTACTTATAAATTTATAATTCTTTAAACCCAATTACATCTCAATTTAAAGTAGCTTAATTCATCCATTATAGAATTTATTTCAGTTTCTTAAAATAACACTTTTATTATAAATTGAATCCAATTTATTTTAATAAGTTTCCAATTAAACGGATTAGATTTAATTCCAACCTTTAAATTGAGTCTATTATAACTCTATACCACAATTAACACTTGTCTCACATTTCATTCCATTGATATACTCAATTTCATCTTCCATGCAAATTTTATTTCATTACCTAAATATACACCTATTTACATTTTAAATTTGAAGGAATATTATGTTTTTTAAATGTGTATTTCTATATATTGAACACATAAATTACGGTCTTCAAATACTTTACATTCTATAATTTACTCTACATTCTATAACTTACTTTACATACTTTTTCGTATTAATTTCTTAATTATCAAAATTTCAACTTATTCCCCAGATCCACAAATTATTACTTAACATAAATCTACGCTTTTATTACTTTACGTTCACACTTCCGTTACTCTATAATTAATCACCACGTAACGTTATCATCAAACCAACATTAATTAGTATATTAAATGATTACATTTATTTCTCTATATCCAATTTGTTTCAACTTTATTTACATTGATATTATTCCCTTATTTTGGTTATTACTTATCAACTTGTTCTAACCTTATTTCCTAAATTTCCGTTATTGTAAACCTATATATATATATATTTAAAATTAAATTTAAAATTCCAATTCAATCAACCATTTCAACATGCAACTTGTAATAACTGCTTGTATGAATGGAATTATCATTTATTTCACATTAACTGCCATAATTTAATGAATTAATTGAAATTGATTACTGTGACGCCCCACCTCTATACCCACGCTAGCCAAGAACACTACGGTGTAGTGCTGTCAACTAGCGCGGAGAATAAGGCTGTTGAGGAGCGGCCATCCGTGTAATTTCTTATCACACGGTGGCTATAAAATGATCTTCGGAAACAAATATAGAAGTAAGCATAACATGCGAATCAATCACAGATATCCATATCACAAAGGCGGAAAGAGATATGAATATATATCACATAAAAGTGTACATCAGAGTAGTGGTCTAAAAAGATCCACGATAATACAAAAGAATAGCAACGCGTGCTATACAAAAGAATACAACTATGAGTCTATATCTCAAGTGTAAACACCAAAAGCTGCTAATCTAAACAAGTAGCCAAAAGTCTGAGTAGTGAATCACTGGGGGAGGAGTCAAGCAGTAGCACTTGTAACATCTCGGCCTGACCCGAGTATTATTTATAAGAAAATAATAAACGGATCAGTCTAGCTATAAATATCAGATGACATGATATAAAATAAAAGATATGGCATAAACATAAAATATCCATACTGACATACTACTATAAGTATGCAATTAATGATCAACAGGAGATCAACCGATAAGAGATAAATCAATATCACAAGAATCTTCTCAAAGATCCAAAGAGGGCATCATACCCTAAACTTGTACTCATGACAAGTCAAAGAGATAAATTCCAGAAATCAACACAAGAAATCCAGAAATCATAAAAAGGGAAAGAGGCCTATCACATGACGGTCCGAAGACCATGGGGAGCTACCCCACATATGTGAGTGGAATCACACAGATTGAGGTCAAGACTAACCAAAAAGCAGAAAGGTATGTGTGAATGGAATCACACAAGTGGTGTCTAGTCTAACCTTGCAATGAAAGAGACATCGCGCAATTGCTAGTCTAATTCATAAAGCGATCATCAAGATCAACGAGAAGTGTCAATTACACTAAGCTAGTAAATATAGAAGTTTAGCTTCATGTCCCATAACCACTTGCTTAACTTAAATATTTACGAACAAACTGTAAATCTTCACTAATAAAATTGTCACAAGAGGTTCAATCGAACAAGTCCAAGAATTAACCGACGAAGTGAACGCAAGCGTTTCATACCACTTGTTTTACTAAGTCGTTTAATTAGATTTCTCATCCGAGTGAGGTAAAGGCTTGTATATACTAATAGATTGGAAAACGGTTTAAGAAAAGAGCTTTGTTATTAAAAATAGAGTTGAAATCATTTTGTTGAAAGAGTTTTGATATTTACTACTAGTTTTGAAACCTTTATACTTTAAAGTGACAAATCACAGAAGCGATTGTAGAAACAATCAATCACAAAGGTCACATTCGAAGATATGATAAAAATCCAAGGAAATCAGCTCAGCAAGTTCTGTTGTATATTTTTCAGATAAGATCCCCTACGGAGGGGGGGTCCAGGGGGGTGGCAACCCCCCAAGGTGGGGGTGCGGGGGCAACGCCACCACTTACGGGGTTCGACCTGCCCGGTCAGGTCGCGGGGGTCCAAGGGGCAGCGCCCCCGGCGGGGTGCGGGGCAGCGCCCCC
This sequence comes from Allium cepa, assembly GCA_030765085.1. NCBI lineage: Eukaryota > Viridiplantae > Streptophyta > Magnoliopsida > Asparagales > Amaryllidaceae > Allium > Allium cepa. The sequence goes on along the minus strand of CM060931.1, from coordinate 325,514,991 downwards.
GGTGGGGTGCGGGGCAGCGCCCCGTCCAAAACGGTACGACTTAGTGAAGACAAAATGAGGTCTAACGACCTAAGAGGGATATGGTCGAGCGACCTAATGGTTGCGACCTAGGGGTCTAAGGGGCACGACCTAGTGGTCCAGCGACCTAAAGGGTAAAGGTCATGCGACCTAAAATGGGTTCGCGACCTAACACTCAAACGACCTAAAGAAATTAAGGAACCGAGCGACCTATAAGAAGCAGCGACCTAAGTAGAAACGAGGCCCAACGACCTAGGGGTTAGGTCATGCGAGTTAAGAAGGTCAGCGACCTAACAAAGACACGCGACCTAATAAAGAAACGCGACCTAAAGGCACGCGACCTAGCGACTTAAGAGGCGAGCGACCTAAGTGTTACGGCCTAAGAGTCGAACGACCTAGCGTGGAAGCGGCCTAAAAGCCAAACGACCTAACGACCTAAGGTCATACGACCTAGCGACCTAAAGCCATACGACCTAACGACCTAAGGTCATACGACCTAGTGCAACACGCGACCTAAAAGGTACACGACCTAATGCGGCCGAGTGGTTTAAGGCCGGAGACGACCTACGACTTATAAAGGTAGACGGTTGAGCGAGCTAATGAAGTCCAGAGTCGAGCGACCTAGCGACACGGTGTGTTGAGCGACCTAACGAGGTCAATGTTGAGCGACCTAACAAGGTCCAGAGAAGGGCGACTTAAAAGGGGCGCGACCTAAAAGAGGCGCGACCTAAAAGAGGCGCGACCTAAAGGAGCGCGACTTAATGGGTTATATGACCCAACGACCTAAGCCCTAACTCGCGAGCGACCTAAGTCCTAGGTCGTGAGCGACCTAACTGCGGGTGAGCAAAAATGGCCAGAGTCAAAGCAGAGCGACCTAACGACCGTACGACCTACGACCTAAGGTCCTAAGCGACCTACGACCTATGGTCCTGAGCGACCTAACTCCGAAAACACGAAAATGGCCAGAACGACCTAAATGCAGAAATTTCACCAAAACGCTAAAAATTGGAGTTTTTCGCCAATCCAATCCAAACCAAATGCTAATATGCATGCAAAAGTGATAGGGAATCATTCCCAACAGTCCAATATGGTTATAGACTAGAATTGTGAGATAAAAATCTCACCTTTGCTCCAAAACCCAATGAAAATGAAGAACAAAGCTTGAAGGCAAATGGAGAAGCGACCACAAGCTTGAATCCGATGTCTTCTTCTTGAATTTGGAGTTGAATGTTGGAGTTGCAATAAAACAAAGACTTTGGAGTTTTAATTTCTCATTCCATTCACCATTTTTGTTGAAGCTTTAGTGTTAGGAAATGAAATGAAGCAATGAAGAAGAAGGGGGGTGGAACTTGGGCCTAATGGGCTAAAAGTCCAAACCAAAGGCTCGAGTGAAAAAGTGGTGAAATTCCACTAACCCCAAACATATCAATGTTTATACTTAAAAGATTGCAAACGACGTTTCGAACTCAATGGAAGTGGTCTCGAGTCCTAATTTGACCGTTTGCAAAAAGTAGCTTCGGACCAAAATCCGATTAACGATAAAATATTTAAATAAAATATTTAAATATAAAAATCGATAAATATGCGGGTTGTTACAATTACAAATTAACTTGACAACCTAATAAAATAAGTAACGTACAATAAATATTGTCATTAACTCTTAATTACACTTTTAGAGGTTCATTATCTACACCCCAAATATTGTAATTACTTACATAACACTGGTTTTACACAATTAACATTTATTACAAACTATTCCAAAATTTATTCAATATTTATTAGTTCTCGTATATTATATTTATAACCAAGTGTAACTTTTAACTTGAATTGGTTGGATTTCCTTTCAAGTTATTAATAATTAACTTATACTAACATATTCCTTAATTTATTCCAGCTACCGTTACAATGTTTTTTTATTACAAAATCAATTAAATACTTTCCTTTCTCGAATTAAATTATACACCTGTATAATCCTTTCCACTATTCATTTATTAGAATTCTATTTAAAATTTCAATCTCTGGTAATAACTCATTTATTATACTTTTGCATATCAATAAACAAGGTTCCAAATAAATAGGATTTATTAAATTCAATTTTTATAATTAAGTCTATTACAACCAATGAAATATTTCATAGGTTAATTATTAACATTTTCTTCGTTACCAATTATAACAATTATATTTCTTTATAATTTAATTCCAAAATCTTACAAATATGACAAATTTAATTAACGAAATTTACGGGTCGTTACAACTATCCTATGTCAAATTCAATTGCATAATATTTATCACTTTATACATTACAATTTAACATCCAATATAAACAACAAACAATCAATCAATTATCAATCAAGCTGGATTATTATCGCATGATTAACAGCTAATGGTGTCAGATGTCACAGGTGAACTGATACAGGTAATCACATATATATGACAGTGTAAATTACTAACAGTCGCATATTTCAACTGTCGTTTCAATTGAAATCAAATTTAATAAATAAAAGAACATTAATCGTGATTGATTGCTCACCTTTCGAGGCTAGAAAGAAAAACAACGGGACGTGTTACGGATCGAAGCATGGATTCCAAAGCCAAGTGAGATGGGCACGAATTTGACGAACAAAGCTGATAGATAGAAATTAATAGAAACAGATCAGATCAGTTTGATATAAACTGAAGATATATACATTATTATTAAAATTTCAATACTTTAATCTGAGACAATTATTAAAATAATATAAAATTTCGAAAAATCAATATTTAATACATAAATAAGATTATATATATAATAAGGATCAAAATATTTATATTTTATTCCTCAAAATTTCCTATACATATTTCTGATAATCAAAGTATCAAAGTATAGTTTAAGAATGGACATCCCTATATACTAAAGCTCACAGTATTAAAAATAAACATATATTTAAATGTATTCGTTATTATATTTAGAATCAATACTATGATATATATTCAAAAATCAATCTAAACATATTTTCAAATTTATATTTAATTCAATCCCATAAACCAAAGTTTTCGTTTATAAATTTGAAAAAGCCAACAAACGTATACTAAATGTACAGTACAAGAATTAATTCTTAAACCCAGTAGTATAATATACACAGTACTCCTTCTTATAAACTTGAACACATAATATAACTTGTATAACTTATAATTTATAACAACAGACCACACACTCTTTTACACGCTGATATAAAACTATATATATAAGTAAATAGATAATAGATAATAAAATATAATCTACACATACTAACTGTATAAATATATAAAACTAACATACATATACTTTATAAAATATAACCTATATAACTAACATTTATTCACACCTGAAACATTTTATACTCTTATAAACTTATACATTATTTAAACAACGCTAAAATAATGTATGGAAACCTGGTATATAATCAAATTCCTATACACTTAAATGTGATACTATATAAATGAAAGTCAAACACTCTTATTATTGTATTATATTTAATATGTGGACAAGAATCATCTAAGTAATAAATGCAACACATGATATTCTTGCACCCCATATAAACACACGCACACATTCTACATACATACAGAACGCACATAGTACTAATAAATACCATTGCACACTTACATATATTTTACACTTTGAAATCAACAATGTACATGTAACAAATATAAGTCAATAATTATATAAACCTACTTACACGAATTTATAATTTAAAATCTACGTATGTTTATAAAACTATAAAATAAGAAAGCAAAGCAACTTACAAACAGCAACCAAAATAACTTAGAATACTACTTAATATATATATAAAACAGCATACAACATACAACTATCATATATAACATATATTTGTAGACAGCAAACCCAATATAAATATCAACTTATACACAAAAAGTTATTTTCTCTTATTACCGTTTATACATATAGCACGCAACTTAACTAGGCCCCCATATAACTGACGTATATGAATTAGATCTATATGTATATATACCCTATATATATTCTTAACTATATGTATAATATAACCTAGCCAAAGCATACATATCTTCTGATATACACATTATTAGGCCGGTGTAATATAAACAAATATGACCTATTTTATAAATATATATTACTAACATATAAACTAGCCGATAGTATCATTTATATGACCTATACGAATATAGGTACAAACAGTTATATAAATAGCTTACCCCGCTTATATTATGTAACAGGGAGAAGGGGTGTCGACTTCCGCTAGGCAGGATTTGAACGCGACTAGTGGCATGGGTGCAAGGTCGGATTCGAGGAGGTGCGGTCAGAGGCTGTTGATCTAGGAGTGGAGGCTACATGTGGGGTGAGCTCGAGCAAGAAGGAGGTGGGCACGACTTCGGCAATGGAAAGAGCAGCTTCACGTGAGAGCGGCCAAGCATGCAAAGAAAATGGTGGCCATGCCATACAGGCCGAGAGGGGTTTGTTGTGTTGTGGCCATGTGGAGAGCGACGAAGGTGAAAAAGAGGACGGTCGGAGTTGCATGCAAGGGGAGATGGCGGGTTGGTCGGCAGACTTGGCGGGAAGGGCGGAGCACGAGGGGATCTGAGGAGCGAGGCAGGGGACGGTGGCTATGGAGGACTCTTCTTGGGTTTTGGATCTGCTGGGTGAGGAGGCAGCGTTGGCGGATCATGTGGAGAGGGAGGAGAGGAAGGTCGGCTTGTTTCGGTGATGCAGAGATGAAGGGGAAGGAGCTGGTTGCGTGGCGATCGGTTGTCTTGCGTGGGAGGGAAGAAAAAAAATGCAGTGGTATAAAAGAAAAATGATGGGAGAAGATTGCGTGAGGAAAGGTTTTTAGTATAATAGAAAAATATGGCCAAACTATGTACCATTGATTTAAAACGCAGAGCATAATAAATTGAACTATTGGAACTTAGAATAATAAAGTCATGGAACACCAAAAGTTATATCCTTGAATTGATGGAGATATGTGCCAATGGCTACCTGGTTTTAATTAATAGATGAAAGGTCACCCAGAAACAAAATGCCCAAATGCGTAACCGGTATGACTGATCGGTACACCGTTTTCGTCATATTCCAAAATCCGAAACACATATATGAATATACCGCAGAGATTAGGGTAACTAGACGATCAAAATGGTATACAGATGTCAGTGTTACGATTTAATTATAAAAATTCGAATTTTCTAATAGCGGAAAATGCAAGAAAAACGCTGAAAAATAAGATCGACGGAGCTAAAGAATTCCAAATTTGGAAAAAAGAAAAATGACTTCTTGCTACGAAGACGCTTTAGAATTTTTCTATGTAAAAATATTTGGGTTTCGAAAACGTTTTATTTTCATCGCTTTTTAACTGATTAAATTAAAGTAAATTTACGCATGAAAAAAACTTTCATATTTCCGGACGAAAATTTACCAGTTGCTATGTTTAATTAGGCGCATTCTAAATATCAAATTTATATTTCAAAATTTTATCGTTTAAAATTTCACAAAATTTCAATTAATAACGTTATTAAAACCGGTTAAATTTACGGGTCGTTACAATATTTTTCTGGTTGTTTTCTATTCTCCTACCTCCTTCCTTTTCGGGGACGAAAAGTTTTGAGTGGGGGAGAGTGTAACGACCCGTAAATTTTATTGATTTTTATAACGTAATTAATTGAATTTTTGTGAAATTTTAAATAATTGAATTTGAAATAAAATTTAATTTTTGGAATACGTCTATTTAAACATAGCAAATGGTAAAATTTCATCAAATAATTTGGAAGTTTATTTTATTTTGTAATTTATTTCAATTCAAATCAGTTAATATTAGATGATAATAAAATATTTTTCAAACTCGAATATTTTTACATAATAAATTTGAAAATCATCTTCTGAGTAAGACGTCATATTTTGTTTAATCAAATTTGGATTGCTATTTCTCCATCTATCTTATTTTCAGCAAATCAGCGGCATTTTCGGTACCGATTATCGAATTTTGATAAGATAATCGTACGACTGATATCGTATACCTTTTTGATCATCTCGTCGTGTTGATCTCTGCGGTATATTCAATTCTGTGTTTTAAAGTCCAGTACGCAGTGGAATCCACGAAAAAGATAACCATATCGGTATCGGTTCCCTGCCTTTTAGTTTCTTTGTGCCTTTTTGTTATCTGTCGTGTTTTGAATAGCCATTGCTTTTGATATTTTCAATCCTGACTTTCAACATTCCCTATTTTCATTTGATTTGTGTTGTTTCACTCCTGAGTTTCCTTTGATTTTTTTCAACCTATTAAAAAAGGGAAACTATAAAGTGTATTCTGAAACCCAAGCCTTCTCGTTTTGGTTTGCCTGAAGCCCTTTTTGTTTTTGCTCGTCTCCTTCATTCTCGTATCGCTCCTCAACTTGCAACTGATCGGCACTCCTCCCTATCATCAGACTTCGACCAACCCTCTTCCTTTGTGCCGAAGCGATCTTCCCACTGCCTTTCTGAGACCGACCATGCAACAGTTCCGCATACCCTATACACTGCATAGCCTTTGCCTATTCACACGCAACCCGAAGCCCAGCCACCCAACAAGTTCGACTGTTCCACCTTTCCCCTCTTGTGCCAAAGCATCTTTTTTTTCTTAACTGCCGTAAGTCTTTCCTTCCCTATTATATACATATATTTGATATATATATATATATGCTGTTTCATGAATATATTAGTATTTTGTTATATGTTCACTTGCGTTATACGTATGATATATGTTATTAATGATGTTATATAGATATTGTTCATAACAGTATTTTTTATTTTTCTTATAGTTTTATTTGTGTCCAGTTATACTAGTTTTGTTATATATATTGGGTTTGCATTTTTGGTTTAGGATATAGTATACTAATAGTTTATATAAATTTACATAAATAATAATATTCTAGGAGGTAAATGGATAAGTTTATATTAATCTTATACTTTATCTGACTGTATTGGTATGCATGTTTCATTTATATTGTATTATATTCGATTTTATTAAGATGTGTATATATATAGACACACACACGCACATTTAAAGTATGTTATATTGTATTTGTCGTATTTAAGGTTATCTGTTAGTTATAATATAAGCTTTTACAAAAAAATTCACTGTTAGTTATCTATTTGGTGTTGTATCTATATATAGTTTATATAAGAATTTTATACTAGGTTAGTTTATATTATAAGCTGTACACATCTTATCTCCTTTTCCTTTATATATATATATATATATATATATATATATATATATATATATATTACTCCATTTTATACATACATTTTCGAATTGGTTGTATTCATAGGTATTAACCTGTGCACATATGTACTTATGTGTGTGTGTGTGTGTGTGTGTGTGTGTGTATAACAAATTTTTGTTGTATTCAAATTGGTCAATTTATATTATAATTTGTTTAAGTTTTAGTAGGCATGGTTGTTGTATACATGGGTGTATATATATGTAAGTGTTATTATGTTGTATATGTCAGGTTTGGTATAACCTGGCAGTACATATGCTAGTTATGTATGGATTATACAGTTAGTGTGTGTATATATATAATAATTGGTCAAGTCCGCATTTTTTTAAAGCCATGTAATATATATTGTTATAATATATATATATTATATTGTACAAAGGTATAAAATATGTTTCACTATTATATATATGTCTTTTTGTATTTGCAGACACTTCAAAGATTTGCAGCCGTGGGTTATATATATATTTAGTTTATTTATATACATAAATACTTTACAGTTTAGTGTATGCGTTTAAACATATGTACTATATACAAATCCCTGGTTTACAATGTATCTTAAAAATCATATTACAATTACTTGTTTAAACAATGTTTTTTTCAGTTAGTTATATATGTGTATTATGATTCGTTTTTTTTCCTTTTAGGTCAGTTTATGAAATAGTTTTATATATCTAAGTATGCTTTGAAGGACTTGAACTGTTGTAGAGTTTCAGAGATATGTATATATAAGTTTCTTTATATATATTGTTATTAATGGTGTATGTTACATTTATATATATAGCAGCTATTTGTTTATATATAATATATATGTATATATGTATAGATTATAGGATGGTTGTGATATTGGGATTTTGTTTTTTAAAATGTGTCTTATAATAGATACTAATTTTAATTTATATGCAGGTATATATATCAGGATTCTATTTAATAAGTAAGTTCTAATATATAAAGTGATAGTTTCTATGTATTGGAATAAAGCAAAGTTGTTTGATTTTAAAATGTAATATATATTGTGACTTTGTAGCTTACGTATATAAGCTTATTTATGTATTAAATACTGATTTTTGAAATTTTATAGTATTTTTAGTGTATTTGTCTTAAATTAGAATATTAAAAATACATACATACATATATATATATATAATATAATAATAATGTATATATTTTGTTTATATCAAAACTAATTCGTTTTGTTCATCGATACCTGTTATCAGTTTTGCTCCTCAAATTCGTGCCAATCTTTCCTTGCTTTGGAAATCGTCATTTGGATTGGTCAATTTCGCAATTCAAATCATAGCCCGTTGTGTTGTCTCTCTTTTTTCTAGCCTCGAAAGGTTGGCAATCATTCACGATTAACATTCTTATATTTATTAAATTGATTTCAATTGAAACGATAATTGAAATACTGTTGCTGTTAGTTATTTACATTGCTATATATATGATATTATATGCTATCTATTCACCTGTGACATTTGACATCATTATCTGTTATTTACATTGATGATATATGCATGTTATATTATTATTATATCTGTTATCACTCTGCAAGTTCCCTGTTAGTATAGAATTCTCTATGGGTTGAAATAATACATACCCGAACGATCTGTAGAATAGGAAAAAATCGTTATGGGTTGAAATGATAAACTCAAGCGATTTTCATTGAATTGAATTTGGGATTGCGGGTTGAAATGATATATGCGTATATAATTTAAATTATGGATTGGAATGATAAATATCCGTATCACTTGACCATCATGTTGAAAATTATATACAAACACCGTTGGTCTATGTATAAATATTTTGAAAATGATTTCTACGGTTTTGATAGGAAATATATATGGTTTATTTAATATTGAAAATATATTATATATAAATAAGTTTTAATATAAAGTGGATTTAATAATAAGCTTTAATTTAATAAAGTTTGATTTAATTAATATATATGTTTAAGTATGTATTTAAAAAAAATTATTTTAAAAGTAGATTTCTTATAATAATTTTATATGTTAAGGTTGGGAAGATAAATTTGAAATTTATTTGAAATTGTATTTAATTAAAAAATTTAATTAATCAAAATCAATTTGAAACTTATTGAATTGAGATTTGAAAATATGATTTTATTACTTGATTTGGTTTAAGGTGATAAAATGAATACTTCAAGGTTAAAGTTTATTGAAATTTGGGGTGTTATCTAAATGATATCGGATTTATTAAGTAAATATTTTAAAACTAAATAATAATGAAGTAAAATTATGATATGTATATGTATATATGAAATTATCAAATTTAGTTTTGAAATGTGGAATATTTAAAGCTTTGAAATATATTGAAATGGTTTATTTTGTGGTTCATAATTTGTATTTGAAATCGATAAAAATTAAAATGGTTTATTGAGAACTGAATTGAGTTAAAATTGATGAACTGAGATTTGAATAAAATTTGAATTTTGGAATTCAAGTTTGTTTGAATCGATTTGTGAAATTTAAGGAAATTATTTTATTATATGAAATATTTAATATATGTAAGTAATTTACCTTATAAATTATTTTAATATAAATCATTTTAATATAAACTATTTTATTATATACTATTTTAATATTTAAACTGGTTTAGTGGGAAGTGTTATGATTTTCCAAAGTGTTATAATTTCAATTGTTTTAGTTTCGAAGTGTTATAACCTTGAAAGTGTTATTGATTTGGAAATAGATAAATTTGAAGTGAAGAATGATATTGTTTTGATATGGTTTTGAAATGGACATGATATTTTGGTTTGAAGTATAAATTATTTAAAAATGACCACGGTGTTATAATAGCGTTAGTTGTCAATAGCGTATACTACTGTGGAGTGGATGGTTCCACGGATCCTTAGAGGATGGATTTCTCAAACATCCTTTAGGTTACTTGTATTTCAGTTGATATTTCATTTGAGTTGGATTTATTGATATAAGAATGTTAATCCTGGCTTGAGTGTTTTGTGTTTTGCATTACGCTCGGGTCAGACTGAGAGCCACAGTATTCGACTCACCTTTGGAGTTGGAGCTTCACTTGAAAATCCATCTATCGATCAAGCTTGCAGACCTTCAGTTGACTTCTGTGATATATTCTGATATTGTATTTGACTATTGTATTCGAGACTTCAGTTGTATCTTGTTTTACTCTGTTATACATATAGTAGCTTCATAAACTACTATTCATTTATTTCCGCTGTTTATTATTGTCATTACTCCGTGTCTGTGATTATGTGATTTATTTATTTTTTTGTATATGCTGAGTTTTGCCAAGTTTAAATTAACAATCCGATATTTTGAGCAATTCAAGTCCGACGTGTGTGGATGCGAATGGTTGAAAATACCGGGATGTTACATACCTATTACTTGAGGTGGTAATTTCATGCTTATGGAAGATAGCAGCCATGAACATATTAAACAATCTTTCCTTTGATATTTTATGTAATCTTCGTTGCTAACTGTCTTGTTTTCTTGATCAGTTATGAACATTGGTAGGATGGTGATAGTACCAAGGAGGAAACCATCGAAGCCATATCCTCCGATTGCTGTTTCAACTTGGATTTTCCAAAGAAGTTAATTATCTTCTTCAAGTTGGACAGTAATTAACCGACTCTGAGGACTAATGATGGTTTTGATAAGGTTTTCTATAGCAACCTAAAAGGAACTAGATGAATTGGATGAATTAGTAGAGCTTCCTTCTGCCATAATGACGATTCTTGTTACAAGAAATGCCTTGAGGATTCTGATGCTTTCCTATCAAAACAAGAAATGTTGACACAGTGAGTGTATCAGGTATGTTGCAGCCAAAAATTGAATGATGAATTCACTTTGCCAATTTTCTTAGCATGGCACTACCTGTCTTGCTGTTTTGATGTGTTTTCTTAATTTCTGATCAGCCAGAAATTTGTACAATTTCTCGACAAGGCGCTGATTTTCTGCAGCAAATTCAAACAGTAACCCAAATGATGATGACTTGTCTGATGGGTTATTGAAGCATCAAATGATGAAACCAATTTTGATGACGTATCCTCACTTTGATATGAGATTTGTTGAGAATGTTGTTATGCTTTATGATAGCTCCGATACCATGTAAAGATTTGAAGGAAATTGAGTAAGTTTTTATTACTGCAATACATCAGAGTAGTTGCCTCAATTATATATGTGCTGACAAATGCACATATTGGGCTGTATACATTGCTAGCCTATTACAATATAACATACAGAAGAAATGCGGGTCAAATAAGAGAAACAAATGCAGGTATGTAGACCCATGATGCGGAAGTAGTATTGAGATAGCCGCAGTTATACATTGTTATTTCAATACTTTATCTCATACGCTGTGCACTGTCACTTCAATCAACTTCCATCACAGTTAAACCACCTCAACCTTAGTCATACAAAACATCAACCTCCTCCAGTCATCCATCATATACCAACCATCCTCTTCGACAACTTCAACTTCACAGTAGTACTTCTTACTGTTCCCCCCTGAAATCACCTCATACTTTTGACATCATCTTGCATCACCATAACACAACGTCGCCTTGCTGCACAGTGCTGCTACCGCATACCCTCCACCAGTCAACTCCCCTTGCCATCACCCCTGTTTCAAGACAGACAACAGCCTGACAGTTCCAAACATGCCATAACATACCACCCCATCACTAACCACAGCAACAACCACAACCATCTCTTTATCAACCAGATCGTTGCTGCGCATATCAAGCCACTGCACTGCCAACAACAAACTCCAACAGCACTTCCCCTACTCTTCATTGCCGCATTACCGACCACCACAATTCACGACAGTCTGCTGCAACCACAATAATCCCAAACCACCACCACTATTCGAACCAAATACCACCACTACTTCCCACAAAAACAAACCATCCACTCAAACCCAAAAGAAAAAAAAAAAACCACCTAACAACCAATCGAAATCGCCATTCTCCAGACTAACTGCCCCTGCCGCGCCACCTTCTCCTTTGAAACAACTGCTGCCACCAATTGAACAAGTTACAAACCACTGACCAATTGCTGACTAAACCAATAACCGAATCGTACCCAATGACTATCTGAAGCGAACTCATAACAACCCCCATCACCGCGACCTTCCACTACAACGTCCTACGCTCAATTCCACAACCTAGCCTCCTATAACCGCGACCCAAATTCTCCAATCCCCTCGAATTTGCAATCCTTAACCGCCTCTACCATAACAGTCATTTAATTAGGGAAATTGCGAATTGATTTGGGAAATGTCGATTTCTAGTTTTAGGAAGAGATAGGTCACGGTTGAAATTCGAATTGTGGTTATGTCTTTAATTTTGTATTCAAAGGCAATATCTGTGTGTTTTGGGCCGGGCTAGCATTGTTTGGTGAAGTTGGCTTTGAAAGTTCATTTGAAGAATTGCTTTATTTATTTCAATTTGGTTAGTTTAATTTGTTTTAAGTCCATTCTTAATTAGTTTTAATTTTTTTATTCGAAGTTGGATTTAAAAAAAAGTTGTTTTTAATTGTTTTCGGCGTTTTAGTTTTCACTTGATTTACTTTTGAAAAAAAACAGAGAAAGAGTTGTTTTTCAAAAAAAAAAGTTAGAAAAAAGAAAGAAAAAGTTTCAATTGTATACATTTGTTTAACTTTAATTTTTATTGTTTTGATTTGTTTGGTTTTAGATTTTCTTCCATTAAAAAAAACAGTCGTATATATTTTGTTTGAAATTTTAGGCTGCCAAAGCAGAAAATCGCAAGAAAAGGAAGTGCTTACTTAAAAAATTGCTTGCTTAAAAAAAGTTGCAGCTTTAAAATAAATTATTAATAAATTCTGCATGTTCTAGTATCAAGCCCATAGCTCTTATCTTCATTTGCTTTCCATTATTGATTACTAGCGTTTTATTTTAAAAAAATTCAAAAACAAAAGCAACAAACAAATCTCATTTGTAGTTGCATTATTAATGCACATTTAATTTCAGTTTTCATCTTAGAATTTTGATTAATAATAACGGTTAGACATCGACAACACTTAATTGTATATTGACAAATTGTCTTCTTTCAACAATTTAATTTCGTGGTGTCTAGGCTACGGCAGAGCAATAACAATTTACAAATATTACGGTGATTCATAAATATTATAGTGGTTGTTTATCTAAAGGTACTTAAATCTTCGGCTGCATTGCTATGGTAATTCGTGGTGCATCGATGAATCCTACTCATTACCTAGCTGAGAACTATCTTGTTGAATTAAGACAAAATGTGAGTATACAATTTTGGGTTAGAAGCTATTATTTTTTTTAAGTCATTTGTATTCAATTAGTTGCATTAGTTCATGCATATTTAAAAGAAAAAAATAATTCAAAATCCAAAACTAAAAAAATTGTAAACATTTCTTAACTTAGTTTTTAAATCCTTTGAATTTTTTTTCAATCAAAAGTTAAAAAGGCAAAAAAATATTTTGAGTTAGTTTTTATTTATAGAAAAGCAAAACCCAATAAAAACTATAAAACCTTTTCAAAAAAAATCCAAAAACCAAACAAAAATCAAATTTCCGTTTGGTAAATAAATTCCTTTTAGTAAATAGTTTTCCTTTGTAAAAAAAATCAAAGAAAAAACATTCTTGAAAATGTCGGAGTTTCCCTACTCGCACGACTTCTATAATTGTTGTGAAAATCAATATAATACATGTAATTTCACTCAAAATTCTTATGGATATTTTAGCAACTATTAGACAAACAATTCAAATTTTGAACAACAAAGTTTACAAAATGACGACCAGCCCTCTAATCTCGAAAATAGCACTGAAATGATTTCGTCTTTGCTTGAACTCTCTACACAACAAAACCAAATGACAAATGAATTGTGTAATTCATATTTGTGCAGTGATTCAAGCCAAAGTTTTCAAAATAATCAAAATTTGAATACAATTCAAAATTCAAATAATTTTGATTATAACCCATCCAATTCAATTTCAAACTCCAAAATGAATTTCAAAATCAAAACAAAAATGGAAATAATTGTTTAAATGATTTTGGCAATGGGAGTTATTTCAATGAAGGTGGAAAATTTTGATCTCGACAATTTCAAATTGGAAATCCTCAAGTTAATAATTATAAATTGGATTTTGTTGAGCAAATGGACGAAATCTATAATGATCAAATGGATTTGTTATTCAAAACATATATGAAATAACGTGCGAAACAAAACCAAATTTCAATGTGTGACGAGTCAAATAATAATCCATCTTTTACCCCAATTGATGATTTTCAAATAACAACTTTTGAAATGAAAAATGACAATCTTAATGTATTTATTGAAAATTCGATAATTGAGTTGAATTTCAATTCTTTTGAGGGTGAGAAACTCGATTTAAATTTCGATCTTCCTTTTTTCGATTTCGAAAATTTGACTACAATAACTTTGGATTTTGAAAATGATATATGCAATGAAGTTTTTAATAACCTAACAAAGGAAAACAAATTCAGTGAACATCCATTTTGATTTTAAAATTGATAATTCTATAGAATTTTTCAATGATAAGTTTGAATTTCAATTTGGTGAGAATAAACTTGAACTTGAACTAATTATTCTATCGATCCCAAAAATCATCGAAAATAAAACAACTCATTCGATTTTTAATATAACGACATTCGTTTTTCCAAATCAACATTTAACTTCGAAATCTTTATGGTTTGGTTTTGCATGCTTACGCTATGTCTCGCATACTTGATGAGACAAATGAACTGGTCCTTGGAAGACCGGTTCATTTACTCTTTAACGATATACTTTCTAATGTCGTGTAAATAATAACCACTTCACATAAATATAGGTATTGTTTTTATTTTATGTTTCTCCTTTCACTTGGGTTAACCGTGGAGACATAATCAAAATCAAGTATGGTGGGAAGGTCATCTTCCTTTTTCCTATTTTCATGGCTTATTTTTGCATTTTTCTTTCCTAAACTCAAAATTTTAAAAAAAACAAAGAAAAATGCAAAACCAAATATTCTTTTTAGCATTTGGATTTATTTCTAAAGAAACACTATAGGAAAAATATAGGATCATGGTTATTAAATTGAAAATTTTAAAAATTTATTGCCTCAACAAAAACAAAAACTATGTGTGATCACGAGTAACTATGGTTTAACTAGTATATAGGAAGGTTTATAGGTGATAATTATGAAGTATATCCTAATTGAAATTCTTTGTTTAAAATTCTAAGTTAAACGGTGCTAAGATGATTTTGCAAAACTCTCTCTTCAGAAAAAAGAAAAAATATATATAACAAATGGAGAAAAATATATTTGTATATATGTATATGTTTTTTATTAACATCTAGAATCATGTGTCCACAAGCAAGTGTGTACGCTCGCTATGCTCTGTACCCTTCTCACTAAGCCCGGAAAGGCAATGCACGATCGGTATATCTGACCTTAGTTTATCTGATTTAGGTGTATGTTTACAAAAACTCTTTTTAATGAAGCCTACGTCGATAGGTATTCACACTTGTGTGTTCACTCGCCACGCTCTGTATTTCCTCACGTAAGCCTGAAAGGCAGTGCATGGGTAATATATCCATCCTCAGTTTTTTGAGTTAGGCATATGTAAATATTGTTAATATTAATAAAATTTTCAAATAAGAGAGAGCAAGCACTTGAAATCCGAGCACTATTTTAACTCATTTGATTCGATTGGTTATTCAAAAGAAATGAAAATACCACTTTGAAAAAATTTGATGATCAGCTGTGGATTTATTTCATAGTCACACTATGTGATCAACTGAAACAACTAGTCAAATTAGAGTCTATTTGTTACGATAACTTGATTATTGTTGGAAATTTTAACAAGTATAAAGACTTAAATTTCTTGATAATAAAAAAACTTATATTTACATTATTTGTGTCAATTTAAAAGTAAACCCTTCATTTGTAAATATTTTTGAAAACTTGCATCCATATCTTTGTAAATAAATCTTACATTTAGGATTTTTCACTTTGCATTTGGATTTTGTGGGTAGCATCCGTTGAAAATCCTCATGAGATAACATTGTCCTACTAGGGACACCTAAAGGTTTAGCGGTTTGTTGAATACGCTCAATGCAACCGTGCTCCCTGCGAAAATGGATTTATCTTAGTTTTACTTTATTCAAGGACGAATAAAAAGATAAGTGTGGGGGTATTTGATGTGAACGTAAATGTGCATATTTTTACCACTATATTTAATCTAATTAAATTAAGTTAATGATCATATTGGTTATTTTAACATGTTTAAACTGAAATTCAAATCATTTTCAAATCATCACATATTCACCTTCATACAGAGGCAAAATGGTCATTTTTATGCATATATTAATTTGAGAAAAATTGCTTGGATATTTTAATATTGTTTTGTAGGAATTTGGATTCAAGTGGAAGAGGGTTTTCTTAAAAGATATGCATGCACAAGAGTTAGAGAACAAATGAAACGGGAATAATTCATTTCATGATAACATGGAGGACTCCACCTGCCAACTTACCATGATGTACACTTAGGAGCTAATGCACATGCAAATAGAAATTAAATTATAATTACATGTACATTTTAGTGGAGGATTAACACATGCTAATGATAACTTGGTGGCCGCACTTCCTTAAGGGTAGTTTGGGCAGTTCCCAAAAATTAGATTAGGGTTTCAAAATATGTATAAATACTTCGTATGTTCATTTAATCATCTCCCTTCTCTTATCCTCTTTAGCCCCCATTTTAGTTAGTTTAGTCAGAGGCTCACAAATAAATCATGTTTTTTTTCTTTTTCATGGCTACTTAGCCATTTTCCTTTCAAGTATTTTTCTTTTTTATATAAGTTAATTAATGTTCTTTTTCTACTTACATGCTCTCTTTCTTTTTATATTAGTACCTTAATTTCATTCCTTATGCAAGTTGATTAGTTTTATTTCATTTTAATTAGCTCGCTTTTTATTTAGCTCTCTTTTTCTTCTTGTTTTTGTTTTATGTTGAATGCTACAATTGTTTATATGATAACGAATATGAGAGGCTAAACCTCTTCAACTTAGGGGTAATGAAGCTCTCTTAATCATGTAGCTACAACATTTTGATAATTATTGATCTCTTTTTGTGCTTAATGGAGATGACAGAATGGGTTAACTTATTGTTTTAGCTTTGAATTTGATTGCCTATATTGTTGACACCAAATAGGCTATTCTTAAACAAACAACAAACACAAATTACCTCTTCCTCTACATATGATATTGGTAATGAAGTGATTTTAAAATCAAAATTTGATGGTATATATTTCTAACCAAAAGTTAATAGGTCATGCTTAGAATAGATTTTATATTCAAATTCATTGTCAATTTTCATGAGAGTTAGCAAGTGTTTTAGTGGTTGTTTTATAGTTTGATAGTTTATATTAGGCTAATTAATAGCAAAAATATGTAATACTTATGATAAACATATCAATTAAACTCACTAATGACCAAAAAAGAGAGATCATAATTTCATGTTGTTGAACTATGTGATCTTGAGAAGGACATTGCCTTTAAATTACTTCTACTCTCATATTTGTGTCACTTTTAATTTTGGTTAGTTTCTAGAATTTTTTTAGCTTAATAGCACTTACAAATCTTGGTTAATTTGATTGAATAGAATTTTAAAAATGTAAACAATCCCTATGGATCAACTTGTACTCGATGCGTACTAAAATTGTACGACATGCACTTTTAGTTAAATTTTAATTTAAATTTGATCGAAAATGTTCTAACCGATTGAATTTCCTTCGAAGAACACTAATAACTTGTTTACTTTTAAAATATCCAATAGGGCTACCATTGACAATTAAATAAAATCTAGCGGTGGAAAAGGCATGAATCCAAGCAACAAAATGCACAGGGAAGTTCATATCAGCCATGACTTTGACAACGGGAATCCCAATTGATAGTGTCGCACGCTTTCATAATGTATAGCTTACCATAGCTCTAGGGGAGACAAACAATCTACCATAAACCTTAAAGAGCTCATGAAAAAGAAGAACATTGTTCAAAATAGACCGAGAAGGAAGGAAGGTACCTAGTTTGGAGAAATAATGTTACGAAGAACTGATTTTAGTCCGGTTGCTATTATCTTAGCAATTGCCTTATAAACAATAATACAACAGGAGATAGGTCTGAATGACGTGACATAGTCGGCTTGTTTTACTCTAAGGATAAATGTAATGTTGGTGGCATTCGTAGAACTTAGCATTTTGCATTTATTAAAAAATAATGAATAGCCTTGTACACATCATTCTAAATAAAGTACCGGCAAGTAATGAAGAAGGAAACATTAAAACCATCAGGACCTCCACTGGAGTTCTTATTCAGTCAAAAAAGCCAACTTTATCTCAAAATTAGATATTTCCATTGATAGAGCATTCTTGTCGCTTGATGATAAAGCTGGAAGATCAAAGTTATCCAGGATGCCTAGATCAGGGAGGAAGTTACTAGAATTACCAAGGAGATTTTCAAAATATGATAGAAAACTATCATTGATTTCCTCAGGAGTACCACATAGAATCCCTTCTTGATCACGAATTGGTGTAATGTTCTCTCTGGAATGCTTAGTCTTCAGGGTGGCATGGTAAATAGCAGTGTTTCTATCGCCATCCACTTTCCATTTTAGCCTTGCTTTTTCCTATAGCATGTTAGCTTCCACTTGAAGTGCCTTCCTATAATCCATGTTTAGCTCATTTTCAAAAACAGAAAAATTGGAATCATCTGGGTTTTCCAGCATGAGCTTCTACTCTTCCTCCAATCTGATTTTGATGGTAGAAAAAATAGAGGTGCAATTACCAAATTTGACTCTTGACCAAGCCTTCAGTTCCTCCTTACATTCTTTGATCTTTTTCTGTAATAACAACATGGGATTACCAAAAAAGTTTTAGACCAAACTTGTTTTACAATGTTTAAAAACTCAATGTGATGTAACCTGGATTTTAAAAAAATTAAAAGAGGATTTGACTTTCAAAGCAGGCACACCAAAAGAAAGAATTTTGGGAGAATCATATGACAACAAGGGAAATGGAATATGATTATGGACATCGGGATAGGAGTTGAGAGTGATTTGGTTACAAAAAGCAAAGTCAATTTTGCTAAAGGTTCTTGCACCACTTCTACTGCAATTATTCCATGTGTAGATAGCACCAGATGTCTTGATCTCAATAAGAGAAGAATCATCAATTGCATTATTGATGGGTCTAATCTCCCTTAAAGACATTACACCACCCCCATTTTGGTCACTGATACGTAGGCATCAACTAAAATCCCTAAAAACAAGCCAGGGGTGAGAGTTATGTCGAAAGGAAGGAAGAGTTCAATAAAAGATTGCCTCAAAGCAACACTGTTATCAGCATATACAACAGTGACATAGAGAGAAGTTGAGATGGGAAGATGAATGACGTGATAGTGAATGAATTGTTTGGAAGAAGGATAGGGAGAGGGTGAAAATGATAGGATCATGAACAACCATAATCCTACCATAAGGTGCATGATTAAGATTAGTAGACAGTTTCCAGTTTGGACATATATAACTAGCAGCTCTAGAAGTTAAAGCAGTATTAATCTTAGTTTTAAGGATAGCAACTAATTTGAGGTTGCATGATTGAATTAAGTTTTTGACCTGACCAAGCTTCACATATTTATGTGCACTTCTTATGTTCCATACCCCAAGATTGTGTATCATGGAGAAAACTACTTGGGGGATAGTGAGGCTTTTGTTTCTGCTTCCTCTAGTAATAGGAGAACTAATGATCTTGTTAAGAGGAACAATAAGTGTGGAGCTCTAGGAAGTGTTTTCATTCAAGTATAAGGATGTGTGCCTTTTATTCTTCTTACCTTTTGTATTTTTGATGTTAGCAGAAATCTCGACATTAAGATGATCAGAAGGTGAATAGGAGCATTGGTGGTGGCTGACATTGAAGAGAGAGAGGAGGAATTAGATCAAACAGAACATGATGAGATGGGTGCTTCCAAGCTTTAGGATGAGTAATATGGTAATATAGAAGTGAGGAAGAGGCTTCTTTTACGTTGAGAATGATGTCATCAGAAGTAGTTAATAGAGAACAAGAGATGGGGAGATACCTGAAGTATCATGCATGCATGCATGCACAGAGGGGTACATTGGTTTTTTTGCTGCATGACTAATTTGGTAATATGATTTGGTTGCAACCGCATTTGCATGTGAACAAGGCCAGCTAAAGTGTTGAGCTTTGGCTTTTTTGGTTTCAACAGAGGTTAAATGGTGCGTTGTGTTAGCTGCATGTTTGGTGCTTGAATGATCAAAACACAGTTGATCAACATGTGTAGATTTAGTTATCGTTTCACTTCCTACATTGTTACTGGTTCCAGAAGGCAAAGCTTCAGGTTCAACTTCAGGCTCAACATCAGGTAGCACAACAACTACCACAACTTCGAGTATTTCTTCGGGCACAACTTCGGATTCATCATCAGGCAACATAACAACTTGATCTACTTCAGGCACAACTTCGGGCTCATAGTCACAGTTACACCCAAATTTTTCAACAAAAATTTCTTTGTTTCTAAGTTGCTTGTTATCTATCACACCAATAGATTTTGCATTTGCAATGATATTATCATCATCAACAATTACAGCAGCCTCAGTCCCTTCAATGTGCAAAATGACATGCTCCTCTATCACTTCCAAATTAAGAAATTTACTTTTGGTTGGAACACCACCATAATGTGGCAGTGATTTACCTTTGGAAGTAGTAATTACCTGTATGTCAATATTATTACTACAAATAACTAAGGTTGCCTCATCTCTTACTAAATTTGCAGTTGCCATTTTTTTTGCATCTTTACTGTATCCTTCTGCCTTACTACTACCATTCCTACCATTTTTCTCCTTAATCACTGCAAATTTCTTTCTTTTCTTGTGTATAACAACCAACTTTTCTTGCTTCCACCCTTATTTATAACTACATCTACCTTAACATCCCCATGGACATCTTTTTTTTATATTTTCCAAATCTTTCTCCACAATAGTCTCTACTTTTTCACACTGAATGGTGATATGGCTAAAGGTACTACAGGCCGTACATATTTCAGGCTTCCACAAGTACTTTACATCAATAATTTACGTGCGACCATCCATCAGTTGCACAGCAAAACTATCAGGCAGCTCCTTATCAAGAGTAGCTTCAACCAAACATTTTACATATCTCAACTGTTCTAGTTTCTACCTAGATTTGTCCATAGAAAGCAACTTGCCTATTCTACAAGTCAGCTAATTGATACCTAAATACGACCAATCATACACAAGTATATTATATAATTGAACCCAGCCAGGGATCGTTCGTACACAACCACAAATATTTCCAATAGAAGGGTCCCAAGGCTTGATAATGAAAAGTTTGTTATGTATTATTATGAGATCACCTTGCCATATCCTGCTCCTATCATCTTCTAAAGAAAGTGAAAAGAGGAAGATGAATCCATCAAACTTGACTTGAATTGAACCCTTAAATAGATGGTAAACCACAGTAGCATAGGATAATAGCTTATCTAAGAAGAAAACCACAAGATAATCACTCCATATAACCTTGCCAGCGTCAAGCATAATAGGGGGAGGAAGGAGGACATCACTAAAAAAATTGGGGCTAAGGTTAACAGAGATGTGCTTCCCTGCATTCTTTGGTTTATGCTTAAAAAGGGAGTCTATTCCTATTGACATGAAGCAGAAGGAAGAGAAGGAGCAAGAGGGTTGGCAGACGGAATGGGACCAAGGAGAGAGGGAGGATCAGAAATAACTATAGAAGGAGGAAAAGGATGGGTTAAAGGAGGGGGCGGTGGGTCAGGGACAAGTGAAGGAGAAGAGGACACAACAGGGCACGGAAGAGATAGCGGATCAGGAAGGGAGGAAGGGGGGAAGTAAGAAAGGAAGGGAGGGATGGAAGGGAAAAAGGAGCATTTAAATCCTCTTTACTTACATTCATATTTGTAATATAGTTCTTTAATTTCATTTCAATTTATAAATCACATTTATAAAACATATATTTATATAATCTCACATTTAAGCATATAAGCAATCACTAGCCTCTTTTAATAAATCTTTCATTCATTAGAATCACTTTGTAATTTACTTGTATAAAAACACTTTTACAAAGGTGTAACCGCAAATCCCTATAATTCAATACTTAGAAAATATCTATATACTTGTCTTCACGGTATAAGTATATTCATAGAACTGAGAAGACTTTCTATTTATTTGATTCAAAATCATTTATAAAATTCCTTATAATTCTCTAAAAACATTTATAATCCATTTTATAAATCTTCTGGATCATTTATAAAATTCTTTTATATATTTCAGTCGCTTATAAGTTCTTTTTATACATTTTTAAAATCATTTATAAAGCTTTTATGAATCCATGAAACCATTTATAAAACTCCTTTTATAAATCTATAAACCCTTTCTAAAATCCGTATATAAACATCTAACCTTTTATAAACTCTTTCACCTTGTAAATAACCTACCCTTAATTCTTCAAACCATTTTATAAACTCCTTTATAAAATCCAAGTCTTTTAACTCTATTCATGGGCCTCAGAAACACCTATAAATAATTAAAAATCACTTACTTCAAAACATCATTATATAATAATAATTATTAACAATAAATATTATAAATAAATGAAAATTATTAACTTTAAAACATCTTTAAAATAATAATTAATAATTTTCAAAAATATTGTTTAAGAAACAATAATAATTAATCATTACCATTTTTATAAATAATAATAATTTATCTTCAAAACATTATTAATAACCCTTATTATTAATTCCAAACCATAATTATTCATGGAATAATTAGCCTTTCCAAATATTAATATTTTAAGAAATTCTTTAAAACCATATTAATTATAACAAATAACTGTAAAACAATATTGATATACTTAAATAGTTTAAACGATATTAATATAATTAAATAACTTTAAAATATTATTAATATAATTAAATAACTTTAAATAATATTGTTATAATTAAATAACTTTAAAATAATATTGATATAATTAAATAACTTTAAAACAATATTGACATAATTAAATAACCTTAAAATAATATTAATGTATTCAAATAAATTTAAAACAATATTAATATAAATAAATAACCCTGAATAATATATTATAATTAAATAACTTTAAAACAATATTAATATGATTAATTAACTTTAAAAAAATATTAATATATTTAAATAACCTAAATAATATTATTAAAATTAAATAGCTTTAAAATAATATTACTAAAATTTAATAGAAAATCCTTAAAAAAAATGTTTTCGAAACCTAATTTCCAATTTAAAAATCATTTCTTGCCTCAAAAACCAATTCCAACTTAAACTTCAATTTATAGTATTTTTAAAATACTAATTTGTGGCCAATAGACACCCTACAGTTAACCAATATCGATATTAATTTTCTATCACTACTGTATTTTATTTTCAAATATATAACGATGTTATAACCATAGTGTCCACAATCATGTTCATTATTCAATAATTCATATAAAATAAATATTATTGAAACAATTCAATAATAATGAGGAATCTCATTGGATCCCTCCGACTTGTTTCCTTCTACATCACAAACGTTATATAATTATAAAATATAACTTAACTGCTTCAAGGCGGGATTCGTATACAAAAGGTCATTCGCTCTTACATGGGAATGTAGTAGGATCCCATCCGCCCAATAGGCGGGAATATTCAATCCAACGAATATAAATTTAGCAATTCATTCAAAGCAATCATCCAACAATTTTTAGTTAACCAAAAGATGAGTTTAATTTACTGAAATTTTCTATTGTCGCCGGGGTGTTTCGATTTGGAACTAAAATCGAACGACATTCGATTTTAGCTCAAATTTCAATGCTCTCAAAATTCATCGAACATGTTCCATATCGTAGATAACATCCAAAAGGGTGCAACATAACTCGTCTCATTCGTATTTGATCTAAAATGAGTGAGTTATAGCATTTAGAATTACATAATTAAGATTATAAAAATTACTTTACTAATTACAAAAAATTTCTTTAGTTATCCTTACTTAAAAAAGAACCCACCTAATCCTTCATCTCTCTCGTGTTGACCACACCCATGCCCCTTTTGACCGTGTTCCATTGCCACCATATCCACTCAACAGCCACCACGACCCCACCACTCGAACGCCCACCCACCATGCCTCGAATGCCACCAGCCAAATCGCCATCCCTACCCTTTAGCTCGATCATGATGCCAAATTAGAATCGTTGTTCATTCACCCCTTGTCGTTGCCATATGCCATTGGCATCCACCGCACTCATGCTAAAGCATGCCCACATCATCCCCTTTCCAACGCCACCATCCTTAGCCTCTAGCTCTACCTGTAGCACCTCCCCAAGCTCACAAGTTCAAATGCTGATAATTTGCAATCTTCGGCCACCACACGTCACATTGCCTCAATCCAACCGTACAACCACCTTATCTTGTTGCTACAAACAAAATCCTATTTGACGACTTCGCATGAAACAGCGTTGATTGGCTTCGATGATTCATGGTCGTTCGATGAGGCTTATTTCAATTCAAATTCTTGGACCCCTTTTTCACAGATAGGAGATGTGATTTGTATGAGGTAAAGGGTATCGCTGAATGTGGGTTTGGATAGTGGAGAGTACGGTGATGAACAGTTGAAGTATGGGTTTAAGAATGGTATAGAATATTATATATAAGTTTAAAATTTTAAATTATCAAGCTATAAAACGTCAAAAAATCTAAAAATTCGAACGAGACGTGCCACCTAGCATTCTATATGTTATTCCCATGTTTCGAAGACAGTTGTAACACCCCACCCCGAGACCCACCTTAGCAAAGAGAATTAACAAGTAATTCCATCTACTAAGGCGGAGAATAAGGCGGGTTAAGGGCGACCATCTATAATTTTGTCTTAAACATCTACTGAATACGTCGATAAATACAATATAATTTTTCTTTTCAACTAAAGTGGATCGACATACCCAGTAAATGCTTAATCCAAAACTATATGTGCCTAAAGGATCTATCAGAACAAAATACAATATGTGTGTAAATCACATCAAAGAACAATAACCAACACCATATATATACATATATACACTGATACATGTTTAATACAATACAATATGAATACAATAAAGGTGGTACACAACCACACCGTATACATCGAATCAAATGTAAATACATCAGAGTATGCAGAAGAAATAAACTACTTAAGCGATAGACAAGCTAATTTCCAACATCAACTTCAAGCTAAGCCCAATAGATGATACCTAAAACAACTCAGTCTGACCTGAGTATAATACACGGGTCAGTCTAGCTACACAAATCAGTCAATATCGATAATATGAAGTAGAATGGATATAGTGATACTTCTTCTTGAATGAGGAGAAGGATTAGATAACTCATAGCTCAATACATAAGTAACAAACGCTGCCTAAGTGACTAAATACCTCGAAAGAGGTAACTCAAACTCAATACTCAAATAAAACACAAATGCCTCATATCATCGGCAATAACCCATAATGAAATCAAATCAACTCATATAAAACTCAAGAAAAATTCTAATGGTTCGATGAGCAATTACTCTAAAAAGGAGAAAACTCATCTCAGTCACAAATAGAAGTCATGAAAGCAACACAAGATAACTCCATAAAAATGTGAGATCTCAAACTCATAAGTAAGCCAAGAAGGCTAAATCTCACACATACATCTCAATCTTAAAAGCTCATGGAACTCGATACGAATTCAAACTCATAAAATCTCAAACTCAATAAAGAATTCAATGCCAGTTCAAAACTCAGAAAATCTTATCACTAATGCGCCAAAAACGGCGAGCTCAAAACTCAGAAAACCTGGATTGGCCAGATCCCTGATTACAATGCCGAAGCAATGCTGCACTTGCTAAACTCAGACAGCCGAAGCCTTAGACAAGATCGCTAACACCTCCCAAAGAAGTTCGTCCTCGTGAAAAGGTCACTGACACCTTTCCAAGCTATTTTTTCAGCCCTAACAAGGTCGCTAACACCTCCCAAAGCAGTTCGTCCTCATGACAAGGTCGCTAACACCTCCTAAAGCAGTTCTTCTAAGGAAACGTCGTGAATGTGTCACAAACTCACGGATAGAAACCCGAAGTGTAACGTGTGTCCCATACCACACGTTCGCACTTAGTGGTTTACTAGCCGCTAGTCGATGCCACATTAGGAACATCATAAAATTCGAAAAATCATATCCCGCCTTGTCTCATTGGCAAGTGATAAAGAGACACCATACTCGTCCTATCTCATCTACAAGTATTAAATGGCTTCGTAACTTGTCTTATTTCCTCGACAAGTGAAAACATCGTGATGGTTCCTCATAAACCATAAATCTCAAAATATGAAATCATATACTCAAGGCTTGCCTTATATCATTGGCAAGTGAACAAAACAACGTGATGGTTCTTATCGACCATACTCCTACATTGGAGATCTCAAGCCGTAATACTTGCCAAACATTGGCCATCTTAAATAATTCCAATAAATAGAAATTATAAAGCTCAAAATATGCTATAAAATGGCAAAAATCTCAGAATCAATAATCTCCAATAGCTTCGATCGTACAGGTCCGGAATTAACTGAAATAGTAAACGCACATGTCCCATACCACGTGTTTTACTAAATCGTTTAATTATCTTTCTTATATGTTTGAATAGTGTAAAAGTTTATGTTTTATATATAAAACAGTTTACTAGAGAAAACAGGCTTCTAAAACTTTTTCCCAAAAAGATTAATAAAACCAATATTTGAAATTCCTTTATTATAGGAAATAAATAGATTTTATATTAGAAAAATAATTTTAAAGTACTATATAATAATTTGAAATTTCTATTTATTTCAAAAATCACTTCAAAAATGATTTAGTGAAAACGATGCTCGAAAACAATGAAAAACAAAAAAGATAACTCAAGACTGATAACTTGAGTTCAATATGAATTCAATTCAAATTAACCCAAAATCAATTCAAATTCTATTCAAATTTTGAATTTCAAATTCTCCAAATATAGCTAGCCTATTGATAGGCATCATATCTCTCAAAACATCTCAAAAATAATCATCAAAATCGAATAAGAATGAAAGCAAAAATAAGTTAATACACTCTTCAGATAAATAATTGTTATTACTGTCGTTTTACTCTCGGAATAGCGACAAATAAGCACAGTTTTGACCATGCAAACATCAAAATCTCAAGAAACACAAAACATGAAACTTTTAATGCAAATTTTATAATTTACGAACATCTAATATTATTGAATTTGGATAAGAAATGAAAACGTTATGATAAAAATAGTTCAAGGGTCTTAATTGCAATACCTCTGTCATTTTGGTCTCGGGATAGCAACAATCAAATACATTTTTGACCAAACTAACATCAAAATTTAAGAAAACACAAAAACGAAACTTATAGTACATGATTTATCCATTCTAAAAAATCCAAAATCACCAAATACGGATAAGAAACGATGAAGTTATGGCCTATTTCATTTTTGTTTCAAACACAGAGCAAATATTGGTTTTGCTCTCGGGATAGCAGTAGAAAAACTCAATTATGACATAGCTAACCTCAAAATTACAAAAAATAACACATGAAAGTTGTAGAACACGATTTGGGCTTTTCGAAACATCCAAAATTATCAAATTCCGATCAAAATGAGAAAGTTATGGCTAATTTTGTTTCAGCTTCAAACACAGAGCAATAAAGATTTTGCTTTCGGGTTAGCAGTAGAAAAATTCAATTTTGACATAGCTAACCTCAAAATTCAGAAAATTCAATGCATGAAAGTTGTAATAAATGATTTGGGCTTTCCGAAACATCCAAAATTATCAAATTCCGATCAAAAATGAGAATGTTATGGATAATTTTGTTTCAGCTTCAAACATATAGAAAATATAGATTTTGCTCTCGGGTTAGCAATAAAAAAAATTCAATTTTGACATAGCTAACCATAAAAGTACAGAAAAATCAATGCATGAAAGTTGTAATACATGATTTAGGCTTTCCGGAACATCTAAAGTCATTAAATTCCGATCAAAAATAAGAAAGTTATGGCTAATTTTATTTTAGCTTCAAACACAGAGCAAATATAGATTTTGCTCTTGGCTTAGCAGTTGAAAAATTCAATTTTCACATAGCTAAACTCAAAATTACATAAAACATAATACATTAAAGTTGTTGTACATGATTTGGGCTTTTCGGAACATCCAAAATTATCAAATTCCGATCAAAAATGAGAAAGTTATGGCTAAAACACTACTCAGTAGCTAGATTTTGTGAGTTTATATACCCACCTTGCCTTCATTAAGATTAAACTATGATTTAGTAGCCAAAGATGCAAGCTTTGAAGGATAATGGACCATTAAAGCCTATAAAAACTTCAAAAAGCAAACATGCAACAAAGACAGAGAATGAATTAATAGATTTACATTTCAAACTTGATTTTTGATGGAGAGAAAGGTTTTAGAATAGAGATTACGTGAGTTTAGAACTTAGATTTGCATTTTTAATCATAAATTTCCCAAATTATTTGAATTATTAGGGCATGGAATAAGAAAGGAAGAAGGCTGCCATTTTCTTACTTCTGGAATTTTACAGAGAGGAATGAAAATAAACGTACATGAGCTTCTCTTTCTTTCTCATTCTTAGATGAACATGCTAAGTGATGGGATTAGTTAATGGACTTAAGCCCAATAAAAGAAAATATCTTTTAATTAATAATTTAATCACTCAACATATTAACAATATATGTTAACAAATGTACTCAACATTACTTCAAGTTTCTCTATTTTAAAAAAATTTATGAAACATTATACTCATGATAATTTAGATGTTTTACACTTAAATAAAAGATAATTTATATTATTAAAACATTTTGTTATCATATTGCTCTATTTTAAAGTAAATGACAATTTACATTTTTAATTACAAAATCCATTATAATTAAGATTAAAAATTACACAAAAATCACATTCTTGTGTACTTAAATTCTACCAATCATTTCAAACTTAATTTTATGCTCAAATTATATTTTTAAGCTCAATTCCATCTTTATATTCAATATATCTCATTTTAAAATTAATTATTTCTTTTAAAAATCATTAAAAGAAGTAAATAGCAATAAATAACATAATTATTTCATTATTTCTAAATTAAACTCATTTCCTTATTTTATTAACTTAAATCATCTTAATAAACTTTCCAAAATCCTATTTTCTCATTTTATCCTCAAATATATTGTTTATTCTCAATAAACAATTTAAATTCCTCATTAATTATTAATTTACACTATTAAATTATAATTTCTGTTATAATTTAAATTATCTGGTAATCGCTAAAACCAGGGTTGTCACAGATTCTCCCCTTACAAAAATTGCGTCCCCGCAATTTTCTAGAAAAAGAGCTGTAAATATCATAAAAGATACAATCATCGAAGGATAAAGACAAGCTCGAATTCCAAACCATTCATTCTCCCAATATAGAGTGGTAGAAAGAAACAAGGAAAATCTCAATTGGTTAATCCAATGGCCCATCATATGCTAACATAGTGATTAGCAAACCATCGAATTTTCCAAATAACTCGAAAGAATTTCGAAGATCTCCAATCTTCAAATCAAAACCCAATAAGATGTTCAACAAATAATCAAGCGAAAATGATTGATTACTCAAAACTCTATGAATAGAGTTGGGATCAAACTCACTCGAACCCGATCTCTAAGTAATAAAGAAGATCATCTACAAGTTTTTTTGCATAATAATACGGAAAGAACATCCTCGTAACAAGATAAACACAACAGACAAGATGAATAAATCGCGAAATGGCTTCTCAAAAGGCCACCAAACTCGAACGATCGTGAAAATGCATGTCTTTGATATTAACTCAAGGATAGAATATACTCAAAAAACTAGGATATGTGCTCAAATTATCTTTAAATCCAAGATATATATAGAGTTTTAAAGCTCAACATCTTTTAAATTTTAAATTTTATTTTTTTTTTACATTTGAAATTTTCAAACTCTTTACTTTATTACTTAGTAAGTAATTTATAACTCAAATTAAAAATCCAAATTTCTTCTCTTACTTCAAAAATTAATTTCCAAAGAATTTACAAATCCATACTGATATTTCTCAAAATACTTTAAGGGTTTATGTTCTCTTTACTCCTTTTTCTATTAAACCACTTAAATAGTTTCAAAACAAGCTTCAAATTCTCTTATAACTCTTCTCTTAAAACATCTAATGTATATAATATAGATTCTGAAATCTTAAAATATACTTTCAATAAAGTATAGCTCAAGAATATTCTCACTTATTCTCAACTTTATAATTTCAAAATAAATAAATAAATTAATGGCATTGCCTCGCCATTGAACCCCTAATAAATAGATATATCAGTTGGCCGCAGAGTCGATCGGACGATCAAAACTGCATCGCCACTATGATACTCATCTCTAAAATCAATGGCTGCAATTACCATTCAAAAATAAATTTAATATATAATCTCAAATAATATTTTCAAAATCACAATTTTTAAAACATAAATCATCGTGTCTGATTAACCCATCATAGCATTTAGGAGATTCCTATCGATAACGTTGATCAGGCGTATCGACTAGAACTCTTAACTACTCGATAGACAACCCAACACTCTCAAATTATTTCCATAAAAGAAATACTGCTCATGTAAATATATTCTAAAAATATTCTTTAATTTCTTTTTATTAAATATCTCAAAGCTCAAATTTCTCTTTAAAACTTATATTTATATAGCTTCAAAACTCAAACCATATAACATTAAGAGAATGCATCGAGATATTCCTAGAATACTCGATTCACAAAATCAACAAAAGGATATGGAGTGTTCGCAACTCCTACAAGATGAAGAGCCACACTTGAAAATCATCAAGACACAAGATAAGCAAGATATTCTTCTCGAATGAGAAGAAGCACACAAACAACAAATCCTCACTTCAAACAAAGTAATGCTACAAAAGATAACACCGATTGAGTATCCAAAAAGGATAACTCAAAGAAACCAAATGATAAACTCAATCAAACTCGAACAATCTAGAAACTCACATCATTCCTTAGTGGATGTACTCGTGGAAGGATAGCCGAAGGCTAAAAGCCGGCAATAAGGTTAATTCAACACTCGATTGCCCAATTGGATATCAAACCCAAACGGACTCATCAAAACTCAACAAAGTCACCTTGACTGGAATTCGAGATATATCATCAACATCTCGATACTCAAGAGTGAATTTAGAAATTTCGGAATCATTATTAACATTCCAAAGTGAGAGACATAATAAACCAATCAAAATAGGAAACCTAAATATACAATAGGATCCAATAAAACAAAGGATTGGACTTAATATCAAATAAGTCAATCCATCTCAAATCAAATGCATCTCAAGTTTGTGAGTAACAAATAAATACTCACTAAAGCAGAAACAAATATAAAACTCAGAATACTCACAACAAGCCAATCCTGTGGATCCCCTCAATAGGATTCACAACTCTCAAAGAAATGCAACAAGAATGCTCAAAGAAATCAAATCAGCTCCATCGATACGAACTCGCTCGTATCGACAAAAATAAGAGTAGAATAATCCTAAATAAGATTATTTATAAGATAAGATGACATCAAACTCTATTATGGAATACTACGGAATACGATATATATATATATATATATATATATTCCTAGACATATTCCATCTCAACAATCACAAAACTCGAAAAAGAACCAAGGCTCGATTCGAAAACAAGCTCGAATGAAGGACAATGATTCACTCGTATTGTACTTTGATGTATCATGATGTACGTACTTTTCTATGTTTATTCTACTTTGTTCTGACCACGGCTCTAATACCAAACTGTAACGCCCTACCCCGAGACCCACCGTAGCAAAGAGAATTAACAAGTAATTTTGTCTACTAAAATGGAGAATAGGGCTGGTTAAGGGGACCATCTATAATTTTGTCTTAAACATCTACTGAATACGTCAATAAATGCAATATAATTTTTCTTTTCAGCTAAAGTGGATCGACATACCCAATAAATGCTTAATCCAAAACTATAGGTGGCTAAAGGATCTATCAGAACAAAATACAATAACTGAATGTAAATCACATCACAGAATAATAACCAACATCATATATATACATATATACACTAATACATGTTTAGTACAATACAATATGAATACAATAAAGGTGGTACATGACCACATTATATACATCGAATCAAATGTAAATACATCAGAGTATGCGAAAGAAATAAACTACTCAAGCGATAGATAAGCTAATGTCCAACATCAACTTCAAGCTTAGCCCAATAAATGATACCTGAAACAACTCGGTCTGACCAGAGTATAAATACATGGGTCAGTTTAACTACACAAATTAGTCAATATCGATAATATGAAGTAGAATGGATATAGTGATACTTCTTCTCGAATGAGGAGAAGGATTAGGTAACTCATATCTCGATACTTAAGTAATAAACGCTACCTAGGTGACTAAATACCTCGAAAGAGGTAACTCAAACTCAATACTCAAATAAAACACAAGTGCCTCATATCATCGGCGATAACCCATAATGAAATCAAATCAACTCATAAAACTCAAGAAAAACTCAAACGGTTCGATGAGCTATTACTCTAAAAAGGAGAAAACTCATCTCAATCACAAATAGAATCATGAAAGCAACACAAGATAACTCCATAAGAATGTGAGATCTCAAACTCATAAGTAAGCCAAGACGACTAAGTCTCACACATACATCTCAATCTTAAAAGCTCATGGAACTTGATACAAATTCAAACTCATAAAATCTCAAACTCAATAAAGAATTCGATGCAAGTTCAAAACTCAGAAAATCTTAACACTAATGCACCAAAAACAACGAACTCAAAACTCAGAAAACCCGGATTGGCCAGATCGGCGATTATAATGCCGAAGCAATGCTGCACGTGCTAAACTCAGATAGCCGAAGCCTTAGACAAGGTCGCTAACACCTCCAAAAGCAGTTCGTCCTCATGTCAAGGTCGTTGACACCTTTCCAAGCCGTTTTGTCAGCCCTAACAAGGTCGCTAACACCTCCCAATCGTCCTCATGACAAGGTCGCTAACACCTCCCAAAGTAGTTCTGCTAGGTAAACATCGTGAATTTGTCACAAACTCACGGATATGAACCGAAAGTGTTAACGTGTGTCCCATACCACACGTTTGCACTTAGCGGTTTACTAGCTGCTAGTCGATGTCATACTAGGAACATCATAAAACTCAGAAAATCATATCTCGCCTCGTCTCATTGGCAAGTGATAAAGAGATGCCATACTATAAAGAGACGCCATATTATAATGGAATATTTTTTTTATTTTTTGGATTTTAATTTTATTTTCTTTTTACAAAATATTTTTCGTTTTTTAGTTTTGTTTTGAAAAGATTTTTTTGGTTTTTTGTTTAAAAACAAAGTAAATGAAAATGTGATTTTTTTTACTTTCGGATTTTTTGATATTTTATATATGCATGAACTAATGCAACTAAATGAATGCAAGACTTAACTAAAAATTTTCTGTCCTTATGTAACAACCCGCATATTTAATGATTTTATATTTAAATGTTTTATTTAAATATAGCGTCGTTAGTCGGATTTTTGGTCCGAAATGTTACTTTTTGCAAATGTCTGAATTGGAATCGAAACCATTTCCATTGGTTCCAAAATGGCGTTTGCGATCTTTTTGAGTATAAGCTTTGATATGTTTGGAGTAAGTTGAATTTTGTAACTTTTTCTAGTTGAGTTTTGGGTTTGGGTTCAACCCATTTGTTAGTTTAAACCCCTAACTCAACCCTCTCCTCTCCATTCTCTCATTCCACTCTTCTAAAACTTAAGACAAACTAAAAATGGTGGAAGGGAAATAGAAATTTGCAAGCCCTAGTTTCTTCTTGTAAACTTGAATCTTGCTCCAAAATCAAAGGAAAGCTATTGGTAAGTCTCCTCTTCATCTTCTCCAACTCTTTCTCCTTCAATTTCAGGAAATTTCCTAAACCTAACTTAGGAAAATACTTGTTTTGATCTTAGATTGAAGCTA
Source organism: Allium cepa (assembly GCA_030765085.1). Taxonomy (NCBI): domain Eukaryota; kingdom Viridiplantae; phylum Streptophyta; class Magnoliopsida; order Asparagales; family Amaryllidaceae; genus Allium; species Allium cepa. Next base: position 325,480,532 of record CM060931.1, on the reverse strand, counting down.
GGTGAGTTGAAGTGAAGAGTAGTTAGTCTCCTTCTTGTGTTTGAGCTTCTTCTCCTTTGCTTTGAGATAAAAGGTGAGATTTTTATCTCACATCTATGCTTATATATGTATATCTTTGTTTGGGTGTAAGAAGGTGAGTTTTGAACTCACATCTACTTCTCTTGATTTCATTGATGTTGGGTATGAATTCCTAGCACTTGTTCATATGCACTTGCTTTCTATTTGGATTGCTTTGGTGAAATTGCCAAATATTGATTTTTGAAGCCAAATCTATGTAAAACCTTATATGGTTGATGTTTATATTGTTCGGAGTGTTTGGGTGTGTCGTTAAGGTTGGGTAGTCGTTTGACGTAAGCCTATAATCAACACGCATCCGATTGCTTTCGATTTGTTTGGCCATAAGTATCCTAGGTTCAGGAAATGCCTGACCATCAGGTTTCAGACGTCTGAAACCCCTATTTCAGACGTCTGAATATTGTTCTGGGGAAATATTTTCATCCCAGATTCAGACGTCTGAATTTATATTCCAGACGTCTGAAAGTGCTTAATTTCGACCAGAAGGGAAATAGGCAAAATATTGCCTATTTCAGACGTCTGAAAAATTAGGTTCAGACGTCTGAATTCTCTTTTGAGAAAGAAATTAATTTCCAGATTCAGACATCTGAACCATTCCTTTCAGATGTCTGAACCTGCTGTTTTTGCCAAATTGCCTTGTTCGTTTGGTTTTCCAAATTTGATCGATGCATATTGATTCCAATTAGTGTTTATGCATATTTGACCTTGATGATTACTTTTTGAATTCATTCACGGGTTTTATAAATGATTTCTTTAAATCGTATTAAAAGTTCGCTTCTCCAATTTATAAATTCTATTTAAAGCACACACAATTTCGCACTTCGAGCGAAGTGGAAGGGTGATTAAATGGTTGGGCAAAACACGGACCATGAATCTGTGCGTTTATCCTTCCGATTAATTCCCGACCTCTTCAATTGATCGTTTTGATCTTCGGGTTTGGTTTACCGATGATATGAGGTGAACTTTGTACTGCTTTGAGTGTGAAATTAACTAACGGATAGTTAACCGTTTAGTGCGAACGAGTGGTTATGGGACTCACGTTACCACTTTTCGGATTCCTTTTTGAGAGTTATGACACATTCCGCCAGTTAGTGGTGTCCAGTACTGGGTCTCCGACCTTCACCACTACTGTTTGTTGCCTTCGGGTATGTGCCTTCGGGTTTGTGCCTTCGGGTTTGTTGCCCTATAGTATCGCTTTCGATGTTGGTCGTTATGAGCCGCATGGGTGATATTGGGTTGCCCTATAGTATAGCTTCCGATGTTGGTCGTTATGAGCCTCATGGGTGATATTGGGTTTGGAGTCTTCGGGATCATGGATCCTTGTTTGTACAGTACTGAGCTCGAGCAAATTTTCTGATGTTTCATTCATATGTATATTCCCTAGGTATCGCCCTTCGGTGTTGGTCTTTTTGAGCCGCATGATACGTAGCGATTACCTTGTGGAACTTGTGTTATCTTCATTGGTATTTGTTATTTGCCTTTATGGCTTGTTTTGGGATATTCCTATCCTTTGTTTCTATGAGTTGCCGATGATACGAGGCTTGTTATGATATGATTCATATTTTGCTAGATGATTGTGTTATCTCCTTTAGAGATATTTGTTATACTTTGCAACCTTGCAGGTTATTGTTGTTCAGTTTATCTAACTGATTTGTTTAGCTAGACTGACCCGTGTATTTTATACTCTGGTCAGACCGAGATGTTTCAGGTTAGGTGCTTTTGGAATTAGCCTATTTTGCTTCTGCATGGACTATTCAGCTTGTTCCTTTCTGTTAAAGCTTTTTGTGTAGTCCTTTATTTGTAACTCTGATATATGTATTCTTTTGACTCGTGTGTATATTATGGTTTGCTATACCACTTGAAATGTATTATTTTGTAAACTCTGTTATGTATCTGTATAGGTGTATATGATGATCTACTGTTCTTTGATGTATTTTACATTTGAGTTGTTATATTCTGTTCTGATAGATCCTCCAACCACCTATGGTTTTGTTTTAAGTATTCATTGGATATGTCGATATGCCTTGTATGTTTATTGTCGATGTATTCAATAGATAGTTAGAGCAAGGCTATAGATGGTCGCTCCAAACCAGCCTTATTCTCCATGTTAGTTGACGGCATTACCCTGTAGTGTCCTTGGCTAGCGTGGGTATAGAGGTGGGGAGTCACACCTTAGTAGCTCCAAACCCAAAACTGTATAATCACACATTGAATTAATTCAACAAAATAGTTTTAATCAGGTAACTGACATGAGTTATCAATGTACCATGAATCACCGTAGCAATGCAACCGAAGGTTTAAGTACCTTCAGAGAAACAATCGCTATAATATTTAGAATCACCATAATATTTATAAATGATTATTGTCGTACCGTAGCCTAGACATCAAGAAATAAATTATTAAAAGAAATCAACTTATCAAGATACAATTTTGCCCTAGATAAGTTCGTGACTCTCTTAAGTCTAATGTCTAACTGTTATTATTAGTTAAATCCTAAGATGATATGTAATTTGTACGCCAAAGAAGGGGTGATGAAATCTCTTACCTTATGTGAAGTTGGGTATTGCTCTTAGAAAAGAAAATACTATAAATGAATGCAAAACAAAAATTAAACACGTATTAACAATGCAACTATAAATGAGATTTTTTTGGATTTTTTTAATGCAAGCAACCAATAATGGATAAGAAATTAAAACAGGAGATAAGAACATAATAATAGAGCGTGCAGAATTATTAGAAAATTATTTTAAAGCGGTGATGTTTTTTCTAAAGCAAGCAGGCATTGCAACGCAATTATTTAGCAGGTAGTTCTTCTCCTTTTCTGCTTTTGCAACCTGCAAAAGTGTTTAACAAGATTTATATTTATTACCAAAGGAAAACAAAATTATTTTCTCAATTCAAACAATTTCCTAAAAATTTAATTTCACAAACAAAAGAAAACAAATCGCGAATTGCTGAAGTGGGCGATTTTGATTGTGATGGAGACGGTTCGGGTTTGTAAAGTGAGGTTGAATTATAAATTCGCGGTTGTGGGATGTTGGAGGTGGACAGTAAAAAAAATTAAAGTTGAGGTGATGGTTATTTGAAGTTGATGGCGTTGCTTGATAACGAAGAAGCAGGTAGTGAGAGGCAGTGGGAGGGAGTGGCAATGTTCGCTATTTGGTTTGGTTTTGGTTGTAGGTTCAAAGGGGTTGAAGATTTGTTTGCGTGGTCACGGAAATGAGTTTCTGGTCGAGATTGAAGAAGGCGATTCGTTTTAGACAGTTTGGGGAAGTTGAGATGTTGAAGTGTGCGGTTTTGGTTAAATGTAGAGGATGATGAAATGTAACAGAGAATGGTGAACAAAGAAATGCACAAAGAGGAAGAACAATAGTCAGATGCCTCAATTGCTTGTGGCAGTAAACTCAAGTGATGAACAATGAGAATGTAATAGGTTGATAGTTGCAATTATAGTTGTTGAAGAGGCAGTAGGGAGAAGTCAATAGTGGTGACGTTGCTATTGGTTCCTGTTAATTTGAGAAGTATGGAGTGTTGTTTGTTTGAGTGAAGTTTGGGATGGTGGGTTGTACCGTGATGTAGTAGGGGAATATATGGCGCTTGGTTTTGATGATGGTTGTCTTGGATTTATAGTGGTGGTTGATGGTAGTGGATTGTGATTGATGGAGTAGGATGGTTGAATGTAGTGTTCAAGTTGTGAATGGCAAAGGAGATGGTGATGTTTGAGGGCTGAGGTGCGATGGAGGGAGGTTGGCTTTGGGAGATGGTTGGGTTACTGGTTCTTTGAAGGTTTGGGTATGGGAAGATTATCTAATTTAAAGAGGACTTGTGCTTTTTAGAGAGGACATATTACTACTTATCGCAGTTTTGATTGAGGTTGGTGGTTGTTGACTTGTAGATGGGTGCAGGAATAGGCAGCAGTTTTTGTTTGTTTGCGTTGAGTGAAGTGAACATAAATGATGTTTAAGGTTGTAGTTTTGAGTGGTTTCTAAGTGAAATTGTTTCGATTTTGTAGTTGTGGGTTTGGGATTGTAAAAGGGGGTTATTCAGGCGATTGAGAAAGAACAATGGAAATGGCATAACAAAAATAACAATAGAGAATGTTTTCTTAACGGCACTAAATGGAACAAAATTAAAAAATTGAACAACATAAAATGGAAATGTAACAAAAGCAGCGAATATGCAACAACATAAAATGTAACAGGGATTGTAACAGCGAATGCATAGAGAATAGAAAATATAATGGTGAATGGTTTTGAAATGCCAAAATATTTGTTTGTTTTTTTTCTAAACTAAAAATAACATAGAAATAAAATTAAAAATAATAATTTGAAGAGTATTATGATCGCCTCATAGCCCATGTGTAGAGTCCTTTCACCACTCTGAGGGACATGGCTATTACATACGAGAATCCTACTTCTAAGGATCCTCTAGCTGCCCGTTCTACTCCATCTCAGTCTTCCTATGTAGTTCTAAGAAAAGGAAGCCCAACTTTTACCATCAAAAGAGGAATCAGAACAAGACTCCAGGGTTGGGATCGTCTTCTTTATCTCAGAGGCAGTCGATTGACATATCTGTCATTACTTGCTATATATGTGATTAGAAAGGACACTATGCTAATAACTATCCTATGTTAGTTGGTGCTACTGTCCCTCTTCCAGCTCAGTTGACCAGCCGCAATCTCTGCCACATTTGTCTACGGCCTGGCCATTTCAAGAAGGACTGCCCTACTCTGCAGAAGGGCAAGTCATCGGGTATTTTTGCTCTGACTTCTGCATCTTCACCAGCTCCACCTCCTGCATCTGCTCCTGCTCCTAATGTTTCTCAAGGTACTCTTTAAGGAACCTTTACTTTGTTTTAATCTCATGTTCGTGTTTTATTTGATACTGGAGCATCCCATAGCTTTATTTCTGTGGATCTTTGTAATAAATTCAAGCATCGTGTGTTGCCCGAGTTTGCTTCTGAACCTTTGTGTGTTTCAAAATCCTATTGGCGGCCTTGCAAATCTTAGTAGGATTTGTAAGCGAGTGAAGCTTCTCTATCTTGATCACTGTTTCACTGTTGATTTCTATGTCTGAGTTTTGATGCTTATGATATATTGCTTGGAGGTGATTGGCTGGAGAGGCATGACGTCTTTATCTCTTGTAGTGCCCGAACTGTTTCTCTTATAGATGATCTTGGTAATTCTTTGGTGATTCAGGGCAGTTTGCCCCAGAATTTTTCTGGCAGCTTTATTTATTCTCTTGATGCTTCTCCTAGTGATATTCATTCAACTCCTGTAGTCAAACTATTCCCGATGTATTTGGTGAAGTCACTTCTTTACCTCTTAAGCGGGAAATTGATTTTCGTATTGATCTCATTCCCATAGCTCAACTTGTAGTCCATCCTCCCAGATGGATGGCACCCCGAGAGAAGGTTTAGTTAAGGAAGAAAATTAAGGACTTGTCCTTCAAGTGTCTGATCAGACCTAGCCATTCAGAATGAGGAGCAGCGGTGGTTTTTGTCACTAAGTCCGATGGTTCTTTGAGGATGTGTTTTGATTATAGGGAGCTGAACAAGCTCACTATGAGGAACAGATATCATATGCCTCGCATTAATGATATGTTTGATCAGCTCTATGGAGCTACTATTTTCTCTCAGCTTGATCTTGCCACATGTTTTCACTAGCTCAGGGTTGTTGAGGAAAGTATTCCTAAGACTGCTTTCCATACAGAGAATGGGTTTTATGAATAGTTAGTTATGCCTTTTGGTTTGACTAACGCTCCTGCTTTCTTTGTTGATTTGATAAATCGTGTGTTTCCTGTTGTGCTTAACAAGTTTGTTCTAGTCCTTGTTGATGATATCCTTGTCTTCTCCAGGTTAAAAGAAGAGCATGAATCATTTTTGAAATATGTTCTAGAGACTCTTCGAAAGCATCAATTGAAGGCTAAATTCTCTAAATGCCATTTCTGGAGAGATGAAGTCTGATTCCTTGGACATATTGTTTCTAGTAATGGGGTTTCTGTTCATCCAGTCAAGATCGTTGCAATCAATGTAGGTCTTCCCTTCTTCTCTTTCTTTAATTTGATCATTCTATCTTTTCTGTGGTCCTTATTTCTCCTATTCTGTTATAGGATTGGGAAACTCCTAGGACTCCAACTGATATTCGCAGTTTTTTGGGCTTGCCAGTTACTAAGATTCATTGAGAATTTCTCTTGGACTTTTGCACCTCTCACCGCTTTAACTCGAAGAATGCTAAGTTTATATGGGATGATAAGTGTAAAGTGGCATTCAATGAGTTAAAGCGTAAGCTTACTTCCGCACCAGTGCTTACTGTTCCGAATGGAAATGAGTGATTAACGGTGTGCACTAATGCTTGTCGTGAGGGTTTGGGGGATGTTTTGATGCAAAATAGGAAGGTGATTGCTTATGCTAGTCGCCAATTGAAGACCCATAAGGCCAATTATGCAGCCCATAATCTGGAATTACTTGCTGTTGTCTTTGCTTTGAAGTTGTGGAACATCATCTTTTAGGTGCTAAGTTTGAGCTCTTTACTGATCATCAGTCTTTGAAATATATCTTCACCCAGAAGGATTTGACTCAACATCAGGTTAGGTGGCTTGAGTTTCTTGCTTTTTACATTAGCTATACCCCGAGAAAGGCTAATGTTGTATCCGATGCTTTGAGTCGGAAGAAGGCTATGTTGTGTCAGCTTGTTGTTTCTTCTTCTCCTCTTTTGGATCGTATCATCGCTAAGCAGGATGAGGATGAGATGCTTAGGCGTATGAAGAGAAGTGTTCGTAGAAGGGTTGGTGGTAGTAGTCCTGATGGTAGTGGAGCTCAGATCGATGATAGAGGTATTTTGAGGATTAATGATCGGATTTATGTCCCGAATGTTGATGGATTGAGGCAAGAGTTACTTCGGTAACATCATCAATCTAGACTTTCTATCCGTCCTTGTGTGACGAAGATGTATCAGGACATGAAGAAGCTGTATTGGTGGAAGGGTGTGAAGCGTGATGTCTCTATCTTTGTTAGTAGGCATGCGACTTGTCAGCAAGTCAAGGCAGATCACCAGAAGACCCCTGGTTTGGTGTAACCCCTTGAGATTCCCAATTGGAAATGGGAAAAGGTTTCCATGGATTTTATTGATGGATTACCAAGGACTAGGAAGGGGAATGAGCGTATCTGGGTTATTGTGGATAGATTGACCAAATCAGCTCATTTCATTTCGGTCAAATCTACCAGTTCTGCTTCCAGTCTGGCTGAGATCTATATGAGAGAGATTTTTCATCTCCATGGTGTTCCTGTCAGCATTATTTGTGATCGAGATCTTATCTTCACCAGTCAGTTCTGGAAAGCTTTTCAGGAATCTTTGGGTACCCATCTGAATCTGGGCACTGCTTACCATGCACTGACCGACGGTCAAACGGAAAGAGTGAATAAGATTCTAGAGGATCTTCTCCATGCTTGTGTTCTTGATTATGGAGGATCTTGGGAAGATCATCTCCATCTGGTTGAATTCACCTATAACAACAGTTACCAGGCCAGTATTGAGATGTCTCCGTTTGCTGCCCTTTACAAAAGACCTTGTAGATCCCCATCTTGCTGGATTGAATCCGGTAATCGTTTGGTTCTTGGTCCTGAGATGATTTTGGAGGCTTCAGAGAAAGTTGAGGAGATTAAGAGAAAGTTGAGAATTGCTCAGGATATGTAGAAGAAGTATGTTGATCGGCATAGGAGGAGTTTGGAGTTTGTTGTTGGTGATTTAGTTTTCCTTAAGGTCTCTCCCTTAAGGAATGTGATTCGGTTTGGTCATAGAGGGAAGCTTGCTCCTAGGTTTGTTGGTCCTTTCCGTACCTTGGAGAGGATTGGTTCATTGGCTTATTATTTGGATTTGCCTGAGAAATTTTCTGCGGTACATAGTGTATTGTATGTTTCGCATCTTCGTCGCTATCTGCATGATCCATCTTGGATTGTCCAGCCTTCTGCTCTTGATAGTTTGGATATTGAGCCTAATCTGACTGTTGAGAGAAAGCCACTTCGTATTGTCGAAAGAGGTACGAAGCAGCTAAGAAGGAAATCTGTCAACCTGGTCAAAGTGCAGTGTAGTACGGATGATCGAGATTGTACCTGGGAGATGGAGGAGAGCATAATGCTTCGAATCCGGAATTTTTTGGTTTAGGTACTTTTGCTTTTATACCTTATCTTTCTTTGTTTTTCTTGTTTCGTTCCTTTTCAAGGATGAAAAGTTTTGAGTGAGGAGAGTGTAACAACCCAAAATTTTGTAAATATTTTTAAAATTTAATTCATTTGTAGATTTGATTCTTATTCATTCAAATTTGAATTTCTGGAATTTTTCCAGTGTAATTTTGGATTTGTTTGCAATTTATCTTTCGAAATAGGATAAAATAACAATTTCTGAAATTTTTATATTTTGGTCAAACTTTGAATTTTATTAGAAAATTTGAAAATTTAAAATTTAAAATTCTAATCTTTTTATTTGAAGCTGGATATAATTCTAATATTCGTTCTGCTTTTCGTTTATTAAATTCTGATTTATACTTTTTAATTGGATAAAATACAGCGTTTACACGCAATTAAATTCTGTATTTTATTTTATATTTTTTCTATGCCCATCTCTTTATTTTATTTTCTATTTTGGTTTGTATAGACTTTATTTTATTTATTGGATATTCCTTGTGTATATCTTTTATTCAGTGGCTTGGGAAAAAAATCTATTAGACATACGTTACATTGTATTAATTAGACATACGTTACATTGTTTTAATTCTTGCTCTTATTTGCCTACTCTCTTTATTATTATTTTTAGCCCTTCATGCCCCAAACCCTAGTCGCCTCCTCTACTACTAAATCGCGTACAAAATTTTTTTCTCACCATCTCATTTTCATTTGCTTCTCCTAGAGAAAATTGCAGTAAGTCCCATAGCTTCTTTTCCTCTTTCTTTTCCTTTCCCTTTTATTTTCTTCATCGAGTGCTCGGCCCCCACCCTAATTCTGACCTCATCCCCTCTCCTCCTCCACTATGGCCAGCCACCACTCCTCATTCTTATCCCATGACCTTAGTCGTGACCCTAGATCTAGATCCATCACTAAAAGCAACAAAAAAATCCATCACAAGCTTATATATTCACCATTTTCCTTTTATTAGCCTCGGCGACCTTATCTCCTCACCATTTGTTGCCTTTCCATGACCATATCTCATTGCCTATCCGTGCTATGATGTGCACTAGACCCAAACAAGACCATGGCCGATCCATCTTGACCCATAGCCGAGCCTAATTGAACCAAAACCCCTCCTTTTGATTGCCTTTTGCATTCCATGGTTGTAACTCCTCCACTTTCCTTGCCTTAGCCGTGCCTATGGACCCTATAACCTAGCCAGTTGCCTCTAACACACCATGGCCAAGCCATGTAAGGGTGTGGCCGAGCCTATAGGTGATGTGGCCAAACCCACTTATTGATTGAATCCATATTTGTTTCAAATTTATTCATATTTTTCATTGTTGAATTCATATCATTTTATTTCAAAAAAATTCCATTGTTTTAATTTATTTTTTATGTTGAAACATAATTTATATTTGTTTTATTTATTTGATTACAAAAATTTGAATTTGGGTATTACTTCTTCTCGAATCTTGTCGTGCCTTTTCGTGCTTTGCGGAGTGTGTTTTTTTTTTTTTTGAATTAAGCTCTAGCTTCAAAAAGATGAGTTATTTACTCTAGACTAATCGTACCTATATAATTATGTAACGATGACAAGTGAATATGTAATGATTGATATACTATGTTCATATATGCATGTGATCTGTTTATATGATGTATAACCTGATTTTATACCTGTTACATTAGCTATTACAATATTTTATGCTATGCTGTTATTTTATTTTCTGTATCTTACACTGCAAGTTCCCTTATCACTATGGGTTGAAATGATACATAACCGAACAGACTTTAGAATAAGAAAAATCATTATGGGCTAAAATGATAAGCTCGAGTGATTTTTATTGTTTTTGATTTACTTGGGATTGCGCGTTTGAAATGATAGAACTCGGATTTTCTTTTTAAATTTCGGATTGAAATGATATATTCTCCATATAACTTGACCTAGGTTAGAAATATTATACAAAGCCCATGGTTAATTATATATATTTTCTAAAATTTATAAGTATTTTTAAATGTAAAAATATGGAATCTTAACTTAAATTGGATCTAAATAATTTAAATGAATTTATAGTGAGTTTTCTATAATTTAAAATGTATAAAGAATTAAATGGAAAGGTGTATTCTAAAAAGAAGACTTAACTTGGAATTGGGAATTTTTTTTTAAATGGAAATTTTAAGTTAATTAAATAAATGGAAATTTAAATTTTATTTGTGAAATGAGTAGTTTAAATTAAATATTAAGTTAGTTGTAAAAAAAGGTGGAGAAAATAGTCTACTTTTGATTTAATAAGTGAATTATTGTTTAAATTGGACATTCATTTATTAAAGGTTTATGTTATTGAATCATAAGTTAAATATATCCAAGTGAATATTTTGAAGCGAAAAATATGATTTTTATAAGTTAAAATGGCTGAAATTTAAGTTTTAATGTTTTTGAAATTTTATATAAAAGCTGGAACTAGTAGTGGCAGCACTTCAGAAATGTTGTGGTTTTAAGACAGCATTGGTTAAGTGCTGTCATTTCTGGAAATAAACTAAGTTCTGAAATAATAAAGAGTTACTGTAGCACTTGGTAAATGTTGTTGTTGCTGAAACTAAACTAAGTTCTGGAATAACTAAAGAGCTACTGTAGCACTTTGTAAGTGCTGTTGCTGCTGGAAGTCAACTGTTTTAAATAAGGGGCATTTAACTAGAAGGACAAAGTTTGCAGTCCAATTAGTTTCTAGGACATACATTCAAAAAAATTACTTTCAATGCCAAAATCAACAGAATAATTACTTTGAAGGACAATTCAGTAACCCAATTACTTTGAAGGACATAATTTCATATGTTTTTAGGCCCTAGAAACTAATTATTTTGTGTTTTGTCCTTGAAAGTAATTATTTCTGTTGTGTGTCCTTGAAACTAATTCCACTTGCTAAAGAGGCCCTTGTGGCAAATTTTCACTTTAAATAGCTAAATAGCTACTGCAGCACTTGGTAAGTGTTGTTGTAGCTGAAATGAAAGTAAACTGTTTTAAATTACTAATACCTACTGTAGCACTTTTTAAATGCTACTGTTTTGAAATTGAGCTATTTTGAAATAATTAAATACCTACCGTAGCACTTTATAAATGCTGCTGTTTTTGAATTTGATAATGTTTTGAAATATTAATATATCTACCGTATCATTTGTAAGTGTTGTTATAGCTGAAATTTACAATGTTTTGGAAACTTTATAATTGAATGAATGTACTTAGAAATGTTACAACTTTGAACTGAATTTTATTTTATATTGAATTTAAATGGTTTAAATGAATATGTTTTTAAGTGAAATATAAACCATTTTGAAATTTATAACCACGGGTTATAATAACAATTGTTTGGCAAAGAGACCAGGATCAGATATGGGCATACTCTCTATCGATACCGAAAACCACTTTGAAAACCATGCACGCGGTGGAGATTCTAGAATGAAGTAGGACGGTGGCGATGTTCTATGGAGGTGTATACGTGGACCCGACTCCCGTGAGTTGGCATAAGGTGGCTAAAACAGGAGCGTTTCTCGGGCCAGTGAGGTAGCTCCTCTTATCGGACACACTTCTTCGCATGCCATTCTATTACTTTGTGATTGATTGGTGCGCAACTTTGATTTTTGGGAGTGTGACTCGAGGTGGGAGATAGCAGTGATTATGCGTCACTACCATCCCGGATGCGTAATTGGTATATCTACCCTGGCATTGCCTCGTTGTGCCGTGTCACCTACCCTAGCGAGCCTTGTACGATTTTGGTTTTGTGCCATAGCCCGTGGAGTATTCTCTGGTGGCTTCCCAATCAGGAAGGACTATAATACTGGATGGACTACTGGGACTATTATGTGTTAAGGGCGATATGGATAACCCCTTAACGCTATTTTGAAGTAAGTTTACTTTACTAATAGGGATTATTATAACAACGTATATTACTACATAGTAAATAGTTCAACGGATCCTTAGAGAATGGGCGGTCCCAAACATCCTTTAAGTTACTTGTGCATTTTATTGTAGTTCACTTGATTGGTTTACATTGTATAAGTACGTATGTCCTAACTCGAGCGTTTGTGTTTATTTTCTTACGCTCGGGTCAGCCTAAGTATCACCGCCTTGATCTATCTACTAGAAGCTAGAGATTTCTAGAGTTTATCTGCTTATCTAATTTTATCTATTTCAGTTGAGCCATTCTATTTCAGCTAATGTATTAGAGACTTCTGTATTTGGGATTTCTATTGTATTTGTTTCAGAACTGTATTTGTTTTTCAGACCATGTATTTTGTACTTGTTTTGAGATTAAGTTTGTAGTGGCTTCATGAACCACTATGGTTATTTTATTTCCGCTGCGAGTACTCTGATATTCTGTGTCTGTGATTCTGTGATTGGCTTTATTTGCTCCAAATTTTATTACAATCTATTGTTTTGAGCTATTCAAGTTTGACATATTTTGGTTTTATTGTCGAAATTTGAGCAGTGCAAAATAGTGGGGCATTGCATAATTACATGAGAAATCAAAATCAGAATAATCAGAGAAATCGTATCCTAGTATCAATAGAGCACAGATGCAATCTGATACAAACAGTCTATCTGATAATAGAAGAGCAATCAATCAAGATACTACAGAAAAGTCAGAACATATACATGATGAAAGCTAGTACCATATTCAGGAGTTGCAAATCACATTACTAGCAATCTTGACAATTTAAACCTTGGCAATAGAGAGTATAGAGGTAAAAAGATAATTTGCATCGGAAATGGTGAGTCTATTAATATTACTCATACTGGAAATGCGTCAATCAAAAGTGCAAGATAGTTATTTTTGAACAATTTGTTAAGAGTACCAAAAATAAAGAAAAATCTCATTAGTCTCTCTCAATTTGCTAGAGATAATAATGTTTATTTTGATTTTATCCAATTTATTGTTTTGTTAGAGACATTCAAACTAAATAAATTTTGTTACATGATAATGCTGTGAGAGGTCTGTACAGATTCAATCTTATTAGTTCGGAAAATTTTGTGTGAAATCATCAATGTTGCAATATTGCTGAAGTTAGTCAGACAAAGAAAAATAAAGATGTGTGTTTGGTCTTTGGCATTATAAACTTGGTCATCATAATGAAAATGTAGTTAAACAAGTTCTCAATGAAAATAAAATTGATTCTATTGATATATCTTTGCCATATGTATGTTCTTATTGTCAAATGGGTAAGAGTCATATATTAGCATTCAGTGATTCTTTAACTGTATATTCAAAACCATTGGAATTAGTTGCAACAAACTTATAGGGTCCAGGTCCAACATATTATGACTGTGGCTACAGGTATTATATATCATTTATCGATGCTTTTTCAAGGCATACATGGACATATTTTTTGAAGTCTAAGTCTGAAACATGTAAAGTTGTTATTCATTTTATATCCCTAGCAGAAAAACAAACTGGCTGTCAGATTAAAATCATGCAAACTGATGGTGGGACTGAGTATAAACCACTCGGTAGTTATTTCAATAAAAAGGAATATTTCATAGAATTACTTGTCCCTATACATCTGAAAAAAATAGGTTAACTGAGAGAAAACATAGATATGTTGTTGAGATGGGTCTTTCTTTATTAGCTCAGGCATCTTTTCCATTAAAATTTTGGCCTGAGTCTTTTAGTACAGCCATTTATCTAATTAATAGATTGTCAATAAAGTTTCTCAAAAGAAATATCACCTATAGAAAAATTATTTGGAGTTAAACCTGATTATCAATACTTGAGAACCTTTGGATGTCTATGTTTTCCTTACTTAAGATCTTACAATAGCAATAAATTATATTTTGGATCAAAACCGTGTACATTCTTGGGGTATGGGGCCAATCAAAAGGGTTATAAATGTCTTGATGAGCAGACATGTTATTTTTAATGAGTAGATATTTCCTTTCAGCAATTCTGTAGTAAAAACAAGCAGAATGATTTATAATCCAAATGTATCCATAACTAACATACCTATATATATTGATGATCTACAAACTTGGAAGACTGAAAGGACAGTGGGAGCAGATGACTCTCAACACATGGTTCTTGATCAACCAGGTCATGAATCATCTGAGCAGTCCAATTATCACGGCTAATCTCCTGCAAATTCAAATATACAATCACAACAAGTAAGTGAAAGCTATACATAAAATCAGGAAGATCAATCAGAAAATAGTAACACAAATGAAGAAGAACAACCACACGCAAGATCAGGTCATCTCATGGTCACAAGAGCAAATGGTGGTATTTTTAAACTGAAGTTATATACTGCTGTGACTAGTATAGAAGAGCCTGAAACCTTTGAGCACGCTATTTTTGGCAAGAACTAGAAAGCAGCTATGGATGAGAAGTATAATGCTCTCACAAAACATGGAGTTAGTATATCCTCCAGAGAATAAAAATATAATTGGGTGCAAATGGATCTTCAAAATAAAGAAAAATCTAGATGGAACAGTAGCTAGATACAAGGCCAGACTTGTGGATAAAAGTTACACAGATGAGTATGGATTTGATTACAATGAGACATTTTCTCCTGTAGTCAAACCTACAAACATAAGAATTATTTTGTCTATTCCTTCATATAAACACTAGAATATTGGCAACTTGATGTTAATAATGCTTTTTTGAATGGCACCTTGTAGGAAGAAATATTTATGGAGCAACCTGAAGGGCATAAGCAAGATATGAATTGTGTTTGTAAATTGAATAAGGCCATATATGGTCTTAAACAGGCTCCAAGAGTCTGGTTTGATAGGTTGAAAACCGAATTGTCTACATTAGTCTATCAATCAACCAAATCAGATAATTCTTTATTCATCAAGCTCAATAAAAATTCAAGTATATATATTCTGATATATGTTGATGATTTAATTATTACAGGGGATAAAGCAAAGCCTCAACCAACACCAATGATAAGCAGTCAGCAATTGACTAAAAACAGGGGAGAACCCATAACTAATATCAAACAATAAAGAAGTGTTGTTGGTGCTTTGAGTATGCAACTATCACTAGACCTGATATATCATTCAATGTCAATAAAGTTTGTCAATTTATGCGGGGAACATTAGATAATCATTGGAAAGCAGTAAAAAGAATATTGAGATGTCTAAAAGGAACTGCTAATTTTGGTCTACTATTAAAGGATGGACTACAAAAATCTTACTTTAACTAGATATTCAAATGCAGATTGGGATATTGATTTAGATGATAGAAGGTCTGTAACAGGATATTGCATTTATCTTGGTAATAACCCTATATCATGGTGTTGGAAAAAGCAGCCTACAATATCCTGATCTAGCACAGAAGCATAATATAGAAGTGTGGCTAGTACAACAACATAGATGATTTTGATTCAGTCGTTATTAAGTGAATTAAACATCAAGTTACAGATCAAACCAACTTTGTGGTGTGATAGTCAAAGTGCAGTATACATGGCAGCTAACCCTATTCAACGTTCGAAGACAAAACATATAAAAATTGATCTCTATTTTACTCAAGAGCATGTGCTAAAGGGAAACTTACAAATAAACTATGTACCTGCACCTTACCAACGAGTCGATGCTTTCACAAAGGCTTTATCGGCTCGAAATTTTGTCAAATTTCTAAGCGACTTGAAGGTAAAAGAGATTCCAAAGGACACAAGAGAAGCTACTGACTGATTTAATCTTTCTAGTGCAAAATTCATCTTCGATTTCTATTTTTCTGCTATTTTGAGTTTATTCAACTTCAAAAGAGCTTAGATCCATATGAGAGTTGAGTAGATCTACTCATTTGGATTCTGTTTTTCCTTGAAAGACTAGATTTTTCGAAGATTCGAAAGTGAATGGCATAAAGCTTTGGTCTTCATGTCTTAACCCTAACTTTGGTTTGAGGGGAGGGGTAAAAGAAATGAAGTATTACCGTTAGCTTGGTTTAAGAGTACTTTATTATCCCTCGTGTAGTTTGGACCGGGTTGTTTGGCCCAAGATTACTCAATACAATACAAAGACAATGTATTGTATTATTATGTATAAATAGTCTGTGTATTGTACTAGTGAATGTATGAAAATAGAGAAATCAATATTCCTTTAATTTTCAATATTCAATCTTCATTCCAATTTTCAGTTGATCAATACAAATTTCTGATTACTCATTTAAATTCCGTTTTACTCAAAACTCTTTCATGCATGATCTTGAAATATAGAGACTTTCATATCAATATGATTTAGAACTAGTTAACTATGACACAGAGATATTAGCTAGTAATACAAGGTAAAACTAGTGTAGTCGTAGAACGGTGGAGAAACCCATAGTTGCATTCTGTAATATTCGAAATATAGATATTTGTTATAATCTACATTAATATCGATTAAACATAAAATAATAATATATTGAAAAAATTATTTGTGCTATCTAAAAAAAGTTTAAATATAACAAAGACAATGTAAGGCTGAGTCTTTGAGTGTAGCAAAATTTTCTTCAGATGTTTCTTTGATTGAAGATAACTTAATGGAATGGGTTACTGAATCTGTAGCAGCTGAATCTTCTTATGAGAATGAGGTTTTTGCTCATTTTGACAAGTTGCTGGAGGTCAGAAAGGATAAGAGATTATTTTCATCAGAGGTTACATCTGATACGCACAAATGCACAGTGAACATTCACTACAATCTTAATATATCTATGGTGGATATTGGTGAAGACAAGCAGCATTTTCACTCTGAGCAACTGATTGTGAATAAAGTTGGTGATAGAAAGTTAGAAATTATCCCAGCTTCATGTATTTTTGCTTCGAAGAAAGCCAATATAAATCAATTGGATTCGAGCATTTTATCAGATGGGTCAATTCATGTGGAGTCAGATATGGCATCAGGTGGTGGTGATTTTTCTTTGAGTTTTGGTGTGGTATTAGGGAATAATACTGTTAAGAATTTGGACTCTTTGTCGAAGAAAGTAAAGTGTAAGAAAGCAGTAGCTTCTAGTGGTTTCGTTCGTCGGAGTGCTAGGATTCGTAACTGTTAGTTACAGTCTATGGGTGAGTTACGTGTTTCGAGTGCCACGTTGGGCACTTCGAATCCAGGCTCAGGTATGAGTTCTTTTTTGGGTAGTACGTACTCTACTTATGCATTAGGCAGTCTTTCATCTACTGAATTTAATCAGCTTGCATGCGACACTTCTTTTATTTTTTCTGATGCAGAGATTGATAGGGAGTATATTAGATGTAAGGAATTAGAGAGGGCTAGTACAGTTAGTTTATGAGGATCATTAGTTAGAACATTAGAAGTTTGAATGATTCGAATAAATGTGATAAGGTTAGAGTTTTCTTTAAAGACCATTCTATTGACATTTCTTTACTTCAGGAAACTAAAACTAATTGCCTCGACATTTGTTTTTTTAGAAGATTAGGTGGTTTTTTTAGGCAAGGCCAGCCGGTTTTATAGTGGACCGTCCACTTTTTATTACGAACGTAATAAAAATTGAAGTACAGGAGCAAGGTAAAAGCACCTTGACTATGACAAAACAGAAAGAAACAGCACAAGTACGTGACAACTATGTCACGCAACTATAAGTAACACAAAAAAACTAGAACTCCCCCGAGGAGGGAGAATCACCAACAACCCCAGACACTAACGTAGTGCACACAGGGACAGACCCAGAATGACCAGCAAAAGGGCAAAACCGTAGAGCAAGACAAGAGTCATAAACCACATCATCATAACAATAGATAAAAGATCGATCCAAGGATGGATCGGCAAGCATGTCCGAATTAGATCTCGCATCTATACCGTCCACATCAAGAACTATAGAGTCACCAGATTGTTTGTAGCGAAGGCACCTAAGGTCAAGTTGATCGTCAGAAACAAACCGGAAGAAAGATTCATTAACCGGGTTAAAGCTCATATTAGAAATGGGATCAATCCAACACCCTTCAGCCTCATCCCAAGCTATAGGAGGCAGCAGAGAGGAAGGGTCTGGAGCAACTAAAGGGATGACAGGATCAACACTAGGTACCTCAGAACCAGGAGGTGAAACATTCATAACTCGAGGCAAAGAAGGAACACTCATAACAGGCATCGAAACCTCAGGAGCAGAGTAGATAGAGAGGAACTGGCAGAAACCTTAGGGACCCAGATCCTACGACGGTGGCGTGGTAAAGGAGACTTCGGAGCAGCTGCGGAGGCAACAGAATGATGGCAATCGATAGACAGGTGTCCAAATGAGTGACAAGCGGTACAAATATCCGGAACCCATCCATAGCGAACTCTAACTTCCACAACATGGCCGACAGCAAGTTAAACAGAAATAGAAGAAGGGAGAGGCTTAGTAGGGGAAATCTCGATAAGAGCCTTCGCGAACATTAACTTATCACGCGCCACAGTATTGGAGTCAAAACATTTCAATTTACCAACATTACAAGATAACCAATTCAATCCAATAAGAGGCTGTAATACAGAGGGAATCTGAGAAAAATATACCCAAACAGGGATAGTGAATACTTGCTCACGTGCACACGCCATGGTAGGAGACCATGGGGTAACTATAAATGGTCTACCATCAGCAAAAGAAGGCTCCGCATCCAAAACAAGCCGGCGGTCCTCAGAAGAGGAAAACTTTAAGTAGTACATCGTATCAATCAGCTTCACATGCAAATTTCCACGAAGCTTCCATACCCTCCGAAGCACCGTAGACGCATTTGAAAGACGGTGATGCGAATCCAGGAAAAAACCAACCAAATAGTCTGACCAAAATTCCTCACCGGCTTGCATAACACTCGGGGGAGGAATCATCACTCCATTCTCCTCAACCAAATCAAAGTCAATTGGGATGTATGCACCCGCATTACGGGGCAAGGTCGAGAAAAGACAAGACCAAGTTTTAGGGGAGTGCTTCGAATCATCAGTTACATGGCTATCAACGATACCGGGGGCAATAGCATCATTGGTATAGATGCATCAGAGCAATTAGCAGTGACATTAGGAACAGTATTCTTATGGGAAATAACACAAGCAACAGATGTGCCTTGTCCATAACTTGGGAGACTAGCAGAACCACCCCCTTGGACATGGACAAAATCACCATCGTTCACACCAGTAACACACTCAACAAACTCAAAAGTCTTGCCCACATCACCACCCAATTCAAGATGCATATCAGGCTGAACAACAACCTTGGTCGCTTTCAACCAGACATCAGTATTATTTGGACCAAAATCCCCTGAAGCAATTAAACAAACAGGTGACGTGCATTGCTCGGAGTTAGCAGCTTCGCCCAACCCCACTTCACTTCCACTCATGCCACCAACACCATACGCATTGTTAATTGCAGTCGAACTGAGACCACAACACTCATATACCAAATCTGACATACCGTTGTTACCCATAACGCAGTTTCCGTCTACAGGCAAATGCTCACTGGAACCTGGGAGATGCGACGCTACACGAGAAGGAACATAGCCAGATGCCACAGCTCCAAAACTAC
The DNA here is from genome assembly GCA_030765085.1 of Allium cepa. Taxonomy (NCBI): domain Eukaryota; kingdom Viridiplantae; phylum Streptophyta; class Magnoliopsida; order Asparagales; family Amaryllidaceae; genus Allium; species Allium cepa. The sequence goes on along the minus strand of CM060931.1, from coordinate 325,460,817 downwards.
CAGACAAGACATCAGTTGATAGGTTGGAAGCCCGAAGCGGAGGAAAGTCAGAGAGGGAATGAATAATTGGCATGGCAGCTGACTTGGTTTTGAAGGGGCGACCAGACCTAGTCGATGATGGAGAGGAAAGGGGGGCATAAGAGGGACGAGGCGGAGAGGAGGACATGGGGGATAAGTCGCGATAAGAAGAGGGAAATCACGGCGAGGAAGAAAGCAGAGACCAAAAACGCGAATCGCAAGAAGCCATTTTCGTCAGACCACAAACAATTACTTTTAAAACTTTGGGGACAGGGAGACTATGTCGCCCTGACCTTTGGTTAAGCTGGTTTTATAAGTGGCCGTGCACTATGTCTCATTATTGTGGCCGTTGGGAATCGAACCGGTGCCACTACAACACAAGGTGGTTTTCACCTTAGGAAATGAGTTTTTTTACCTTCCGTGGGTTCTTCAGGGGGGTTAATGATAGGTTGGCGAGATAATTATTTTAAATTACTGCAATGCACTACAACAAAACAGGCTTTTCACAACGGACAAAGCCCATTGTAATATGTTTTCCACAACGGGCAGACGACCGTTGTAATAGACAATGTTGTAATAGGTCACCCATATTTTACAATGGGCAATTATTGTTGTAAGGACCGTTGTAGTAAAGTTTTTTACAACGGTCGTCGAACGTTGTAATAGACTATAATACAAGCTTCTTTGCCCGTTGCAAAATACTATCATACAAGATGGATAGCATGTTTCACAACATTCCCTGACCGTTGTAAAAAAACATTTTGATAAGGTTTTCGACCGTTGTTATAGACTTTAATATAAGGCGTCGACCATTGTAGTAATCTTTTTTACAACGGTTGTCGACCGTTGTAATAGACTATAATACAAGCTTCTTTGCCCGTTGCAAAATACTATCATAAGGATTTTTACAATGGTTATTGATCGTTGTAATAGAATGTAATACAACACGCTTTGACCGTTGTAGAAAAAATGCAAATTAAAAAAATTACAGCAACGTATAGGTAGCACATCCATACAAATAATGAATAATTTAACAGTAATAAATATTATGCACAGACAACCAAAATCACATATGAAAAGACTAAAAGATAGTCATAAAGTTCCAACACTCCAAAAAGTCAGATAAGTTTACCTCCCAAATTCATAAAGCATTAATACATAACAGTCGGCTATAAATATCAAGTTCTAAGTACAATCATACTAGACTAAGGATATAAAGTCTTTGTGCCACGCGACGGTTGATCCAACGGCCTCTTTAATAGTGGACATCTCTGAATTTGGCCTAAATAAAAAAGCTTCTGGTTCCAGCGCTACATCCACCCATACTTTCCAAGCTTTTCGAAATGTACCGACGCATCAGGATCAGTGCTTGCTATTGTCCCCTCCGCAACTACGTTCTTCTCCCAACTCAATAGCCTGCACTTTTTTTCATCAAATCATCCACAATAACTCGTTCTTGCTAATCTTGAACCTGCTGCGTATTTTGCTATCGTGGTGTGGCTGGAAGAAAAAAAATCGACTTTAGTGAATACTAGATGAGAACTACAATATGATTTGGCAAGAAGCTACGTATGAATGGCATCCTAGCAAATGCAGTGGCTGCAATCGTTATGGACCCATAGAAGCAAAATGCAGTTTCACTAAAAAATGTATTCTGAAACAATCAATCGTAAATGAGAACGAGAACAACTCAATGTAAGTTGATGAATCTGATATCAAAGGCAACATATCACATATTCAACACTCAGTTACGTCAAACGAAGCAAATCAGGATACAGTCCACACAAAGGTTAATTTGTAGTCTAATGTTATTACACAACAAACAATTAGTTTGCACTCATGTTTCCCTAGTATGCAAAAACAAATTTTGCCTAACACAATAACTAAAAATGCTATTTCGGAAAACAAATGCAAAGAATATTTGCAAAATCCCAGCCTAGAACTGCAGCTTAAAGTGGATTCACGTAGTGGAAACGAGACAAGGCCTGATGAGGCCACATAGTAAATACAAGATGACAAGGGAATTTCCTACAATACAGGTGAAGATTTATCAGGTTTTCAAAGAGATAGCAATGACATTACATTGAAGGAAATCAATGCAAACAATGAAACAGTATTACCTGTGGACAACATGGAAGAATGGCAACCAACACACAGCTCTCTACTTATATCCTTAATTATGAATGCAGTTCAAAAAAGTAAACCAAATTTGTTGTTTGTATAATTTTATCATTAAATTAACCGCACAAAGTCATTTTCTCTATCATATCAACCTGTTGTTTGTATCTTTAATCTAAACCGAACTATCATTTTAAAATCTAAAACTAAATTGATTTATAAATATTCAACAACAAAACAAGAGTTTGGACAGACAAAACTTGCGATGACAGCTTGCAAAAAGGGGTGTGGAAAACTCTAGTTAGGAATTAAGGTATAGGTTATTCTAAAAATAAAAATTTGCTCTTATTATTATAAACAACAACAACAAAATACTTGGAAGATTCAAATTTGCTCTTATTATTATAAATACCTCTGCTCCTTGCTCCAAATAACAGCAAAAAAAATTAGATGATGCAAGAGCATGCTTTTCATATGCACAGCACTACTACACTATCATTAATATATGATTTACTGATTTTTTTTGAGAAATCCAAAGTTAAAAAAGGAAAGCCAAATAGGTAGGCATTTTAAACAACAAAATCATATCCATAACCAAAAAGAGCATGTCAAGCAAGCAATTGAAGGAAACGACAAGCATGTCAAGCAAGCAATCATGTTCTGGTAATTCAGTTTCAAGGAAACCACAAGCATGTCAAGCAAGCAATCGTGATTATTTATATATTCTAAACTGAGGTGTATGAGTCTGATGCATCTCCATATCTTCCACATTATCATTTCTTCTCTGTAAAAGTACAAGAGAATACTTAGTAATTCATAAGCACATATCACATATTTATTAACAATAGCTAATTAACTATAAACTTACTGTCATGATCAAATTAGTCAAGTAGTCTACTCTTGCCTCCAAATTAGTTAATATATCCCTTTGAACTATTACTTGATTTTCCAATGCAGCCACCTTTTTTGAATTATGTGCATAAACACCTATTTGAGATGGTGCTACACCAAAACCCAATCCCCTCACCCTTCCCCTATGTTCATTTCCAAAAACATGTGACACTCCATCTCCACTTACTGATGCTGTTCCATGAGAATTCTGAACACTACTCTGCTCTTTTATCTTAGCCTACAAATTAAAATAGACCATTTCAAGAAAAAAGAAATATGAATAAACTATTGAATAATATCTACAGTCCTATCTCAAAAGAATAAAAAAACTTACGATGCAATCGACAACAACGGAATTTGGTGGGTCTCCATTTTTCTTTGTACGGGCTTTGCACCATAGCTCATCTCTGCTAATGTTTGATATTCCAGTTTCTTTTTTCTGCAAATAATAATAGTAAGAAGACGAATTCGAACCAAAGAAAAAAATTATTGATGTAAACGTACATGCATTTCTTACCATATCTTCCGCTAATCTCGCATATCCCTTTCTGCTCATTGTATGTGGAATTTTATTTTTATCTCTCATTGCTTTGAATTTTTTGCTAGTTTCCTACGTAGGAGAAATTCATTAATAAACTATGCATGTTCAGCCTAGAGGAATAAAATATGCAGGGATAACATATTTATAATTAAATCTGTATAGTTAAAAAAATTATAATGAATAAAATATAACTTGTTACCCCAAATTTGTCCGACAATTTTTCTTTAACAAAGTCGTTCCACTCTTGAACATTTTCTGTAGTATCCGGTTTTAGCATCGCTAGCCTAGAGGAAGCGTCAGGACAAGTAGAAGCTACTTTAATAGCGAAAACTAACCTTGACTTTGCCTCTCTCCATCGTAATCCTAACATCTTAAACATTAAACCCTTGTATGCTTCATCCACCATGAATCTTGACTGCACAACAAAAATAAGGTAACAAATAAGGTACATGTTTATGTTAATGTTCAAATTTCATACAATTTTGTAATTAGCATTGATATTCATTAGTTATGCATTTGTTGGATATGGATGTCTACAATGTCAATGCACAAATTTCTACTTGTACTGCTCCATATACATAAAACAGTATGCAAAATAATTCACAAACTTATATTAACTTATGCAAAATAATTCACAACTTATATTAACATTAAGATTTGGATGCTTATTGTGAGATGACGATACCGCTTATTGTAGCATTTATACCGGTCCCTATGTCACTTGTTGATTCAATGTAAAGAACTTTCTTGTTAATTCAGTATTTCTATTGAATTAAGCCAACTCCTTTGCTGACCATATTAAAGTCTTTCAGGATATTTTGATATGAAACAGCTACTAAGTAGTTATTACCCAAATTTTAATTCGATATACTTTTTTAAATTATCATGAACCTAAGTCCTTTGCCGAACATATTAAAAGCCTTTGAGAATATTTGTATATGGTGAAAGCAATTAGGTAAGTTATTAGTTATTCCTTGTTTTGTTATTAGTATATTTAATATGGTTAAAGCCTTTGAGTGCCATACAAAGTCAGTAAGATGCACTGCTAGGATGGATAGCACAACATATAAGAAAACTAAAAAATAAATTTCACAATGAAGATGGAGATGATGACGGTGAACAATAAAAAGGGAACTTAAAACTGTTGTGTAAACTTGAGACTCCAAGACAACCTGCATAACGAAGATTGCATTACATTGAAATTGGAACTTAGCTATCTTTCATCAAATAATGGAGTTTATCCATGTATTTCTATGTAGCTTAAATAAATAGATTAGGCTGGAGATAAAAGATGCAGTTCAAACGAAGAGATGCAACTAAAACAAACAAATGCAGCTAAGACTACCTGTGGACTGCCGTCACCAGCAGCAGAGTGAAGTGGGTTATCTACGGCTGAAGCGAGCTATAGTGAGAAAAAGAAATCTTGAGATGAAATGGGAAATAATTTTATCGAATAAGAGGAATCGTATGCATTATTGAAGCGTTAACCCTAACAATGTAACTCTATAAAGTTGCTGAAGCATTTAAGATACGTTCTGAGCTGGCTGCACAATTGAATAGACCGCTGACGTGGACAATTGAACTTGTACCCATAATTAAAAAGTAAACTCCTCCTATTAGTCATAATCAAAGCAATTCAATACCATAAGTACGTAATCACACAGTAAACTTGAAACATTTTCAATCATATAAGGTGTCTTACACTTGAACTGATCACTACACTAATGTTACATAACTAAAATTGATGTTCCTTTTATGTAATGTAGCATTTTTATATTATGCACACCTCATAGCAAATCAAATACTTCAATATTTCTGGAAGGCTTATTATTGTCAGAAGTAAATAAAACCCACGTTGGTATAATGTGATACGACTGATTTTAAAACAGATACTTATGATGGCTGTAGTCGAAAATTGTAAGTATGAAACATTGCTGGTTTGTAAGCTATAGTTGCTGCATTGTTTATGAATGTTTACATTATAGGTTTGAATCAATTATATGACATAAAATAGACTAAATAAGTACAAGTAGAAATTTGTACATATAACCACCCACCACTCTATAAATAAGTTATCATTTTGTATTAAATTTCCATCTGGCCAGTTGTTCATAAAAAAGTTCTCAGCACATTTTTAATACCTGAATACAAGTCCATAAATCTTTCTTTAAGTTTGCGTCGACTTATTTCCATTTTGAAATCGTCAAAGGTATCATCTCTCTTGCTAAGGTACCAAGATAGGATGATAAGTGCTTGGAGTTGGAGCCTATTGGTTGACCTCGCTCGTTGAATTCAATTTCAGCCTTTTCATTCTGCATACAAGTCATCATCGTCTTCCCTCTTTTTTTCCTTGCCGTCTTTTGTTGAATATCATCATTAGAATCTAAGTTGTTCGAGGCATCCATGGCGGTTGGAGATATTTGGAGATCCAGTTGAATTAGGGCCAGGATTGAGATTTGAAGGCTGGATTTTATCGGGTGGAGGCTGCATTCCAGTACGGACAGGATTGAGCGTTGGAGACTTGATTTTATCGGGTGGAGGCTGCATTTCAGTACGCTTCCGAGGGGATCTTCTAATATTGCTGTTTAAACTTTGAAGAGAATGAGTTGCATCAACATGTCTTGTTTCATTGATTTTCACACCAGCAGGCTTATCTTTTGCATTTAAAGTTGCAAGTGCAGCTAAGGATTGCCTCTTTGCATATCTCGCTGCTACCTTTGATATCTGAAATTAGCATACAGGCAAAGTTTGATAAAGAAGGTTATGCTTCTGTTATGAAAAAAAGGCAGAACATTATGTACTCTTAGAAAAAACGAGAATAAAGTTTCAGGGTACTGTGTTTTGATAATTGAACTGGCATAAACTTGTACATATATGTTCTAGACAGTTTTGCAAAGGTTTTTAAATTTATAATATCATGTAGGTCACATTCACTGAGCTAAAATGTTAATCTGAAACAATTATCGTTTTCAGAACTACTTAAATCAGAATGTTCAAAATATTTATTTCAACCCTTCATTTAAAATATAATCCTCAGAGCATGGTAATTTCCAAAGTAATTCAAAAATCTGCAATATATTTTTGAAGTACAGCAGTGTTGTAGTGGTAGTGAAGGCGTGCATAGTGGAGTCCGGTGGTAGTTTGTTAAGAGCAGAAGTATGGTGGAATGTTGTGTGAGGTCGAATGGTCGAGCAGAAGAAGGGGGCATGATAAGTGGCTGGCAAGTAGGGGATGATGAGCAGTAACTGATGGCTGATGGGATTTGATGTTCAATTGTGACCGTGGATTTGTGGGTGGAAGGGCAGTAACAAGGTGGAGGAGGAGTCTGTGGAGATTTATGAAGAGGAAGTCAGCAATGTTTGGAAGGGAGGTTGCACAGTCGTAAGGTAGAGGGGTAGGATGGTCGAAAAGTAGTATGCTGTGACTGTTTGTGGTGATATGAAGGGGTGGGGCAGTTGTGGATGATGTGTGAAGTTGTGTAGGAATGTAGAAGTGGGGTGAAGTTTTATATGTGCACTGAAGTTTTGTAGATGGTGTATTGGCAAATGAAAATGGCAAATTGCTAATAGCAAATGAAAATGGTATATGCTGTTATAGGTTGAAACAGAGGTGTTGGTTTGTGGTCAGGCCAGAGGGGAGTGTTCAAGGCAGAAATGTGGTTGTTATAATGTGCAGAGCAGTGGTGTGAGCTTGCTGCAGTTGCATGGCTGTGGTGCAGAGGCTTGTCGAAGTTGTGCATAAGAGATTTGGGAAATATGGCAGGTTGCAGTACACAGTAATGTAGTAGCAGTTGCAAAATGGTGAAATGTGCAGTGCACAGTGGTGTACAGAAGTGTAACAGCAAAATGAATATTGAAATGGAACTGTTTGCACATGTAAAATCAAAGAAAAAATTGTAAATGTAAATGAAAATAAATGAAATAATTTTATGTTGTTTTTTATTTTGTGCATGTTTTTTTTTGAAATATGAAATGGAAATGAACAAAACACTATAAATTTTAATATTTTACTGAGAAGAAGAAGACAAAATTTTAATATTTTTCCTCTCTTTGATGTTGCTCCATTTTAATTGAAGTGTCAGTTTAAAAAATTGAAGAAATGTCAGTTTAAAAAAATGAAGTGCATATTAAAATTTTAATATTTTACCTCTCTTTGATGTTGCTCCATTTTACTCTTGATGCTTCAAGTTCAAATATCTTCTGTTAAGGGAGGAACCTAAAAAAAAACATAACACATATAATTCATGATTAATAATTCATGGTTAATAATTCATGATTAATTAATATAACTATGCATAAAACTGTATAATTACACTCTTTACGAATATAACTACATGTAACACAAATATCAATAAAGGATGCTTATATCATACCAAGATACCATCACAATCCTTCCTTATATAACTTTCATCACCATCATCGACATCTCTTTCATCAAGTAGTGACTCATCTACCGGTTTGCTACTTGACTCATCCTCCTCATCATAGCTTTCCAACTCATGAAAACCTCTAAGGTGTGCTCTTAGCACAACATGCCAATTTGAAAAACTACTTTCTCTATAAAAAACACTTGTACGGCTTGCGTTGCCAAGATGAAAGGGTCGCTTGCGAATTGATTTTGGAATTGATGTAAATTGACTAACGTAAATCCATCTTCGACCTTAACTCCACGATCAATATTTGCCCAATCACATTTAAACAAGGCAATTTGAAACTACCGGTAGTCAAGCAACAAAATCTCACGCAAAACACCATAATATATTACTTTCTCAATGGATCCATCCATACGAACAATACTTACCTCAATGGAAACACCACTATTTTGTGTAGATTTATCATTGTCTTTAGTATGAAAACGGCGACCATTAATTATATAGCCAGTATAAGAAATTACTTGATCGCGAGGTCCATATAAAAGCCAATTTATTAGTTCACTAACATCAGATGTGTTTCTATCATCTTGAACCTGAAAATGCATAATGTTATATATAAAGACTAATTACAATAACATATACTTCTATGTCGAACTTATCCATCTTAAAATATATAACAATGTCAACCTTTTTTTTAAACCAGTGACTAAAAGTCTCTGAGTGCAGCTTTGAAAGTTCCAAATCATCTCATGAAAGCCGGGGATGCAAAAGTTTTAGTTCCTCATTGTGCATTCTATATACGTAAACATTCATGTCAAAATCTAATTTATTTCACACATTAATTGAATTGAACTTATTCTTACTTTATATAAGGTTCCACTTCCTCGGTATTAAATAACACGTACCGATGAGCAGCATCAATCACCTCCTTAGTGACTACCATAGGTTTTCCTTTGGAAATAGGACGCCCCTCGAGTATGGAATCACTTTGTTCCACTTCATTTCTATTTTTCCTTTGTCCAATTTCTAGTGTACCATTAATATATCCAGCACAATACTTCATGCATTCATCAGCAGCATAGCGCTCAACTATGCATCCTTCAGGCCGTACTTGATTTTTAACATACCCCTTCAGTGTTCTCATGTATCTATAATCAAGATGCATAAGTAAAATATTTTCATAAGCACATATATTATTAACTACTAAAGGTACTAATGCCAAATTTTACCTCTCAAATGGACACATCCACCAATATTGTACTGGTCAGCAAATTCTTGATTCCTTCGCTAAATGTATTGTCAAATGAATCATGATGTCAAAAAAAGGAGGAAAAAATCTCTCAAGGTCGCATAGTGTTAATGTGACCTGATTCTCGATGGATTCTAATTTATCTTTATCAAGCACTCTTTGGCAAATGTCGTTGTAAAAAGAACATAGTCGTAGTATTGCATTCCTCGTCCCTTTAGGTAGAAGTCCTCTCAGTGATACAGACAATAGTTGTTGCATCAAAACATGATAATCATGGAACTTTAGACTTGAAATTTTTTTTTGTTTTGCAAAACATTTTCCAATATTTGAGCTATAGCCATCGGGTTTCAAATTCCTCATTCTATTGTAAAAGATCTCTTTTTCTGAATCAGTTAAGGTGCATGGGGCGGCTGGAAATAATGCTTTGCTTCCCATGTCTATAGGATGTAACTTTTTCCTAATACCAAGTACTTCTAGATCTTTACGCGAATTAATGTCATCTTTTGATTTTCCTTGAATATCAAGTAACGTACCAAGAATACTTTCACCAATATTTTTTTCAACATACATTACATCTAGATTGTGACGCAAAGGAAGTACCTAAGAAAACAAAAAATAGACTATAAATAATTAATAATAAAGTATTGATTACATAGATAGAAAAGAAGAAGCAATTTTTGTTTCTGATTAAACTTTACCTGCCAATAAGGCAAATCAAAGAAAATAGACTTCTTATTCCACATTTGACTTCCTTTTTTCTTCTTATCTCCCCTTTTTCTTTTCCTTTTTTCTTTCTCTTTCTCTTCCTCCTTTGGTTTTTTCCCCCAATCATTGCAAATATCTTTAACAATATCAAAGACTTGAGCACCGGTTTGTATTGGAGGTCTTTGCCTAGTCTCTATAGTTCCATCAAACAAGTTTTTTCGTTGGCGGTATTCATGATTAGGATCAAGGAATCGCCTATGGCCTAAATATGCACACTTCTTACTAAATGGTAACCATATTGAGCATGTATTAACGCCACAAACAGGACATGCCCTTTTACCCTTTACCGTGCAGCCTGCTAAATTTCCATAAGCTGGAAAATCATTTATCGTCCGCATTAAAATTGCATTTAATCTAAATTCGTTGCGAGTGTATGCATCATACGCCTTCACCACTTTATCCCATAATTTTTTCAAATCTTCAATAAGTGGTTGTAGATACACATCAATATCATTCCTTAGTTGTCGTGGTCCAGGAATTAATAATGATAACATCATATTATCTTTGTGCATACAAAGCCACGGAGCGAAGTTGTACGCAACAAGAAATACTGGCCAACAACTATACGCACAGTTCCAATCCCCAAAGGGATTAAAGCCATCACTTGCAAGACCGAGCCTTAAATTTCATGGATCGGATGCAAAGGAAGGGTACATCCTATCAATTGTAGCCCACTGAGAAGAATCTACTGGATGACGTAATTTACCATCTTCACTCTTATGATTGTTATTCCACCTTAATTGCTCTGATGTTTCTGCGGACATAAACATTCTTTTCAGTCTTGGTATTATTGGAAAGTATCTCAAAACCTTTGCAGGTACTTTGGTTTGCTTTCCATCTTCATTTTTCTTGTTCTTTTTCCAAGGAGAATTTCCACATTTTGGACAAATATCACTATGTGCAAGCTCTTTCCTAAAAAGACAACAATCATTTACACATGCATTTATTTGTCTATAGCCTAAACCAAATGATTTAAGCAGCTTCTTTGTTGCATATGTCGAATCAGGAAGTGTGTTCTCCACAGGCAGCATATCTTTAAGAAGTTTAAGAAGTTCCGTAAATGCAGTGTCAGATACACCATTTCGAGCCTTGTGCTTGTAAAGAAGTATTGTAGCTGATAACTTTGTGTGGCTTGTACAACCAGGATACAAAGGAATTTCAGAATTTTCTATCATCTCCTTATTCCCTACCCCTTGCCTTACATTAGAATGATCTTCCATCTCGTCATTACATATTTGTGTTTCTAAGTACATTCTATATGAATTTGTCACTTCATCGCCTTCATTTTCTAAAGGGCGTGCTTCCCCATGAAAAATTCATACATCATATGTTGGGTCAATTCCAAAACAAACCAAGTGTGATACAACTTCCCTTGACGGATGGCGGATAAGATTCCTACATTTTGAACAAGGGCAAATAATCTTTTCTGGATTTCCCTTCCTTTCTGTAGCCCATACACAAATTTTCGAATAGCTTGTCTGTATTCTTCAGTCATTCTATAACACAAAGGGATCAATAATCAACCATAATAATTGCAAGTATAAAACTGATAAAATAAAATTGACAAAACCTTGGTAGATGAATCCATGCTTTGTCCATCTTGATAATCCTTTGATGTTAGAACCTAATGAAAAGATGTATATCCGTTGTAAAAATTGCGTTGTAATATGGTATTTTTGTTGTAGTGTAAGCCTGACAATCCATGACTTATGTTAACATATTCATGTTGTAGATTGACAACATGGACCCAGTGGGCAACAATTTGCGCAAATGATCTCACTAACATAGAGCAACTTGACAGTGAATCAAATAATTCATCTGGAATATTTGTTTGAAAATCAATAAATGTGTTTCTACAACCATAAATTAATTAGTTAGAATGTCCTTTTAATGTAAAGTCTTGTGATATAAAAAATTTAGTAATCTTGAGGATTTTCTTCTTGAAATTTGATGTTAAAATAAGTTGTAATCCAACATTTGATATTAGTGGGTAGACTCAGAATACATGGAAAAGACTAACTGAAGAAAAAGGTAAGAACAATTTGTAAAAAGATAATTGATTTGTACACAATCAACTCGGTAAAATTTTTATGAAATATTCAAGTTCTTTCCACCAAAACATCACAACTTCTCCACCATATCAACAATTCTCCTCTTCATTTCAAATACTTCACGCACATAGTTACAAACTTCACCACCAAGTCACTCACCGATTTCCTCTCCCCGAAACACTACTCTACCACCATTAGTCTATCGCCTGGACCCCCTTGCCACTCACTTACCCTCTGCTACCCATTACCCAATACTACAACAGAAATCCCCACATAGTACAAACAATCACCCACTGGTCACTTCCACAGAAACAAACTTCTATTCATCTACATACTCAGTGCATGTACATTGACTTGCCACTTACTTCAAAACAACTGACCACATTAATGCACAGTGCCCCTTGCTTTCCTCGATAAAACTGCAGTCTTTCACAATCAAACACTCCGTAGACACAATCTACACTATACAACAGACTTCACAATCATCCCACCTCATTCCATAGACAAAAGCATTTCTACTTCAGTTCAAACTTCAGTCTCAACAACTTCAAAACTTCAACAGTCCAACCGACACTCTCAAACTACCTTTTCAAAACTACAGACAACCACCCAATCAAGCAGATGAAACTTCAAAAGTAATTTTTATCTTGTTTTAAAACTCATCTCATTTGAGATATTAAGATTTCATCTCGAGATATGGACTGAGATGTAAATCCAAGATCGTTTCAAAAATATAAGATATCGGTCCACGGTCCTTTTCTAATATCTAAGTTTTGAAACATCATTTAGAAGGTGGGGCCTTCATAAAAAATCCGTGTTTCTCAGCAAGAACCATGGTTCAACATTTCTTATCTATGGAACTTGACATTAACATAATACTACCAAGACGGAACATATTTAAGAGTGCTTCTGAATGGGTATATTTCTTTTGCTATGAAAATATTTTTTAATAACCTGATCCAAAAAAAATTAAAAGAGCGCAGTTTCTTACAAAGTAAATTAGATTAGAAATATATGTAATAAGACGGGTGAAAAATAAAATTCAATCTTTCTGAGTACGTACAAAATTTCGTCAATATATCTTCTTTCAAACACTTACATACTCTGTTAAAACAAAAATTTATTGCGTTCCCAACTGTAGACTTCCTTACGCTCATGTTTCTCTCTTCTAATTCATTTAAATACTCCCAAACCCTTTCCTAAGTGTGCATGCAGATTCAAAGGAAGAGGATCAGAATTAATATATAGATAGATACATAGACAAATTTAAAATTTATCGCCATGAAATTTTCTATGAAGATACATAATAACTACTCTTTTTTTCCCTTTTACTTATCCATTTCTTTTATCCTTTTCAGGTTTTGTAAAGAGTCACAAATGATTGTCATAATATATAAAATAAAATTTTATTTTATATGCATAATGAAAATATTAACATATAATTTTATAAAGAATAATCATGGCAAAAAGTCCACATATATTTTTAACTCATTGTTATATGCATATGAGTATTAATAATTAGTAAGCAAGACAAGCAAAAGCTCTTAAGACCCATTAAGAACTGTAAACTTAATTAATGTGCTCGGTGAAGAACGAACTAATATAAAGAACGATAATGCTAACTACTTGCGCTTAAGCAATTAATTCATCTTTTTCCTTCTACATTTTTTTAGAAAAATAGAAATAAATTTTCATTTTTTTCTTCGTATATCTGTTCTTTGATAGTTTTATAAGCTCCAATAACTTCTCCAATTCTATTTTTATCATCATCATGAATAATTAGTTGATACGCTTTATACTTCGGATATATACATAAGATTATAGTAAAAATCAAGGGGTGTCGAGTGAACTTTCTTGTCCCAACGTAGATCGACCACTGCTCATTCATACTTCAGATTTTTCGGTTTTCAAATAGTCAATTCCCATGGTAATAATTTAAGAATTAAGAATCTCTCTATCATTACACCTACAAATTTGCTAAATGCCATACATTGTAGACAAAGATTGGGCTGTAATTTGTTATATACTAATCGGTGTAACATGAGCGTTTCTTCTTTTTTCACTTGATCATGGTTAGTTTTATTGATAATTGGAACACATTATAAGCATGAGGTAATGTCCAAAACATGATAAGATAGGAGTAGACAATGCCCTTTTTTTTAACTGCCATTTAAAATGCAAAAATCGAAGTACATTTAAACAACCATTAATACAAGACATATTGATATTGGAACTAAAAGGAGATCAACTGATAATCCTAATGATAATTTGCAGCAACTACATAATAAATGTACCCAATTCAACAAAAATTTTATATATAAGAATTCGAGAAATAACACCAAAATATGTTTGTAAAATACAAAATATAACCAACGCGATTACATGAAGTGAAACCCTAACCTTGAAATAAAAAGTAGCCAAGGGGACTCGATCTGCATAAAAATAACCAATTAACGGTTAGATGAATTGCGATCATATTCACAAATCCGAAGCGAATCTAATACCTCAACAACAAAGCAAATGATTGCAGCGAAGCGAATGATAGTCTTCGATTTTTGGAATGTCCAGACCTTTCGAATTTGGATAGTCTTCGATTTTGAGAACAAGCGAAAGGGAAAGGCTGAAGGAAAAATTTGGGGAAAGGCGAAAGCGAAAGGGGCGGTCAAATTTGGGGAAAGGCGGAAAGTGAAAGGGAAAGGCTGAAGGAAAAATATGTTTACGTGTTTAGATGGTAATTTTTTTGACATTATACAACGGGCAATTCATGCCCGTTGTGAAAATGAAACCTATTACAAGGGGCATAGAAAGGCCGTTGTAAAATATACACCTATTACAAGGGTCAGCAGAGGACCGTTGTAAAAGACCCAATATAAAACCTCTACTACAATGTTCACAAACTGACCGTTGTAATAAAGTTCTATTACAACGGGCAAAAATTGCCCGTTGTAAAAATAACGTTGTAATAGAGTATTTTTGTTGTAGTGATGTATAGTTAAGCAACATTCTCTTCGTGTTATACTTATTAATCTTTCTGATAACTCTCTTTAAATATTTCTAATGTTTACGGGTCTAATCCTAAAATTAATAGGAGAATTTTATGGAACGAATGCCTTGAATTTAGATCCTTTGCCCCGGGTTCTTTGATTTTGGGGGGTGATTTTAATGTTATGCATTTCATTGGTCAGCGATATCCTAGGGAAGGGGATTACACTGCTATAGAGGAATTTGACCAATTTATTATTAATTCTAATTTGATTGAAATTCCCTTTTCTATTAGAGAGTTTACTTGGAGTAACGCTAGAGAGTCTCCATCCATGGCTCTTCTCGATAGATTTTTTGTTAGTGATGAAATTGATGACAAATTTCCAATCTGTAGAGTCACTGATTTACCTTATACCTACTCTGACCGTTGTCCTATTATACTTTCTTGTGAATATCATAGAGTTATTACAAAAAAAAATTAAATTTGAAAAGATGTGTTTGGAATCTAACTTCGTGAACCTAGTTAAAGGTAAATAGGTTTCTTTGAGTTTCCATAATATCAGAATTAAGGAAAATTCTGCAAAAGCTTTTGTCTCTAAACTTAGGGATCTTAGGATTTTTCTTAAAAATTGGAATAAAAATGTTTTTGGCAAATTAAAAATCAAAAAAGTTAATATTCTTAATGAAATGCTTAAAATTAATAAGATAGAAGAATCTAGACAATTAAATTTAGGTGAACATAATGTTCTCGCTAATTTAAAAGATGAACTAAATTCTATTTTAGAATAGGAGGAGGTTATGTGGAAGCAGAGATCCAGAATCCAATGGATAAATGAAGGTGATAATAATACTAAATTCTTTCACAATATAGCTAACGGTAGAAAATGTAGTAACACAGTTAACTCCACTATTGTTAATAATGAAAAGTTAGTTGATCAAAGAGATCTTAATAGAGTTTTTACAGATTATTATAGGAGTATTTTTTGTTATAAAATCAAACATAGAATCAATGTTAGATGGAAAGATCTGTATCCATTTGATTCTATTGTTGATTTATTTGAACTGGATAATCCTTTTACTGTAGAGGAAATTATAAAAGTATTAATGACATGCCAGGTGATAAATCGCTGGGCCCTGATGGGTTTCCTATTCTCTTTTATAAAACTTTTTGGGATGTTTTAAAATTTGACTTAGTCAATATGTTTAATGATTTTTATAATGGTAAATTGCAATTAGGGAGATTTAATTCTGCAAATGTTGTTTTGTTACATAAAAAAGTCAGAGCTAAAAACTGAAAAGATTTTAGACCTATTTCTTTGATTAACTATTCAGTTAAAATCATTTCTAAAGTTCTAGATAATAGACTTAGTACAAGAATGAATGATTTAATTGATTATTCACAATCGGCTTTTATTAAAGGAAGAAATATTACTAACAGTGTGACAGTTGTTTAAGAATATATTAATTTCTGTTGTAAGAATAACATAACCTGTGCGATTTTAAAACTTGATTTTGCTAAAGTTTTTGATTCAGTGGATTGGGATTTTCTTGTAGATATTTTTCATGCTAGAGATTTTGGTCATAGATGGATCACTTGGATTATGACTTTGCTTAGAACTGGAAACTCTAGTATTATGGTTAATGGTATATTAGGTAATAGAATTCAATCTAAAAGCGGTTTAAGGCAGGGGGATCCCTTATTGCCTTTATTATTTAACTTAGCTGCTGATGTTTTTGCTAAAATTATTAAAAGAGCAGTGGATAATGGATCTCTAAGAAGTGTAGGCAATGACATATCGCGTAATGGTATATCGGTTCTTCAATTTGCCGATGATACCTTACATTTTTCTTCACGTCTTCCTAGACACATCATAGCCTCAAGTTTATCCTATACAGTTTTGAACTTTTATCTGGTTTAAAAATAAATTTTGACAAAAGTTCCGTGTTATTTTTAAATGATTTGAAAAAGTTGAAAACTTAGTTGTTAATACTTTAAATTGCAAAACTATGAATTTTCCTTTTGACTACCTTGGTTTTGTGATTAGACCCACTAAACTCAAACATGATGATTGGTTTATTATCATCGATAAAATCAAAAATAAGATTTCTAACTGGAATGGGAGATTTTTATCTAGAGCATGTAGACTAGTTTTAATGCACTCGGTTTTATCAGCCCTTTCGATTTATTGGATGTCCATGCATCTGTTTTCAGATTGCGTTATTGATAAAACCAGAAGAGATATCTTATGGAGTGGGTAAAATCCTAATAATAATAATATAAAATGTCTAGTAAATTAGGAAACCGTTTGTAAAGCTAAAAAGGATGGTGGTTTAGGAGTTATTAATTTGCGTAATATGAATTTGTCCTTGCTAGGTAAATGGTTACGAAAGTTTAAGGGTATCAATGATAATTCTATTTGGAAAGAGATCATTTCTAAATATTACTACAATGGAAATATCAATTTATATCAAATTTCTTCTCCAACAACTCAAAATATATCTAATTTTTGGAAAAACATTTTAAAATGTTATGAGATTTTAAATTTAGGAATAAATACAATAGTTCATTCTGGTAATTCTACTTCTTTTTGGCATGATAGATGGATTTCGGTTTTACCTCTTAAAGTGGAATTTAAAGAGCTTTATGAAATCCATAATTTTAAGTTTGCTTTAATTAATGAAGTTTATTCTCCTAATAATGATCCTCCTTGGAATTTTAGTTTTAATAGAATTTTAGTAGGTTCAACACTTAGGAAACTCTGTTTTCTTTATCAAAATAAAATCTTTATAATATTGATAATGATAATGATATTATTTGTTGAGAATGGGATAAGAGTAAGAAATATACTTCTAATTCATTTACAGATTTATTAATTTTTTGGGTACAATAAACAACTTATTTAAATTTATTTGGAAATCTAATGCTCCTCCTAAATCTAAAATTCACATATGGTTAATACTGCATGGAAAACTAAAACAATAGAATTACTAAAAAGAAAAAACATTCAAAACGATAATAAATGTTATTTTTGTAATCTGCATCTTGAAGATATAAAATACATATACTATGATTGCATGGGTTTTTATTACATTCTAAATAATATTCATAAAAATTTTAATTTTAATATAACAACTAAATTTCGGATTGTGAGTTCTACTGGAACAATTTTAGATTTAAGTTCAAAAATAATATTAGATTTTTACTTGACACTTTATTCGCTATTATTAGTTGGTACATATGGTTTGATAGAAATCAAAGAATTTTTAATAATAATAATAGTCATTTTAACAAATTGATTTTTAAAATTTCTTTATTTTGTTTTAATTGGATTTCTAATCCCAAATATAAATTAGCTAAAAATAATCTTTTTAAAGCGTATCTTAACAAGGTTAGTTATAATATTAACTTATTCAAACACAACAATTATATATTTAATATTAACAGTATTAATATTAATAATTTTTCAAATTTATGATGATCTAAATGTTAATCAAAACTTGCTTATGATTAAAGATTCTTATGTTTTGTTTTCAATTATTTGTTCTTATCTTTGGTGGTTTTACTTTATAGGTATTTTAATTCTATTGTTTTTGTCCAGTTTTTTCTCATTTAGCTTTTATTTCCCATCTCATCTATACATACACAGACACACACACACATATATATGTATGTATATTAGTTATATAAATATACATATATATGTATAATTCTTACTGTTTCCTTAGTCATCCTTCAGATACAGGTATGGGTGATAGGGTGGCAGTCTCTTTTTTACAGGTCCTCATATCTTCTGATTATAGGATTACAGACTGCAGGGAGGCTATCATAGTAGAGTTCTCTATTCAGGTTAACTTGCAGTTCCACCACTGATGCAGGATATGTTCATCCCTATTATGGCATTTTATCTTCAGGAGGATCCATTCTTCTGCTTGGCACTTCTTACTTTGTATAGAGTCTCCAGAGCGGATTCTTCATTCAGCTCCATATCCAAATCCACTTCAGAGTAGATGTGTCCTCTCTCCTTCAGATACAGATGCATGGAGCTTTCTTTTTGTTTGTGTTGCATAGAGCTCCCGATTCAATTGTATGGAGTTTCATTTTCTTTTGTTTCTAGGTACTCCTAACACTTTGTATTGGGTGGTGGTCATGCCGAAATTTGATATTAGGGTGTGATGGGTGGTGGACTTGCCGGAACTCATCTTAGGGATACCTGTTTTAGCTGTGATTCAAGTATTTAGCTTTGTTACCTGCCGGATATGTTGGCAGCACCTTATTATTGTGGTATATATAGTTGCATGTGTGCTCTCCTCTTTCCACAGAGGATCACACATTTTTCTCGAAAAAACAAAGACAATGTAAGGCAGAAAACATACTAACACAATGTAAAGAGGAGGAAAAAAAGAGAGTAAATGATGCCTACTAACAAGGCTATTCAGTCCGTACACATGCCCCGCCCAAGGGAGAGGCGAGCGAGACTTGCCTAGGGTAGCACCATCGAAGATGGCCAAGGGGGCAACAAAATTTTTTAGCCACTGTTAAATATAATTGAGTAAGTAAAAGTTGAAGGGCAAAATAAGTTAGAAATAGAAGTGTGGCGCACTGGTTTCTTTTTGATTTATGCTATGTTTGTCCATGTTCAAATCCTGAAATCTCAGTTCAATGATGTTATATTTTCCCCCCTTTGATTTTTTATTTTCGGCTAGGGCAACGTATTTGATTGGGCCGACACTGTCCGTACATTATGTCAAACTTTGTACTAACAATAAAGTGGAAATGATCTCGAAAGTATGTCTCTCCATTTGTCTAAAAGCTGGGAAATGCATCAACATTAAAGGAATATGCATCTTAGCTTGTCATAGATAAGAAGAAAACTACTCCTTCTTAAAGAAAATTGGCCGGCTATTTGAACACAAAATTGAACACAAAATGGTGACACAAAAGATCCGGATCATTGAATTATTTTGTCTTTATGGGAAAAGTGGAATTCAGGGGGCAATCCAACGGTGGAGATTCTTTGTATCGCCGATTATGTCTCCATTTTGTGTCTCCATTTTGTGTCTAAATAGACTTTCCCTAAAGAAAAATGCAGTCATTTTTTCCATTTAGCTTGTCATAGCAACACGTGAACTTCGTAGCAATAGTCCTCAAATATGTCTGTCAGTTTCATGCAATAGTCCTCCCACCTTCATTACAACAGTACATTTTTTTTCCATCTCGCGATCACCATATAATTGCTGCATGTGGTTTGCTGCCGTGTGCTGCTCCATCTGTGCTCAGCTATTTGCATATCAACCTTGCATTTCTAGGCATCCTGCTGCTCCTTTAGCCATGGGACAACAATTTTTTGTGCGTTTACTCATAATGGATAAGATTGCAATGCAACTTCTCAAGCTAGATGCTCTTCCCAGTACTCCTGTCATATCATGTCACAATCATCATACTATAACATGACCTTTTACTCTAGCATTTTGAAAGTCTGTTATTTGCTTGCCCCATAAACAATGGCAGAGCTTGATTATACACAAAGGTGGGCAACTGTCATACGCAAAAGGCTGTTGTAAATGCAATTTTACTTTTGAACGTTAGAATACTAAAGGCAAAACCGCTGCCTAATCACAAAATTTTGGGGCGGGCCCCATTCCTTGGAGTTTCCTCTCTATGACATCATCTCACTACGTTTATCCCACATACATCCTCGATACTTCATTTCCAATCCCAAAAAATGACAACGCCGCCGTCATCTCGCGTCAATGGGTTTTGCTACTCACCTGATTTTGCGGCCTCCAATGTCTCGCATCACTGACATCGCCGCTACCGTCTCACTTCGCCTGATTTGGCTACTCATACAATTTCGTGACATTATTTAATTAAACTTTTTTCTGTTTTGTGCGTTGAATCTTCCCCTCCTCAAGCCGTCCTAGATCTGTTGTCCTTCGATCTAAGCTCTAGCACCTCTAGCCGTAGCTTACAGTACTCTAATAATTGATCAATTTAAGGTTTCACCGAATCTTTTCTAGAATTTATCGTCTTACTGTGTGCTCATTTGTTATTAGTTTATTTGAGTAACATATACTTACAAAGTTACATAGATGTGTATGTTGGAATTCCTAAAACAAACAAAGTGAATGACAACAAACATAAGTCCCACATCGCCTAATATACTAAGAAAGCCAAGTATAGTAATAGCTTTTTCAAATGAAGGTGTTGGGGCCTAGGGAACCCAAATGTATGCTTCGTTGTGAGGAGGGAGATCATGCATCTCCATCACACACGCACGCGCCGCCGCCGTCCGTCCGAACCGGGCCGGGCCGGGCCGGGCTCGGGTACGGGTACGGGTACGGGTCTAAAATGATCATTCTTTTTACTAGGCCACTGTTTAACGGTTTTGGACTTCGTCTAAAACTGGGCTGGGCATGGAATTTGAAGAGAAGCGGGTGGGTGAAGACGGACGCGGGGTTTTTGCCTGAGGAGATGCGACTGTTCATAAGCGGATGCGAACAGTAGCGGGTGCGACCCGTTAGAAGCAAACAGGTGCGGCCAAACGCGAGCGGGTGCGACCCGACTGAAGCGGTACAGGAAAAACAGTACCAGGCGGTACGAGCGGCTGCGAAACAGTAGCATGCGGGCACGACCCGTTAAAGAACAACAGCGACCAAAAGGCAACGGGTGCGATCCGTCAAGCGGACGCGACTGTTTGAAGGCGGACGAAATTATAAATAGGAGAGAATACTGATCACATTCTCATCCGATTCCAATCTAATTTCTTCTGCTTCTTTGCTCTACTGCTCAATATTCCATATATATCACAGAGTTGACATACTCATTACAATCTCGTGCAGATTACGTCTGTTGTATCTTGGGAGAGTTTTGAAATAAAATTCTTAATGAAATTTTTACGACGAGCCTCAGACATAATCCGGTTAGAATTCTAGTCTGTTTGTATATTTATATACATTATTCTATATTCTATCTGTTATTCTGGTTATACTGTTTATTCGAAATAGTATAACGCTGTTGTTGTAGCCTATTTACAACATTCATATTATTATAATAATAATACAGAATTCCAGTGTAGTGGAAATCTGAGTTATAAACTTGTGCGACGAGTTTATAATTGATTATTATCTGTTTTGGTATACTAGACGTATAACATCTTAAGAATTTTACTGTTTTACGCTAAAATAGGGATGGAAACAGTTGAAACATGAAAATGGATAAGTCCAACTTATCAGCGGTTATTTATGAATGCAATTTGGTTCAGAACCCTAAACAATGGTGGGTTGACACAGGAGCTACTCGTCATGTTTGCTCTGAAAAATCCATGTTTTCAACATACCAGAAATTCAATCAGAAAGAAAGACTCTACATGGGTAATTCTGCAGTTTCCATGATCGAAGGCAGTGGCAGAGTTATCCTCAAGTTCACTTCTGGAAAAACTGTCAAATTGAATGACGTGCTTCACGTTCCAGACATACGCAAGAATCTGTTCTCCAGCTCAGTGCTATCAAAGAAAGGATTCAAAATTGTGTTCGAATCAGACAAGATGGTTCTGTTCAAAGCTGGAATGTATATCGGAAGGGGTTATTTATGTGATGGCCTATTTAAGGCAAACATAGCCGTTATCGGCAATAAATCTATGTATTCTGATTGTGCTATTAATAAAATTGAAGTTTCTTACTTGCTTGAGCATGAAATTTTACTACGGCACGATAGATTAGGACACGTAAACTTCCGAAAAATGAAGAAATTATCAAACTTGGGATTGATTCCAAATTTCCAAGTAGATAAGAACTACAAATGTAAGACATGTGTAGAAGCAAAAATGGTCAAACAACCATTTAAATCTGTTGACAGAAGCACCGAACCATTAGGTTTGGTACATACAGATTTGTGTGATTTTAAATCACTACCTACAAGAGGTGGGAAAAAGTATTTTATTACTTTTATTGACGATTATACGCGATATTGTTATGTATATCTTTTAAATAGTAAGGAATGAAGCAATAACCGCGTTTATAAAATACAAGGCTGAGGAAGAAAATCAGTTAAATAAAAAGATCAAGATATTGAGATCTGATCGAGGTGGAGAATATGAGTCACCGTTTGAACAGTTCTGTGTAGAGAATGGAATAATTCATCAAACAACAGCACCATATTCACCACAACAAAATGGTATAGCCGAGAGAAAGAATAGAACATTAAAAGATATGATTAATGCAATGCTTTTAACCTATGGTCTACCGACGAGCTTGTGGGGGGAAGCCTTAAATATGTCTAATCACATATTAAACAAAGTTCCTCACAATAAAACAAGAACAATTCCATATGAGTTATGGAAAGGACACAAACCAAGTTTTAAATATCTCAAAGTGTGGGGGTGCTTGGCAAAAGTTCCAGTTCCGCCTCCAAAGAAGGTCAAACTTGGACCAAAAACCATAGATTGTTATTATCTAGGGCCAGCCCAAAATAGTAGTGCCTATAGATTTTTGGTATTCAAGTCTGATATAAATGATATTCATGTAAATACAATCATGGAATCAAGAGATGCCTCGTTCTTTGAAGATGTGTTCCCACATAAAAGAAACAATGGAAATCCTGTCCCAAAATGGACAAGAGATAACAGAGATGAGACATGTGAAGATGAAACTCATCAGGACAACGAGGAGGTTGAACCAAGAAGAATGGTAAGGGAAAGAACTTCCAAAACATTTGGTTCGGATTTTTTAACTTATATGTTAGAACACGAACCTCAAACGTACAAGGAAGCAATGTCATCTTCTAAATCTTCATGTTGGAAAGAAGCAATCCAAAGTGAGATTGATTCAATTCTAAGTAATAAAACTTGGGAAATAGTTGATATTCCGCTTGGAATAAAACCAATTGGCTGCAAATGGGTTTTCAGGAAGAAATTGAAATCAGACGGCTCTATAGATAAATATAAAGCTAGATTGGTAGCCAAAAGATATCGTCAAAAAGAAGGAGCAGACTTCTTTGATACCTATTCACCGGTTACACGAATAACCTCTATAAGAATGTTAATAGCAATTGCTTCCATATATAATCTGGAAATTCATCAAATGGACGTCAAAACCGCATTCTTAAATGGAGATCTCGATGAGGAGATTTACATGGAGCAACCTGAGGGTTTTATTTCCAAAGGAAATGAAAACAAAGCATGTCGGTTGGTGAAATCACTATACGGACTAAAACAAGCTCCAAAATAATGGCATGAAAAATTTGATAGTGTCATGATGAAAAATGGTTTTCGTATAAATGAATGTGATAATGTGTTTATTACAAACAGGTTGGACAATCATATGTGATGATTTGTCTATATGTAGACGATGTGTTAATCTTTGGTCCTAATACTAAAGTAATAGAGACTATAAAGAAGATGTTAATGAACAATTTCGATATGAAAGACTTAGGAGTTGCGGACGTTATTTTGGGAATCAAAATAATAAGAACACCTAATGGAATTGAACTATCTCAGTCACACTATGTAGACAAAGTGATTGAAAAATTCCAAGAGTACGGAATTAAAGGAGTGAGGACACCTTTTAATCCATCGAAAGTACTGCATAAAAACACTTATGAGAATGTAATGCAACTGGAATACTCTCGTGTAATAGGATGCTTAATGTATCTGATGAATTGCACCAGACCAGATATTGCTTACGCGGTAAGTCGACTAAGCAGGTATACAAGTAATCCAGGGAAGGAACACTGGAAAGCACTAATGAGAGTATTGGGATATTTAAAGAATACCACTAATTTTTCCTTACATTATGAAAAATATCCTGCCGTCTTAGAGGGATATAGTGATGCAAACTGGATTGCAGATTCAGAGGAATCAAAATCCACAAGTGGTTATGTCTTTACCCTTGCAAGAGCAGCAGTGTCATGGAAACCTACTAAACAAACATGCATAGATCGATCCAACATGGAATCTGAGTTTATCGCATTAGATAAAGTAGGCGAAGAGGCAGAATGGCTTCGTCAATTCTTAGAAGATATTCCATTTTGGCCAAAACCCGTGACGGCCATATGCATTCACTGCGATAATCAAGCAGCGCTAAGTAGAGCGAAAAACCTTGTGTATAATGGCAAATCACGACACATACGTCGTCGCCATAACACAGTTAGGCAGATACTCTCTAATGGAACTATTTCCATTGATTATGTGAGGACAAATGATAACCTAGCGGATCCATTTGCTAAAGGTTTATCAAGAGAGAAAATTGACTGCGCATCGAGGGGAATGGGTTTAAAAGCCTAAACCAACAAGAGTTACCTTATACGGAAACCTATCCTAGCGACTGGAGATCCCACGGACTAGGATCAATAGGCAAACCAGTTATGAGTAACTCAAGAAGCTATGCATTTGTATGGACTTGGTCCTACTCTATTCCTATGGTGCAAAATATAATGCATGCCTACAGAAGTAGTTAAAGGTTAAAACTATGTTTTTTAATGATGACCATATCTTGGAAATAACAAGTGGGGTATATGTAGGATACTCTTAATGGTTGCGATCACCTATGTCAGTGTGAGCTGGGTGGGCTCTATGAGAATATTAAAAGGCTTTTATTCTCTAAAAACACTCGCAGAACCAAAAATTGTTCAGGACCAAAATGAACACAACCAAGAGATTGGATGAGAAGGGAACCAATGCTTCGTAAAGCTTATTGTCTGGATATTCAAAAAAGGCCGACGGTTCAAGATGAAATAATTCCCCGATTAGCCAAGTAGATTCGATAAGTTTTAACTAGGGAAAGTTCAAAGTGAAATATCTACTTATCCATGATAAAGCATTATTCCATATGTACTCTGTGATATTTCGCTTTGTGTGGGGGATATGTATATTATCATTCATGTGGGGGATTGTTGGAATTCCTAAAACAAAAAAAGTGAATGATAACAAACATAAGTCCCACATCGCCTAATATACTAAGAAAGCCAAGTATATTAATAGCTTTCTCAAATGAAGGAGTTGGGGCCTAGGGGCACCCAAATGTATGCTTCGTTGTGAGGAGGGAGATCATGCATCTCCATCACACACGCGCGCGCGCCGTCGCCGCCGTCCGTCCGAACCGCACCGGGCCGGGCCGGGCCGGGCCGGGCTCGGGTACGGGTACGGGTCTAAAATGACCATTCTTTTTACTAGGCCACTGTTTAACGGTTTTGGGCTTCGTCTGAAACTGGGCTGGGCCTGGAATTTGAAGAGAAGCAGGCGGGTGAAGACGGATGCGGGGTTTTTGCCTGAGGAGATGCGATTGTTCATAAGCGGACGCGAACAGTAGCGGGTGCGACCCGTTAGAAGCAAACAGGAGTGGCCAAACGCGAGCGGGTGCGACCCGACTGAAGCGGTATAGGCGAAACAGTACCAGGCGGTATGAGCGGGTGCGAAACAGTAGCAGGCGGGCACGACCCGTTAACGAACAGCAGCGACCAAAAGGCAACGGGTGCGACCCGTCAAGCGGACGCGACTGTTTGAAGGAATGCAGACGAAATTATAAATAGGAGAGAATGCTGATCACATTCTCATCCGATTCCAATCTAATTTCTTCTGCTTCTTTGCTCTACTGCTCAATATTCCATATATATCATAGAGTTGACATACTCATTACAATCTCGTGCAGATTATGTCTGTTGTATCTTGGGAGAGTTTTGAAATAAAATTCTTAAGGAAATTGTTACGACAAGCCTCAGACGGAATTTCCTTTATATACTGGTTAGATTCACTGTAATCTTTCCCGTTTATAAGTTGTACTATTTCTTACAATAATATAACGTTGTTGTTGTAATTTATTTACAACGTAACTTATTGTTACACTTATCTAATACAGAATTCCAGCATAGTGGAATTCTAATTAATAAACTTGTGCGACAAGTTTATTATAGCGTGCTATCTGTTTTAGTACACCTGACGTATAACAGCGTATATTATAAAATTTTAATTTATTTACATAATTACGTAGACTAAATGCTAATATTTATTGTTAAGTGATGCTTATTTTTAGTTTAATTGCAGATGGAGTGAAGCAGGTGATAATAATTTATACACAATTTGTTTATGTGGCTTTTTAGTTTAGCACAATAAGCTTGCTGCATCATTTCACATATTTGATGCATAACATGTTTGCTGCTTTGCTTCTTGTTATATAAATCGTGTACCAGTATTTTCATAACCCTATCCTGCATCGGCCCGACCTCGAATAACTCTGTACCTTAGACCACCACAGTCTGGAACTCAATCGAAACTCATTTATCCATGACCTTGGTCAAGAACTTTAAACCAATGGTTCAACCTTCCATTTTATCTGATTGAACCATGGTTCTTTTTTTTTTCTTACTTTCTCATCGCGTAATTCTCTTTCATTTTTATCTTTTGCATTTCTTTGTAGAAAATAAGTAAATATATATATTTCAAAAATCATAATCGTTTAAAAATTTAAACCACTAACTTCATTATTTTGTTCTGCACTGCTACAAACTCCTTCATACCACTGTAAGACTCGTCATGTTTCTCGCCATTAAACTTTCGTCGTTGTGCACTACTCTACTATATACAAATCTGTAATTGTGTACTGCAACAACACACAACTTCGGTTGTATACCTTGAAGATCTCTACATCTTGTGTACATAACATTACCTTTTCAATATTTTTGTGTATAGTTTGTAGTTAAATGTGCAAATTTTTCGAAAAAATAAATCACGGTTTCCACGGTTCGACCGATTGAACCATGAAAACCTTAAACCTTTAATCATCATGGTTCAAGGCGCAGCATGGTCATGAAACTATGTCATGTACTGAGGAAAAGTTGATTTTTAAGATTAATACAGGTCAAATGTGAAACATTCAGTCTGCAAATCTAATAATCAATCATATGTACGAGTGTGTAATGTAAACAAGTAAAGCAGCCTTAGTTACTTGGTACAGCTGGCATAACCATAAATATGTGGTGGTGCGCATTTCTTAATACATTGGTATTATTTCCTTTCGTTGTAATAATATGAAGTATATAACTACCTCTGCTGTACTTTTCCTGATTAATGCAACATAGTATTCTCTCCTACTTTCTTTCTCTTTCTAGAATCAGAGTTCTCTGATTCACATGGGAGCAAAGCGAGTAATGGCGATTAAACTGTTTGCATTTTGCTCGATTTTCTTCTGAATATGTTGCATTCAAACAATCCAAAATTTATTTCCGTTGAATTTGTTAAAGAAATTGTTGATATAATCTGCAATTTCATCGATTCTGCTCAAATTTTCTTGAAATTTTGGACGTTTTTCTTGCGATTACTTTTAATCGTAGAATTGGTAAATTAATTTCAGTTTGTGAGATTTTTCGGAAGATTTGGATCGATTTTCAAATTTTTCATCCATTCTTTTAAGTAATTTTACAGAGGTTGAAGGTCAGATATGACGATAATTGAAAAGGATTCTTCCAACTCTGAGCAAGGCAATCAAAGGAGCCAAAATCAAGGTGACTACTTCAATTATCCGTTGTTTTTGACACCTTCGGATAACTCGAATACTTTGCTAGTTTCTATTGCTTTCAGTGGCGATAATTACCTCAATTGGTCGACAAATTTTAAATGTGCTTTATGCGTGAAGAACAAGTTAGGTTTTATTGAAGGATTTGTCAAAAAACCTAGTTCTAGAGATCCTACATATCAACAATGGATTTGTTATGATTACATGGTGATTGGCTGGATTTTGAGCTTTATGAAGCAAGAAATTCATAGAACTTTAGTACAGCGAACTCTGTTGAAGATTTATGGAATGATATCCAAGAGAGATTTGGACAGACTAATGGACCTCGGTTGTATCAACTCAAGAAGGAATTAGGACTTGGGCAACATAATTCAAACATTTTGTAGTACTATAACAGTATGAAAAGCCTATGGGATAAACTGAAGGACTTAAGGAGTTTCCCTAGTTGTGATTGCGATGCTCTAAGTGCTTGTTCCGATAATTTCTTGAAAAAGCTTGTTGAGTTTTAATTTGAAAAGAAGGTGATGCAATAGTTGCTAGGGCTGAATAGTGGTTTTGATAACACTATCACTAATGTCTTTTCCATGGAACCTATTCCCACTATGAATAGAACATTCTCTATATTGCAACAAGTTGAGAAGTGAAAGGAGATCAGTGGTATGGTTGAGGGTAGCATAGAGGTGAGTGGTTTGGCCGCTTAGAAATTTCAGAAGATAATTGTTAACCCAAAAAATGGATCAACACCGTGGTTAGAGTTTGAAAGCACCAGCCCTATTTTGACAGAGCAACACCACAGATCACGGATATAGAAAAATA
This sequence comes from Allium cepa, assembly GCA_030765085.1. Classification (NCBI taxonomy): domain Eukaryota; kingdom Viridiplantae; phylum Streptophyta; class Magnoliopsida; order Asparagales; family Amaryllidaceae; genus Allium; species Allium cepa. The sequence goes on along the minus strand of CM060931.1, from coordinate 325,431,511 downwards.
ACAGTAAAAGAAAGTAGACTGAATTTTTATAGTGGTTCGGTTGTTTATGAAGCCTACGTCCACTTTATAGTTTTATTAAAGACCAATTTCTGTTACAAGAGATGTTTGATTACAAGGCTTTGATTATGTTTAAAAGATTGAATCTCCAGAGTTGGAATCCACTGGAGAATTATAGTCAATTCCTTTGAAGATTGTTGTCAGAGAGGTAGAGAGTGAAGAATAATTCCAGCAGAGCTTCAACAACCAGTCCAAAGAAGATCCAGTTTATGTTGTAAGTTGGATGGTATTTATGCAGATATGAGAGCTTCTGGGCCAGACCACTTTATCATCTGCTCGTAGGTAGGTTGGGAACAAACCATGGGTTTTAGCTCGCAAACCAAGGCAAAAGCATGGGTCGTTGGCGACCCATGTTTTATAGGCCGCTGGTGACCCATAGACTTGGCTCGTTTGCGAGCCAATGCCTTGGCCTCTTCTTTATTACATCCTTGGTTAGTTTGTTATTGAGTTAGAGATGTTTGGGTCGTTTGTAGTTTGAGGTGTTTCCATGATCTTTTGTCGTTGTAGTCTCAGTAATGTAGCTTGGCCCTCGTTAATCCCTTGTCTTAGCTTTTCTGGTTAAGTTCCAAACCATTCTGATAGCACGAGCTTGTTCTATTTCCTACCGGTTCCTGCTGGGTTAAAAACACAGATAACATTTGCCCCCCAGAGTACGTCTTCGTTGTAAACAAGACGTGCTTTGGAAGTTATCGCCCTTAATATCCATCCGTTGATTTCCAAGTGATTGCATTAAGGCTTTACGAGTACGTAGCAGGTCATGATGTTGGTCATCTTGCTTTGGTTTTGACTGTTATTGCTTGCCACAACAGGTCACATTTCTAGCCGCAGATTCCCGACATGCTTTGAAATGGTAAATTAATGTTATAGGACGAGCTCGAGGAAAATGTGGCCCCAACCCTATGGGCCACTAGCAATCCAATGCGTATGGATCGTTAGCGATCCATACCATTGTGAAAATTTCCTTTGGGGATGGGTCGCAGATGACCCAATGGCTTAGGAAATTTCCACTCTTCGTTCTTTCTGCCTACTTATATTCGAACCAACCTAGTTCTCTCATTCGACCCAAACCTTTGCTTCTTCACACGACCTAATTCCAGTGCGATCTAATTTCAAGCAACTCATACTCTTGCTCGATCCGATCGATTGCCTCCTCAGATCCATCTCCACACCGTTCAAGCATTTCCTTTTCGATCCATAGGCTTGGCTGTTGATCCATACGTTTGAATCCAAACTCAAGCTTGCCTTTCAAATATAGCCGACCCATATCCCAGCTCACCAGCGGTCCATCCACGTCTCGTTGATTCTACGTCTTCGATCTCCTATGTATTTTTGGGTTCAGTCAGAGGTGGATCATCTTAGTTGGTTTGCTAATTGGGTGTTTGTGTAATGATTTGATGACGAGTTCCCATTCACAATGTTGATCGTGAGAAATTCGAGTCGATTGTGCTTTAATGGAAGAAGATGGTAAATCGAGTCTCGTGTTGTTTCCCAGAACGGTATTCGGGTTTCGGCCCGGTGGTTGACACGTTATGCTATCTTTGTCCATTAGACCAAAATTGACTTGTTTCCACATCACCAATCGGTCATGATTCTTTCGTAGAATTTGGACTTATCCTGCTTGCTTATTGTACGCTCGGCATTCCTGTAGCGAGAAAAGTTCTCCACGTCGCTTTGGACAACGGATCCGTTACTGATTATAGATCGATAACGAGTAACTGTACAAGAAGTAGAAACAAAAGTAGAAAACGAAGTGACACGGGAAGTTCTTTTCTTCTTCCACTGCGAGCGAACTATCTACATGGGATAGGGCATTTGTAGTGTATCAGGCACTGAGTTTATCCCATATAGATAGCACACTTTACTTGTCAAGTCCGCATTTGAAATCCGACGTGGCGATTACAAGTTAATATTTCTTCAGAATTCAAGTGTGGCAGGGGAAGCTATTAGTTTAGGATAGATTTACCTGACCTTTTTCGGATGCGAGTTCTGTTATTTAGAATGAAGCAGCCATCCATGCGTCATAAGTCAATCTAGGGAAGCATGGCACTCTCAAAAACCGAATCATCATCCACTTCACAAGCTCAATATAGCCAGTTAGTCCCAGTTGGGACAATCGTGGATCGTATGCCTTCCAGCTTTAGAGTTCTGCTTAATCCACCTGAGAGAGCTTCATCGGTTGTTTTTGCCAAGGTCCTTTGTAACATCTATGCGCAACACGGAATTCCCGAAGAGGATGTTCGTTTGCCAGAGAAGGATGAATTCGCTCATATGCCTTCCTTGGGGCACACCGATTGCCACCGATATATGTGTTTGAACGGAGTCGTGCCTCCTTTCAACGACATTCTATGTGAAACTCTCTCAAACTTGGGTATTGCCCCCATTTTAGCTTCATCCAAATGGTTACACTATCCTGACTTGCTTGCATGTTCTTTTCATGCGGACGTTCAATCGTTCTCCGAGCTTTGACGAGTTGCGGTACTTTCTGGCGTTCAAAAGGAGAGACGATTGTCGCTCCTTAACTATAATCGAAGCTCAGAGAAACTAGAAAATCATCCAGCGCTTGCAAAGCAACTTATCGCAATTCAAGATGCAATATTTCTTTGTCAAATTCCCTAAGGGGTTCAATCGTCGGTGGACGACAGGGGGTAATCTTCTTTTAATTCATCGATCATTCATGCGTTGCCATGGAGTCCCTAATCAACCATATATTTCTTGCAGTTACTCCGAGACCAAATAGAGACGCGGCACTCAATGAAGTTTGTGAGACTTTAAAGGCAATTGATGCCGAGAATAGAAGCGTTAAAGTATTACTGATTGATGAAAATTTGCGTCCCTATGGACTATTGGCTCTGGGTAAATCTGCCATTCAAGTTGAAATTCCCTCTCTGGCTCGATCCTGGGTTCATACGAGATCTATATCCTCCTTCAACGATTCCGAAGAAGGTGCCTCTTAAGAGAGAGAATGCCCATCCGGAGGATCCACCGACGAAGCTCATGAGGGGGAAGAGGCTGTTGCGATTGGATTAAGCGACCTGGGTAGAATGCCTTCAATCTCGAAGGAAGTAGAAGAGGAGTTCAAACAAAGAGAGGGCAATGCCACGAAGGATTCGAAAATGGAAGAGGGAGAGTTTGAAAGTAGTACTGATGAGTCCACTACCAGTGATTAATTCTTGTCTGAATCCGATGGTGGGGACTCAAAGTCTTATGATGAAACTCCAGGTATGAGTCCCGTTCTTCCAAGCTAGCCTCTCCCTGATACAAGTGTTAAAGGCAAATTTCTTGAGTCTGGAAGGCATCAAGACTCTCCAAATAAATATGTCGGAGGGAAATTGGGGATTTTAGCGTCGTTTATGTTGACTTCAATGAACTCGTTAAAGATGATTTTAATATGGCGCCTCCTAGCTCTGGTGATATCGCGTGACAATTTAGCCCTGTTCCGCCTGCAATAGTCGAAGTTAGTCCGATTCCGCTTATGACGGCCGTTCGTCCCGGTTCATAGTGACATTTTAGGCTCGCCTTAGAAACACAATACACGTCACGCTGGGATTACCTTCATTTTCATTCATTTCTCCATATTCTTAGTGTTTATCTTATGTTTCTGAAACTTTTTATGTATGTTTTGTACCTGATATAACGAGAGGACGAGGTTTCTATGATGACGTGGAAGAGTTTACCGACTCACAGCGGTACTCCAAGCGCATCTTCAACTGTTATCAATCCTGAGAAATGGAGGAGGAATATAGGAGGAGGAAAGAAGTCGAAGTTGAAACCCATCGTCAAGAAGAAAGGGACCGAAGCCGATTGTATAAAGGCGGGTACGAGAAAAGGAGATCTCTTGAGGAGAGGGAGAGCCATCGAAAATGTCGAATGTTGAACACCGTCCTCATTCTTCAGAGCTCGCTCCAAAATACTTTTTTATGGGCCAAGAAATTTCTATTACTTCAGCCTCGCTTTCGCCTTCGACTCAAATTTCATCATCTCCTATAGTTACTGCTGCCCCCGGTGCTTCTCGCCCACAATGGAGACCTGCCTATTCCCTTCCTTCGGCCCTCCTAAACTTAAGGCAGCTCTTCCTGGTGGACTCTTAAAAGGGGTCAAGTTCGATCGTGATTTGCGACCAGTCCATAAAGATTCGTACATGCCGCACCTCCATGCCATTCTGAGTGACTTAGAACAGGCTGAAAGATGGGAGAAGCTCTATAATCAATTGGCGGATATGAGTCGCAATAATTATCAAGAGATACTCTCTTCGAATAAGATAAGAATGACTTTGAGAGGGCATTGACCGATCGTGATGCCAAGATTAAGCAGCTGGAGGAAGAGAAAGCGGCAGCGCTGCAAGAGAGTAAAAGAAATACTGACTTACTGAAAGAGGTGAAAGAAGCCCACACCCAGATGGAGATCATCTACAGAGACAAAATAAAAAAAGACTCACGTAGAGGAGGAAAAATTAAAACAAGAAGTGACAGCCTGTAGTGCAACGATTGAGGTTCAATGGAAAACTATTGCTGATCGTGACCTTATCGTTGAAGGGCACACAAAACCATTTCTGACTATGCCGAGATCATTGCTAGGTTACAGGCTCAGGTCGCACAGCTTAGTGCCGATAAGTCTACTGCTGAGGTTGAGAAAGCTGATGTGAGAGTGGATTATTTGGAGCTCCAGATTGCCTTTGAAAGAAAGATGGAGAAGCTTGATGCAACCTTCCTGAATTTTTATGTTAACTCCTTGTTGCATCAAGGAAGTCTTAGTTATCTAGGCTCGAAATTCCCGTGCACTCTTGCTTTGGTATGGGAAGAAATCTCGTCCCACTTTTATGGTAGTGGCGATGTCTACACCAAGCAGGATCTGGAGGACACTTATCTGAATGAAGAATCGAAGAAAGCATTACTCGAGGGCTGGGAAATTCTTCCAGTTGAAAGGGAGCAGGAGGCCACTAATGTTGCCTTGACAACCGCTGTCAAAGCGCTAACCAAGCCTTTTATCTTTGGCATGGGCGAATCGTCAGAGCAGCCTCACGACCTGCTAGGGAGTTCGGGACTGGAACCTCTCCTCAGGTAGTGAAGCCATCAAAAAGGGCAAAGGTGGTGAATTTGAGATTGCTGTTCTTGACTGTTCCTCTGGTGCAGGTAATGCTCTCGCCTCCTTCGAATTCGAAAGCTTCTAACTTACGCCGCAAGAGCAAGAAGAATTTAATTCTTTAATTTTTGATCTTATAGGTCCATTTACCTTCCCATTGACGGGCCAGCTTCGTCGACACCCGGACCTGCTACCATCTCCACATCTTCCATGGTTGTTTATGTTCATTTTCCGGCTTCCACGTCTGCATCTGGTTCGCAGCCGGGGACGGAGGCTGAAACGATAGCCGCGCTTTATGGCCTAGACAACCCTTCCATGTCTTTGGAAAGAGACATTACACCAGCAGAGGCCAAGGAGGAGGAGACTCAGACGGAACAACCGCAGAGAACTCAACATGAGCCGGTCAATGTCATGTGGGAAAAGGTCGAAGAGATCAAAGCCTCTAAAAGCTCTTGCAAATCAAGAAGGCGATAGATAAAGGGCGAGGCTTCTCAGAAGGCTTCGGAGGAAGATGAGGACATTGCCACCGAGCTATTCATTGACATTACGGACAGCGATACACCTCCCGAGAAGAAGCAGAAGCTGTCGATCAAGGGCAGAAAGGAGAGCGGCGAAAGAAGTGTTGAGCGGCTTGTACGAGCACTGACTCGTTATTGGTCAACAGCTGGCATGAATATTGACTTGTTTTTGTTTCTTTTTTAGTCATCTTGTTCAAGTGCAGAGTCTGCACTTTGGATTTTTATTATGGAGTCGGTACTTTCTTTCTATTGGCCGGTGTTGTGTGGGTACGGCCCCCACATTTTGACCCTGTGTGTGGAAAATTATAAGCAATATACTGATTTTGATTGTACTTTTATCTATCTGTTCATATGTTTTAAAGGTACTTGTGCTTGTTTTATTTCATACTTTCTAGTCAAAACCCTTCATTCGAAGTAAAAGAACTTAGAGATTAAAAGAACTTAGAAATTAGCAGCACTTTGTAAATTAATAGAACTTTAGAAATTAATAGAACTTAAGAGTTTCTTTTTTTAAAAAAGTTTTATTTGGAGTGACAGAACTTGTGAACTTATTGTTTTCACGCGCTTTTGTTCGGGTATCGATGTATGCCCCCTGTTCAGAGGGCTGTTTACTTCAAACAATTTTCAAATGACCAAAAACTTAAGGTTTAGATAACTCTTTTATCAAACTTGAAATTTGGCTAAGTTACAACTTGATCCCCATTTGTTCGGAAGTTTTGCAACTTTAGCATGTAATCCCAGTCTCTGGTGATATTCTGGTAAGTATGCAATTTATGCATGAGTAATGTTGTCAGTCACTGAGTGCCTTCCTTCTAGCACCAATTTTGTCCGGGTTGTGCTCATTATTCCTGACTATATGCATGGGTTTCTCATACTCCTCGGTGTTGCCCATATTCTGGTTATGCAACTGGCTATTATTTTGGAATTTACCACGCGACTTGTTTAGTGCGCGGCATTCGGTGCTCCTTGACGCTGTTCATCTCCGGTTGAAGCAAGGAGTGTAAGTTCAGATGCACAGCTTACAAAACGCGGGGCTTTTGGTACTCCTTGCCATTGCCTATCTTTGGGCACCGCGACGAGCGCGGAGTTATTCTTTAAGTGCTCCTCGGTGCTGCATATCTTCGGGTAATGCGAGGAGCAATTTTTCTAGTGCTCCTCGCGTTGTCTATCTTCGGGTAACACGAGGAGTTAGTTTTTGATATGCGTCTTACGAGATACGTGACTTTTGGTGCTTCTTGGCATTGCGCATATCCGAGCAACGCAAGGAGTGTAAATTTGGATGCTCCTCGGCATTGTCTATCTCCGGGAAACATAAGGAGTTAGTTTTTTGATGCACGACTTACGAGATGCGTGGCTTTTGGTACTCCTTAGCGTTGCTATCTCCGGGCAATGCAAGGAGTGTAAATTTGGATGCTCCTCGGCGTTGCCTATCTCCGGGCAAGGTGAAGAGTTAGTTTTTTGATGCGCAGCTTACTGATACGCAGCTTTTGGTGCTCCTTGGCGTTGCTTATCTCCGGGCAACGCAAGGATTGTAAATTTGGATGCTTCTTGGTGTTTCCTATTTTCGGGCAACGCAAGGAGTTATTTTATTTTAATGCGCGGTTTGCGAGATGCGCGGCTTTTGGTGCTAATTGGCGTCGCCTATCTCCGGGCAATGCAAGAAGTGTAAATCTGGATGCTCCTTGGCGTTGTCTATCTCTGGGCAACGCGAGGAGTTAGTTTTTTTGCCTCCTCTGTTGCCAGGGCAGCACCGATTTTTTGAAATGCAAGGATTGGGTTCTGTCGATCCAACGGTTTGAGTCAATTTTCTTCCGTCGATCCGGTCAGTATTTATTATGGATACAGTTTTGTCAGTTCGAAAGAGTGAATAGAATTTTATTAAGGAAAGAATGGTAGATTCTTTGCCTATTTACAACTCCCCTGGCATTTTCGGCTTGGCTTATTTGCTGAAAAATTGAAAATACATAAACTAGTTTTTAAATGAAATAACGGCAGAGAGATTCGATATTCCAAGCTCTGGGAATTGTGACTCCATCGACGATTGTAAGCTTGAACGTCCCATCCTTGAGCTTTTGATTAACGACATATGGTCCTTCCTAGTTTGGTCCGAAGACTCCCGGAATGGGGTAAAGTCGCTTGAGCACAAGATCTCCAACTTCGAAGGTTTGACTGTGAACTTTGGAGTTGAAGTATCGTGCGACTCTTTTTTGGTGGGCGGCAGTTCTCAACTCTGCTTTTTACCATTTTTCATCGACCGTGTCTAGCGATTTGAGCAGGAGCTGCTCGTTTTGTTTTTGATTGAAATTATGCCTTCGGTGTGAGGGGACTTCTAATTCAACAGGAATCATCGCTTCCGAACCATATGCTAAGGCGAACGGAGTGTGGCCTGTTGCCGCTTTATGGGTAGTTCTTTAAGCCCATAGTGCGAGTGGAAGTTCATCAACCCATTTTTTTTGCTTCTGCTAGTCGCTTTTTAATAGTAGACTTGATGATCTTGTTTATTTCTTCCACTTGCCCGTTTGCTTATGGATGAGCCACTGCAGAAAAACTCTTTTCAATTCGGAAGCGCTTGTAGAAGTCTTTAAACTCGGCACTTTCGAATTGATATCTGTTGTTAGTGATGATTTTTTGCAGCATACCAAATCTGCAAAAGATGTTTTTAGTAACAAAGTTAATAACTTTCTTTGTAGTTGTAGTTTCCAACGGTTCCTCTTTGGCCCATTTTGTGAAATAATCTAAGACAACTATAGCATATTTGGCCCCTCCTTTTGCTATTGGCAAGACGCCAATCAAGTCGATTCCCTATATTGCGAACGGCTACGGACTGACCATCTGTGTTAGTTCCATTGAGCGAGTTCTTTTGATTTTGTTAAATCTTTATAGCGACCGCATCTCCTTGCATGATCTACAGCATTGCAATTTATCGTTGGCCCGAAATATCCATACCAAAGGCTTTCTTCGCAAGGGTCTGCTCCCTAGTGTGGTCTCCACATTCGCCTTCATGTATCTCCTTTAGGATTCTTCACGCTTCATCATTGGTCTCACACCTAAGAAGAGCGGTCAAGAATCCCCTTCGATAGAGTATCCTATCTTGTATCATGAACCGTGGCACCTTCCGAAGGAGCTTCTTCCGTTTATTTCGGTCAGTTGGAAGGGTTCTTGAAGTAGATAGTCCTTTATCGGTGTCATCCATGTATTCAGATGGTTTCAAGAATCCAGTCTACGTGCATTTCGTCCATGTTTGGGTTGGTTAGAGTTTCAACTGGGAGCAATCCCAATGTCCGAGCTTCTCCGGAATTTGCCAGTTAGCCAAATAATTTGCCTTAGTGTTTTGCTCCCATGCGATGTGATTTATAGTGTAGTGCTCGATGTTGCTTAGCGGTTCTTGTACTTTGGACAGGTATGGGGCAAGATTCTCACCACATGCATGATATTTCCATTTTACTTGACATACGACCAATTGTGAATCGGTGTATATGTGAATAGCTTTTATTTTAAGCTCCTTCACAACTTTCAGTCCAGCGATCGGTGCTTCGTATTCTGCTTCATTGTTTATGGCAGGGAATTCCAAGTGTAAAGCATAGCTAATGTCCAACCCCTAGGGGTTTCAAGCACCACCCATGTTCTCGAATAGAAGTTTTTGGATGCGCCATCGACGAAGAGCTTCCATTGTGTGTCTGCATCTAACTAAATTTCCTCCTAGTCTTCCCGTATAATAAATTTGACGATGAAATCGGCCAATGCCTACCCATTAATGGCTTTCCTGGGGTGATATGCTATGTCATATTGACTTAGCTCTATTTCCACTTGAGTGGTCATTCGGAAGTTTCTTGCTGTTATAAAACTTGCTTTAGGGGTTGGTCGGTCAATACTTTGATTGGATGAGCCTGAAAATATGGTCGTAACTTTTGGGACGCGATCAAGAGGCAATATGCTTCAGGCTAGCTTCTCCAATTTTGGGTAATTCGTATCAGCCCCGGTGGATCATTTACTGATGTAGTACATGGATAGCTAGATTCTGGCTTCTTCTCGCAAAAGAGGGCCGCTCAATGTGCATGGGGAAACTGCTAAATAAACGAATTGGTCGTATCCATGCACCGGCTTTGATAAGATTGAGGGAGCTTCCATGTGTCGTAACAATTCCTCGAAAGCTGTCTGACAAGCTTCATTCCATTTGAAGTTTTTCTTTCCCTTCTTTAGTGCATCGAAGAACGCTATGCACTTATCCATAGCTTTTGAGATGAATCCACTTAGTGCTTCGATTTTTCCATTCAAGCTTTAAAGTTCCTTCTTATTTTTGGTGGCTTAGACTTCTCGTAACGCTATTATTTGCTCTGGATTCGCTTCGATGCCCCAGGCACTTACTATGAACCCCAAGAATTTCCCAAAGTCTACTCCGAAGTGACGTTTGAGCAAGTTGAGCTTCATTTCGTATTTTCGGAGTATATCAAACATCTCGACGAGGTTATCTAGATGGTTAGTAGCTACTCGAGATTTGACCAACATGTCATCCACGTAAACTTCCATGGTCTTTCCAATCTGGCATTTGAATATAATATTCACTAGCTTTGGTATGCTGCCCCTGCATTTTTCAAGCTGAATGGAATTACCTTGTAGCAGTACAATCCCAAATCGGTGATGAAGTTGGCGTTCTTTTGGTCAGGCTCATTCTAGTTGTAGCCCGAGCACGCATCCATAAACGACAGCCTTTCATGTCCCGTCGTTCCATCCATAAGCTGATCAATTCTAGGGAGCGGGAAGCTATCCTTCGGGAAAGCTTTAGCTATGTCTGAGAAATCAATACAAGTTCACCATTTGCCGTTAGGCTTCTTGACTAGGACTGGGTTTGATACCCATTCATGGTAAGTCGCATCTATGATGAAGCCGTAGGCCGTCAATTTATCTTCTTCCTCTTTCAGTGCCTTGCACCATTCAGGGCCAAAGTTGCGCCTTTTTTTGCTTCATTGGTGTGAATTTGGGTCAATATCGAGTGCATGGCAGGCAACATCGGGTGATCCCTACACAAATAGGAGTGTGTCTAAGCAAATACGTCCAAATTAGGATGGAGGAATTTGGTTAGTTCCAATCGCATCTTGTTTCTAAGGTCCGACCCAATCTTCAGTACCCGCATTAGGTCATCCATACAGACTGGGACAGACACCGTCAATTCCGCCAGTGCTGCTTGATCCTCCCCTGAGCTCATCTTCCTAGGATCCAAAGCCTTGTCGAATTGGCTATGGTCCCCAACCCCGGAGCGGCTCTATAGTTGCTATTCGGAAGGTTCATGGATGTCAAGGGTTTTTCCCACATCATTTCCTTTTTCCTTTCATCTTGACTCGTGCAATTCTGCCATGTAGCATTCCCAAGCTACGCTTTAGTTTCCTTTCATAATTCCGACTCCATGCTTTGTAGGAAACTTCATTGTAAGGCACCATTGGTCCAATGCTATTCTAAAGTCGGCTAATGTGGGGCGTCCCAAGAGTTCATTATATGCTAACATTTCATCCACGATTAGAAAAGTCTGAATGAGGATGACCCTTTGCTCACCCTCTCTAAGCTCCACAGGTAGGTCAATTGTTCCCACCAGTTGTTTAGGTTAACCGGTAAACCCCTGATCTTTATTTGGCATGTTGTAATGCCCAATCTTCATTTGATCGAAAGTATGTTTGAAAAGTATGTTAACTGAACTGCCACTATCAACCAGCACTCAGCGGACTATGGTGGGCCTGATTCCTACTGTCACTACCTTTGGATCAAGAGTTGGATCTTCAATCCCTTCGGTGTCCCAATTGCGGAACACTATGTCATCATTCAAAAACTTTAGCGGCTTGACCTGAGTCTCATCATCTATTGTTAAGCGTGATTCCTTCCGGACATGCTTTAACAAACTCACATATCGCTTCATCTCTCCCAATTTCTTTGCGCAGGATGTGGTCTCCTAGATATTGTTCTAATAAAAAGCCTCTGGTCGATTCGTTTTGATCCTTCTTCACTAGTTCCAGCTTGATTTTTTTGTTCTCTAGGAGGTTGAGGGGCCATAGGCTGATTCATTATTTGTGACTTTTTCACATATTGTTGAAGCTTGTTGTCTCGGTTTAACCCTTTGATGAAGTCCTTAAGGTGGTGGCACTCATTTATATTGTGGCCGTGTGTTTCGTGGAAGCGGCGAATTTCCTTGAGTGCTTTTGTTGTTCCGTTGCCTCTTCTCTAAGGAGTTTCTTATATTCTTTAGTCTCTTATGTTGCGAGATAAATATTCACTGGAGTATCATTTAGAGGGGTATAGTCTATCTATCTAAACTCTATAAATATTTTGTTGTTGCCATCGTTGTTTCTTTTATCGAAGTTCTGGTTTCTTCTCTTCTGATTCCCACTCTTCGCCACGACTCAAGGAGTACTTCCAAGATCGCGTGTGCTTTGATTTGCCGCCATGTCATTTTTTTCGATATTCATCTGTTGTGTACCGGTAGACTTTCTTTCTAGCTCCTACGCTTCCTCCAATCTCATGTACTAGCTTGCTTTAGGATTGAAGTCTTTCCTATTGGTAGGTTGCTTCATCTTAATCCATTTCTCGAACTCTGTTTTCGGGTGCATCGCACGGACTAACGCCATAAAATTCATATCCCCATTGGGGTTGCTTGCTTCCGTCACCGCGGTGTTAAACCTGTTCACGAATGATTTCAATGACTCGTTGCGCCCTTGAACCAATCTGGATAGGGACATGATGTCCTTTGGTTGTGCGGTATGGAGCCTGAACTGGTCAAGGAATTTCATTGCAAGTTGGTGAAAGGTAGAAATAGGTCTTGGGGGAGTCTGGTGAACCACATAGAGGCGAATCCTTCTAGAAAAATAGGAAAACATCGGCAGCCTAGGCCCTCCTGTCTCCGGGAGAGCCACTCTCGTGGACCCAGTTAGCCTGACTGAGACAGTTTGGATGTTTCTAGCATCTTCGAATGCATCGACGTTCTCTTCCATCCAATTGCCTTGATCTCCATCTTCTGAATCGGAGAGATTCACAGCTATATCTTCCATCGGGGTTTGGCCCCTTAGTTCAAATTCAAGATTGGTTGCCTTGCCAGGTGAAGTATTCTCATTCCTCCACATTACATCCTGCTGTTACCCTTCTTAGTGGTTGCTTTCTGTTCCTTCTATGTACGTTGGAAACGGAGGGATTCTCTTATTATACAGCAGTCCCTTGTTCAGGCATAGTCCTTGGAGCGGGGTTTGATTGTAGGGTCAACAAAGCATTGAGCTTATCCATTGGAGCCTTTGACTATTTTTCATTCTCTGGTTGATTTCCTCAGCCATCATATACAGCTCGTCCTTGGTGACAACTTCATGCTGACTGGAGGATGCTAGTGCCGGGTTTCCTAAGTTAGCACCATTTACTTCAGCTTGTTGGAGACTAACACTTTCTCCAACTAATACTGTCCCTATGGATCTCCTAAAGGCAGTTCTTCTTCTTCCAGGAGCCATTAATCCTAAAACAACGAGTTCTTCAAGCAACGATTGGGGATCTAACTTCTAGACCTATGGGATCCAATGTAGATAGCTAGATCTTGATCCTGAGTTGGGTTCTCAGTGAAAGCATTAAAATGTTGACCCAGAAAATGAATCAACACCCTGGTTAAAGTTTGAAAGCACCATCCTTATTTTGACAGAGCAATATCACAGATCACAAATGTAGAAAAAGAACAGTAAAAGAAAGTAGACCGAGAATTTTTATAATGGTTCGGCTGTTAATGTAGCCTATGTACACTTTATAGTTTTATTAAAGATCGATTGCTATTACAAGAGGTGTTTGATTACAAAGCTTTGATTATCTTTAGCTAGATTGAACCCCTATAGTTGGAATCCAGTAGAGAATCACGATAAATTCCTTTGGAGATTGTTGTAAGGAAGTTAGAGAGTGAAGAATAATTCCAACAGAGCTTCAGAAACCTGTTCGGAGAAGATCCAGTTTATGCTGCAGCTTTGGATGGTGTTTATATGGATAGGAGAGCTTCTGGGCCAGGCCACTTCATCATCTGTCATAGATAGGTAGGGAATAACCCAAGGGGGTTTGGCTTGCAAACTGAGGCAAGCGACCCATGGTCTATGGTTAGCTAACAACCTATAGATTTGGCTCATTTACGAGCCATTGCCTTGGCCTCTTCTTTATTACATCCTTGGCTAGTTTGTTGTTGAATTTGAGTTTTTTAGGTTATTGGTGATCCAAGCACTTGGGATTTTTCTAGAGTTTGGAGTTAGAGATGTTTCCATGATCTTTTTTTGTTGTAGTCTCAGTAATGTAGCTTGACCCTCATTAATCCCTTGCCTTAGCTTTTCTGGTTAAGTTCTGAACCATTCTGACATCACAAGGTTGTTCTATTTCCTACTGGCTCCTGCTGGGTTAAAAACCCAGATAACAGTAACGAATCAAGGAAACATTAAGTTCTCTGGTCAAAATGGTGGTATGAAGAAGCGTCGGTAGAAATATGAAGAAGATACATTCTGTGATCACTGCAAGACTAACGACCACTCAAGAGATCTGTGTTTTAAACTGATCGGACACCTTGGCTGGTGGAAGAACCAACAAGAAGAATGGAGGCAATGGCAAGCTTGCTGCTCATGTCAATGCTGATAATGGTGCTGGAATGTTTGACTCTCCTTTGGATAGTTATTGTAAGGAAGCTTGTGGTTCGTAGATGCAACTTGACCCCTTTATGATGAATGCCATATGCAATCACATTATGAAGGCCATGGTAGAAAAGCAGAATTCATTAGAAGCAAGTGGCAGTTCAGGAGCTTTTGCTAATTGTGCAGGTACTAATTCTAACTTACCTATATCTTATAATATGGTATATGATGATAGTCGGATTGTTGACATTGGTGCTAATTGACTATATGACATATAATGGTAGCATGTTCAAAACTAGGAAAAAGTTAACAAATCTCATTCCTGTTTGTTGGCATGATGGTTCTCTTAAGCATGTGAATGAATTAGGTGATATAGTTCTTGATTCTGGTCTGTTTTTTAAGGATGTGATGTTGATTAAGGAGTTTAAGTACATCTTATTGTCTTTTGAGAGGTTTATGTATAGTAATAATCTGAAAGCAACATTTAATTCAACTGAATGTTTATTTCGGGACCTTACTGCTAAACAATATTTAGCAGTTGGGAGGAAAGTTGGACAGTTGTACTACTTGAAGATGACAACTACTTTTGAATCCGTACATAGTGGAATAAACAAGAAGATTAGATCAACTAATACTATGATATTTGATAATACTATAATGAATAATGTTGTGAATGTTGTGAAAGTTGATATTGTTTTGATTAATGCTAGAGTTGGACATGCTTCTATGTCCAGAATGAAACATACTGATGATTGTGCTTGCAATAATATAAATGATTTTGATTGTGATGTGTGTTGTCAACCAAAATTTCATAAACTTCTTTTTTCAAGAAGTAGCAATAGAGCCTCTGCTTTATTTCAGTTGGTTCATTTTGATCTTTGGGGGCCTTTTAGAGTTTATACTATGAGTGGAGCATCCTATTTCTTAACTGTGTTGGATGATCAGAGTAGGACTATTTGGCCCTTTATGTTACATAATAAGAGTCAAGTGTTCAAAACTATTGCTAATTTCTTTTCTTTGATAGAGAATCAATTTGGGAAAACCATTAAGAATATTAGATCATACAATGGTATTGAAATCATTAAGGAAGAATGTATGGAACTTTTTGCTAGGAAAGGAATAGTTCATTGAGGAGTGTAGTTGATACTCCTCAAAATAGGAGGGTTAGGAGGAAACATAGGCATTTAGCTGAAGTTGCTAGAGCATTAAGGATTATATGCCCAAAATTTTTTGGGGTGAGTGTATCCTTAGTACTACTTATCTGATAATAAAATTCATATCTTTGTTCTTGATTGGAAGTCTCCATATGAGGTGCTAATAGGAGAAAACATGTTTATGATCATTTGAGGGCGTTTGGAAGTCAGTGTTTTATTCCATGTGGGGATAAAGGAAGAGATAAGTTTGCTCATAAGGGAAACAAATGTGTTTTCATAAGATATCCTTATGCTCAAAAGGGGTATAAGGTTTCTGATTCAACTACTCAAAAAGCCCTTGTTTTCAAACATGTGTTGCAAGAGAACATCTTTCCATTTCTTAATTCTTCAAAGAAAAAATATGTTCCATTTGTTCTTGTCATTTCAGGAAATGATGATAATTTCTTTAATATGAATAATTCTCTTGAACCAAACTCATTTGAGACTATTGAACATGAATTGAAATTTCCAATGAAGTTCATGTTCCTATTTCTTTGCCTTCTTCAACTTACGATATTGTAAGCTCTTCTACCCTTTTGGACAATGTTCTTCTTCTATTCCCATCATTCGTAACCATGGAAGACAGTCCACCAGAAATATCAAAGCTCCCTCAAAAATATCAAAGAGTATGAATGTAAACTTCCTGGTCAGTCTTTCATGCATTTTTCAAATGCATTCATTTCTAACAAAGATCACACCTTCATATCTTCCACTGCAAATGTCATGAAAATTCATGAACCAAATTCATACATCTCTGCCAAATATCATTAAGGTTGGATTGAAGCTATGGATAAAGAAATAAAGGCTTTGGAGGTCAATGATACTTAGGAATTTACAGACTTACCTAAGGGAAAGAAGGCTATAGGATCCAAGTAGGTGTATAAGGCAAAGTTGAAGCCTGATGGGAATATGGAAAGCCAAGGTTCTCGCTTAACCTTCTGCTCCGATACCAAATGTGAAGACCCGTCTCCTCAACTCTTGAAAATCGACATTAATACATTCACGATATTCATGTGCTGTAAATCCAAGTGCTGGGGAAGCAGATTTTCAGGGGTAAAGTAAAAGATAGAAACATAAATTCTCGAATCATGTTAAAACAGGTATATAGTGCATTCAACCACCCTCACTAGGGTACATCAGAGTTTTTCTATGAACTAACCCTGCTAGGAACAGTTATAACTGCATACTCCTACACTTGCCGGTATTAACTAACTTAGACATAGCAGAAGAATAAAAATAAAAATAAATAGATAGGTAAACATCCACAATGGGTGCTCCAACTCCATGCTCCAACAACTCTTCCAGTATGCTCTTTGTGACGACCCAACTTTCTACTCATAGAAAGACGTATCATCAATAAGAAAAGAAAGAGAGAAATAGAAAAGATAGAAAAAAAAGAATAACAACATCAGAATCTCACAGCGGAAACGGAACAAAATATAATACATCACATAACTATTACATAGTTTACATATATCAGAGTTACACAACATCATTTAAACATGACAGTCATATATACATCTGCCACTACATACATCCCAAAATACAACATACATCAACTAACACAACGGAACTAGATAGATAGATACGTCTGGACTCCTGCTCCAAGCTCCTCCAGAACTCAACAATCCAAAACCTATCACTTGGCTACTCATAAAAATTTAAGTACCAAAGAGTTTTTGAAAAACAGAAATAAACTCTGGGTCAGACATGGGCCTGGTGTGAGTAAACGGTTAAAAGTTGTTTAACTTTGAAAACATTTGAAATAAAGGTATCACATAAGACTTCCTACACATAAATACGGGTAAGTTTTAACCTTACGCTAACCGAAAATTTTTATAGGAAATCCAGTGATATTATAATAGTGTCTAGGGTTTTCAAGTAAAATACAGAAATAGCTGAAATGCTTACATCTCACATTCCAACATAGTTGGGCACAATCAAAACGTACGACGCTTATTGGAGATTGGATTCCATACAATAGCAGGGCTACTGGGGTACCGCCCGTCACAGTACGGGACCTAGATCACCATACCGAGGATCACTCCCGACCCCCTACAACACAAGGCTAGAACCACTCCTTACTGAACAGTTCCGAACAAGATAACCCCGCGGTTATAGCTAGCAACCGCCCACACAGCCGAATAAAAAGGGACATCTCGACAGGGGTATATCTCGCCCTGCTTGGGTGCTACCCACCTAACCTTGTTGCACCTCCCCTGTTTTAGCCATTCCCGGTTGATGAGACTTGAGGTTGCAATTACCTTTATAGAACATATTTCTTAGAATGCTTGTAACAACCCGCATATTTTACGATTTGAATATTTAAATATTTTATTTTAATATTTTATCTTTAGTCGGATTTAGTCCGAAAAGTTACTTTTTGTGTACGGTCGAATTAGGACTCGAAACCACTTCCATTAGGTCCAAAACGCCGTTTGCGATCTTTTTGAGTATAAACTTTGATATGTTTGGAGTTAGTGGAATTTTGCCACTTTTCCACTTTGGGCTTTGAGTTTGGTTTAGACCATTAGCCTAAACTATTAATTCTAGCTCAACCCCCTTCCCTTTATAACTTCACTTTTATTTCCTAACACTTAAGCTTCATCAAAAATGGAGGAAAGAATGGGAAATTAAAACTCCAAGCCCTAGTTCATTTGCAAATCCAACATCTAACTCCAAATTCAAAGAGAAGCCATTGATTCTTCCTTTGCTTTCAAGCTTCTTCTTCATTGATTTTGTGTAAATGTGAGATTTTTATCTCACATCTTTGTCTATAACTATCTTTGATTGTTGGGTATGAATTCCTAACACGTATTCATATGCATTTGCTCTTGGTTTGGATTGAATTGGTGAAAATCCCAATTTTTAGTGTTTTGGGTTCAAATCTTTAAAAATCCTAACTTTGATGTTTGAACACGTTTTTGGTGATGCATCGAGGAGCCAATAGGACCGGGTAGCCGATGGGCGTAATCCCCTAGAGTCCGTGCTCGATCGGTTGCAAATTGAGAGAGTTTTTGCACTTTCATTGCTTAGGTCGCTCGGCCTGCACCCTTCGAATTGCTCGGCCTGCAGTTAGCTCGGCCTGTCTTAGGTCGCTGGCCCTAGGTCGCGCCATTTGTCTCCTTAAGTCGCTCGGCTTGTCCCTGTGCCTTAGGTCGCGCTAAACCTTAGGTCGTTCAACCATTAGGTCCTTCCACCCCATAGGTCGCTCAACCATGTTAAGTCCCACCTGCTGTATCACGCAACCCCTTAGGTCGCGACAAGTTAGGTCGTTCCCCACTTAGGTCACTCGGCCTTCTTACCTTAGTCGCTCGCATTGATTCGATGGCCTCATAGGTCACTCGGCCATGTTTTGTCGCGCCATGCTTAGGTCATCCCCACTTAAGTCGCTCGACCTTCTCTTACGCCTTAGGTCGTGCCATGCTTAGGTCGTTCCCTCTTAAGTCGCTCGGCCTTCCCCTGTGCTTTAAGTCGCACCAACTTAGGTCGCGCCATGCTATTGGTCGCGCCATGTTAAGTTGCTTTGTTTGACCGCATGCTTTTTCTTAAGTTGCATTACTTAGGTCGTATGCCGTGGAGCCGCATGCGTTGAGCCACTAGTTTCTTGTGTTGACTTATGTTAAGTCGTAAGTCGTGGCTGTTAAGTTGCAAGGGTATTTCCACTTTGATGGATTTGGAATCGAATTCTTTGCATTTCTACTCACGCCTTCGAATGTGAATTTTTGTGATTTATTGTTTCTACAATTATTTTTGTGATTTGTCACTTTATCTCACTCGTACGAGAAATCTAATTAAACGGCTTAGTAAAAAAAATGGTATGAAACTCTTGCACTTACTTCGCCGGTTAATTCTTGAACTTGTTCGATTGAATCTCTTGTGACCATTTTCGAGTGGAGATCAACAATTTTTTCGTAAATATTTAAGTTAGGCTAGTGGTTATGAGACATGAAGCCAAGCTTATATATTTACTAGCTTAATGTAATTAACACTTCTTGATGATCATTGATGATCATTTTTGTGATTTAGACTAGCAAATGTGCGTTGTCTCTTTGTCTACGAGGGAGACTAAACCCCGTTTCTGTGGAGCTTCGACTCAATTTGGTAGGGTACCGACCCATGGTCTTCGGGCTGTTTTGTGCAGCTTCGGCTCAAAATTAATGGTTAGCAACCATGGAATAGCATTCCATTTTGTGATACACGTGTTGGTGAGTTTTCATGCTCCCGTTTTGTGATAGGCCTCCCCCTTTTTGTGATTTCTGGATTTCCATTGATGATTTCTGGAATTTTTGTTTTCATCCATTTTCATGATTTACATTGATAAGTTTTATCAATATTTGTGCATTGGTGAATTTGTGTGTCATTAGCTTTTGTGATTGGCATTGATGTAATTGTCCATACTTGTGTTTTGGTGAATATATAAAATAAAGAGTATGACATTCTTTTTGATCTTTGAGAAGATTCTTGTGATATCGATTAATCCCTAGTTGATTTTCAATTGCATACTTATCACAGTATGGCTTTATGGTTATCATATGTTTATGTCATGTCTCTTATTCTATATCATTTCATCTGATACTTATAGCTAGACTGATCCGTTTATTATTTTCTTATCAAATAATACTCGGGTCAGACCGAGATGCTACAGGTGCTTCTGCTTAACTTCACATCTGGGATTACCACCCTGACTTTTGGCTAACTACTTAGATTGGTAGTTTTTGTTGTATACATTTGAGATATAGACTCACTGATGTATCCATATTCTTTTGTCTAGCACTTGTTGCTCTTCTTTTGTGATATTGTGGATCTTGTTTGACCACTACTCTGTTATACACTTTCATGTGTTATATGTTCATATCTATTTCCGCCTTTGTGATATGGATATCTGTGACTGATTTGTGTTATGCTTATTTCTATATTTGTTTCCGAAGAATATATATATAGCCACTGTGTTGCAGCTTTGAGTTTGTATCGGTATGTCGGATTTCCTCCTGAAACCAAATGTATGTTGTACTATCTGACATATTGGTGCTCGCACAAACCAATTACACGGTGTGTCGCTCCTCAACAGCCTTATTCTCTGCTCTAGTTGATAGCACTACGTCGTAGTGTCCTGGGCTAGAGTGGGTATAGAGGTGGGGCGTCACAGCTTGGTATTAGAGCTAATCTTCGGAACAATGTAGAATAATCTAGCAAGGATCATCGTCCTAAGTCCATCTTAGGAGTCGTGCTTTAGGATTTAATTCGAGTCTTCGTACCGATTCATCCTATTTTCTTTATGATTCCTTGTTTACCTATCAAAATTTGCTTGATATTCATTTGGTGAATAACCTTATCCTTCTTCTTTCTTTCTTTCTAAAGGAAGAGAAATGGTTTGACCTGGTCTTCCCAACGTCGGTCAATCTAGTGCTACTCCCCAAGATGGAGTATTTATGTCTGCCCAGCAGCTTCTTGATCTAGTAAGGAATGCTCAAGCATCCGGATTCTTCTCACCCTAAGTTTGGATTTGCACGTTTGTGCAACGATTATACCAATTTGGGTGGGAAGCCATCCAAAGGTTCTGATACAATTATTGAAGTCCAGGCTTGGCTGAGAACGTGCGATCGAATCTTTTCTCGCATGAATCTTATTGATCTTCATCGTGTTCAGGTGACCTCAAGTATGCTCCAAGAAAGAGCATTAGATTGGTATGAACTTTTGATTTCTGAAATAAATGAAGTGAATCTTACTTGGGATAAATTTCGGGAACGCTTCGAATTAAAATTTATGCCAGAAGCTGAGAAGGTGACTTTGGCTTGCCGTTTCATTGACCTTGTTCAAGGTGGATCCTCTGTGGCAGACTATGTCACATCATTCGAGTCACATTCTAAATATGGGGTCGAGTACATAAAAACCCCATTGAAGAAAAACCAAAGATTTGTCTATGGCTTGAATAAAAATCTCAAGAAGCCATTACTTCTAAAGTTAGAAGTTTCTTTTGCTCAACTCGTTGATATCGCTCTTCGACTTGAAGAGGCAGATAAAGAAAGTGACGTTGAAGTTATGGGTGCCAAACCGAACATCAACAACAAGAAAAGGCCTAATAAGTTTAGAGGTCCTTATCCCAATAAGAAAGGGAAGCAAGCAACTTCGGTGGCAAAAACTTTTACCTCTAGTCGTAGGCAATGCTACAACTGTGGTTCTAAGGACCATTATGCGAACAAGTGTTCAAAGCCCCGTGCTTGTCGCTATTACAAAAGCCCGGATCATTATTTATCTTCTTGTCCCAAACTTCAAGGCAAGAAGGAGGGAAAGCTTAATGTTGCTCAATCCCTTGGCAACACATCTCATGGTCAAGGTATTCCTCATTCTATCCTTGATGGCATTATTTTATTTCATAATCACCCTATTCGAGTTCTTTTTGATACGGGTGCGTCCCACTCTTTTATTTCAAAAGAACTTACTGATACTTTTTCTTTAGATGTTTTGTGTTTAATGACTTCTTTGAGAATTGCGAATCCCATTGGTGATCCGCAACAATCAGTTTATTGTATAAAGATGTCAAAATTATTTTGTGTGATTACTCTTTCCGCGCCGATTTGCATGTTATGCGTTACCTTGGCTTTGGAATAATTTTGGGAATGGATTGGCTTAACCGTTATGAAGCATAAATCCTATGTCCTGAGCGGACTATTCATCTTCGACATCCTCATCTGTTAAGCAGATTTCTATTGATCTTAAAGAGTCGGATTCCAGCTAGGTTGCATCTTTATATTCTTTAAATCCTCATAATGACGATAATGATGATGAGGAAGATATTATTTCTCTTATTCACGTTGTTCGTGAATTTTCCGACATATTTGAGCCTGTTTTAGGATTACACCTAAGCGAGCAATTGAGTTCAGAATTAATCTCATCCCTGGAGCGCAATCTATCACTCGTCCTCCTTATCGTATGTCCAATAAGGAAAATGAGGAGATGCGCAAACAGTTATCCGAATTGGAGACGAAGCAATTTATTCGCTCTAGTTCCTCGCTTTGGGGAGCTTCGGCTATTTTCGTGAAGAAATCCGATGGTACACTTAGGCTTTGCGTTGACTACCGCAAGCTTGATGATCTTACTATCAAGAATAAATATCCTTTACCTCGGATTGATGATCTATTCGATCAACTTAGTGGTGCTAGAGTCTTTTCACAATTAGACTTGGCTACCGGTTTTCATCAGCTTCGTATTGCAGAGGATAGCATTCCTTTGACATTGTTCTGTACCCGTTATGGATCTTATGAATGGCTTGTTATGCCATTTGGCTTAACGAATGCTCCGGCATATTTCGTTGACCTTATGAATCGAGTTTTCAAAGATTTCCTTGATCGATTTGTTCTCATCTTCATTGATGATATTCTTGTGTATTTAAAAACCGAGGAGGAGCATGAAAAGCATCTTCGGATTATGTTGGAAACTCTTAGGAGTAACCAATTAAAAGCAAAATTTTGTAAATGCCATTTTTGGCAATCTCGTGTGAAGTTTCTCAGTCATATTATTTCCGAATTCGGAATTTTCGTGGATCCTTCAAAGATTGAAGCGATTCAAAATTGGAAGAGACCGGAGAGTGTGATGGAAATCCGTAGCTTCCTTGGATTGGCGGGCTATTACCGTCGTTTTATAAAAGACTTTTCAAAAATAGTCGTGCCTCTTAGTAGCCTAATAAAGAAAGGTGTTAAATACATTTGGTCGGACAAATGTGAAGCTTCTTTTCAGAAATTAAAAGAACTCCTTTTTGATGCTCCTATTCTTGTTATTCCCGAGGGGAATCAAGATTTCATTGTTTATACCGATGCTAGTCGCATTGGTTTGGGTGCCATTCTTATGCAAAGAGAACGCGTTATTGCTTATGCTTCTAGGCAATTAAAGCCAGCCGAGTCTAGATATGCCACTCATGATTTAGAACTCGCGGCTATTGTTTTTGCCCTTCGTATTTGGCGTCATTATCATTTAGGAGAAATTGTTTTTCTCTATACTGATCATAAATCTTTGAAGTATCTATTTTCCCAAAAGGAACTTAATCTGCGTCAACAGCGTTGGCTCGAGTTCCTTGCACCTTATGATCTTGATATTCTTTATACTCCCAGAAAGGGAAATCATGTTGCCGATGCACTTAGTCACAAGCAACAAGCGATTATTTCCATGATGGTATCCGAATGGAATGATCTCGAGGTTTTATCCACTTGTGAGATTCGAGATCGTGTTTCCGATTTGTGTTCATCTCTTGTTTTATGTAGCCTTGAGGCTCACCCTTCTCTTTTAGACCGCATTCTTGAAGCTCAAAGCTAGATCCCGAATTGGCTCTTCTTGGCCAAAATTTTAGGAATAAAATTGATAATGAAGGTTTGAAAGACTTTGATATTGATTCTCGTGGCGGCATTCGAAAATTTGGTAGACTTATCGTGCCAAATATTAGTGATCTTTGCAAAGATATTTTAGAAGATTCTCATCGTTCTAAATTTACCATTCATCCCGGTAGTAGTAAAATGTACGTGGATATGAAGCGACTTTATTTTTAGGAGGAAATGAAATCTGATATTGCTAACTTTGTTAAGTGTTGCATGACTTTCCAACTCATTAAGGCCGAACACCAAAGGTTATTGCAACCTTTAGAAATTCCAATTTGGAAGTGGGACCAAATTTCCATGGATTTTATAGACGGCCATCTCCGTTCTCGTTCGGGTCATGATAGCTTATGGGTGATAGTCGATAGACTTACTAAATCCACGTATTTTATTCCCGTTCGGTCCAATCGAACCGTGCCTCTTTTGGCCAAACTCTTTATCAAAGAAATTGTTAAATTGCATGAAGTTCCTACTTCTATTGTTAGTGATCGTGATCCATTGTTTACTAGTGGATTTTGGAAAAGTCTTCAAAAAGTTTTGGGAACGAAGCTTAATTTTAGCACCGCTTATCATCCCCAATCCGATGGACAAACCGAGCGTGTGAATCAAACTCTGAAGATCTTCTTCGTGCATGTGTTCTTGATTTTGGTGGAAGTTGGGAAGATCATATTTCTCTTGTTGAGTTTTCCTATAATAATAGCTTCCAATCTAGTATTGGTATGGCACCTTTCAAGGCACTCTATGGAAGACCATGCCGAGCTCCTTCTTGTTGGCTTGAGGCCGGTGAGAAGCTGGTTTTAGGTCCAGATTTTATTCGGGATTCCACAGAGAAGATTGACCTTATTCTTCAAAGGATGAAAGAAGCCCAGAGTATAAAAAAATCCTATGTCGATAACCGGAGAAGGAAATTAGAATTTTCTATGGGAGATCTTGTGTTTATTCGTGTTTCACCTATGAAGGGTGTTGTACATTTCAGTCGATCGAGAAAATTAGCGCCTCGATATGTTGGGCCATTTCCTATCACCGAACGTATTGGTTCTGCGGCTTATCGCCTTTTATTACCGGCTCAGTTTTCTGCTATTCATGACGTGTTTCACATTTCTCAATTATGGAAATGCCTTCGAGATTCCGATTCTATTCTTGATCCCAGTGTTGTGGAAGAAATTGAAGTTTCGCCTAATCTAACTTATGAGCAACATCATATTCGTATTATTGCTTCGGAGGTCAAACGCCTTCGAAATAAAGATGTTCCGCTTGTTAAAGTTCAATGGTCCTCAAATCCTAAGGATTGCTCTTGGGAATCTAGAGAATTCATCGAATGAACACATCCGGACTTACTTTCTTGTGCTCTTTGAGGTGAAATTCTTATTTCAAATTTTCTTTTGTGTTGATATGTTTTCATGGTTGTTACCTTATATTTTCTTCTTAAATATTGCGTAGACGCAATTTCTTTAAGGAGGGGAGTCTGTAACTACCCGCATATTTTACGATTTGAATATTTAAATATTTATTTGAATATTTTATCATTAGTCGGATTTTAGTCCGAAAAGTTACTTTTTGCATACGGTCGAATTAGGACTCGGAACCACTTCCATCGGGTCCAAAACGCCGTTTGCAGTCTTTTTGAGTATAAACTTTGATATGTTTGGAGTTAGTGGAATTTTGCCACTTTTTCACTTTGGGCTTTGGGTTTGGTTTATCCCATTAGCCTAAACTATTAATTCTAGCTCAACCCCCTTCCCTTCATAATTTCACTTTCATTTCCTAACACTCAAGCTTCATCAAAAATGGAGGAAGGAATGGGAAATTAAAACTCCAAGCCCTAGTTCATTTGCAAATCCAACATCTAACTCCAAATTCAAAGAGAAGCCATTGATTCTTCCTTTGCTTTCAAGCTTCTTCTTCATTGATTTTGTGTAAAGGTGAGATTTTTATCTTACATCTTTGTCTATAACTATCTTTGACTATTGGATATGAATTCCTAACACTTATTCATATGCATTTGCTCTTGGTTTGGATTGAATCGGTGAAAATCCCATTTTTTAGTGTTTTGGGTTCAAATCTTTAAAAATCCTAAATTTGATGATTGAACACGTTTTTGGTGATGCATCGAGGAGCCAATAGGACTAGCTAGCCGATAGGCATAATCCCCTAGCGTCCATGCTCGATCGGTTGCAATTTGAGAGAGTTTTGGCACTTTCGTTGCTTAGGTCGCTCAGCCTGCACCCTTCGAATTGCTCGGCCTGCAGTTAGCTCGGCCTGTCTTAGGTCGCTGGCCCTAGGTCGCGCCATTTGTCTCCTTAAGTCGCTCGGCTTGTCCCTGTGCCTTAGGTCGCGCTAAACCTTAGGTCGTTCGGCCATTAGGTCATTCCACCCCATAGGTCGCTCAACCATGTTAAGTCTCACCTACTGTATCACGCAACCCCTTAGGTCGCGACAAGTTAGGTCGTTCCCCACTTAAGTCGCTCGGCCTTCTTACCTTAGTCGCTCACCTTGGGTCGCTGGCCTCATAGGTCGCTTGGCCATGTTTGGTCGCGCCATGCTTAGGTCGTCCCCACTTAAGTCGCTCGACCTTCTCTTACGCCTTAGGTCGCGCCATGCTTAGGTCGATCCCTCTAAAGTCGCTCCCCCTTCCCCTATTTTTTAAGTCGCACCAACTTACGTCGCGCCATGCTATAGGTCACGCCATGCTATTGGTCGTGCCGTGTTAAGTTGCTCTATTTGGCCGAATGCTTTTTCTTAAGTCGCATTACTTAGGTCGTATGCCGTGGAGCCGCATGCGTTGAGCCGCTAATTTCTTGTGTTGACTTATGTTAAGTCGTAAGTCGTGGCTGTTAAGTCGCAAGGGTATTTCCACTTTGATGGATTTGGAATCGAATTCTTTGCATTTCTATTCACGCCTTCGAATGTGAATTTTTGTGATTTATTGTTTCTACAATCATTTTTGTGATTTTGTCACTTTATCTCACTCCTACGAGAAATCTAATTAAACGGCTTAGTAAAACAAATGGTATGAAACGCTTGCATTTACTTCGCCGGTTAATTCTTGGACTTGTTCGATTGAATCTCTTGTGACAATTTTCAAGTGGAGATCAACAATTTGTTTGTAAATATTTAAGTTAGGCTAGTGATTATGGGACATGAAGCTAAGCTTATATATTTACTAGCTTACTGTAATTGACACTTCTTGATGATCGCTGATGATCATTTTTGTGATTTAGACTAGCAAATGTGCGATGTCTCTTTGTCTACGAGGGAGACTAAACCTCGTTCTTGTGGAGCTTCGGCTCAATCTGGTGGGGTAGCGACCCATGGTCTTCGGGCCGTTTTGTGGAGCTTCGGCTCAAAATTAATGGTTAGCAACCATGGAATAGCGTTCCATTTTATGATACACGTGTTGGTGAGTTTTCATGCTCGCGTTTTGTCATAGGCCTCCCCCTTTTTGTGATTTCTGGATTTCCATTGACGATTTCTAGAATTTGTGTTTTCACCAATTTTCGTGATTTACATTGATAAATTTTATCAATATTTGTGCATTGGTGAATTTGTGTGTCATTAGCTTTTGTGATTGGCATTGATATAATCGTCCATATTTGTGTTTTGTTGAATAAAAAAAATAAAGAGTATGACATTCTTTTTTATCTTTGAGAAGATTCTTGTGATATTGATTAATCCCTAGTTGATTTTCAATTGCATACTTATCACAGTATGGCTTTATGGTTATCATATGTTTATGTCATGTCTCTTATTCTATATCATTTCATCTGATATTTATAGCTAGACTGATCCGTTTATTATTTTCTTATCAAATAATACTCGGGTTAGACCGAGATATTACAGGTGCTTCTGCTTGACTTCACATCTGGGATTACCACCCTGACTTTTGGCTAACTACTTAGATTGGTAGTTTTTGTTGTATACATTTGAGATATAGACTCATTGATATATCCATATTCTTTTGTCTAGCACTTGTAGCTCTTCTTTTGTGATATTGTGGATCTTGTTTGACCACTACTCTATTATACACTTTCATGTGTTATATATTCATATCTATTTCCGCCTTTGTGATATGGATGTCTGTGACTGATTTGTGTTATGCTTATTTCTATATTTGTTTCCGAAGAATATATATATATATAGCCACTGTGTAGTAGCTTTGAGTTTATATCGGTATGTCGGATTTCCTCCTGAAACCAAATGCATGTTGTACTATATGACATATTGGCGCTCGCACAAACCAATTACACAGATGGTCGCTCCTCAACAGCCTTATTCTCCACTCTAGATGACGGCATTACACCGTAGCATCCTTGGCTAGAGTGGTTATAGAGGTGGGGTGTCACAATGCTCATCGTCCACCTGACGATGTTTTGAAAGCATTCAATCCATACAAGTTCGTTTTGGGTTCGAACGAAATCGAAGGCATTATCTCATTACACTCATTTTGGAATCACCCTCAGAGTTGACGACAACAACCCTTGCATTTTGAAACACCATCTCGATCTTCACTTGAGATGTCATGACCTAACGTTTAATTTGGATCGATGTGGTTTTCGAATAATCATAACTGACACCCGATCCCGGTCTCATCGAAATCCAAACGCCATTTTAAAGGTCAAGTTGTTTAATAGTTTAAACAATTTAATTCAACACTTTGAATTCACATAGCATTTATCGCAGATAAATCATACACAATCATCATTGATATATCAAGGCTTATCACAGAGTATCACAGAATATCACCAAATAGATATCACAGATCCAGATATTCTACTTATACAATCATCTATAAGCAAGCATATTTAATCCTTATTATAATTAATTCAATTTAAATTAATTATTTGAGAATTAATCCCTTAATCATGTTTAATAAATCATCAATTAATTAACTATTCCATTTCAAACCATTTATTAATTAATTATTAATCAATTTATTAAACCTTAATTACTTAATTAATTACTCCTAATTATTAATTAATAACCTAATTATTACATAGTAATTAATAAAACTTAATTACCCATTTATTAACCACTAATTAATTAATTAATCAATTATTTATTCATAATTAAATTACTTAATTAGTTAACTACTAATCACACATTAATTAACTTTAAGTAGTTAATTAAAATTCTTAATTACAAAATTATTAAACACTTAATCATTAATTTACCAATCTTTAATTACAATTATAAATTAATCATTCTTAATTACTTTCCAAAATAATTAATTAAATAATCATTATTTATCTTAACTAACATTTTAAAATCTTCCATAATAACTTTGAAATCAAATTATTACTAACTAGAAAACTTTAATGGTAATTAACTTTAACACTTAACTTAAGTTAACTACTTAATTAAAATATTAATTGAGATTTAAAAACATTCTTACGTATTCACTTAATTAATTAAAACTTGAAATAAATTCTTAACTTAAAATAGTCAAACACTAATTATTTCATTAGTACTAAAATTTATTTAACAACATTTACTTTAAATTTATTAGGCTTAACCCTTTTGAAACAAAACCCGAGAATGCCCCCAGATTTACTCTAGTAAACACTCGAGTTTCCCACCGTTTCCCCCGAGTTCTTCTTCTCTTCCTCACGCTTCCTTCTTCTCTTTTTTTTCTAGTTAAGTTAAAGTCTAAATTTAAGTTTATACTACGAGATCAAGAAAAACACGCTCATGCACTCGGGTTCCATCCCAAAGCCATCCATCATTTTCTCGAGTATCAACTCGAGTCGCTCACCACTCAACAACTCTGGCACCATATCTATGCCGTACACGCGCACGGCGTCTCGCCGTCACCCCGAAGAACTTCACTATCTTCGGCGAATGGCAAAACTCACCTACACTCGTAATCAAAACTCGATTCGACGCCAAAAATTCCAAATTGAAATTTAGCATTTCGTTCGAAAACCTATAACTCAACCCATTTAAAAAATCACTTCGCCCCAGTTGCTCAGACCATCGGAGATGCTCCAACTCCGTCCTCACCTCGCCTATCCCCCATGCTACCATCCCCCAAGAGCTCGTGCGACTCGATGCATCAGAGGTGACGAAATCACCTCGTTTGTTGACCACATCAAAACTCGAGCATAAACCCTAATCTGGCCTCGACCCATCAATTCGTGCAATAGAAAAAATATTTGACAATTTTCCTGAAATTTTTAATCAACAAGCTAGCTTCAAACAAAAATTCGACAACCAAAACTTGTTGGATCACCAGAAATTGGTAAAATGGTACTTTCTGATCAACTAAGAACTGCTCGTTGAATACTTAACTAAAAATTACCATTTTAAAGATCTTATTTTGTAGTGTGGATTAAAGTTATGAAACTAGCATTTTATGACATTCGAATTTAACATAATATCACATGTTTTCTTGTAAAACAAGATTCGAGTGGTGATACCTCACCAACATGTTTAAAACAGATTTTAAAATCTTGATTTAGGTTTAAACGTTCTTGGTTTGTTTAAAAACTCTAAGCTTAACAATGATTATATGAAAATATTTTGAGTTTTGAATAAATATTCGACTCTGTAACAAATAACAAAGAAGTCCAGTATATTCATTATTTCATAGAACAACCTATATATAAACACAGATCTATATTCAAATATAAAACATATACAACACAATATTATCAATGAATCACCTGTACTGTTTTTAATTATACTTAAATCTTTAAAATTTATGTTTACTCACCTGAAAACAAGTTTGAGCAGAGAACTCTTTTGTTTCGAAAAGCTGTAGTTTTGATCTTCCCTAAACTTGCTTTGTTGTTGAATTGAATGATGATGCTTCTTTTTTTTGGTTTTGCTATGTTATTGAACGAACTGGAATAAGAAGATACACATATATATAGAAGAAAGGATTTTGTACAGGGGAGGTATTATCTGGTATAAGCTCATCTTTGGTCAAATTTTTTTTCTTCTTTGACTAAACTAGATTTTTTTTCTGAAAATTGAAATGACTTTAACATTTCGAATGTCCCTGTTTTGTGCTGAGATGATGGTATTAAATGAAATTGTTTCCTTTCTAGCTTACATACTTATTATATATTTTTTATATGTACATAGACACTTTGCAGGCAGACATTTTGTTTCCTTGCATTGCTTACCCATATAAATTTCCATAGTATATTATTATATTCTAGAATTACCTTATGTATTTATTCCTATTTTTAACATAAATTCTTGTTTTTATTATTTCTTATTTAAAGCTTAAACTACCAAATACTTTATTTATATTCATATATTTTTATAATTATATTTTATACTCATATTTAATATTGATAGGATTTGGTTTTATTTTAAACATTTTAAAAGACTTTATTTTAAATTTTCAACATTATTATCTATATTACATTCATATGCATAGATTTAGATTAAATGTTAATAATGTAGAGCATTAATTAAATCGAATAAGGTAGATTTTATTTTAAATATTTTTGAAAGATTCTATTTTAAATTTTCAAATCAAAGTTTCCTTTTCAAAATACATATGTTTATAAATAAATGGCAAGTATTCCAAAAGTCCTGTCTTTTTAAAATGAGAAGTTTACATTTTATTTAATTAGATTAAATACTTATTAAAATAATATTGCCAAAATCCCGGGTCGTCACTTCCTTCCCCCTTAAAAGAATTTCGTCCCCGAAATTTAAAACAAAAGATAATTCAAAAGCTTTTATATCAACCATCCAAGCATACATATCATCCATACATTAGCAAAAAACCAAACAATTTATCCTAACAAACATCACTAGCTATCCGGACACAAATCCGGATAGGCTTTCCTTAAACTATCCAGAATTTCCCAGGTACAATCTTTGGGATCCTCGCTCCACTGCAGTTTGACGAGCTTCACTACCTTGCTCCTTAGTTGCCTCTCGTCTTGATCAACAATCTGAATTGGATTCCTGACCACAGTCAAATTTGGCTCGACCTCTAAATCTTCCTGGACTACTGGTTCTACAACAAATGATGGGTCATGAACAAATTTCCTTAGATGGGATACATGAAATACATTATAAGTTCCAGACATCCGTTCTGGCAACTCAATTCTGTAAGCTACCACACCAATT
Organism: Allium cepa; assembly: GCA_030765085.1. Lineage (NCBI taxonomy): Eukaryota > Viridiplantae > Streptophyta > Magnoliopsida > Asparagales > Amaryllidaceae > Allium > Allium cepa. Next base: position 325,399,589 of record CM060931.1, on the reverse strand, counting down.
CTTTCCAGCACTCTGAATGGTCCAATATATCTCGGGGCAAGTTTTCCCGTCTTTCCGAATCTAATAGCTTCTTTGATCGGGGAAACTTTGACAAAGACTAAATCTCCGATCTTAAATTCCAATTGTCTTCGCCTTTTATCTGCATACTTCTTTTGATGGTCCTAAGCAGCTCTCATCCTCTTCTTGATAAGCTCAACTTTCGTAGAAGCTTCACGAATTAGATCTGGTCCAAGCACAAGACGATCTCTCGACTCTATCCAACAGGATGGGGATCTACACGGTCTTCCATATAGAGCTTCATAAGGTGCCATCTTAATACTCGCTTGGTAAATGTTATTATATGAGAATTCTACCAAATGAAGTTGAACTTCCCACGATCCACCAAAATCCATAACACAAGCTCGCAGCATATCCTCTAGAATTCAGTTCAGCCTCTCCGTTTATCCATTTGTCTGAGGATGATAGGTTGTACTCAATATTAAACTTATTCCCATAGCTGATTGCAGAGCCTCCTAGAATTTGCTGGTGAAGATAGGATCACGGTCACTTACTATACTGACAGGAACACCATGCAATCTAACTATCTCCCTCAAGAAAATCTCTGCTAGAGAAGCTGCAGTAAGAGTTGCCTTAACCGGTATAAAATGGACGCTCTTAGTTAGACGATCCACAATCACCCATATTCCTACGTATCCTTTCTTGGTTTTAGGAAAACCGTCGGTGAAATCCATAGAAATCATCTCCCACTTCCATCCTGAAATTTCCAAAGGCTGCAACAAACCGGCCGACTTCTGCTGGTCTCCTTTCACTTGCTGACAGATAGCACAACTATTAACGAAAGCAGCTACATCCCTCTTCATGCTCGGCCACCAAAAAACTCTTCTCATATCTTTATACATCTTAGAAATTCCTAGGTGAATATTCAGTTTGGAGTGATGACACTCAGATAAGACTCCTTGCCTCAATCCATCTATATTAGGTACACACAAACAACCATTAATCCTCAAAGCACCTTGATCATCCACCTTGAAATCCGAATATCGACCGTCCTTGTTTCCAAGAATCAGTTGTTCAAATGATCTATCCTCCATTTGCTTACTTATGATTCTTTCCAGGAGAGATGGAACAACTTCCAGAAGAGACAGAACTGCATTCCTACTTAGAGCATCAGCCACAACATTTGCCTTTCCCAGGGTATATAGAATATCCAAATCATATGATGCCAGAAACTTAACCCATCGCTGCTGCCTCAGATTAAGATCCTTTTGAGAGAAAAGATATTTCAATGGCTTATGGTCCATGAATAACTCGAACTTCTCTCCCAAAAGATAGTGTCTCCAGATCTTCAAAGCAAAAACCATGGTTAACAAGTCAAGATCGTGTGTAGCGTAGTTCCTTTCATGTTGCTTTAATTGTCGACTTGCATACGCAATTGCTCTTCCATTCTGCATCAAAACTGTTCCCAGTCCAATTATACAAGAATCTGTATAAACTTCAAACTTTCTTTTCCCATCAGGAATAGCTAGCACAGGTGCACTAGTTATCCTCGTCTTCAATTCCCGGAAAGCCTCTTCACAATGGGTTGTCCATTTAAACTTAGCTTCTTTCCTTGTCAACTTAGTTCGATGCGAAGAAATCTTGGAATAGTCTTTGATAAACTTTCTGTAGTAGCCAGCTAATCCCAGAAAACTACGAACTTCAGTCGGTGTCTACGGCTGCTTCCATTCCAGAATAGTCTCAACCTTCGTTGGATCTGCAGAGATACCTTCTCCAGAAACAATGTGCCCTAAAAATTTGACTTCCGATTCCAGAAATGGCACTTAGAGAACTTCGCCTTTAAAACATGCCTCCTCGATGTCTCTAACACTATTCTCAAATGCTACTTGTTCTCTTCTTCAGACTTAGAATAGACCAGAATATTATCGATGAACACCAGAACTAACTTATTCAATACATCCCGAGAGACTCGGTTCATCAGATCAACAAAGTAGGCAGGAGCGTTGGTTAACCCGAAAGGCATAACCAACCATTCATAGAAATAATTTGGTTCCCTAAATGCAGTTAAATGGATACTGTCCTCAGCTACCCATAACTGATGGAAGCCTGAAGCTAAATCCAGTTGAGAAAAGACAGAAGCTCCATGCAGCTGGTCAAAAAGATCGTCAATACGAGGAAGAGGATATTTATTTCGAATGGTCACTTTGTTCAATTCTTTATAGAATACACAGAATCTTAGCGAACCATCCGATTTAGTGACAAACACCGCAGTAGAACCCCAACAAGAAAAATTGGGCCTAATCAATCCCTTCTCCAAAAGATCCTGAGTCTGCTTAACTAACTCCTCCCTCTCTCTAGGAGCCGTCCTCCTACTAGGCTGAATCACTGGTACTGCTCCTAAAACCAAATCAATGTGAAACTCTATCTCTCGATGCGGAGGCAAACACTCGACTTCCTCGAATATATATGGAAAATCTTGCACCACATCGATATCTTCAACCTTCTCTTGAGAAGTCTCAACTCTATGTAAAAGACTATCAAGTGAATTCCAGAATTATCACACACCACTCTAGCAATTCTACCCAAATCGGTTTCCAACGAAACAGTTCTCTCATCATAATTTAGGATAGCCCTATATTTATCAAGCCAATCCATCCCCAATATAAGGTCAAAACCCTAAAAATCAACACATAAGGGTCACAAGAAAAAATATGGGACAGATAGGAAATCCTCAAGTCCTTACAGATCATATCTAATTTAGTTACCCCTCCTATAGGATTTGATACAAAGATGGGACAGTCAACAGTACTAGGGGTAAGAAAGAACATCTTTACAGATTCCAGAGAAATAAAACTCAAAGAAGCACCCAAATCAAACAAAATTTTAATATACTTGCCATCTAAAAGTAATGTACCTTCCAATACTCCCTTGCCTTTAGATGAAGTAGATGGTGCACCTTCCAAAGCAAATATCTTATTCTGGTGAGCTTTATGAAGTAGCGGGCAATCTTTGATCATATGACCTGGTTGGTGGCAATTGAAGTATAGAGATCTCTGAACCAAAGCGGAACCAGTCCACTCTGAAGCGACTGTTGCTGCTGTTACTGAAATCCTTTCCTGGGACACTTATTCGCCAAGTGACCTTCTTGTTGACATATATAGCATTTGCGAGGTCCGTTATTGCTTCCAGTCTTCTTCTTGTTCTGCTTCCTCCAATTGGGATTGAACTTCCTCTTATTTGGATTAGCAAAATTCCCTCCCGATGCTGCTACCGGTGCCATTGATCTCTTATTCATCAAATCCTCATATCTCAGTGCCATATCAATTAACTCAACAAAAGATCCTTTCAAATGCGCCGTCATCTTTACATGAAATTCTGGCCTCCTTGCGCAAACATTTCGTTCTTTTTGAGGGGAGTATCAATGAGCCCTGGTCCATAACAAGGAAGTTCATTGAATTTGGCCTCATACTCCACTATAGTCATGCTTCCCTGCTTCAAATTCAGAAAATCCTAGTACAGACGAGTTTTCCCTGCTGTTGGCATGGATTTTTCTGCAAATAACTCTTTAAATCTTTCCCAAGAAATGTCATCCTTAGAGATATTTGCTACCGCTGCATCCCACTAGGCCCCAGCACCTTCCTGCAATTGCCATGAAGTCATTTTCCTTTTTCGCTCATCAGACAACTTCATACTCTTAAAGATGCGCACACAAGAGCATAGCCAAGCTTGGACCTCATTGTCCCTTTAAATGGTTTTCCTCCAAGGTTGGTGAAGTCCTTGCATAAAGCAGCAAAACTAACCTGAGGCGGTACTGGATCCACAACCTCACTAGCAGTTTGACTTCATCCATTATCAGTCGAGGTATTGCCCCTACCTGTGCCTCTCCTTCCAGAACTCATGTTGGTCACCTGGACAGGTAACTCAACAAATTTAGATAGGTATATAATTATATAAAAATACAAATACGCACTCTTAAGATAGATTCTATTCCAGAGCCTAGGTATTATCTCAACTTATGCTCTGATACCAACTGTGACGAACGGCCTTTCTACTCACAGAATGACGTATCATCAATAAGAAAAAAAGAGATAGAAATAGAAAAGATAGAAAGAAAGAATAACAACATCAGAATCTCATGGTGGAAACGGAACAAAATATAATACATCACACAACTATTACATAGTTTACATATATCAGAGTTACACAACATCATTTAAACATGACAGCCATATATATATCTACCACTACATACATCCCAAAATACAACATACATCAACTAACACAGCGGAACTAGATAGATAGATACGTCTGGACTCGGGCTCCAAGCTCCTCCAGAAGTCAACAATCCAAAACCTATCACTTGGCTACTCATAAAAATTTGAGTACCCAAGAGTTTATGAAAAACAGAAATAAACTCCGGGTCAGACGTGGGTCTGGTGTGAGTAAACAGTTAAAAGTTGTTTAACTTTGAAAACATTTGAAATAAAGGTATCACGTAAGACTTTCTACACATAAATACGGGTAAGTTTTTACCTTACGCTAACCAAAACATTTTATAGGTAATCCCATGATATTATAATAGTGTCTAGGGTTTTTAAGTAAAATACAGAAATAGCTGAAATGCTTTCATCTCACATTCCAACGTAGTTGGGCACAATCAAAACGTACGACGCTTATTGGAGATTGGATTCCATACAATGGCAGGGCTACTGGGGTACTGCCTGTCACAGTATGGGCCTAGATCACCGTACCGAGGATCACTCCCGACCCCCTACAACACAAGGCCGGAACCATTCCTTACTGAATAGTTCCGAACAAGATAACCTCACGGTTGTAGCTAGCAACCGCCCACACAGCTGAATAAAAAGGGACATCTAGACAGGGGTATATCTCGTCCTGCTTGGGTGCTACCCACCAAACCTTGCTGCACCTCCCCTGTTTTAGCCATTCCCGGCTGAAGAGGCTTGAGGCTGCGATTACCTTTATAGAATATATTTCTTAGAATGCTATCGTCCACCTGACGATGTTCTGAAAGCATTCAATCCATACAAGTTCGTTCTGGGTTCGAACAAAACCGAAGGCATTATCTCGTTGCACTCATTTTGGAATCACCCTCAGAGTTAACGACAATAACCCTTGCACTTTAAAACACCATCTCGATCTTCACTTGAGATGTCATGATCTAACGTTTAATTTGGATCGATGTGGTATTCGGATAATCATAACTGACACCCGATCCCAGTCTCATTTGAAATCCAAACTCCATTTTAAAGGTCAAGTTGTTTAATAGTTTAAACAATTTAATTCAACACTTTGAATTCACATAGTATTTATCACAGATAAATCACACACAATCATCATAGATATATCAAGGCTTATCACAGAGTATCACCAAATAGATATCACAAATCCAGATATTCCACTTATACAATCACCTATAAGTAAGCATCTTTAATCCTTATTGTAATTAATTCAATTTAAATTAATTATTTGAGAATTAATCCCTTAATCCTGTTTAATAAATCATCAATTAATTAACTATTCCATTTCAAACCATTTAATTAATTAATTCTTAATCAATTTGTTAAACCTTAATTACTTAATTAATTACTCCTAATTATTAATTAATAACCTAATTATTAATTACTAATTAATAAAACTTAATTACCATTTATTAACCATTATTTACTTAATTAATGAATTATTAATTCGTAATTAAATTACTTAATTAGTTAACTACTAATCATACATTAATTAACTTTAAGTACTTAATTAAAATTCGTAATTACAAAATTATTAAACACTTAATCATTAATTTACCAATCTTTAATTACAATTATAAATTAATCATTCTTAATTACTTTCCAAAATAATTAATTAAATAATCATTCTTTATCTTAAATAACATTTTAAAATCTTCCTTAATAACTTTGAAATCAAATTATTACTAACTTGACAACGTTAATGGTAATTAACTTTAACACTTAACTTAACTACTTAATTAAAATATTAATTAAGATTTAAAAACATTCTTACGTATTCACTTAATTAATTAAAACTTGAAATAAATTCTTAACTTAAAATAGTCAAACATAAATTACTTCATTAGTACTAAAATTTATTTAACAACATTAACTTTAAATTTATTAGGCTTAACCCTTTTGAAACAAAACCCGAGAATGACCCCAGATTTACTCGAGTAAACACTCGAGTTTCCCACCATTTCTCCCGAGTTCTGCTTCTCTTTTTCTCCAGTTAAGTTAAAGTCTAAATTTAAGTTTATACTACGAGATCAAGAAAAACACGCTCACGCACTCGGGTTCCATCCCGAAGCCATCCACCATTTTCTCGAGTATCAACTCGAGTCGCTCACCACTCAACAACTCTGACAACATATCTATGCCGTACACGTGCACAGCGTTTCGCCGTCGCTCTGGCGAACTTCACTATCTTCGGCGAATCGCAAAACTCACCTACCCTCGAAATCAAAACTCGATTCGATGCCAAATATTCCAAATGGAAATTTAGCATTTCATTCGAAAACCTGTAACTCAACCCATTCAACAAATCACTTCCCCCCAGTTTCTCAGACCATCGGAGATGCTCCAACTCCGTACTCACCTCGCCTATACCCTATGCTACCATCCCCTTGGAGCTCGTGCGACTCGATGCATCAGAGGTGACGAAATCACCTCGTTTGCGGACCACATCAAAACTCGAGCATAAACCCTAATCTGGCCTCGACCCATCAATTCGTGCAATAGAAATTATTTTTGAAATTTTTCCTAAAATCTTTAATCAACAAGCTAGTTTCAAACAAAAATTCAACAACCAAAATTTGTTGAATCACCAGAAATTGGTAAAATGGTATTTTCTGATCAACTAAGAACTGCTCGTTGAATACTTAACTAAAAATTTCCATTTTTGTTTTAAAAATCTTATTTTGCAGTGTGGATTCAAGTTATGAAATTGAATTAGCATTTTATGACATTCGAATTTAACATAATATCACATATTTTCCTGTAAAACAAGATTCCAGTGGTGATACCTCACCAACACGATTAAAACATATTTTAAAATCTTGATTTAGGTTTAAACCTTCTTGTTTTGTTTAAAAACTCTAAGCTTAACAATGATTAGATGAAAATATTTTGAGTTTTGAATAAATATTCAACTCTGTAACAAATAATAGAGAAGCCCAGTATATTCAATGTTTCACAGAACAACCTATATATAAACACAGATCTATATTCAAAAATAAAACATATACAACACAATATTATCAATGAATCACCTGTACTGTTTCTAATTATAATGAAATCTTTAAAATTTATGTTTACTCACCAGAAAACAAGTTTGAACAGAGCACGCTTTTGTTTTGAAAAGCTGCAATTTTGATCTTCCCTAAACTTGCTTTGTTGTTGAATTGAATGATGATGCTTCTTATTTTTTTTCTGGTTTTGCTATGTTATTGAACGAACTGGAATAAGAATATACGCATATATATAGAAGAAAGGATTTTATACAGGGGAGGTATTATCTGGTATAAGCTCATCTTTGGTCAGATTTTTTTCTTTTTTTCTTCTTCTTGGACTAAACTAGATTTTTTTTTTTTGAAAATTGAAATGATTTTAACATTTCGAATGACCCTGTTTTGTGCTGAGATGATGGTATTAAATGCAATTGTTTCCTTTTAAGCTTACGTACTTATTTTTTTATATATATGTACATAGACACTTTGCAGGTAGACATTTTGTTCCCTTGCATTGCTTACCCATATAAATTCCCATAATATATTACTATATTCTAGAATTACCTTGTGTATTTATTCCTATTTTTAACATAAATTCTCGTTTTTATTATTTTTTTATTTAAAGCTTAAACTACCAAATACTTTATTTATATTCATATATTTTTATAATTATATTTTATACTTATATTTAATATTGATAGGATTTGATTTTATTTTAAACATTTTAAAAGACTTTATTTTAAATTTTCAACATTATTATCTATATTACATTCATATGCATAGATTTAGATTAAATGTTAATAATGCAGAGCATTAATTAAATCGAATAAGGTAGATTTTATTTTAAATATTTTTGAAAGATTCTATTTAAATTTTCAAATCAAAGTTTCCTTTTCAAAATACATATGTATATAAATAAATGGCAAATATTCCAAAAGTCCTATCTTTTTAAAATGATAAGTTTACATTTTATTTAATTGGATTAAATACTTATTAAAATAATATTGCCAAATTCCCGGGTCGTCACATTCCTCCCCCTTAAAAGAATTTCGTCCCCAAAATTTAAAACAAAAGATAATTCAAAAGCTTTTATATCAACCATCCAAGCATACATATCATCTATACATTAGCAAACAACCAAACAATTTATCCTAACAAACATCACTAGCTATCCGGACACAAATCCGGATAGGCTTTCCTAAAACTATCCAGAGTTTCCCAGGTACAATCTCGGGGATCCTCGCTCCACTGCACTTTGACGAGCTTCACTACCTTGCTCCTGAGTTGCCTCTCGTCTTGATCAACAATCTGAACTGGATTCCTGACCACAGTCAAATTTGGCTCGACCTCCAAATCTTCCTGGACTACTGGTTCTACAACCAATGATGGGTCATGAACAAATTTCCTTAGATGGGATACATGAAATACATTTTAAGTTCCAGACGTCCGTTCTGGCAATTCAGTCCTGTATGCTACCAAACTAATTCTTTCCAGCACCCGGAATGGTCCAACATATCTCGGAGAAAGTTTTCCCGTCTTTTCGAATCTAATAGCTCCTTTGATCGGGAAAACTTTGACATAAACTAAATCTCTGATCTCAAATTTCAATTGTCTTTGCCTTTCATCTGCATACTTCTTTTGACGGTCCTGAGCATCTCTCATCCTCTTCTTGATAAGCTCAACTTTCGCAGAAGCTTCACGAATCAGATCTGCTCCAAGCATAAGACGATCTCTCGACTCTATCCAACAGGATGGGGATCTACACGGTCTTCCATATAGAGCTTCATAAGGTGCCATCTTAATACTCACTTGGTAACTGTTATTATATGAGAATTCTACCAAATGAAGATGGTCTTCCAACGATCCACCAAAATCCATAACACAAGCTTACAACATATCCTCTAGAATTCGGTTCAGCCTCTACGTATGTACATCTGTCTGAGGATGATAGGCTGTACTCAATCTCAAACTTGTTTCCATAGCTGATTGCAGAGCCTCCTTGAATTTGCTGGTGAAGATAGGATCACGGTCCCTTACTATACTGACAGGAACACCATGCAATCTAACTATCTCCCTCAAGAAAATCTCTGCTAGAGAAGCTGTAGTACGAGTTGCCTTATCCAGTATAAAATAGCGCTCTTAGTTAGACGATCCACAAACACCCATATTCCTTCGTATCCTTTCTTGGTTCTAGGCAAACCGTCGATGAAATCCATAAAAATCATCTCCCACTTCCATTCTGGAATTTCCAAAGGCTGCAACAAACCGGCTGACTTCTGCTGATCTCCTTTCAATTGCTGACAGATAGCACAACTATTAACGAAAGCAGCAACATCCCTCTTCATGCTCGGCCACCAGAAAACTCTTCTCATATCTTTATACATCTTAGAAATTCCTGGGTGAATATTCAGTTTGGAGCGATGACACTCAGATAAGACTTTTTGCCTCAATCCATCTATATTAGGTACACATAAACGACCATTAATCCTCAAAGCACCTTGATCGTCCACCTTCCGAATATCGACCATCCTTGGTTCCAAGAATCAGTTCTTCAAAAGATCTATCCTCCATTTGCTTGCTTATGATTCTTTCCTGGAGGATGGAACAACTTCCAAAAGAGACAGAACTGCATTCCTGCTAAGAGCATCATCCACAACATTTTCTTTTCTCGGGGTATACAGAATATCCAAATCATATGATGTCAGAAACTCAACCTATCGCTGCTGCCTCAGATTAAGATCCTTTTGAGAGAAAAGATATTTCAACGGTTTGTGGTCCGTGAATAACTCTAACTTCTCTCCCAAAAGATAGTGTCTCCAGATCTTCAAAGAAAAAACAATGGCTAACAACTCAAGATCGTGCGTAGCGTAGTTCCTTTCATGTGGCTTTAATTGCCGACTCGCATACGCAATTACTCTTCCATTCTGCATCAAAATTGCTCCTATTCCAACTATACAAGCATCTATGTAAACTTCAAACTTGCTTTTCCCCTCCAGAATAGCTATCACAGGTGCACTGGTTAGCCTCGTCTTCAATTCTCGAAAAGCCTCTTCATACTGGGTTGTCCATTTAAACATGGCTCCTTTCCTTGTCAACTTAGTTAGATGCGAAGAGATCTTGGAATAGTCTTTGATAAACTTTCTGTAGTAGCCAGCTAATCCCAGTAAACTACGAACTTCAGTCGGTGTCTGCGGCTGCTTCCATTCCAGAATAGTCTCAACCTTCGCTGGATCTACAGAGATACCTTCTCCAGAAACAGTATGCCCTAAAAATTTGACTTTCGATTTCCAGAAATGGCACTTAGAGAACTTCGGCTTCAAAACATGCCTCCTCATTGTCTCTAACACTATTCTCAAATGCTACTTGTGCTCTTCTTCAGACTTAAAATAGACCAGAATATCATCAAGAACACCAGAACAAACTTATTCAATACATCCCGAAAGACTCGGTTCATCAGATCGACAAAGTAGGCAGGAGCGTTGGTTAACCCGAAAGGCATAACCAACCATTCATAGAAACAATTTGGTCCCCTAAATGCAGTTAAAGGGATACTATCTTCCGCTACCCTTAACTGATGGAAGCCTGAAGATAAATCCAGTTGAGAAAAGACAGAAGCTCCATGCAGCTGGACAAAAAGATCATCAATACGAGGAAGAGGATATTTATTTCGAATGGTCACTTTATTCAATTCTCTATAGTCTACACAGAATCTTAGCGAACCATCCGATTTAGTGATAAACACCGCAGCAGAACCCCAACAAGTAAAACTAGGCCTAATCAATCCCTTCTCTAAAAGATCCTTAGTCTGCTTGACTAACTCCTCCCTCTCTCTAGGAGCCATCCTCCTACTAGGATGAATCACCGGTACTGCTCCTGGAACCAAATCAATGCGAAACTCTATCTCTCGATGCGGAGGCAAACACTTGACTTCCTCGAATATATTTGGGAAATCTTGGATCACATTGTTATCTTCAACCTTCTCTTGAGAAGTCTCAACTCCATGTAAAAGACTACTCAAGTGAATTCCAGAATTATCATACGCCACTCTAGCAATTCTACCCAGATCGGTTTCCAACGAAACTGTTCTCTCGTCACAATTTAGGATAGCCTTATATTTATCAAGCCAATCCATCCCCAATATAAGGTCAAACCCCTTAAAATTCAACACATAAGGGTCACAAGAAAAACTAAGAGACAGATAGGAAATCCTCAAGTCATTACAGATCATATCTAATTTGGTTACCCCTCCTATAGGGTTAGATACAAAGATGGGACAGTCAACAGTACTAGGGGTAAGAAAGAACTTCTCTATAGATTCCAGAGAAATAAAACTCAAAGAAGCACCCGAATGAAACAAAACTTTAATATACTTGCCATCTAAAAGTAATGTACCTTCTAATATACCTTTCCTTTAGATGAAGTAGATAGTGCTGAGCTTTATAAAGTAGCGGGCAATCCTTGATTATATGACCTAGTTGGTGGCAATTGAAGCATAGAGATCTCTGAACCAAAGCCGAACCCAGTCCACTCTGATGCGATTGTTACTGCTGTTGTTGAAATCCTTTCCTGGGACACTTATTCGCCAAGTGACCTTCTTGTTGACATATATAGCATTTGCGAGGTCCGTTATTGCTTCCAGTCTTCTTCTTGTTCCGCTTCCTCCAATTGGGATTGAACTTCCTCTTATTTGGATTAGGAAAATTCCCTTCCGATGCTGCTACTGGTGCAACTGATCTCTTATTCATCAAATCCTCATATCTCAGTGCCATATCAATTAACTCAACAAAAGATCCTTTCAAATGCGCCGTCATCTTTTCATGAAATTCTGGCCATAATCCTTGCACAAACATTTCGTTCTTTTTGAGGGGAGTTTCAATGAGCCATGGTCCATAACAAGAAAGTTCATTGAATTTGGCCTCATAGTCCGCTATAGTCATGCTTCCCTGCTTCAAATTCAGAAAATCCCGATACACACGAGTTTTCCCTGCTGTTGGCATGAATTTCTCCTCAAATAACTCTTTAAATCTTTCCCAAGAAATTTCATCCTCAGAGATATTTGCTTCCACTGCATCCCACCAGGCCGTAGCACCTTCCTGCAATTTCCATGAAGGCATTTCCCTTTTTCGCTCATCAGACAATTTCATACTCTTAAAGATGCGCTCACAAGAGCATAGCCAAGCTTGGACCTCAATTATAGTCTCTGTCCCTTTAAATGGTTTACTTCCAAGGTTGGTGAAGTCCTTGCATAAAGCAGCAAAACTAACCAGAGGCGGTACTGGATCCACAGCCTCATTAGCAGCTTGACTTCGTCCATTATCAGTCGAGGTGTTGCCCCAACCTCTGCCTCTCCTTCCAGAACTCATGTTGGTCACCTGGACAGGTAACTCAACAAATTTAGATAGGTATATAATTATATAAAAATACAAATATGCACTCTTAAGATACCCTTCATAGAAACAATTTGGTTCCTTGAATGCAGTTAAATGCATACTGTCCTCAGCTACCCTTAACTGATGGAAGCCTGAAGCTAAATCCAGTTGAGAAAAGACAGAAGCTCCATGCAGCTGGTCAAAAAGATCGTCAATACGAGGAAGAGGATATTTATTTTGAATGGTCACTTTGTTCAATTCTTTATAGTCTACACAGAATCTTAGCGAACCATCCGATTTAGTGACAAACAACGCAGCAGAACCCCAACAAGAAAAATTGGGCCTAAACAATTCCTTCTCCAAAAGATCCTGAGTCTGCTTAACTAACTCCTCCCTCTCTCTAGGAGCCATCCTCCTACTAGGCTGAATCACTGGTACTGCTCCTAAAACCAAATCAATGCGAAACTCTATCTCTCGATGCAGAGGCAAACACTTGACTTCCTCGAATATATGGAAAATCTTGGACCACATCGATATCTTCAACCTTCTCTTGAGAAGTCTAAACTCTATGTAAAAGACTACTCAAGTGAATTCCAGAATTATCACACACCACTCTAGCAATTCAACCCAATTCGGTTTCCAATGAAACAGTTCTCTCATCACAATTTAGGATAGCCCTATATTTATCAAGCCAATCCATCCCCAATATAAGGTCAAAACCCTAAAAATCGACACATAAGGGTCACAAGAAAAAATATGGGACAGATAGGAAATCCTCAAGTCCTTACAGATCATATCTATTTTAGTTACCCCTCCTATAGGATTAGACACAAAGATGGGACAGTCAACAGTACTAGGGGTAAGAAAGAACTTCTCTACAGATTCCAGAGAAATAAAACTCAAAGAAGCACCCAAATCAAACAAAATTTTAATATACTTGCCATCTAAAAGTAATGTACCTTCCAATACTCCCTTGCCTTTAGATGAAGTAGATGGTGCACCTTCCAAAGCAAATATCTTATTCTGGTGAGCTTTATGAAGTAGCGGGCAATCCTTGATCATATGACCTGGTTGGTGGCAATTGAAGTATAGAGATCTCTGAACCAAGCGGAACCCGGTCCACTCTGAAGCGACTGTTGCTGCTGTTACTGAAATCCTTTCCTGGGACACTTATTCGCCAAGTGACCTTCTTGTTGACATATATAGCATTTGCGAGGTCCGTTATTGCTTCCAGTCTTCTTCTTGTTCTGCTTCCTCCAATTGGGATTGAACTTCCTCTTATTTGGATTAGCAAAATTCCCTCCCGATGCTGCTACCGGTGCCACTGATCTCTTATTCATCAAATCCTTATATCTCAGTGCCATATCAATTAACTCAACAAAAGATCCTTTCAAATGCGCCGTCATCTTTTCATGAAATTCTGGCCTCCTTGCGCAAACATTTCGTTCTTTTTGAGGGGAGTATCAATGAGCCCTGGTCCATAACAAGGAAGTTCATTGAATTTGGCCTCATACTCCGCTATAGTCATGCTTCCCTGCTTCAAATTCAGAAAATCCTAGTACAGACGAGTTTTCCCTGCTGTTGGCATGGATTTTTCTGCAAATAACTCTTTAAATCTTTCCCAAGAAATGTCATCCTTAGAGATATTTGCTACCGCTGCATCCCACTAGGCCGCAGCACCTTCTTGCAATTGCCATGAAGTCATTTCCCTTTTTCGCTCATCAGACAACTTCATACTCTTAAAGATGCGCACACAAGAGCATAACCAAGATTGGACCTCACTGTCCCTTTAAATGGTTTTCCTCCAAGGTTGGTGAAGTCCTTGCATAAAGCAGCAAAACTAACCTGAGGCGGTACTGGATCCACAGCCTCACTAGCAGTTTGACTTCATCCATTATCAGTCGAGGTACTGCCCCTACCTGTGCCTCTCCTTCCAGAACTCATGTTGGTCACCTGGATAGGTAACTCAACAAATTTAAATAGGTATATAATTATATAAAAATACAAATACGCACTCTCAAGATAGATTCTATTCCAGAGCCTAGGTATTATCTCAACTTATGCTCTGATACCAACTGTGACGACCCGCCTTTCTACTCACAGAAAGACGTATCATCAATAATAAAAGAAAGAGATAGAAATAGAGAAGATAGAAAGAAAGAATAACAACATCAGAATCTCACAGCGGAAACGGAACAAAATATAATACATCACATAAGTATTACATAGTTTACATATATAAGAGTTACACAACATCATTTAAACATGACAGTCATATATACTTCTGCCACTACATACATCCCAAAATACAACATACATCAACTAACACAGCGGAACTAGATAGATAGATACGTCTGGACTCCTGCTCCAAGCTCCTCCAGAACTCAACAATCCAAAACCTATCACTTGGCTACACATAAAAATTTGAGTACCCAAGAGTTGATGAAAAACAAAAACAAACTCCGGGACAGACATGGGTCTGGTGTGAGTAAACGGTTAAAACTTGTTTAACTTTGAAAACATTTGAAATAAAGGTATCACATAAGACTTCCCACACATAAATACGGGTAAGTTTTTACCTTATGCTAACCGAAACATTTCATAGAAATCTAGTGATATTATAATAGTGTCTAGGGTTTTCAAGTAAAATACAGAAATAGCTGAAATGATTACATCTCCCATTCCAACATAGTTGGGCACAATCAAAGCATACGGCGCTTATTGGAGATTGGATTCCATACAATGGCAGGGCTACTGGGGTACCGCCTGTCACAGTACAGGGCCTAGATCACCGTACCGAGGATCGCTCCCGACCCCCTACAACACAAGGCCGGAACCATTCCTTACTGAACAGTTCCGAACAAGATAACCCCACGGTTGTATCTAGCAACCGCCCACACAGCCGAATAAAAAGGGACATCTAAACATGGGTATATCTCGTCTTGCTTGGGTGCTACCCACCTAACCTTGCTGCACCTTCCATGTTTTAGCCATTCCCGGTTGATGAGGCTTGAGGCAACGATTACCTTTATAAAAAATATTTCTTATAATGCTCATTGTCCACCTAACGATGTTGTGAAAGCATTCAATCCATACAAGTTTGTTTCGGGTTCGAACAAAACCGATGGCATTATCTCGTTACATTTATTTTGGAATCACCCTCAGAGTTAACGATAATAACCCTTGCATTTTGAAACGCCAACTCGATCTTCACTTGAGATGTCATAACCTAACGTTTAATTTGGATCGACGTGGTTTTCGAATAATCATAACTGACACCCGATCCCGGTCTCATCGAAATCCAAACGCCATTTTAAAGATCAAGTTGTTTAATAGTTTAAACAATTTAATTCAACACTTTGAATTCACATAGCATTTATCACAGATAAATCACACACAATCATCATAGATATATCAAGGCTTATCATAGAGTATCACAGAATATCACCAACTAGATATCACAAATCCAAATATTCTACTTATACAATCATCTATAAGCAAGCATCTTTAATCCTTATTATAATTAATTCAATTTAAATTTATTATTTGAGAATTTATCCCTTAATCCTGTTTAATAAATCATCAATTAATTAACTATTCCATTTCATACTACTTAATTAATAATTCTTAATCAATTTATTAAACCTTAATTACTGAATTAATTACTCCTAATTATTAATTAATAACCGAATTATTAATTACTAATTAATAAAACTTAATTACCCATTTATTAACCACTAATTACTTAATTAATCAGTTATTAATTCGTAAATAAATTACTTAATTAGTTAACTACTAATCATACATTAATTAACTTTAAGTAGTTAATTAAAATTCTTAATTACAAAATTATTAAACACTTAATCATTAATTTACCAATCTTTAGTAACAATTATAAATTAATCATTATTAATTACTTTCCAAAATAATTAATTAAATAATCATTATTTATCTTAACTAACATTTCAAAATCTTCCTTAATAACTTTGAAATCAAATTACTACTAACTTGAAGACTTTAATGGTAGTTAACTTTAACACTTAACTTAAGTTAACTACTTAATTAAAATATTAATTAAGATTTAAAAACATTATTACGTATTCACTTAATTAATTAAAACTTGACATAAATTCTTAACTTAAAATAGTCAAACGTTAATTACTTCATTAGTACTAAAATTTATTTAACAACATTAACTTTAAGTTTATTAGGCTTAACCCTTTTGAAACAAAACCCGAGAATGCCCCCAGATTTACTCTAGTAAACACTCGAGTTTCCCACCGTTTCCCCCGAGTTCTTCTTCTCTTCCTCACGCTTCCTTCTTCTCTTTTTTTTCGAGTTAAGTTAAAGTCTAAATTTAAGTTTATACTACGAGATCAAGAAAAACACGCTCATGCACTCGGGTTCCATCCCAAAGCCATCCATCATTTTCTCGAGTATCAACTCGAGTCGCTCACCACTCAACAACTCTGGCACCATATCTATGCCGTACACGTGCAAGGCGTCTCACCGTTTGCTCCGGCGAACTTCACTATCTTCGGCGAATCGCAAAACTCACCTACGCTCGAAATCAAAACTCGATTCGATGCCAAAAATTCCAAATCGAAATTTAGCATTTAGTTCGAAAACCTATAACTCAACCCATTCAACAAATCACTTCGCCCCAGTTGCTCAGACCATCGGAAATGCTCTAACTCCGTCCTCACCTCGCCTATCCCCTATGCTACCATCCCCTTGGAGCTCGTGTGACTCGATGCATCAGAGGTGACGAAATCACCTCCTTTCCAGACCACTTCAAAACTCGAGCATAAACCCTAATCTTGCCTCGACCCATCAATTCGTGCAACAAAAAAATTATTTGACAATTTTCCTGAAATCTTTAATCAACAAGCTAGTTTCAAACTAAAATTCAACAACCAAAATTTGTTAGATCGCCAAAAATTGGTAAAATGGTATTTTCTGATCAACTAAGAACTGCTTGTTGAATAATTAGCTAAAAATTTCCATTTTTGTTTTAAAAATCTTATTTTGCAGTGTGGATTCAAGTTATGAAATTGAATTAGCATTTTATGACATTCGAATTTAACATAATAGCACATGTTTTCCTGTAAAACAAGATTCCAGTGGTGATACCTCACCAACATGTTTAAAACAGATTTTATAATCTTGATTTAGGTTTAAACCTTCTTGTTATGTTTAAAAGCTCTAAGCTTAACAATGATTAGATGAAAATATTTTGAGTTTTGAATAAATATTCAACTCTGTAACAAATAACAGAGAAGTCGAGTATATTCAATATTTCACAGAACAACCTATATATAAACACAGATCTATATTCAAAAATAAAACATATACAACACAATATTATCAATGAATCACCTGTACTGTTTTTAATTATACTTAAATCTTTAAAATTTATGTTTACTCATCTGAAAACAAGTTTGAACAGAGAACGCTTTTGTTTTGAAAAGCTGCAGTTTTGATCTTCCCTAAACTTGCTTTGTTGTTGAATTGAATGATGATGCTTCTTTTTTTCTTCTGGTTTTGCTATGTTATTGAACAAACTGGAATAAGAAGATACACATATATATAGAAGAAAGGATTTTGTACAGGGGAGGTATTATCTGGTATAAGCTCATCTTTGGTCAGATTTTTTCTTTTCTTTTTTCTTTGACTAAACTGGATTTTTTTTCTGAAAATTGAAATGATTTTAACATTTCGAATGATCCTGTTTTGTGCTGAGATGATGGTATTAAATGCAATTGTTTCCTTTAAAGCTTACATACTTATTATTATTATGATTTTATATGTACATAGACACTTTGCAGGTAGACATTTTGTTTCCTTGCATTGCTTACCCATATAAATTCCCATAGTATATTACTATATTCTAGAATTAGCTTATGTATTTATTCCTATTTTTAACATAAATTCTTATTTTTATTATTTTTTTATTTAAAGCTTAAACTACCAAATACTTTATTTATATTCATATATTTTTATAATTATATTTTTATACTTATATTTAATATTGATAGGATTTGATTTTATTTTAAACATTTTAAAAGACTTTATTTTAAATTTTCAACATTATTATCCATATTACATTCATATGCATAGATTTAGATTAAATGTTAATAATGTAGAGCATTAATTAAATCGAATAAGGTAGATTTTATTTTAAATATTTTTGAAAGATTCTATTTTAAATTTTCAAATCAAAGTTTCCTTTTCAAAATACATATGTATATAAATAAATGGTTAATATTCCAAAAGTTCTATCTTTTTAAAATGATAAGTTTACATTTTATTTAATTAGATTAAATACTTATTAAAATAATATTGCCAAAATCCCGGGTCGTCACAATCTTCCCCAAAATACTCCAAATAGAATCCTGACTATTTGGCTGTCCGAAAAAATAGGGAACGCAGAGTTTAAAGAAAAATAAAATAAAGGTCGGTCGTGGGACTGGTGTGAGAACTGAAAATACGTTCTTTGAAAACAAAAAGGTGTCTCATAAGACCACACCGCACATAAACACGGAACGGGTTTTTAACCTTATGATAACCAAAAAAAATTTACGTAAAAATACTTGATATTATTTTTAATGACATATCTTTAAAAATATTTGGAAGTAAACTTGTCAATTTTAGCCGTAATTGTTAGCATTATTAAATTCCAGCATACTAGGCTCAACAAATAAAACGGAAGGCACTTTTTAGGGAATGGATTTCCATACAAATGACCTGGTCAAGGGACTACCTTCCGGCCGTACATCTCTAAAGGAATGTACCAAGGTCAATAGAACATATGCACCTTTACCAACACAAGACCGGCCTGCCTTTCTCACTAGATAATACCGAATATATCATCACCCCGGTCGTTACTGACCTATCTGAGACGTCTCTTAGCACACACCATAAAAGTTTAAACCCGAACGTTATAGCAAATAGAAATATATTTAGAAGGGGATGATCATACCCTAATGGTTGCGAACCACGTAGCCTTGCTGCATCTACCTTGTTTTGTCCATTTTCGGGTGTGAGGCCCAAGGTAAAGATTACCTTTCATATAGCACATCATACTTCTTTAAATGCCACACTACCATTACATGGTCACACAACTGATCTCTGCAAATGTATAACTCGTGAGCTTATACTTCTCAGGAAAGGGTGTTATGCTAAGAGAAGCTGCCTTCTCCGCCACCAATAGATAATACGTTCATAAAGATCACTCATGTAACCAGAAATGCAACATCGAACATTCATCCATACAAGTTAATTCTTGGACTGAATGAAACCGAAGGCACTCTCCTACCTCATCCTGTTGGGAATTTACCCTAGGATTAGTAGCGAGAAATCCTTGCATCGAAGAACTTAAATGAAGAACACTGCCACATAATACGGTATGGGAAATTTCCCTCGAGGGTCGGTGACAAGTAGCCCTACATTCCATCTTCCACAATTACCTTCATGTCTTCACATCGAATACGTAAATTGGTTCAAAGTTGTTTTTGAACAGGAATTATCCAAATCGGACACCGGTTCCTCCGAAAATATCATCTATAAAATAGGTCAAATGAATAGGAAATCATTCCTTAATTTATTAAGTTCGTTTATCAAAATATCTTTTGGAGATATACATTTCTAGAACATTCTCTTTGGTATATGTGGAGATATTAAATCTCTCTTATAAAATCCATCGACAACTTTTAAACTCCTTTTTACTAAGAATAAATTCGAAAACTTTTTCATTTATCATTTAGAAGAAATTGATCCAAGTAAACCAAACTCACTTTCCTCTCCGTCGGGCTAGTTTGGATAGCCCAGGAGAGTAGGAAACTAGTTTTCCAAACTCAAGCCTAGGCACTAGCTCTCTAACACCCAAAAGGCGGTCAAGTTATTTGTTCGACTCTAAATATTTAATCATTCCATAAATTCTTCAAATCACCTTTAAAGCACTTCATTAATCATTTAAAAAATTTATAAAATAACTGGAAATGAACTGTTAAGTTTAAAATCATATTTCAAAAGTTATAGAAAAGTGCTAAGAAAAAGTGTTGCGGGAAGTGCTTTTATAAGCTATACTGATCGAAACGATTTTTTAGTTTTTGAAAATTCAGTTTTTATTACTCAAATCACATTTAACACATTTTAAAACATTTATATGATTTATTCCATATTTTTAAATAAATTTAAAACAATATTTCCAAAGAAATGCAGTTTTGGATTCCAAACTACAAAACCGCGATTTTTCCAAAACTTGTTTTACTCATATTTTCAAATCTACTTATCAAAATCTTGATTTTCTTTCTTCGTTAGAAAACTATGGATATAGTAGCTTGGAAAATTCTTATCTCAATGAAGTTTGAGTTATATTCCATCTTTTACACTCGTTTGACTTTTACGGCTCGAAATCGCGAACTACCGTTACGCGACACTCCTATTTTTTACTAAATTTTTTATTTCTTTTCAAACTTCAACAAAATGCATTTCATTGTTATAAAACATTTCAAACTCATTTTTAACCATTTTTAAAGAGGTTTAACATTACATACACACCATTTCATTAATTCAAGGAAAGTGATTTCCTTTGAGCTTATCGACATGTATTTCCGTGACTTGCATATATATTCAATATTCATATGAAAACATCCAAACTTGATGATCAAAGCATATTAAACATCCATTTGCAAACATCATATCATCATTCAACATATAATATAATAGTTTAGGAGTTCTCACCTTGAGTTTCCAAGGATTAATTAAAAATTCGCTATAACTCCACCGCTCGATTTTCGAAGCTCATTATTCTTCAGATTTTAGCTCCTAGATGCCTTAGCCAAAGCTTGTGGTGGCTTGGGGTCACATGGTCTAGGGTGGAGCAAGGAAGTGGCTCAGCCTATGATGAAGTGGGGTAGAGAATGTGAAGAACAAAGAGAAAAAGTGGAGTTACGGGTTTGATTCGAGATGTTTAAGTATATATAACTATATATTATAACTTAAATGCTTTTTGAAATAAATTTTAACATTATATCTCTTAGGATGGAAGCCATTAAAGTGGAAGACAAAGCTTAGAAAATTTGAAGAAGATGAATGAAACTTAAGAGAAGAGGGCAGGGTATTTATAGGAAAAGAAGAGTGTAAAAGGATCCATCCATACATCATCATCTTCATCACCGTTATATGGCTTCACCAACATACCTTCCCCCTCCCTAGGCATGACAATCATCCCCCCTCTATGTGCCTCACTTCCATCATCTCATGTATGCATTTGTTGACTTATGTATGCCTAAGGAGTAAGAAATGTTAAAATATTTTATATATTTTATATTATACCTTTATACTTAATTATTTTTGTATGTATATATTTATGTGCATGTTCTTATGTGCGTGTATGTGTATGTTACATATTCCTACAAA
Organism: Allium cepa; assembly: GCA_030765085.1. Taxonomy (NCBI): domain Eukaryota; kingdom Viridiplantae; phylum Streptophyta; class Magnoliopsida; order Asparagales; family Amaryllidaceae; genus Allium; species Allium cepa. Next base: position 325,377,548 of record CM060931.1, on the reverse strand, counting down.
GTTGCATAACTTCCACATGTTGTATCGTTACAAATCCCGATTCTGATTTTCGGTCACATTTTCTCTTTTAAATTAATATGCATATTTTTGTAAACAAATTTAAAAAAAAATTCTTATCGTTCTTAACTAACTGAAATGATCATATTTTATTAATAAAATCTTATAAATTAATATGAATAATAATTTACAAAATCATTATTATATCGTTAAAGCTAAATGATCGTTTATTTAAGGTGATATATTTATAGGTCGTTGTAATGGTCGAGAAAGAAGTCGTCATTCGAGGGAATCTTCATCTTTCAAACATAAGTCCCAGTCTCAGTTGTCCCATCAGGAAGTTCAACCTAATCTTCCTATGCACGGTGGCGATCAGACCTCTTTCCATAGTCCTCAAGTTGCCATACCACTTGAGCAGTATTCTGTTTCATCCAGCTCCAAGCAGTCCCGTGACCGTAGGTCGAGCAATAGTCCAATCATCGCTTCTAATCCATCTTTGCGGACTGCGGCTCCTGAAGCTTCCACAATAGAAAAATTGGCTGAACTTAAGTTTAATTTTCCAAAGATTTGTTTCAACGCACTTAAGTTACTCTCCTCCATTGATACAATCCCAGGGAATGCTAAGGCAAGTTCTCTCGCATGTGTCCATGAGGTTTTTCTGCAACACGGATCATTCTCCGAGGTGTCTATCGAGAGAGCATTAAATCGATCATCTCTAAGCTAGAGTCGATCCATGATAAAGATAATTAAACATCAAGACACCGAGATCTTAGACTTGACGGTGAAGCTGATCGAGGAAGAAAAAAGTGCTAAGGAAACATTGAGGTGGTGAGTCGTCTAGAAGCTACCAACAAAAAGGAATTTGATGCTGCCCTCAACCATAGTGGAGCGCTTGCCTTAGAAAAGGATACCGTATAAAAGGAGAAAAAAATTTTGGCCCACCACATTAAGGAGCTTGAAGAACTTCTTAAGAAGGAGAGGGAAGAGAAAACTGAAGCTCAAGAGGATTCGCTAAGATATTGTAAAGAGGCCGTTGAAGCCCAGAATTTGAATATTAAGCTTGATAAGAAACTTTCTCAAATTGATGTCGTCAAAGAAGGGTCAAGAGAAGCATGCCAAAATGAGATGAGAGAATAGACCGAGGCATAGGTTATGGATGCCAATGAAGCCGGTTGAAATTAAATTAAAGATATGTTTGATCTTGATCATTGAATACAATGCTAAAGTCTTATCCACCACGATCTGAGCTTCCTTGGTGAGGGTTATCTTGAGTCACTCATCGAGGTTTGGGCATACATTGTTGAAATAAAAAAGAGAACCCTCGATGAAGCTGATTTAGACGTAGAGAAACTAGTACGGGAGATTATTCGTGGTGATGAACCTCTAGACCTTGCTGCTACGAGATTCCAATGTTTTGACATTTTAGCACCCTCTGACAAAGGGAAAAACACTACCGAGTTTTCGAAGTCCGATCCCAAAGGCCTCTCTTCTCTTCAAGCAAATAGAGATTCAGTTTCTCTCGGCCCTAGATAAGATCTAAGCTACAACCCTAACAGACCCATTTATCAATCGATGGTGCTAACCCCTATTCTGGAAGGAGGCACTTCGGCGACAACTAAGAGTTAGTCGGACGCATGTATTTCGCTTTACTCTTCGCTTTTCAAGAGGTTTCATTCTTCATGCTCAATAGTCATGGCCATATCTTCTTGTTTCCTCAAATCTACAGGGCTTCCGGGTCCCTACCATACTCCAAAAAATGATGCCGCCGTGGAGCAACAAAGGACATTTATTGAGATTCTGGTGGCCGCCGATGCTTCAAGACCTAACGCTCAAGTTATTAAAGCACTTGTTGATGATAAAACTGAAGACCCACCGTTGCCTGATGAGTCGCATGACATTGTAATTACTGGTGCCACTGAACATACCGATGAGCTCAGGTTAAAAGAGTGCATCGAGAGAGAGGAATTGTTGAAGAAAAAAGAAAAGGCCGAACCCATCAATACAGACATTGACGACCCAAATCTTGTTCCGTTAAAAGTTATCCCACCTAGTGGGTCGGTCCCCTAAGAACTCCCTCCAAACTTTGGAAACTCTCCTGCGAAGGGCGGGAAAGGATCAAAGAGACAGGTGGTGGTTCGGGTGGTGGCACTCCTAAGAGATCTAGAAAGGAGAAAGGGTGGAAGAAATAGTCACTTTGGCTTAGCTTGTATGTAGTTTGCATAGCTGTTTTTCTCTTTTGTTAGCCGTGATTGTGAGGTTGTGGCCTCCGTTTTTTGAGAAATTTGTATCACAATTTTTGAATTTTATTATGTAACTAAAGTTTCTTTGTTTTCTTTTGATCTCTTATGTGAATATTTATTTAAGTAGTTGAGCTATTACTTTCCATGCAATGCACTTGTAATTTATTGCTTGTTACTTTGGATGATAATCCGTTAATTATATCCCAAGGCCTCTATTCGGCTATGGCCCTGAGTCATACTAAACATGGGGCTCAAGCCCTAATGTTACTGTAACAACCCGAAATTTTGACTCCGAAAATCCCAGATTGTTAGAGGAAAGAAGAAAGAAAAAAAGAATCCGAAAACCAAACTTAGAATCTCACATTCGTAGCAGATAAAATATAATATCAAATAATATTCTTTACACAAAGAAAGCTGTATTAGCCAATTACATTTTAATACATCAGAGTTACAACATTTATACAAACACTGGACATATACAATCAACATGTCCCAGTATACAACAATATACCCCAGCGGAAACACTCCATACGTTCCTGCTATCCAGCTCACCTCTTGAGGTCCAAAACGTCTTTACCTGAAAAGTTGTAATACTCGGTCTGACCCGAGCATTACATCAAAGTAACACCCGGGTCAGGCTGGAAACCAGCGTGAGTAAACCCATCTAACATGGAATACAAAAACATACAATTTATATAAAACCCGGGTAACTCGTATCAATTTACAAATTCACATTTTGTTATAGACATTACTTATTTCACACATCAATATCTAAGTCCCAAAAACTTAGATTAAATGGTCCAATTCACTTAAATCATTCCATTCCAGCATACTGATTTCACATATCAATCTATAAAGAATGTGGTTTCGAGTATTTACTAATACCTGACTCCGATCTCTTCGAATTCAATACCATCTTAACCCACGTTATTCAAGTGAAACACAATTCAACCTTTAAATAAAAGATGTCACTTTTTACACAGCAGTTCACCATCAATAGGTTACCACATTATCATTGTCCACACAAACATATCATATCACAAAACAACAATTCCAGGCATTTAATCATCATTCAATCATTCATAAACAAGATGGATCATTCCCAAAATTAATTTAATTTATCTCTAATTAAATTAATTTAATTTATCTCTAATTAAATTAATTACAAATCTTTAATCACTTAGATTACCTTTAATTAATCATTAATTAATTACAAATCAATCAATTAATCATCTTTTAATTATCCATCTTAATTAATCATCCTTGATTAATTATCTTCAATTACGTAAAGTAATTACCCGTTAATTAATTACACAAATTAATTATCCTTAGCCACTTACAGTAATTAATCTTTAATTACTTTCATTAATTACATTAATTAATTGCATTAATCAAAGATCTTTAATTAATTATTTCCATTAATCAGCCTTAATCCATCATAAACAGTAATTAACCATCTTGTAATTACTTACCTTAATTAATTAACTCCTTAATGAATTATATTAATCATTTAATTAATTACATCAAGTAATTAATCCTTAATTATATCTCCTAAGTAATTAACCTTTAATTACTTCCACAAAGTAATTTCCCTTATTATAATTACATTCGGTAATTTATCCATCAATTACCCCTCTTAATTAATGACATTAAGCAATTTCCCATTTAATTTCTTTCACTAAGTAATTATCATTAATTAATCTCATTAAGTGATTAATAAATTAATCATGTTTTGGTTAATAACTTAATTAATTAATCACATTAATAATTTTCCTTTAAATTGATTACACAAACTAATTACTAATTACCTTAATAAATTAATTAGTTAATTATTTCCTTAACTGTTTACATTAATCAATTAACCATCCTTAATACATTAAATAAATTATACTTTATTTAAAAATCATCAATTAAATCACCTTTAAAATCACATAGGAATTAACTTATTATAAAAATTACTTTAATAAAAAAAATTAAAACATTTTTACTTTGGAAAAAAAACTTGTTTAAAATTTATCAATACTTTGTTCAGAACTTGGTTTATATTTCCTTTGAAAACTTAATCCTTTGTGTTAATTTTTAAACCTGATTTATTTATCAACTAAGCATAACTTGTTACATGCCCGAGTTCCACACTTCATTTACTCGAGCTATACCCCCTGCATTCCTTGCGTCGACCCAACGATGAGGAAAAACTTCGTACAACTTCGGTTTTAACCCGAGAAACATCATCTTCTACTACCTGACGAAATTCGAAAGATACCTCAATAGCCATCACCAATGTCTGGTGCACCGTGCACATGCACATAAGATTGGAGCTTCTCCAGCCTTCGTCACCGCCGTCACCCAGTCGCTAACACCCCAAGATCCTCCACGGTAACCCAGATTTCCCCTCAAAGCCCTAAATAAAAAACGATCTTAGACCACAAACCAGAAACTACCTGACTTCCTACTATCGCCTCGACCAATACCCCCTGGCCACCGGAGCTTACCCAAACCCATCAAAGAACTCGCCGCAACCTCAACTTCCTTTTCCCCATGACCGGCCCAAATCCGATGTCGTCTCAAGTTCGAAATCGACGTGCAAGCATTCACATTCCAACCAAGTCCTAAAACCCTAAAATGGCTTCGCTATGCCACTATGTCGACCCAGAAAATGAACTTCCATTATTCCCACGAACATCGACCAATAACTGACCTTCGGCCAAGACCTCGAAGCGCCAGATCATCGCAATCGCCGACTATTGACAAAATACCCAAATTCGTTCAACTCTAAAATTCCCAATGATTATCAAACTAAAAATCAAACAATTACCATTTAAATTCATCATTCATTATCACGAATAGATAGGATGATCAAAATAGAAAATTAAAATGATTGATTTTTGACCAATTTTGTTTTTCACTGAAATTTTCTATTTTCAAAATATTTACTCGGTAAATATACTTGTAACCTTTTTTAAAATTTGAATTACATCTTTATAAACACTTTTTATTTAAAGATCAATTTCTAGTATCAATTAGATGAAATTTTTGAATTTTTTTGATTCAGGTTTAATAACCACTATTTTGAACAGAGGCTTGCCTTTCTTATTCCAGACATTGTATATAGATATTAACCCAAATATATATACTTAAAATCATTTTTAAAACAACATACACAGCATAATACAAGTCATTTTAAATGGTCATCGCATGCTAATTCAAAATATATCGGATTTTCAAGTTTTACTCACAGATTTTGAAAGAACCCTGCTTCTGACTTTTATCTGGGAATGCTTTTGTTTCCTGAAACTTGATTTGATAACCGATCTTGCTTTGATTTGTACTGAAGCTGATCTCCAGGTTAAAAATGTAGTTGATGATATAGTTGATTTCTTGCAATGATTTCTCTCTGGTTTGGCATTTTAGTTTTTAATTTCCTTTAGTTTAATTTGAAAATATGAAGAAAATGGCCCGACTTTTCTTTTTAATTTCAATGGAGAAAATGTTTTTCCAAATGTCTATGCTAACTAACACTTGTTAATTTGTTATTTTATTTATCAAACACTTGTCAAGAGTTCTATTTAAATGTTAAACCCTTGTCTTATAAATTTCTTATAAACTTATATATTATTTACATGTATATTATGTTTTTATTTCGTATGTGTTTTATTAATTTATCTTTTAAACCTTTATATATATAAACTATCTTTATTTCAAATATAAAAGAAAGCATATATCCTTAATCTAAGATAAAATATATTTTTTGAATAATTCTTTGAAAAGTTATCATATTAATTTCAAAATATAACTTCCAATTCAATATATATATATACCTATATATATTATGATTAGAAAAATCATTTTTATTTGTTTTTTGTAAAGATAAATTTTGCCAAATTAAATTATCATATTAATATGTTTACACCTATCTATTAATATATTTATTAATTTACTATAAGTTATATTATTTCCAGATATTTATATATCAACATTTACCATTGTTTCAAATACATCCTGATACCTCTTATTACTAGAATTTTATTTGTTTTAATTTACAAACTATTATTTAAAATAAATTAAATTTTTCTAATTACCAATTAAGAGATATCAAAAATTCTAGATTATCACATTCTTTCCCCCTTTGAATCTTTTCGTGCTCGAAAAGGAAAGAAGCCAGAATTTACTAAAATACTTAGTATTAGTTAAATCACTTTTTGATCATTTTTTAAAACACTTTAAAAATCAATATATTATTACTAAAATGGTTATTATAAAAATACTTTTATAACTCGATGTTTCAACAAGTCCATCATTCTTCTCATAGAAATTCGGTCATACGTTGATCAAGCGTAAGACTGAAAATATATAAGTACTTAGTAGACCCGATTCCAGCACCCAGTGAAAATCCTTGGAAAATAATTTTATTGAAAATATAGAAAACATTTTTGAAATCGATGAAATATCTTTGGTGAAAATGCTCTGGAAATCATCAACCCCATCCATGGTCACAGTTACATCCTGGGTTACGTTGCCATCACATCAAAAATCCATGTAACTGTAGGCACTCCACGCCCCTCGATTACTCCATGGAACCCGCCACAGATCGCAGTTGCATTCTAGGGTTACGTTGTCATCACAGCAAAAGTCCATGTAACTATAGGCATCAGCGCCATCGATTTTCGCTGCCAAAAATGAAACTTCTCTACTCCCACATAGGTCACAGTCTACAGATTAAAAATCAACGCAGACTATTGGCTCTCAGCGGCACACATGACTTTCACTATGTCACCATAGGTCGCAGTCTACCGATATAAAATCAAACGTAGACCGTTGGCTCTTAGCGACACACAGGACTTTCGCTATGGTCTGCCGTAGATCGCAGTGACATCGAGTTAAACTATCATCACAGCATAACTCAAATGCCTCTGTATGCATCAGAGCCCTCGACTTTTTCTACACACTATATATAATCCTCAGGAACTAGTTTTGTCCGGATGCCGCACAGGATCAACTTTAAAACCCCTATTTAGGCTTCAAGGCAGTACCACTCTGTGGCACTCTTGAGAAGTTCATTTCATGGGAGTGACTTTTTCCCCAGAGCCAATCTCAAAACACTTTATACTATACTCTTATAGTATCTTTCAAATCATAGGCTTTATGATTTTCATCCGAATCTCCTTTACATAAAATCGACTCCCAAAATTGATAATTCTCAAACTAGGCTTTCCAAATTCCAAAATTGATTTTTCCAAAAAAATTAAAAGCCTTTTCCAAAACCAAAGGTTCCCAAAGCCTTTCTTCCAAAATCATTCTCATAAGATCCTTTATATATATAGATATATATAACCTTGAAAAATCCTTGGATCATTTCAAACTTGTATAAATTCCTTTTCTATACTTCAAAAAAACTTTCAAAACCCTTTTCTTCTGGCAAAAGGTTCAACAAGGGAAGTTTTATCATATATGTAACAAAGATACATAACTTTGTTTATTCCAAATCAAATATTCAAATCCGATTACTCTTTATAAAGTTATTAACCATATTACTTCCATTTCAAAAACCATTTTACAATTCTTATCCACAAATTTTCAATATCAGTTTCATTCAAATGCGTACGATGTACACATATCATCCGTACGTTAGACCAATCTGATCGCTCACTCGATCACACAATTTCACTTCCGAACTAGTATCGTCTACCCAACTCCCTAGTGCGGACTCTAATCTGGTTCCTTGATCAGAAACTGTCATTCTCCTTGCATAGTCATAACTATGATAGAGAATATCCAGAACCAATCAACAATCCATATACAGGTTCGCCGTCGAAAATTGAGTGAAAAATCCCAACTCGGATCGATATACTATCTCGAAATTCTGTACTCGAATGTGGATCAAATCACTATGCGAATAGAATAATACACGTACATCCTATGTATTTATCTTCATTGATTATTAACTAAATTAATCTCCTTTTCTATTCACATTCCCTTAGGTTCTTATTCCTTTATTCACCATTGCCTCAATCCCCATTTGGATTATTACCTCAATTCTTATCTTAAATGGATATTTAATCATAAACAGTTTGCGCTCTGACCAGTTTAAATTTTGAAAATAGCTCGAAGAATTTAAAAATAGATAAGTAATTGAAAATTAATTATTAGTTTGTAAAATAGCTATGAAATAGTTAAATAGTTGTAAAATAGTTGGAAAATTGTCAAATAGTTTTATAAATTTTAAATAATTGCAAAATAGTTGTAAAATAGTAATTAATTTGTAAAATAGTTGAAAAAATAGTAATTAGTTTATAAAACAGTTGAAAATTTGTTAAATAGTTCCAAAAATAATCGTAAAATAAGTTTAAGATGTTTTAGGTTTAAAAAGAAAGTTGTATAGTAAATAGTTTGGAAAAATAGAATTATATCAAAACAATTTATTTTGAAAAAGGTCCAGAGTCAAACTGTTCAATTCCCAACCTCCATTTCCAATCAGTTCAATTTAAATTTCCACTTCCAATTAAATTGACTCAATTCCAATTTAAACAACTTCAGTTTCCATTGAAATTGATTTAACCACAATTCAGTGTTGAATTAATTCTCAATTTCTTTCCTAAATTCAAATCAAATTCCATTTGAATTTACTTATTCAACTTTAATCACAATTTCAATTAATTTAAATAAATTTCAAATTGAACCAATTTCAATTCATATCAATTCCAATTTGAATTGATGCCAATTACCATTTGAATTTGAACTTATTCAATTTCAATTTCACTTCAAATTAATCCAATTCAAGTTTTCCATTTGAATTTTTAAACTTATCCATCTTCAATCACAATTCTAATTAATTCAAACCAATTTTAATTTGAACTAATTCAATTCAAATTTCAAATTTAAACCATTCCGAATAATATAAATTCGAGTTAAATTTTTAAATGTTGATTTCATCCTTTAAATCAAATCAACTTATATCATTAAACCATTTAATTCTGAATCCAAATTCCATTTTTATCCCATTTCAAAGTTCAAATAATAATTCAAATCCTTTTTAAACAACTAAATCTTTGAAATTCAATTTATCACCAAATTTCAATTTTGAAACCAAACCTTTGAAGTTTTATAAACACTCAAATCTTAAGTCAAAAATGATTCCATTTTATCATAATAATGGATATATTACCACACCCCATTTCTTCAATCATTTAAACAAATCCAATTCCAGCTTAAAGATTATTAATAACAATAGGATGGTATCATTCAAATTATTTTAAAACATCCATCCATTTCCAATTTTCTAGATCTCAAACCCATTTTGAGATCTCACAAACTCTCAATTCAAATTAACCATTTAACTTCCTAACTTAAATCCCAATTTCATTTTTAAATTTCTAATTCAGGTTGCTTGTTAACTTATTTAACTTCTCCCAAGTTAAATTCAATTCCAACCTTACCAAATTTGAATTCCCATTTCAAATTTTAAACTTCACATTAATAATCTTCCCACTTATTAAGTTCAAAAACTTATCACTTTGGGTATCACACCTCATTCCAAATTTAAAACTCGACATTTAGAGTTTATTTCAAACCATCTTCGATATTATGTATATTCCTCAAATATTGTTATCCCACCTTTTGATCAAGGCTGGAATATCAACAAACTGGCTAGGAATGATGGATATTGGGATTGGAGATCGATTGGAATTAAGACTGCAATCGATGTCGTCAAAATTTGGTTGAGCTCCGATCGGGACGGAATCGATTGGAGATGACGATGAGGACTGGGAGAGGCTATGTTTCAAATTTCAGGTTAATCGAAGTTCGTATGAAGGAGATATGATCGATGCAAGATAGGAAGAGCGTGCTATTTGTATCCATCGGCGCACAGGGATGGTTCGTATCGATGCATTTCGTATCGATCAGGTAGTTGGTGTTTCGTATCGATCAGCTTCGTATCGATCGGTAGAAGTTCGACTCGATGGGGTTTGCATCGATCAGGTTTTGGTTCGACTCGATGGTTTCGTATCGGTCAGGATGGAAAGAAGCAGCATGTCTCGAATCGATACTCTCTTATCGATAGCAGAAGGATTTGGCACTTTCGTATCCATCAGGTAAAGCTTTCTTCGTATCCATCAGGCAAAGCTTTCTTCGTATCCATCAGGTAAGGTCTCGCTCGTATCCATCCCAAGGATGAGCTTCGTATCCAACCTCCGCTCCATCACAACCACTTCGTATCGATAATCCCCATGGTCATTTCATATCGATCAATTCATGAATGATCGATGTGAAGTGTACTCCTGGAATCGATGCAAAGAGAAACACGAATCGATGGATACGAGCATGCCGTTGCGAATTTATGGAAATGGACGAAGCATAAAACATGGATGCAAGTCCACGTCTCCAGGAAAGAAGCGATCAAAGCGGCAGGGAGTATGGATCGAGCCTTGGGGAGTAGCGCCACGTCATCGATGCGCACGTGCTTCTAATCGAGTCGAAGAAGATGGATGTGAAAGCATGGATTCGAAATCTGCAGTCCACGAAGAACATCAGCTCGTATCGATCGTATCTTCTAAACCCCTGATCCAAATGCAACGAAATTTTCACAGCAGCTTGCATACATGATAAAGAACAATCCTGCCAAGTTTCAGCTCGATTGGATCATTTTTTGATGGATATGAAATCAATTCGTATCAATCACAGATCGAGTCGAAACTTGATGGGGTCGGTCGCGTGGGCCCACTCACGTTCCAGAAGAAGTCTCCCGAAGTTTGAGCGCGATCTCAGCCTCCTATGCCTATAAATAGCCTCCTGAAGCCTACAGAAAGAGGACCTTTTGGCGATTGGACGTGGAGACTCTGCCGGATTCACTTCTACACTTCAATATAACTATTGTACTCGAAATTCTTCATTGCTACTACTGTAATTATCTCTAACCAGCAAGGATAATCAATAAAAGGATAAAACTTTGAAGTGGACGTAGGCCGGAGATAGCCGAACCACTATAAATCATGTGTTTCTGATTATAATTTCTGAATCGCTGTTTTTATTTGCTGAGATCTGATATTTGTGCTTGAATATTGTTGATTTGTGTCCATACACTGGTGCTTTCACGGTATTTAGGGTTTGTGACCATTTTTGGCGCAAACACTTTGGTGCTTTAACCGAGAAGGACTAGCACCCGCTACATCTGATTGAAGTTTGGATTGGAAGAGCGTGAAGAGTTTAGATTTGAAAGACAATGACTCGTCAGACAAATAGAAGACAGAGGGTTGAGAGAAGCCAACAATAAGGAAGTCAAGAAGCATCCTCTGGAGCAGAAGAAGGACAAGCTTCCGTCTACATCACCAGAGATGAAATGGAAGCTATGGAAAATTCTTTGCAAGAGAGATTGTTGAAAAGTCAACAGGAAATGATGCAGACTTTCTTTGAGCAGATGAGAGCTGCAGGGACACAGAAATTAGGAACAGCTACAGCGGCTGTGGATGTGGAACAAGGAGCTAGGGTTTTGGAACGTAATAGAGAACGGAATACAGAGCTAGGAGGTGACGAACAAGGACTTGGGGGCAGTCCCGCAGGATTTGACACTGGAAGACCTTTGGATGGAACCCAACAGGCTAGAATGAACGCTGGTGCTAACGAACCGCATGAAGAATATGTATCGGAGTTCCCTCGGGGGCATGGAGGGCAACCCCAGACAGACAATACTGGATTAGTGGAGATCATTAGAAAAACCATGCGTGGAGGCTTGACCAATAGAGACTTGGAAGGAGTGAACAGGAGTTCGTTCGCTCGGGAAATAATGATAGCTCAGAATCCACCTAAGTTTAAGTTACCTAGCACGGAAGTATATGATGACAAGGCAGACCCAACTGATCACTTGATGAGATACACCAGACACATGGAAGTGCTGGGGGCATCGGAGGAAGTGATGGCCCGATGCTTCCCTTTATACTTGACGGACTTAGCGACAATGTGGTTTAGGCAGTTAGAGGAAGGATCTATCAGGACTTGGAGGGAATTGGTAGATAGGTTTTTGGGACAGTTTCGGGTTCATATTAAAAGGCCAAAGAACGTAATGACATTAACGTTGGTCAAGCAAAGGACGGATGAATCGCTTAGAGATTTTCTAACTCGATTCAATGCCGCAGTTGCTTTGGTGGATCGACCGGATCCTTCAATGATTTTAATGGCGGCAGTGTCAGGAGTGAGGGAGGATTATGACTTTAAGGTATCTTTAATACGAGACCCACCATTGGATCTCGACGAATTCTTTCACGAGGCAGAGAGGTTCCTCCGACAAGGGGATGCATATGCAGATTTAAAATTGAAGGAAGTGAATGCAACTGAGGGTGGAGGACCATCCAGTAGAGGTTCGGATAAGGATAAAGAAAAGAGGAAGTTGGATGACGATCCAGGAAAAGCCAGAAAGCGATGGAAGGATCCAAAGTTTTCCACATACACAGGATTAAACGAGACATTGGAGCGGATATACGTGGAAACCCGGAACCGCCTTCCTTACCGGAAGCCGGCTACGAGAGAACCATCAGAATGGGAGAGGGCATCAGGAAGGCACTGTCTCTTCCATGATTTAGATGGACATGATACCAACAACTGCAGGCAATTTAAGGACATAATTGAGGAGCATGTAAGGAATGGACAATTGAGGCAGTATGTTGGGACACGGAATGCAGCGGTGGAGTAGGAGCAGCCACCGCCTACCTCACACCATGATGATGTGAGGCCCAAGAATGATGGTCGATTAGTTATCCATTGACCATGATAATATAAAATAAGTAACAAGCTACTGGCAAACAGCAAAGTCATTTACACATGTATGGGGACGGAGATAGCCCCTAGGCATGCTCTAAATGATGATAAACTGCGGTGCTATGGTTTGTGAAATTTGTCTTTTGCTTTCGGATTGGACACTGATTTTTCTGGTTTGGTTTTGGAGTTTGGATTGAACTCCTGGTTTTGTTTGCTTTCCGATTTGGATTTTCGTTGTTTTGGAGTTTGGATTGAACTCCTGGTTTTGCTTGCTTTCTGATTTGGATTTTCCTTTGGATGACTGTTTTCGGTTTTGGATGCTGGTTTGGATTTCTGATTTTTTTGGCTTGGTTTGGATTTTGGATTGGATTTTGACTGGGTTTTTGTCTGGTTTTCAATAAACGGTCATCGGGCATGGATTATGCCTAGCAAGGGGTGAGTGACTTTGCCCGAACATGGTAAATTGACTCATTCAGGTCGTCGGGTATGGACTATAGTCGATAAGGATCCGGAGTGACTAGGATTCAGCCTAGGACTTAGGTCCCATATTATCAATTATTGTTTCAGGTCGTTGAGTATGGACTATGCTCAGCAAGGGTCCGGAGTGACCAGGATTCATCCTAGGATTTAGGCCCCATATATTATCGGTTATTATTTCAGGTCGTTGAGTATGGACTATGCTCAACAACGGTCCGGAGAGACCAAGATTCACCTTAGGACTTAACCCATGGCATTGTACAATGTCCAGGGACACTGGACCACAGCCGTCAAGTGTGGATTACGCTTGGCAAGAACCTGGAGAGGTTACCTCAACGTCTAGGGACAATGGACCATGGTCGTCAGGTGTGGATTGCGCTTGGCAAGAACCCGGAGAGGTTATGGATTTGGATACCGACCCGGAGAGGTCTTGGATTCGGTTATTGGCTATTGGATAAGGATGGACTAGGACTCGGTTGTCGAGTTCGATTGGACATGGAATTGGCTATGGACTTCGGATATCGGATTCGAAACTATTCAAAACACGCCTTCTTATCACAAGGCATGTTTTGGGGGGCAAATGTTATCCCACCTTTTGATCAAGGCTGGAATATCAACAAATTGGCAAGGAATGATGGATATTGGGATTGGAGATCGATTGGAATCAAGGCTGCAATCGATGTCGTCAAAATTTGGTTGAGCTCCGATGGGACAGAATCGATTGAAGATGATGATGAGGACTAGGAGAGGCTATGTTTCAAATTTCAGGTTAATCGAAGTTAGTATGAAGGAGATATGATCGATGCAAGGTAGGAAGAGCATGCTGTTCGTATCCATCGGCGCACAGGGATGGTTCGTATCGATGCATTTCGTATCGATCAGGTAGTTGGTGTTTCGTATCGATCGGCTTCGTATCGATCGGTAGAAGTTCGACTCGACGGGGTTCGCATCGATCAGGTTTTGGTTCGACTCGATGGTTTCGTATTAGCCAGGATGGAAAGAAGCGGCATGTCTCGAATCGATACTCTCGTATCGATAGCAGAAGGATTTGGCACTTTCGTATCCATCAGGTAAAGCTTTCTTCGTATCCATCATGTAAAGCTTTCTTTGTATCCATCAGGTAAGGTCTCACTCGTATCCATCCCGAGGATGAGCTTCGTATCCATCCTCCGCTCCACCACAACCACTTCGTATCGATAACCCCAATGGTCGTTTCGTATCGATCAATTCGTGGATGATCGATGCGAAGTGTACTCCTGGAATCGATGCAAAGAGAACCACGAATCGATGGGTACGAGCATGCCGTTGCGAAGTTATGGATATGGATGAAGCATAAAACATGGATGCAAGTCCACGTCTCTAGGAAAGAAGCGATCAAAGCGGAGGGGAGTATGGATCGAGCCTTGGGGAGTAGCGCCACGTCATCGATGCGCACGTACTTCTAATCGAGTCGAAGAAGATGGATGCGAAAGCATGGATTCGAAATCTGCAGTCCACGAAGAACACTAGCTCGTATCGATCGTATCTCCTAAACCCCTGATCCAAATGCAACGAAATTTTCACAGCAGCTTGCATACATAATAAAGAACAATCCTGCCAAGTTTCAGCTCGATTGGATTATTTTTTGATGGATACGAAATCAATTTGTATCGATCACAGATCGAGTCGAGACTTGGCGGGGTCGGTCGCATGGGCCCACTCACATGCCAGAAGAAGTCTTCCGAAGTTTGAGCACGATCTCAGCCTCCTATGCCTATAAATAGCCTCCTAAAGCCTACAGAAAGAGGACCTTTTGGCGATTGGACGTGGAGACTCTACCGGATTCACTTCTACACTTCAATATAACTATTGTACTCGAAATTCTTCTTTGCTACTGCTGTAATCATCTGTAACCAGCAAGGATAATCAATAAAAGGATAAAACTTTAAAGTGGACGTAGACCGGAGATAGCCGAACCACTATAAATCCTGTGTTTCTGATTATAATTTCTGAATTGCTGTTTTTATTTGTTGAGATCTGATATTTGTGCTTGAATATTGTTGATTTATGTCCATACACTGGTGCTTTCACGGTATTTGGGGTTTGTGACCATTTTTGGCGCAAACAGATATACATATTATTTCCTTTAACATTTTGAAAACAATTTCAAATGTTTAAATTTAGAATTCAGAACTTCACAATTTGAAACCCACTTTAATTTACATCCTTTCTAATTTACAAGTTATTCTCATCAAATGGTTACTTCCTTAAAACATTTTATTGTTTATTGGAAAACAATAATCCCATTATTAAACAAAATAACCATTCTATTTTCTGGTTTGAAACCAATTCTAATTCATCTTATTTTGAAACACTTCCCCAACTTCAAGATTATAATTTCAGTTTGAATCCATTTCAAACTTATCTTTAAATTTAATTCAATTTGGTTGTATTTCTATTACCACTTAATTTAATTCCAAAAATTTAACAACCAATTACCTTAATATTTATTATAAAGATATATTGCTTTTTATATCAAAAAATATTATTATATAAAATCATTTAAAATCTTTATATAAGAAAATAACAAGTACGCTCTCATATATATATACACTCAACTCATTCTAGGGTACCATTGACCCTATTCTTAATGAGTAATCCCACTAGAGCCAACGTTTTCGCTAGTCCTTCAGCTCTGATACTAAATGTAACGACCCAAAATTTTGACTCTGAAAATGCCTAATTGTTAGAGGAAAGAAGAAAGAAGAAGAAAAGAAGAAACAGAAAACCAAACTCAGAATCTCACATTCGCACTGGATAAAATATAATATCAAATAATATTCTTTACACAAAGAAAGTTGTATTAGTCAATTACATTTTAATACATCAAACTTACAACATTTATACAAACACTGGACATATATAATCAACATGTCCCACATATACAACAATATATCACAGCGGAAACACTCCATACGTTCCTTCCGTCTAGCTCGCCTCTTGAGCTCCAGAACGTCCTTACCTGAAAAGCTGTAATACTCGGTCTAACCCGAGCATTACATCAAAGTAACGCCCAGGTCAGGCTGGAAACCGGCGTGAGTAAACCCATCTAACATGGAATATAAAAACATACAATTTATATAAAACCCTGGTAACTCGTATCAATTTACAAATTCACATTTTGTTATAGACATTACTTATTTCACACATCAATTTCTGAGTTCCAAAAATTTGGGTTAAACGGTCCAATTCACTTAAATCATTCCATTCCAGCATATTGATTTCACATATCAATCTATAAAGAATCGAAGTTGTTTCGGGTATTTACTAACACCCGACTCCGGTCTCTTCGAATTCAATACCATCTTAACCGACGTTATTCAAGTGCAACACAATTCAACCTTTAAACAAAAGATGTCACTTTTTACACAGCAATTCACCATCAATAGGTAACCACATTATCATTGTCCACACAAACATATCATATCACAAAACATCAATTCCAAGCATTTAATCATCATTCAATCATTCATAAACAAGATGGATCATTCCCAAAATTAATTTAACTTATCTCTAATTAAATTAATTACAAATCTTTAATCACTTAGATTACCTTTAATTAATCATTAATTAATTACAAATCAATTAATTAATCATCTTTTAATTATCCATCCTAATTAATCATCCTTGGTTAATTATTTTCAATTACGTAAAGTAATTATCCTTTAATTAATTACACAAATTAATTATCTTTAACCATTTACAGTAATTAATCTTTAATTAATTTCATTAATTACAATAAATAATTGCATTAATTAATGATCTTTAATTAATTTTTTCCATTAATCAGCCTTAATCCATCATAAACAGTAATTAACCATCCTGTAATTACTTACCTTAATTAATTAACTCCTTAATTAATTATATTAATCATTTAATTAATTACACCAAGTAATTAATCCTTAATTATATCTCCTAAGTAATTAACCTTTAATAACTTCCATTTAGTAATTTCTCTTATAATAATTAGATCTGGTAATTTATCCTTCAATTACCCCTCTTAAGTAATGACACTAAGCAATTTCCCATTTAATTTCTTTCACTAAGTAATTATCATTAATTAATCTCATTAAGTGATTAATAAATCAATCATCTTTTGGTTAATAAGTTAATTAATTAATCGCATTAATAATTTTCCTTTAAATTGATTACACAAACTAATTACTAATTACCTTAATAAATTGATAAATTAATTAATTATTTCCTTAACTATTTACATTAATCAAATAACCATCCTTAGTACATTAAATAAATCATACTTTATTTAATAATCATCAACTAAATCACCTTTAAAATCATATAGGAATTAACTTATTATAAAAATTACTTTAAACAAAACTATTAAACATTTTTACTTTGGAAAAAAAACTTGTTTAAAACTTAACAATACTTTGTTCAGAACTTGGTTTATATTTCCTTTGAAAACTTAATCCTTTATGTTAATTTTTAAACCTGATTTATTTATCAATTAAGCATAACTTGTAACCATTTTGAAATTGAAATGATTGATTTTTGACCAAATTTTGATTTTCATTGAAATTTTCTATTCTCAAAATATTTACTCAGTAAATATACTTGTAACCATTTTTAAAATTTGAATTACATCTTTATAGAAACTTTTTATTTAAAGATCAAATTCTAATATCAATTAGATGAGAGAATTTGAATTTTTTGATTCAGGTTTAACCCATTATTTTGAACAGAGGCTTGCCTTTCTTATTCCAGACATTGCTTATAAATATTAACCCAAATATATACTTAAAATCATTTTTAAAACATAACACACAGCATAATACAAGTCATACTTAAATGATCATCGCATGCTAGTTCAAAATATATCAGATTTTCAAGTTTTACTCACAGATTTTGAAAGAACCTTGCTCCTGACTTTTATTTGGGAATGCTTTTGTTTCCTGAAACTTGATTTGATAACTGATCTTGCTTTGATTTGTACTTAAGCTGATCTCCAGGTTAAAAATCTTGTTGATGATATAATTGATTTCTCGCAATGATTTCTCTCAGGTTTGGCATTTCAATTTTTAATTTACTTTAGTTTAATTTGAAAACATGAAGAAAATGGCATGACTTGTCTTTTTAATTTCAATGGAGAAAATATTTTGCCAAATGTCTACGCTAACTAACACTTGTTAATTTGTTATTTAATTTATCAAACACTTGTCAAGAGTTCTATTTAAATGTTAAACCCTTGTCTTATAAATTTCTTATAAACTTATTTATATTATTTACATATATATTATGTTTTTATTTCATATGTGTTTTATTAATTTATTTTTTAAACCTTTATATATATAAACTATCTTTATTTCAAATATAAAAGAAAGCATATATCCTTAATCTAAGATAAGATATATCTTTTTAATAATTCTTTGAAAAATTATCATATTAATTTCAAAATATAACTTCCAATTCAATATATATATACCTATATATATTATGATTAGAAAAATCATTTTTATTTGTTTTTTTCTGAAAATATAAATTTTTCCAAATTAAATTGTCATATTAATATGTTTACACCTATCTATTAATATATTTATTAATTTACTATAGGATATATTATTTCTAGATATTTATATTTCAACATTTATCATAGTTTCAAATACATCCTGATATCTTTTATTACTTTAATTTTATTTGTTTTAATTTACAAATTATTATTTTAAATAAATTAAATTCTGCTAATTACCAATTAACGGATGTCAAAAATTCTGGGTTATCACAGTTACGTTGTCGAATTTAGCGGTTTGAATGATTATACTCTTGTGCCCAGTCTTGGGTTAGCAGAGTTTGATGGTAGAAACCCATCCTTAGAGAGTTTATACTCCTCCTATCGATTTCAAGCCAGAATTTATGGAATACTGAGTGGTCGAACCGCACTCATCTATTTGTTTATACTCATATCCACACTCTGGGGATAAAGTTAGTTAGTGTATGGTCGAATCGCTCCCAACTTATGTTTATACTCCGGTTCACATTTTGGAGGCTTCGAGTTATTTCAAGAAATAGTCGGATCGTACTTTCCTTCATTGATTAATTTTTCCCCAAGTCCTGGGGATAAATTAGCAAGTGATCGGTCTTGTCATAATCGCTTTTGATTCATATGTGTCCAATTATTTGATGGGATTAAGTTAGTCATTGGATGGTCGAATCAATTCCATTCCTCGTTAGGCATTCCATCCATATAGTTGTGAGCGTGAATCATCAAATGGACGGTCAGGCCATTCTCATTTTGTTTAGTTCAGTCGTGAACTTATGTAATCAGCTAGCTCCAAACTCTAGGAACCTGCTCGGACATGTCAATACTAGTTAGTTCGGTATTGTAACCAATATGTAAAGCTCTAAAACAAATGCAGACATGAAGGAAATCCAAATCTTTATTTACCAAATGGAAAAAAATGACATAATTTGTCTTATTACGTTTCTTTGAAAATCAGATGCTATATCAAACCCTGAAATTAAATACAACTGAATGAAAAAGAAATAAACTAAGTGAAATATCGTCATAAATGCTTGTTATTCCTCGCTCTTAGGAGTGGGATGCCATCAACGATCGCTAGCTTGAAAGTTTCATCTCTCGGCCTCTGTTTAATGACATTTGGTCCTTCTCAAGTAGGATTGATATGCAACGAGGCAGGAGAAATCCGTTTCAAGATGAGATCGCTGATTTTAAAGGTTCTAGGTCAGACTTTAGTGTTGTAGTACCGGGCAACTCAGTGTCGATGCACATCTTCCCTCAAATCAGCTTCTTTGCGCTTCTCATATATAAAGTTTAGAGATTCCTGAAGAGATTTTTATTCGTTCTGGGATCGTAGTAGGTTACTCGATGAGAACGAACTTTGAGCTCAATAGGAATAATGATGTCGAAACCGTAAGCAAGGACGAATGGAGTATGGCCAGTCATTGACTTGTGAGTGGTTCTATAAGCCCATAGTGCTTTCGGAAGTTCATCCACCCACTTGCCTCTAGCCATTTCCAAACTTCTTCAGAATGGACTTTATGATTTTTTTTCATAGTTCAACTTGTCCATTAGCTTGAAGGTGAGTGAATACCGCAAGTCTCTTTTCAATATGAAGCCGATGACAGAAGTCTTTGAATTTGGCACTATCGAATTGAGTCCCATTATCCGTTACAATAGTTCATGGAAGACCAAAATGATAGATGATGTTCTGGATGATGAAGTTGATTACTTTCTTGGTTGTGATCATGGCTACAGGTTCCATTTTGCCCCATTTGGTGAAATAGTCAACTACAATAATAACGTACTTCGCACCACCTTTAGAGATCGGTAAGGAACCTATACCCCACATAGAAAATGACCATGGATTGACCATTTGTGTAATTTCCATTGGCAGAGCTCTTGGAACATTTGCATATATCTGGCACTTGTCACATCACCTTGTATTCAGTAGCATTTGATTGACAGTCAGCTAATAATAACAGTAATGAGTATTTTCTTTGCTAGAGTTTGGCCCCCACTGTGATTTGCACATTCCCCTTCATGAACTTCCTTTTGGACTTATTTTATTTCATCATGGACGATACACCGAAGTAGGGCAATGGAAAAATCCTTTCTATACATAACTCCTTCTTGTATGATATATCATGAAGCTTTACGAAGGACTTGTTGGTTTTCATTCTTTCATTCGAGAAGAACTCCCTATCGCAAATAGACTTAATCGGAGTCATCCATGACTCCTTCTCAGCCTTCATCTCTATTACCTGATCGATTTCCATTGGGCTTATGCTCGGGGCGTTTAATACTTCGACTGGAACCATGCCCATCTGTTATGCATCCCCGACGCTTGCAAACTTTACCAATGAATTAGCCTCTTTATTTTGATCCTAAGGAATGTGCGTAATATCATAGTACTCAAAGTCAATCAATAGCTCTTGGATTTCGATAAGGTACGGAGCAAGTCATTGTCCTTTAGCTAGGTAATCTCCCCTGACTTGTTGTACTACCAATCATGAGTCACAAAAGATTTCCAGAGATTTTATCCCCAGTTCTCTGGCGAGTTTAAGTCCAGCAATCAGAGCTTTATGCTTAGCTTCATTATTTTTTGCAAGGAATCAAGCTTTAAAGCATAGCAAATTGACCGATCTTAGAGGGTTACATGCACAAGCTCCCGAACAATGATCATTGGATGCTCCATCTATATATAACTTCCACCTATGGTAAGGGTTTCACTGCTCTCTAGGAAATCATCATATGCATTAAATTCTGCTATAAAGTCCACCAGTGTGTGACCCTGGATAGCCATTTGAGGAAGATAAGTGATGTTGAATTGGCTAACTTTGATGTTCCACATGAGTAACCTTCTAGATGTATCAGGTCACTACAGGACATGTAATAACGGTTGGTCGATGTAAACATTGATAGGATGTGCCTGGAAGTAAGTGTGGAGCTTTCGTGATGCAATCAATAAGTAGTATGACAGTTTCTATCTTCGGATAGTTCCATTCGGCTCCTATTAATCACTTGCTAACATAATAAACTGGTCTCTGGATTTGATTCTCTTCTTGAAGTAGAACGACACTTATAGCATATACCAACATGGCTAAGTAGATATATAGATATTCATGATCCATTGGCTTTAACAAGATAGGAGGTCTCTCTAAGTGGTTCACCATAGCTTGGAATGCATCTTTATAAGCATGTGTCCATTCAAAATTCCTTTTTCCTCTCCTAATCAAGTCAAAGAAAGGAATGCATTTATCAGTAGCTCTAGAAATAAATCGGCTTAGGGCGGCAACCTTTCTATTCGGGATTTGTACTAGTTTGATAGTCTTTGGTGCTTTGATATTGTGAATAGCTTGGATCTTCTTGGCACTGGTGACGAAAACCAAGAACTTTCCCGATGTAATGCAAAAAGAACACTTCAGTGGATTAATCTTTATTTTGTAGTATCGAAGGATATCGAAAATTTCTGCCAAGTCTCTAATGTAGTCGCCAGATCGTCATCACTTCACGATCATATCATCCACATATACCTCCACCGTCTTTCCGTTTTGATTTTCAAACATTCCTTTGACTAGGCATTGGTTGGTTGCTCCTGCATTTTCTAGTCCAAATGGCATTACCACATAGCAATATAATCTAACATGATAATGAAACTGGTATGCTCTTGATCAGGAATGTGCATTGGGATTGGGTTATATCTTGAGTATGCATCCATGAAAGATAGCAATTCATGTCCCACGGTTGAGTCCACCAGCTGGTCGATTTTTATAAGGGGAAAGTTGTCTTTCGGGCATGCCTTGTTCAAGTCCGAGTAATCAACATGTACATCATTTCCCATTTTCCTTTCTTACAAGTACAAGATTTGTAACATCCCTGAAATTTTAGTTAAAATAATTTGATAATTAATTTAATTTTTGAAATTAAGTTTGAATTTAATTATCAATTAATTAGAAAATTTATTAGAATAAATAAAATTAATTGATTTGAAATCCAATGGATTATAAATAGAATTTAAAAGTTTTTAGATTTATAAAAGATATGTTCTGTTATTTATTTATAAATTTAGTTTAAATTAAATCTTGGGATTAAAATTCGAAATAATAAAGATTTTTTTCCAAATTGTATTAAATAGATATTTTGATTGAGAAGCTATATTTTTAAAAATAATAAGAGAATTGTTTTCTAATTTTAATATACATCATATGTATTTTAGAAGTTATGATTTAAGTTCAATATAATTTAAATTTCTAAATTAACCATTTAAAGAATAAGTTCTAATGTATATATATGTATACATATTTGTTTATTTATATAGATAAATACTTATTTAAAGATATAATAGTTTGAAAATGAATAAAGGTAATTAATACTTTCTTTTAAAATTATATATACACATAAGAAATATATTACATAATTTATTTTAACATAAGGATTTAAAACTAAAAATAATATATATATATATATATGAATGGAAAATAAATATGAATATATTTATGTACTAAACTAAATTAAGTTTAAATGTAAAAATCTATGTGAGATAGAATTTTATTTTGTGCAAATGAAAATATATGAGAAGAACATATAAACAAGAATTAAACATAAATTTAAATATGTAAACAAGTGTAAGCATTTTTATAAAGTAGTTTACAAGTGTAACTTAAATGGATTAACAAATGAACAAGTGGCATGCTATTTCTTTTAAAAATGTAAATATCAAAGAAAAAGAAAAATAGGTTGCTCGTTTTTTTTCTAACCAACAAAACAAAGCTCAGTTTAAAACTGCAAAACAAGTTTACAAACCCTGAAAAGAAAAATTAAATCAAACTTCAATCTGAAAACAAATAGATCAACCTGGCAATCAAACAAAGCAATATAAAGGTCGGAGAAACAAAACAAAAGCAAGTTGAATCAAGCAACAAATATTCAAGTAAAACCATTTCCAGTTCAAAAATCAGAAATCAAAATCAATTCCAGGCACAAATATGTCCACTGTCTCTGTTCTGTGATACACAGGTGAGCAAACATACCCAAAACTGTGTTATATGCAATGATAAATGCTTGTTCTTTTGCATTCCTGTGTATATTGAATGTTTTTTTGAGAAATATGTTTGCATGTGATTATCCTGAAATTTATATGCTGGTATGGTTATGCCTATGTAAGTACGTATTTGTTCCTCTGTGTGTGCAACAGACTAAAATAAAAAAATTAATTTCATATCTCTCTATCTGAGTGAATTTAAGCCATGATTCCTAAAAATAAGATGATGATAACAACGTTACTTCATTTTTTTAAAATGATTTTTGAGTAAAAATACTTTGTAGTTATTTTAGAAAATGATAAAATACAGGGAAACTCAAACATACCAAAATTTTGATCAATTTAATTTTAAGTTTCATTTACATCACCTGACTTGTTTTTACAAATCATGAATTTTAAGGGGAAAATTAAGATTTTTAGGTAAGTATTAATTGGGAATTTTGGGTTTGAACTAAAAAAGGATTTTCGTAAATTCTCGTTAACTCCCGATGAATTGGACGTTGTGGTCATCGGTGAAGGAGGTACGAGCATCAAGGATCAAGGGAAAAATACAATTTGAATTTATAAATGATCGAGGCATGGGAACGATGATGTTTTAGGGTTTTTATTTTTATTATCAATCCTTAATTACTTTCATTAAGTAATTATTATATTATTATTTTTATTTATTTAATTATTCATTAATTACTTGATATTAATTAATTAATCTCTAATTAATAATCCTTAATTACAAATTAATTATCCTTAATTAATTAATCTTAAACCTTAATTAATTAATTTAAGCCTTTAATTACTTATTTAATTAATCCAAATCATAATAAATTAAATAAATAAATTATCCATTTTAATTAACTTAATAATTCAAATCATTTAATCTTCATTTACTTAAAGATTAAAAAAAACATTACTTATTAATGATCAAATTATCATTATCAAAAGTATTTAAAAACAATTTACTTTAAACTTTTCTTTCAAATTTCATTCTAAATTTAAGATTTAAAAATGAATACAAATTGACTTTAAACAAAGCTTAAAGACAATTCAAAAATCTTTAATTCACATGTTAAAGAAATATTCATTTTATAAAGAAGTTTAAAAGAAATTTAAAACCCAATTTATGTTTAAATTCAAACCATAGTTAAAAAACACACTTTAATATTCAAATTGTTTAAAACATTTTAAATTTAAAAACTTCTTTTTATTTCAAAACTGGAATGCATATTAAACTTTGATTCCAGATTTATCATTTAGATATAAAAACCTATTTACAATTTAAAACTTTATTTTTTTTCAAATTCAAACTACTTAACCCTTTTTAAAGTAGTTAAATCAATTCAAATTTTAAAAAAAAAACTTTATCTTATTTGAAAACTGAGATTTAAACTTAAACTCCAGATTAAAAAACTAGATTTAAAACTTTACTTTTCATTTAAACTCTCTTTTAAATTTTATTTTAAAATTCAAAAACAGAACAACCGGTTTTTGTTAAAACCTGTTACAAATAATTAACCCGAGGCACCATCCTTATTACTTCGAGCCCAAACACACTTTACTCCGAGCAACCCATCTACCTGTTTCGAGTTTTTCGTGAATCCCTTCGAGTTTTCCTGACGCCAAGCCTTCTTCCCAAACCACCCAACCTTCACCGATACAATCAATACACCGTGCACATGCACCCTTATCCCGATCATCTCCCATCGACGCTGTGACCACCCTTACGTCTCCGATGACCATCTCACCCCGTACGATCACTCAGAAACTAAAATAACTTATCGTCTCGAAATCGAACACATTGAAACAAAACTGGAACCCAGTGCATAACCAAAATCGCCTCGATGTTGATGATCTATGCCACCCTCAACTTCGCCATTCCACCCAGGGCTTTGTCTTCAACCCACCCTGAGTATCCCCTAGGTCCGATCGAACACGAAGCTTCCTCGTCCACGAATTCAACTCAATACTGACAGTAGCTAAAACTCACCCTTAAACCCTACTTTAAACTCGTTTATCCCCTATGATCAATTTAAATTTTTTTAAACATTTTTCCCTTGCTCCCTTATGTGTCAGCTTCCCTCACTCTAAGTTTCATCGCCCAGAATGATGTGGATCACCGGAATTTGGTCATTTTATGTTTTTCGTTCAACTCAATAATGCTCACTATATACAGATCTAAAAATATTGAAACTTTCTTTAAAATTCCTCATTTTGTAATTCGAATCGAATTATAAAATCAAAACCCAATTTTATAATCATCAAATTTTGGACATGTTTATGATTTCAATGTAATTTCACAAATTTAAATTATTTACTAATATTTTATAGTTGAAATTATTTTTAAATTTGAATCTAAGTATCTCTAACATTTTTCGTTTACGGATTATAACTCAAAACTGCTTTAATTTTGAGATTTGAATCTAAATGGTTTACTTTGTAAACCTAGAACAAACCTACGTGCCTGTAACCAATATGCACACTATCTTTGACATGAACTCTATATACAAACAAGCATAGTCAAACACTTTTCAATCACCACAAACATAAAAAGTCTAAAGAAACTAGTTTAAAATTCAAGTTTGCTCACCTTGGAAAGAAAAACAGAGGACTGGAATGAAATTTGGAAACTTGAACCTAGATTCTTTTTGATCTGTTACAGGTTGAATTAATTGTTGAATTTGGATCAGATCCTTGCATTAGTTTTAGTTGATGTTGAGTTTTAATCTTTAAGTTGTTTATAGGTTTGCCAATAGATCTGGTTTCATCTTTGTCTTGATTTTGTTGTGCTTGATTCAGGTCATTGTTTCCAGGTTGAAAGCTTGTGAATCAGGTTTACATTTCTTTCTTTGATCTGGTTTCAGATTGAAGTTTGATTTAATTTTTCTTTTCAAGGTTTGTAAACTTGTTTTGCAGTTTTAAACTGAGCTTTGTTTTGCTGGTTAGAAAAAAATGAGCAACCTATTTTTCTTTTTCTTTGATATTTACATTTTTAAAAGAAATAGCATGCCACTTGTTCATTTGTTAATCCATTTAAGTTACGCTTGTAAATTACTTTATAAAAATGCTTACACTTGTTTACATATTTAAAATTATGTTTAATTCTTGTTTATATGTTCTCGTATATTTTCATTTGCACAAAATAAAATTCTATCTCACATAGATTTTTACATTTAAACTTAATTTTGTTTAGTACATAAATATATTCATATTTATTTTCCATTCATACGTTTATATATATATATATATATATATATATATATATATATTATTTTTAGTTTTAAATCCTTACGTTAAAATAAATTATGTAATATATTTCTTATGTGTATATATAATTTTAAAAGAAAGTATTAAATACTTTTATTCATTTTCAAACTATTATATCTTTAAATAAGTATTTATCTATATAAATAAACAAACATGTATACATATATGTACATTAGAACTTATTCTTTAAATGTTTTTTTAGAAATTTAAATTATATTGAATTTAAATCATAACTTCCAAAATATATATTAGGTATATTAAAATTAGAAAACAATTCTCTTGTTATTTTTAAAAATATAGCTTCTCAATCAAAATATCTATTTAATACAATTTGAAAAAAATCTTTATTATTTTGAATTTTAATTCCAAGATTTAATTTAAACTAAATTTATAAATAAATAACAGAACATATCTTTTATAAACCTAAAAACTTTTAAATTCTATTTATAATCCATTGGATTTCAAATCAATTAATTTTATTTATTCTAATAAATTTTCTAATTAATTTTTAATTAAATTCACAACTTAATTTCCAAAATTAAATTAATTATCAAATTATTTTAACTAAAATTTTAGGGATGTTACAAATTCCTATCTTAAGAAAATTTCGTCCTCGGAATTTGTAAGGGAGACAATCAAAGGACGAACACACAAAGACAAAGAGACAGTTTCGAAATCAAACTGGGTATCTATTCTGCATTTGGCTTACCAAATCAGAATATTAATAATAGATACAAGATCGAATCAAGATACACGGGTCACCAAATCTACGAATATGCAGTGGCACTGGTTAGTTCGAAGGGATAACTAACCACTCGTCGAATAAATTGGAACCCCAAAGAATAGACAGATATATGGATACAATCCTAAAACCTTTAGTTTAAATAACCAAAATATACCTATCAACCATAGCAACCAAAGCAAACATTTCATCCAAACAAACAATTCTGACTCATCTGGAGTTTGTGTCCCATGCAAATATATCAAAGCTTCTTCCTGGAGCTGCCAGGAATCATCAAAGAATTGAAAAGACGAATCAAAGGAGATTGATAGAGAAAGTTGTTTCCGCTTTTGCAGGGTACCGACCATTTGTAGTGGTACTTCCATGTCCTCTATCTCGTCCTCTTCTTACACTCATACTCACTATCAGTGGATAGTAAGAGAATTTACTGAGGCATTCAAACGGATATCTTAGGGATATACTCATTCTAGGGTATACTTCACCCTATCTCTAATGAGTTACTTAATGTGATATACTCCTGAGCTAAAGTTTCGACCTTCAGCTCTGATACCAAATGTAGCGACCCTGACTCGAATTTTAAAGTGAAGTTTAAAAGTAAATTGTTTTGAAATACTTTTGATAATGATAATTTGATCATTAATAAGTAATATTTTTTTATCTTTGAGTAAATGAAGATTAAATGATTTGAATTATTAAGTTAACTAAAATGGATAATTTATTTAATTTATTATGATTTGGATTAATTAAATAAGTAATTAAGGTTTAAATTAATTAATTAAGGTTTAAGATTAATTAATTAAGGATTATTAATTAGAGATTAATAAATTAATATCAAGTAATTAATGAATAATTAAATAAATAAAAATTATAATATAATAACTTAATGAAAGTAATTAAGGATTGATAATTGATGATTAAAGATTAATTTAATCAAGTGTTTAAAGGTTAATTAATCTTTAATTATCAATTATCAATCCTTAATTACTTTCATTAAGTAATTATTATATTATTATTTTTATTTATTTAATTATTCATTAATTACTTGATATTAATTAATTAATCTCTAATTAATAATCCTTAATTACAAATTAATTATCCTTAATTAATTAATCTTAAACCTTAATTAATTAATTTAAACCTTTAATTACTTATTTAATTAATCCAAATCATAATAAATTAAATAAATAAATTATCTATTTTAATTAACTTAATAATTCAAATCATTTAATCTTTATTTACTTAAAGATTAAAAAAATTACTTATTAATGATCAAATTATCAATATCAAAAGTTTTTAAAAACAATTTACTTTAAACTTTACTTTCAAATTTTGAGTCAGGGTCGCTACAAGATTAGATACCCACTAAGGATAGAGGGCGTCCTAAATAAAACCATTGTCGTTGACCCTACCCATGTCCTCTTTAAGAGTGGCAGATCTTTCCTGATCCATGCCAAGCCTTTTTTGTCACCAGGACATACCTCGGCTCGATATTCAATGCATGGCTTGCAATGGCAGGTGAGATCCCACACATGTCAGGGTAAGTCCAAGCGAACATGTCGAGATTCTCTAGGAGAAATCCAGCAAGTTCTTCCATCATTCATCATCAAGGGACTGAGCTGTGATCCGATCTTTAGGATTCATGACGGTTCGTCATGGCTGACTATGATGTCAATCGTCAGATCGGCTGGTGCAGCCTTGGTCTCTTTGGTCTCCTCCTCACCATCTCTTGGATCTATGTCTCTATAGAACTGATTGTGGTGCCCATGCTAAGGCTCAAGTGCTGGTTGTCAATCTTCATTGGCTTAGATGTGAATAGACCTGTCCACGCCCTTACCTTTCTCCTTTTATTGAGCATCCCTCAATTCAGCTACATAACAGGCACGCCCGATCCCCTGGTAGATGAACAACTCCAACACTATTATCTGTGAGGAACTTCAAAGTCAAACACCATGGAGCAAGAGCTGCTTGGAACTCAGCTAGGGCCGGTTGGCCTAGAAAAGCATTGTATGGAGATTCAACATCCAAAACAACAAAAGGCAGAATTTGCACTCTCCTACGGTCACCTTCTCCTAACTCTATGGGCAATTCGACATAACCAACAACTTTGGCTGTAGCACCGTTAAGGCCATGATTGTAGAATTTATATGGTTTCAAGTCCTTGGATTCCATCCTTATTTGATCATAAGCTATTTTGAAGATTATATTTATTGAACTTCCGTAATCAACCAATATCCTTCTCGTTAAAGCGGGCAGATCATGGCCGAAATGACCATTGGGTCGATCGTTGAAGCCTACACCTTTTCTTCATCTATGTTTCTAAACACAATATCGTCTTCCATTTTATGTTGTTGTTTTGCTGGAGCTCCATCCTCTATACTCGAATAACATTCAAAATTCACATGCTTAATCAAGATAGCATAGCGCTCCATCTCATGTCAACTCTTATCAGCCGAATATGGCCCCCCACTATTGTATTGATTACAAATCTTCCACCAATCTTCATAGGCTCCTCAGCCTTTTGCGGTGCTTGTCCTTGATTAGGGTCGGATGTCCCCTGCCCTCCATCCTACAGGGTTTTTATAAAATGCTGTAACTTTTTTTCTCGAAATAGTTTTTCGATGATATCCTAAAGATGCATTCATTCATTTGTGTTATGACCATAACATTTGTGAATTTGATAATATTTTTGGTATGTTTCTGCTTCTCCGTTGATTCTTTTGGAGGTGGCTTTCTGTACTGCATTGTATTGGAGGTAGACAAATAGATATTCTCTAAAGATGTATTCAGTGGCGTGTAAGTATTGTACATCAGAATCCTAGGCCTTCCACTTCAAAAATCCCTCTTTCATTCTCGGCTCCTATCCCCGCCT
The DNA here is from genome assembly GCA_030765085.1 of Allium cepa. NCBI lineage: Eukaryota > Viridiplantae > Streptophyta > Magnoliopsida > Asparagales > Amaryllidaceae > Allium > Allium cepa. The sequence goes on along the minus strand of CM060931.1, from coordinate 325,346,660 downwards.
CTCTTTTGTTGATTCGATTTGTTTTGGACATTCACTTGAACTTTTTCAGAGCTATCATCAGACTGCTTCACGGTAATATTACTCTGGACTCCCTCTCCACTTGATCCCCCAACAATCTTCTTCCTAGAGCATCTGGCATCCTTCTTCCTCAAATACAAAGCCGCCTTTGCATAAAGGCGCTCCAACGTTGAGGGTGTCTTGCCAGCTAACCAATCTCCAAATCAGGTTCTGGATCAATCCCTCTTTTCATAGCCATCAATACTATATGGTCATTTGGAACACCGATTTCTATGATAGCTATATGGAATCTCTTTAAGCAATCTTTTAGTGATCCTCTCGGAGCCTGGATCACGCTAGATATGGACATTACATCTTTGGGGATAGTTGCATGCATATGGAACTGCTCTGCAAACCTTGTTGCTAAATCATCAAATTTAGAGATCGACCATGGTGGTAACCTTGCAAACCACATTGATATTATTATAGAGTTATAGGAAAACATCTACACTTAGTTGCATCATCTTCTTGTGCTGAATCCATCAGCCATTCATATCTCATGATGTACTGCCTGTGGTCTATTTTTTCCTCGTAGGCAGACATCGATGGCATGTTGAACATCCTTGGATACTCTAAATATAGGACAATGTCGCTGAACAGGGTATGGCTTTTCGAGATTCCCCGCTCATCATTAGTCAAGCCTTGGATCTCTCTAACTAACTGTCTAACCATAGTCGATAAGTCCATGTTTGGATAGTTAGTGCCAAGCGGTGGTCATGTTCAAAATCACATGAATGGTCTGGTTGATGTCTGTAGGCTATTCCATGCCTTCTTGGTTCAACATTTTTCCATTGTATAGTAAATTGACTTCATCATCATTCTAGGGAAGCAATTATTCAACATTCAACTAAACTCCATCATCTAGATCAGCCACAGCAGCTTGATCTTGGATCCCAGCATGTACAGGTAAGTTCCCTCCTCTAGAGGAGGGATCGGTACCGATCCTTATTGAGCGATCGGTACCGATCCTTATCGAGGGATTGGCACCGATCGATCCTGGCAGACCAGTCAGGTCTTCCTGTTAGCGCCCCGAAGTTTCTATAAGATATCCATTTATTATGTGACTATGTTTGTAATACTTATCGGATGAACTAGAACTCATGAAATTTAATAAGGGATAGGGTCCCTCATAGCTTTCCCTCGCTGTTGTTGGCTGAGTTGGTTCATTTGGTTGATAATAGCTTGAATCTGCTAATTTAATATTCGACGGCTATCCACTAGCTCTATCTTCAGATTCTAGAATTCAGCTCTTGTAATGGAATCGGATGGATTCCAAACTTCAGCTGGATCCGCATTCATAACCATAGGTTGACTGCTCGGGCCTCCTTGTTGGATGCTAGCATTCTCGTTTCCTTCTGCGTTCTGAGAAGTAGATATAGTGTTCCCCATCATTTTTGATAGCTTTGCTTATATTTTTGCAAATCTGAATAGAACCAGAAAACTTCTTAAAGATAATTGTGGATCTCCTTCAGGGAATTTATGCAATCCAATAACAATAAAAGGATCATAATTAGCTGAGAATCGAGGTTCTCAGTGGAAGCACCAAACTGTCTGCACCAAAAATTGGCAAAAACACCTAATAGAAGTTTTGAAGAGAAATAAATGAAGAATATAAAATGAAAATAGAGGATAATAATAAAGAAATAGGCATAAATTGCAATCATAACGTGTACTGATTTATAGTGGTTCGGTGTTATTTTCCTACATCCACTTTGAACAGTTTACTTTATTAATCACTTTATAAACTAAGTACAATAGGGATCGGATGAAAATCCTTAGTTACAAAAGAGTATAAAGCAACTAGCAGCGTAAAAGTCATCAAAATGAACAACCAAGCCTATATTTATAGACGAAGATGGCAAAATATCTCCCTGAAAATTCAGCAGAAGGACCTTCGGATACATATGGACCCACAAAAGAGATCGCATGGCCCAATTCCCGAAGAAGAGGGATCGCTACTGATCCCTACTTTAGTGAAATTATGGCATTTGATCCCTGTGGTAGCTTCGTTATGCTAAAATATGCTTAGCCCCCAAATTTCATGCTAATTGGATAAGTAGAACTTGAGTTATTACCTAATCTTTGCTTCAACATGAGTTGCTTGTTGATTCCTGCCAATCCCTACCAAGGAAAGAGTGGCGATCCCTATGTTCATCTTCTTCAGGTGTGATCCCTAGGGTGGCCTCCTTAGTGTTTTCCTATTTTGCGTAAAAATTTCATATGCATTGGACTTGTGGATCTTGTTTTCTATTGAAATATATTTTCTCCCTGAAACATACCGATTCCTATGATGGAAGTTAATTTAAGTTGATCTCTCTTATATGTTGAACCATATTTCATACTTCGAACATTCTTCCTTGCATATCTATCAATTCCATTCAATCTCGACTTTGTATTATTATCCGTACTTGACTTTTGGGCCCTATAATCATTGCTTTGGACTTATCGGCCTTGATATCGGTCGAATCTAACTTGTGCAATCAGTCCAATATAGCCGAGTCAAAATGGCTGATAACAGACAGTCAATTTAATAGGATAGGTAAACTTTGGGAATGCATAACCCTATAATGACAGAGTAGTCACATTTACCCATATTACATGCATATGATCATATCATGTTTTGACTTAACCATTGTGGTTGCGGGTGCATGATTTATGATCAAACTGGCATATTTGATAAGATACCAGTGATGGGAAAACCCATTCCATTCTGTGGCATAGTCTCACCAGATTTTTTTTGTTTCGATACGGTATATTATTATTCCCACCAGAATTTTTGTCTAAGTCAAAGTTTTTGTTTTTCCTCTTAAACTCTAGGGTACTCATTTGAGTCGATCAAAAGTGGCGTATTCAGGCTAGACAAATAAGCTTCCAGAGACATGCAAAGGGCAAGCTAATATTAGGAGTTTATGTTTGCTGTGTTGGTTGAAGTTTTATCTTCTTTGAATGAATGCAGTAGTAGGATTTATGGTAGTCAAGTAGTTAGACTCTGATCAACCACGTGGGAATCTTCGTATGTCGCTCTTAGAATATAATTGTAATCATTATATTTTCTCTGAATGTGGAATCGATTATGTTACGTGATGGATGTAAAAATTTATTAATGAAATGTGTTTTGTAAATTTTGTATTCATGTGCTCTTAATGTTATAGATCAAATTAACTAATCTCATTTTGTCACTGGGAATTGATACTATGGACGATTGTAACATTAGTAGCACTTAGTTTTGGATCTTAAAATAGGGGATGTTATAACTTGGTATCAGAGCATAAGTTTATGGAAAACTTAAAATATTTTAAAAACATAATCATAAATCAAAGAATAAGACTAGGGTATGGGATAACACTATAGTAAAGTGCTTCTTGTTGCTATATAGAAGTATACATATTCTATCTCTATTCTCCCCTCTCTCTTAGACCATTCTTTTATATCTCACGAAGACTCGTATGAAGATTACAAGAAAGAAATATATGAAAGAAGGAAATGGAAGAGTGAATCAAGGTGGGGGAAATAGCACAACTAATGGAAATGTTCGACCTAACAAGGAATGCGGGTCGATAAGCAAATGCTAATGTGAGTGTTATAAACCCACTAGTAGATATGGGGGCTATGCATCAGTTCTTCATAAATATGATGCAAGCTGGAGCAACGACTAATTTGGCTAAAGGAAATGTTGATAACGCAGGAGGTACCTGCTCGTAACAATTATGCTAAGTTTAGCAGTGATTATAACAATCTTGGAAACAAGCCTTTTCATGAAATGGAAAGTGCTATTGAAGTTGAGAATTAGCCTTTGCACTTTGAAAGGATTTTTGCCGATTTAGGATTGAATAATAAGCAAAAGAGGAGACATGCATCTAGATAGTTGCAAGGAGCTTCTTTTTATTGGTGGGACTGTGTGACTATAGGAATGCCATAGAAGAATTTGACTTAGGCTGAATTTAGAAGGATATTTGAGGAAAGGTTTTGTCTGAGATAGCTATGTCAACCTTGCTTAGGAAGTTTATCGAATTGAAGCAAGGAGAGATGTCTTTACTAGAGTATGCAACTAAGTTTGATGAGGTGGCCAAATACGGATATGCTACTATCTATACTATGGTAAAAAGGAATGAGAAGTTCATTTATGGATTGAAAGCAGAAAATTCCATGGCAACTATGTTGCATCTCAGAGATCCATGTGATATGGTGGCAGAGATGGCATTTGAGGAAATGCTTTCGACATTTGGAAGTGAAAGCCTGTGGAGACTCAAGATTTTCAAGGTAAGAAAAGGAAGTTCTTTAATAAAAAGGGAGCTCAGAAGGGCGGAGAAGCCAAGAAAGGGAAGGTTAATGTATTTTGATATAAGTGTAATAAGAAAGGGCACTTTACTAATAAGTGTCGATCTGATAATGGAAAGAATGTTGTTTGAAAGAAGGGAGTGAAGTGTTACAATTGCAAGCAAATGAGGCATTACAAGAATAAATGTTGAGAAAGTTTTCTCTCTGGAACCATCAGCTTCTAAACCGACTGTAGAAGAGAAAGGAAAGTCTGTGATGGGAGGCATGCTTTTGATCATGGCATACCTATTAAACTATTATTTGATATTGGTGCATCACATCTTTTATCTTGCAATATTTGGTAGACAAGTTAAATCTACCATCATACATTATCACTTCCTAAGGGTTGCAAATTCAATAGAAGGTTGTGCAACACTTGGGATAAGATGTGACCATTTAAAAATTGGGCAATTAGGTCATGTATTTACATGCAACTTAGATGTGTTTAACTTTATGGGTTTTGGGATTTTATTTTCCGTTACTTGACCAAACAACCCCGAATTCTATTATTTCAACTACATTAAATGATCTTTCGAATTGGGCAACGACGGGGGACATGTACTCGGGTGTATGTGTGACTCGTTCAGATCATGAGTTCAAACAAAATAAATACAACAATTTTTCAAGTACCAATCATCAGTACCGAGGAATAAGCCTTAGTCTCTTTAGAGGAGCTCACCAGCCAGAAAGAGGTCGGAGGTTTCATTATAGGGAAAAGTTCTGGATCTTTCTTGTAGGCCCGTCGGGTTGGCAACCCAGATTAACTAAACACTCGCGTCCCTCGGGAATTTTTATTAGCTTGGTGCGGCCCTTTCTTTGTTCATGATTCGAATTCCAGTGTCCCATCGATTGGTTAAGCGTATATGACACTATGATATTTTGCAAGGATGGGAAGATATCATTAAGACACCTTAATTTCCATGTTCGGATTAAATATTCGGTAGAAAATTCGAGTTTAGGTGTATGTGCATTATTGGGTGAATGGAAGTGGAAGAGATGGTGAATCAAGTTTTCATTATAAGGGAGTATGCGGATGTTTTGAGCCAGTTACAGGACGACCACCGAGATGAGCTATTGATTTTCAAATAGATCTTGTACTTGGAGTGGAACCCGTAAGTAGGCCACCTAGCAGAATGACATCTACTGAGATGAAAGAGTTAAAGGTGTAGATAGTGGACTTAGAAGGAAAGAATTTTAATAGGACAAGAAGTTTGTCTTGGGGAGCAGCCATGGTATTCAAGAATAAATCGGATGGGTTTTTAAGGATGCGTCTTAATTATTATAAGTTGAATGAGAAGACGATAAAGAATCAATATCCTTCGTTGCGAATAGATTATTTATTTGATCAGTTGAGTGGAGCTAAGGTATTTTTTCCAATTTGATATAGCAACAGGGTTCCATAAATTGAGAGTGGAAGAGGACAGTATTTCATTAATGGTGTTTCGAATGAGATATGATTTGTATGCATGGTTAGTCATGCCTTTGACTGACCAATGCACTTGCTTACTTTATGGTTAGTCAATTTTATGGGATGGTAAACTTTGGGAATGCATAACCCTATAATGACATACTAGTCACATTTACCCATATTGCATGCATATGATCATATCATGTTTTGTTTTAACCATTGTGGTCCCAGGTGCATGATTTATGATCAGATTGACATATTTGATAAGATAATGGTGAGAGGAAAAACTATTTCGTTCTGTGGAGTGGTATCATTAGATTTATGTTTTTGGTTCGAGATGGTATATTATTATTTACACCTTTTGTCTAATCCAAAGTTTTTATTTTTCCCTTTAAGCTATTGGATATTCATTTGAGTAGATCGGGAGTAAGGTTTTCAGGTTAGACGAATAAGCATCCAAAGACGTGCATGAGGCAAGCTAATATTAGGAGTTTATTTTTGCTATGTTGGTTGAAGTTTTATCTTCTTTGACTGAATGTTATGAAGGATTTATAGCTGTTAAGTAGTTAGACTCTGATCAACCAAGGAGGCATCTTCATATGTTACTCTTGGCATATAATCGTAATCATTATATTTTATATGAACGTAGAATCAATAAGGTTATGTAATGGATGTATAGGTTTATTAATAAAAATGTATTTTGAAAACTTTCACATTTATACGCCCTTAATGTTACAAATCCAATTAACTAATCTTATTTTGTCACTGGAAATCAATACTATGGATGACTGTAGCATCCGCAGCGATTAGTTTCGGGTCTTAAAATGAGGGATGTTACAATGTCCCACTAAAAGTTGCATATATTTATATTATAGATTATCGCTGCATTATTGACTCTGGTATTTTTGTTATTTATTTATTATAGATTGTGTATTGTCTATCCTAGAATTGCACGTGTTTATTGCTTTATTCCAATGTTTGTGTATGTATTTGCAAGTTGTTCATGATTTTTTTAAATATGTAAACATGTTAGCCCAAGGGAATATTCACGTTTAACAACTCAATATCACGTCATTCTTCATATTATCAAACAGTATTACCTACTCTTTAGTAGTATGGGTATAAAGGTTGGGTGCTACAATTGGTATCGGAGCTGGTTTGCTAAGAGCAATGTGATATGGGGCTCTCACATTGTGATCACTGAGGAAACTTTGACTCTTACCCCTACATATCCCATTAGGGTTGGTTATGACTGTAGAAAGGCTAGCCATTAAAACAGTGCGACTGAGGTACCAATGATGGCTACAGTAGGACAAACATCAGTTGGTATCAGAGTGGGTTTAGAACAATACAGAGCAAAAGAGACATTGGTCTTGGCTATAGATGAGACTTAGAGTCCCTGTCTAAAAGTGTGTGGTAGATTATTATTTATACTGAAGTGATAGTTGAAAAATACAAGAATTACTGGGGTAATAATCTGGGGTTATATTTGTATTTTTCTTATTATATAATATATTTTTTCTACCATTTTCTAAATGAGTTCACTACATGAGATGCAGAGAAATTGATGGAAGGTAGTGAACACAGAACTAGATAGTGCGGCAAGTAGTGTCGGCATTGATGAAGATGTATAAACCTCTTTGTGGCCTGAGTAAGAATAGAGTAGTTTTGTTAGGGAAGCTGTAAGAGACCCTAATTCGAATCTCATATTGAATATTTCATAAATCCAGATCGTAATGAGGAAAGTTGAGTTAGTGGATCCCATAGTGATCAGCGTTGTGCAATGGAAACTGATTGGTAGTTTCCACTGGAGGCGTTTGCTTATTTGGACATATATACTGTTATATCATGCTTGTTTGATATTATGGATGGTTTGTATTAATGTTAATGGTTGCTGAATAGAATGTATCTTTGAGTTTTGAAAATAAATGTTTTTATTCAAACAAGCATATAATTTAATAAAATATTGATATCATATTATAAAGTTATTGAAAATACATTTTCGAGTTATATTTGAGATTTTGCAAAGAATAGTTTAAGATGAGTTGAATATTAATTTGAAAGAAATGGATATTTTGGAAGATAAAAATTAATATTGATTTTGGAAAGGATGGTTTGAAGATATAATAATATTTTAAAACAAGCATATTTTGTGACTGGAACATTTTCGATTAGAGGTACATATTTTCGTATGATATTATTAAATGTTATGATTTTTGTAAACGATTATTTATCATATGAATATATTTAAATAGAGTTATTTATAGAAATTTGTGATGCTGTTTTCATGTTAATCTATCGGTTAAGTGATTTAAGAATTCTGGTCGATGCGCTTAATCAACGTAATCGATAAGGATTCCTAAACATTAGGGTGATACATATGAACACAAAGTTTCGAGAACTAATATAATGTTTTAGAAAGGTTTAAAATATTTGGGGTATCTTTAAAACTAATGTTTTCAAGGAGTTATGTTTAAGGTTTTGAAAAGATAACAATGTTTCGAAAAATGAAGATTTATTTTTTGGAAAAGAATATAGATGAAGAATTATGAAATGGAAAGAAAAAATTGATAATAGAAATTATTCTGAAATGGTGTTTTCGTGAAGTATGTGATATGAAAATTGTATAATATTATGAAACATTAGGAAAAAAAATTGACTCTAGATGATATGTGTGTGTGCGTGTGAGTGGGGTTGTGACTACTATGGTGAGGTAATGAATTGTCTTGAAAAATAATAAAAATATTTTGCTATGTTTAGATATTTGACATAATGGTTGTGGTCACCGAGCATTAGTGGACAGTTGAAGTAGATTGTGATGCAATGTTGATCATACGGTCAACACTGCAGTTAATTGGCAAAGTAAGTCACTAGAAATTTCATTGCGAAGCATCATCGATATTTAAATATTATGTTAGAATTTGAATATTGTTTGGTATGTGATGTTGCAATTTGATTTTTTTCCATGTTATGTGATCGTTTGTGATTTAGATGATTTTTGTGAATATATTTGTGGTATGATACTTTGAGATATGAAAGTTATGTGTATAAGCTTTAACCTAAAAAATAAATTTTAAAACCAATATAGTGTTACAAAGTATAAACAAGAATTTGATTGTTTTGAGAAAACTATGTTATGAGTAAAAAAAGACTTTTGGAAATATCATCAAAGGAAAGTGAATAATATTCTGAAGTAATAAGTATTGTATGAAGTTAAAATTGGGTTTTATAAAAATTAAAACAAAATAAGGATGAATGAAACATAATTTTTAAAAAGAATCTATAATTGTAAATATATATGTACTCATATATACATATATGTTACATATATACCTATATGTGTGTGTACAAGAGAAAGTAAATAACATGAGATGTTGTGAAATAAAAGTGTTTAGAAGAAATGCTATGTAAAGAATTTTTGGGAGAATTTTGTAAAATATACTACTGGAAAAAAATCAAATGAAGATGATGATACATTGTTTTATAAAACATATATAATAATAGGGTTTATGGAGTTATTTCGAAATTGCAGAGAACTCTTCTATTTTTATTAAAAAAGGGGTATTGTACTTATTTTATTGTATTGATAAGATTTTCCATTTTAGTATGTTGTAGTTGTCTAGAAAATCCTTTGAAAATAATTTAGATGAATAATAATAATAATAATAATAATAACGTATTTTCGGTGTTTGGATATATGGTGTTAATGAAAAATTTGAGATTGGAGTTTTGCAAAGAAAAGGTTAAAACTATAGTGATTTACTAATATAGCCATAACTTGTGAAGTTTTAAATGGATTTCGTTAATTTTTCTTTCGTCGGGAAGATATTTTCATAAGTAACAACTTTCATGTTTACCACTTTTCGATATTTTGAAGTTTGTTATTGAGTGTGTTTAAAGACAAGTTAAAAATAGTTGTATGTCGAACATTACTATTAGATGCAACTACTATAGTGAGCAACCAGAAACCATAAAACATCTCTATATTTAGAGTCAAATTATCAGCAACTTGTGGATTAGAGTCAAGGATAGATTGGGCATCATAATTGCTGGTCCGCACCGATTTGATGAATGGAAGGTTCTTTATACGGTATGTGCTACAAGTGATGATCGCTCTAAAATATATAGTATACTTTTCAAGAAGTTTGTTCACCATGTTTGGTTGGAGAGAAACTCCAGAGTTTTTAATGTTGATCGTAGCAAAAGTATTGGGCATCTGACATACCTAATCATATTTGATGTGGAGAGAGGAATTCTCGATTCTAATTTTCCATCTACTCCAGGGGATAATGCATGATTTTTCTGACTGCTTTTCCTGTTAGTTAGTGTATCATTGAGTCCTTCTTTTTTTTCCTTTTTTTTGATCTTTTTTACTCTTTTGACCTCCTCTCCTCCTTTCTTTGTTGGCTTTTATGTGTTCTTTTTCTGTTGTTTCTTTCTTTTTTTCCTAAGTGGATCAATAAAATGGTAGGGGACTATTCAACCCGTTGGCCATGGCAAAAAAAAAAGTTGTTTGTGCCAAAAATATTCTATGCCGAAGCACATTGTTGTTTTAGTCATATCTTTCAAACAGGTAGTCCATTTTTGATGATCTTCCCCATTATGCTTAGGACATAAGAAAAAAGGTTTGCTTAATCGTATTGCAAAATTTTATGTTTTCTTGGCTAAATGTTTTTGTTAATTTGGCTTGCACTTGTAACGTAATTTCAGTTTTTACCGTCCTTATGAAAATCATTATAACTTATATGGTAGTTGATAATCCGTGAACTGTTTTGGAAAGCTAAGATAATATGCAACAAGTAACTCTTTGAAACCATTACTTAGTTTTGTGTTTTTTACATTTAAAAGTTTTGTTACAAAATAGTTAAATATGCATGTTATGTTTTCTTTTACATTGCATGAATGTATACCTACTATACTTCTTTATATGAAGCTAATATTTGTATTTGATTTAAGTATAGGAACTTATGAAGCATAGTTGATTCAACTGGCGACGATGGCTCGATTTTGCTAGCTAAATAGTAAACTAACTTGCTTAAAACGCTAATAAAAATTTATATTTTTACGCTATATCGATATAAATTGTGATATTATATTATTTCCTCGTGTTTTGAGATGCCCCATGTTAGGATATATGTATGTGTGTATTATGATACCTATGTATTTTGATTTTTCGAAACCCTCTCCGTACAAAGGAGACTTTGCCAAAATTTTATGAAAATTATGACACTTAGAATATTTTCATAAAATTATATCATGTGTTCTATATAAAATAGTAGCATACGATAAGATGAGTTGAAGTGTGAGAGCCACATAGAGGATCGAGTAGTTTAAGTTTATTAGAAGTTTGTAAATATGAAGAAAGTTCAAGGTTTGAGTTGTATATGACATTTCCTACAAGAAAATTGTGAGGACACAAGTTTCTTAAGAAAGGAAATCTATAACAACCCTACTTTCCATGCATATAAATAAATAAAAATATTTGAATTTGATTTGTGATAATTAATTTTTTGAAAATAAAGTTTTAGTTAATTAAATTCGATTAAATAAAAGACTTAATTATAATAAACTGGATTTATTAATAAATTCTTATTGTATAATTTATTGAAATAATAAGTTTTAGTTGAATATAAAATCTTTGTAAAGTGTAAATAATTGTTATGTGATTAAAATAGTGAATAGTGAAAAAAGCGGGCATTGAATTGAAAGAAATCATGTAGTTATCAAATTGTATTTCATAGTTATTAATAAAATTAGATTGGATTGGGATTTATTTACAAATAAATAAAAAGAAGTTATTTAAAGAAAAGAACAAAAAAATGAGCCAAACAAATTAATTAAAAATGAATTAAAATTAAACAAGGCCCAAAATTATTTAAGCCCAAACCAAAATTAAGTCTGTCGTTTTCTCCTCTCCTTTGTTATATTTTAACCAACCTAGAACCTTCCTTTTCCTATCTTTTAACTTATGTCTCAAATCGTAAACTTGAGCCTGTTTCATTTTCTTGCCCTAATCCACCAAAATTACAAATTGCGACCTAATGAGATAAAAAAATAAATGTTGCGCATGGAGGAACAAGCAAAAGCGAGAAGGCGCTGATGTAGAAGGAGATTATTCGACTTCGATAGGTGCTTGGTGATGTCCTACCTGATGCTGAGATGATGATGATGAAGGATTTTAGTGCACGTCGGTCTAATGGCTCAGCCGGGTCACTGTTGTGAAAAGGAGGAGAGGTGCAATTTGGATTAGAGCACAGCAGTAGCACGGCTGTAAGTGGCGCTAAGATTTTAGCGTATGGGCTAAAAAAATGAAGATTGGATTAGGAATTTCAAGCTTTAATTTGGTGAGTTATTTACTTAACTCGCAACCTTTGTCTAGATGTTTGTTCCTGCTATTTCTTTTGATTTATTAGTGGTGAATTTTTGGTTGATATAGATAAATTGCGCATTTTTGACTGATTGTTATTAGATGGAATTGATTGTCGTTGGTTGATGTCGACTAAAATAGTGTTGTGTCTATGTTAACTGAATTCGATGACGGTATTAGTAGAACAAAACACTTGAAATTGATCGAAAATGGGATAAATGAATTAAAGTGAGGATTTGAATTTAATAAATTATTTTTGAAATAAATAGTGAATTTTGGAATGATTTTTATTTAAAATCGAAAATATGATTAATGATAGAAAATTTTATGTGAATTGTTTTGCAGATTCTATGAATAGAAATTATTTGAAAATAAAGAATTTTAGGATTTTATCAAATAAGTGAATTTTCGTATATTTATATTTTATTCATATTGTTGGTTATAAAATATTTTAATGATTTTAAAATAGTATTTAATAATTTTTATTTTTAAAGTGATTTTCTATCTCTGTTTGAATTCTATAAATTTTGAAGTTTGTAAATAATATTTTGACATTATAGTAAGTTGAACGTTATCTAATTATTCGATAGGAGCTATTAATTATAATCTTATTCTAATTATTAGGAATAATTTTGGAAATATATGCTTAGTATTCGATCGTTATTATTTTTAATAAAAAGGAAATCATTTAGAAAGTCATTGGGAATATATATTTATATACGTAAAAGAATTTGAATTAAGTTATTACGGAAAGCAAAATTTTAAGAGATCGGGTGAATTTTAATTTATAAATTTCCTTATAATTAAATGAGATGTTGTAAATATTTATTTCTGAAACGGTAAACGGGTTTTGAAGAATGAATAAGAAATTTATAATTTGATTTTCATTCATATTTGAAACTATTTAAATGATTTAGGGAAAATGTATTTTAAAAACCCATCCGAGTCAATAAATAATGGAATTGTATGTTTTGATTAACTTATATTTCTTTGTAACGAGGAATTAGAATAAAAAGAGTTATAGTTTCATCTGATATGGGACGCTCGGTAATATTTCTCTGGCTATTCTTTGGACTTGTTTGCGATGATGATTGCAATTTATGAGCGTTGAGTAAATGGATGAGTAATATCAAGTGGTATGGGACGCAAAGCTGACATTTGTTCGATTATATTTTGTAAGTATATATCACTCAAACATGGTCAAGTATAGGGCGTACTATACTTATGGCAATGCGCAGTGAGAGTGAGCATGCGGAGAGCCATAAGTATGTCTATTTATTATGAGTATATTCTTATTATATGATGTGGAGTAAACCAGATTGGCTAGAATCTATTCTAGCGGCCTGATTGTAAGGTCGCTTCCTAAATCTGCGGCACACCTTTTAATGTATATGATTGAGAGCCACTACCCTTGTATCATAGAGGCCAGCAGTCTGTTACCATTATGGGTGCTTGCAGGGTCATGACCAATGCATAGTGTAGTCTTTCAAATGATGGATATTAGGTCATGATGGTCGTTGAGGTAACAAAGACTGTAGGAGCATCATTGAGTGTGTGTGTGTGAGGAAGTCTCTTAGAGCAGGCTGAGAGCTATTGGTCTCCCATTTATTTATTATTAATGAGATAGCATGAGACGTTATGGACGCCTACTTAGTCACCTATACGAGATCATTGTGTTTATGGTTGAGAGCCGATCTAATAATTTATTGAGACTCATGCCGAAATGGATATTTATGATGCTGAGAGCATATAGGGCTGAGAATCTTGATGATTATCTCTGATATTGAGAGCTGAGTGGATTTGTAGCAGTCTAAGAGACTGTATGATTATTTCATTGGCTGAGGGCAAAGTCGATTAATATGAGGTTGAAGGTCTAGATGATTATTATGTGGTTATCGACCTCTTGGAATATTTATGAGACTGAGAGTCCATGCAGTTTTGTAACCCCATACACAATGATTATACCGATACAGAGGATAGCTAGAAATGCTAGAGCATGGAGTTAGAACATGTACCTATCTTTTACATGGTTAGCTGAGAGATGACCCTGGCTGTTGAGGGTATGCCATAATTATAATTCGTGTATGTTTTATTTGGGTGATTGTTATGTATATATTTATTGAGTGAGACGGACCTCGAGTATGTCTACTTTATGATTATCTGAGAGATAATCATGGGAAATACTAAGAGCATGTCATGTAGTGTTGATGAGTTCCTATACTTAATGGTAGATAGCAATATGGTTTTCCACCCACTTGATTATATGCTTGTTGCTTTGTTGATCGACATTACTTGCAAAATGGGTTATCTGCTATATGTATAGTTTTGAGATCTGTTTCCATTTGAGATATGCACGTGTCACTTTAGTTGCACTTTTTCATACTATGCTAGTTATTATTTTATAATTACATCTACATTCTAGACTTATCCTAACCCATGTGTTATCTATATAATACTCGGATCAATCCAAGACATTTCAGGTATGTGGACAAGCTAATCGGTTTGTGGATGTTGGTCATAGATGGATGATAGCATATTATTGTATATCATTGTATGTTATATTACCTCATATATGTATGACAATATGTTGTATATTGGTGGAATGTTGTGTATTTTTTGATAGTCGGAGTGTGACTTATTATATATCCCATTTAAATTTGGTTATCTGGGTTTTTAACCCAGTAGAATCCAAAAAAAGTCGAAATAACTTGATCAAGTCAAAATAGCTCAAAAGCAAACCAAAGGACTAGAACAAGAAGTCAAAGGAAGTCACAAGAGGAGACAGTAAAGTCCTCAAAGGATATGGATCGCCAATCAACCATGGTCTGTAGATCGCCAGCGATCCATAACATCTTCTCATGGGTCCATCAATCTTCTTGCATCATGCTACAATATGTATTCTAAGAGCATTGGCTGGGTTTGGAGAGATTTCGAGCTAGTTAAATCAAGAGACAAGCGTTTGTCTAGTCCAATCTGCAGCCAAATACAACTAGTAAGCAAACCGTCATCAAAATAAGGCAACATGCTATGAGACTACATGAACAACATCAACACTACACAATGAAGGCAATCAAGAAAGAAAAGTCCAAAATAGACCAAGTATATGGATTGCTGGCATTAGAGCATATACTATGGATCCCTAGTGATCCATCCTTTTAGCTCGGGTCGTGGCATAACCTTCAGTGTGTCTTTCTGTGTTGACCTGCAAGCAGGCTTGGCCCAGTAGCTCTCCAACCTCTATAAATACTTTTCTATCTGCAACATAAAGGAGGACCCTTCGGATTGGTTGCTGAAACTCTGTAGAAAGCTTTCTTCACTCTTCTCCTTCCTCACAACGATAATTCAAAGGGTTCACCGTAATTCTCCAATGAATTCTAACATTAAGGACTTAATCTAACTAAGGATATTCAAGAACATTGTAATCCAGTTAACTTTGCAATAGCAATCAGTTAATAATATAAACAATAAAGTGGACGTAGGCTTCATTAACAGTCGAACCACTATAAAAATATTCTTGACTTCTTTCTATTTTTTCTCTTTTTACATTTATTCTCTATATTATTGCTCTGTAAGAACAAGGATGGTGCTTTCACATTTAATCTAGGATGTTGATCCATTTTTTGGCTTAACATTTTGGTGCTTTCATTGAGAATTCCAACTCAGTGTTCAGATCTGGCTATCTACTTTTGATCGGATAGGTCCAAAAGTTAGATCTTAAATCTTTGCTTGAAAAATCTGCTTCTTGGAATCAATGGCTCTAGGAAGGAAGAGAACTGGCTCTGGAAGGTCCATAAGTGCAGTAATAGCTAGTGCAGATATGAATCATCAGCAAATTGAAGTAAATAGTGCCAATGTAGGAGATCAGGCGCCATCATCTTCCAATCAACACAAAGTCGTTACAAGAGATGAGTTGAACAAAATAGTTGACAAAATCAACCAAAAAAAGGAAAGCTGTTAGAGAGCACTGATGGATAAGTTCAATGCTCTCTTAATCTTACAGTCAATGCTCCAAGAATTGTTGCTAAACCTGCGGCTGTCATAGAACAAGAAAATTCTTCCCTATTTGGACTAAACGGAAGAAACGGAAAGCAGCAACAAAAAAGGGTAGGAACTAAGGGAATCAACGCAGAAGGAAATACAAGTACTCCGCTCGTGGCAAGGCAACCAACTTTGAACTTGAATTAAGGGGTGAAAGCCCTATGAGAGGATGTAACCATGGACCTCTCCGACTCAGAAGATGGAGAATAATTTAACGATGTTAAGTTAGAAGAAAATGCCAATGCATTCGATAATGCTAAAAATGTCCAAACTGCCCTAGTCAGGCCGACCGCAAGCCAACGGGATACTGAGGGAGTGATTCTCCCAAAGATAGGAGAGTCTAGGCTTCTGCCCACTCACCAAGACTGTTTGCAAAGCCAAACACTTGGTGTAGTGACTTACAGCCATCCTCAGGGCTACCGGACTTCAGAGGCATTTTTCGCGGATATGGTTAAGCGATTAATCGACAGGAATAAAAATAGGAGAGATGACGAATGTTGATATGTTCCAAGTCAGACTCCTTTTACTGATGAGATCTTGAATGAGCGATATGCAGAAAAGTTCACGATGCTAACTATTCCATCCTATGATGGGAAAAAAGACCCAAAACCTCATTTGTACAAGTATAGTTGGTACATGGACGCAACAAATGCTTCGGAGCCTGTTCCATGTAGATCTATTCCTATATTTCTAGAAGGAATTTCTTCCATGTACTTCACTAGACTTCCACCTAGATATATCTTCACTTTTGACCAACTAGCAACAAGATTACTCGATCAGTTCAGGCTCCATACCGCGCAACTTAAAGATGCGATGTCCCTGTCCAGACTATTCTAGAGACAAAATGAATCGCTGAAGTCTTTCATGAACCAGTTCAATACCACGGTGACAAAAGTGAGCAATCCAAATGAGGACATGGTTTTCATTGCTTTGGTCCACGCCATTCACCCCGAAACTGAATTCAGATAGTGGATCAAAATGAAGCAACCCACTACAAGGAGGGACTTCTATTGTAAAGCAAGTCAATACATGAGATTCGAGGAGGCATAGGAGCTAGAAAGGAAGTATATTGGTGTGCAACCGATGAATGTTGAGCAGAGTGACATGGCAATGAACTAGAACACAAACGTTTTTGGAACTGCTGAAGGAATCACAGGGAAAGACAGAAATCAAAAAAGGAAAAAAAATCCAATATAATAAATGGTAGCAATAAATGGATTAAAGGATTTAGGCCCAAAGATTACACTCCTCTCAACGATACTCCAAAAAACATCTATCTCGTGACACAAGGAATCGTGGAATATATTAAAAAAAACCCTAACAAGGAAGCAACCGAAGAGCAAAAACGCTCAGGGAAGTTCTGTCGCTTTCATGAGACGCATGATCAAACACAAACGAATGCTGCCATCTAAAGAACTTGATCGAGGAACTAATCCGGGAAAACAAGCTTCAGCAATATGTGAGAAAATCATAGAATCTTCATCGGCCCATAGCTCCTGAAGCTCCTAGGGATCAAAGAAACCAAGTCAGAACCAGTTAAGAGGGATCAAAGCAAACTGACCAATGACTTATTATTCGAATGAAATCTGGTGGACCACATCCCGCAGAGAGGAGTTAGGGAGAGATGGAATGGTATGCGAGTTTGTTGAAGCATGCTTCGAAGGAATCATGTCTCACAATCGAAGATGGAGCTCCGACCAAGCAGTAGAAAATTTTGAGTGACGATATAGTGTTTCGGAATTAGGATACCAAAGGGATTGAAGCTCCAACTCTTGATCCAATGGTGGTGACGGTAGGAATCGGGCCTGTTGTGGTTCAGCGGGTGTTGGTCAATAGTGGTAGTTCTATCAATATTATTTTCAAATGTAGCTTTGACCAAATGAAGATCGGCACGAAGAGCATGTCTGCATGCTAAAAAAATCCAAGGGTTTAAAGCGAACCCAAACAACCATAGGGACGATTGACTTGCCAATGGTACTTGGAGAGGGTGATCGAAGAGTCACCTTCATTCAGAATTTCATGATTGTGGATGAAACTTCCGCGTATAATGCCTTCTTGGGATGGCCCGCCCTAATAGGTTTCAGAATCGCTCTGGCCCAATGTTGCCTTACCATGAAGTTCCCAATGGCAAACGAAATCGGGGTGGTTAAAGGAGATAAATGCACCACCGGTGAATGTTACTTAGCAGAGTTACGCAAGCCTAACAGAAGCAAAAAGGGGAAGGATATGGGGAGAACTCTCCACGTTCATGAACCTTCTGAATACAAACTATAGAGCCGCCCCTAGCTCGAGGACCATAGCCGATTCGACAAGGCTTTGGATCTTAGAAAGAAGAGTTCAGGAGAGGATTGGACAACACTGACAGAATTGACGATGTCTATCCCAGTCGACATAGATGACCCAACGATGGTCTTGAAAATTGGATCACACCTTGGAAACAAGATGCAATTGGAACTTACTAAATTTCTTCACACCAACTTGGATGTATTTGCTTGGACACATTCTTATATGTGTGGAGTATCTTCAGAAATCGCATTCCACGCGCTCAACATTGACCCTAAGTTTACACCAGTAAAGAAAAAGAGGCGCAGCCTAGGCCCTGAATGGTCCAAGGCATTAAAGGAAGAGGTGGACAAGTTAATGGCTAACGGTTTTATCCACGACGCAACTTACCCTGAATGGGTATCTAACCTGGTTTTAGTCAAAAAGCCCACTGGGAAGTGGCGAACACGTATCGACTATTCAGACTTAAATAAAGCTTGCATGTAAGATAGCTTCCCTCTGCCCAGAATTGACTAGCTTGTGGATGGGATGATGGGACATGAATTGCTATCATTCATGGACATATGTTCATGGTACAACCAGATCCAGATGCACAAAGCAGATCAAGAAAACACCAGCTAACATCACCTATCTGGGACTAAATTGCTACAGGGTAAATGCCATTTGGTTTAAAGAATGCTGGGGCAACCAACCGAAAATTGGTAATACCGTGTTCAAGCGTCAAATCGATAAAACCATGGAGGTTTACATAGATGACATGTTGGTCAAATCGTGAGTAGTTGCCAACCATTTGGATAATCTTGCTGCAATATTTGAAATACTCCAAAAGTATGGAATGAAACTTAATCCACTCAAACGTCACTTCGGAGTAGCCGACGGAAAGTTTTTAGGAGCAAGTTCCAGGTGCATTGAAGCAAATCCAGAGTAAATAACTACCCTACGAGAAGTACAAGCCCCAAAGAATAAGAAGGAATTGCAAACCTGAATGGAAAAGTCGCAGCACTAAGCCAATTTACCTTGAAAGCCACCGACAAGTGCATACTGTTCTTTGATGCATTAAAGAAAGGAAAGAAAAACTTCGAATGGAGTGAGGCATGTCAAACTAAATTTGAAGAATTGTTGTGACATATGGAAGCCTCGCCGATCCTATCAAAGCCAGTGGACAAAGAGGACCTATTCATTTACTTTGCAATCCCACCTCATGCGTTGAGTGCTGCCCATGTGCGTGAAGAAGCGAAAATCCAGTGACCCATATGTTACATTAGCAAGCGATTTACCAAACATGAGAAAAATTACCCGAAGTTGGAAAAGTTAGCGTATTGCCTCCTGATCGCGTATGGTAAGTTACGACTGTATTTCCAAGCACATCCAATCAAAGTATTGACTAACCAGCCTTTGAAGCAAGTATTATACCGACCCGAAACTTTCGGATGACTTCTCAAGTTGAACATCGAACTGAGCCAATATGATATTATTTACCATCCGAGAATGGCTATCAATGGGCAAGCGCTGGCAGATTTCATCGTCGATTTACCACACGAGATGATGAAGAAGAAACACTGTTGGAAGTGGAAACACAATGGAAACTCTTTGTTGATGGTGCATCTAACAATCTCTATTCGAGGACGGGGGTAGTGCTTGGAAGCCTCGAAGGACGAGCGATTTGCTATGCCTTATGCTTGGAATTCCCTTCAACAAATAATGAAGTGGAATACGAAGCATTGATAGCAGGGTTAAAAGTTGTGAAAGAACTCAGAATAAAATTCGTTCACATCTACAGCGACTCCTAGCTAGTCCTCTGCCAGGTAAAAGGAGAGTACCAAGCTCAAGGGGAGAACCTTGCCCTATATCTATCTAAAGTACAAGAGTTGTTAAGCAACTTCGAACATTATACCGTAACTCACATTTTGCGAGAGCGAAACACCAAGGCTGATTACTTAGCTAAACTGGAAAGCTATGGAGAAGCTCAATTGTTAGGACTAGTCTAGGTTGAGACTCTAACTTCCTCGAGTATAGGTGAAATGGATGTTGACTGGATTCTTAAGACCACCACCTAAGCGGAAACATGGATAACGCCAATCAAGGACTACTTATTTACTGGGACCCTTCCAACCGACCGAAATCAATGGAAAAAGCTTCTCCAAAAGGTGTCGTGATTCGTAATACAAGACGAATACTCTATCAAAGAGAGTTCTCTACCCCCTTCTTAGATGTGTGACCAATGATGAAGCCCGTGTTTGCGTCAAAATTGACCACAAACACCCAATAGTCGTGAAAGCACCCGTTCGCAGTCACAAATAACAAATTTGTAGATAACAAAAATGATGAACATTCAACAGAAACGGCAGAAAACAAGTAAACGACACAGGATTTATAGTGGTTCGGCGATCTTGCCTATGTCCACTTTGAAGTTTTCTATCTTTATTGATTATTCTCTTGGTGATTACAGTGGTTACAGCAAGTTACCATGGATTATAGCTCTGAAACTCGAATGCAACAACGATGATAGGGTGTACAATTGAATCTGGTAGAGTCTTGGCGCTTCAGAATTCCGATCCCCTTTCCTGAATGACCTGGGGCTCTATTTATAGGCGTAGGAGGCTGGTATTTTGCCTAAAAATCCGGGGAGACCACTTATGGCACGTGAGGGGCCCCATACGGCCGAATTCTGGAGATCCGGGCCCACATTGGGATCGATTCGACCCTTGGTTCGAATCGATCAAGAAAGTGTCCAATCGTGATGAAACTTGGCGTGGACATTCTTCTATGTATACGCAAGCTCCTGTGGAAATTTCATAGCATTTGGACTTGTAGATCTCGAGTTATGACCGATTCAAGTTGGAGTTTTTCGCCCCCGGGACCCGTTCGAATCAATATGGTTCGAATCCATAGGGTCGAATCCATGCTTCTGCACATGAAAGTGATGACGTGGTACGTATGCTTCGGGTCAATCCTCCTTTTTCTCCGAGTTTTTTGGGTCATACCCTTGGTTTTAGCCACGTTTATTTGATGGATTCGAAGAGTTGGATTCGAAGGCATGCTTCCTTCGAATCGATGGAACCGGTTCTCGTTCGAAGCGATCAAAGCATTTGATTGATTCGAGGTTGCCTCAATTGGGGGATTCGAAGACGAGTTTTGGAATGGAGCCGGGGCTTCTTCACTTGCATGGATTTGAGGAAACTTTCCCCCAATGGATTCGAGCTAGGGCATACAAGGATGGATTCGAACCAAGGCATAATGGGATGGATACGACCTTAAAGCTTGCTCGATGGAGTCGAAGCATGGCCACTTGGATGGATTCGAACTGCTTGCTTGCTCGATGGATTCGAAACAAAACCATTCACACGGATTCGAAGCAATATATACCTGACGGATTCGAACTAAGGCATACGAGGGTGGATTCGAACTATTGCTATCTTGATGGATTCGAGGCACGGCTATATCTCATGGGTTCGAACTAATGTGAGGATGATGGATTCGAACTAGGTAGATGCGAGGCTAATTCCTTTCTAACCGGTGCGAACGCAATGGACACGAAGTAGCATGGAGTCGAACTAGATGGAGTCGAGCTGAGACATAAGGATGGGTACGAACTTCATGGGTTCGAAGTATTCCAAAGTGATGGATTCGAAGTAGGTGAGTCGAATCAATGGATTCGAACATAATTTCTGGCCATCGATTCTAACTATGGGGTATCCTATGGGTTCGAACCGAACAAGGGCTATCTTTCTCAAATTGAATCCATCATATCTTGAGTATTCGAACTCGGATTGGCTTGAAACTTGAAACGATGGCTTCTACAACTTTGCTCATCATGTCTTGTCAATTCTGGCACAATCCAGACTCGGACAAAATTCATCGATATCCATAGCGAAGTGGAGTACAACCAATCTCTGAGATGAACTGTCTTTTGTTTTTGACCGATCTTTTGGTATCACGGCTTTGTCAAAAAGCGGGATAACATTTGCCCCCCGAAACATGCCTTACTGTTGAGTCAAGATTTTTGTCATCAATCAAAAAGGGGGAGAATGTTGAGTCAAGATTTTTATAGAGTTTTGATTTCTGACAAAGGAATAAGCCGTGATCGACAAAAAGAAGTTATTCATTGAAGAAACACAAAGAGCTCCATATATTAGAGGTTGATTATTTGGTATGTTAGTAATTTATGTTAAAAATCTATCCTCAAATAATCATATAACTTCAATCTTTCAATATATATACATATGCACATTAACTGTGCAAATTGGACTAAACCGGTCGACCGGTTGAAAATAAGGTGGTCGACCGTTTTTGCCCAGAATGCACAGATAACATGCACACATGCACATAACGTATATATATTTGAATTCCTGTCTACCGGTCCATTTTTGACCTGTCGACCGTTTTTAAACAGAAAGCAACTTTTCCAAAAGACACTTCTCTTCTCCAAAGGTTGCATCTCCTATCTTTCATCAATGATCATAACTCTTAATGGCAACTGTTCACAAAGAGTTACAACTATTTTTCTCTATATATACTCATCTAAATCATTGATTCAAATAGAAGTTTTTACACGATCATATATGCTCTCTAATCTAAACTCTAACACTCCTGCATTCTAAAAATTAATTTAGCTTATTGAATCATTGAAATTATTTCATATCTTTTGATTCAATAAGTAAATACCTTCTTTAATCTTTACAAAACATCATTCATATTCTTTGAGGATAAGATTATAGGAAGGGTGTACTACTAGTGACAAATCCGTGTTTTCAAGAACACAAGTTGTCAACAACAATTGTATTTGTTCTTTTGTTGAAGTCCTCGTGTTGTAAGAGGCAAGTGTTGAAGTCCTCGGTGTTGTAAGAGGCAAGTGTTGAAGTCCTCAGTGTATTAGAGGCGTGAAATCCCGTTCGGCTGTTCGGGTATTGTAAACCTGTTCCTCCGGGTGAAGCGAGGTAGTTAATAGTGAAAATCCAGATAGGAGTCTGGGACTGGACGTAGGACGGTGCTCCGAACCAGTATAAAAATCTCTGGTGTGATTTTTCTATTTTTATTTTTGCTTTGCTACTATCATCTATTTTCCGCATTTATATTATAGTCCATATTACACGATCCGTGTGTACTATATTAGTACGTGCATTAGTATACACACCGCGCTTTCATTTGGTATCAGAGCATAGCGACTTTTCAATTGGTATCAGAGCCTGGTTTTCTAGAGATCGTAACAACATCCTAGAATAAATGGCTACAAAGAGATCTAGTCAAGGCAATAAGAAGAGGAAGAGCAATAAAGAACAATCAAAGGAGCAAACAAACAAATGCTTCATGGCAAAAGATAACGAGGTTAGTGATCTAACTTTTGATGATATGATAGAAATAAATTCAGAACTTTTAGACACTTTAAAAAGTCTCAAAAGAAAATATAAGGAAGCTCTGGAAAATCAGAAGAAAGCAGAATTCGAAAGAGATATGCTTAAAGACGAGAAGAGAATATTAGAAGAAGAACTTGAGAAAATTCAAGATTCAGACAATTCTCAACTCGCTCTATTAAGTCAAGAAATAGAAGCTCAAAAAGAAAAGAATAATGCTCTAGCTTCTGAAAATCATGAGTTAAAAACAAAAATTAAAATTGTTGAGTTAGATAACACTAGTCTCAAAACTAAGCTTGATGACATTACTAAAAATATTTCCAATTTTAATAAAGGGAGAGAAAATTTATGCAGGATTATTGAAAATTCTCAACCTGCTCCAAATAAGAAGGGATTAGGTTATGTTAAGAATTCAAAAGCTCACAATGATAGAAGTGGTGTAGGCTATAAACAAGCTAAAAGTAAAAATAGTACTAGATATGCATTCATGTATACTAACTTTAGTGCTAGTACTAGTAATCAAGATAGTTTTAAAACCAGTTATAGTCATAATAGTACTTTGTTTAGAAATGATAGAAATTATTCTTCAAGTACTAAGCTAATGACTAATAGTATTAAGATATGGATTCCAGCTAATATGATTGATCATGACAAACAACTTTATATTAGCAACTATTATAAGAATGTAATTTGTAATGAAAATTATATTTATAAAGGTTCAACCACACCCAAATGGGTATGGTTTCCAAAGACCTAACCCCCCGGACCCTATAAAAAGTGGGTACCATGGACTTAATTCTATTTTTTGCAGGACCTACTAAAGAAAAGAGGAAAATGGATATTCTGGCTGATATACTCCTATATTATTCCATTATCTATTATTCCTTTTTGTCGATGACAAAGGGGGAGAAAGTGCTAACAATTATTTGCAGAAATATATATATATAGACAAAATATCAGGGGGAGATCACATATTCAGGGGGAGATTCAGAACTTCAGATATATGTTGTCATCAATCAAAAAGGGGGAGAATGTTGAGTCAAGATTTTTGTCATCAATCAAAAAGGGGGAGAATGTTGAGTCAAGATTTTTATAGAGTTTTGATTTCTGACAAAGGAATAAGCCGTGATCGACAAAAAGAAGTTATTCATTGAAGAAACACAAAGAGCTCCATATATTAGAGGTTGATTATTTGGTATGTTAGTAATTTATGTTAAAAATCTATCCTCAAATAATCATATAACTTCAATCTTTCAATATATATACATATGCACATTAACTGTGCAAATTGGACTAAACCGGTCGACCGGTTGAAAATAAGGTGGTCGACCGTTTTTGCCCAGAATGCACAGATAACATGCACACATGCACATAACGTATATATATTTGAATTCCTGTCTACCGGTCCATTTTTGACCTGTCGACCGTTTTTAAACAGAAAGCAACTTTTCCAAAAGACACTTCTCTTCTCCAAAGGTTGCATCTCCTATCTTTCATCAATGATCATAACTCTTAATGGCAACTGTTCACAAAGAGTTACAACTATTTTTCTCTATATATACTCATCTAAATCATTGATTCAAATAGAAGTTTTTACACGATCATATATGCTCTCTAATCTAAACTCTAACACTCCTGCATTCTAAAAATTAATTTAGCTTATTGAATCATTGAAATTATTTCATATCTTTTGATTCAATAAGTAAATACCTTCTTTAATCTTTACAAAACATCATTCATATTCTTTGAGGATAAGATTATAGGAAGGGTGTACTACTAGTGACAAATCCGTGTTTTCAAGAACACAAGTTGTCAACAACAATTGTATTTGTTCTTTTGTTGAAGTCCTCGTGTTGTAAGAGGCAAGTGTTGAAGTCCTCGGTGTTGTAAGAGGCAAGTGTTGAAGTCCTCAGTGTATTAGAGGCGTGAAATCCCGTTCGGCTGTTCGGGTATTGTAAACCTGTTCCTCCGGGTGAAGCGAGGTAGTTAATAGTGAAAATCCAGATAGGAGTCTGGGACTGGACGTAGGACGGTGCTCCGAACCAGTATAAAAATCTCTGGTGTGATTTTTCTATTTTTATTTTTGCTTTGCTACTATCATCTATTTTCCGCATTTATATTATAGTCCATATTACACGATCCGTGTGTACTATATTAGTACGTGCATTAGTATACACACCGCGCTTTCATTTGGTATCAGAGCATAGCGACTTTTCACTTACGGCAGGAAGGCGTGTTTTGTAATGCCATTAGCTGGACGTTCATATCCTGTTGATGTCCTGCAAAGGAAGTTATAGTTTTATGTGACCTCAAATAACAACCGTTCGAGATCAACATATTTGAGATGAAGTGCGACCGTTCATGGTCAAGCGCCCGACTTCAAATGACGATCGTTCGGGATCGAGCCATTTGAGGTGAAGTGCGACCGTGCGTGGTCAAGTGGCGGACCTCAAATGACGACCGTTCGCGATCGAGCCATTTGAGGTGAGATGAGTTGTGCCGTTCAGGGCGAGTCGTGCCTGTTCGAGGCGAGTTGTGCCTGTTCGAGGCGAGTTGTGACCGTTCGCGATCGTGTGCCGTTCGAGGCGTTTTTGTGACCGTTCGAGGTCGGGTGCCTTTCGTGGCGAGTTGTGACTGTTCGAAGTCAGGTGCCATTCGGGGTGAGAAAGTGTGCCCGAAAGGGATTGGTATTATCGATACCAGGCTCACGTTCGCGTGGGTCCCTGGATCGTTTATCAGGGCGGTTTATCGCCATCTCAGAGCATGCCTAAGGACCGTTCGCGACCCCGTACATGTGTAAGTAGCTTAGCCATTTCAGAATTATCAGAATCAAATATCTATTCAACGGATGAATTTTAAAACAGAAATGTCCAAACAAACCAAGTTCACATGCCCAAATCAACATGAAACAAAAGCAAAGCAAAGATGTCAAAGTGTAAGTTCCCACTACGAAACAATCAATGATCATTCAGAGCATGCCTGGAGAACGTTCGCGAACTCGTACATGTGTAAATGATTTAATTGTGTTAGTGGAAGCTTGCGACTTGTTCATCGTTATTTTAATTAATTGATAACCAAACGATGTCCTGGTTCAGGGTCGCCCCTAGCTGATGTAGACGGTGGCCGCTCTGACTCTACTGCTGGGGCTCGTCTCCTCACATACTGAAGCAGCATACCATTCCTGATGTGTCCTTCTACCTCATCCTTTAGATGCCTACAGTCGTTTGTGTTATGACCGTTCAACTCGTGGAATAAGCAATATCTGTCTGATTTTCTCTCGTCGGCAGTGGGGTCCCTTCGTATTGGCCTACGGTATGGAACTTGCCCTTGCATATCTCTGTAGATTCGCTCCAAACTCTCATTCAGCTCGGTGTAAGTGGTGAATCGCGGCTCCCTCCGTTGCCGCTTTGACTTGTCATTATAATCCTCATCCTTTTGTTTTCCTTTATCCTTATCTGAATCCTTTTCGAAAGGCTTTTTGTCTTTAAGCACATAAACTTCTATTCCCTCTCCTTCTTCTCTTTCTGCATTCGCATCCTCTAATCGTAAAAAAATTTCTGCCTCGTTGTAGAATTCCTCTGGATCCACGGGTGGATCTTTAGTCAATGAATTTTTGAACTCTGTGCCGTCAGCTACTCCGGACACAGCTGCCATCACCACCATAGATGGATCTGCTCGATCCACCGAAGCTGCTCCTGCATTGAATCGCGTTAGATAACTCCTCAAGGTCTCTCTGGCTTTCTGCTTTAGGGTTGCCAAAGTCATCACATTTGTGGGTCTTGTAATGTGAACCTTGAATTGCCTCATAAATCTCTCAATTAAACCATTCCATGTTCCGATGGATCCATTCTCCAATTGTCTAAACCACAATGCTGCAATATCCGCCAAGTACAATGGAAAGCACCAGGCCATAACCTCCTCTGATGCTCCCAGCACTTCCATATGCCTCATATACTTCATTAGATGAACCATGGGTTCTGTTCTCCTATCATACATGTCCAATGATGGTAACTTGAAATTCGGTGGGTTCCTAGCTCCTCTGATTGCTGGAGTAAAAGGACTCCTATTAACATCCTCCAAATCTTTGTTTACCAAACCGCCTCTCATAGCTCTTCTAACCATCTCCGCCAATCTGTCGTTGTCACCGAGATGCAATCTTCGTTCATTACTTTCAACCTGCCCCCCGAGTCCATGAGGGAATTCTGGGATTTGCCCCCTTGACTGAGCGTTCACTCCTATGCTACTCCTAGCTTGGGTAGATGCATCTCTCTCTCTCTCAGGGATTGGATCAACATTCTCCATGTGCGCGTCCCCTAGTTCAGGTGCTACGCCGGATGGTCCTGCTCCATTTTGAACTCCATTCGCTTCTCTATTCTGTGCTCCAAGTTGTCCTATCTGTTGGAACAAACTTTGGATCAGCTCCTCATGTTTCTTCATCATTGTCTCCATCTCATCCCTAGTGATGAAGATCGATGCTTGATTCGCTCCTGAAGAAGCCTCTTGACTTCCTTGGTGTTCACTTCTCTCTGGCCTTGGCCATCTGCTCGATTGTCTCGTCATGGTTCTTAGATCTAAATCTTTAAGCCTTCAAATTCAAATTATCCTGAATCAGCAGTTCTCAGTGAAAGCACCAAAAAGTTTGCGTCAAAATTGACCACAAACACCCAATAGTAGTGAAAGCATCCGTTCGCAGTCACAAATAACAAATTTGTAGATAACAAAAATGATGAACATTCAACAGTAACAGCAGAAAACAAGTAAACGACACAGGATTATAGTGGTTCGGCGATCTTTCCTACGTCCACTTTGAAGTTTTCTATCTTTATTGATTATTCTCTTGGTGATTACAGTGGTTAGCGTATTGCCTCTTGATCGCGTATGGTAAGTTACGACTGTATTTCCAAGCACATCCAATCAAAGTATTGACTAACCAGCCTCTGAAGCAAGTATTATACCGACCCGAAACTTTCGGACGAATTCTCAAGTTGAACATCGAACTGAGCCAATATGATATTATTTACCATCCGAGAATGGCTATCAATGGGCAAGCGCTAGCAGATTTCATCGTCGATTTACCACACGAGATGATGAAGTAGAAACACTGTTGGAAGTGGAAACACAATGGAAACTCTTTGTTGATGGTGCATCTAACAATCTCTATTCGAGGACGGGGGTAGTGCTTGGAACCCCTGATGGACGAGCGATTTGCTATGCCTTATGCTTGGAATTCCCTTCAACAAATAATGAAGTGGAATACGAAGCATTGATAGCAGGGTTAAAAGTTGTGAAAGAACTCAGAATAAAGTTCGTTCACATCTACAATGACTCCTAGCTAGTCCTCTGCCAGGTAAAAGGAGAGTATCAAGCTCAAGGGGAGAACCTTGCCCTATATCTATCTAAAGTACAAGAGTTGTTAAGCAACTTAGAACATTATACCGTAACTCACATTTTGCGAGAGCGAAACACCAAGGCTGATTACTTAGCTAAACTGGAAAGCTATAGAGAAGCTCAATTGTTAGGACTAGTCTAGGTTGAGACTCTAACTTCCTCGAGTATAGGTGAAATGGATGTCGACTGGATTCTCAAGACCACCACCTAAGCGGAAACATGGATAACGCCAATCAAGGACTACTTATTTACTGGGACCCTTCCAACCGATCGAAATCAATGGAAAAAGCTTCTACAAAAGGTGTCGTGATTCGTAATACAAGATCGAATACTCTATCAAAGAGAGTTCTCTATCCCCTTCTTAGATGTGTGACCAATGAAGAAGCCCGTGTTTGCGTTAAAATTGGCCACAAACACCCAATAGTCGTGAAAGCACCCGTTCGCAGTCACAAATAACAAATTTGTAGATAACAAAAATGATGAACATTCAACAGAAACAGTAGAAAACAAGTAAACGACACAGGATTTATAGTGGTTCGGCGATCTTGCCTATGTCCACTTTGAAGTTTTCTATCTTTATTGATTATTCTCTTGGTGATTACAGTGGTTACAGCAAGTTACCATGGATTATAGCTCTGAAACTCGAATGCAACAACGATGATAGGGTGTAGAATTGAATCTGGTAGAGTCTTGGCGCTTCAGAATTCCGATCCCCTTTCCTGAATGACCCGGGTCTCTATTTATAGGCGTAGGAGGCTGATATTTCACCTAAAAATCCGGGGAGACCACTTCTGGCACGTGAGGGGGCCCATACGGCCGAATTCTGGAGATCCGGGCCCACATTGGGATCGATTCGACCCTTGGTTCGAATCGATCAAGAAAGTGTCCAATCGTGATGAAACTTGGCGTGGACATTCTTCTATGTATACGCAAGCTCCTGTGGAAATTTCATAGCATTTGGACTTGTAGATCTTGAGTTATGATCGATTCAAGTTGGAGTTTTTCGCCCCAGGGACCCGTTCGAATCGATATGGTTCGAATCCATAGGGTCGAATCCTTGCTTCTGCACGTGAAAGTGATGACGTGGTGCATTTGCTTCGGGTCAATCCTCCTTTTTCTCCGAGTTTTCTGGGTCATACCCTTGGTTTTAGCCGCGTTTATTTGATGGATTCGAAGAGTTGGATTCGAAGGCACGCTTCCTTCGAATCGATGGAACTGGTTCTCGTTCGAATCGATCAAAGCATTTGATTGATTCGAGGTTGCCTCAATTGGGGGATTCGAAGACGAGTTTTGGAATGGAGTCGGGGCTTCTTCACTTGCATGGATTTAAACTTTCCCCCGATGGGTTCGAGCTAGGGCATATAAGGATGGATTCGAACCAAGGCATAATGGGATGGATACGACCTTAAAGCTTGCTCGATGGAGTCGAAGCATGGCCACTTGGATGGAGTCGAACTGCTTGCTTGCTCAATGGATTCGAAACAAAACTATTTCACACGGATTCGAAGCAATATATACCTGACGGATTCGAACTAAGGCATACGAGGGTGGATTCGAACTATTGCTATCTTGATGGATTCAAGGCACGGCTATATCTCATGGGTTTGAACTAATGCGAGGATGATGGATTTGAACTAGGTAGACGCGAGGCTAATTCCTTTCTAACCGGTGCGAACGCAATGGACACGAAGTAGCATGGAGTCGAACTAGATGGAGTCGAGCTGAGACATGAGGATGGGTACGAACTTCATGGGTTTGAAGTATTCCAAAGTGATGGATTCGAAGTAGGTGGAGTCGAATCAATGGATTCGAACATAATTTATGGCCATCGATTCGAACTATGGGGTATCCTATGGGTTCGAACCGAACAAGGGCTATCTTTCTCAAATTGAATCCATCATATCTTGAGCATACGAACTCGGATTGTCTTGATACTTGAAACGATGGCTTCAACAACTTTGCTCATCATGTCTTGTCAATTCTGGCACAATCCGGACTCGGACAAAATTCATCGATATCCATAGCGAAGTGGAGTACAACCAATCTCTGAGACGAACTGTCTTTTGTTTTTGACCGATCTTTTGGTATCACGGCTTTGTCAAAAAATGGGATAATAGCCCGATGAATCATAAAGGAAGTGCGTGAAGGCGAATGCGGAGACCATACAAAAGTGCAAACCCTTGCAAAGAAAGTTCTCCAGTACGGGTACTTCTGGCCAACAATAAACCGTGATGTAGTAGACTATGCCAAACGGTGTGATCGTTGCCAAAGATTCGGTAGAATTAAAAGAACTCCCTTAACAGAGTTAACGCAGATGGTCAGCCCATGGCCATTTGCAATATGGGGAATCGACTTGATTGGCGTATTGCCAATAGCTAAAGGAGGGGACAAGTACGCTATAATTATTGTTGACTATTTCAGAAATGGGCCGAAGCAGAACCTCTGGCCACCACTACCACAAATAAAGTCATTAATTTTGTTACTAGAAACATTATTTATGGGTTTGGTGTGCCATAGAAAATCATCACTGATAATGGTACCCAATTCGAAAGCACCGAGTTCAAAGACTTCTGCAAACGCTTCCGAATTGAGAAGAGTTTTTCCACAGTCGCTCATCCACAAGCGAATAGGCAGGTGGAAGCAGTAAATAAGATCATCAAGTCCACTTTCTAAAGGCGCTAACTACAGCAAAAGGGAACTAGGCTGATGAACTTCCACTAGCACTATGGGCTTACGGAACTTCCTACAAAGCGGCAACCGGTTACACTCTGTTTGCCTTGGCTTATGGCTCAGAAGCAGTAATTCCCGCCTAACTGGAAGTCCCCTCTCATCGAAGGAAATTTTTTAATCAGAAGCAAAACGAGCAGCTCCTACTCAAATCACTAGATATGATTGATGAAAAAATGGAAGAAGCCGAGTTGAGGACCGCTGCTCACCAAAAAAGGGTCGCGCGATACTCCAACTCCAAAATTTACAACCAATCCTTCTAAGTTGGAGACCTCGTCGAGTCTATCCTGTGCCGGGAGCCTTTAGACCAAACTAGAAAGGGCCGTGTGTGATCAATCAAAAGATAAGGGATGGAACTTTCATACTAACAATCGTCGATGGAGTCCAAATTCCCAGAGCATGGAACAACGAATCGATGCGCCGTTACTTCATCTAAAAATTACTTTATGTACTTACTTTTTTCATCAAATTAGTCATCCCAGGATGCCGGGGGCATTATAAATAAGCAAAAACTTTCCCAGCTTTTCTTAACAAAATTAGTTCGCTTTTTGAACCAACAAAACTTGTATATAATAGTAACCACTGAGTCGGCTGGGTCAGATCGGCTCAAAACCATTCAATTGCTACTTGAGGAAGTGAAATCACGCTCAAGTACACCCCACATACCTGGCGGGTCGACGGAAGCAAATCGGCTCAAACATTTGATTGGCGGAACCTAATCCCTTCCTTTTAAGAACTGGTGTTGCCCCGGCAATATCGGGAAGGCTCAAATTAAATAGTCGCATAACCCATAAGCGACGCATACTTCAAAAAGTCGCACATCCCATAAGCCGCGCACTAACCTTTCGGGTCGTGAAATCACGCTCTTAAAACATAAACTCCTCACTTTGCCCAAAGATAGGCAACATTGAGAAGCATAAAAAACCGTGCATCCCATAAGCCGTGCACTAACTTTTCAAGCCATGAAATCACTCTCTTAAAACATAAACTCCTCACGTTGTCCGAAGATATGCACTATTGAGAAGTATCAAAAGTCGCGCATACCACAAAGCCGCGCACAATTTTAAGTACCGAAATTGCCCCGGCAATGCCGGGAAACTTATCCACCACAGAAATAATAAGGATCAACCCACTCCTACTATCAGGAGTAACGGGTACGAATCCAACAAAATCGAAGTGCTACGAACCGGTAGAAAACTCCAGTAGTTGACACCTAATGATTAAATATAACATTTAACATGGATAGCATTTAACTATCTACAGTTAACTCATAAAATGTGCATGCTCTAAGCAATGAAGCGCTTGTTTAAAGATTGCAAATTCCTAAGAAACAATGTAACAAAAGTATTTACTCACGTTCTTGAGAAGTCATAAGTGGTTTAACTCCCAAAAATTTGCAAAGATTATTCATTTTACACGAAGAGTGTTTCCTAATCCTTTAATATTTGATCTCATAACTATATATTCTGCACTTAGTTTACATTTTTATACACATTTCTAGCATGCATATGTTACACACTTTGCTGAATTGCACAAAAAATGTAAATTATGTACTAAAATTGTAAAACTTACATAAAAATCAAATAGTAACTTAGTTTTATTCCAAGTTTTGGTATGCAGGCTATTCAAACCATAAGTTACTGGTCGTTTGTCAAGTGTTTGAAATAAATAGCCCTAAGAACTGAGGGGCATACACCAGTAATCCAATATAAATGCTTAAAAACAAAAACACTTCACAAGTTCTGTTACTTCAAACAACGAAATTTGTGCAGTAATCATAAGACTAAATAAAATAAAATAGAAGTAAACAAAGTAGACATAAGTGCACAGAACATAGATAAGTGAAGTTATAGTCAAAATGACAGCAATGTATTACTTATAACTTTTTTCTATACAAGTTCAAAATGCGGATGTCATACCCACGCAATATCGCCAGCAAAAGAAAAAGTACAGACTACGCAACAAAAGCGGTAAGTGTAGACTCTGCACTTGAACAAAACAACACAAAATGACTCAGAATCAGATTAACTACCATCCAAGCTTCTTAACGCTTTTTCCACCACTCCCCTTCCCATCTTTCATCTGAAGTTTTTGCTTCACCTCAGGGGTAGTTTCCCTGCCGTTGATGTCAACTATATTCTTGGTTTTGATGCCTTCTTCCTCCTCTTTAACTTTCTCAAAAGTTTCCCCTTTCGTTTTTTGCTTTCGATATCTATAAGAGCTCTTATAGGACTTTATTGCTTCAACTTTCTCTTTCTTGATGGCAACCAGTTGTTGTTGAGAGTGGCTGCTCTATCAGTATCACCTGCTCTCGAACTTCGGCTGCCGTGAAGTCACCCTCCAATGATATGGAAGGATCATCCAAGCCATGTAATACGGCAATTTTCTCAGACTCTGTCCCCGGTTGCAAGCCAGACATAAACACGGCAACCAAAGCAGCTAAAGAGACGAGCACGGATGTGGTTGAAATAGCGACAGGTCCAAGCATTGAGGAAACTGACAGATCGGCGGATAGGAAGACAGACCTATAAGATCAAAAATGAAATTATTAAGTTTGTCCTGCTCTTGCGGTGTGGGCTGAAAGTTCTTAAACTCGGGGGAAACAAGAAGATTATCTGCGCCAGAAGAGTGACTAAGAATGTCAACCTCATATTCACTGCCTTCTCCCTTCTTGGATGGTTCCATAACCCACGGAGAAGCTTTAATCCTAGAACTTGTCGATGGATCACGGGGATGCCTCGAAGGTTTGTCGAGTCTGGAAATAAGGGGCTCCGACAATGTTGGGGAATTTTCTGTTGTTGCAACACTGGTAGCCTTCTCTTCCCTTACAATTCATAAGATTTCTCGGCCTTCTATCAAAGTTTTCTTTGATTCTTCATTAAGAAATGCATTCATCTACTCCCGCTTGGTG
The DNA here is from genome assembly GCA_030765085.1 of Allium cepa. NCBI lineage: Eukaryota > Viridiplantae > Streptophyta > Magnoliopsida > Asparagales > Amaryllidaceae > Allium > Allium cepa. The sequence goes on along the minus strand of CM060931.1, from coordinate 325,311,813 downwards.
TAGGCATCCCCACTATCACGGAAATGGGTCAAAATTTCCTCCCAAACCATGGCAAGAGTGCGTGGGAACATAGGGCCCAGGTACCTAAGACTTCCCTGGTGCAAAAGCATGTTGACATAAAAGTTTAAGATGGTCTCGTCCATCTTCTCCATCTTCCTCTCAAGGGTGTTCTACAGCTCCAAATAATCCACCGTAACGGCGGCCTTTTCGACTTCAACACGAGTTTTATCGGTGCTAAGCTGCTCAACTCTTTCCCGAAGCATGGCGATCATCTCGTCTTTATCGGAGATGGTATTATCATGCGACTTCATGACTTCCACACATTCAGTGATAGTTTTCTTGTGCCCCTCTATGACCAGGTCATGGTCGAAAATGGTCTTCTTTTAGGCCTCAAATGTCGTGCTGCAAGCTGCCACCTCCTCTTTCCACTTGGCTTCTTCTGCGTGAGCCTTCTTAATTTCATCCCTGTAGACAATCTCTATTCTCTCATGGTCCTCTTCCAACTCTTTTAGGAAGCTGACATTACTCTTGCTCTCTCGAAGCGTCGTGTTCCTTTCTTCTTCTAGCTGTTTGACTCTAGCACCGCATTCCGCCAATGCTTTTTCGAAGTCATCCTTCTCCGATTTAAATGAGAGGATTTATTGATAGTTATTACAGTTCATGTCCGCCAGTTATTTGCATAACGTTTTCCACCCCTTGACTTGCTCTAAATCATTCTGGATTGCCTGAAGGTGGAGCATGTATTTATCTTTATGAACTGGATGAAGATCGTGATCTAATTTAAATCCTTTTAAAAACAACCCGGGGAGCACTACTTCAAGCCTAGGAGGAATATATGGAAGAACATAGGCAGATCTTTGGTGTGGTCGTGAAGTACCGGGGGCAAGCGCCACATGAGATAAGGGAACTTGAGATGAAGATGGAATGAAGCCAAAAGAAATCGGGGTTTTAGGACCAATTGAAGCGGTTGTCGGAGTGAAGGCCGGTTGTTCCAAAGAACGAGAACTAGTGTCGACTTTTGACTTTTTAGATGGCTCCTCTTGCTCATTGAAAGTCTTTCTTTTCTCATATCCACCTTTGTACACTCGACCTTGTTCCCTCTCGTCTCAGTGACGAGCTTCGGCCTCTAAATGTTTTCTTCTTCTCCATTCATCCTCTGTTTCGCGAGGTTGGTGATAGTTGGAGGATCGTTTCGACCAGCATCGAGAGTAAGTAAATTCCTCAAGATTGTTGTAGAGACCGCATCCTATCATAGTACCTGACATGAAGAATAGATAAAGAGCCTTAGTAACGGAGAATAAGCATGAAAAATATGTGTATAAGTGAGTGTAACCCTAGTGAAACGTGTAATGTGTTTGGGTAAGGGCCTAAAACGACGTCACAAACCAGATCGTGCAGCCGTCATGGAAGGAATCAGACTGATTTCGGCCATAATATGACCCGGATGAGGAGACATTTAAAGTCTTCCCTGATGTGTGCGTCAAAATCGACATTAACATTGCTCAAATCATCAAAGTCTACGCCAGCATCTTTGATAGGGGAATCCCGACATCGCCCGACTACTGGAGCGTCATCTTTGTTGTGAATTTTTAGGGAAGGGGAGCTCGGGACAATGTGACTCATGCTCGAAATTTTGTCGCATGATTCAAAATCTCCATCGTCGGATTCTGCATAGAAACCATCATTGTCACTGGAGGAGGAATCATTGTTGCTGCTCTCAATTTCACCCTCCTTCTTTTCAATATCTGCCGCGGCCTTGCCTTCTCTCTGATCAAACTCTTCTTTCCCTTCTTTCGAAATTGGAGGCATTCTAGTCGAGCAACTGGCCTTGGTTGCGGCGTCTTTTCCCCCATGAGTCTCTTCAGCCGATTCACTGGACAATCCTTCCCTTTCTTGAAAAACACCCACTTTGGAACCATGAGACGAAGAAGTGGATCGCATACATACATTGGATCAAGAAGGGGTAGGACCTCAATTGAGACTACATATCTCCCTGGATGGAACAGTTCATGCTGAAGCAAGATTCGTCTATCAACAAGAATTTAACTGATCTTCCTTAGAATCAACAGTCTTTAGGGTTCGAAAAGTTTCATCAAGAGACAAGTCCTTGTTCGACCTCGGAATAACTGTGGAAGTATTCAGCTTGTTACAAATCCCATAGCAACATATTAGAACTCAATAAGTAAGGAAGAGAACTTACCCCACGTTGTCTAAAGATGATTGAATCCCTTAGGACATCTAACAAAGAAGTATCGAGTCTTTAATTGAGATAAATTGCTATGTAGTTGCTACATAATTTTATGGTTTCTCTGAGCCTCGATCACAACCAAGGATGGACACTCATCTCTTTTCTGAACGGGAGAAAATATCTTAACCCGTTGAAGCATGTGGCATAGTTAAGAGTCCGCATGAAAAGAACGTGCAGGCAGGTTAGAATAGTGTATCCATTGGGGTGAATCTGGAATGAAGCGATTGCCAAGTTCGAGACGGTTTCTCTCAAAAAGTCGTTGAAGGGAGGCACCGGTCCATTCGGGCACATATACCGATGACAAGCAGTATATGCTGGAGGCGGCATATGAGCAAATTCATCCTTCTCTGGGAGGTGCACGTCTTCCTCCAAAATATTGTGCTATAGGCAGATGTTGTGAAAGACATTAGCATAAATCACGGAGGAGCTCTCTCCAACAGATTGAGAAGAACTCTAAAGTTAGGAGGAGTTTGATCCAAGACCGGACCGACTGGAACTAGCTGGCCATATTCAGCCTTTGAAGCAAAAGGATAAGGGGTGACAGATGATGACTTGGCCTATGAAAGTGCAGGACTTCCCCTGCTAGACTTACGGCGAGAAGACGGGTACTTCATTCTAAACAACAGGACGTGCGTCCGAAACGGCTAGGTAATTTTACAATAAAAATAAGAATCCCCCTACTACACTTAAATTCTGAAGAATATTGATTCATGCTAACACGTTGGATTTCAAGTATGTACCAGGGTAAGTGTGGTGTATTGTTTATGGGAGGTGAGCTCGGTGTCCTGAACACTACAAATGCTCTTCCCGCATAGATAGTATGCTCGCAATAGAAAAGGAAAAGAACTTTCCATATCATTTTCTTTATGGAGTTACTTCTTCTACACTTACCCGTTTAACGATTAATAACGGATCCGTTGTTCGAAACGACATGAGAAGTTCCTCCCAATACAGGTACACTGTGCGTGCAAAAGAAAGAAAAACCAATCTGAATCCTCCAGAAGGGTGAAACCAATGCACGATGTGTCATGCGATATCCGCAATGGAACCTAGTACAAGTCAATTCTAGTTCAATGGATGAAGACAACAAAACATGTCATGCACGGAGGCAAGGCCTGAATGTCGTTCCTTGAAGAACTCAAGACTCGATTTACAATCTTCCTCCATTAAACCACAATCAACTCGGACTTTCTACGACTGTCATCACAAATACAACCTTCTTTGCCAGAACGATAAACAAATGTCTTAATCAGCAAACCCGCCTTGAATTAATTATCACAACACAAAGATTGTCGATTTATCAATCGGCGATCCAAATACAAAGACGGTTGAAGTTTTCAAATAAGCAGGCTAACACGATGGATCGACGGCGATCCAAGGAAGTAAACAAAGGAAGTACGGTTTGGTGTGGCAAGAATCAAGGTGGCGACGAAATTATAGAGTCAACGGAAAGGCGAAATCGGTGGCGTTGATGGAAACTTGGTCAGGGTTGGATCAAATCGTAGAAGATGGCTCGAATCACAAGAAGGTGGAAGCTCGGGTTATATGATAAAACTAGAATGGGTCTGTTCAGAGGGTACAAATAAGAATGAATGGAATGTAGGAAAAAAATCTTAAGTCGTTGGATCTCTAGCGATCCATAAAATTGCCTGCGTTTGGTTTCAAACTTGTCTGGTGAATACCATGTGCTACTCCAAGACATGTTAGGAAGCTATAGAGTAAAATTTGGTCTATTACAACAAGCAGTGGCAGTCTAGGTCAAAACTTAACAAGCAACGGAATAGAAAAAGTCAAATTCGCATGGCCTTAACACAACTACTTAGAACTAGACGAGCAGAAACTGAAAAGTGATTACTTCTAGAGCATGTCTTGTTTTCAACAAAGACATACCCTGGAGGGCAAATATTATCTAAATTTTTAACCCAGCAGAATCCAAAAGAGGTCGGAAAACCTTGATCGAGTCAGAATAGCTCAAAATCCAACCAAAAGGACTAGAACAACAAGCTAAAGGAAGTCGGAAGATAAGACAGTAAAATCCTCTAAGGACATGGATCACCAGCGAACCGTGGTCTCATATCACTAGTGATCCATAGCATCTGCTTATAGGTCCATCAATCTTTTTGCATCATGCTACAATATGTAATCTAAGAGCATTGGCTAGGTTTGAAGAGATTTCAAGCTAGTTAAATCAAGAGACAAGCATTCGTCTAGTCGAATCTGCAGCCAAATATAACTGGTAAGAAAACCATCATCAAAATAAGGCAATGTGCAATGAGACTACATGAGCAACATCAAAACCAGATAATGAAGGCAATCCAAAAAGCAAAGTCCAAAAATAGACTAAGTACATGGATCGCTAGCGATCCATGTACAATGGATCGCTAGCGATCCATACCATTCATCGAATCGCCGCGATCTTCATGAAATAAAACAAGGGATGGATACTAAGGAATTGGCTTGCATTAGAGCATACACTATGGATCACTAGTGATCCATCCTTTTAGCTCAGGTCGTGGCGTAATCTCCAGTGTTCCTTCCTGTGTTGACCCACAAGCATTTGGCATGCAGGCTTGGCCCAGTAGCTTTTCAACCTTTATAAATACTCTCCTATCTACAACATAAAGGAGGATCTTTCGGACTGGTTGCTGAAACTCTACATAAAGCTTTCTTCGCTCTTCTCCTTCCTCACAATGGTCATCCAAAGGGTTCACTGTGATTCTCTAATGAACTCTAACATTGGGGACTTAATCTAACTAAGGATATTCAAGAACTTTGTAATCCAATTAACTTCGTAACGACAATCAGTCAACAATAAAAATTATAAAGTGGATGTAGGCTTCATTAACAGCCGAACCACTATAAAAATCTTCTCGCCTTCTTTCTATTGTTGCTCTTTTACAATTATGCTCTATATTATTGCTCTGTAACAATAGGGTTGGTGCTTTCACACTCAATCCTGGGTGCTGATCCATTTTTTGGGTTAACAGATTCATATATATTTTTATCATATATTGTCGTTGTGTTATTGACTTTATGTTCTCTGCCGATTTTTATTATAGATTATGTATTCTTCTATCCTAGAATCATATGTGGTTAATACTTTGTGCCGATATTGTGTACCTATAGGTTAGTTGTTTATATTTTTTTTGAAATACGTACTAATGTTAGTCCAAGGGAATATCCACCCGTGACAGCACAATATCGCCTCATTCTCTGTATTATCAGATAGTTTTTCCTAGTAATATCTTTGGTAGTATGTATATAGATGTGGGGTGTTATATTGAGTGCTCAAAGGATTTTAAGGACAAACAATTTGCGCCGCTTCTTCGAAGTCTCATTTTCACCAATCTAACTTCCAGAAAGAAAACAAGGAACTCTCTACCCTCTTAAGGATGCTTATTGAAGATATAGACAAGCTTACAGATTTCCTATACCTAGCTTATGTCTGATATTCCCCAACCTTTTTTCTTTTCAGGCAATGACATTGAAGGTTTAATTAGATGTCTTCATAAAATATACCTGGATGAGCATGCTTCTGACGCTCATATCGGGAATGCTGGAATTTGCGTAGATTTAATACTATTCCACTTACGATCGACTCTCTTCCCATGGAAAAAATCGAATATAACAAAGAAAAATTTATTTTTATGTATTATATGGGATTTATTTTTTATAAACCCTGGTAATTTTGCAGTTCAGTTATAATGGAAACTCACACTTTTGTTAATGTATATGTGATGTTAATCATGCAAATTTGATGACTTGATTTTTAAGTTTTATTTTACACTTAATATGTGGGTTTATGAGATTTCACCGATTTCTACTTTGTTGCCCGTCCAAAAAGACATTCAAAACTAAAATGGTTAAGTTAAGGAGAAGCTTTAGGGAAAGCTCGTCCTTGATTGAAAATTATTTCCAAGCAAAATACTAATTTTTCCATGACCATCATTGTATATATACATGATTTCCTAATATGGAATTTAGTTTTTAAGGAGACTGAAAAGATCAATATCCTCACGAGACTCAAACCAATTATTCAAAAGAGATGTCTGGTGTAATTGGTCCTTCTTTCAAATAATGGGATTAGAGAAGTTCTCGCCCATTAATATTCCTCCGAGCATTTAAGTTCCTTTTACAGCCACTTTTTATTATTTCCCATTTGTCTTATAAAAGAATTCTGGATGCACTTTCAAAATTTCAGAATTAGTTGGGAAATATCTTTTGTATGGTCTTATTCAGATGTAATAATGTTACTTGTAATTTCGTATTATCAATAAATACTCATTTGTGTTACCTCAACTTGCTAAATACTCGCCTTAATTGTTATTTCATGTTTTGGTTCGGGATCAAGATCTACCTTTATCACCTGATGATTCTAACCTCACTTAACATCTTAATAGTATCCAATCTAAATTAGTCTCAAATATGGAGAATCGTCCTTCCTATTATGTTCTTGGGTATCTCAATTGATAATGCTGAAGTAAACAAGTGGTATGACAGATACGTAGTCAAAGTCACTTTGAGAGTTTCCCAAGAAATTATTTCTAAGCCTGAAAATAAACAAAGTGCTGATGAAACATATAACTTGTAGAATTCTTTTCATTTTCCAATTTGATCCATTGGTTTGTAGAGCAAATTACTCAATCATAGACATTTTTGTTTCTAAAAGAGAAATTTCTTTCGAGGATAAGGAAATCCAAGAGTTGATGGAAAAACTTAGTTTAAAATTTCATTCTCAATAATTCGAATATGACAAAGGATGCTCAACTTAATCAATAAATATTTAATTTAGAGTTTGATCTAATGAAGTCAAGAAATGAATGTCAATCTAATGAACTTATTCCAGCTGAGTGAGAGATAGGATTTCCTACCCGTACCTCAATTCATTTTTCTAAGAAAACTTCTTTACAAATATCTTCTCCATCTTATGGTCGTTTAGCATGCAATGGTAAACTTTCTGTCCTTAAGTCTGCTACCTTCTACTTTAAAAGATAACTCAGAGGATTTCGGCAAATTGAGCAGATCTTTCAAGTTTAAATGCAACTGAAAGTAAAAGAACAATGGAACAAGAAGTTCTTTAATGATTTCTCTAATTTTTGATTTTTAATAGAAAATCCAGAGCGAGTGTTTGCTTAAAAAATGGATAATCACCTTCGATCAATTTTCTTTAGAGCTATGTATTACTCATAATTATAGATAGAAAAAGAAAATGCTATAAAGTAAAGTACAATAAGTATTTATTTTGGTTCAGCTAGATCGTGCCTACATCAACTGCCTATTTTTAATATTTTATTGTAGATTAGTTATACAATGATCGGAATACAAAATAGGATCTAGACTGAAATATAGCTTCAAACTATTCTGTCCAGCTAGCTCGGTTTGGCTCTTTTAGCTCTCTAGAATTGTCCACCATTGTTGCTAGAAGTTTGAGTAATTATATGAGCGAAATTATAAGGAGTCTACGTCGATAAAATAGTTAATTACCTTATTTACCTAGCTCGGTTTGGCTATTTCCATATACAGAAGATACGACCTAGAATTTAAATACATAAAAGACTAAATCCATAATTTCCTTATATGCATTGATTGGTTCGGTTGGATAAAAGAAAGGGGATTCGATAGTGCTTTAGCTGGTATTTAAGGATAACATAGTACATGCCACCATCAGCCTTTGACACCTCTTGGTATGGAATTTTTTGGCTTCGTATTCGGTAGTTTCACAACCAAACAAGGATCCTTGTTTAGTAAGTATACTACTAGACGCGAATTCTTATTTGGTAATGGTCCTACCAGACAAGAAATCTTGTCGAACAATAGTACTATCGGGCAAGAATTTCTATCCAGTAGTGGTCCTAGAGGGCAAAGAAGGCATTTGTGCATTTCCTTATTTCCCTCTTTACTTCATCATGTTCCATTTCATGATCTTCTTGCATTCCTATTTTGGATTCTTGGTCACATGGCAACATTTATCACTGACTTTTTGGATGTCCTTGCTCCATGCACCAACTCTTCATATTCACGATTCTGTAGGAGGAAATGCCCACATCGTTTGCCCCTCGAAGTATGATTCATAGAGTACAAAATGTGCTTTCTTTATTTCTCTACATTGAGCTTGTCACTATCCTTCTTAATTAGATACTATCTTCCATAGTCACTTCCTTACTCCATCCTACTGGATTCAAATTTTGTTTGGCGCTTATTACCAACCATACTTTTCCATTCAGCTAAAGTTTGTCCAGGGTTCCTATGTCTAGCACCGAACCATGCTGCTATGACCTATATAAATGCTTGCAACCTTACACCACGCAAACCCCCTTCACATCAGCTACTACTTCCAAAATCTAGATCCCTTTGCCTCTCGCTTGCACGAGCATCCAAGTCTAGTTCAAATCAACTCCCCTAATCTATTTCTTCTGCCATTGTAATCCAATATGGTAACGCCTTACCTACTAATTTAAGTATTCAATTTTCCTAATGATTTGGTCCCCCACTATTTGCGTTCGGAAATTTGATGATTAGGGCTATTGCTTCCATAAAATTGTGATTAAAGAATTGGCCATTTCATTAGAACATGGTTCAACCCTAGGTTAAGCTGTTGTGTAGGATTTTGAAATGTTAGGCTAAACCATGGGTTTTAGGATGGCTGACTGGATAATGAGGCAGTTAGTTAGATCTTCTTAAGTAGGTTGCATTCAAATAATGATTATTGAATTGTCATTATGTATTCACTCATAGAAATGATTTAATCTTTTATGACCTTAGGGTTTACAGTTCGATTAAGGGATTAATTACTAAACAAAATAATTGGGGATGCACAGGACTATACTCGGTTATGTTGTTGAGGCTATGTCCTTAGTTACCTTGCTTGGGATTACTAGTCTGATCACATCTTAGGATTTTGGGTCTTACCCTCTTAGTTTGTTCTAGGGGCTCTGAATGTAGTAAAATTGAAAAGGGATAATGTGTTAGTTTTTTTTCACTAGACCATGCAATTAGTGTCATGAATTATGTTTGCCAAATTTTAAACCTTGGCATGCATGCTTATTGGCACTTTTATCACCGGGGTAGTGCATAGGGTTTATGTGGTTTGGCTATAGGGTAATTATCGAACCGAAGTGGGAATTGCACATATCTCGATAACTAGGATCGCTTAAGTGACTATACATAGTTAATAATTCAACGACTACGGCTTTTAATTTATGTTTACTTGGTTCAATATTAGGCTAAAATTTTACTAGCTCATTGTGCTTAGTACCAAACAAAAGACTTAGAAAAGTTTTGAAGATGGTAGGTTGATCCTAGTTTGGTAGCAGAACCAAACATTTAGTGGTATTGGATTAGCTAAATTTGTTTTTGGGTTTATATACTAACTATAAGCCCTAAGTACACACTAGGCTTTCCTTTCCTGTTGTTTACTCTCGAGGACTTTTAAATGTTAATTTGATATTTCATTCGTCATGGAACACACATACGTTTGTTTATTGGTAGTACATAAGTCATGTAGATATATTAAGCAGGCACGTTTGGTAGATGTTAGACTCGCTCAACGAGTGCAGCCGGAGCTCGAGTTCCTTCTTTATCTATTATTGTTAAGTCTTCTTCATCACAGGCTAGGGTTAGCTAAACTTGCTCAATGTACCCTTTGGTTCGTGGTTATGGTCGTTCTTAGCTATTAGTGGATCCCATAGAGTCGGTTGCCACTACCTTAACCGCCATGCAACAGAACACTATTGTTGTTGCCCATGGATTTTAGAAGGGAGATGTGCTTTTACCGATGCCAGACTAACGGGCTCACACTCCTATGGAGGGCTTTATAGCTTATTCTTGACACCAATGAATGGCAAAAGTCCCACCTCCCATTCACTAATGGATAATTAGGAAACTAGTAAATTTGAAGATCACTCCGTTGCAGCTCCATCCAACCGGCTATGCTATTCCGAAGAGCCTTCGTGTCATATTCAAAAGGGAACACCTCTTACTCATTAGGTAGACCAAATTTCAATATGCAGTTAAGATCAAAGCAGAGGGCTGTCTTATTTTCTATCTTAAGGTGGGTAGTAAGATCAAGCCTGTATAGGATTTATACTGCAGATATAGCATGTTCAAATGGGAGTGTTTCTTCATTAGGGATGACTCTCCCTACTTTCATCAATGGCATTCAAGATGCAGGTAATCCTAATTGTTTGTTTATATCCTTTCAGCTATGCATCTTTGTGTTAGTCATTAATCTTTTTCGTGGCTGCTTCTTTAGGTGTTGTGAAAGTCGCCACTCATATGGACTTGGTGGAGATGCTTGAGAGTTTGAAAAGGATTCCATTAGAGTCAAGGAAAGTCCCTTATCTAGTGATTGATAAGACCCTCAGGCAGTATAGGCTAATAGACAAAGGTTGTTATATAGGGAAAGCAAGAGCCCCTTTAGTGCAAAGGGACAGGAGAAAGGGGGAAGCAAAGACCTCAAAGGCTGGCAAGATGAGTGGGAAACAATCTACTCAATGCCTTACGCTTGATACCAATTTAGCATTAGCTTCGTCTGACATTGAGATAGGTGCAAACACAAAAGTTAAGGACTCGGATTATGTCTCGCTTCGACCTTGTCACATTGGCCGACTGAAATCTCTTAGAGAATAGGAGGATGATGTTGTTGTGAATGCGGCTGTAGAGAGTAAAAGTTCATACCCCAAAGACAGTGAGGGCACCATTTCTGACCACGATGAATTCCATTCTCCCAGAACCATTAGCCTCAATCCACCGACCATCCTAAATGTTAGGGAGGCATTATGTAAGGTCTTTAGGTTGGAGATTGAGGAAGATTTTGACCCTAGGGATATCATGATTTCTGACTATCTACATGACCCATGGTTAGGCATTAATTATGGGAACTCTACATCATTGTAGAGATTCGACAATAGCTGGATATCCTTGAGGAACCTAAGGGTGCATTTAAATGCTATGTGCAATTCATATACATGGCTTTATCTGTTGCACCGATGAACTTTATATGTAATGAAATGGTTCTAACATCCTAATCTCATTTTCTTTGCATGAAGCAAGATTTTTAAAAGGAGCAAGCTATAATCGAAGTTTAAGAAAATGAACCGGGATGAAGCCTCTGAGAAAATTAAGATAGCAGCTTCCTCCTTTGGCACGAGTACGAATGTAGGGAAGCACGATGTTGAGCTTAAAATAAGGGAGAAAGTACCTTATCATCCATCTAGGGATCGAATTAACTTGGATATAAGGAGTGGCTTATAGAAAAGACCCTGCTTCCCAGGTAAATCAAGGTTCAAGATGCATCCTCCTCCTTCAAAGTCTCCAAAGATGTCACTACTTAATCTTTTGGAAATTGAATCTCCCAAGTATTAAGAGAAGATGGATAAGAGGGAAAGCATCAAAGTGAACTAATAAACTTCTACGTTAGGGGTGGTCGCCAAAGTTCCTGTAGAGGAGAAGTAAAATAAGAGAGTTGCTATGATCTCCGACCCCGAAGATCCTAACTATGATGAGTTTTAACATGATTCTAATCCCAAGAACCCCTAGGCTTGACTGCTAGATAATTCTCCTTCCACCTCATTGGATGATGTAATCAATCTTTCCGGGGATGGACTTAGTGGTATAAAGACATTATCCAAGTTCCATGCCAAGGTGGTGAATGCTGGAGAAGAGATTGGTCTAAAAATATGGCCAAAAGTATGAAGATTTTGGTCCTTTGGGAAAAATCCATCAAAAGGAAAAGGAATATTTAAAGATTGTAGATGCTATGGAGAGGGCTTATGCATGGGATGTTGAAAAGCTTAAGAACACCTATCTCCATAAAGTGGAAAGGTTGAAAAGGAAACATGTTGCTAAGTTTAGGGTTCTAAGAAACTAGTACAACTCCAAGGCTATGGTGCTATATGAGGACTACATGAATACAAAAGATGATAAGAAGTATGAAATATGATGAGGAGTGGTAAAGGGAAAAAGCTTCTCTTCAAATAAATATTGAAGCTTTGTCTTCTGAGAGAGAAGCTAAGGAAATACCAAAAAGAGAACTTCGAACTAATAATGAAGAATTGAATACCCGCTTAGATTAGGTTGAAGAGCATCTTGACAAAGTGTACTTTTGGATGTACATAGAGAGGAATTTTAAGTGGATACACAACTATTAGGAAGTCATGGCATCCACTCATAAAAGGTTGGAAAAGGAGGCCAAAGAGGCAAGTAAACAAGGAGAGCCACCTTTCAGATTGGGTGCCATTGATGCCCGATTCTATAAAGAAGAAAAGATGGCTATATGTTAAGATTATCTTAAACTGGATGCTAAAGAAGAGGAGAGGAGAAAGAAGGAGGGAGGTAAAGATAAAGAAGGAGAATCTACTTCTGCCACCATGCCCAAAAACCAGACCTCCAAACCAGTTCTCTATGCTCATGTGCACGATCTCCCACTGATTGTTTACCTTGTTTCTTCAGATTTAACTACCCAAAGCCGGCCTCTGGATAATACGCCACCAATTCTTTTAGGAGGTAGGATTCTTCTTTACAGTCCATAGGCTACTATTCAGTATATTCGAGTTCGTTTGGGCAACTCCATATCTGATAGTACCCCTTGTTTTCATGTAGGTGATACAATAATGGTTGATCCAACTGGAGCCACGACACCCTCAAATGCCTCTATGTCAAAACCCATACACCTAGGACCATCAAACTTTATAATAGTAGAGGATCATAATGAAATGATTTTTGCCTTGAGAGGTGATGTGGAGATTGAGATTATGGGTTATAAAGAGGGATCCAAGGTCATTTATAGGGATGAAGCTCTCAAGGCGAGCATAATCACCGATATCTAAAAGATGTGGCCAAAATCAAGCTTGAGGCAAAGGAGGATATCGGGTTATAAAAAAACAAGCTGGGCTCAATGCTAACACAAAATTCAATGCCATGAAAGACAAGGAGAAAACAAAGCCGACTGGATCCAAATATTCTAGGATGTCATTTGTCTCAATTCAAGTGGTCGGTACTCCTCTCTCAGTTGATGTTCTACACAACATTTTTTGTATATCAACATTGTAGTGGCTCATTTCCAATTTTTATGGCCTTTTGTATGGGCAAATATGCGTTGTTTACGATGATTGTGACTCTCTGACCTGGAAGCTTGGCTGGGTTATGACTGTTAAACATTGAAAATTTTATAGTCTGTTTTCTTGTTTCATGTCACTTTTTCTTCTTCTGTAATTTACACATACACATATACATCTTACGAATGTTATAGGTGGAATTTTCATACTTTTTTCAAGCTTTGTTGTTGTAAAGGATTGACCTGCACCTTATCGCCGCTCGGATGTCCAAGTGCTTTTATTATCGTGCAAGACCATACCTTACAAAGTTAGGGTTAGGGGATCAAGCATTCTGACTCCAAGAAAGCATCCTTATCTTTTAATCTTGGAGCTTTCGAACAAATAAACAAGGGAATTGGTCATTGGTCATGAGTTCCCTTGTTGGAAAGCGTCTATCTAACTTGGATGAGATTAATTCATGACAACCAATCCGAGGTTCATGGCTGAACGTTAATAGGGAACTATCCAATCGGTGGCCACGTCCTAACTGCGGGTAAGTCCAGTTGACCATTGTTGTCCAAAAGTATTTAGGCTGATCGTCAATGGTGATCTACCTAATCGGTGGCCATATCCTATCCACGAGTATGCATGGCTCACTATTGTCGGCTAAAGTTTTTAGGTCGATCGTCAATGAGGAGCTACCCAGATAGTGGTTATGCCCTAACCACGTGTAAGTCCGATTCACCAGTGTTGACCAAAGTTTTTGGGTCGATCGTCAATGGTGAACTACCCAGTCGGTGGTCATGTCCTGGCCACAGGTAAGTCCAGTTCAACATTGTCGGCTAATGTTTTTGGGCCGACTAACAATAGTTAGCTACCCAGTTGGTGGTCATATCCTCATCACGATTAAGTCATGTTCACCATTCTCGACAAAAGTTTTTGTAGGCGAATCTTGTTCTACTTCAACACTATTTTTCTCCAAGCATATAGAGATTTTACCCATAAGTATCAAATTGTTGGTTAGCATAGGTAGCGAGCTTTGTATGGATCGGGCAAATCGATCGCTTACTCTTGGTTTTATCTCATCTAGGGGAGTTGGCGAAGTTGAAGTGAACGACAATGCCATGTTTTTAGTCTAAGCATTCATCTGATCCGAGTGAGAGAAAGAAAAGGAACCTACCTCACTAAGATTTCAAGAAATGCACTTTTATTAATAATTATTTCAAAATTTCCTTTGTTATATTGCAGTATTCAAGTAAAGAAAAATAATAATAGAAATTAGGTAAATAACAATGAAGATTTGGTGTGTTCCAAGTTTCTATACAGCTATTGCTACCATGTTAAGAATGTATGCTATGTTACCTAAGTCCTTGCTAATGATGTAGGGTCCTTCCCAAATTATATTGATTACCTCGACCTAAGGAATATTCGCTTTATGACTTGGTCGTCTTCCTTGAGCATGTGGTGTTTAACTTTGGAGTTTATATTGCTTGGCATCCTTTTGCTTATGTGCAACAAATTTTAGAGGAGCCTCATCATGCTTATCGTTAATCAAGTCCAGCAACATGTTCAGCGACTCCTCATTTTCATTCGGATCGTAATCAATCCGTCTACGGATGGTACATCAATCTTGACGGGGATCATGCCTTTGATCCATAAGCCAAGGCAAAAGTGTGCATCCCATTATGGTTTTATAGGAACCGTGATAAACCCATATGCCAGTGGGAGTTCTTCCACCCATTCCCCCTTTGCCTTTTCCTATCGTGTTTTTATAAGAATTTTAAGAACCTTGTTGATTAATTCTACCTATCAATTGTTATGGATACACCAGTGCGGAAATGCATTTCTTTTTTCCATGTTATCTACAAAAGTTGGTGAACTCCTTACTACCAAACTATAATCCATTGTCCGAGATGATCCAAAATGGGACTCCATACTACATATTACATTTTAAAAGATTGATGACCTTAATGAAATATACTTTAGTAAGTGGTTCTGCTTCAACCCACTTAGTAAAATTGTATACAACCACTACTGCATATTTAGATTCATCCCTAGGCTTTAGAAGCTCTTCAATCAAATCAATAGTCCAAACTTCAAAATGCAAAGAGTTATCCATAAGTGTCAATTCGATTGGGAGCAACCTTGAAATTTTTGCAAATCTTTGGTACTTGTCTCAACTTTTTGCATATTTTATTGCATCATGGTAAAATGCTAGCTAGAGATATCCATATCACAACACCTTTTTTACTAAAGTTTGCCCCCTACTATAGTCTCAACAACTACTCAGACGTACATTTTCCAACACTTCACGAGCTTCTTTTCCTATGACACAACTTAAAAGTAGGTTAGAGAAACGCCCCTCCCCCCGGTACAGGATGCCATCTTGAATTGAAAAGCTAGGCGGCTTCTGTAACATTTTCCTGGCTTCTTTTCTATTGACTGGCAAGACTCCTTTGTTCAAGTACTTGATGATCGGGGTCATCCAAGTTTCTTCTCCTTGATAATCGCAACTGTATTTACCTCCTCAAAGCTTGGCATTGGTAGGGTCATTACTAACACTAAGCCAAAGAGTGGCCCATGTCTAAAGCTCGCAAACTTTGCAGAATCGTCCTTACCTTGATTTTTTTCCCTTGAAATATGTTTGATCACATAGTGTTCTAGTTCATTAAGCGACACTTTCACCTTTTTTAGCTACGGTGCTAAACTTTCTCCTTTAGCCTATAATTCCCCAAGCACTTGGTTGATTATCAGTTGGGAGTCACTATGTAAGTGTAACAACCTAATTTATATACATTGGCATATAATTTAAATATTATAGGAAAATTAAGTGTGAAGTGAAGTAATGTGGGGTTTTCCATACAAATCAATTAATTAGTTTGGCCTTAAAACAATAAAACAAAGAGAATGGATTTAACGAAATAAGATTAAATAAACTTAAGTTCGGAAGGGTAAAGAGGAAAGGTAAATATTATGTTATACTCTCCCGTCTCCCTCATTCACTTCTATTTCATTCTTTAAACAAAACTAAACAAAACTACAGGCAAGGCTGACCATAACTAACCAAAGAAAAAGAGGGAATTCAAGAGAAAAACAAGAGGAAAAGAAAGCCAAGCCAAATTCCATGTTTAAACGAAGGTTAATGTGGATAATATGTATCCATCTCATTGTTTTTTTTTGTATTTTACATTAGGTTTGATGTAAACTGAATTTTGGGTGTTTATATCCTGCATTTGGATTGAATAACCATAGATATGAAATTTTAGATATTTTAGTATTAATTATATAATATTTTATAATTTTCCAAAAGGATTTTAATGTGATAAAATAAGTTTGTTATCTCCAAATGATCTTAAATTATGATATGATGTTTGAATAATTATTTTGGAGATGATATTTAAAATTTCTTAAATTTTGGAATTAGCATGAACTTATTATGAATTTCTAAGTGGGAAAATGGTTAAAAATCAGAATTTAATCATCAAAAATATGAAAAATAATTATTTTTGTCCAAAAAATTACAATATATATATATAATTATAAAATGGATTTTTGGGATTTTTCCTATCAGGTTTTTATTTTATATGAATTATCTAGTGAAAAAACGCTAATTAATTATGGAGAGGATTAATTAATTAATTAATTAATTAATTGAGTTAATTACGAGATTCACATTTTCCAGAAGAGAACTAAAAAGGATAAGATTAATCAATAGAAATTCAGCGCATAGGGTTTGGTAAAAAGAAGTTGTTTAAAAGGGTAACAAATCAGTTTTTAATTTAATTACAAGAATGCTATTGGATCATTTTTGATCAAGTAAAACATAATATCCAAGGCTAAACTTTAGAATGAACCAATAAAAACTATGCCTAAAAGTTAGAATAGAAAAGTGGACACCACATGGGGATTCGGCATTTTAACTCGTGAAGGCTCATTTTAACTCAGATGATCCATATAAATATAACACTATAGCATTAAATATTGCTCACGATGACCCATGAAAGATATATTACAATAGATCAATAGGGATTCCTCAAAATATCCATATGATTTCATGTGGAGGCTTTTAATATAAGGCAACACGTTGGTGCTTTTTATATGTGAAGCCAATATATATGAAAAAACAAATGAACGACATAGTTATTCATTATGATGCCTCCAAGCAAAGGCTTTTGCACTCAATGGCACATGAAATGAACTAGATGAATATAATCCTTTGAGTATAAAATCTTGAAATATATATATCTAGAAATATGCATATAGTGCATATGCCCCGCCCTTCCCCAAGCGGGAGAATCGACCGCTTAGGGCATCGAAATAACAGGGGCACCAAATTATTTTCGCGTATAACAAAAAAAGTTAAAATCACAAACTAGGGCACAACAACTCCATCTCAATTCACGATTCAGTCTTCCATCTCGATTCACGAATTAAGGCATAGCTCCGCTCCTCTACCTCATTTTGTAGCAGTCCATTTCTCCATCTTGATTCACGAATTAAGGCTTAATTCGCTTGAAGCTTGAAGGTACCACAACAAATTTACAATGCAAAGCAGCAGATTAATTTTATAATTTTAATTTTATAATTGTTTTGTACATTATTTACTACCTACTAAAACTAGTTCATTAATTTATAAAGTATTCATTTCAACGAATAATACTTAACTGCAAACTTGGATTTTTATTGATGTGAATTATGATATCTCAATAGCTCGGTGGCCATATTTTTCACTTGATAATCTTCTTCTAAGATTTATTTAGTGATGTAAATTGGTTGAATTTGAGTAGCTCTAACTTATAGTAGCACTTCCACTGTTAGCATTTGTGTAGTTATGCTCTACTTGCATGGGGGCATATATTTCATGAATAAGCCATCTATGTTGTACACAAATTTAATTTTAATCCCGCATAATATTTTGTGATTTATAACAATTTTGGTCTCTTTAAATCTCTAAAAATATCAAACAATATTTGTGATTTGTATAATAAAATTTTGTCAGTTAGTTATTTCATATTAATTTAACTTTAATGATTGATTTGTACCTTTGCGATTTGTTTAATAATTAGTAAGGATTAAATCAAAATTGGTATATTCAAATTGATATTTGACATAATTGATTATTGATAATTGTATAACAACAATTTATCTGGTAATAGCTAATGAATTTTTAAATGGTTAGGTTGGTTAACGTACAATTATCGATAAATAACTATGTTTTCGAGAGATTGCATTTTCCTAATGCTTGAATAGCATATAGAATAATTCGGACTATACCAGTTACAGTTGCCTCGGTCGAAAGAAGTTTTTCAAAGATAAATTTGATGAATTCTTATCTTTGCTCCACTATGTCACAAGAAAGATTAAATGGTTTGGTATTTTTCCTGGTGATTAAGATATGGTCAGTGAACTTGAATATGATAATATTATTAATAATTTTGCAAGTTAGAAAGCTAAGAAAACTTTCAAAAGGAATTAACATTAATTTTATTATATAACTTGAATTATTATTACGGATAAAATTATTTTCATTTTTCCTTCTCTCATTATTTATAAACAATATAAATTAATTTGATGATTTAATTAAAGGTAATAGCATTAGCTTCAATATAATGGCATTGTTTTCACTTTTGGTTTTAGGCACCAAAACTTCTAAGACCGGCCCTGATAGTGTGTGAAATATGGAAAAATATAAATATAACAGCATGTTACAAATGAATGTACACAACAACAATGCTCACATTATAACACGAATTCCTAGGATGTGTTAGCTTAAATAAAATGAAATGCTCACATTATAACACACGATGGTACATACTTTCAATGCACGAGGACCTGAAGGGAAAAATTATATATCATCAGGACTAGGGCATACGAACTAAACACGAAGGCACCTAGCTAATGTAAACAATGTGATCAGGCATTTATATATATAAAACATGGAACATGAAAGCATGAAATAAATAATACATGCAAGCTAGCACGTGACCTCAAAGCGTTATAAGGATCGAAAAGAAACTAGCCATGTGAGCTCTTCTTTGATGAACCTGGAAACCCAAGCTGAATGCAAAATACAAGTTGAGATATATATATATATATATATATATATATATATATATATATATATATATATTATCAAATGCACGTGAGGGCTTGGGAAATGCACGCGAGGGCTCAAGAAATGCAATAGGAGGCTGATGCACGCAAAGGCTATATATACATATATTATTGTACAAGATAACTACATGGATTAAACATGCTATGGGTCCAGGTTTCTTTATATGCTATGACTCCAAATGGGCTTGGACGTGATGACTTTTATTTTAGCGAGCGATGACTATGAAATTTTTTAACGCACGATAACCTATATTCTAACGCACAAAAGTAAGTATATTTTTAAGGCACGGTAACCTATGATTTTAAAAAGTGTGAGATGACTATTTTATAACACTTAAATGATTTTCACTCTATTTTGCGGCTAAATTTTACTTAAACAAACGATGATTTTGTCAAGTATTTCTATGAGACTTCAAAGAGAGGAAAAATGTAATAGTCCATTTTTGAAAGAGTTTTTAAGGAGGAAGCTATTATTTTGGGAATGTAATTAATGTATAAATTGGCTATTATGTTGAATATATATTTAATTGGTTGTTGATATGTTGTATGTTCATCTTTATATCTTGATCTATTACTATTACATATATTGAATTGTTGACATGATCGCTTATATATTGTATAATATCATCCAACATTGTAGCCTTGGGGATTTGGAGAATAGATGACCAGTTAGGGTTTGTTCAAATAGCCGGTATGGTCAGACTTAAACTCTTGAGCAAGTAGAATTGCATGCAGGAGATTATGAAGATCAAAATTTGGCTAGGATGCTCGATGTGATAAAAAGAGATGACTCATCCACATTTTGAAAATGCGATTTTAGATTTAAAGCTGGACACTAAGTGTAGGGTCGTTCCTTATCCTCCAATCGCTTAGCCCATGGTTGGTTAGGTCTGCGATTCAATTACGTAAGGCGTAGATGAAGGACAAACGAAATTGAGATTATGCAAAGCAAGGAACTCATAAAAACTGCTCTCACCATTGTGTTTATCTATTGGATAGAAGCCGAAGTTATTTCCTCTCGTTGGATGAGAGATTATTTATCTAATTATATTTTGACCTGAGTCGGACCGATAGGTTTCTAATTAGCCTGCAAAACTAACATAAGTTTCTAATCAGCTTGAGAAAACTAATATAGCTTCGTAGTGACCATATGAAAATTATGCCATGAACTATATTGGGATTGGGTAATCATGAGAATGTGTAACCCTTTGACCTTAATAAATACCGGACTGTTTATTTTACCCATTATTCATGAATATATTATGATTTTGTTTTAATCATTTTGGTTGCAGATATGATAAGATTTTAATAGTAGTAGTGAGGGGAAAAGCCGTTTCCCTCAGCAGCATGGTCTCGCTATGTATAAATTTTTTTTGGGATATTATAATATTTTTCACGCCAGACTTTTTTCTAATCAAATTTTTTGATTTTCTCTTAAACTCTCTGATGCTCAATTTGAAACTGAGTCGAACAAGGGTTGGGCTTTTTAAGGATTATACACATAAGCTTTTAGAGACATGCAAGAGGTAAGCTATTGTATATAAGAATATATTTCCCCTATGCAGTAGTTTAATTGCTTTATATTTGGTTAAATTTATGTATCTTCGGGTACTACAACCATCTAAGTAGTTAGAACTCTAATAATCTAAGAAGGCGTCTTCTTCTGTTACTCTTGGGATTATATATGCAATTATTATATTTTATCTACATGACGTATTTGTGGAGTTATGGAAATGAAAGGTAATGAATTTGCAAATTAATAAATGAGTGTTTTGCTAAAATTTTATAAATTCTAGTGCTCTTGGTGTTAATGATTCAATAACGGATCTCATTTTTATCACTGAGAAGTAATACCACCAGTGACTGCAACATCTATAGCATCTATTTTCAAGCCTCATAATGAGGGATGTTACAACTTGGTATCAGTTTATAGGTTTGCATAAAACTTAATAAGATTTTGAAAGAACATCACCCAAATAAAATAATAAATCGCAGCTTGGGACAACATTCGTTATATAAGAATATTTTGAAAGGCCATTCTTCTGTATTTGGTGAATGGTCGAGTGTAGATTATGAGAGATGGATATTATAAATGGAAGATAAACTTGGGAGGTGGAAGCACTAAAACTAATGGAAATTCTTGGGCTACTAATAGAAATGCAAATCGAGCAACCAACGCTAATGCCAATGTTATTGCAAATGCTAATGCAAATGTGGGTGCTGGAAAAACGCCAGATGATATAGGGACGATGTATTAGTTCTTTATCAATATGATGCAAGTTGGAGCTACAGCTGGTGTGACTGGAGGAAATGCTGGCAATGTAGGCGAAGTTGTGCCTGAAGTGGCTGCTTGCAATAATTATGCCACGTTAACTCGAGATTATACTGGCTTGGAAGGAAAGTCATTCATTAGAATGGAGAATTCCATTGAAGTGGAGTGTTGGCTTCTCCAGTAGGGGTGGATTTATGCTGAATTGGCGTTAAATGACGATCAGAATAGGAGGTTGGCACCGAGACAATTGCAAGGAGCTACTTTATACTGGTGGAACGGTGTTACCATGGGAGTTCTAGAGGAGTTAACTTGGGCTAATTTTAGGGAAATTCTATCCAAAGTAGCCAAGTCAATGTTGCTTAGGAGGTTCTCGGTGTTAGAGAAAGGTGTGAAGTCAGTGTTGGAGTATATGATGAAGTTTGGTGAGCTGTTTAGGCATGGGCAGGGTATCATTAACATAATCCCAATTAGTGCAACTAATGGATGTGGAAAGGAAGAATTTTATTGGACCAGCAGTTCACCTTAGGGAGTTGTAGTAGTGTTTTCGAAGAATTTGAACTGGTCATTGAGGTTTTGTATCGATTTAGAAAGTTGAATTAGAAGACGATGAGGAATCAGCATCCGTTTCCTAGAATATATGATTTGTTCGATCAATTTAGTGGAGCCAAGGTGTTTTCATGGTTGGAGTAAGATACGGATTTCCATCAATTTACATTGGCAGAGGAAAGTATACCATTAATAGCATTTCGAACAAGATATAGTTCGTATGAGTGGTTAGTCATCCCCTTCAAACCAAAAAACATACCTGCTTTTTATATATTTGATGAACCGAATCTTTCGAGAGCATTTAGATAGATTCGTATTGGTTTTTATAGACAACATTTTATATATTTAAAAAGTGAACAAGACCATGAAGTTCATCTTAAAATAGTGCTACATACACTGAGGCAGCATTAGCTAAAAACGAAGTTTTTAAAATGTCATTTTTGGAAAAGAGAAGTGAAGTTTCTTAGGTATGTAATTTCAGAGAATGGATTGTTTGGGGATCCATCAAAGATCAAAGCTATTAATAGTTGGAAAAGACCCAATCCCATTTTCTAGATTAGAAATTTTTTGGGGTTAGTTGGCTGTTACCAATATTTATCAAAGATTTCTCTTGTATAGCAGCACTGTTGACTAAACTAACAATGAAGGACGTAAAGTTTGTTTGGACCGATAAATGTGAAGAAGCATTTCAAAATCTAAATCATTTATTGAATAATGCACCCATTTTGGTAGTTCCAGACAGGAACCCAAATTTGTGGTGTGTATTGATGCATGTGGATCCCGGTTAGGAGCAGTACTGATGTAGAGAAGTAAAGTTATTGCCTTTTCTTCTCGACAGCTTTGACCGCATGATGTCAAATATCCAACACATGATTTGTAGTTGGCAGTGGCGATCTTTGCCGTGAAGGTGTGGAGACACTATTTATTAGAAAAACAATTCGAGATGTTCACAAATCTTAAGTCCATGAAATATTACTCTCTCAAAGGGAGTTGAATATGAGATAGTAAAGAAGACAAGATTTTTTACCTGCATATGGCTTTGAGATTGAGTATACGCTGGGGAAAGAAAATTAAGTGGTGGATGGACTTAGTAGAAAATACCAAAATATGGTGTTAGCGATGTTATCTAAACGAACGATTTAGAGGCATTGGCTTCATATGGAGTTAAAATGAGCTCGACAGCCAGTTCTGGTTAGGGTACTGCAATGATTTTTTGTTTAGAAGTTCAATTGGTATATCAAAAGAATTGTTGTAAGACGAAAATATGATCCAATATTAGACCATCGAACAAAGAGGCTAGAAGCAGGAAGTAAGATTGACTATTTGAAAGACTTTTAAATTGAACGAAGAAGATGGTTAAGAAAGAAGGGACGGTTGTGTGTTCTATACATGGATAATCTAAGAAAGGAAGTTCTTAGAGAATGCCATTCATCAACGTTTACCATTCATCATGGAGGTACGAAGGTGTACTAGGATATGAAGAGGAGTTTCTTTTATGAAGGAATGAAAAGAGATGTAGGCTTGTCGGTAAAGCAGTGTATGAATTGCCAACAAGTAAAAGCCGATCATCAAAAGCCAAGTGGACTACTTCAAACTTTGAAAGTGCCACTATGGAAATGGGATCCTATATCTATGGATTTCGTAGATGGGTTTCCAAGGTAAAAGAGGGAAAATGAAAGTATATGGGTTGTGGTGGATAGACTAACTAAGAGTGCGCACCCTATCCTTGTTAAGTAAGTGGACAAAGAAAGCACCTAGTTTGTCGAAGTTATTCATAAAGAATGTTTTGAGACTTCAAGGAATATCGAGTAGCGTTGTAAGTGTTAGAGATCATTTTTTCATGTGTGGGTTTTGGAAGAGTTTGCAGTACAAATTGGGTACCAAGCTGAAGATGAGTACCGCTTACCATTTACAAACTAATGGACAAACGGAAAGGGTTCATAAAGAAATTGAATATATATTGAGAGTTTGTATACTGGACTTTGGAGGATCATGGAAAGACCATTTGCACTTGGTCGACTTTTCCTATAATAATAGTTGTCAACCTAGTATAGGAATAACACCTTTCAAAGCACTTGGAAGAAGGTTGTCTAAATCATCCGCATGTTGGTTGGGGACAAGTGATAGGCTGATGTTTGGTCTTGATTTGGTGAAATAAGTGATTAAAAAGATTGAGTTAATCTGTGTAAGGATGAAGGAAGCTCAATCAAGGTAGAAAAGCTACATGGATAAACGGCGAAAAGACTTGGAATTCTCGATAAGGGATTTTTTGCAAATGTATCACCTATAAGGGGGTGTTGTACGATTTGGAAAGATGGAAAATTGTCGCTAGATATGTTGGCCTATTTCCTGTCATTAAGAGAATTGAAAAACTCGCCTATCGTATTGAGTTACTGGGAAATTTTATTGGAGTCCATAACATTTTTCACGTATCTCATTTATGGAAGTACATGCATGATCCAAATACTAATTATAGAGTCAACAACTTTGGAAGATTTAGTAGTGAAGCCCAATATGACCATTGTTATGCGACCTATATGTATAGTCGCTAGGGATACGAGACAGTTAAACAATAAGACAGTCAAGTTAGTGAAGGTTCGTTAGAGTACCGATAGACATGACAATATGTAGGAAATAGAAGATAAGTTTAGGGAGGTGTACCTAGATCTATTTTAATTATATGGTCTATGTTATTACACATATTATCGAATAGTAGTTATACTAGTATTTTTATTTTATGTGTTGTGACCAATGTTTGTATGATTGTATGCTTGTTGGTGTTTTCCTTATCACAATTTTAAGGATGAAATTCTTTATGGGGGGGATTGTAACACCCCTAATTTTTATACATCGGCGTGTAATTTAAATATTTAATTATGGGATAGTTAAATGTGAAGTTAAGAAATGTAGGATTTACCATACAAATCAATTAATTAGTTTGGCCTTTAGACAATGAAAAAAGAAAATGGGCTTAATGAAATAAGATTTAGTAAACTTAAGTTTAAAAGGGTAGAAGAGGAAAGGTAAATATTATGTTATACTCTCTCGTCTTCCTCGTTCACTTCCATTTCATTCTGTAAACAATACCAAATAAAGCAAAAGGTAAGGCTATCCATAACTAACAAAAGCAGAAGCGGGAATTCAAAACAAAAAGAAGAAGAGAAGAAAGCTAAAGAAAATTCCATCATTTCAACAAGGTTAAGATGAATAATATGCATCCATCTTATTTTTTGTGTTTTAAATTGGGTTGTACGTAAATCCATCATTTCAAGTCCAATAGGAAATTTTTTCTTCAATAAACCAAAGCTATCAAAAGACAAGCAGTGAACTCGGTGATTGAAGAGTACGACAACGAAAACAAAGATGGAAGTTTACATAAGCTAAAGTATAACGGTTTCATTGGAGGATGAAAGATAAAAACCATCCAAAGATGACAAAGTAAAACTATCAAAGGATAAAGAAGTGACATCATATGGTGATTCCTCCAAAGCCATCGTAAGCTAAAATACATAAGCTATCAAAGGATGACTTATACAAGTTATCACATAGTGATAATGAGAGCCATTGAAGAATGATCCTTAGAGAGCCATTGCATGATGAACATAAAGAGCTATCGAAGGATTACTTATACAATTTGTCTCATGGTGACTATGAGGGCCATCGAAGAATGATCCTTAAGGAGCCATCGCACGATGAACATAAAGAGCTAGTGATAGATGGCATATATAAGCTGTCACATAATGAATATGGAAACCATCGAAGGTTGACTTTTGTTAGTACCAAAAAGTGGAACAAACACCCAAGAATTAAGTAGAGAACAAAAATGAAGACATATAAATGGAAAATGAGTGAAAACAAGACATCAAACGTTTTTACTGATTCGGCTAATTGTTGTCTACATCCACTTGAGATTTCTATTAATTATCTTGCTATTTTACAAGTATATTTCTTATGGTTCAATACCACTCCATAGGCGATTACAAAGGAATATATAATAATTACAAGGAATCAAAAAAGATCCTCGAAAATAAGCACTTAGCCCCCTATTTAAAGTTGTAGGTTGTTGAGAAATATTCTCCACGTCTTCCTCCATGATCTCTACTAACTGGAAGCAATTATCCCACAGAAAACATGGCCAAATTAGCAATTTTGATGGATTGGTACTGATCTATAGGCATGGATTTGTACCAATCCATAAGATCATCATATGGATTGATTTTGATACTTCGTTGTGTAGTGACTTATTGTTTTTTTCATGATTCTTATCTTGTTTGCGTGGTTATGAGCTTGATTTTAGGCCGATAAGATGGATTCATGGAGGAGTATGGTTGTTGATTTCAGGTGCTCGAGCCTTTCAATAGCAAACAACGTGCGATCGATCAATGGAGCTTAAAGTAGTTTGCTACGGTCATAGCTTGGTGATAGGAAGAAAATGGGGTATTCGTGATGGAGTTCTATAAATCGATATCGATCCATAGGAATGGATCATTACCAATCCTTCACTTTAATAGATCTTGCCTTGTAATTTTTTAGGGTGGTTTTGTTTCCATCTTATGATCTTAGTTGTACTTGGTTTCTAGATCTTGTGGCTATCTCTCTAGGCATCCTGCCATGATAGCTTTCAAGTTTGCCTTGTTTATTCTATTCGGATATTGCTTGGTCAAAAGGCTAGATAACACTTGTCCCTCAAAGTACATCGTGTTTCAAACATGATATATTTTGAATCGAGACAATTCGAGATTGCCATATCGGACTATAATTTGTGCTTCAAATAGTTGTTATTCTTCCTCCGGACCATTTCGATAAAGTGTTATGCATGTAGTTATTCGTTACGACGCTCAACTCGCATCTATCACTATAAAATTGGAGTGTGCTTTAACGATCTGTCATTCCGAGATTGATGTTTGGAACATGTTCCCTTTTTGAATCTTTTAGGTTTGAATCTGCTTCACATCGATTCAAGTTCATTAAATATTGAGTATACATATGCATGCGTGCCTTGATTTTCCATCGTGCTTTAATTCCATATGAGTGCATGTCCTCTTGGAGTTTTCATGTATATATGTATACATTTGTGCATATACATTTTTTTAATCCATCATTAGGTACCGATCCAAGCCTTAGAAGTAGGCTACTTTGTTGCTTGGAAATATACGATCGGCGGTGTTATATACCCGATCAATATCATTTCTTCTTCACTTTTTCTTGCTATTCAATTCCAAGTTTCTGTCTTCCATTAATTCTCCTTGCTATTAACATTGAATTTTGCACCGCCGCTTCTTGACATTCGAATTTCCATCGCTACCCTCCATTTGTAATCGACGTCGTTCATCCAAGTCGATCCATCGTATCGCACTCAAACCCACTCCATATCCAAATCACTTGAATCGAACATCCAACTAAGTCGCCTCTTCAAGCTCTCATATATTTATGTAGGTGGTGATGGTGACAGATAGGCTGGCGGAGCTTCACGTTGATGTTCACATTTGAGATCAGGGGAGATGATGAAATCAGCCAGAATCCATCCAAGGAGATGGATCGATGTCGATCCAACCCTTAGTGGAATTTCGTTCTTCATTTGTTTCATAGAATTGCAATGTGTGTCTATTTGAGTTTTTCTCAAACATTATCTCCAAAGTTCCAAGACATTTGTAGGCTTTGACGCAAAGCCCGTTGGGACGGTCAGCATTGACAGTCACATAAGACAGACTTCAGACTTTTAAATGAACTATTGCACATTATCAAAAAACTAACACTACACGACACTACACAACATTGTAGTTTGCATTGTAATGCACTGGGTTCTCACTTTAGCATGGGGAAATCTTTTAATCTATCTGATATAACTTGTACATTGAGTTTTGATAGTTATTGTCGTAGATGTTCCGAGCATCTCCTTGCTTAAGCATTAGGTCTATCGGTTTCCAGATATGCTAGATAAGATACCGATTTGAGGTTGACTATGGTTCCACCTGCATGACGAACTCTGGTGAATCCTATTCCTTAACCTAAAATTCTACAAACAGAATAACCTTCTTTGGAAGTTCAATTGGATCCTATAGAAGGACCAAAAGTCGAAGCTTCTCCTAACACACTTGATGATGCCGTTATATTAGATGATCCAATATGGATTTTGTATCATCTAAAATTGAGGAATGATCACTCAGGTAGATCTGCAAGAAACATGGCATCTCATTTTAGGACATCTTAGTTCGTACACGCTACTAGAGGGCGCATCACCCCCACACGGGTTCACAGCATGCAACAAATAGATATGCTTGGTTGGATGTGTCCCACCGTTCAATAAGTTTACCTGACGAGTCTTGCACTTTATGAGGCTGGCTCCTACTTAGCTCCATCCAAAAATAGCTATGCGTTCCTTCATAGCTTGTTTATCATCTTCGCTTTCCATTTCAACTGAGTTACTAGCAATCAAGAGATTCGATACTTATTCAGCTTCATGCACTACAAGGGAAATCCTTCCCTTATTTTCTCAGGGCCATTCAAGGGTTGTCGAATCATTGTTGGCACTTGGTATTAAATTGAGTTATTTCAAGGATGAATTCTTTTTTGTTTGCAGTCCTCCCGGATTTGCACACTGATGGTTGTCTGCATGTAAGATCCATTCTTGTCTTTTTCATGCAAGTAAAAGTTCATAGTTCTACCATTGTTGAACGTCTTTGTCATTCTTTGCATATGTACTGCTCAATAGCAATGCAGCTTTGGTAGAGACTCTCCAACAGCATCACAAAATTCCAGAGGTAGAGTGAGGCTAAAACATTGCTTAGTTATGAGAATCTGTGAGTCTATAATTTGTTGGACCCAGATTGTAGTGTCGGTTTTGCTCCTGAAGCCACTAATAGTGATGTGGATAATTCTTCGTTTGGAGATAATGGGAATCATTCATCGACGCCCCCAGTTCAAAGTCCAGGTATTGAAGCTGAAGGAGCAGAAGAACTATTTGATGAAGGTGAAAGCGACGGAGCTGTTTGTAATAATGATTACGTCAACCATGACACGTCTATAGATGAGGGTGACAATGACCAACAACCTCTTCAAAGAACAAGTCTCAAGATTAAACTTGCCAAAAGGTAGGCTCTGATCCTACCTCCGTCGGCTACAATAGCATTTGAAACTCCTATCGAGCCATCTGAGGATATATATGTATGTATGTATGTATGTATGTTTGTATGTATGTATGTATGTATGTATGTATGTATGTATGTATATGTTGGTCTAAGGCCAATTCCGGACAATATTCCTTCTTACAGCCTCCACAACATGAGCATTGGGGATGTTGGGTCCCCCATTCTTTTCCAAGAAGATGTGCCTTCAACTAAAGTAGGGGAAATTACCCTTGTAAGAAAAATTCTAACACATGGTCCATTGGGGGGACACTAGGGCACTTGCTCGCGCGCACACACATGCACTACACTTTGATCAGCTTTGTGTTGCATTCTTATCTTGTCAAGGCTGATTCGACTTCGTTTCATCTACGGGTTCAATAGAATGATGTGGTCTATACAAGGTTCTCAATGATCAGATGGCTTATCAACCCAAATGCAATTCGAGTGCACACCCCCACAAATCCAGCCATGATTCTTGTTTTGGCCGGCGTTTAAGCCATGATTGAGGAGCAGAGAGAAGAACTATAGGCCAGACGACTCGTGGTCGAGGTGTTATCTATATTGATCACCCCAATCCAAGGGTTCGGATAGGCACACATGTCATCACGACGATATTCCTCATGATGACCCCATTTATGCTTCCGTCACTGCCAAGAAAATAACGTCATCTCATAATTTCCAATATTCCAATCATCCATTGACATCCACTGCTTTCGATTCCTTTCGACATAGAGCTAATAAGGTGCCTATAGAGTAGCCTGTTGAATAACTTGTTATTGAAATAGAGCAACCAACCGCGTCAAATCCTCAGATAATTGAATTACAATGTCACTTCCCAGAAATCATTTTTAAGCGTTCCAATTTTGTCCCCAATTTGAAAGATATTCCTTATGATATCAAGGGTCAGACGGTAGTGTACATTGGGGACATGTACGATCAATACTTCATTTGGATAAGGTTGGCCGAGCAAATTTCTGAATATGCCAAGAACATAAAGATCGAGGCCGTAGGACTACGACTCATGGCGTATCAGGACGATGAGATTATCGCTCATCTTGATGCTGAGGTCACCGAGCTAAAGAAGGCAAAGTTGGAAGTCGATCATAAAATCAATGACTTACTACAGCATTTGAGTGAGAAAGAAAAGATAATTTAAGAAAAGTTGAGTCTGTCCATCATAGGAATTTTGAGCTGGCTGAAGAGGTGAAGGAGATGAAGTTATAGCTCAAAAAGGAGAAGAAAGAGAAAGAAGAAGCCCTTCAAACACCTTAAGATTACTGTGAGAAAGAGTTTGATGCTCGCCGGCAAAGAGATGATGCGTTGGATAAGGCTAAATGGTTGGATGATTTGGTGGCTGCCGCGGAGAGACATGTTAAAGATAGATTCGAGACATTCATTACTAATTGCAATGCCAACATACTCAAGTTCAAGGATTTGGAATGGCTTAGTATAGGTTATCCTCAAGCACTAGAACTGGCCTAGGAGCATATTGCGTGGGAAAAGCAACAACATTCAAAAGGAGGTGAAGTAAATCTGATAGTGCTGGAGAGCAAGATTCTTAGTCCGGCGGAAATCATGGCACTCAGAGCAAGTGAGCTTTTCTTACACTCGGATTTGGCTACTACAGTTTAGAAAGATGAAGCCAAAGGCTCCGGCATCACTCCTCGAAAGCTTGCAACAGGTCTCACTTTTGGACCTCCAACTGCATCTATTGCTCCGTCTGACCCTCCGTACAATCTGGATGCACTGCAAATGAATAAAATAAACATTTTGTCTCCCATTCAAGAATTGAATTCAAATAGTATGCATGCTTATACGGATCCTCAATTTGGCGGAGGTATATCATTGACCTCACCCATATTTGGGAAGGCGCACATGAAACCGATCGATGTCGCTGATCTCTCCTTTAAACTTTTTCAAATTTCAGTTCAGCTTGTGAAATCTAGTCTCCTGAAGGAGGGCTCCAAACCAAAAAAATCAGGCACCAACAATCGATTCAATGGTTATGACTATTTTTGGAATGACTCCAAGCATTCTAGTTGGCGGCACTACGGGTCCTGGTGCGCCAATGATTCATGCTTTGCAAGAAGGGAGCCCGATGACCTCCGATGTACGCAACATATGATGATGTTTAGAGCATTGGATCGATCGATCTTGCTTAAGATCTTTCAATGATCGAGCTTCTTTAACAATAGCTCAAGTTTGCTGTACAGATTAAGCAAAAGCCGGTCGATTTCATCCCCCTCCTCTATCTATCGCTTTGCCTGGCGAGACAATTTTCGCCTCAATCTTGCTTCCTATGGTCGAAAGCACTCAAAGAATGTCTACCGTTTCATCATATAGCTCACCTTCAAAAGGAAAAAGAAGTGGAGGAAAAATATGAAGAAGCTAGAAGGGTCCAGCATTCCATCTTCCATTGAGGAGGAGAAGAAGAAGTCCAAGAAGTGATCATCTGTCTCCTTCATATTTTTGGTTACATAGTCATAGGACCTATTTTGCTTTTTGTTTTTGGGCCAACTTTGTATGGGTTTGGCCCCCGCGTTTGCTTTTAGTTTAGATGTCAATAACACTTGTACTTTCCTTCCAAGTCTTATTGTCACTATTAATAATATGGACATTTTGTTTCGCTCAAATCTTGTGTGAATTTGATTAAGTGTTTGAGAAATGAACTTTATATTCAACATGTTTGCGATCCACTTCTCATCATCATTATTGGACTAAGTTACTAGTCCATTCTGTTGTTTAGGCGGAAAAGGGACAACTATTAGAGCGTCTACCCACACATACTGATACATGACCATGTCCAATTCTGGAACTTAGTTAATTTCGATCGCTTAGAGAAATAACTTAAACATTCCTTTTGGTGATGTTTTGAGTGTGATTGCGCCTAACTCCAGGCATTAATCGAAATGATTCATCTTTAGATGGAAATTTGGGCATCTTATACCGGGATGCGTTCTTTGACCATACTGGGCTTCGATGGAGAGATAACCACTTAAGATAGTGGTTTGGACATACCTATCCACGATGTTCACTTACGATCGCACCTAACTCCGAGCAACGATCGAAATTTATAGGAGATCCTGCCTAACTTTGGGCATGGACCTTTCGTCTTTCCTACTCTAGGCAAGGTATGGATGCTCTGCCAAACTCTAGGCATGAGCTGTAAATGCGAACTATTTCATTCATCCCTTAAATGTTTATACATTTGCCCCCAAATCATGGGTTATAGGAGTTGTTAGGGTATCTATCTCCAGGTACCAAGTGTGGTTGAATTTTATGCATCCGATCATGGATTGTAGAAGCTTAGTTGGCACCTATCTCTGGATACCTACATTCCTGCATTTTACACATGTAGGTTCATTTAAACATGACACTGTTTATAGTGTATAATTAAGTATAAACAAATTCAAAATCTCGAAAATCACTTCTTTTATAAACATTAGTAATGACAAATTCTGCATGCTACATGGCTTTGATTAAATATGTACAAATTTACATTCAAGTTGAAAAACATCACATGTTCGCAATTCCATGCCCATGGGGGTAAGATCACGTCCACCATTGCTAGCTTGAAAGCACCATCTCCAAGCTTATGCTCAATTGCATATGGACCTTCCCAACTTGAGCTCAAATTCTCAAGGCTAGGGAAGATTTATTTGAAAATGAGGTCGCCAATTTCAAAGGTTCGAGCTCTGACCTTGGCGTGTAGTATCTGGCGACTCGGTTTCGATATGCGACTACTCTTAAGTTAGCTTCGTCATGCTTTTCATCGATCATATCGAGAGACTCCAGCAGAAGTTCCTCATTTGTCCATGGATTATAGCTAATCACTTGATGAGAAGGTACTTCAAGCTAAACTAGGATCATAGCCTCTAATCCGTAAGCCAGGGTGAACAGAGAGTGGCCAACTGCGGACTTGTGAGTAGTTCGACGAGCCCAAAGTGCTAATGGAAGTTCATCGACACACTTGCCATTGGCTTTCTTTAATTGTTTCTTAAAAGTGGACTTGGTAATCTTATTTACTTCTTTGACCTTTCCATTCACCTGGGGGTGTACCATCACAGCATATCTCTTCTTGATGCGGTGTCTGAGGTAGAAATCCTTGAACTCAGTGCTGTCAAATTGGGTTCTGTTATCGAAAATGATTGTTTATGGGACCCTAAAACGACAGATGATGTTTATGAACACAAAGTTGATTGTTTCTTTGTGGTGATTGTGGCTAATGGCTCTACCTCAACTCATTTAGTGAAGTAATCAACCATGATGATGGCGTATTTCGCACCACCTTAAGACATTGGAAGCACGCCAATGATATCGATTCCCTAAACCGCAAATGGCCAGGTACTGGCTATTTGACTAATCTCCATTGGTGGGGCTCTTGGAATCCTAGTGAATCTATGGCACTTATCACACTTTTTGGGGTAATCGGCTGCATCTCGGTTGAGTGGGTCAGAAATACCCTTAGCAAAGGATCTTCTTCGCTAGGGTTTTCCCCCTGGTGTTGTCGCCGTAGGCCCCTTCTTATACTTCTCTTAAGACTTGCTTAGCCTTATTGTTGGAAACACACTGAAGCATAGGAACTGAGAATCCCTTCATGTAAAGTACTCCCTCTTGCACAGCAGATCTTAAAGCATTATGATGGAGTTGACATCGCTTACTTTTCCTATCAAGAAGGACTCCTATCTGTTGATAATTCTTTACTTGAGTTATCCACGACTCCTTCTCATATTTGACCTGTAAGATCCAATCAACATCCATCTGATCGATACTTGGAGCTGGTGCACTTCCACCGGGACCAGGCCCATAAGGTGCTCATCTCCGCAACTGGCTAACTTAACCAACGAGTCGGCCTTCACATTTTTCTCTCTAGGAAAATGCATTATGGTGTAATATTCAATATCACTAAGCAGCTCAAGGGCTCGGTTGAGATAGTGAGCAAGCTTCACTCCTTTTGCCTAAAACAATTTTCTCACTTGACATACCACTAGTTGGGAATTAAGGAAAAAATGCAAAGTTTTAACTTCCATCTCCTTAACGATCTCTAGTCCTGTGATTAAGGCATTATACTCTGCATCATTGTCCATTGCAAAAAAATCAAGTTTTAGAGCGTAGAAAATTGAATGTTCCTCGAACTTCACTAGCATGACTCTAGCACCAGAACAACATTCGTTGGATGCATATTCGCATACATTTAACATCTGCCGTCCTGCTCTCCACTGCTCTTTGGAGTATCATCTTACACAGTGTATTCGGCAATGAAACCTACCAAATCTTGAACCTGGATCACTTTTCGAGGGTGATAGCTTATGATATACTTGCTCAATTCAAAGTTCTGCTCCAACAGCCTTCTAGAAGTCTCAGTTCATTGCAGGACCTGTCTTAAAGGCTTGTTGGTTAGAATGGACTTTTCCAGCTTTAGATAGTTTCTTTCTACTCACGTCAATCGATTATCGATGTAGTACACCAACCTATGGATTTAGGACCTCACATATGAGTATGATGCACAAAGTGTGCACCGACACTGCCAGATAAATAAACAAGTCATCATCCTTTAGCAGCTTTGATGGAATAGAGGGTCTCTCTAAGTGATCCACCAGATCCTGGAATGCATCTACATACGCTTTCATACAAGAAGATTTCCTTTTTCCTTTCTTAATCACATCGAAGAAAGGGATGCATTCGTCAGTGGCTCTGGAAATGAATCTACTCAAGACGATGACCTTCCCATTCAAGCTATGGCCTCTTTGATAGTTTTGAGACTTTGATGTTCCTCAACGCTTCGATATTCTCTAAATTAGCTTCCATTCTATGGGAATTCACGATGAAGCCAAATAAATTCCCTAACGTAACATTGAATGAACATTTCAAAGGGTTCAGCTTCTCCTGTGTTTCTGAATAACGCTTAACATCTCTGCCAAGTCATCAATATGGTTCCTCGATCGCCATGACTTCACATATCGTCCATATAGACCTCCATTAAGCATTTAATCTAATCTCTAAACATCTTGTTCACCGGTCTCTAGTAAGTTTCTCCAACGTTCTTCAATCCAAAGGGCATGACCAGATAGCAGTACAGTCCTATGTCAGTAATAAAGCTGGTGTGTTCCTAGTTTAGGACGTGCATTGAAATTTGATTGTATCTTAAGTACGCAACCATGAATGAGAGAAATTCATCCCCAGCCGTCGAGTCCACCAACTAATTAATCTTTGGAAGTGGGAAGCTATCCTTCGAGCATACCTTGTTCAGGTCTAAATAGTCAAGGCAAGTCCTCCACTTCCCATTTGTTTTTTCATCAAGACTGGATTGGATACCCACTCTGAGTATAGGGCGTCACTAACAAAGCTATTGTCACTCAACTTCTCTACTTCTACTTTGAGTGTAGAGGATATCTCCGAACCCTGGCAACGACGTTTCTATTTCATAGGAAATCATTTAGGATTTACATTTAATGTGTGGCTCATTATCTTTAGCGATATTCCACACATGTCTGAGTGAGTCCAAGTGAACACATCTAGGTTTGCCCAAAGGAAACCAACTAACTCTTTCATCATTTTCACACCAAGCTGCGATCCAACCTTTTGGAGACACGTAGGATCATCCTAGCTGACCGAGATGTTGATTGTTAACTCAACTGGAGCAGCCCTTCCATCCTCCAGCTCTTTTCATGGATCCATATCCTTATGGAACCGAATTTACTGTCCGATCTAGGGCTTAGGCAGTGGTTGTTATGCATCCAAATCCTTGATGTTGAGAGTCTTCTCCACGTCTTGTCCTTTCTCTTTTCGCCTTGCCTCCTTTAGCTCAGTGACATAACACTCGTGGTCAAGCCCTTGATTACCCTGTGTTATTACCATACCATTCTCTATTGAGAACTTCATTATTAATCATGGAGAAATGGTTAATCGAAATTCAACAAGGGCAGCTTAGCCCAAAAAGACACTATAAATTGAATAAATATCCTGCACAACAAAAGGCATGACCCGCACTATCTTGCAGTCTCCCTCTCCAAGCATTACTGGTGGATACACACATCCCACTAAATTAGTAGCGGTCCCATTAAATCCTTGGATCCAAGATTTAAACGGCTTTAATTCCTTGCTCTACAGAAGCATCTAGTCATAGGCTTTCTTGAATAAAATTTTTACCAAACTCCTACAGTCAACCAACACCTTCCTTACAACAGCAGGGCCAATCATGCCCAATATCACTAATGGATCGATCATTGGGGCCTCTACCCCATTGGTATCTCTATTTCAAAAAATAATACCATCTATCATGGTTCTAAGTTATTTTTCCAGAACATTGACTTTAAAAACGAAATAATTCCCATTCACTACATGCTTAAATGCACCTATATATTTCTCTATCTTGTTTCAGTTGTTCTCAACTGGGTGTTTTCCTCCAATAATAGTATTGATCACCAATCACTTCTTAAGCCACCTGGGCTCATTAACACCAGGCACGACTTGCCCCTGTTAGGGATTTGAAGTTCCTTATCCGCTATCCTATGGGGCTTGCACAAACTGTTGTAACTTCGTTTTATGAATCAACTCTTCGATCACATCATGCAAATGCTTGCATTTGTTGGTGCTGTGGCCATGCATTTCATGAAATCTGCAAAATTTGTCAGATATTTTCTCCTTTTTAGTCAACTCCTTTGGAGCTGGCTTTCTATACAGCTCTTTTCCTTGAGTAGCCAAGTATATGTTCTCAATCGGTTATTTAATGGAGTGTAGTTGTCATTCTTGCTCTATCCACCACTTCTATTTTCCACATTAACATCGACATTGTCGAAATTCCTTCCGGACTGTTTTACCGCAGCATTTCTTTGTATTACTTTGGCTGATTGACCAACATTAGAATTCCTGACTGTAGTACTTGCCTCCTTCAATTATAAGAATTGATTTTCCTTTCTATAGAACATGTCCATTGTCGGTAGGGGTTTCATCTTCAACCACCTCACAAAATCAGTCTTGGGATGAGTCCCCCTAATTAGTGCCATCAACACAATATCCTCTTGAGCATTGCTCACCTCAGTCACTATAGTATTGAACCTGTAAAATAATCTTTCAAAGACTCTCCCGCTTCCTAGAATAGGTTAGAAAGTTACATGACATCCTGTGGATGGGTAGTAAGCATATGGAATTGCTCAATCAACTTCCACACTAATTTCTCAAAAGTCGATATGGATCTCGATGGTAGTCGGGTGAACCACATCATCGCCACTAACTTCAGGAAAATCGAAAAACAATGACATCATACAACATCAGTATCTCTGGAAGAATCCATATGCGAGTCATACTTCATCAGATGTTTCCTCGTGGCATCTTTCCATTATAAGATGGCATTGTCGGCATCACAAATTTCCTTAGGTACTCTTCACATAGGATCTCTTTTGTGAATGAATTCCAGCTCGAGGAGGAGCCCTAATCATTATCAGGCTGATGTCGATTCTCACTTATAAATCTCCTTACCATTTTAATCCAATCTAGCTCCGGTGGACCTACTGAATGGAGGTAATCATGATTCTCCCGGAGTG
Source organism: Allium cepa (assembly GCA_030765085.1). Classification (NCBI taxonomy): domain Eukaryota; kingdom Viridiplantae; phylum Streptophyta; class Magnoliopsida; order Asparagales; family Amaryllidaceae; genus Allium; species Allium cepa. The sequence continues at coordinate 325,273,930 of CM060931.1, read as the reverse complement.
TTTGGTCCGACAAATGCTCTCAGTTAGTTTCATAGTACTTGGGTTTCCTTGACTTTAGGAGAATTGTATGTTCAACAGTCTCATGCACATAGTCTCTTCATAGAGGATCCACAGCAACTACTTGAACTTTAACATTGTGGTTATCCACATCACGAAAGGAAGCCAAACCAGCACTATCACCCGAAAGTCGACCACCGAACCAAGGTTTGATGGTTCAGTACTGGTCCCTCTTGGTCGATCAGTACCAATCCATAAGCCTTTGCGGCGCCTCAGTCCTAATCCTTGTTTCGACTTGCTATCTTATTTTCTAAGCATCTTCTACTTTTTGTCCCTTTTCTTTGCTCCGATGACGAAGAACTGTCGAATTCTGAAGTAGATTGGTGTCAAGTTCTTCCTACTTCTCTTGCAACAGTTAGTCAGCTAATTCAGCAAATCCAAGCTTTGTTTCATTTGTTGATTCAACCCATCACTGCTTTCCTAAAGCTTGTCTTCCATTTTCTTCATCATGTGTTCTATCTCAACCCCGGTAATTACCTCCATTGTGTTCTAAACCTTCGTAGCATTGGTTGTGCAACCTCCTTAACATGTTGGGAATCAGTATTCACAACATCATCAGCAGCTCTTGGAGTGGTGGATCAATCTCATTTAGGGGGCATGGTTAAAAGCAACTTGTGTAGATTTTCTAAAAATCTAAGTAGTTCATAATGACAAAAACAAAGGAAATTAGATTTAACTCTTGAATTTAAGCAAACCAATAGTAGATGATGGATCCAAATGGACTGAGAATCACTCTCTCTTTCAATGAACGCACTAATACTAAAAAGTGACACAAATGCATAAGAAATTAAGTGGAGGATAAAAATGAAGAAATATAAATGGAAAATGAGTGAAAACAAAACAACAAATATTTATAGTGGTTCGACCAACTGTTGCTTATGTCCACTTGAGATTGCTACTGATCATCTTGCTATTTCACAAGTGCAGTTCTTATGGTTCAGTACCACTCCATAGGTAATTACAAGGGAATACATAACAATTGCAAGGAATCAACCCGAAAATGAGCTCGCAGCCTCCTATTTATAGTTGAAGATTACCGGGAAATGCTTCACTGTGTCTTCTTTATTACAACAAAACTGCACTTTTACAACGCCTGTTTTACAATAGGCCATAAAAAATGTTGTAATAGAAACCTTTTACAACGGTTTTCTTAAGCCTGTTGTAATAGGTGCAACTTATCATCATCTAGTACACCTACTACAACATTGTCAACCTACCTGTTGTAATATGGTCCTATTACAACGGTTTGCGGCCTGTTGTAATAGGTACACGTTTTCTACTCTATTACAACTGTTTTGACCCATTGTAATATAGTTCTATTACAATGGTTTTTAGCCCATTGTAATGTAGTTCCATTACAATGGTTTTTGACCAGTTGTACTTGATACTAGTTTTCATCTCTATTTGCCCATTGTGATATATGCCTATTAGAATTATTTTCTTCTATCAGTTGTAATAGATGATAATTTTTAACAACTCTTATCTGTTGATCATTGTTACCCTCGATTATTTTAAGCGTTATAGTAGGATTTAATCAGTATTCCAATAGACTTAATTTTACTTTCCAGTTATTAGTACGTAACTATATATATATTTTTTCAAAATAAAATACAAAATGAGAAATTCGTATTTTGTTAAACATTATGTTTACATAATAATTTTAGCATTGCTGTTAGATAACACTTACCATAATTATATTTAAGAGGATAGTATATTTATAAATTTTTGATAGAAATATATTCTTAAATTTATGAGTACTTTTACTAAATTAGTTAGAGAATGCATCCTAGTATACTTTTCAACGTGATTTTATTGCTAGAAAAATATTTTACGAACAATTTTGTAGTCAAGGCATCCTAGTATACTTTTCAACGTGTATCCTAATACACTTTTAAACAGATGTAGATTTCTAACCAGCGTTTTTAATTTTCGAAGATAGTATTATTTGTATGGTGTTTTAATAATATTTCTACTATTGGTAACTGGTACTTTACAAATAGGGTCGATATAGTTACAGAAGGTCAATTTTATTGTAATTGTTAACCTTTTTGACATCAGCTTTATTAACTATTAAATATAACCATCAATTAAATACAACTTGAATTATATTTAGTTTACAACCATGTTATCACGTTTGCTAATATCATTTTGTTTTCAAAATGTGTAAACGTACATATGAAAGTTAGGTCCGGTCTTAAAATTTGAGGGGGCTTGTAAAACATATGCAAAACTTATGATTACTATAAAATGATAATATAATTGCACTCTAAACTTATGTAAAATTTAAGGGTCTTTTTATCACTGCCACTAAACAAAATTTCACAGCCCTCTAGTAAAATTTCACTTGCCCCCACTAAACTTAACTTTACCTTACTTCGCCTTAATCATAAATAAACCATACGTTCTCTTCTAAATCCATAACAGGGCACACAAAATCCAAACTTAAGGTGGTGAATTCTAAGGCAAACTCGTAGACAAACTCCAAGGCGAACTCGTAGACAAACTCGTAGACGAATTACAAGGCGAACTCCAAGCTGAATTCCAAATTCCGGTTTATTTATGGGTGCATGTAGTAATTTTATCTAATTTTGCATGTAGTAATTGACAATTTTTAATCTAATAAATGCATTATAAAAATAAAATTCAGGTGAGCATACATATTTCAAAAATTGTTAATGTGTGAATTTATCAGATTGTGCACTCGTTATAATTTTCTTTAAAATTCAGGTGAACATACATATTTTGAAAATTGTTTTATAGTAAAAGTTAATTTGAACAATTCAACTTTGTGTACCGTTTGGAATTAAATTTGGTCGACTTGATAGTAGAGACAAAAATGATCTAGTGTCTCTGAATATTTTGACCTTATAGTAATGGGATTAACATCTTTGAACCCTAACGATTCAAGTAGTTGAAGTTGCATTACGTCTTTTCATCATGTTGAAACATTAGGGGATTGTCAAGATGGACAAAGCATGGATCCACCGACCAAGGTTCCATCAATTTTGATTATTAGTTTCATACTCGTAATTATTTAGGATTGATTACTAATCTCTTCATGTCTGAAGAATACAGACATGTCGTTTGGAATTTTGTATATGGGCATGCAGAAAGGGAGGGAAATCCAAAAAAAAATTATTTTCCCTTGCTCAGCATGTGGGAATCTTATCCGCCAATCACCATGGGATGTTGTATGACACTTGTTTTTTTTGGAATTGACCCAACATATGATGTATGGATTTTTCATAAGGAAGCATACCCTTCAGAAAATGAGGGCGACAAAGTGACGGATACATATAGAATGTACTTAGACACACAAATGTGTAATGAAGAGATGAAAGATCGTGTTAATGTAAGACATGGGATATGGATTAAGGAGATAATGGAGAATGCTAAAATTTCTTTGTACCTTAATTGTGCAAGCCACATAAAGTTTTTAGCTACAATACTTCTTTACAAGCAAAAGGCTCAAAATGGTGTATCTGACACAGCATTTACAGAACTTCTTCAACTTCTCAAGGATATGCTGCCTACGGAAAATAGGCTTCTTGATTCGACATATGAAACAAAGAAGCTGCTTATATCGTTTGGTTTAGGCAATAAAAAAATACATGCATATGTAAATGATTGTTGTCTATTTATAAAAGAGCTTGCATATGATGATTTTTTCCAAAATATGACAAATCTCGATAGAAAAGGAACAAGACAAAGGAAGATTGGAAAGCAAGAAAAATACATGCAAAGGTCTTGAGATACTTTCCAATAATACCAAGATTGGAAATAATGTTTATGTCCTCAGAAACATCAGAGCAATTAAGATTGTGTGGCTATCTTAAGAATGAAGATGGTAAATTACATCATCTAGTAGATTCTTCTCAATAGGGTACGATTGATAGGGTGTATCCTTCCCTTGCATCTGATCCATGAAATTTAAGGCTTGGCCTTGCAAGTGATGACTTTAATCCCCTTGGTGCTTGGAACTGGGCATATAGTTGTTGGCTGGTGTTTCTTGTTGCTTAAAACTTTGCTCCATGGCTTTCTATGTATAAAGATAATATGATGTTATCTTCATTAATTCCTGGACCACGACAACTAGGGAATGATATCGATGTGTATCTATTATTTAAGATTGTTAGGAAATCAATTCTATGGTTTCGATGATAACAACCATACAATGGAAATATAAAGTACATATATATCTATATTTACAGGTAGTTGATAAAGTAACATCACCAAAGCGACAAAAACAAGACTCAAAAGAAGTATCAAAAGACTTCAAGTCGATAGAAGTGAAAGAGGGATGATACAGACAAAGATAAAGCAACAAGCACACATTCAGACGTCTGGGAACACTAGCCAGACGTCTGATTGATCCTTCTGGTTTGAAACTCATAAAGAATCAGACGTCTGGTTAATATACTCAGATGTCTGAAAAGCATCCGGATATAAAAAAATATATGAAAGCCAGACGTCTGGTTAATAAACACAGACGTCTGAAATATAAACATATAAAAAAAAATATGAAGACCAGACGTCTGAAATATTTTCCAGACGTCTGATTTTGAACTCGGCTATGTAAACTCAAAGAACAACTGTCACATCCGAAAGGACACGTCCGCTTCTCTTCACCACCACTCTTCACCACCACTCTTCATCACCATGACAAGCAATCTTAGAGCACTTACTAACAGTTGCAACTACACAAAGGATCTCTCCACCACTATAAATAGAATCAGAAATTCAAGAGAAGGATCCACCTTACTTACTTACGCTCTTAACTCTTATACTCTGATCTATACCTGATCTCTAGCAATCAAATACATGTACTTAACTCTTCCATATATTCAGAACTCCTCATTCAATATTCTCTAGATAGATATATATTGGAAGCATTTGTACTCAATAGTCAACATCCGTGTTATAGAACACATTCTTGACAAAGAAACTCTGCTATTGTAAACCTGTTCCTCCGGGTCAAGTGAGGGTTTGTTAAAAGGAAATTCGGAAGAGGAGCTTCGGGACTGGACGTAGAACGAGAGGTCCGAACCAGTATAAAATCCTGGTGTGGTTATTTTAATTTACTTTGCTACTATCATCTATCAAGTTATATTATATAGTTAGTCACATATACTTGCATATATAGTCTATACGATCCACTCATATATACTTTCAATTGGTATCAGAGCAAGGTTTTGATCAAATAATAGTAACACGTTTTTGAATCACTTTAATATGGCAAGTATTTTTCAAGAAGGACAATCCACAGCACGACCCCCACTCTTTAATGGATCTAACTATGCATATTGGTCAACACGTATGAGAATTTTTATGGAAGCTAATGGTCTTGAAATTTTCAGCCACACAAGATAAAAATGAAGCACCTACTTCTGCTATGAACACTTGGACTGATGCACAAAATACCTTAGCATCAAATAATGTTAAAGCTATGAATGTTTATTTTGCTCTTTAGACAAAAATGAATTTTCACGTGTCATGTTATGCACCACTGCGTTTGATATTTGGCGTACCTTACAAATTACACACGAATGTACAATAAAGGTCAAACAAACTAAGATTTCAATTTTTCAAAACCAGTTCTCTTCATTCAAAATTAAGCAAAATGAAACTATTGTTGACATGTATTCTAGATTTCAAACTATCCAACACGATCTTATGGCATTAGGAGTTAAATTTACTGATTTTGATTTAGTCTCTTGAATACTCAACTCTTTAACATCAGATTGGGAATGGAAGGTTTTAGCTATTGAAGAAGCTAACGATCTTTCTACTCTCAAAGTAGAAGAGTTAATAGGAAATTTAATGTCCTAGGAAGCTAATTTGCAGGCTCGAAAAGAACTAAATTCAGAGAAGAAGAATATAGCATTCCAGCAACAAAAAATGATGACTGATTTAGATGAAGAAGAAATAGTCTTCATTGCTAAGAATTATAATAGATTCAAGAAATTTAGAAAGATGACCAAATTTCAAAAAGAAGGGAAATCCAACACAACAACTCAAATCAAGTGTTGAATGTGATCAATACGGTCATATGAAGAAGGATTGGCCTAAACTCAATAATGACAAAAAGAATAACAAAGTTCAAAAATTCAAGAAGAAGAAGGCTTTCAAAGTAACTTGGGATGACTCGGATTCTTCTTCTGAAAGTGATAGCGATAGTGACGGAGAATAGGCAAATGTATGTTTTATGGCACAAACTGAAGAGGTATGTCCTGAACTTAGCTATGATGAATTATTAGAACTTAGCATGGAATTAGATGATAAATTTAGACAAATAAAAAAATTGAACAAAGAATATTTAGTCAAAATAAATAGATTAGAACTTGAGGTAGGAATGTTGAAAGATGAAAAAATTATTCTAGAAGAAGAACTTGAAATTTCTCAAGAAAAAATCAAAAATAAATTGATAGAAAGTGAGAATATTACTATAGTAAAAGAAAATTTGTTAAAAGAAAATATTGAGTTTAAAAAGGCATTGAATCATTGAAAATTGAAAATATAGAACTAAACGAAAAATTAGATAAAATTATCAAAAATATGTCAAAATTTAATAAAGGAAAACAAGATTTGGAAAATCTTATCAAAACTTCAAAACCATCAGGCAATAGAAACGGAATGGGATTTAAAAATTCTTCTAAACAAAAAGGAAATGATGCCAAAAATATTAGTTACATAAAAACTAGAAGTTTTCCTAAGTCTAGATTAAATATCAAAAATATAAAAATTTGGATCCCTAAAACAAATAATAATTTGATTAGACAAAAGCATATTAATAATTACTTAGAAGGAGTAGTCTATAACAAAAATTATATTTATAAAGGTATCAAACCATCTTGGGTATGGCTACCTTCCTCTAACTATTAGAACCCTAATAAAATATATGGGTACCAACTAAAACATTTTTTATTTTGCAGGTACCCAAAATAAAAAATAAGGAGAAATGGATACTAGATAGCGGTTGCTCCAAACATATGACCGAAAATTCAAAAATGTTATCAAATATAACATACATCGATGGTGGAACGGTAACCTTTGGAGATAATTCAAAAGGATATGTCATAGGCATTGGAGAAGTCATCAACTCTGGTATATCTAACTCTCTTATTATTACAAATGTTTTATTAGTAGAAAATCTAAAACACAACTTACTAAGCATTAGTCAATTATGCGATAAAGGTTTTCAAATAAATTTTGAAAAGGATAGATGTAATATTTTAGATAATAACAAACAACTCATTTTTGAAGGATTTAGAAACAAAAATATTTATGTATTAGACATGAATATAAATAAAAATTCAAACTTATGTTTAACCGTCAAACATGATAATCCATGGTTATGGCATAAATGATTTTGTCATGTCAATTTTAAGAATATTAATAAGTTAGCAAAATATGAGTTGGTAAGAGGATTACCTAAAATGAATTATAAAGTAGAAGACTTATGTGACGATTGTCAAATTGGAAAACTAAAGAAAACCTCGTTTAAATCTAAGAATAATATTTCTACAAAACAACCATTAAAATTATTACATTTGGATTTATTTGGTCCAACACAAATAAGGTCTATAAATCACAATAAATATGTTTTCGTAACAGTCGATGATTTTTCGAGATATACATGGACTTTATTTTTAAAACACAAAAGCGATACTTTTGGTATATTTAAAATATTTGCTAAAATAATTAAAACTCAAATGAATTTGAAAATTAAAAATATTAGAAGTGATCACGGAGGAGAATTCGAAATTGACCTTTTTACAAATTTTTGTAATAAGAAAGGAATAACACATAATTTTTCTTTTCCTCGTACCCCTCAACAAAATGGTATCGTAGAAAGAAAAAATCGTACATTACAAGAATGTGCACGAACATTACTAAATAGTAGTGGTTTACCAAAAAACTTTTGGGCTGAAGCTATTGCGACATCTTGTTATGTATTAAATCGAGTAACCATACGTCCCATGACTAGACAAACTTGTTTTGAAATATTTTTTGGTAAACCTAAAGTATCATACTTTAAAACTTTCGGTTCAAAATATTTTATACTAAATACAAAAGATAACTTAGGAAAATTAGACCCAAAGGACGATAAAGGTATTTTTGTTGGATATTCGGATCGTAGCAAAGCATATAAAATCTTTAATAAACGAAATAATACTGTTGAAGAGAGCTTACATGTCTCGTTCGACGAAAATCTCTTTACCGTCATACTAATGATGAAGAAGAAATTATTCCACTAACAAATTCAACAAATTCTATTAATAATGAAACAAATATGCAAAATAACACCTTGATTTCATCCCCTAGAATTCTTAAGAATCATCTAATAGATAATATTATTGGAGATCTTACTTCAAGAGTAACTAGAAATCAACTCAATCAAATAAGCCATATAGCATTTGTGTCAAACTTTGAACCAAAAAATTATAAAGAAGCCTCAAATGATAATTTTTGGATAATAGCTATGCAAGAAGAATTAAATCAATTTGAACGTAATAACATATGGGAATTAGTACCAAGACCTGAAGATCAATCGGTAATAGGAACAAAATGCGTATTTAAAAACAAAGCAGACGAGAATGGAAATATCGTTAGAAATAAAGCACGTTTAGTTGCTCAAGATTACAATCAAGAAGAAGGAATAGATTACGGTGAAACTTTTGCTCTAGTAGCAAGATTAGAGGCCATTCGTACATTACTCGCCTTTGCAACTCATCACAATTTTAAATTATTTCAAATGGATGTCAAAAGTGCTCTTTTGAATGGTTTTATTAAAGCATGTATACGTCGAACAACCACCATTATTTGTTCACGAAAAATATCCCGATCATGTTTTTAAATTACATAAAGCACTATATGGATTAAAACAAGCCTCTCGTGCATAGTACGAACGTCTTAAAAGTCACTTAATAACATCTGGTTTTCATATAGGCAAAATAGATACAACTTTATTTATTAAAAGAGAAAATAACGATATTTTAGTTGTACAAATTTATGTTGATGATATCATTTTTGGTTCAACTAACGAAAATCTATGTAATCAGTTTTCAAATATAATGAAAAATGAGTTTGAAATGTCACACATGGGAGAATTAAATTTCTTCTTAGGTCTACAAATAAAACAACTCGAAAATGGAATTTTTATTCACCAAGAAAAATATTGTAACAATTTATTACGGCGATTTGAAATGGATAAAACATCCAGCAAACCAACACCAATGAGTACCACTATTCACTTAGAAAAGGATGAAAATGGAAAAGATTTTGATGAAAAGTTATATCGAAGCATGATTGGTTCTTTACTTTATTTAACGGCCAGTCGACCTGATATTATGATGAGTGTATGTCTATGTGCTCGATTTCAAGCAAAATCAAAAGAATCTCATCTAAGAGCTGTTAAGCGTATTTTACGTTATCTATCTAGTACTAAAGATTGTGGTTTGTTTTACCCTAAAGGATCATCGTTTGAACTTGTTTCATATAGCGATGCGGATTTCGATGGATGTAAAACAGATCGTAAGAGTACTAGTGGAACATGTCACTTTATCGGACAATCATTAGTTTCATGGTTTAGCAAAAAACAAAATTTTGTCTCCTTATCTACTTGCGAAGCCGAATACATCTCTGCAGCTCTAGCATGTGCACAAGTGATATACATGCAACAAACACTAATGGATTTCGGTAAAATTATCAAAAGATCTCCAATATATTGTGATAACACAAGTGCTATAAATTTATCAAAAAACACTATTAATCACTCACGAACCAAACATATAGATATGCGACATCATTTTCTACGACACAATGTTGAAAAAGGAACTATTTCTTTAGAATACGTAAATACCGAAAATCAAGTAGCCGACATTTTTACAAAACCATTAAAAGAACAAACTTTCATTAAACTCCGACGAAGTTTAGGTATTTGTTCACTTCGTGATCTACTTCCTTAAAAATTCAATTAAAGACTAAGTTTAGTTATCTATTTTATTACCATAAATTATACTTATTAATTTCTAAACCATTAAATTTTTAGACAATTAGCTGTTCTATAAATAATGTTTTCAGCTTATATATATACATAGTTACATAACAACTATATACAAAGAATTAATTTTTTTAAATAAAATATAACAATGTCTTCTGTGAACTCCTATATATCCATCTCCATCTCAACACCATCGACGGATAGCTCGGTTGACCCACCACAGCGTCTTCCTACGCCTACACCAAAACAAGAGCCAACAAATAGGTGGTCCTCGTATCATACGGGTTTTAATCCAGATAATAAGAAAACTAAAAGATCTCTGTTTATTTCTCCTAACACAAAGGAGCAAATTGTTGAAATTCATCATTACTAGAAACAATAGATAGATCTTCAACGAGAGCTTTATTTCGAACAAAAAGTTACGGCACGACGGCTAAGATTTCTAAAGCAAGTGGCGATGAAGTTTTGTTCGTCACGAAAGAAAGATGTTCATGAACCGCTACCAAAACCTTGCAGTTCATTGGATCCATCTTTTTCATGTCGTACTCCTTCAGATCCCTCACCAAGACGATATTCTGGCTCCCCACGGACCCACGGACGTGGAAATATATGGTCTCCACTTAGACCATGAAAGGATAAAGAGTCGGGAAACCCTAAAACTCCGTCGCCGTCTAAATAAATAAATCGTACTGGTTATTGTATATATCTATACTTATGTGTTATTATATTTTACAACAATAAAGATATTTGCTATCAACTTTTGATAAATAAGTGAAACCATCAATCTTCAGGCTATTTTTAGCCAAACTGTAAATTTCAGACGTTTGTCTACATCCTCCAGACGTCTGACACAATTAAATTTTTTATCAGTGTGCGTATGTCGGATGTCTGATATATCCCCCAGACGTCTGAATTTAAGTTCTGCCTCCTAAAAATAGAATTCAAAAAATTTCAGACGTCTAACACATTGAACCAGACGTTTGACCAAGTCTTTTGTCACAAATTTATCTAAATCAGACGTCTGACATATACAACCAGACGTCTGTTTAAAGTTTCTACCTATTAAAACTCACAAATTTGAACAAAACAGACGTCTACTCAAAATACCAGACGTTTATTTGTATCTTCTGTAAAAAAATTAGGGCAAACCAGACGTCTGCCTTCAAATCCAGACGTCTGGAATTCAATCGACCATTTAAATACACCCAGATAACATCATTTTTTTCTCTCCATCTCAAAATTATTCCACTTTACCATCTGCTTCTTCACGATTTTTTTCCTCACAATCAACGTCTTCTACAAAACTAAATCAAAATGCCTCCTCGCACTAAGAATATCAAGGCTCCAAAACGCAAACAAGATCAGCCCACTTCATCGTCAAACCCCCAGGTGTGCTCCGACGATCAAATCGAGAGGTGGATGAATAAAGCTCTGCATTCCATTAAAAGGTATCAAGATATTCAAAAGAAGAAACTTCATATAGGACCATTCTATAACCTCCTAAAATTCCCTATGTATGATCTAGATGAACTTTGTTAAAATGCTGGATTGGAAACCCTAATCTCTTTTACTCCAAATGATGTTCAAATAGATCAATTAGCTATATTTTTATTCTACGCTAATCTAGATAGTACTTCAGTATGAAATACTGAAGATGAGGACAACTGGCTATGGTTGAGTGTTTATGGTAATACGATTAGGTTAACTCCGGGATTAATTGGTTGAACTTTGGGATGCTCTGACACCGGGGAAGATTTATACAACATTCTGGATATGCGCTTCAAGCAATGGAATAGTATTACTCATTAAATTTGGGAGGACGAAATGCCAAAATTTGCCTCGAAATCCAAAACTCGACTCTTGACAAGAATGATAATAAATACAGTTGTTCCACGTATGGGGAGTCACGAGCAAATAACAGAAATGGAGCACAAATCTCTATATGCTCTCTTTAGTGGAACTCGGGTAAATTGGGCCAAATTCATCTTCGACGAGCTCAAGCACTTTCGGACTCGATCACGGCCATCGATCATTTACCCTACTTATATTACGAGACTTCTTCGTGCATATAATATTCCTTCCTATCTATCGACATTCGAAGAAATCTCGCCTAAATATGCTTCCACCAAATTCTTCTCTCTCATGCACCTACCTGAAATCCCTCCAGAGTTTATGTCCTTCGAAAATTGGACGCACAATCGTCAATCTCAAAGAGTGAGCCTCCTCAACCAAACATTGATCCATCCTAAGAGGAAGTACAACATCGAGAAGTCACTCCTCCTCCTCCTGCACCATTTGATTATCCGAGACAGGATGAAATTATGGAGACTCGAACGGATACAAATCCAAATGAAAGTGTTCGAGATCTCACTCTTCGGAACTAAAAAATTCTATCTCAAAATCAGAAAATTTTGGCTAAGCGAATTGACAGTTTTGTAACTTCATTTGCTACACGACTTGCCATAGTTGAAGAATCTCTCTGACTGTTTTATCGGTACTTAAAGAGGTATTACAACGGGTTCGTGGTCCAACACCACCCTTTGAGGATTAGGCAACCCTTGTTCCTTCTCCTCCCGTAAAACATTCAAAACTAACTGAGGATGAACCTCCAAAGGAAGCTTTGACATCTCCTTTAAAGGATAGCACTTCTGACAACGAAGAACCAAAGGAAGATGATCCAAATAAAGCTTCCTCGAAGGAAATCTAGAATTTGGACATCGTAGTTTTTATAATTTTTGTACAAATCTATGATTGTAATCACTTCGTGTTATTAATGAACCTTTCCTTTTTGATGATTGGCTTCAATGTTATTATTCTTTTTGATAATGTCAAAGGGGGAGACATATAGATAGAATCATACAACATTAAAAATAAGCACATATTCAAGGGGAGATTTATAATCTATATATAAGTACATTGAATAGTTTTCATCATCAAAAAGGGGGAGATTGTTAGGAAATCAATTATATGGTTTCGATGATAACAACTATAAAATGAAAATCGATTGTACATATATATCTATATTTACAGGTAGTTGATAAAGTAACATCACCAAAGAGACAAAAACAAGACTCAAAAGAAGTATCAAAAGACTTCAAGTCGATAGAAGTGAAAGAGGGATGACATAGACAAAGATAAAGCAACATGCACATATTCAGACGTCTGAGAACACTAGCCAGACGTCTGATTGATTCTTCTGGTTTGAAACTCAGAAAGAATCAGATGTCTGGTTAATACACTCAAACATCTGAAAAGCATCCGGATATAAAAAATATATGAAAGCCAGACGTCTGGTTAATAAACACAGGCGTCTGAAATATAAACAGATACAAAAAAGATATGAAGACCAGACATCTGAAATATTTTCCAGACGTTTGATTTTGAACTCGGCTATGTAAACTCAAAGAACAACTGTCACATCCAAAAGGACACGTCCGCTTCTCTTCACTGCAACTCTTCATCACCATGACAAGCAACCTTAGTTCACATACTAACAGTTGCAACTACACAAAGGATCTCTCCACTACTGTAAATAGAATCAGAAATTCAAGAGAAGGATCCACCTTACTTACTTACGCTCTTAACTCTTATACTCTGATCTATACCTAATCTCTAGCAATCAAATACCTATACTTAACTCCTCCATATATTCATAACTCCTCATTCAATATTCTCCAGATAGATATATATATATATTGGAATCATTTGTACTCAATAGTCAACATCCGTGTTATAGAACACGTTCTTGACAAAGAAACTCTGCTATTGCAAACATGTTCCTCCGGGTCAGGTGAGGGTTAATTAAAAGGAAATTCAGAAGAGGACCTTTGGGACTAGATATAGGATGGGAGGTCTGAACCAGTATAAAATCCTGGTGTTATTATTTTAATTTACTTTGCTACTATCATCTATCAAGTTATATTATATAGTTAGTAACATATACTTGCATATATAGTCTATATGATCCACTCATATATACTTTCCAAGATTTGAAAAAATTATGGGATAATGGTTAGTAATGTTGATGGATCTGTACCGATCCATAGGCATGGATCAGTACTGGTCCATAAGATCTTCATATGGATTGATTTTCATACTTCGTGATATGGTGACTTGTTGTTTGTTTCATGATTCCTATCTTGTTTACATGGTTATGAGCTTGTGTAACAACCCGTAATTTTACCACTTTGAAAACAGAATATTTAGTTCATTTTAAATATTTAGATATAGAATTTGCAAACTTAAATAATCATAAGTTATGTGATTAAACATATTTTTAGAATTTGATTACAAAATTAAGATGTTTGGATTTTCGCCAAAAAGTGTCAAAAGTCGGGTTGCGATAAAATGGGATTTGCATTAAATGAATTTTTTAAAAGATAAATAACTCCTTTTAAAATTAATATATAATGATAATAATTGGTTGATAAAAAATTTATAGTTGTATATATACTTATTTTACAATGATTGACAATTTCGTCGCACTATGAGAATTCAACGTCGTATTTTTACAATTAAATTTTAATATTATTTAATATGGTTTTATAACTTAGATAATATTGTTTTAATTATTTAAAGATAATAAAAAATCAATTTTCAAGTTTTATTTACATAAATAAATAGTTTGATTAAAAACAGAAAATGTGACCGGAAAATATTTTGTCCAAAATCAACGTTTTCTTCAATATAAGTTGTGTAAACATTTTGCAACTTGAACAGTTATTATATAAATACATTAACAAAGAAATAAACACCTCATTTATATTACTAAGGATTAATTAAGCTAAGTATGTAGTTAATTAAAAAAAATAAGTAAGATATTTATACAAAAGTCAAATCAAATCACATCAAAATCAAAAAATTCTTCACTTTATTCCACTTTTCCATCCAAATACATCCCTTAAGTATTAAGTAAAGATGACATAAAGAATAAAGTGATGTGATGATGGTAAGTATTGAAAAAACATGTTTACTTAAAGGTTAAGGAAGGGTATTTATGTTCATTGGCGAAGCTTAAGAGTTAAGGGATTAAAGGCTATAAATAGCCATGAATACCACTTCATTCTCACACAAATCACTCTCTTCTCTTCTTCCTCTTCTTCTTGAAATCCATGGCTTCTTTCCTTATCTTTCTTTACCAAGTTTCTTAAGATCATGTCAAACCAAATCTAAACTCTACTAAACCTTTCCAAAGTTCTTATATCATCATTAAAACATAGTTTAGCATATAAGAAGTGAATAAATGATGGAGGAAAGGATGGAAGCGATGGAGGCGGAGCACTATGGGGATGGAGGTTGTGTTGGCATGTGCAATGTTGATTGAGAAAGGTGACTATGAGGAAGGAGGTCATAGGCATGTGGTTAAAGAGGAGGAAGGATGGTTTTAGATGATTTTTGGATGAAGTGGAGCTCGGGGAGCTCCGGAATGAAAATAGTGGAAGGAAGTGCGGTTGAAATACCGCTGGATTTGATTGGGAAAGTTCAATAAATTTATATGGAGTGGAAATAAAGGTGAGAACCTTATTAAAATACATTCTTCTTATAATTTGAAATTAATTTTAAAATGGTTAGCATGAATATTAAAAGTAGTTATGATGTTTGATAGGTTGACTAATGATGTTTGATGGTTGCTTAAGAAGTAATATATATAGTTAAATATGTCAAATGAAAGTAAGTTTATTTGATTTTAAAATTCTAATCTTGCTTTTGCTATGATATTAATGATTATACCCTATTAAAATATGTTGATTTAACACCATTAAATTGTGATATGGATGCTAGAAATAGATTTGGTTATGGATGAATTTAGGATTGTTAACATTGATTTTATCAACATCTTAATTAAAGTTAGTCATGACTACATTATTAGTCATAGTTATTATAGTTAATTTGAGAGGACACTTGTGTAGAAATCATATGTGGTATACTTGGCATAGTGAAGTCTCTTTTTAACTTTACTATAGAAAAAAGATTCATTTTGGAAAAGATAGAAATTTGATTTGAAAAGGAAAAGTTATAGATAAAGCGTTGAAATTGTTTTGGAAATGGAAGTTAGTGTTTTAAGATTTTAAAGTTAATGAATTCTTAAGTTTTAGGATGTAGAAAAGGATAAATATCTTACGATTTAAGAAGTTTAAAAGATAGAAAGTTGAATATTAAAATAATGAAGTATGGAATATTTTGGAAATAAAGTGAAAACGAGTTTTAATGAATAAAATAGTAAAAAATTTGATTCAAAATGATTTACAAATGTTTTATAAATAATAAAACTCAATTTGAAGAAGTTTTGGCAAATAGTGAAAAATAAGTCAAAATAAGATGCGTCGCATAACGCAGTACGCGATTTCATGTCAGAAAAGTTAAATGAATGTACTGGATAGAAACAAAATCGGAATTATTTAAAATAAAAAAATCAAACCCTTATAACCATTGTTTTCAAATGAAAATGAAAAACTAAGATATGATCTTGTAGATTTTAAGATATGACCAAATCAAATTTTCAAAAAAATCGCCTTTTTGCAATTAACTGAAAAGTGTAAAATTCTTTAAAATGAATATTTTATACATTTAAAAATATGAAATAAATTTAATAAATATGTTAAAATATTTTAAAAGAGATATGATTTATAGATAACGATTTTCAAATGATAGAAATTTTTTTTAACCAAATAAGCTTTTAAAACTCCATACGCAGCAGTTTTCTACATCAGTTTTAATAAACTGTAGATATATAGATTTAAACTTAACTATTCTTCCCGATTCTTTTATAAATCTCTTATATTTACTATTTTAAATATGGTTTGGAAGTTTTATTAAAAGTTTAAACAAATGGTTAAGAAAAATTGTTTATAACACTAAAACAATAAATTTTCCCTAAAGTACGGAATGTAATAATAAATTGAGTAATCGAAAATGGCTAGTATATTTGTTCTGCAAATGCAATCTAAAAAAGGAAAACGATGTGTGTAACCAAGGCTAGGAATGGAGCAACCAGTGCACTGAACTTACTTGGCCTTTGTTTTCTCTTTTTAAGCGAGGAGTGGAACAGATTCAAAGGAAAGCCCGGATATTCTTAAAAAAATCATATTTAAGTTTTTCCGAAATAAAAATAGTTAACATGGTTTTAATAGTATAAGGAATACTCTGGTCAAACTCTGTATTAAGGTTTAAGGAAGGAACTTGTATTATCCATGTGAATTTAAAAGGAGGTTTCACCGTTATTCCACAGATAATATGGATTGAATAAGGAAATTAATCTTGGTATAGTTAGTCTAATATTTTTACTAAATACAAAACTGATTTGGGTTTACAGTAAAAGATGTCTTAAATAACAATGTTTTTGACCCAGTTAAGACATGTTTTAGAAAGATGAAATATTTATTAGATTAGAAATTAAATTTTCCTAAGTAAATGACTGAAAGATTTCCAAAGTTAAAAGGGTTTTGATTAACCAATAAAAAGTTAAAATTAAAAGAGGCGTAAAAAATCCTGTATGCACATGTTCACATTTCTATTGATGATTGGATTTCGAATAGACTGAGATTGGATTTCGGTCATTCCTATTTGGAAAACCGCTTCGAACCAATTTACGCATTCGAAAGCAAAACATGTTGCAGACAAAGACAATTGAAGATGAATATCTTCATGATGTAGGGCTGCTAGCCACTGGACCCTTAGGGAAATTACCCTATTATATACTTATGGTGGCAGTAGTGCTTTGTTATGAAAATCTTCGATTTGCAAGGACTTCTCGCTACTGATCTTAGAGGTGATTCCCAAACTGGATGTTGTAGGAGAAGTACCTTCGGTTTGTCATGTTCCTGGACAACTTGTATGGACGAATGTCAGGCGTTGCATTCTAAATCACATTGATTGATCTCTATAAACTGTATCATCTATTTGGTGGCGGAAAAGGTAACTTTTTTAGCGTAACGCCTTTCCTAAAACGTATGAGCTCAGGAGTTATGTGTTTGTAGAAATCAGTTGTGTGATTATGGATGACGAGATGGCATTCAAAGTGGGATGTGCTACATGAAAGGTAATCATTACCTCAGGCCTTACGTCCGAAAATGTCTAAATCAGGGTAGATGCAGTAAGGCTATGAGGTTCGCAACCATTAGGGTATGATTATGCCCATCTAACATTCGGGTTTAAATTATTGTGGTATGCCAAGAGAGTTCTCGAATATGTGGGTAACGACTGGAGTGATCACATATTCGATACTATCTAGTTGAGGTAGGTCGGTCTTGTGTTAGTAGAGGACCATCAGTTGGGCCTCGGTACATTCCTCTAGAGATGTACTGTCGAAAGGTAGTCCCTTACTAGGTTATTTGTTGGAAATCCATTCTCCAATACAAGCTTGCACTTTTAGTTGTAGAGACTAGTATGCTTGAATTTAATAATGGTAACAATTTCAGCTACTTGAATATATTTACATGAAAAGTGTTTTCAAAGAATGTCCTTAAAAATAATATCAAATGATTTGATAAAAACATTTTAGTTATCATAAGGTAAAAACTCATTCTTGTTTATGTGCAGCGTGGTCTTATGAGATATTTTTTCTTTTCAAAAGGTTTCTGTCACCAATCTTTGATTTGTGACATTGTCATTTAAGATTCATGTTTCTCATGCTGGTTAACCAGACTATTCTAGGTATTTTTATACTCGATTCAGATCCGAGTAGTTTCTGGATTAGTTGAAGACTCTTGGAATTCCTAGAGGAGAGCTGGAGATCTTCACAACATATGGATGTATTCTATTTTCCACTACATTGCATATTGTTTATTTTTCAGCAAATGTAAGAACAGGTGTATTATAACTATTCAAGCTAAATCTAGGTTCTCTGATATACGTTTTAAAAGATTTTCCATTGTAAGATTTTATATTGAAATAATATATGTTATTCCATTCGAGTAAGATTCTTTTGTCTTCTTTTCTTTTTACCCTCAAGGAAACAGGTCTCTGGTGCTTTGATTTGTGGCACGTGAATGTCGAGGATGCATTAATGTTGATTTCCAAAGGCCGAAGAAACGGATCTTTACATTTGGTATCAGAGCTCAGGTTGAGCAAACACTTGAGCCTGATACGGGTAAAGCTCATCAGAGATAGGGTTAGTAGTACCCAAGGATGAGTTACTCATTAGAGATAGGGTAAGTGATACCCTGGAATGAGTTGAGAGTATTATATATATGAGCACGTATTTGTTAATGTTATATAAAATGATATTTGTTTTGGTAAAAAATTTGGTAAATTAAATAATTTTACCTAAGATTATATTTTAGGTATAAAAGATATTTTCAAAATGATATAATTATTATTGAGTATTTAATTGTTAAAGAATGGTAATAATCAGTTATTATTATTAATTGATTTATTATTTGATTAAAAAGTATGAACACCTTGTGAATTAAGTTTCAAGATTTGACTATAAGATGTTTGACAATAATATTGGTTTAAGGTCAAGAAATTTATTTAAGATAATAAATTTACGAGCATGTTTTGCAAATAAAACAATTTTTTAAAAGACAAATGTGGAAGGTATTTTATATAATTTTGAGAAGTTAAATCCTGGTATTTTGAAAAAAAATTAAAAGCCTAATATGATTAAAGGGAAGTTATAAAGATTTTAAGAAATGGATTTATAAACATGGTTTTTATAAAAAAAAGTAATAGTAAATAACTTGTTAAAAAAAGAATACGTATAGTATTATTTCAAATAAAGGATTTAAAAGGAATTATCTTAGGATAAATAATTCGAGTGGCTTGAAAGTTACAAAGAAATGAGCTGGAGATGTGTTCTGATGATAAATATTTCTCTTAAGTATTTCTAGTTAAGGGGATATATGATACTATTGGTAGTACCCAGTTCCTTGGTGTCATTTTAGAGTTACTCGATCTATATAATTTTATTAAGTTTGATCAGCAATAAAGAATCATCTTTATAAAAGTGTTTAAACCAAAGATAATTTTGGATCACAAATTAATAGGATAAAATGGAATTTCGGCAATTTTGGACAGTCGGGATTTCCAAAATTTGATATGGTAATGGAAGTTAAGTGTTTTATAAAAATATAAGTGATAAAGTTTTTATAACTTATGAATTTGAGATGATAGTAAATGACAATAGGTTTTAAATTTGTTAAACACCCTGATTTAAGTAAAACCAATTTGAAATTTGGGATTTGTATATATACTTTTAGGATATAAATGTGTATTATACAAATATAGATTTAAGTCGTGAACTATCTATATACTTAACTAATGTTGTAAGATATAATTCAAAAAAATGGATTTAGTATGAAGTGAATGGTTATGAAACACAAGTTTTAAAGGGTTGGTTAAACCAAAGTTGTGTTTATAGATGTTTATAAACTTAAGTAAAATTTTAGGAAAGGGATCCCAAATGTTATTAGTGCTAAAGGAAATATACTAAGGAAAAAAGAATGTAAATAATAAAGAATGTCAATAAAAAGATGTTTTTTTTTAGATAAGAAAAAACCAATAGGATTAAATATGTAAGTTATACATAGATTATTTCATCACACGAATTTGATCTAAGATTCGAGTACAGAACTATGAGGTGTTTACACCAGTCCGAAAAAGGATATATCACTCGATTCTTGACAGTAAACATTGGTGAGGGTTTGTGGTTGGTTACTTGAGTTTTTCATCATAGTTGAGAGCTATTCAAGGAAAATAAAAGTCTTTGAGCCTGATCAGAGTCAGCGTGAGAGGATCGGGGGATCAATATTAGTTTGAAAAAAAAGTTGTGTATTCAAATAGGAGATCGAATCAGATTTTTATATGTATGATTTGGGTACAATTTATGGGTTTAAGTTTGTGAAATCATGTTTTAGGCAAAAACGATAAACTAGTTTTTAGAATTTGATTACAAAATTAAGAAGTTTGGATTTTCATCAAAAAGTGACAAAAGTCGGTTTGGATAAAATAGGATATACATTCAATGACTATTTTAAAAGATAAATAACTCCTTTTAAAATTGTTATGTGATGATAATAATTGGTTGATAAAAGTTTTATAACTATATATATACTTGTTTTATAATGACTGACAAATTTCGTCGAACTTTGACAAATCGACTCGTATTTTTACAATTGGATTTTAATATTATTTAATATTGCTATAAACTTAAATAAACTTGTTTAAAAGTATTTAAAAATGATAAAAAATCAATTTTCAAGTTTTTTTACATATATAAATAGTTAATTAAAAATAGAAAACGTGACCGAAAAATGTTTAGTCAAAAATCAACATTTTATTCAATATAAGTTGTGTGAACTTTTGCAACTTGAATAGTTATTATATAAACACATTAACAAAGAAGTAAATACCTCACATATATTAACTAAGGATTAATTAAGCTAAGTATGTAATTAATTAAAAAACTAAGTATCTAATTAATTAAAAATTTAAGTATGTAAGATATTTATACAAAAGTCAAAAAGCAAATGTCAAATCAAATCACATCAAAATCAAAAAAAAATCTTCATTTTCATCCACTTTTCCATCTAAATATATCCCCTAAGTATTAAATAAAGATGACATAAAGTAATAAAGTGATGTGATGCTGGTAAGTATTGAAAAAACATGTTTACTTAAAGGTTAAGGAAGGGTATTTATGTTCTTTGACAAGGCTTAAGGGTTAAGGGATTAAAGGCTATAAATAGTCATGCATACTACTTCCATTCTCACAGAAATCACTATATTCTCTTCTTTTTCTTCTTTAAATCCATGGCATCTTCTCTTCTCTTTATTTACTGACTTTCTTAAAATCATATCAAACTAACTCCAAACTCTACCAAACTTTGCCAAAGTTCTTATTTCATCATTTAAACATGATTTAGCATCTAAGACATGAATAAATGATGAAGGAGGGTATGGAACCTATGGAGGTCGAGCACCATGGAGAAGGAGGTGGTGCTGGTATGTGCAATGGTGATGGAGGAAAGTGGCTATGAGTAAGCAAGCAGAAGGAGGCCATAGGCATGTGGTTTAAGAGGAAGAATGTTCGTTTTAGATGATTTTTTGATGAAGTGGAGTTCGGGGAGCTATGGAGTGAAAATAGTAAAAGGAAATTTTGTCGGAATACCATCGGATTCAATTTAGGAAAGTTCAATAATGCTGGACTGTGTGGAAATAAAGGTGAGAACTTGATTAAAACATATCCTTCTTATAATTTTAAATTAATTTTAAAATGGTTAGCATGAATATTAAAAGTAGATTTGATGTTTAGTTGGTTAACTAGATGGTTGCTTAAGAAGTAAGAAGTAATACATATAATTAAACATGTCAAATGAAAGTGAGCTCCTCTGATTTTAAAATTCTAATCTTGCTTATGCTATGATATTCATGAGTGTATCCTATGAAAATATGTTGATTTTACACCATTAAGTTGTGATATGGATTCTAGAAATAGATTTGGTTTTATGGATGAACTTGGATGAATTTGTGATTGTTAATGTTGATTTTATCAACACCTTAATTAAGGTTAATTATCATTACATCATTAGTCATAGTTAATTATAGTTGATTTGAGACCACACATGTGTAGAAATCACATGTAGGTGTACTTGGCATAGTTAAGTCTCTTTTCGGATTTACTATAAAAAAAGAATTCATTTTGGAAAAGATGGAAATTTGATTTAAAAATGAAAAGTCCAAAGATAAAGTTTTGAAATTGTTTTGGAAATGGAAATTAGTGTTTTTAATATTTTAAAGTTAATAAATTCTAAAGTTTTAGAATGTGGAAAAAGATAAATATCTTATTATTTAAGAAGTTTAAAAGATAGAAAGTTGAATATTAAAATAACGAAATAGAGATATTTTGAAAATAAAGTGAAAACAGGTTTTTAATGAATAAAATAGCAAAATATTAATTCAAAATAATTTATGAATGTTCTATAAATAATAAAACTCAATTTGAAGAAGTTTTAGAAAATAGTGAAAAACAAGTGAAAATAAGGCGCATCGCATAACAGTAGTTCCCAAATTCGCGCTTGAAAAGTTAAATTAATGTAAAGTTAAAAACGGAATCAGAATTCTTTAAAATAAGAATTTTTCGGAGCCTTATAACCATAGTTTTCAAATGAAAAGGAAAACCAAGTTATCTTCTTGTAGATTTTAAGATATAACCAAATCAAATTTTTAGGAAATCGCGCTTTTACAGTTAAGTAACCAAAGTACAAAATACTTTAAAATGAACATTTTTAAATATTTAAAAATATGAAATAAATTTGATAAATATGTTAAAATGTTTTAAAAGATAGTTGAGTTATTAATATGGATTTTCGAATGACAGAAAAGTTGTTTTACTCAAATAAGCTTTTAAAACACTATGGCGGCAATAAACATTAGATATAGATTTAAACTTAACTATTCTTTCCCGAATATTTTATAACTGTCTTTAAATAAACAATTTAGTATTCTAAAGATTATTTAAAAGTTTTAATAAGATTTTAAATAAATGGTTAAGAGAAATTGTTTATAACACTTAAACAACAATTGGAATTTTTTCTTAAAAATATGGAATGTAATAGTAAACTGAGTATGCGAAAATGACTGAGTATGCGAAAATGACTAGTACATTTGTCCCGCCTGTAAGATCTAAAAAAGAAAAACAAGGTGTGTAACCAAGGCTTGGAATGGAGCAATTAGTGTCATGAACTTACCTGGTCTCTATTTTCTCTTTTTAGGCGAGGGATCGAACAAATCGAAAGGAAAGCCCGGATATTCTAAGAAAACCATATTTAATTTTTTCCAAAATAAAAAGAGTTACAAGGTTTTAATAGTATAAGAAATACTCTGGTCGAACTTTGTATTAAGGTCCAGGTAGGGAACTTGTATTATCCGCGTGAATTTAAAACGTGATTTCACAGTTATTCCATGAATAATACTGGTTGAACAAGGAAATTAATCTTGGTATAATTAGTCTAATCTTTTTACTAAGTACAAAATTGGTATTGGGTTTACAGTAAATGATGTCTTAAATAACATTGTTTTTGACCCATTAGGACATGTTTCAAAAAGATAATATTTTATTAGATTAGGAACTAAATTTTCCTAAGTAAACGACTTAAAGATTTCCAAAGTTAAAAGGTTTTTGATTAACCAGAAAAAAGTTAAAATAAAAAGAGGCATAATAAATCATGTATACACATTTCACATTTTTATTGATGATTGGATTTTGAAGAGACCGGAATCGGAATTGGGTGATTCCTATCCGAAAATCATTTCGAACCAATTTACGCATTCGAAAGTAAAACATGTTAAAGACAAAGACAACTAAAGACGAAGATCTTCATGGTGTTGGGCTGCTTGCCACTAGACCCTCAAGGAAATCACCATATCATATACTTATGGTGGTAGTTGTGTTCTGTTATGAAAATCTAAGATTTGCAAGGACTGGTTGCTATTGATCCTAGGGTTGATTTCCAAACAGGATGTGGTAAGAGAAGTGCCTTCAGTTTGCGCTGTTCTTGGACAACTTGTATGGATGAATGTCTAACGTTATATTAGAATCACATTAATTGATCTTTATAAAACATATCATCTATTTGGTGGGGGAGAAGACAATTTCTCTTAGTTTAACCCCTTTCCCGAGACGTACGGGCATAGAAGTTACGCGTTTGTAGAATTGGTTTTGTGATTATGGAATGGAAAAGTGGCATTCAAAGTGGAATGTGCTATATAAATGGTAATCGTTACTTCAGGCCTCACGCTTGGAAAATGGCAAAAACAGGGTAGATGCAGCAAGGTTATGTGATTCGCAACCATTAGGGTATTATCGTCCCCTTCTAGATATATTTCTACCTGCTATAACGTTCAGGTTTAAATTATTATGGTGTATGCAAAGAGAGCTGTCGAATAGGTCGGTAACGACAGGCGTGATAACATATTCGGTACTATGTAATTTGACGTAGGCTGGTCTTATGTTGGTAGAGGACCATCAATTAGGCCTCGATACATTTCTCTAGAGATGTACTGTCGGAAGGTAGTCCCTTACCTGGTCATTTGTTGGAAATCCATTTTCTAATATGAGCTTGCGGTTTTAGTTTTAGAGCCTAGTATGTTGGAATTTAATAATGGTAACAATTTTGTCTATTTCAATATCTTTACTTAAAACATGTTTTCAAAGAACGTCATTAAAAATAATGCTAAAAGATTTGATAAAAAAATTAGTTATCATAAGGTAAAAACCCGTCCCTGTTTATGTGCGGCGTAGAGATACTCTTTCTTTTCAAAAGGTTTTTGTCAGCAGTCTTTGATTTATGACATTGTCATTTAAGATTCTGTTTCTCATGCTGGTTTGCTAGACTAATTCGGGTATTTTTATACTTGGGTCGAATCTGAGTAGTTTTTGGATTAGCTGAAGATGCTTGGAGTTTCCAAAGGAGAGCTGGAGATGTTCATCAACATATGGACGTATTCTATTTTCCGCTGCGTTGTGTGTTGTTTGTCTTTTAGCAAATATAAGGACATGTGTATTGTAACTGTCGAAGCTGAATCTAGATTAGACTCTGATATATGCTTTAAAATATTTTCCGCTGTGAAGATTTTATATTGAAATAATAAATGTTACTCCGTTCGAGCAAGATTCTTTTCTGCCTTCTTTTCTTTTTACCCTTAAGGAACTGGTTCTCTGGTGCTCGGATTTGCGGCACATGAATACTAAGAATGTATTAGTGTTGATTTCCTTAGGCCGAAGAAACGGGTCCTTACAGCTTGTTTCTGAGCCGATGAGATGGATTGGTGGAGGAATAGAGTTGCTGATTTCAGGTACTCGAGATATTCAATAGAAAATAACATGTGATTGATCAATGGAGCCTGAGCTAGATTGCTAGGGTCATAACTTAGCGATATGAAGAAAATGGGACATTCATGATGGAGTTCTATGGATCGGTACCGATCCATCACTTTAATGGATTTTACCTTGTAATTTTTTGGGATGGTTTTGTTTTCATCTTGTGACATTGGTTTCTAGACTCTATGGCTATCTCTCCGTGCTTCTTGCCTTGATCGCTTTGAAGTTTGCCTTGTCTATTCCATTCAGATATTTCTTGGTCAAAAGGATGAATAACAACTTCTTAGGTCCATCGCATGATGAATACAGAAGTTATCGAAGGTTGACTTATTAGGAGCTATCGCATGGAGAATACGAAATCCATCGAAGGTTGACTTCTAATGAGATATCATATGACGAATATAAATGACATTAAAGGTTGATTTCATAAAGCTGCCGCATGTTAGTGAGAGACAAGTTATTGAAGGTTGAAAATTTTAAAGCTATCGCATCATGATTAAATAAGCTATCAAGGCATGATACTCCTATGTTATCATGTTCCAATAAAATATTAAAGCTTAGTTTACTCGAGCTATCACATAGTGACAAATTGACTATGGAAGGATCACACTGCCGAGCTATCATATGACTAAATTAACTAAATTGAGCAATTGCATGGCAAGCCATCGAGTGTTAATAATTTTGAGCCATCTTTTGATGACTAATCTACATGAAATTTGCATCCAACCACCACATAGAGCATTTTATATTAATCAGTGGTGCTACATTATTATGATTTGGAAGAGAAGCTATGCTACATGTCACTTCAAACATGTGCCACATCATCAAATCATGTCCATCCATTTCCACCAAATGACACATGTTTGAAATCCAAAGTTCTAAGAATTTTATAGATAGATATGTATCCCCTACTAGAAAGAGACCGAATTCTAGATCCTCTTCTTCCTTAATTTTCATTTTTTCGAAGAGTGTAAGAAAGAACTTGAAATTGAGATTTTATTGCCATTAGGTCAAAATGAAATCAAGTGTAATCAAGGTATACTTTAAACATTCTGCATATTCAATTTCCTTGTACTCTTGACTTATGCATATCACTATTGAATTGAACTCTTTTGACTTAAATACTTGAATTAGTATAAGGCCTAAATTTTTGCCTAACAAAACACAAATATATAAGAGGTCTATGATAAATCCATACAATATAAGAATGAAATTGAAAACTAGACATGTTAGAAATTTTAAATAATACAATCAATCGAGGTAGTGAGTACATCAAATGTAAGCTCCAAGAATACATAAAAGAGAATGAGGTTATTTCTCAAGGCATCCCTTCATGTACTCCTCAACACAGCATTGTTTTGGAATAGAGATATCGAACTCTTTTGGACATTGTTCGATCGAGGATAAGTGATATTGAGTTCCATCTCTCCTTTTATGGATATGCACTCGAAATTTTAGCATATATATTGAATTTTGTACCATCTAATTCTATGCCTAAGACCCAGTAGCCATTATGGACTAGTAAGAAACTCCACCATAATTATCTTGAGATGAAGAGTTGTACATCTTACACTAAGAATGCAAACCCATGTAAACTAAAGGAAAGATCAATTTTATGCAAATTTATAAGGTATTCTAGAAATTCATGGATAAATTTTCTTTAATACTAAGGAATAATAGGCATTTTCTTTGAAACATACCACCTTTTTAGAAAAAGAATTTCTCTCTGGACTTTGGTGGCAGTAAGATACTTGGATGAGATCTAAGAAACTTTCATAGAAACTGAATATTTAGATAATAATTCAACACCTGTATAAGAT
This sequence comes from Allium cepa, assembly GCA_030765085.1. Lineage (NCBI taxonomy): Eukaryota > Viridiplantae > Streptophyta > Magnoliopsida > Asparagales > Amaryllidaceae > Allium > Allium cepa. The sequence continues at coordinate 325,246,230 of CM060931.1, read as the reverse complement.
ATGCAACCTACCATAAAGTCTAGTATAGAAACTCATAAACCAAAGAGATAATATGTTTTCTCATTGGATATAGGAACGAGGATTGCATCATTCATAATGATGATCATTTCATATACCAACAAGCTTTATAAAGTGAAAAAATTACATCATGGCTTGATATGATGAGATTAGAATTGGATTTCATATACAAGAAAAAAGTTTGGAGTTTGAAAAATGTACTCGAAGGGGTAAAATTTGCAAATGAGTCTTTAAGAAAAAGATCGACGTAGATGGAAAAGCTAAGAACTATACGACAAAGTTGGTGGTGAAAGGTTTCATCAAATTCAAGGTGTTGGTGATAATGAAACGTTTTCTCTAGTCATCATTCTTAAATCAATTTGGTTTTTTACTTGTAGTTGTTGCTTATTATGACTATGAAATATGGTAAATGGACGTTAAAACTATATTCCTAAATGGTGATTTAGAAGAGACTATTTATATATTGGAGCCGGTAGGTTTTGAGGTCAGCGGAAGCGATGACAAGGAATGTAGACTCCTATGATCAATTTATAGTCTTAAGTAAGCAACAAGAAGTTAGAAACATGTTTTGAAAAGGTGATCAAATAGTTTGGTGTCAGCCAATACATAAAGAAAGCATGCGCATATAGGAAGGAACAAAACATGTGTTGTTACATTCTTAGATTTATCTATCAACAATTTACTAATAATCGATAATGATTTACCAATGTTAAAATTTGTGAAATCTTTGTTGTCTAATCATTTTTCAATGAAGGATCTGGAAGAGTCATCCTTTATACTAGGTATAAAGACCAACAGAGATAGATGAAGGAGCTTCCCCATCAATGTACATCGATACCATACTAAGAAGATATAGTATGAAAAATTCTAAGGCGGAAATGTTCCATAGTGGCATGGAGTTATTCTTTCCAAGAAAGACGCTATAATGAAAAATAGCTTATGAGTAGAATTCCTTATGCATCGGTAATAAGATCGATCATGTACTCTATGTTATGGAGTAGGCCCATTGTCGCTTTTTCACAAGTTCGTTCTACCGAATGAGTCAAATACTAGTCAGTGGATAAAAGTTAAGGTCATCCTCAATTATTTTAGAAATACTAGGATTTGTTTTAATATGTGGAAACAATAAACTACTTATGAAGGGGTACTCGGACTTGAGCTTTCAGATTGATGTCCACCATGGGGCCTTTAGTTGGAAATGTTCCAAATAAGAGGTTGTAGTCGATTTTACCATGGAGTTTAAGTATATCGCCTCGAATAATGCAGAAAAAACAATATGAATGCACAAATTTATCAAAGAGTTAGGAGTGATCCTTAGCGTAGAATTGAAAGCATCTATATAAACTACTAAATCTTAGTTTGCATTTTGGAATAATAAGGATAGGCACATGAGGAGCAATTCTTTCAATTTGAAAAGGATTCCTCAAATTTATCTATCTATTGAAATTTCACTACTTTTTTAATCAGATTTGTAAGATAAAGAACTATCTTCAAGAAATACTCGATGAAATGTCGATAATACATGGCTATTCCCAAAAAAACATTACTTGCTCTTGCCAGAAATGACACCTAGAAAATTTAACTTTCAATAGATTTTGCCGAAGTTTCCCTAAACAATCTTAAAATGCTTTTCATGCTCCACTTCAGACTTAGAGAAGACTAAGATATCATCAATGAAGACAAGGAGAAACTTGTCAAGATAATCCTAGAATATTTGGTTTTTTAAATCGTTAAAATACGCAAATGCATTCCTCAACCCAAATGGCATTACAATCCATTCATATGAACCTTATCTAGTTTAGATAGCTGTTAGGGGAATACTGTCGTTTTCCACTGAAAGTTGATGAAAATCAGTCAGTATGTCAAGTTAAGAAAAGACTCTAGCATTGCTAAGTCAGCCAGATAAAACATGTCGTTTATTAATGATATTTTTTGTCAACCTTGGAGTTATGATAATGCATTGAAGAGAAAATTTTACTTGCTAATCGCTAGGCTTAATGATGGAAAAATGAAGGAAAAAGAGCATTTAAAGGTAAACGACATAAAAGGCGAAGTGGTTCGGCCAAGCTGCCTACGTCTACTGTGAAGTTCTCTTACTATATGGCTGTAACGATCGCGATTTTTCGTTGCCGAAAAATCGAACCGTTAGAGTTTAAGAAGAAGAAGAAAGAGGTAGGAGAAGAGAGGGAAAGATAGAAGAAAGAAAAGAGAGGAGAAAACAAAAACAAGTAACAGAACAGGAACAATATCAGAATCTCACAATCGCAGCGGAACAATATATAATAGATAAATGTACATTCATTTAAAACAAAGAACTATACATTTTATATATCACATTACATTACATCAATCAGAGTGTACAACAACAACAGCGGAAAAAGAAAAGATATATATACAATAGATAATAGACTACGCTATCTGGCTCGCCTCCAGATCTGCACAGCAACTCCCGAATCCAGAATAACCTGATATCCTAACTCTAGACTGCCCGTGTGGAAAATAGTGGGCACCCAGAGTTTAGGAAAGGAACAATAAACTCCAGGTCAGTCATGTGACTGGTGTGAGAACTCAAAACAGTTTATCTTTAAACAAGCAACAACAGAATTTAAATTTAACTTTCGAAATTCGAAATGCTTTTTGGAAAAATGAAACTACCATAAGGCCTCCCGCCACACACACAATGCAAACGCAGAATTGGAGGAGATTTCTCCTTATGATAGTCAAAGATGCTTACTACGCGAAAATCAAATCATTTTTGATATTATTACTAGTGCATAGTGTAGAAAACAATTTCGAAAGTACAATATAAATCCTAGCCAGCATACGACATTTCGTCGTATGCCTACTATAGCTACCATGTTCAATAGCAGGTTACCGCCACATTCCATGGCAGGTTATACAACTAAAACCGTACAGGGCACGTATTGGTTTGAATGGATTTCCAACAGATGGTCAGGCTAAGGAACTTCCTACTGCCACATGGGATCGCCTCTGGCGGGACGTCCCGAGAAACTAACGTTACGGTTAGATCTCTGCCAACACAAGGCCGGGTTACCTCTATAACTAGGTAACTACTACACGAATATGTCATCCCCCGGTCCTTTGGGACCTTTATCCGAGCGCTCGATACCAACAACACCACACAGAAATATATATAGTGTTTCCACATGAGTAAATATCTGGGCTCCATACCATGATACCACCCTTTTCCAGAAGGGAATGACATACCCTAAAGGGCGCGACCCTCATAACCTTGCCGCATATTCCTGTTTCGACCATTTCCGGGGAGTGAGGTCCTGACGAAGTCTCGTCCACAAAGCTACGCTTTGTACAACAAAGCCATGCTTTGGGTCCACAGATGACCAAAGCATGATCACAAAGATAAATGATCAACAAATGATCCTATCACAAACAATCAACCAATGATCATCACACAGCAACACTCAGCATGCCACATTACCAGAATGGGAATATATCGCTGATAACCTTCAACTACATAACCTCTGAGCTCGTACGTCTCAGAGAAGGGTGTTAAGCTAAGAGAATAAATTCTCCGCCACCAACAGAAATGTATTTGAAAGAAATCTGCTATATCTCTCAAAATGTAATGTCAGACACGTAACCATACAAGTCTGTTCCGGGTTCGAACAGAACCGAAGGCACTTCCAAGGAAGCCCTTGAAATCCGGGTATTCACAATCCCGATAAAATTTCCCATCACAAAGGAAATCTCCATATCGTAGCTAACGATGCGGAGACAATCGATAGGTCATCCTATCGTTTTCACAAATACCCGGTCTTCACACCGGTCTTCAAATGCAATCCAAACGACGTATCGCATATTCGGAATGGGATATATGACACAAAGGTCCTCTCCCGGCTAAACCGAATAGCGAGCGCTTATTTTAAAAATAAGTGTGCATTCAATTCCAAACAAACACAATCAATACCATCCAAGGGTAAATATTGATAGTCGGTTATTTAACTATCAATAAAAATGCGCCACATCATCAGATTCCAAATAATTTTTCCAAAATAATTAAGTCCCAAAATATCTTTACAAGATATATATATACATATACACCATTTACAAATAATTGCCCCAGTTATTTGTTTTACCAAAACCACTTCACGATAAAATTTTCCACACTTAACCAATTGAAAAACCAATTTTCAATTTACCTTTACCATTTGAAAACAAATTTTCAAATTACATTAACCATTTGCAAACCAATTTCAAATCACCTTAACCATTTGAAAACTAATTTCAAATCACCTTAACCATTTGAAAACTAATTTCAAATCACCTTAACCATATATACCTTTTGAAACAAATTTCAAACCACCAAATAAATCTTTACCGATTTATTTTAACTTACGTTCCAAATTCGTAAATTATATTTTCATATTTAAAAAATAAATCAACATTTATATTTTAAACAAATTTCCCTTCATATATATAAATTCCAAAGTGGATTTAAATTCCAAGCATCTACTAGCATACGATTCCCAAATCGATTTCAAGTTATTTGCTTTCAATTACCTTAAAGGTGAATTCACAAAAACCGTTCCATTTCATATTAGAAAACCATTCCCATGCTTATTTTAAAAATAAGTAATTCACAAATTTATTTATTTTCAACAATTTGGAAATATTCCATATACTTAAATCACAGTTAAGTATTTATTCCATTCTCTTTGAGAAAACATTCCTTTATTCACATTTATTTGGGTTAAAAACGAATGTTGCGTAAAACATCGTTACGACAACCCAAAAACACTAGTATATGGATTTGAAATTAAAAATAGATATATAAATCCAATACTATACAAATTATCCCCTTCTGTTTCTCGAAAACGTCTATTTCAACAATCAATGTTGAAATCTATGTTTTCGATACTTAATACATTTTAAAACACCTTTAATTCGTTTTAAATTCCATTTAAAACATTCCTTTCCCAAAAACAAACCCATTTTATTTAATAATCTATTCAATATTGAAAATAGTGAATATAGCCCACTTAACAAATTCCCATATTTCAATTTATCAAATTCGATGGATTTCAAATTTATAAACATAGTTTATAAATTCCATTTCTATTATAAACCCCAATTTTATAAATTCCTTTATTAATCCGATGCAATTTACATAACCCAATTTCATACCCAAAAGCCATATTGTAAGTTAAATACTTATAATATTATTTATTTACCAAATCGTTCCTTTGAACTTCACCAATTTAAAATCTTATCACTTACAAGATTTCTTTATGGTTTATAATAATTTCAACTAATGAAATCTTCATTTATTAACAATTTCAACAAACCCCCTTTTTATGCCCCAAATTCATTTTTATAAGTCAATAACTTATAAAACTTCACTTCCCAATAACCATTCTTTTTATAAATTTCATAAATTATATATCTATAGATTTATAATGAAATTCATGTTATACATCAACTCAGCATTTTATAAATTTATTCTATAACTCCAATGATTTAATCTAAAAACATCCATTTATAAAATCCTTTATATAAACCATTAATAATCATATCTTCCCAAAAACCAAATTTAACTATTTTATAACAACCTATTATTGTTAAAAATTTCTTTTAAGTTATATTTTATAAAAATATAAATTTTTAAAACATAAAATTTTACCCATCTATTTATTTTAAAATTAAATCAATTCAAAATTTTAATAAACCATATTCTTTGAAAAATCGATTTAAAACCCCTTTTAAATTCAAAACCGTTATTTTTTTAATTTTTAAAAATTTGAATCCGATGATGCAACAACATCAGATGGTCAATCACGGGAATAAGTGTCATATATCAATATGATTATCAACAATCAACATAATATTCATAAACAGATAAATATGTGAGGAATCCAGTTGGATCCCTCCAACCTGTTTCCCTGCATCCACAGACGTTAGCACAATACCAATTCCACTTCAAGGTGGAATATCGCGGTATATAGGATTTTATAAAATATCCGCTTAATAGGCGGCGCAATAGGGTCTCATCCGCTATACGAGGCGGGAAATCAAATCCGATATATACATATGCCAATATATATATATCGCTATATATAGTATATATCCTACTATATCTACTAGCACAATCAATCAACCATCAACAATCAATATTAACTATTTAAAATTTTAAACAAAACCTTTCGATTGAGTGAGGAGTTCTCACCTTGATTTTATTTCCGTTTTCGCGTTCGTTTCGAATAAAATTAAACGAACGTTTAATTTTACCCAAAATTCAAACGACCTCCAATCGACTCCAAACTAGCTGCATTGCGAAGAGCTCGGCGATACGAAGCCAACGCAAAAAATCTCGTTCAATTTGGACCTCGCAGCAAAAAGATATCACGTTTTAAAGTTGCATGATTTGAATTTTGAATTTAAACAAAAACAAAAAAATAAAATAAAAGAAACAACATCTCACCCTCAAACGCATGTGGCCCCCACCCTCACCTTCTCTCCCGTTCGCATCTCTCTTCCCAGGTATACACGCGCGCACGAGAAACCCAAACATCCACACCTAGGGTTTGAATTCGCGACCACCACACTCGCCTTTGCATCGATCAGAGAGCGCCACTTCGTAGCCCACGACAAGAGCCACCTTCGGCCAGAGCTAGGCCAAACTCGGCCCCCTCCTCCACCTTGAGGAATGCACGAAACGCACGGCCTTCATGGCCCCCTAACGACCACCACGCAACTCCGATTCAGATCACTACCGTTGGATACGTAGTGCTCGAGGCTCTCTTCGTTTTGTTAGTTGGGAACTTCTCTCGAAAGTGAACGGATTGGAAGAAAAATCAAGATGAAAATCGTTGCGTTCTGGCCATGGAAAAATTTAGGGCCGGCCATAGGTGGTAGTGGCTAGGGTTTTGAAAATAATATATACATATAACCATATTATTTTAATAATAAAATCTCCAATTTAACACTTTTGCAAACGAACTCCAAACGACGCGTGCCGCCAGGCGATCCTAAGGTTTTTCCGCATTCCGAACACAATGGAACAGGTTTCGTAAGCTAATTCGGAAGTATGTGTGAGATACGGCAATAAACAGTCGATTTAAATTTAAACCGATTTAAACGATTTCTAGGCGTTTTGGCTTGTACCGGACAAACGATAAATCCAAACGACTTAAAATTTGAAATCTTACAATAATATCACATTATGGATCCGATGAAACTGGTTTCGTCGAAATCCGAGACCGTTTGAAAAATGGCTATTTTAACTCGCCGAATTAAAATTAAAACGATATCGATGCGTTCCGAGCTGCCACGGTCAAACGACAACTCCGATTGCTACGAAAATTGAAATCCGATAATAATTAACTATTACGGATCCAATGGAACTCGTTTCGTTCAATTCCGAGACTGTTCAAAAATTGGCTATTTTTCAGTCGATAATTAAATATTAAAATATTCAATTTTTACAAATTAACTCCAAATTCAGTTTTACAAGTTCTAAAATATTTCTATAACTTTAATATGATATAACAAAATTTTCCAAACCATTTTCAATCATATTTAACCCAATATCTAACTATTTGTGGAATTTCACTATTAAATAAATCGATTTAATTGCAAAATTAAATCCAAAATTCAAAATAAAATTTATTCGACTCCAAAAATTCACTTATTAATATTTAAAATTAATTAAATATTCAAATTTAAGTTATCAAAAATTCTGGGTCGTTACAATCTTTCCCCCCTTAAAAGAATTTCGTCCTCGAAATTACAAGTTAAGGAGAATGATCCTAAACCGTTTATTATTTTTTTTCCAAAACTAATAGTTTTATCAACCTTCTAACACCAATCTTTTTATTAAAGATTTACTATCATTTCAATTAGCTTTCCAACTTCAATTATAGGTTTCAAACAACATTGTTTATTTGACAATTCAAATTTAAATTTAAATTCAAATTTCAAACTTTCAAAATTTCTCAAAATTTTACTAACTCCCTAAATTTTCGAAAAATTTCGCCAGAGTCTCCTTTGCGCGGCTAGATCGGTACGACTACAAAACGGCTCTACGGCCCCTCAGAATCAAAAAGAAAAGAGAAAGCCAAGTGGCTGGAGAAGGAAATCATCAAATCTCATATAAAAACTGAAATACGTACCTTTTGTCGAGCGATTCAATTTTTTTAACTTTGAAATCAAAATCCCAATTCCTTTATAACCTGTATATCCTGCTAGCATAATATCCAATTATAATATTCAAACCAATTTGCCAATTCGATTATAAAATTTCCAATACATGCTTCTTATACCACTTTTAGTTTACTATTAAAGTTGCATATTCATTTTCATTCAACTTTGCATTCCAATTTTCGTTTGAATTCAATTACATAGCTTTCAATTTAGCAGATTCAATTTCGTTAACACTTAAGGAATTTTCATACAATCAACCAACAAGCAAATAACAACCAATGCACATCCAATACAACCAAATTTTATTTATTTTACTTACATTCAATTTGGTTCAACTGTTTTAATTCCAATTGGTTTAGCATTCAATTGATTTTCATCCAATTATTCAACTAACTTCAATGAATTTACACTTACATACATCGTTTCATATCAACTTACTTACATTCGATTGATTAACATTCAATCCATTCTTTAATTCAATTGCTAGTTCTTTTTACAAATAAAATTGAATTTCATTTATATAACTTAAGTTCACATCTTTAACAATTTCATTTACTCACTTTATTCACTTACTTTGATATTAACATCAATTCTTTCAACATTACTTAACTTGCATTCCATTTCAACTTTATTTACCTCATTTAATTCACTTGATTATTTAACTTTGATACAAATATCAATTTTTATTCAACTTTGCTTAAGTTATTCCATTTAAACATCATTTGTTAATTAAACTTAAGTTTTACTTATCAATTCAATTCGGATTTTAAATTCCAAAGTAAATCCTATTTAACTTTTACTTAAGCCAAATTCATATCAATATTTCAATTCATATTCCATTTTACTTAACTTAATTGTTTAACCACTTCAATAATTGGTTTTACTTACATTTTCCCATTTAATAAGTTATAAAACTTATTATTCAACTTCTAACTTATATTATAAGTTCAAAACTTATTTCGCTTATACTTATCAACTTCAAGTTGAATTTTAATTTCAAATTGACTTATTACAACAAAACTTCAATTTTAAATTCATTTTTGTAGCAAATCCATCACATAGAAACTCGAAAATGATACTGATGATGCTGCAGTCATCACCCTTATTATTTCCCAATGACAATAGTGAAATCAATGCTAAATATTCTTTCAAAAATTTCCTTTCTATTCATAAATCACTTTTATAACCCTTTTACTTATATAATTTTTACTTCTTATATACATACATGATTATCTTACAATTGTAAATCATTATTAATTATAATTTCATCTTATGATTCATTGGTTTATACCATTATTCTTTTACAATAGTTGCTTTTATTAGCTCATTCAAACAACTTTTAATTATTTTATATATATATCATTTACAACAACCAAGCAATCAATTATATACACACTTCAATAATTCTTGAAAAATTATTTTCTCTTTATATATAAAATATAATCGAGGTAAAATTATTTCATTTACCCAATTTAAACCAATATTGTGTCGAATTGTTCTATTCAAGTGTTTAGGAACCCCTTCGATTCAGTTTTCGAGGCTGCGCCGACGAAGGTTCATATACCACTCAATAAACCAATCATCACAATATAAAACAATTTTATACTCACTAACAAATACGCACTCATATCTATTATTACACTCACACTCATTCTAGAGTACTGCCGACTCTATCTCTAATGAGTAACACCCAACAGAGCAGGTTGTCGCTTAACCATAAGCTCTGATACCAAATGTAACGATCGCGATTTTTCGTTGCCGAAAAATCGAACCGTTAGAGTTTAAGAAGAAGAAGAAAGAGGTAGGAGAAGAGAGGGAAAGATAGAAGAAAGAAAAGAGAGAAGAAAACAAAAACAAGTAACAGAACAGGAACAATATCAGAATCTCACAATCGCAGCGGAACAATATATAATAGATAAATGTACATTCATTTAAAACAAAGAACTATACATTTTATATATCACATTACATTACATCAATCAGAGTGTACAACAACAACAGCGGAAAAAGAAAAGATATATATACAATAGATAATAGACTACGCTATCTGGCTCGCCTCCAGATCTGCACAGCAACTCCCGAATCCAGAATAACCTGATATCCTAACTCTAGACTGCCCGTGTGGAAAATAGTGGGCACCCAGAGTTTAGGAAAGGAACAATAAACTCCAGGTCAGTCATGTGACTGGTGTGAGAACTCAAAACAGTTTATCTTTAAACAAGCAACAACAGAATTTAAATTTAACTTTCGAAATTCGAAATGCTTTTTGGAAAAATGAAACTACCATAAGGCCTCCCGCCACACACACAATGCAAACGCAGAATTGGAGGAGATTTCTCCTTATGATAGTCAAAGATGCTTACTACGCGAAAATCAAATCATTTTTGATATTATTACTAGTGCATAGTGTAGAAAACAATTTCGAAAGTACAATATAAATCCTAGCCAGCATACGACATTTCGTCGTATGCCTACTATAGCTACCATGTTCAATAGCAGGTTACCGCCACATTCCATGGCAGGTTATACAACTAAAACCGTACAGGGCACGTATTGGTTTGAATGGATTTCCAACAGATGGTCAGGCTAAGGAACTTCCTACTGCCACATGGGATCGCCTCTGGCGGGACGTCCCGAGAAACTAACGTTACGGTTAGATCTCTGCCAACACAAGGCCGGGTTACCTCTATAACTAGGTAACTACTACACGAATATGTCATCCCCCGGTCCTTTGGGACCTTTATCCGAGCGCTCGATACCAACAACACCACACAGAAATATATATAGTGTTTCCACATGAGTAAATATCTGGGCTCCATACCATGATACCACCCTTTTCCAGAAGGGAATGACATACCCTAAAGGGCGCGACCCTCATAACCTTGCCGCATATTCCTGTTTCGACCATTTCCGGGGAGTGAGGTCCTGACGAAGTCTCGTCCACAAAGCTACGCTTTGTACAACAAAGCCATGCTTTGGGTCCACAGATGACCAAAGCATGATCACAAAGATAAATGATCAACAAATGATCCTATCACAAACAATCAACCAATGATCATCACACAGCAACGCTCAGCATGCCACATTACCAGAATGGGAATATATCGCTGATAACCTTCAACTACATAACCTCTGAGCTCGTACGTCTCAGAGAAGGGTGTTAAGCTAAGAGAATAAATTCTCCGCCACCAACAGAAATGTATTTGAAAGAAATCTGCTATATCTCTCAAAATGTAATGTCAGACACGTAACCATACAAGTCTGTTCCGGGTTCGAACAGAACCGAAGGCACTTCCAAGGAAGCCCTTGAAATCCGGGTATTCACAATCCCGATAAAATTTCCCATCACAAAGGAAATCTCCATATCGTAGCTAACGATGCGGAGACAATCGATAGGTCATCCTATCGTTTTCACAAATACCCGGTCTTCACACCGGTCTTCAAATGCAATCCAAACGACGTATCGCATATTCGGAATGGGATATATGACACAAAGGTCCTCTCCCGGCTAAACCGAATAGCGAGCGCTTATTTTAAAAATAAGTGTGCATTCAATTCCAAACAAACACAATCAATACCATCCAAGGGTAAATATTGATAGTCGGTTATTTAACTATCAATAAAAATGCGCCACATCATCAGATTCCAAATAATTTTTCCAAAATAATTAAGTCCCAAAATATCTTTACAAGATATATATATACATATACACCATTTACAAATAATTGCCCCAGTTATTTGTTTTACCAAAACCACTTCACGATAAAATTTTCCACACTTAACCAATTGAAAAACCAATTTTCAATTTACCTTTACCATTTGAAAACAAATTTTCAAATTACATTAACCATTTGCAAACCAATTTCAAATCACCTTAACCATTTGAAAACTAATTTCAAATCACCTTAACCATTTGAAAACTAATTTCAAATCACCTTAACCATATATACCTTTTGAAACAAATTTCAAACCACCAAATAAATCTTTACCGATTTATTTTAACTTACGTTCCAAATTCGTAAATTATATTTTCATATTTAAAAAATAAATCAACATTTATATTTTAAACAAATTTCCCTTCATATATATAAATTCCAAAGTGGATTTAAATTCCAAGCATCTACTAGCATACGATTCCCAAATCGATTTCAAGTTATTTGCTTTCAATTACCTTAAAGGTGAATTCACAAAAACCGTTCCATTTCATATTAGAAAACCATTCCCATGCTTATTTTAAAAATAAGTAATTCACAAATTTATTTATTTTCAACAATTTGGAAATATTCCATATACTTAAATCACAGTTAAGTATTTATTCCATTCTCTTTAAGAAAACATTCCTTTATTCACATTTATTTGGGTTAAAAACGAATGTTGCGTAAAACATCGTTACGACAACCCAAAAACACTAGTATATGGATTTGAAATTAAAAATAGATATATAAATCCAATACTATACAAATTATCCCCTTCTGTTTCTCGAAAACGTCTATTTCAACAATCAATGTTGAAATCTATGTTTTCGATACTTAATACATTTTAAAACACCTTTAATTCGTTTTAAATTCCATTTAAAACATTCCTTTCCCAAAAACAAACCCATTTTATTTAATAATCTATTCAATATTGAAAATAGTGAATATAGCCCACTTAACAAATTCCCATATTTCAATTTATCAAATTCGATGGATTTCAAATTTATAAACATAGTTTATAAATTCCATTTCTATTATAAACCCCAATTTTATAAATTCCTTTATTAATCCGATGCAATTTACATAACCCAATTTCATACCCAAAAGCCATATTGTAAGTTAAATACTTATAATATTATTTATTTACCAAATCGTTCCTTTGAACTTCACCAATTTAAAATCTTATCACTTACAAGATTTCTTTATGGTTTATAATAATTTCAACTAATGAAATCTTCATTTATTAACAATTTCAACAAACCCCCTTTTTATGCCCCAAATTCATTTTTATAAGTCAATAACTTATAAAACTTCACTTCCCAATAACCATTCTTTTTATAAATTTCATAAATTATATATCTATAGATTTATAATGAAATTCATGTTATACATCAACTCAGCATTTTATAAATTTATTCTATAACTCCAATGATTTAATCTAAAAACATCCATTTATAAAATCCTTTATATAAACCATTAATAATCATATCTTCCCAAAACCAAATTTAACTATTTTATAACAACCTATTATTGTTAAAAATTTCTTTTAAGTTATATTTTATAAAAATATAAATTTTTAAAACATAAAATTTTACCCATCTATTTATTTTAAAATTAAATCAATTCAAAATTTTAATAAACCATATTCTTTGAAAAATCGATTTAAAACCCCTTTTAAATTCAAAACCGTTATTTTTTTAATTTTTAAAAATTTGAATCCGATGATGCAACAACATCAGATGGTCAATCACGGGAATAAGTGTCATATATCAATATGATTATCAACAATCAACATAATATTCATAAACAGATAAATATGTGAGGAATCCAGTTGGATCCCTCCAACCTGTTTCCCTGCATCCACAGACGTTAGCACAATACCAATTCCACTTCAAGGTGGAATATCGCGGTATATAGGATTTTATAAAATATCCGCTTAATAGGCGGCGCAATAGGGTCTCATCCGCTATACGAGGCGGGAAATCAAATCCGATATATACATATGCCAATATATATATATCGCTATATATAGTATATATCCTACTATATCTACTAGCACAATCAATCAACCATCAACAATCAATATTAACTATTTAAAATTTTAAACAAAACCTTTCGATTGAGTGAGGAGTTCTCACCTTGATTTTATTTCCGTTTTCGCGTTCGTTTCGAATAAAATTAAACGAACGTTTAATTTTACCCAAAATTCAAACGACCTCCAATCGACTCCAAACCAGCTGCATTGCGAAGAGCTCGGCGATACGAAGCCAACGCAAAAAATCTCGTTCAATTTGGACCTCGCAGCAAAAAGATATCACGTTTTAAAGTTGCATGATTTGAATTTTGAATTTAAAAAAAAACAAAAAAAAAAAAAAAAGAAACAACATCTCACCCTCAAACGCATGTGGCCCCCACCCTCACCTTCTCTCCCGTTCGCATCTCTCTTCCCAGGTATACACGCGCGCACGAGAAACCCAAATATCCACACCTAGGGTTTGAATTCGCGACCACCACACTCGCCTTTGCATCGATCAGAGAGCGCCACTTCGTAGCCCACGACAAGAGCCACCTTCGGCCAGAGCTAGGCCAAACTCGGCCCCCTCCTCCACCTTGAGGAATGCACGAAACGCACGGCCTTCATGGCCCCCTAACGACCACCACGCAACTCCGATTCAGATCACTACCGTTGGATACGTAGTGCTCGAGGCTCTCTTCGTTTTGTTAGTTGGGAACTTCTCTCGAAAGTGAACGGATTGGAAGAAAAATCAAGATGAAAATCGTTGCGTTCTGGCCATGGAAAAATTTAGGGCCGGCCATAGGTGGTAGTGGCTAGGGTTTTGAAAATAATATATACATATAACCATATTATTTTAATAATAAAATCTCCAATTTAACACTTTTGCAAACGAACTCCAAACGACGCGTGCCGCCAGGCGATCCTAAGGTTTTTCCGCATTCCGAACACAATGGAACAGGTTTCGTAAGCTAATTCGGAAGTATGTGTGAGATACGGCAATAAACAGTCGATTTAAATTTAAACCGATTTAAACGATTTCTAGGCGTTTTGGCTTGTACCGGACAAACGATAAATCCAAACGACTTAAAATTTGAAATCTTACAATAATATCACATTATGGATCCGATGAAACTGGTTTCGTCGAAATCCGAGACCGTTTGAAAAATGGCTATTTTAACTCGCCGAATTAAAATTAAAACGATATCGATGCGTTCCGAGCTGCCACGGTCAAACGACAACTCCGATTGCTACGAAAATTGAAATCCGATAATAATTAACTATTACGGATCCAATGGAACTCGTTTCGTTCAATTCCGAGACTGTTCAAAAATTGGCTATTTTTCAGTCGATAATTAAATATTAAAATATTCAATTTTTACAAATTAACTCCAAATTCAGTTTTACAAGTTCTAAAATATTTCTATAACTTTAATATGATATAACAAAATTTTCCAAACCATTTTCAATCATATTTAACCCAATATCTAACTATTTGTGGAATTTCACTATTAAATAAATCGATTTAATTGCAAAATTAAATCCAAAATTCAAAATAAAATTTATTCGACTCCAAAAATTCACTTATTAATATTTAAAATTAATTAAATATTCAAATTTAAGTTATCAAAAATTCTGGGTCGTTACAATGGCACGCTTATAATTATAAGAAATTACAAGAGAATAATAAGAAAAGATGATTCATATATAGCTAATGAAGCTGCTAATCTCAAAGAGCTACTACATTAGGAGATTTGAGTAGAAGATTATAGATTCCAACTTTCCAGGTCCCCTCCACCAAGGGCCCAATCTTCCACGTCCCACCCACCGAAGGCCTAACATTCTAGGTCCCCTCCACCAAGGACCCAACCCTTTTGAAGTGACTACATATGTGGTTATTATAGTAACTAAACTGGTGCTTGGACGATCCGTACTGTAAAACAAGCATGAAGCACGTCTAGCCCTTAATCTAACTAAATGGACTTGATAAGAAATAGCTGGCGGTAGAAATGAATGGGTGGCTGAGATGAAGGTAAATGGGAGAACTATACTAGGGGCAAGCTTTGCCATGCTTGGAATTAAATGCGCTTGTACTTGCTATATGCTTGTAGAAAACGGAACATGCTTCTTGTTAGAAATAGGTACATTTGGCTCTACCTCTTATCGCTTTGCTCCTACAAGTCCAGGTGGCAAGACGGGCTGAGTTGTTTTGCTGAGGCCATAGGGAGGATATGCAACCAAAGAGAGCCAATGGCATGCCGAGTTGGGTGAGAACAGAAAAACCGCAGGTTGTAAGCGACATTATCGAAACTAGATTAATGATGGGCCACCCTTAAGATAGTCTCAAGCTATGTTGGTCAGGAGGTAATTAAGGGAGAGATTTTTGAGCAAGTAGGCTGGTTTAGGTCCAGGTTGCAAGTGAGCCAAAAAGGAAGAGAGTCGGTTGGCCAATGAGAGATGTGCCAAGCTGGACGAGTGACTTGTCTTGACGGGCAATCTGGTTGTTGGAGTTACCGTATTGGGAAGCGCAGCTAGTAGAAGGCTTGACATGCAATTGAGCAACAAAGCCAATGCGAGCCTAGACGGAATTTGGATTATCATCATACCCGGGAAACCAAATCAACCTATTCCAAGTGGCTAGCTTGCGAGTTGACCTAGACCTAGTCCGCTTGGAATAGACCGGGCACGACTAAGATACCTTGATTAGTCTGCCTTCCTAATTGCTAAAAGATTAAGTAAAATTATGCCCCTAAATCTATGCCTATGAGCGGGCACGAGCTTGTAAAGTCATGATGGCGCCATTGATTAACGGTCTGCCATGCGGTTAATGCACCACCCACATGGCATTGTATCGTTGATGCAGGGTTATGCTTCTCAAGATGTGGCAAGAATGGGTCGGTTTGCCCATGCGGGTAGTGTGACACAGCACTTATCACTCTTGAATGGTTGAGATATTTTTTCCCTTTTTGATCATAACTACTATGGTTGAAGGGAGAGGTGTATAAATACCCCCTCTTCTTTCCCTTCGAACTCATAGAGTAATTGGCATACAAATTCTTTAGAAAATTCGAACTTTGCACGATTTTCTATTGGTTAAAACATATAATTTCTCCCTCTTCTTCCTCTCTCATTGCTCTTGAGTGCTTGTGTTTTTATTAAATTTAGTTGGATTAAAAGGAAGAAGGCAATTCTTTAGGGCCAAACTATGTTTTTCATTACAGTTCAGGCCGCTGCATGGATTTTTGCTTCTTGAGATAGATCTTACCTTTGGCATGGATGTGTGCTTATGCTTTTGGTCAATCTTTCCAATGGTGATTACTCAGTGGTCTTGGACTAATGATCCAGGTAAATCTAAAGAACTTCCTTGCTTTGATGGTCTAATATTCCAAACCCTAGGTCGGTTTGGTCACTTCAACATCTTGTTCGAAAGAATACTGGTTGTCGCCTCCGCCTCTTATACCATGGCTGAAACCTTGGTCTCCTCCGTAGTGGAGTCATTGGAAGATTTTTAAGGCTTCTCGTGAGATGTGATGTAGAAATCTTTGAAGAGGTGAGCATGCTCACATTTTTTAACAAGTTCTTGATCATTTGGAGTCTTAGGGAAGTGTCATTGGTGCAGTTGAGCATGGTTTACGCGGTGGTAAGAGTGCGGGCTGGCATGCCTCTAAAGAGCACTGTTGGCATGCTTCTTCTTCTCTTTCTCTTTTTCTTTTTCTTCAACTAATTAGTGTTTGAAAATCTTTGTAAGCCTAGTCGAGCGGGAATTGTGCCTCCGCATTCTTTTGAACTGAATAAGAACATATGTTTTGTTGCAAACTTGTTATCAATATTAATAGTTGTCTTTGATTATTTTCCTGCAACTAGTAGGGCAGCGTATTTTTGATAGCAAGAAAAGTCCCTTGTACAAGGTTGACCACTATGTTTTTAATTGATAGGTCGGGCTGGCCAATGGACTCGTAAGCGAGTATTGACCAAGCAACCTAGTAGTTCATCAGATGTCGAGGGCAGTAAATGACAGTTGAGCTTCGTTGTGCTACTTTATTGATGGACGGTCCAAGCACGAACCTGAGCGCTCAGTGGCTCAACTTCCTTCGAAGTGACATGCAGCCAGGAGGAACCCCTGCATTATTTTTAGCATTTTTTCTATTTAATACATGCTAAGTAGTAATATTGTCATGTGATGGGCCAAACCCAAGCATTGATAAAGGACAAGTGTCGACTAGGTACCAAGTGGTAGGCGGAATTGGCATTGAGTGGGAGTGCATATTGATCCATGGTTTCTCCTGGATAACAAGCAGCCACATATGAGTAGCAGACCATAAATGAAAGCATGTTCAACTACAAATGAATCCCCTATACATGTATTTGAAACCATATGGGAGCGAGGAAATTTATACCGACTCATTTTGAAGGTCCAATCTAGGAATAAACATTGTTGAAAGCATTGAGCAAGGTTAACACATTTTGGATGTGCAAAAAACAAGTTAGAAAGGTGATTAGAAGCAAGATCATGTCTATGTTGGACAAAATATTGGTTACTAACCGAAAGCTTCATAAATTGTTGCATAACTGACCAAACTTTAGTTTTAAACATTTCACTCTAGCATTGTAAACATCCTTAGTAGTGGACTTTCTATCCGGATTGTTAACTTAATAATTGTCAAAATATGATGAGGTCTAGCATCAGTGTTGGGCATGGTCTCAATGGCCTTAAGTTCATCGCGGTTTATTCTCGCAACATATGCATAAGCTGCGAGTGTATTGGGAAACAAGTGATTGTGCTTATATTTTTACATTAGGTATTCACTTTTTCACCCTTTTGCATATCATGCTTAACTCAGACAGGCGACCATGCTTCTTGCTTCATGTTTTTCACCACTTTTAGTAAGTATCATGTGTTTAATTCTTTGCTTGATGGCTATAATATTCATCACTTCTTTCACACGCTAACACCATTCATGATCCCCTTACACCATCGTTAAATTGCTAACTCTTGTTCGCCTTGTCACGATAATATAGTTGACCATTCATGCACGTTCCATGCATCAATCACATGATGTTCCTTCGAAGAAAACACAAAAAGACGTGTCAGTATGCTCCTAAAAATAATGAATTTATTAAATACTCAATATATTTGAATAAAACTAACCTCTTCGGTGGTGAAATGCACAATCAAATCAGAAAATTCATCATTATCTCCACTTGTCCCATATCATTATGGTAATCTTTGTCTAGTTTAATCTCATTATTATGAGTTCTATTAACCTGAAATTCAAGTAGTAATGAGTTATCAAAAAATATTAAAGAAAAAAAGATAAGAGATCAAGTGAAGGCAAACATACAAAGTAAACTTTATTAAAAACAATGGTTGAATTCACAAATCTCAAAGACAACCCAATCTTTAGCCTTGATCAGATTGAAGGGTCTTCTCTTTCTTCTCCATCTCTTTATCCTCCAACATCGGATCCAATTCCACATTCACAACCAATGTCTTCAAAAATTACTTCTGAATTTGATGAAAAGGGATTTCAGATTGTCCAGACTAGAAAAAACGGAAGTGAGAATCAAAGGCATCAATATGGAATCGGTTCAAACCAATTGAGCCTGAATAAGGGAAATACAAATCATTCAAAACAATTGTTCAAAAATGCTAATCAAGGATTTCTCAATTCAAGAATCACAGAGAATTCAAGAAACTCAGCAAAATATGTTGAAAACCCGCTCAGCCTGGTTTGTATACAGATTCACAAATTAGAAATTCAAGAAATTATCCAAGAAACAGTTAGCTATCGGATAAATTTGATTCTCAATTCAATACTAACCTGAATAATTCCTCTTCATGGGCAAATTTGATCAAGAAAGGGGGATCAAACTCTGAATCTGATCTCAAATATGTTGCTCCTCTCTCAATCAATGATAAGAAAATCATAGTTGTGAATGCAGAGGCTGGTAGAAGGGCATAAAACAAGTGGTGTCATTCAGTTATTGCCTATGTTTTTGGCAGCAAACCCGCTTTTCATCATTTCAAGGCTGTTACTGCAAAATCATGTACACCCACTGGTAATTTTGATATATTTACTCGTAATAATGGGTTTTCGATTATCAGGTTTACAAATGTAACAGATTGTGAAAAAGCTATTAATGGAGGTCCTCATTTTATAAATGGAAAAATCATTATTATAAAGAAATGGAATAATAAAATTAATCTTGATAGAGATTTTCTCTCTGCTATGCCAATATGGATTAGACTTCTTGAGTTGAATCTTAGATTATGGAATAAAGAAATATTGAGTGTTATAGCTAGCATTGTGGGTATTCCTATTAAATTAGATAAACATACAACCAAGGAATCAAGACTTTCTTTTGCTATAATATTAGTGGAAATTAAAGCAAACGCTGATTTGCAAATGAAGCTTTTATTTCAATGCATGATGGGGAAAATTTAATGCAAAGCATAGAATATGAATGGATTCCTCTAGATGCAAATAATGTTGTTGTTTTGGACATACCATTGACAATTGTGTCACCAAAATGGTCTAGAAAGAGAAACAAAACAATCAAGAAAAATCTAATGTTGATAGCAGTTTCACAAAGGAAAAAGGAGGTACATTGCCAGTCAAAACATTAGAATAAATAATGGATCTATCTGTCTATCTTTGAATAAAAATAACAACAGTATCAATAATTATTGTTCAAGAATCCGCTCAAGAAATGGAAATTAAAAAAGGCAGTAGGTCACAGAATTTGGGATAAAAAATATTGAAACTTCAAAGAGTATTTCAGGAATTCATCCTGAAACAAATGCAAATAGGAATAATGGTGCAACCTAAATCAGGGAAAATAATTCAGAATTAGCAAAGTGAACATAGATGACGGTTCATATATTAATGCTATTCTCAGTAAAGAACCATCCGAAAATCTCAATAGTAGTCATGTTGCAACACATCTTTCCACTCATACCACAAATCAAAGTTCAGAAATCAGTTTGCAAAAGGCAATCAATTTAGTGGCAAACTCCTCTTCAATATCAAGGAAAAACAAGAAAGATAAAAAGGAAAGAAGAAGAGGCAAAATAAAAAGCATTAAGGACATAGTCTCTGAAGAAAGCATGGAAGATATTGACGACATTGACTTCAAAAGAAATTACATCCCTAAAATTTAAAGTGGGAAGAACATCTCAAAGCAATTAACAAAACAACATATAAGAAAAAAGGAAAGAGGATGGAGACTCTGGTGGAGGAGAGCAGCCACAGTGCATAGCTGTATGAGAAATGCGGATTAAGGATCTTAAGGCTAAGATAAACATTAGAGGGGGGGTGAATAGTATTTCAGAGAATTATTAAATCTTTTTGAGTTTTTGTTAATTTGAACACAAATGTATGCAATATTCAGACATAGATATGATCACAGAATCAAACACGGATGCAAAAATAAAGTAAAAGTAGTAAAGGAAAGAACACACCATATTTTATACTATTTCGGAGTTATCCTACATCCAGTCCCGCACAAAAGTACGGATTCCTTTCAAAACAATCTTTACAATTACACCCTTGATTTCAAGGCAACGAGGTACACCCTCCAGATTCACAATCCTCTAGGTAGAGATACTTGATTTCCTGGGCAACAAGTTCACCCAATTGATTTCCAAGGCTACAATCACACCTTATCTCGCTTGATTGATTTCCAAGGCCACAATCACACCTTTTCTCGCAAAGTTGACTACAAAAAGCCTATAACTCTAAATAGCACTGAGAATCTTGTTGAGATAGTGATAGAGAATCAAACCAGAGATAATCTAGTTAGATTCAATGTTGATTTCGGCAGAGTAATGGTAAGAATATGTATATAGAAATGTGGAAGAAGAAGAAGAAGAGGAATGAAAAACCAGAAAATCTATATTGAAATTTGTTGAAAACATCACTTCTTTATAGAAGAACAACAGCCATGTCCATTCGTGAAGAGATATGACGAATAGACACTTCTTTTGAAATTTAAATTTTGAAACCAATTGACACTATGTCGACATGGGTAGGTTGGGCATGTCGACATCCTAAAGGAATTTTTGGTGATTTTTTTTCTTTGAAAATAACTTCTATTTTATACTAAAACTATTTTAAACTTTATAAATATACTTGTCTATAGTTAAATACATAAGTAAATATATAGAATAATATATACAAAATTTTACTATAATTTTATATTTAAATCTAAGTATAAATATTATTATTAAAGATAGTTAAAACCATGGATAATTTGATTTTGAAATAAAAGATTATTTTGAGGCTAAAAGTATTTGAAATCGGGATAGATGTTTTTGATGCTTTTAAAAGGAAGGTTTTGAAAACATTTTGAAAACAAGATATAATTTTGTAAAAAACATTTTGAATAAAAATTAGCGGATACAAAACAATGTTCCACTTGATTTTTCGTAGGTTTCATCCTACTTAGGGTTCCATCCCTTTTACAGGCTCGAAGTGGATTCCATTCCAGGAATAAATTGGATTTTAAGATGCCAGTGCTTTTCTAGGAGTTTTAACAAAATTCCTAATAAATTAAAAGATAAATTACTTGAACTCTTGATAATCTTGATATTCTTATTATTCTTGATACTCATGAGTCTTCAATCTTGATATCTTGAATCTCTATACTGTACAGTCTTCATTCTTGGTACCTGCATGGTTAAATCCTGCATATACATATATTTCTAAACTTAAACTGTTAGTATTTATATTTTATAATCTATTCTAAGGTTGTCATCATCAAAACCATCATCTCAAGGACTAACAATCTTCCCCTTTTTGATGATGACAACCTTTTTATGAAATATTACTTCTATCCTAATAACTCCCCATTAATCTATGCCTAACTACCCTTTTATATTTCTCCCTCTTTGTCATCAACGAAAACTAACTCCAAATATATCAACATAAACTATATCACTCCCCCTAAATATAATACTCTATGACATGTGATTATAATGATAGTGTTATCATAAATAATCAACACTTAGATCTAAAACTGGAACTTAGTCATAAACTACTAGCTATCTTAACTAAGTATCCATATAATAACACATATATGAACACGAATTATTCATTAATTATATTTTTGTATTTACTTTTTCATGGGAAACGTAAGAAAGAACATACACCAAAAAGAAAAAGAAAAAAGAAACTAATGAGTGTCTTTGAAAATGGGAGATCTATGAATCGAACAGTTTGGATAGTGGAAACAGAAATTTCCACGTTGTTCGACAAGATTTCCATTTTTGTTAAAGCATACTTCACCAATGCAAACGACTTTTTCATCATCTTCCGCATGCACTTCTTCCATGGGGATTTCTTCTTCTTCTTCTTCCTCACTGGCCTATTGTATTTGATCTCCTGAAGGGTCTTCGTCAATCAAGATTGGGTTAGCATGATTGTCCAATAGAAATTTTTGCAAATTCCTAAGGATTTTGCCTTGCCACTCTTGTTCCTTGGCCATTCGAAGTTGCATCACTTGGATTTCAGTCATTAACTGAAGTGTATCCTTCAGAGAGTCCTCCATTTTTGTCACACGAGCAAGAGTAGTACGCTGAAATGGACCGAAAGCAGGAGAAGGAAACGAAAATGTAGAATTTTTGTTTGATTTGGAAGAGGAGGCCATTGATTATTTGATTTCAGAAGATAGAACAGAGAAATAACAGAAAAAATGAATAAAATTTCCAAAATGAGAAGAATATATAACTAATTATTTGAATTTTGGTGGGAAAAATTTTTAAATTAAAAAATGTTATATGTCGATATAGGTATAGGGGGGATGTCGACATGGTGCTTTAAATTTTTATTAATTGATTTATTTTGATTCAATTTTTAATTATACTTTGTTATTTATATTTTATATTTCAGTTATTGAACAAATACCTAATTCTCTTCTTAATTTAGTAAATATAGATTTATTTAATGGTTTTGTTAATATATCAGCAATTTGATTCTTGAAATTAATATAATCTAGAGTAATTACTTCCTTATTTATATTATCTATGAGAAAAGATTTCTTATATCAATACGTTTAGTTCGAGCATGTTGAATGGTATTTTTGGATAAATTTATCGCACCAGTATTATCACAATAAATTGGTGATTTTGAGAAATTTAAACCATAATCTTTTAAAGTTTGTTGCATATATATTACTTGAGAACAAGCCAAAGCAGCAGAAATATATTCTTCTTCAGTTGTTGATAAAGAAACTGTGTTTTGCTATTTACTAAACGAGGAAATCAGAGAATGCCCCAAAAAGTGACAAGTTCCACTTGTACCTTTTCGATCTGATTTACAACCAGCATAGTCAGCATCACAGTAAGATATTAAGTCAAAAGAATCATTTTTAGGGTAAAATAAGCCATAGTCAAAAGTGTGTTTAACATATCTTATGATACGTTTTACGGCTTTTAAGTGGGTCTCTTTAGGTTGGGATTGATATCTTGCACAGAGACAAACACTATGCATGATATCAGATCTACTAGCAGTAATATAGAGTAGTGATCCAATCATTCCTCTATATAACTTTTGATCTACATCTTTCGAGAGATCTTCTTTACTAAGGTACTCATTGGTTGCCATGGGAGTGGATTTTTCCACTCGCAGTAGTCAAACCAAATTTATTAATTAGGTCTTTAGCATATTTTTATTGACTAATAAAGATACCATTATCTAATTGTTTTATTTGTAATCCTAAAAAGAAGTTTAATTCACCTATATGACTCATCTCAAACTCTTTTGTCATTATTTTAGAAAATTCTTTATTCATTTCAAAATTAGTTGATCCAACAATGATATCATCTACATAAACTTATACTAGTTGAATATCATTTTTATTTCTTTTAGTAAAAAGAGTATTATCTACTTTACCAATTTCAAAATTTGATTGTAAGAAGTAAGATCTTAGTCTATCATACCAGGCTCTAGGAGCTTGTTTTAGACCATATAAAGCTTTCTTAAGTTTGTAAACACGATTTGGTAATTTTTCATTTTTAAAAAAGTGGTGGTTGTTTAACATATACTTCCTCTTTTACAAATCCATTTAAAAAGGCACTTTTAACATCCATTTGAAATAGTATGAAATTATTATGATTTGCGAAAGCAAGTAGAATCCTAATGGCTTCTAATCTTGCTACGGGAGCAAAGGTTTCATCAAAATCTATTCCTTCTTCTTGACAAAAACCTTGAGCGACTAATCGGGCTTTATTTCTAACTACCTCTCTTTGTTCATTCATTTTATTTTTATAAACCCATTTAGTTTCAATTATAGCTTTATTCTCAGGTCTAGGAACAAGTTCCCAAACATTATTTCTAGTGAATTGATTTAATTCTTCTTGCATAGCCAAAATCCATGAATCATCAGTTGATGCTTCTTTTAGATTCTTGGGTTCAATAGTTGATATAAAAGCTACATTACTCATTTGACTTAGTTGATTTTTAGTTTTAACAACAGATTGCATATCTCCTAGTATATTTTCAATAGGATGATCTTTTAGAAGTTTAGTCCTTTTATTTGGATGATTAATTTTATTATAAGTTTCAGTTGACTCTTGATTTTGAGTGACTAAATCCTCTTCATCATTTGTATCTTCAAAAAATTTGAGATTTTCATCGAACGAAACATGCATTGTTTCTTCGATAATGTTAGTTCTTAAATTAAATACTCTGTATGCTTTACTTTTATTAGAATATCCGATGAAGATACCTTTATCAGGTTTAGGATCAAATTTATCTAAGTTATCTTTAGTATTTAAAATAAAACATTTACTTCCAAAAAATCTAAAATAAGATACTTTAGGTTTCTTTCTATGAAGAAGTTCATAAGATGTCTTATCAGTTAAAGGTCTAATTAAAATTCTATTTAAAATATAAAAGGCAGTAGCAACTGCTTTTGCCCAAAAATACTTTGGTAATTTACTATCTGAAAGCATGGTTCTCGCACACTCTTGAATCATCTTATTTTTACGTTCTACTATTCCGTTTTGTTGTGGAGTTCTTGAAAATGAAAAATTATGAGTTATTCCCTTTCTATTGTAGAATTCCTCAAACTTTTCATTTTCAAATTCACCACCGTGATCACTACGAATGGTTATAATTTTTAGAGAAAGTTGATTTTGAATCCTTTTTGTAACGTTCTTAAAACATTCAAAAGTATAACTTTTATATTTCAAAAATATTGTCCATGTAAATCTAGAATAATCATCTACAATTACAAAAACATATTTACTATGATTTATTGTCAGAATTTGAGATGGACCAAATAAATCAAGGTGAAGTAACTCAAGAGGTTTTGATGTTGAAATCATATCTTTTAATTTAAAAGAACTTTATCTAAGTTTTCCTAATTAACATGCATCACATAGACTATCTGCTTTAAAATTCATTTTAGGAAGACCTCTTACTAGATCATGTTTTGACAGTATAGATAAGAGTTTGAAATTCAAATGTCCAAATCTCTTATGCCAAATCCAAGGGTCACTTGTATTTGCCATAAGACACAGGTTATCATTTGAAACTTTCATACTAAGAATATAAATATTCTTTTTCCTAATTCCTTCAAATATTATGGTTGAATTATTATCTTCAATGTGACACTTATCTTTTCAAAATTAATTTTATATCTTTTATCGCAGAGTTGACTTATACTTAGCAGATTATGTTTCAGATTCTTAACTAGCAAAACATTAGTAATAATAGGAGTTTCAGAGTTACCGACTTTGCCGATGCCTATCACATATCCTTTTGAATTGTCTCCAAAGTTAACCAGTCCTCCGTTTTTGTATATTATATCATTCAATATATCTGGATTGCCAGTCATGTGTCTAGAACATCCACTATCGAGTATCCATTTGTTCTTTTTGATCTGCATAATTTGTCCGTTGTGGATTGATTCCTCAACTCCCATAAAGCATGATTCCTGCACATCAAACAATTTTGGTAGACAACTTGAATTTAAATATTGATTATATGTAGACTCAAGAGACAATGATGATCTGAATATTTTTAAACTAGCATTAACAAACATAGCCATTTTAAAAAAAATTCAAAAAACAGATTATGAAACTTTGAAAACCTTGCTTTGATACCAAATGTGAGAAATGCGGATTAAGGATCTTAAGGCTAGGATAAACACTAGAGGGGGGTGAGTAGTGTTTTAGAGAATTATTAAATCTTTTTGAGTTTTTAATTTGAACACAAATGTATGCAATATTCAGACACATATATGATCACAGAATCAAACACAGATGCAAATATAAAGTAAAAGCGGTAAAGGAAAGAACACACCGGATTTTATACTGGTTCGGAGTTACCCTACATCTAATCCCGCACACAAGTATGGATTTCCTCTCAAAAACAACCTTTACAATTACACCCTCGATTTCAAGGCAACAAGGTACACCCTCCAGATTCACAATCCTCTAGGTAGAGATACTTGATTTACCGGGCAACAAGTTCACCCAATTGATTTCCAAGGCTACAATCACACCTTGTCTCGCTTGATTGATTTCCAAAGCCACAATCACACCTTTTCTTGCTAAATTGATTACAAAAAGCCTATAACTCTGAATAACACTGAGAATCTTGTTGAGATAGTGATAGAGAATCAAACTAGAGATAATCTAGTTAGATTCAATGTTGATTTCGGCAGAGTAATGGTAAGAATATGTATATAGAAATGTGGAAGAAAAAGAGGAATGAAAAACTAGAAAATATATATTGAAATTCGTTGAAAACATCCCCTACTTATAGAAGAACAACAGCCATGTTCATTCGTGAAGAGATATGACGAATAGACACTTCTTTTGAAACTTAAATTTTGAAACCAACTGACACTATGCCGACATGGGTAGGTTGGGCATGTCGACATCCCAAAGGAATTTTTGGTGATTTGTTTTTCTTTGAAAATAACTTCTATTTTATATTAAAACTATTTTAAACTTTATAAATATACTTGTCTATAGTTAAAATACATAAGTAAATATATAGAATAATATATACAAAATTTTACTATAATTTTATATTTAAATCTAAGTATAAATATAATTATTAAAGATAGTTAGAACCATGGATAATTTGATTTTGAAATAAACGATTATTTTGAGTCTAAAAGTACTTGAAATCAGGATAGATGTTTTTGATGCTTTTAAAAGGAAGGTTCTGAAAACATTTTGAAAACAAGATATAATTTTGTAAAAATCATTTTGAATAAAAATTAGCGGATACAAAACAATGTTCGACTAGATTTTTCGTAGGTTCCATCCTACTTAGGATTCCATCCCTTTAACAGGCTCGAAGTGGATTCCATTCCACGAATAAATTGGATTTTAAGATGCCAGTGCTTTTCTAGGAGTTTTAACCAAATTCCTAATAAATTAAAAGATAAATTACTAGAACTCTTGATAATCTTGATATTCTTGTTATTTTTGATACTCATGAGTCTTTAATCTTGATATCTTGAATTTCTATACTGTACAGTCTTCATTCTTGGTACCTGCATGGTTAAATCCTGCATATACATATATTTCTAAACTTAAACGGTTAGTATTTATATTTTATAATCTATTCTAAGGTTGTTGTCATCAAAACCATCATCTCAAGGACTAACAAGTTGCTCTTCCTTTGTATCCTTTGTGTATCCTTTACTAGTAATATTATTATGATTATGTCGATAATCTCGTGGAATATTAAAGGACTTAACTCCACTGAAAGGAAATTAGTTTTATCTAATCTTCTTTTGTCTTTAAAATCCAGTATTATTGGAAAGCTTGAACATAAATTAGACAATTCAAAAATTGTTGATTTACATATTAAAAATTTAAATAATTGGGAAATTATTAATAATATTCAAATAGGGGGAAATGGTAGAATTTTGGTCATTTGGGATCCTAATATTTGGGATATCTTTCAATATTTTATGATTTTTTAGTTTATTCACTGTAGGTGTGTAAACAAAGGTGGTTTGCAATTAGAAATTACTTTTGTTTACGCTTCTAACAATGAAACTGAAAGACTGTCTCTTTGGAATAGTCTTGAACAAATACTTTTACTTGGAAGTCTGGAAAATTTAGAAACATCCATTGTAAATTAGATAGAATTCTTATAAATCATGTTTTGCAAATTATTTTAAAGATTTCAAATGTTTTACGCTTCCCCAGGCTACCAGTGATCATACTCCAATTCAGATCTATCTAACTCAAAATAGTAATATTAGGAATAACATTCCTTTTAGCTTTGTCAATGGCTGGGTGTATGAGGATGATTATAAAAACTTAATGAAAAATTACTTAACCACAAAAGTTATGGGCATGCCCAATTCAAATTCAATAAACTTCATTATATTACTAAAGAAAATCTAAAAATCTAGAATAAAAAGTAGAATTAATATTGAAATTAAAAACATCAGGGATGAATGTGAGCTTAGACAGAATGAATTAGACAAGGATTGCTCAGATATCAATAAGGTCAATAATTTTTTCCTAGCACAAAATAAACTGGTCAATTCTCTTCATGCGCAGTCTATCAATTTAAAGTAGAAAGCAAAAATAGACTGGTTAATACATGGTGATGAAGCTAGCAAAATTTTTTATGCTAAAATGTCCAATAGGAAATACAGGAATGATATTAGGAAAATTATTGATGTTAAGGGTAATGTAATTAATGACTTGTCTTGTATTAGGAAGGAAGCCATCAATTACTTTACTAATCTATATAATACCTCTCTTTATTCTAATTCCTTCCCTAATATTGAGTCTAAATTTAAAGTTAATGAAAACAGTCATGATAATCTTTTAGCCCCATTCAGACTTGAGGAGAATAAAAATATCATTTTTAATTCCAATAATGATAAAAGCCCAGGATCAGATGGCTTTGGTGCCAGGTTTTATATAAGTCATTGGGAAGAAATCAATTTATTTTTAATTGATTGTATCTCTGAATTTTTTAAAACTAGTAAATTATTAAAAAAATTGAACCATACTTTTATTACTTTGGTCTTAAACGTTCAAATTCCCAGCAGTTTAGAAGACTATAGGCCAATTGCCTATTGTAACTTCATTTACAAAATTATTTCTAATATTTTATGTAATAGGATAAAAATATTTTTAAAATACCTTATTTCTGAAAACCAAAGTGCTTTCATTCCTGGAAGATTAATTGTTGAAAACACTTTGCTTGCACATGAATTAATAAGGAACTTTAATAATAATAATAAAAATCTCGTGTGTATCAAAATCGATTTACATAAAGCATTTGACAAAATAAATAGACATTTCATTATTTTTATGATGAAACAAATGGGATTTTGCAATAAATTTAGTGTCAAATATGCTAGTATATGATTTTTGTTGATGATAATAAACATATATAAATTCATTTAAATGTATTTGTTATTGTACTATATTATTTTCACATAATTAAGTAAATATTTGCTGAATAAAATAAATAACACCGAGTTTAAATTCAAACAGATATTTTATTCAAACAAATATTTATTACAATTTTGAATAGTACAAATTTGAGCTCTCACTAGATACACGATTTTCAAACAATACAATTTCAAATTACAATACGATTTTTCAATATACAATTATTACATACATTTGCACCTTAATACATATTCACTCAACACTCGTATTTATCTTCAACTCTATTCCAAAATGAATCCAGCATCTGAGTTATCTGCAAAATAAACATTGACGCAGTAAAATTGAAAAAGAAATATTTGTGTAGTGTAAAATAAAATATGGTTTTGGAAATATTATTTTTCTCGGTTATTTGAGTTGTTCGTCATTATTTTATTTTGAATTCATCATACACGAACAACTTGTGACATGCATAGCGAATCACCGTACATGCCACAAGGCCGTGCACACTGATATACACTTGATAATACTGTAGGTACAGGTGAGCACAAGGTTAAACCCGAGCCGAGGCTGGATTCAACACAGGTGCAAATACATACATGAACAAATCGAGTATAAATGAGATACGTCACATGTATTACACAATTACACATTTGTACATGTATGTGTATACATGTATATACATAAGTATGTATGCGACCACTGGCCATGTACGGATCAAAGGCAACAACATCAACTAAGGTCAGACTGCACAGTAAAGTTCAATATACAAGCAAGCCTATGATTTCAAGGACAAATGCACATAAGAATATACTTTTCAACAAAACAATGGAGCATATAGATGAACCATATCAAAATCAAGGCAATGCAATAGTGGTAAACAACACATAAAGAAGGAAAACAAGTAAAGATATCAAGTGAAGGCCGCACATGCTTAACTGTATATAAGTTCAGTGGCATGACACAAAGGCACACAACACAGTCTCCACCAAAACAACAAATCAAGCTCCAAACCAGATTCAACTGAAAACAAAATGTAAAGTGACATGCACAGGTGAAGATATCAAGTGCACTAGTACAAAATAGTAGCATGGATGAGCACCCAAATATACACATAAGACTCTAGAGGATGATGACATACATTAGGCATTACAACATACACATATACATGCATGAACACACGTATACATATGCAGTATAACAATGGTGCACATACATACATACACATTTATACATACATATATACATACATATATATATGCACGCACACATATGCTGACCAGACAGACTCAAGTGTATCAATCCATATTCAACTTCAAAACAAAGTATGCAAGTGTACACATGGTGATACACATTTGAGTTAAAACAAATACCAGGGCTAGCATATTAGACTGCAACACTACAGCAAATCAAGACACAATGCTACAGAGACCAGAGAACTAAGGAAATAGGCACTGACGACAAACCAGGATTAACTCAATCAAGATAGTCAGGACATACATATATACATGTATACAATAAACCAAGTTGCAGTAACAAAATCAAGTGATTCGAGCTCAAGCAATTATCAGAAGCTCAAAGACATAATGGTACATAAAAGTTTCAATTGAACAAGTGTAATCAAAACTCACATATATTTACTTGAGTCACGATACAACTACAAATGCAAGCAAGTCAGAAAATCAAGGCATGTTTAAGTTTCAGTTTCAAACATAGTCAATGAATTAAAGCCATAAAAAATTGGAACAAATTCAAGGCCGAATTCAATCAGAATTTATCAAGTCAAAGTCCAGCAAATCGTGAAAGTCGAAAAAATCAAACTTCCAAATTATCACAATTTTTAGTACCAAAGTCAGAGCCGTGGTGACCAAGGAAGAATCGAACAAGTTAGAGATGAAAGCCATGATAATCAAGCAACAAAAATATATGAATTGAACAAGTCAAGATTAATCACCAACAACCAAGCAAAATCGAATATCATAGAAAAAAGTAACAGACGAATTCAAAAATACATTCGAACGATAATTAAGGGAATCAAACCCTATATAACCCTTATCATCATCGGCATGGAAAAGGCATTTGAGTTCAAGTAAGAACAAAGAAGAATAAATCATTCTACTCGAATCAAAGTCGAGAATAATTAATAATCAGTAAAAGGCATTCACGTACATATTCAAAAATCAATCAATCTCGACAATTTAATGCAGCCAACTAATCAACCGAAGAAAGAATTTAAATCATCATTCAATCAACAACTGAAAGCGGTGGCTTCAAAGATTATCACGAAACCCTAAAGTTTTGAAAGAGGAATGAAAGAAGATGAACGAGCAAAAAGGAAGCAGCCGTTATTTTTCAAGCAAAGGATACCGGCCTATAATACAAAAAGAAAAAAGGACTT
This sequence comes from Allium cepa, assembly GCA_030765085.1. NCBI lineage: Eukaryota > Viridiplantae > Streptophyta > Magnoliopsida > Asparagales > Amaryllidaceae > Allium > Allium cepa. Next base: position 325,213,540 of record CM060931.1, on the reverse strand, counting down.
CACTTTAATTTATTTTCGATCGGTGTTTTTTTAATTAGGCTTTAGTTTAAAATTTAGGGTTTTGTGTTTTTTGAACTGTTTTTATTTGTAATTTTTTTAAACTTTTGTAAATTCTAGTCGTGTGACTAGAGGACGAACTATAGTGGTGTAGTTCGAGAATTCACAACTCAGTGGCTGAGTTATGGCATGGTTTTGAGTGTGATTTAGGTTAGTCGATAGCGGGTGTCATGAGTATACATGTGTAAGTATCTAACTACTTGATTTCTAGTAGAAACCTTGAGGGCAGCTCGTAGACAGGGTTTTGCCGAAGCTGGTTAAATCTATGTTGTTCTATTTCTGCTTTTAATATTTTTCTATTATCAGTGCTGTAATTTTTTATATATATTTCCGTATTAATTTTATAATTATTAATACCACCATATTCACCCCCCTCTATGGTGAAATCGATTCTACATTTTGTGCTCTTATCCTTGAATGTATTAACAATGTTTCTTGTTCTATTTTGGTACATGGTTCTCCTAATGGGTTTATACAAAGAAATAGGGGAATTGGACAAGGAGTTATTTCAGTAAAGGCTGCTCCAGTAAAATGGACATTCTAAATATCTTAAAGTTCAAGGAGGGTAATCTGCCTATTAAGTACTTGGGTCTTCCTCTCAGTGTTAACCAAATAATAGACATCATTCAAAATAAATTTGAAGGGTGGGCTAGCAAATTTCTGTCATTAGCCGGTAGAATTGAGTTAACCGAAACTGTCATCATTGCAATCATCATGTATTGGATCCAAGCCCATAATATCCTAGCAAAAGTAATTCACAAAATTGAAAATTTTTGTGCAAATTTCATTTGGAAAGGAAAACAACACAAAATTGCTTGGAAAAAAGTCTATTTATCAAAGAAAGCTGGTGGTTTGGGTCTGAGAGACATCAACGAATTGAGAGAAGTGTGTAAACTCAAATTATTCTAGAAATTTATAAATAGCAATTCATTATGGGCAAAGTGGATGAAAGCAAAGTATCTCAAAAATAAGAATTTTTTGACTACTAATATTGAACATCATCACTCTTTTGTTTGGAAAAATATTCTCAACAATAGAGACACTAGCATTAAACTTTTGAGAAGGAAATTTAAAAATGGAAATCAGACTAGTTTGTGGTTTGATCCTTGGATACATGGAAAAACATTAGTTATTCTTGTGCGATGGAATAGCTTATATTTGTTTGGTGAAGTCAATGGAAAAGCCAGTAGCATCATTCAAAACAGCAGGTGGAATACATTTTGTCATCCAGCTAGTTCTATTTTTAGTACAACCATTAATCAAATTACAATTGACCCTAATCTTCCAAAAGATAAGTGGGAATTGAAACCATCTACAAAAGGAATTTTCTCCTTCAAAAAAACTCTGGAATTTGTAAAAGGTCATGAAACTGAAGTAGATTGGCACAATGTTATATGGAATAAATCACATTGTCCATAAATGACCCATTGTGCTTATTTTGCGATTATTAACAGGCTTCCTACTATGTATAGATGCCTAAAATGGAATAAAAAAAGGGATACAGTATGTTTTCTTTGTCGAAATGAAACTGAGTGTATCAATCGCTTAGTTTTTGACTATACTTACTCAAAATATATATGGTTTATTGCCAAAACAAAGCTCAGAATTAACCAAAATCAGGCGGTTCAGAACATCAGAGAAAGCATCAACTATATCCAACAGAACTTCAAAGAAAAATCCAAGGAATTCACGAAAGACAGTATTATGCTTACTACAACAATCTTTCATATTTGAAAAGAAAGAAATCAAAGACTTCACTCTCAATCAGAAATGGAAAGCATTAAACTTTGGAAGAAAATTGAACATAGGAATCAATGCAAATATTCATACAATTCAAATTATAACAATTGGCACATGGATAAATATGAAGAGAGTTTAGAATCTTTTTTATAGAGTGGGAAAACCACTTTTGATTCTCCCAATGTGAGGCATCTTCATCACAATGACAGTCATGGATGGAAAAGCCTTTGAATAATGATAATTCCACTCCCAAATCAGTCAGTATTGGTGGCGGCCACTTCTACCATCACAATAAGAATGGCTCCTGTAATATAAAGGGAAGAATGTTTAAAAATAATTTATTTTTATCTAATAATAAGCATTGCTTAAGCTCTAATAATGTTCTTTCATACCTGAAAGGGGCGGAAGCTACCGCGCACATAGTATTCCGGATCAAATGGGTATTATCTGAGCATGGATAAAAGTTGACAACCAACAGTTAATATCAACTATGATTTTAGTGCTCCACACCCAGGAGATAACTATACGTTTATCAACAGACACTTATTTGAAGAGGGTTATAGAGATCGAACAAGCAACTGCTCAAGTAGTTTCCTCCAAAACAATAACATATCAACTGATAATTGCAAGGGAAGTATCAAGGCTCATTTTAATAATAAGGGCATTAATTTAAATATTTCAAATTTTAAGCCTGCTTTATTTTTACTTGATAGTTCTGGAGGTTACTACATGAATTGTGGTCTTCGAGAGCATGATAATAAGCTTCACTGGGCTATAAATGATCAAAGATTAGGCTACAAACCATTACAGGAGTAATATCAACAAGCAAAATTTTCACTTATCTAATTGGGAGAGGGGTGAAAGTAGCTGGATGTCTGAGCTAGCTTATTCAACCAATTTGGAGCATAACAACAATAAGTTCGAAACTTATACCGCTAAAACACTCAAAGATTTCTACAATCCATCAAGTTGTGCCAAGCTTATTTCGAATTTAAGGCACAATAAAGCTTCAGGTAAAAGTATACACTTGCGAATTGAAGCCGAAGAGAAAACCACCCAAAAGAATTATTTTCACTCTATTTCAGAGTTATGTGAGTCGAATGAATCTGAGACAAGTATTGGAAGCCTCCTTAAGCACTTCAACTGGATTAAGTGATTTATTTTTGAATTTCTCTGCTAGATCTCTCGGAGTTCAGCCATTATTTTGCTCGATTTTTTTGTTAAAGGAGGCGTTGTTTTGCCCTAACTCGATTAGGGCTTGGGATATGAGGCGATAAAGTTTATGTGGTGTTGTTTCGGGTATTTGATCTGTTACCCGATTACAATTCTTTCTTCTGTTACTTAATGGGCTCAGTCCATTTACCTATTTTTTTTAAAAAAGTGAATTCGGCAACCAAATGCTGAAGTAATAAAATATTATGGTCGCATCTTGTCCTTTTTTGACATAAAAAACGAAACGAACACACTGTTAATTCTGTTTTGACTATAGTCCACAAAAAAGGAAAACTTTTACCGCAAACATCACTATCCAGCATCGAGTTATCAAATACATATAAAATTGGACAATTACATTACATCAATTTCGATGCCTCTAGCGAAGAAAATCATTGTTCATGACATATAGCGGTTTGTCGGAAAAGAAGTATGCGAGGAAGAAAAAAACTGAGAAGTGATGATTTTACCTCCGGGCATTCGAAGTCGGGAAGAGCAATGGTGCAAAGGGAAAGACTCAATACAATATCATTTCATTTATGATCGAATAAATCTTCATGATTTTTCACTTTTGAAGGTGTTCCATATGGGGGCTAAAAATTTTATGTACCCACTTTAACACTATTAAAAAACGCAAAGTTGGGCCCCTTTAATAATTTTGGTGTTCCAATAATGGTGGACCAAACGTATTTGTTAGCAATCAAAATTCTATATCGATAAAAAAATTATATTGATTAGTAAAATTAATGAACTAATCTTCGTTCATTCACTACAAATAATATTTATTTTTGAAGAAAAATAAAGTGAGACATTTAATTAATACCATCCTTATCTTAAATAATATAAAAGTCATACACAAAAACGTGTTAGTCTCACGACAAAATTATTGAACTTCAAACAAGTTTATTTATTGAACATTGCGTTTAAGGGCATTGCCAATAGTGGCTTGGTTACTTTAAAGTTATGACTGAACATGCCACTTTAATGCATATTAATTTATGTGTTCTATATTTTAATGAATATTTATTTATTTAAAAATTTGGTTTTACGGTTGGTTCGGGTGTTTCTGAGTGTGGGGTTGTTTTGTTTAGTTTTTTCATACACAATAGATGAAGCAAACAAAACAGTTGTTGAGAAGGGCCTAGCAGGGTAACACACTTTTTGCTTAGGCACCATGGTCTGCAGAATACCACCGGACGCACTTTGCTGGCCTTATGGTAGTACGCCGACCTATGAAAAAAAAAAATCCATTTGGCAGTAGCATTGCACTTTGATCTTTCATCTTGTTTTCTAATTTTTCTTTACAAACGATGTATATTGAGCTATGCTATCAGTTGTTATGATTTAATCTTAACACAACTATAGGTTATAGGTTAAGAGGAAAAAACAATAAAGATGAATAAATAACAAAAATTACCCTACTTCATTTGAAGAAAATGTTCCCAGATCTGAAAATACATCACTTAAATATGCGTATAACTCTGGCTTCATAAAGCTTGCTTAATGCACAAGTTAGAACTATTGATTTTACCTTATATTACAAGCTAATGTCTCTGTGTCAGAATTAACTAGTTCTGAATTGTATAGATATGAAAGTCCCTACATTTTAGGATCATGCATATCCGTAATTTGCAACTTTAAATGCCAAACTTAATTCTGGCTTGCAGTTAGATGAATAGTTACTGTTACATGTTTCCTGGATTTTGAATTCTTATTTTTTTTATTTGTTTATTGTGTGGTTTAAATTTGCATAATCACTAGTATAACCGCACAACGGTGGAGAAACCGACCGTTCGATTGTATAAATTTGATAAGAAATATACATTTAAAAAATTTGTTAATATTACTTAAACATTAAGTGATAATATGTTAGAAAATAATAAATTGAGATTTGAATCTGAAAATATGAATTTCAAATTTAAATATTAATCAAAACATTCAAAATTGTCGATTTGAAATTGAAAATTTTAAAATTTTAAAATCATAATAGATTTGAATTTGAAATCTTTGATTCGCAGAATAAAAGGAGAAAGTTAACCGCGATTAGACAAGATTCACGTTTTTCGAGAAAACACGATGAAACAAGATCCACGTTTTCCGAGAAACCGCGATGAGACAAGATCCACGTTTTTTTGGCTTCATGAAAATTGATTTTGGCTAGTAGAAGTAGACAAACCTCCCTACGGTCGGTTTGAAAAATTGATTTTGACTAGTAGAACTAGGCAAACCTCCCTACGGTCGGTTTGATTATTAAGAATACATGACTGATCAAAAATAGTATCGAATTTGATTTATTCGATAGAACAGCGTTATTAAATTGAAATAAAATGCTTGTGAGTAATAATTGATACTAATGTAGAATCTAAGATATGGAGGAGTAGTTTTCTATGTCATTCTAACCTGTCTGGTTTTAGATTTGTCCATTTGAGTTTGGTTATTCATACAACGAAAAAGGCTACTTGTAGAAAAATTTATAGGTCATGCATGTTACCTTTCACTTAATTGAAAATTTTCATTTGGCATATATTTACTGTTTTGAGATATGAGTATAATTTTCTGTTTTTTATTTTGAGGTAGATCAGATTGTACGATTATAACTTCCTATGAATTCAACATTATAATTGTAATGACATCAGTATGAAAGCATAAACAGGTTTTGAGTTGTGGGAAATTTGATATACTTATGTATAGATTCTACAGCGAAGATGATCGAAAGTAAATTAAAAAAAATGATTGACTCAATGCTAAGATGGTAGACCAGATATTAAGTTACACTACTTAATACATGAACATACGGATCTGTATCCAGTAATTAATAATTTAGAAATAATTATGTGGAGCTTATTATCAAAATTACTAGAAAGAGAAGGTTAAAGTTGTACATATCGCCAAATATATAAACATTAGGTTTTACCATAATAGAAGTACAACGTTAAAGGAGACATGAACTCAGCTTTGCATGTATGAACAAGAAATATACTTTATCTCGCATTGTCATGGCGAAGCAAACAGAAGAAGTTTCATACATTTCTACTCCTTTTCCTTATAGCAAATTATAGCAAGATGAACAGCACAGAGATGCCAAATGCGATAGGCAGTCATTGAATCTCAAGGACTTATAGTAAATTCCTTTGTTAATTTTTCTGAAGTTTACTGACATGGTATAGACATTGTTCCATTTACTGATCAGCATTAACGTTCAAGATATGTATTAGTCACAAGTGTCTATCTAAATTATAGCAATGTTATTTGAGTAAAACTAAGAATCAATAATCAAATGCAAAATATTCAATAATAGTCCTCCTATGCCATCTAACATCGCACCCCTCAAACTCTATATAAAGAGAAGAAAACAACACTAACAACGTACTGAGTCATAAGTTTATAGAAAACTACTAGGACTATGGAGTCAGGCAAATATGGCAACACAAAGCTATGGCTACTTTCATTTCTAGTCATTGCTTCAGTTGTTGTAAATGTATATTTCTACTACAACAACAACTTTACATTGACCAGTCCATTCCTCAGGCTGTCCTGGACCACCAAGGCAGCCATTGACGCTGAGGTAGTTGCTGCCATTGACTGTTCAGATCATGGAAGAGCTTACTTGGATGGAGTACCCGTCAATGGTGTTCCAATGTGTGAGTGCCATAACTGTTACAGCGGACCTAGCTGCTCAGTGTTGGCTTCAAATTGCACTGCTGATGCCACTACGTAAGCACTTTATATACTTACACATGATCACTTGCTATAAGCAAGCACTTTATATCACATTAACACGATCACTGCATTAAAATATAATGTTCATTGTGAGTCCCTCAAATTCAAAAATATGTATAGCTCATCTGCTCAAAATACTAAGACGTTAATTGTTCTAATAACTCAGTCGGTGCGTTTTTCCTCAGCGTGAGACTCATTTGTGAAATTCACATGTTACTAGTTTGCAAATTTCTTGACAACTTTAATCTATATTTGTGTGCAGTGGTGATGCAATGTTTCTGGAGAAGTACTGGCTCCATCACAGAATAAACACGGCAGTTTTGGAATCTGGATGGCATAGAATGAGCTACTTTATCGGCCATAATTTCATGTCCGATGAACTAGACAAACATATTCGGCTGCTACACAAAGCAGTAGGCAATGCTAAAGTCGATGATAAATTTCTCGTTTTTGGTAATGGAGTGACTCAACTTCTCAATGGTGTAATCATCTCACTGTCACCAAACGTTACTGCTACCCCTGCTGCCCCGATAAAGAAAGTTGTTGCTTATGTCCCTTATTATCCTGTAAGTCGCTGTTGTTAATTACAAATAAATTTCTAAAGCAACCTTGTTAAACTAACTAATGAAATTGTATATGATTTTTTTTTTATTGGTACAGGTATTCAAGAGTCAAACCAAATATTTTAACTATAAAGGATACGTATGGAAAGGAAATGCATCTGACTACGTAAATGCACCGAATCCCAAAGATTACATTGAGCTTGTAACTTCCCCAAACAATCCTGAGGGTCTGCTTCGCAAGTCTATAATTAAAGGTTCGTTAGCTGTGTATGATCATGCCACATACTGGCCTCATTATACTCCAATCAAATATACATCCGATGAAGACATTATGCTGTTTGCCCTATCCAAATATACTGGACACTCTGGTAGTCGATTTGGGTATGTCATTACCGAATCTGTTTCATTGTATCAAATATTTTCATGCCAATCAATGATTTCCTTATATTGACATCAATGTTGTTGTTTCAGGTGGGCATTTGTAAGAGATAAGGCGGTCTATGATAAACTTACAACATACATCTCAACAAACAGCGAGGGAGTTTCTCGTGATACACAACTTAGGACACTGAAAATTATAAAGGAAATTTTACTGCAAATAAAATTATACAAGGGAACGGTCGGTGACTTCAACGAATATGGATATACCACACTGAAAAACAGATGGATTCAACTAAACAATCTTATATCTCAGTCCAACCGATTCTCCCTTCAAAAACTATCTCCTGAATATTGCAACTACTTCCAAAGAGTCAGAGATCCTTCTCCAAGTAAGCCTACGAATGAAGTCTTTTTTTATTCCCTCTCTCCTTCTCCTTCTAATGTCCAGGTATACTCAACATTAACCACTAAATTGTTAAATATGCCAATGCTATCCTCAGAATTCAGATGAGCTACTTTTTAAGGCAAAATATATTTATAATTTTAATATTAATTTAAAATTTAACTCTTCCATAGGATAGTTGATCGATGAGTATTAATTGCAAAGTTAGCTTAAACTCGACTAATGAGTATGTTGTGCTCAATGAAACATAGCTTATGGATGGCTAAAGTGTGAATGGCAGCAAGACATGGATTGCTCAGCTGTACTTCAAAGCGGACAAATATTGACCCAAAGCGGAGTGCGTTTTGAAGCAAGTAGCCGTTATGCACGTTTGAGTTTGATCAAGACGCAAGATGATTTCAACCAGTTGATGCAACGTTTGAGCGTTCTTGTAAAGGCTAAACCAACTAGTGCGTCTCAGGAGTACAACTACGAAATGGATCGACAAAGATCAGTAGAGCGCCCTTTCATCTACGGTGGTGATCAAGGGAGTTACGGGTCTTTCTAAGAAATTTACCTTTTCAATTGTTATTCCGTTTCAATTTCCTCATTAATGTTGTTTGGGGTTGATGGTAAGTTATTATGCTTTGAACTGGATGAGTGAAGAACATGTAGATGTAATGAATAAAAATCCAAGTTTCTTAAGTGGATGCATGAATTATTATAACTGAATAAAGTTTGCTTAAATTTGAAATCAAATGTCATGGTACTTCTGTTTATGTTTCCTTGGAAATCAATTTTCAATGTTAGTTAACATGTGATTAATTCTTTGCCTGGTATTGTATGTACTATGCATATGTATGCAACTTACTAAAAAAGATCGGCTAAACAGGCTTTGGAAACATGGAATATTTGATGAAAAACAAGCTATAGAAATGAGACAAAAATCAAAATGTGACAGACTCACAATGAGGAATGGTAATATCTTATTCCCCTCCTATTATTCTCACAATGAGGATGATGAGAAGGTGAAGAAACCAGACGGGGATACGTGCAACTAAATTTGTGAATACTTCGCAGGATAGATGCATATTTTCCCAAGAAATTTACAGGCTACTTGGGTTTTAAAACAAATTATGGATGTAGCTAACTATTTCAATTTACATGTATATAATTCATAGAGTTAAAAAGAACACTTTTCCAGCAATACAACGACGCTTTTCCACTTTTCCAGCAATAAGTGGAAAAAAGTATTTGTAATAAATACTACAAATCTGGAAGTAATAAGATTGTAGCCTTTAGCATTAGCATTTAGCTGGTTATAACCTTGGACAATTTCGCTTATGGCCCGAGAAAAAACCGTAAAAGAGGATTTGCATACTTTCAAAATAAGCAAAATAGATGTGCAAGCAATTTGGTCACGATTAGCGTAATTTTCAAGCTTCTAAGAGGATATTATTTGTTTCTCATGTTATGAATTTGTTGAGATTTGTGCTGGGTTCTATGACTCTTTTTGACAATTTTTTGTAATTAAACCTAGTTATAGGAGTATAATGGTTTTAGCATATTTTTAATTTGATACTGATTTGGTGTTTGTAATTGTAGTTGGTTATATAGCATCATTTGTTGTTGAAGTTTAATACCAGTCTTGTAGATAAAGGTGTACCGGTTTAAATATTTATTTGTTTGTAGGTTATATAGTGTCATCTGTAGTTTCAGTTTCAACATCGGTTTTGTAGTACAACAAATATCGGTTTTATTATTTATTTGTTAGTAGGTTATGTGGTATCATTTGTAGTTTCGGTATCAGTTTTGTAGTATAACCGGTAACAGTTTTGTTTATTATTTGTAGTTTATATAGTATCAGTTGTACTTTCATTATTAGTTTTGTATCATAACAAATATCGGTTTTTTTTTCTTGATTAAGTCGGGTATTAGTTTTTTGTAATATGATTATATCATTTTATAATGTTATTTTGTAGTGTATCCTGTTAGCTTTTGCATTCATATGTACCTGATTAGGTTGCAGTATCATTTGATCATTCTGTATTATCATTGTTGTATTTTTTTACATGTGAAGTTGCGCTTCTAGGTAGCTTTTGCATCAATATGTATCCGATTAGGTTTGACAACCGATTAGCTTTTGCACCAATATGTACCCGATTGGGTTTGCCATCCATTTAGTTTTTGCATTCATACGTACCGAATTACGTTTGACATCCGGTTAGCTTTTTCATTCGAATGTATGCTTGGTTATACAATATATCTTGAGTATTGGTTTCCATCTGTACTCGATTAGGTATGACATTCAGTTAGCTTTTGCATCAATACGTACCTGATTAGGTTTGACATCCGGTTAGCATTTGCAACTATGCGTACCCGATTAGGTTTGGCATTCGATTAGCTTTTGCATTACAATGTATGCTCGGTTAAACAATATGTCTCGGGTATAGATTGGTTTTCATCTGTACCTAATTAGCTTTGACATTCGGTTAGCTTTTACATCAATACATACCCGATTAGGTTTGACATTCGATTAGTTTTTGCATTAATACATATCCGATTAGGGTTGACATCCAGGTAGCTTTTTTGTTTGATGGTATGCTTGGTTAAACAATATATCTTGGGTATAGATTTTTTTTTCAATTTGTGCCCGATTAGGTTTGATATCCGGATAGCATTTGCATCAATATGTACCCGATTAGGTTTGAAATCCGATTAGCTTTTGCAACAATACGTACCCGATTACGTTTGACATTCGTTTAGCTTTTGAATCCATACGTACCAGATTAGATTTGGCATCCAATTAACTTTTGCATTTGAAGGTATGCCCGGTTAAGTAGTATGTCTCGAGTATAAATTGGTTTCCGTCTATACCCGATTAGGTATGACATTTGGTTAGATTTTGAATCAGTACGTACCCGATTAAGTTTGACATCTTGTTAGCTTTTGCAACCATATGTACCCAATTAGGTTTTACATTCGGTTTGTTTTGCATTCCGTGGTATACTCGATTAAACAATATATCTTGGGTATAGATATGTTTTTATCTGTACCTATTAGGTTTGACATTCGGTTAGCTTTTACATCAATACATTTCCGATTAAGTTTGACATCATGTTAGTTTTTGCATCAATACATAGCCGATTAGGTTTGACATCTGGTTAGCTTTTGTATTTGATGGTATGCTTGGTTAAACAATACATCATGGGTATAAATTGGTTTTCATTTTTACCTGATTAGGTTTGACATCCGGTTAGCATTTGCATCAATACATGCCCGATTAGATTTGGTATTCAGTTAGTTTTTGCACCAATATGTATCCGATTAGGTTTGGCATCCGTTTAGTTATTGCATCCATACATACCCGAGTAGGTTTGGCATCCGGTTAGCTTTTGCATCAGTACATACCCGATTATGTTTGGCATTCGACTAGCTTTTGGATCAATATGTACTCGATTAGGGTCGACATTCGGTTAGCTTTTGGAACAGTACGTACACGGTTAGATTTGGCATGATGTTAGCTTTTGCATTCGGTCGTATGCTCGGTTAAACAATATATCTTGGGTATGGATTAATTTTTATTCGTACTCAATTGATGTACAATATGATTTTTTTTTTACCTGTTGTTATTTTTGCATAGTTTGAAGTTTGGTGAGCAAGGTGAAATGATCAACTATGTCCTAAATAGCTAAAACATATAGATGGCATGACAAGCTGTGAGTTATTACATGGTGATGTTGGTTACTTTATTCAATATTAGTTATTTAGTATTATTTTTTGCATACTATTAGTATCGGTTTCTGGTGTTGGTATCATTTTTGCCATGATATTAGTATCGGTTTCGGGTATTACAAAGTATGGTATCGGTATTTATATGCTATTAGTATCAGTTTCAGATATAATAAAATATGGCATAAGTTTTTGCATGTTATTAGTATCAGCATAAGTTACAGGTATAACGAAATATGGTATCGGCTTTTGCATTGTATCAGTATCAACATTATTTTCTGGTATGTTAAAATAAAGTATCGATTCTTGCATACTTTTAGTACCAGTTTTAGTTAGAGTATCACTTGAGGTATAGGAAAATATGGTACCAATTTTTGCATACTGTTAGTATCAGTTTCAGGTATAGCGGGAAATAAAATATAGTCTCAACATAATATCACATGTTGGTAAAGTTGAACAAATCTAATGTTTACAACACCAAAAATAAAAAATCATTATTTTTACATTAAATTGACTAAATTTCAACAAGTGTTTGTATCTACATTAAAATAAAGCTAAATTCAATTTGTTCTATCATAAATGTATATTAGTTGAACTGAACATCAAAGTAATTTTTACAACGAATTTACATCTTTGTATTTTCTTTTTCTTCTAGTCTTGACATAAAATCGGATAAATTTCAACTCTAGTTGTTGTTTGTCAATGTCTCTAACACAATCCTTGCTCTGCTTTGCAATATATGTTCAAGTTCTATCTTGATCGGAATTTGGCTTTTGTTAAGTGATGTGATAAATATTATGACCTGTGCAGTTAAAGCGCTCGACAAATTCGAAGCGGTGGGGTGCAAAAAGTCATAGCGGGGATACGACGAGGATATAGCGGATGACTCTAAAATAGCATATAAAACTCGTACTTAATGTTTTTACAAATATATAAATGGTAATTAAATGAAAAATTATCGTTCAATTGGATTATAATTAATACATAAATAATTTTAAACAAAAAATATGTGCGAATATACTTTAAATAAACGTAAAACTGTTATATAACATAATTGAATTTAGTAGAATATTAGAGTATTTTCATTTCTGAAAATATATTAAAAATTAAATCAAATAAATTAGTTTCATAATTTTTATAATGTATAAATGCAATTTTTTAATTCATTTTATTAAAGAAGATATAGCGGAAATAGCAAAATATAGCGGGAATAACGGGATATAGAAGAAATAGCGGGGATTAAAGCGGAAAGGCTATATTTTGGGTTATATGGAAAAATCGTAGCGGTAGAAATACGCTATGAGATATAGCGGGATAATAGCGGGACATTAACTACACAGATCATGACATATATTTCATAGTCAATCCTGTTTAAAGCAAAATATATTGTTAGTATTGGTTTGCATCACTTGTAGTATCATGTATATAACAAATATATAACATTGCTTATAAGAGATAATGGTGCAAGCAGGTCATATGCTTTGAAAAGAAATAATTAATAGTATTAGTATCGATATTTGCATCAGTTTTAGCGCTTGTGGGTATCGCTTTTAAGATCCATGGTAATTGTTTTATTTCTCTTTTAATTATATACGGTTTTTAGTTTCAGTTTTTGCATATGCAGGTATCAGTTTTTATGCATATAAGTATAGTTTGTGTGCTTGTAGATATTAGTTCTGATCTGAAGCAAATATTTACTAAATTGAAAGAAATTAGCTTGTGTATCATCCGATTCAATTCTATGTACTAGGCATATAAAAATGTATAGCACTCTGTACAAAAGTTCATGATGCAAACACATAACAATTTTTAAATATTAAGTAACTATCATTTTAGCATTACTATTAGTTTCGGTCCTAGTATCAATTTTGTTGTCAGTAGGTATTATTTCTAACAGAAAAAATAATATATTTGATACTAGTAATGAATTCATAAGATATCAAACATTTGAACATGATATATTGTAATATTATGCATTTCCATCTCTATACAGCATGGACCAATTTCTACCTATAAAGAATTACATAATCTCCTTCCACAAAGTTTAAAATAACGGTACATATACAAACAATTATAGAAGTTAACTCTAGCAACAATAAAATTCACCTGAGCCTGAAGCACAGTTTTGACTTCCATCAACGTAGCAGAAAAAGTCATTACCAATCCGTCCTTTTTCTTCTTAGCCACTTTTCTTCCTCTCTTCCTTCTAACTGTATAACTGTTAATCTTCTTCTTAGTCGACATGTCTTTAGCTGCGATTTTGTTGTCTACCCTCCATACATTTTTTTCCTTCTTCAACCAAGCTTTGATTCTGTTGTTGATGTAAGATTTTTCGGATGATTTTTAATGAAACTGAAGAGATTTGATTAGGGTTTTGGATTTGGGTGTAATTTAAAGAAGGTCTAGGGAGGAAGCTAGGAACTGGTTTAGAAGGAGTTGGGTTTGGGGTTGCTCCTTTGATTTCTAAGATTGAGTTTGAAATTGAAGTAGAGCGTCGAATGGAAGGAAATAAAAAGATAAGGGAAACAACTTCTTTTGTAATGGGCTTTCGGCCTGTTCTTGTACAAAATAAAGGCGCGTGTCCTTGTACTTAATATATTAGGATAATTTTTCCTTTAAAAAAATTTTCCTTACAAAAATAGGTTTAGTTTTGCGCAACCCAAATTTGCATAAGTGTATTTTTTAAATAAAATTTATGCTTGCACAAATTTGGAATATGCAATTATAATTTTGGAAGAAGAAAAAATTGTGCTTGTCCAAATTTGAAATGTGCAACTGTAGTTTTGGAAAATATTTTGTGCTTGTGTAAATTTGAATTGCACAAGTGTATTTAAAAAAAATTGCGTGTGCAAATTTAGATTGCACAAGTGTAACTTAAAAATTAATAATTTATGCCGGCATAAATTTGTATTGCGCAAGTATAAAATGCTGGTATATGAAATAAGAAACCTATTTTTACAATAAGTTTTGAACGATGTCTAAAGTTGAAATAAGTTTTTTCTCAGGCTTATAAGCAAAATTTGTCCAATAACCTCTTATTACTGCACGTGTTTCATATATTATTGATAACCTTTCATCACTCTTATTTCACCTAAAGTGGATATTTTATGTTGTTTAATTTATGTGATTCAAATATAATATCAAATTGTACGTCAAGATCAGGAGATAAATAATTCAATAAATTGGTGGAATAAACTTACATGCTGATAACCCGGCTTTTAGCAAGGTCGTGATACCAATGGCTTGACTCGAAATCAAAGACACTTCGACTCGAAGATTGGTTATACATGGGTTTACTATGGATATTGACAATTTTTTTCCGAGTTCGGATCGAGCTACAATTCACATGGTACGACAAGTAAAGCTATGAAAGCCAGCGTTCCAAATTTCAAGTCGACTGGAGTTCGTATGCTCAAGTTATGGATCGATCAAGAATCATGAAGGAGACTTCACTTTGTATCCATCAGGGTCCGCCCCTATCCGTATCCATCCAGCCTCTCTTGTTCGTATCGATCAAGCAACATCGATCGATTAGTACGGTTCGTATCGATCGAATCCGCCCTTTTTTCATATTGATCATTCCAGGGATCGATACGAAGTAAACAGCCAACAAACATCGATACGAAGCGGCTACCCAATGATTGATACAAATAGATCCTCCATTCATCGATAGAAGGATAATCCCTGAAAACGATACGAAGAAGGCATGGTCAAGTGCAGGAAATGGTCATGCGGCACAAAAAGTGGATCTCTCCATAGCAACCGCTCTACGTCATTGCTATGCAACTGATCGATACGCAGAAGGATCGAGACGAATATGGATCAATACGAAGATATCGATACGCACACTTCAGCCACTTGCAAAACCAACTTTGGATCGATACGAAGATATCGATACGCACACTTCAGCCACTTGCAAAACCAACTTTGGATCGATCGTAACTCGAGATCTATAGGTCCAAAAGCCTTCAAATTTTCATCTTAGCGTACATACCACTAGAAGAATGCTCATGATCGATCTCAGCCCAAGTGGACACCATCTAGATCAATACGAAGGAGATGGGATCGATCCCAAATGACCCATGATTGATCGCGTGGGCCTACCCATGTATGAGAAGGAGTATTCCGTGTTTAAAGGCAGATATTACAGACCCACGCCTATAAATAGCACGCCAATGCCAACAGAAAAGTGAATTTTGTCTATGCTACGCTGTTACTCTGTTAGATTTTCGTTGTAACTTGAGTTTTAAATTAATTTAACGTTGTAATCAGTTAGCAATCAGCAGTAAACATCAAATCATTCAAAGTGGACGTAGGCTACAACGCTGAACCACTATAAACCCTGTCTTTTTACCGCTTTCCTTTTAAATTTTGAGTGTTCTTCACGTTTATATCATCTACATTTTGTCTATCTGTGACCTGATATCGTGAATTGGTGCTTTCATTTGTAATTAGGTGTTTATGATCAATTTTGGTGCAAACACATGCATACACATATGTTAGTATATGTATGTGCACATATATGTATGTGTATATATGATGCATATGTATGTATAAATATATTCATATACATGTATGCATAAATACACACACACATACACATGTATGTGTATATACATACATACATATGTATGTGTGTGTATATACATATGTATATATGTATATACACACACATACATATGTATGTATGTATATACACATACATGTGTATGTGTGTGTGTATTTATGCATACATGTATATGAATATATGTATATGTATGTGTTATCCTGCCTTTTGGCAAGGTCGAGATATCAAGGGATTGACTTAAAACCAAAGACTGCTCGTCCTGAATATCGAGTAGTATGCACAAGCTTGCTATGGATATCGATGAATGTTGTCCGAGTCTGGATCAAGCTACAATTGACAAGACATGACAAGCAAAGCTATGAAAGCCAACATTCCAAATTTCAAGTCAATCCGAGTTCGTATGCTCAAGATATGATCGTTACAATCTAAGAGAGCATGCCGTTCGAATCGATCGATGGTCGAAACAATTCATATTGATTGTATTTGCATCGATCGGAGCACACTATTTCACATCCATCTGGTGAAAGGCTTTGTTCGAATCCATCATCTACACGTAGTTTCGAGTCGATCAGCAACAGATGGAGTCTACTTCGTATCCATCCGGACCCTCCTGCTTCGTACCCATCAATTGCATAATTCGTATCCATTGGCTGTCTAGTTCGTATCCATCCTAGAAGGCCCGTGTTCATATCCTTCAAGTCAAATTTCTTTGTATCCATCGAGAAGCCCCTGTTTGTATCCTTCAGGTCATGGCTATTCGTATCGATTGAGTCATCAATGTTCGAATCCATCTGCCCACTTCAACTTCGTATCGATCGACTGGAGTCGTTTCTGATCGATACGAACAAGGCCATACAGTCAACATATTCCATGTGTTTTCCATCGATACGAACAGAGTTTGTTTCATCGATACGAACAAAGTCGTCTTCCATCAATGCGAACCAAACAACGGCTATCTATAAGAACAAGGCGAGAATATTGGGATGACTCGGTAAACTCGGTATCGAAAGTGGATCGATCCGAAGAGTGCGTGCCACATCAACCTGCTAGCACGTGCCTGGATCGATTCGAATAGATCGATACAAAGAGCATCGATTCGAACTTGGCAGACTAGAGGAAATGCAATCTTGCATCGATCATATCGCACAATCCACAAGTCCAAATGCTATGAAATTTTCACAGGAGCTTGCGTACGACCTAAGGAAGGACCATGCCAAGTTTCGACTCGATTGGATCAAATCTCAATCGATACGAAATTTGTTCGTATCGATCATGGATCGAGCCGAAACTTCACGGGATCGATCGTGTGGGCCCACCCACATGCCAGAAGAAGTCTTCCGAGATCTGAGCGAGATACTAGCCTCCTACGCCTATGAATAGAGCCCCGGTGCCTATAGAAGAAGGATCTTTTTAGCTCTCGGACGTCCGGACTCTACTGAATTCAACTTTGCACTCCATTGCTACTGTTGTATTCGAATTTCAGAACTATAATTTGTTGTAATCCGCTGTAATCAACTGTAATGATGTAGACAATATGCCGAACCACTCTAAATTTCTGTGTTTTGTGCATTTTCATACTTGTTTTGGAGTGTTTATTAGATAATCCACATTTTACATTTCTATTCTTCATTTTTATCTCTTCCGAAGAGTGTTGTGTCCATTTTTGGTACAAACACTTTGGTGCTTTCACTAAGAAACACGGTTTTTCTCCTCCTCCTTAGATCTAATGTCGATACCGGATTGTATAAATCCAAGAAGAAGATCCAGATCTCAAGTTCAGAATCCTTTCAACCTATTCAGATTTTCATAAAATCTATGAAAGAACTTCACTAATCGCCATAGTTAGCACAAGGACCGCCTCTACTAATGTGGACCAAGAAGGACGAGATAGACAAAATCCCGCACAAATTGCCTCCATCCAACCAAAATGAAGGTTCGGATCCATCAGGCCCGGTTACCAGACAAGAGTTCCAGATGCTGCTTCAAGAATTGACCCAGAGTCGGCAGCAACTGACTGAACAGCTTCGCGCCAACGCTGAGTTGACTAACCAGTTTAATCGCCATAGGCGTAGAAGATCCAGAAGAGACCATGCCTCTTACTCATCCACTAGGAGTTCGGCCTCGTCTGACTATCATCATTGACCTACACAACCCCGGCTAGACGGGAGTTATACACAAGCCACCGGACATCAACCTACAATGACCGTTGGACAACTGAGAGTTGGACCATCGGCCAGTTTCCAGACCGGACCCTCCTCTTAGGGAGGTACCGTCCCTCACTACACCACAGACAACCACGCTACCACCGCCACGGTTGAACCAGGGGTTGATGCCCGAAATCAGCCAGATTTGAACCATCACCAGCATGGACGTGCTCATGGACCATATGTCCCTGAAGACTTGGAGCCAAGGAGGCGAGATGTGGACCATCGACAGTGCCCGGTCCAGCCTCGCATTGTGGAACCCGACCACACTTTGGCTTAACCTGCGCAGAATGTATAGATGTCGGATATTCCCACTATGATTCGGCAGATGATTCGAGAAAGCCAAGGCCTCACAAATGACGACTGGGGAATCTCCCGGAGTCATACTCCCTTTACAGATGAGATACTTTATGCTGAACCTCCTCGGTGATTCAAAATGTTGGCTCTACTAGTCTATGAAGGAAGGTTGGATCCAAATCAACATATCTTGAAATACGAATGGTCGATGAACGCTTCAAGAGCTGATGATGCAGTGAAATGCCGTAGTTTTTCCATTTCTTTGGAGGGCATTGCTACCATGTGGTTCACACGATTGCCACCTCGATCCATTTCCTGCTTCGATCAATTGGCCACCAAGTTTGTAGAATGATTCTGAATGCATATTGCGATGCTAAAGATGTTAACACTCTATTTAGTGTCACTCAAGCTCCAAGAGAGACACTTAAACGCTACTTAGAGAGGTTTCATGCTGCGTGTGCAGAGATACGAAATCACAATGAAAACTCCATCTTGATGGCATTGACTAAGGGGGTTGACCTTCATTCCAAGTTTGGAAAATGGTAGGCAAGGAAGCCTCCCACGTCATTGGACCGTTTCTACTCCAAGGCAGCCCAGTTTTTGAGAAGGGAAGATGTGAAACAGTCTAGGAAGCAAGATGACGCGGACCCGGTATGAAAGGGATGCAAAGTAATGTTGCAGTTAAGCAGTCCGGGGAGAGTTCCGGAAAAGTTCAGTTAAATATCCAGAACAAGCAAACTCAACAGAGGAAAAATGGCAATCAAAACAAGAAGCGAGATCAAAGCCGTGATCCACGACGTAGGGCTCCAATGTTCGATAATTACACTCCATTGAATACGTCGCTAAAGAATGTGTATCTACAAACCTGCAATACTATGCAATCCAAAAAGCCTACTCCGAAGCCATCGTCGGAGAGGCAGATTCGAATGAGAAAATTTTGTAGGTTTCATGAAAGCTACGACCACAATACAAATGAGTGTCGTCATTTGTAGGATCTCATAGAGAAGTTGATTAGAGAACGGAAGTTGGATTAGTATGCGCAGGTGCCGCAATCAGGAGATGCGGGCCCATCAAATCAGAATCTTGTACCAAACCAGGAAAGATAGGAGGAACCCGCTCGTACTGGTGGGAGTTTGGTAATAAATACAATAAGTGGTGGTCCTCATCCAACAGACCGAAGCTGGAGGGAAATGGAGTCATATGACAGTTCTATCAGGCATGTGGACTTTGAATGTTGTAGTAGTTGTGATGATGAGGCTCTGGCCAAGCAACAGAGGACGATGACCGATGACATCATGTTCAGAAACAGAGACACCGATAAGGTCGAAGCCCTCATTATCGACCCACTTGTCATATCTGCCAATGTAGATCTTGCTTGGATGAAAAGCATCCTTGGTTTACAGTGGAAGTTCTGTGAATATTTTGTTTAAGTGAGCTTATGATTTGCTGAAGATGGAAGCCAATGATTTGAAATCTTGCCAATCTCGAATCCACGGCTTCGATGGAAGTGCTACTATACCCACTGGAGTGGTGGAACTGCCAGTGGAGTTGGGAGTTAGTGAACGCCGGAGAGTCCGGATACTGCAATTTGTTGTTTTGGACATAGAGTCCCCTTATAATGCTTTTTTGGACGACCGGCCCTTGCTGACTTCGAGGCAGCTATTGTCCTATGGTGCTTAACTCTGAAATCACCTGTCGATCGTGGGGTCGGAGTCGTTCAAGGAGATCAGGTTGCTGGATGAACCTGTTATGTTGCTGAGCTGCGCGGGGCATAGAGGAAGGAGAAAGGAAAGGGCGTAGAGGAATCTCTTTGCGTCTGTTTTGCTGATAATTGACAATTGGTGGCTAGGCCCAGGCCCAGGCACCGCAACCAATTCCAGAGGGTTCTTAACCCTAGAGACACTGAAAGTAAAGACGAAACTAAAGATAGTCAAGCTTCCCCGGCCGAATTGACGATCGATGTTCTGATTGATGATGATGATGATTCAAAGATGATAAAGATTGTATCTCAGTTAAGCCAACAGACAAAACAGGAATTGGTTGAGTTTCTCCGGGAAAATCTTGATGTATTCGCTTGGATGCATTTTGACATGTGTGGGATCTCGCCGGACGTCGTGAGCCACACCCTGAATTCTGACCCGTGGTGTATCCCGATCGAGGAGAAAAGGCATGGTATGTATCCAGAGATCTACCGCCCTTAAAGAAGAGGTCGATAAGTTGAAATCGAATAGGTTTATCCGAGATGCTTTATACCCGGAGTGGGTATCCAATCCCGTACTTGTTCGAAAGTCGAATGGGAAATGGAGAAAGTGCGTTGATTATTCTGACTTGAACAAAGCTTGCCCGAAAGACAGTTTTCCTTCCCCGGATTGATAAGCTCGTAGATTCAACGGCTGAAGCACAAGTTATTATCTTTCATGGATGCTTATTCCGGCTACAACCAAATACCCATACACTTACCCGATCAAGAACATGCCAGCTTCATGACCAATCTGGGACTCTACTGCTGTAGAGTCATGCCCTTCGGACTCAAGAACGTTGGAGCAACATACCAACGCCTAGTCAACCGGATGTTCGCCGACCAAATTGAGAAGACCATGGAAGTATATGTGGACGACATGCTGGTAAAGTTGCAATTCTCCGCTGATCATGTAAGAGACTTGGAATCAATGTTCAAAATCCTTCGAGAATACAAGATGAAGCTTAATCCGCTGAAATGTCATTTTGGAGTTGCATCTGGAAAGTTCCTTGGGTTCATCGTCAACGCTCGAGGAATAGAAGCAAATCTCGTAAAGATTTAGACAATAAGAAATATTCAAACTCCGAGAACCATAAAGTAAGTCCAGAGTCTCAACAGGAAGGTAGCAGTACTGAGCAGGTCTATTTCAAAGTCCACCGACAAATGCATTCCCTTTTTCGATATGATCTGAAAAGGAAAACGGAACTTTGAATGGACCGCAGAGTGTGAAGGTGCATTCTGAGCATTGATTCAACATCTCTCCACACCGCTTATTTTGTTAAAGCCTATCGATCACGAGCAATTATACCTTTACCTGGCGGTGTCAGAAAACACAGTTAGTGCTGCCTTAGTTCAAGAGGAAGACCGAGTGTAGAAACCGGTCTATTATGTTAGTAAACGGTTAGCCGGAGCTGAGAGAAATTATCCGAAGCTAGAGAAATTGGCTTATTGTCTCGTTATTGCCTCATGGAAGCTCCGTCCGTATTTCTAGGCGGATCCCATCACTGTTTATACCGATCATCCATTACGATAGATCCTTACGCGGCCTGAGATGTTTGGTAGGTTACTCAAATGGAACATAGAACTGAGCCAGTTCGAAATCACCTATACTCCGAGGCGGGCTATTCAAGGAAAAGTCCTAGCAGATTTCATAGCCGAATTTACCATTCCAGAGGACTTGCTGGAGACCAGTAAATCTCCCGAATACATCTGGAAGCTGCATATTGATGGTGCATCTAACGATCGGAGCTCGGGTGCTGGGGTCTACTTGAAACCCCCGAAGGCCGATCAATATGCTATGCCCTGAAATTTGATTTTCATGCTACCAATAATGAAGCTGAATATGAAGCTTTGCATGCTGGATTGAAGCTCATCTGTGATTTGAGAATTATTGCTGTGGAAATTTATTATGATTCGCAATTAGTCGTATGCCAGGTTCGAGGTGAATATCAAGCCAAAGATCGAAGACTAGCTGCTTACCTAGCTCGAGTCCAAGGAATACTTGATCAGTTTGATTATTATACCATCTTCTACATACCCCGCGAGCGCTATCAAAATGCCGATTCATTGGCAAAGTCAGCCAGCACGGGCGAAGCACAGTAGATGGGACTCGTTCCTATTGAAATTTTATCCTCCCCAAGCATTGATCAGATGGAGACAGACTATGTATTTGAAATCGCTCCCAGTAAGGAGTCATGGATGACTCCGTACCGAAATTACATCGAGCATGGAATGCTGCCTGAGCGTAGAAGTGAGAAGAGACGGATTCATCGGAAAGCCTTGCGGTTCACCATTCCGAATGGAATCATGTATAGAAGAGGATATTCCATTCCTCTCCTCCGATGTATCGCACACGATGAAATTAAACGAGTTTTACATGATGTACATGAAGGAGAATGTGGCGATCACACTGGGGGGCAAGATCTTGCTAAGAAAGTACTCCGATATGGGTGTTATTGGCCAATTGTAAACCGTGACACAGCAGACTACGCCAGGAAGTGTGATAGATGTCAAAAGCATGCTCGAATTCCTAGAGCCCCGCCTACTGAGATAACCCAAATGGTCATCCCATGGTCGTTTGCAGTATGGGGTATTGATGTCATTGGCTCTCTTCCTCTGGCAAAGATGGCCTGAAGTACGCAATCATCGCAGTTGATTACTTTACCAAGTGGGCTGAAGCTGAACCTCTTGCAACAATCACGACGAAGAAGGTGATCAACTTTGTAGTTCGCAACATTATCTGTCGATTTGGTCTCCCGCATATAATCATCACTGATAACGGGGACCAGTTCGATAGTGTTGAGTTCAAGAATTTCCGTCAACGGTTCCATATCCATAAGAAATTCTCTACAGTTGTACAACCTCAAGCGAATGGCCAAGTTGAAGCTGTTAATAAGGTTACCAAGTCTATTCTGAAGAAGCAGCTAGAAAAGGCCGAGGGCAAGTGGGTTGATGAACTTCCTATGGCTTTATGGGCTTACTGGACAGCCCACATGTCCACGGCCGGACACACTCCATTCTCTCTATCCTATGGCTTAAAAGCCGTCATTCCTATAACAACCCATAAATTTTAATAAATATTTTTAATTCAATTTATTTGAAAATTTTGATTTTTAAATCATTTAAAATGAAATTTTGGAATTTTCCAATGCAATTTTGGATTTTGTTTATAATTTATTTTCCAAATATAATAAAATAAATATTTTCTTAAAATTTTATATTTTGGTCAACTTTGGTCAAACTTTAACTTTTAGTTGAAATTTTAAAATTTGAATTTTAAATTTTCGTTCTTTTTCTTTGAAGCTGAATTTGATTCTGATATTCGTTCTGCTTTTCGTTTCGTAGAATTCTATTTTATACTTTTTAAATCTGATAAAATTCAGCATTTTACATGTGATTATTTTCAGTATTTTATTTGTTATTTTCTATTTTATATTCTCTATTTTTCTATCTTTATTTTTGTTTGGGCTTTGATCTTTTATTTGATTTTTGAGTTTGTTTTGCGAATGGGCTTGGCTGATGGGCTTAGGAAATTCAAGAGGCATCCGTTTCTT
The DNA here is from genome assembly GCA_030765085.1 of Allium cepa. Classification (NCBI taxonomy): domain Eukaryota; kingdom Viridiplantae; phylum Streptophyta; class Magnoliopsida; order Asparagales; family Amaryllidaceae; genus Allium; species Allium cepa. Next base: position 325,189,393 of record CM060931.1, on the reverse strand, counting down.
TTATTTAATATGAAAAGATGCCTTTTCCTTATCCCTAGCCGTACAAACTTCTTATCTCCTTTTCAATTCATGTTAAAAACTTCTCAACTTATCTCTTTTCTCATTTGCATCTTCTGATTAAAATTTTATAGTAAGTTATATACTTTATTCTTCCTTTATTTCTTTCTTTCTCTCTTATTTTCTCAAACTATATTCGGCCATCACATCCATCCCCTATAGCCGACCACATCTCCACTCCACCACCACACCACCATCTCATCATCATCCCATGCCATGCCGTGAACCATAAGATCTAAAACCCATCACCTAATGGCCTCACAAACCCTAGCCAAGCCCACCATGTCATCTCCTCCCTCTTTGCTTGCCTCGGCCACCACAACTACACCTCCTTTTCCTTGCCGTGGCCATTCCATCTCAGGCCGTGCCTATTCAGTTGCTTTGACCCAAGCCTAGCACCATGGCCGAGCCACTTTGCATCTTGGCCGAGCACATTAGCCATAGGGCTGAACCACTTGACCCTCTTGACCATTCACTTTCCTTGTCTTTTGCCTTTCCCTAGTGCGTTTTGCTTTGCCACCCCTTCATCTACCCATAGCCGTGTACATTGGTGACCTTGGCCAAGCATGCTTGCTTCAAAACACAAGTGGCCGAGCCTATTTCCATGTGGCCAAGCCTATTGTGTAAGTGGTTAGCCCATTTTCTTTGTGTTTCATTTTATTATTTTATGTATAAAGAGTTGCTTATGTATATTTTATTTTGTTGATTACGAGATTTGAATCTTGGCTCTCCATCCACTCGAATCTAATTCGTGTGTTGTCGTGCTTTTCGGAGTTTGTTCGTGTGTCTTGAATTTCAATCTCTAGCTTTAGAAGGTGAGTTATCACTCTCGACATTCGTACTTATACAATTATGAAACAATGACATGTGAATTGTAGTGTGATATGCTATGTTGATATTAATTCATACATGCCTGTGATATGATATTTCATGATGTTATAGCTTGATTATATGTAACATCCAGCCTTTTCGCACACTTTAAACCGACACACGTGCCAATTCAAAGCATACGCAAGGGCGGATTGTTATGGGGTAAATAAGAAAAAAACAGAGAAGAAATAAAACAAAATAGAATCTCACAGCGGAAGGAAAAAATATAATAATCAATATACAGTTCATGATAACTGTTTACAAAATATTTATTTTACTTATACAATGAATATCAGAGTTACACATACCAATACAATCAATGCAGCGGAAATTTAGAGTGTGGTGCAATACTATAAATAATATAATACGGATTCTTCGTCTTCGTCCTCCAAAGCTAAAATCTTCGATCCTGAAACGCTCGGACTGACCCGAGCGAATTTGAAAAGACAAAAACACTCGAGTCAGACTAAAAGATCTTATGTGAGTTAAATTAACAGAAATAAATATGAGTACAGTAACTCAAGAGATGTTCGGGATTTACATCTCCTAAGGATCCGTTAAACTATTTACTATGTAGTATATTGCGCTATTATAATAGTGTCTATTTATAAAATAAACTTACTTTTTAATAGCGTTAAGGGGTTACCCATATAGCCCTTAACACAAATAATGCCAATAGTCTATACAGTACCGTAATACCTCCTGATCGGGAAGCTACCAGAGGATACTCCATAGGTACGACACAAATAGAAACTCGTAGTAAAGGCTCGGTATGGTAGGTGACACGGCACAACTAGGCAATGCCATGGTAGATATACCAATTGCTATCCAGGCTGGTGGAAACGCGTAGCCGCAGTTACCGCCCACCTCGGACTAACTCCCCAAAATCAAAATATAGAAGTGGCCACTGAATCAATCCAAGTCAAAGTATAATATCGAAGAGGAGGGTCCGATCAGAGGAATGACCTCATTGGCCTGAGAATCGCTCCTGTTTTAGCCACTTTATGCCAACTCACGGGAGTCGGGTCCACGTATTTGCCTTACAGGAAACGTCGCCACCACCTACTTCATTCTGGAATCTCCACCGCGTACACGGTTAGTCAAAGTGGTTTTCGGTATCGACAGAGAGTATGTCCATATCCGATCCCGGTCTCTTTGCCAACTAATCGTTATTATAACACCGCGGTCATTTTAAAAATATAGTTTATACTTTAAAACCAAATAAACATTTTCATTTCAAAATTATGAATACGATATCAATTTAAAGCCCAAAACAATATGATATCCTTTTCTCAAATATAATTCTTTTCCAAAATCATACTACTTTAAATTTTAAAATATTTGGAAACCAAATATTTGAGTTATACTTTCAAAGCATAATATTTCGAAATTCATAATTTAAAACCATAACTTCTAAAACTTAAATGGTTCGGATAGTCAATGGTATATAGAATAAATGGTTTAACTTTAAGGTTACTTTGTTAAGAAATTATTTCCAGGGCTTTACAAATATACTTCTTTATTTAAAGTCTAAACCAAATTTAAATATCACTTTCAAGTTCCAAAACCACTTCAATTTCTATTTATATATATATCCATTTGGAGTATTAATATTTCAAAACTAAAGTTGGAATTTATTCTTTCAGCAAATCGAATGTTCTATTAATTAGTCTTGAATATTCACATAAAACCCATAAATAAATAAAAACTCCAATTTCTAGTAATAAAATATATATTTTTTCAGTTCAAATTATACTAGAATATTCATTTCAATTTATCTTGGGAAAAATCCAATTATAAATATCATATCTTAAAATTTCCAAACTTAACATTTAAACATATGATATAAATTATCAACTCCATTTTCTTAATTTTTCCATTTTTAATAAAGAGATTTATACACCTTTTAATTTCAAAATTTTCAACTTCATATGTATATATATGGAAGAATAATATTTATAAAATATAACATTTAAGATTATTATAAACCGTATTCCATCCAAACCATAGAAATCGCATTAAAATAGTTATATATAGACCGTGGTGCCTGTATAAAATTTTCTATCCTATGGTCAAGTGATACGGATATTTATCATTTCAATCCGCAATTTAAAAAAATATAAAATTTTGCGGTTATATATCATTTCAAACCACAATCCCGAATGAAATGAAATATGCATGATAATTTGCAATTTTATGAAATACAATAAAACATCCATCAACATCACCCATCATCCAATCACAATCATCAAGCAATATCAATCAATAACAATTTATATTTGATAATATATAACAGGTAATAATTGGCAATTTTATTCAGATTAAATTTAACAACTATTAATCTAACAGTTTATATTCAGTAATAATCTATATAACTGTTAACTATCAGTTTATAGGCAAACAAATATATTCTAACTATCAATTAATACGCAATAAATAAATTAAATTAACAGTTAAATTTAGTAGATGCAATTCAACAAATATGAGTGAAATAAACATGCCAAATACTCAAAAATAAATTTCTATTCATTTCTAAAATTAATTTAATAAACATAAAAGCTTCTAGTAGTTGTAAGTGGGTTAAAACACTCACCTTTTGAATTTAAATTGAATTCAAATCCAATTTAAACCCAAAATTTTGACGGTCTCAGAATTTGTCCAAACCAGCGCCAAAACGTCAGAAATTCCGATACGATCCCATCAAAACAAACCGCGCGCGAATCCGAGCTCGTATGCAAAAGTTATGAAAATTTGAAAAATGAAAAATTCTGGTCCTGGGTCGACTTCGGGTTCGACTTCAGTGCGCTGCCTCAATTCCCCGGTGCTTGCTTGGAGTTTTCGCCAAAACGACCCGGAGCGACCCGAGTCATTTTCTTCCTGACCCGAAGTTGCTCTAGGGTTTTCTCCCCTAAAACCCGAAGCGCGACCATAAGCTGCTGCAGATCCAATTTTTTTTTTTATTTTTTTTTTTTTAAATTTGAATTTTTTTTTTGAACTGACTGGATCTAGGGTTAGCCCCCATTGAAGAAGAAGAGGAGCTTGAAGAAAGTATACGCGCAGATGAAAAGAAATTAGGTGGAGGCTAGGGCTTGTAGCTAGGTTTATATAGAGGGTTAGAGGTAGCGTAGATGGACCGTAGAATGAACGTGCGGAATAAACTATGGCCCAAAAAGCCCGCTATGCCTCCGGAACGAAATTTCGTAAATCTATATATCCAACTAGGTAATTTAAAATATTCTGAACGCGATGGAAGAAGTTTCACGTCCAAATACGATCGTATGAAGAAGTTATGCTGAAAACAAAATTTCCAAATTGATTTCAAATTGATTTTAATAAAATTGATTTTCAAGGCGTTTCGCATCCGTACGATCAAACGACAGGTCCGATCGATACGAAACTTGAAACCCTATAATAATTCACCGATACGGATCCGATGAAACTAGTTTCGTCGAAATCCGAGTCCGTGGCCAAAATGGCTATTTTTGATATTCATTAAATAAATTAAATAAATTATAAAAATCCAATTTTATATTAAAGCTCTATAATTGCCCAAATTTTATTGCTTATATAATTTATAGTCAATTTAAATGATTTAATAAGCCTGGCTGTGAATTAAGATTGACAAGTCTACCAAATTTCAGTATACATTTATACGCTTCCTTATATTAAGGAATTATAAACTTAATTCTCAAAATCCAATTATTTAATCTTTTACCTTTATACTCACAACTTAAATCCAAAACAAAGATGCCCTTTAACATGTCTATGTTTTCACTTTAAAATCTACAATTTCCTTTTTAATTCAATAACGTAATAATTTACGTTTAATTTCATTTTATTTGAATAAATACCCTTTGTTGAATTTAATACTCCAATTATAAATATAAATCTTGCTTTCTAAAGCCTATATCAACAAATGGTCTAATTAAAATAAAATTAGTATTAACCTCACTTTATAGAATTAACTACTGCAATTACAAAACCAAAACTACGCTAACTGCAATAATTTTGTGAATAAATTTGAGATTGATTTCAAAATAACTTGACAACAAATAAGATAGGTAACGAACAATAATTATTGTTATTAAATCTATTTCAAAAGGTCTACACTCAAATATTACCTTAAAGTAAGTCTTATGTTTCTATAAATTTATTCATACTTCCGTTACTATATTAATAATTAAAGTAACGTTCATTCTTAATAACAACATTATAACTATTCACATATAAAAGAACTCTATTCCCAAATACATTCATTTATATTTTATTTCCTTAAAGTTCTCCTTTATTAACTGGACACATTAACAACCAAAATAATTAATTCAGATCTATTTCAAACTATGTCCATTCTTAACAAAATAAAATAAATGGTTAACCTACACTTGTCATTCTTTTATATTCAAATTCACTAACAACATTATTAACAACAATGTTGCTATAGACTTTAATTAGATAAATTATATGAATGGTAAAATTTGGTAATTATGACAAACGCCCAAATATATGCATAAATTTACTACCTGTTATTATGAATTCCATCTATTACTTTCTAAATGCCTTTGTCTTCTCATATCCCATTTACTACCAAACTGCAAATTTAGTTATAGCTTATCGATACATAATCACCTAAACAAGACAAATTTTTATTACCCTTTTAAGTGCGTTTATTATTGACCATTTATGAAAATTACTTACCTTCACATATTGCATTGGTTTATTCAACGGTCACTTTTTATTTAGTCACTATTTATTTTATATTAATTGAATTCCATTCTAGTAAATATTTTTATTAATATTCACTGATTCAACATTTGTATGTTTCTTAAAATTAACTTTCAACAAAAAGTGACAATTTACATTATACAAATCTATTGTCATAAATTTTACTGTTACTTTAAATTCCAATTACTATAACAAATTTCTATTCAATATATATTCATTTTATTCCGTTCATTCGGGTACTGCATTGAAATATATTTATTCTCTAATACTAACGTTATTATCATTAAATTATGATTGGATTCCAAGTTTTTATTCAATACCTTGAACAATAACTTACATATTAACCAATTCCTTCTTCTACTTAATTCAAATTGGATTATGTTCCAATTCCTATAATCTAGGTCTTGAGTCACCATTTACATAATTAAATTTATCGTTTATTTCAATCTTCGTTTATAATTTAAAGTTCTACTAAACTAAATTACAAAACTTATGAACTTTAACAAATTTAATCCACCAATTAAATTTTTCTGATGTTTATATATTGCAATTAAATTCACTTATTATTTCATTAATACCATTTTAATCAACTAATTATGACTTATAACCACAAACACAAATTTTCGTTATTTCAATCTATGTCATATAAACATTTTAAATTATTTACTTTTAATTACAGTTACTAGCTAACCCCTACATTTACTCCATTAAAAATCCTAAGACTTCCATTTCAATTTAAATTAGATTAGAAAACACATCAAATTGATTCATTTAATATCATTGAATTTAACGGGTCGTTACACTCTCCCCCACTCAAAACTTTTCGTCCCCGAAAAGGAAAAAGAAGGGAGAAGGAAGAATAAACAGTACATCTTATTTCAAATATTAACTTATAAACAATAATTTACTGGATTAATTTCCTTTAATGAAATATACCCGTTTATAATCGTTACAACCTTTTATACTTAAATCATTAAAGTTTGGAAAATATTCAACAAAATTCTAAGTCCAAAATTTACGGAAAATTTTGGCAGAGTCTCCTTTGTACGGAGAGACTCTGGAGAAAATATAATATCAAAATATAACAAATATATACGAATATTATCAAAATATTATATCCCAACACGGGAAAAATAGCGCTTTAAACGTAATCCGGAAACGTACCTATTTGTCAGGCAATATACGCTTATTATTTTGGAACCAAAAGCAGTAGCAGTTGCTTCCATCACCTGTATTCACTTATATAATCTAAAAGGTTAAATATTTATTTTAAAGTGAACTATTCAAGTGGATTCAATCATTAATCAACCAAACAATTCAACAACCATCAACCTTGCAAACAACATACATACAAAAACAAAGTAACCATTTAATCCATCAGACAAATAGTTGTTTGGGTTCAAACTTAAAATTTGTATGAAATGAAACTAACTATCAAGTGCATCCCTTACTCAACAGTCTTAGATGGAACAAAGATAGATTATTTATTCATCCAACAACTTCAAAATTCCTTACCCAACAAACATAAATCAACAATAACAATTCAAACCAACAACCAAATTAACTTATTATACATTTATTTCATGCTTCAGTGGGTTGATTTTCTTTCTTTCATTCATGGAGGGATTTCTTTGTTTCTTACAATTTTATTTTCCATTTATTACAAAATTCATTATATTTGTATTCCAATTTATTGACTAAAGTATATATCATCTATTTATACTACTTACCTTTTCTTATATAGTAAAATTTCCAATTTATCTTAAGCTTATACAATTAATTCTCATTACAATAGCAAATTAATAGAATACCTTTATTACCTCAAGCTTCACTTGTAAGATTTCTCCTTTCATTTTCTTAATAACATTGCAACTTTTATTATATGGTAAGTTATGTATGTTTTAAGAATGTAAGTGAAAATTTACAAGTTCCTTTTCATTCCTTTAATTAATATATATTTGTTTTATAACCTACAATTTCAACTTACCTTTAATCTCATTTATTTATTTAATGTGGAAGTTTCCATTATATTTAATAGTAGTAACAGTTTAATTACCCACTTTCTATAATATTTAATTACAGTAACCCTTTTTAATTACACTTAAATTATTAACCCTTTAACCTTCATTCTTAAAAATAAGGAATTTTATTAATTAATTGCTTAGGGTTTACAGTCATTTATATATTACTTAATTTCTATTATATTAGAATAGGGGGAATTAAAACATACTTAAGTTAATAACCCTACAATCAAACTTTATAAATTAAGGAATTTCATTTTTACTTTCTTAAGGTTAAAATCACCTATTAATAATACAACCTTTAATTTTAGTAAAATTCCAATCATCACTTAAGTTAATACCATTAAATTCTTATTTATAACAGTAATTTATTGAATACTTCATTATTTCCAAAAATTCTACTTGTATAATATTCTAATCCAATTTCTTAATTAACATTTCAACTTTTATATTTGGTAAGTTATTTATGTCAAAGAAAAATGCAATTAAACTTATACAAGCTTTATCTCATCTTTTAATTAAATTTAATGTTAATCAATATTACTCTTTGTAACAATTTCAAATTTCTCTTTATAACTTTTCATTAATTCTCTTACCTACATTAGAGGTTTCAATTAATTACTTACCTTTTATTTCACTAAAATAATTTAAAACAATTAATTAATGGAAATTTAAGAATTAAATACCGGGTCAAACCTCAAAATTACTTTAAAAATAATAGATAATTAATTTCTTACAACTTTTATATCTCTAATTATCCTTTAAAACAATTAAAATTTTAAATAATTTCAAAACAAATCTGCAGTAGAATTTACTACAGTGGCCTTTCCCCTTCGAAACTCGAAAATGAAAGACGATGATGCGACCGCCATCACCGAAATTATTTTCCAGCGACAGAGAGGAAGTACAAACTTATTTTCTTCAAAATCCTCTTAAACCAATTCTTTCGAATTATACTAAATATTTATATAAGAAAATATTTATAAACCAAATCATTATATTTCATAAATCCTTTGAAAGCAGATTTTCAAAATGCCGGACTTAAGTTCTAAAATCTCCAATTTGATTTATTATAATTTCAACTTAGCTTCAATTGTTATAAATATTTTTATTTCCTAACACCCAATCTAAAGCAACCAAATATATATATATATATATATATATCTTTATAAAAATATTTTTATATATAGAAAATATAATAGGCAAAATTATTTCATTCACCCATGTTAAAAACAAATATTATGTCGGTCTGTCCTATTAAGTGTTTAGAAATCCCTATTGATGTCATAGCGTCCCATGCATCAACCAGAATTTATAAATACAAAGCGGAACAGATTAACACAATATCAAAATCCTTTATTAATACTAACAAATACGCTCTCTCATATATATATACACTCAGTGACTCCCATAGGGTATTACTACCCTATTAACAAAGAGTCAAACCCCACAAAGCCAAGATTTATCGCTAAACAAAAGCTCTGATACCAACTTGTAACATCCAGCCTTTTCGACACTTTAAACCGACACACGTGCCAATTCAAAGCATACGCAAGGGCGGATTGTTATGGGGTAAATAAGAAAAAAACAGAGAAGAAATAAAACAAAATAGAATCTCACAGCGGAAGGATAAAATATAATAATCAATTTACAGTTCATGATAACTGTTTACAAAATATTTATTTTACTTATACAATGAATATCAGAGTTACACATACCAATACAATCAATGCAGCGGAAATTTAGAGTGTGGTGCAATACTATAAATAATATAATACGGATTCTTCGTCTTCGTCTTCCAAAGCTAAAATCTTCGATCCTGAAACGCTCGGACTGACCCGAGCGAATTTGAAAAGACAAAAACACTCGAGTCAGACTAAAAGATCTTATGTGAGTTAAATTAACAGAAATAAATATGAGTACAGTAACTTAAGAGATGTTCGGGATTTACATCTCCTAAGGATCCGTTAAACTATTTACTATGTAGTATATTGCGCTATTATAATAGTGTCTATTTATAAAATAAACTTACTTTTTAATAGCGTTAAAGGGTTACCCATATAGCCCTTAACACAAATAATGCCAATGGTCTATACAGTACCGTAATACCTCCTGATCGGGAAGCTACCAGAGGATACTCCATAGGTACGACACAAATAGAAACTCGTAGTAAAGGCTCGGTATGGTAGGTGACACGGCACAACTAGGCAATGCCAGGGTAGATATACCAATTGCTATCCAGGCTGGTGGAAACGCGTAGCCGCAGTTACCGCCCACCTCGGACTAACTCCCCAAAATCAAAATATAGAAGTGGCCACTGAATCAATCCAAGTCAAAGTATAATATCGAAGAGGAGGGTCCGATCAGAGGAATGACCTCATTGGCCTGAGAATCGCTCCTGTTTTAGCCACCTTATGCCAACTCACGGGAGTCGGGTCCACGTATTTACCTTACAGGAAACGTCGCCACCACCTACTTCATTCTGGAATCTCCACCGCGTACACGGTTAGCCAAAGTGGTTTTCTGTATCGACAGAGAGTATGTCCATATCCGATCCCGGTCTCTTTGCCAACCAATCGTTATTATAACACCGCGGTCATTTTAAAAATATAGTTTATACTTTAAAACCAAATAAACATTTTCATTTCAAAATTATGAATACGATATCAATTTAAAGCCCAAAACAATATGATATCCTTTTCCCAAATATAATTCTTTTCCAAAATCATACTACTTTAAATTTTAAAATATCTGGAAACCAAATATTTGAGTTATACTTTCAAAGCATAATATTTCGAAATTCATAATTTAAAACCATAACTTCTAAAACTTAAATGGTTCGGATAGTCAATGGTATATAGAATAAATGGTTTAACTTTAAGGTTACTTTGTTAAGAAATTATTTGCAGGGCTTTACAAATATACTTCTTTATTTAAAGTCTAAACCAAATTTAAATATCACTTTCAAGTTCCAAAACCACTTCAATTTCTATTTATATATATATATCCATTTGGAGTATTAATATTTCAAAACTAAAGTTGGAATTTATTCTTTCAGCAAATCGAATGTTCTATTAATTAGTCTTGAATATTCACATAAAACCCATAAATAAATAAAAACTCCAATTTCTAGTAATAAAATATATATTTTTTCAATTCAAATTATACTAGAATATTCATTTCAATTTATCTTGGGAAAAATCCAATTATAAATATCATATCTTAAAATTTCCAAACTTAACATTTAAACATATGATATAAATTATCAACTCCATTTTCTTAATTTTTCCATTTTTAATAAAGAGATTTATACACCTTTTAATTTCAAAATTTTCAACTTCATATGTATATATGTGGAAGAATAATATTTATACAATATAAAATTTAAGATTATTATAAACCGTATTCCATCCAAACCATAGAAATCACATTAAAATAGTTATATATAGACCGTGGTGCCTGTATAAAATTTTCTATCCTATGGTCAAGTGATACGGATATTTATCATTTCAATCCGCACTTTAAAAAAATATAAAATTTTGCGGTTATATATCATTTCAAACCACAATCCCGAATGAAATGAAATATGCATGATAATTTGCAATTTTATGAAATACAATAAAACATCCATCAACATCACCCATCATCCAATCACAATCATCAAGCAATATCAATCAATAACAATTTATATTTGATAATATATAACAGGTAATAACTGGCAATTTTATTCAGACTAAATTTAACAACTATTAATCTAACAGTTTATATTCAGTAATAATCTATATAACTGTTAACTATCAGTTTATAGGCAAACAAATATATTCTACCTATCAATTAATACGCAATAAATAAATTAAATTAACAGTTAAATTTAATACATGCAATTCAACAAATATGAGTGAAATAAACATGCCAAATACTCATAAATAAATTTCTATTCATTTCTAAAATTAATTTAATAAACATAAAAGCTTCTAGTAGTTGTGAGTGGGTTAAAACACTCACCTTTTGAATTTAAATTGAATTCAAATCCAATTTAAACCCAAAATTTTGACGGTCTCAGAATTTTTCCAAACCAGCGTCAAAACGTCATAAATTCCGATACGATCCCATCAAAACAAACCGTGCGCGAATCCGAGCTCGTATGCAAAAGTTATGAAAATTTGAAAAATGAAAAATTCTGGTCCTGGGTCGACTTCGGGTTCGACTTCGGTGCGCCGCCTCAATTCCCCGGTGCTTGCTTGGAGTTTTCGCCAAAACGACCCGGAGCGACCCGAGTCATTTTCTTCTTGACCCGAAGTTGCTCTAGGGTTTTCTCCCCTGAAACCCGAAGCGCGACCAGAAGCTGCTGCAGATCCAAATTTTTTTTTTTTTGAACTGACTGGATCTAGGGTTAGCCCCCATTGAAGAAGAAGAGGAGCTTGAAGAAAGTATACGTGCAGATGAAAAGAAATTAGGTGGAGGCTAGGGCTTGTAGCTAGGTTTATATAGAGGGTTAGAGGTAGCGTAGATGGACCGTAGAATGAACGTGCAGAATAAACTATGGCCCAAAAAGCCCGCTATGCCTCCGGAACGAAATTTCGTAAATCTATATATCCAAATAGGTAATTTAAAATATTCTGAACGCGATGGAAGAAATTTCACGTCCAAATACGATCGTATGAAGAAGTTATGCTGAAAACAAAATTTCCAAATTGATTTCAAATTGATTTTAATAAAATTGATTTTCAAGGCGTTTCGCGTCCGTACGATCAAACAACGGGTCCGATCGATACGAAACTTGAAACCCTATAATAATTCACCGATACGGATCCGATGAAACTAGTTTCGTCGAAATCCGAGTCCGTGGCCAAAATGACTATTTTTGATATTCATTAAATAAATTAAATAAATTATAAAAATCCAATTTTATATTAAAGCTCTATAATTGCCCAAATTTTATTGCTTATATAACTTATAGTCAATTTAAATGATTTAATAAGCCTGGCTGTGAATTAAGATTGACAAGTCTACCAAATTTCAGTATACATTTCTACGCTTCCTTATATTAAGGAATTATAAACTTAATTCTCAAAATTCAATTATTTAATCTTTTACCTTTATACTCACAACTTAAATCCAAAACAAAGATGCCCTTTAACATGTCTATGTTTTCACTTTAAAATCTACAATTTCCTTTTTAATTCAATAACGTAATAATTTACGTTTAATTTCATTTTATTTGAATAAATACCCTTTGTTGAATTTAATACTCCAATTATAAATATAAATCTTGCTTTCTAAAGCCTATATCAACAAATGGTCCAATTAAAATAAAATTAGTATTAACCTCACTTTATAGAATTAACTACTGCAATTACAAAACCAAAACTACGCTAACTGCAATAATTTTGTGAATAAATTTGAGATTGATTTCAAAATAACTTGGCAACAAATAAGATAGGTAACGAACAATAATTATTGTTATTAAATCTATTTCAAAAGGTCTACACTCAAATATTACCTTAAAGTAAGTCTTATGTTTCTATAAATTTATTCATACTTCCGTTACTATATTAATAATTAAAGTAACGTTCATTCTTAATAACAACATTATAACTATTCACATATAAAAGAACTCTATTCCCAAATACATTCATTTATATTTTATTTCCTTAAAGTTCTCCTTTATTAACTGGACACATTAACAACCAAAATAATTAATTCAGATCTATTTCAAACTATTTCCATTCTTAACAAAATAAAATAAATGGTTAACCTACACTTGTCATTCTTTTATATTCAAATTCACTAACAACATTATTAACAACAATGTTGCTATAGACTTTAATTAGATAAATTATATGAATGGTAAAATTTGGTAATTATGACAAACGCCCAAATATAAGCATAAATTTACTACCTGTTATTATGAATTCCATCTATTACTTTCTAAATGCCTTTGTCTTCTCATATCCCATTTACTACCAAACTGCAAATTTAGTTATAGCTTATCGATACATAATCACCTAAACAAGACAAATTTTTATTACCCTTTTAAGTGCGTTTATTATTGACCATTTATGAAAATTACTTACCTTCACATATTGCATTGGTTTATTCAACGGTCACTTTTTTTTAGTCACTATTTATTTTATATTAATTGAATTCCATTCTAGTAAATATTTTTATTAATATTCACTGATTCAACATTTGTATGTTTCTTAAAATTAACTTTCAACAAAAAGTGACAATTTACATTATACAAATCTATTGTCATAAATTTTACTGTTACTTTAAATTCCAATTACTATAACAAATTTCTATTCAATATATATTCATTTTTTTCCGTTCATTCGGGTACTGCATTGAAATATATTTATTCTCTAATACTAACGTTATTATCATTAAATTATGATTGGATTCCAATTTTTTATTCAATACCTTGAACAATAACTTACATATTAACCAAGTCCTTCTTCTACTTAATTCAAATTGGATTATGTTCCAATTCCTATAACCTAGGTCTTGAGTCACCATTTACATAATTAAATTTATCGTTTATTTCAATCTTCGTTTATAATTTAAAGTTCTACTAAACTAAATTACAAAACTTATGAACTTTAACAAATTTAATCCACCAATTAAATTTTTCTGATGTTTATATATTGCAATTAAATTCACTTATTATTTCATTAATACCATTTTAATCAACTAATTATGACTTATAACCACAAACACAAATTTTCGTTATTTCAATCTATGTCATATAAACATTTTAAATTATTTACTTTTAATTACAGTTACTTGCTAACCCCTACATTTACTCCATTAAAAATCCTAAGACTTCCATTTCAATTTAAATTAGATTAGAAAACATATCAAATTGATTCATTTAATATCATTGAATTTAACGGGTCGTTACATTATATGTCTGTTACATCACCTGATATGATATGCTATGTTGTACTATTTATTTTATTTTTCTACTTCTCACACTGTAAGTACCCTGTTAGTATAGAATCACTATGGGTTGAAATGATACATACCCGAACGGACATTAGAATAGGGAAAAATCGTTATGAGCTGAAATGATAGGCTCAAGCGATTTTTATTTTATTTGACTTGGGATTGCGGGTTTGAAATGATAGAACTCGGATTTTTTTGTAAATTACGGATTGAAATGATATATATCCGTATCACTTGACCAAGGTTGGAAAATATTATACAGACCCATGGTTAATATTTTTATAATAGCTTTCTAATTTTTTTAAGTATTTTAAATATATGAAATTTTAACTTAAAATTTGATTTAATGATGATATATTGGTTTTCTATCAAGTTAAATTTTTATAGGTAAATAATTGGTTTAAAATTAAATTAAAGATTTTATCTATGATAAATAACTTAATAATTTAAATTTAAGTTAATATGAAATTTTGATTCTAACCTAATAATAATAATAATAGATTTTAATTATGAAATAGATATGTTTTGTATAAAAAAAACTATGATAAAAATTGAAATAGTATGTTTTAAACATGTTATGGTACTATTAGTAGCATTTGTAAAATGCTATATTAATTTAGTTATGTTTAAAAATGCTATGTTACTTTTAGGTTATGTTTTGAAAATGCTATATTTCTAAATTGTTAATGATTTCTAAAATGCTATGTTATTTGGGCTACATTGTTAAAATGTTATGCTACTTTAGGTAATGTTTTAAAATGCTGTATTTATAAAAAGATAGCATTATTGAAATGCTATTATATACGTTGATCACATTTTTCAAGTATTATGATTTCTAAAAGATAACATTTAAAAATGCTATAATAAGTATATGATTTTGAAAGTGTTATAATTTTAAATTATTATATTTTAAAAATGCTATAACAAGTGAATGGTTTTGAAAGTGTTATGATTTTTAAATTATTACATTTTTAAAGTGTTATAACTAAAATATTGCCAATTTTGAAATGGATATTATTTTGGAAAAGTAAAAGAATTTGATTTTAATTGGTTTTGGAATAGATATTTTTTGAAATAAATATCCATGGGTTATAATAATGCATGGTTGTTAAAGAGACCAGGATCGGAAGTTGTCATACTGTCTGCCAACTCTGAAAACCACTTTAACAACCATGTACGCGGTGGAGATTCCAGAATGAAGTAGGATGGTGGCGACGTTCTATTAAGGTATATACGTGGACCCGACTCCCATGAGTTGGCATAAAGTGGCTAAAACAGGAGCGATTCCGGGCTAATGAGGTAGCTCCTCTTATCGGAAATACTTATTCGTATGCCATTCTATTACTTTGTGATTGGTATGGTGCGCACCTTTGATTTTTGGGAGTGTGGCTCGAGGTGGGCGGTTGTGGCTGCTATGTGTTATCACCAGTCCAGATGCGTAATTGGTATATCCACCCTTGCATTGCCTAGTGTGTCGTGTCACCTACCCTAGCGTGCCTTATACGATTTTGTTTTCTACCATACCTATAGAGTGCCCTCTGACGACGCCCAGTACGGGAGAGATTACGGTACTGTATAGACTATAGGAATATATAAAATGTGTTAAGGTGGAAAATGTAAAGCCTTAACGCTATTTTTAAATATATTATACTTTACTTTAGACATTATTATAATAGCGTATATTACTACATAGTAGATAGTTTAACGGATCCTTAAAGGATGGGCTGTCCCAAGCATCCTTTAAGTTATTTGTGCATTTTTATTACAGTTCACTTGAGTTGGTTTACATTGTATAAGTATGTATGTCCTGACTCGAGTATTTTGTGTTCTACTTTACGCTCGGGTCGGCCTGAGTATTTCAGCTTTGGATTCACCTTCTGGAGCTAGAGGATTTGCTAGAGATTATCTATCTATCTAGTTGTCATCCATTTCTATTCTGTTATTTCTATTCAGCTTATGTATTAGTGGACATATATGTATTGGGATTTTCGTTGCATTATTTTCAGACTCTGGTATTTTGCACTTATTTTGAGACTCTGTTTATTGTAGCTTCATGAACTACTATGGTTATTTTATTTCCGCTGCGAGTTATTCTGATATTGTCTGTCTGTGATTCTGTGATTGGTTTTATTTGGTCCAAATTATATTACAATCTATTGTTTTGAATTATTCAAGTCCGACATGTGTGGTTTTATTATCGATTTGAATGGTCCAAAATAGTGGGTCGTTACAATTCCAGTCGAGATGGAAGTACCTTCTCATTGTGTGACTTGCTATGATCCGAAGACAAATGTCATATTACTTGCTGAGTCCCTGGATTTATTGGATGAGAAGCGTGAAGATGCTGATTTGAGGGAAGCCGCATATCGAGGTTGAGTTGCCCGATTATACAATGCCAAGGTCCGACCATGAACCTTTGAACTCGGCGATCTCGTCCTCAAGAGAATCTATCCGGTTCCTTCACACATGAAACCGACTTGAGAAGGACCGTATGTGATTGCATGAAAACTCGAAGATGACACGTTTAAGTTATCGACCATTGACGGTCTTACTTTGTTGAGAGCCTGAAACAGCGAGACTCTCCGTCACTACTACACATAACAGGCTTCATTTATTTAGTTTATTCTTTCATTTGCAGTTTGTTTCTACATTTCGAAATGTGAATTTGTAATAAGGCAACTGACTCTGCCATATTTTCTCATTTCACCAATAAAATGCCATCTCTTCGAGCCAGAGTTGTGATTTATTGAATGTGACGTACAACATCACGATGCATAGAGAGCTAAATTCCATCATACGGTGGAATTTATTCAAATAGGGAGTGACTGTGATACGACCGGCCACTCGCTAAGTGAAACCTAAGCTCGGGGGCAAGTCACTATAGTAAAGTCAAAAAAGGATTGATACACGACAATCCTTTAAATAACTCCAAACTCTCAGAGTGCGAGATGGAGTATAAACTCATAAATGCGGTTCTAAAGAGTGTGGATCCATTCACCTAACGACTTCGACCGTATCCTAACCAAGCTCGAAGAGGATGGATCCATCCATCTAACGACCTCACTTGTTAACTCGGGATGGATGTGAATCGACCATCCATGATCCTAATAAATTCCTCGTTCCCAGAGTGCGAACGAAATTATAAAAAGCCCAAACAGATGTGACGACCATATGTTGACCAACTCCGAATTCCCAGAGTGCAAATTGGAGTATAAATATCAACTCTAGGTTCCCGGAGTCCGAACCAGAGTATAAACACCAACTCTGAGTTCGTAGAGTGCAAATTGGAGTATAAACACAAATCCAAGTTTCCAGAGTGCGAACCGGGTTACAAACATCGATTATCTTCGGATTCCCAGAATACGAACCAGATTATCGATTGCAAATAACTCTGAGCCCCCGAAGTGTGGTTAGAGTATAAATACAACTCGAGTGCGAACGACCACTCATAAGCTAACTTAAGTCCCCAGAGCGTGGACACATTCTTAAAACTTGAACATGCGCGATCGACTGCCGGAGTTAAAATGCAGGTCCCTGAAGTGTGGGCATGATCATTATTATGTGAGCAAGTGTAATCTGGCCACTCAACTCTCACTTGTTTTAGCATCGATTCGACGATGTTGAGCTCGAACAGATAAAAGCAAATTGTAATCGCTAGCTGATCTTTGCGACTCATCCCCGAAAATGGAGGCATGGCTTAAGTGTCAACTGTCAACTGAAGTAGTGCAACATCACAGTTCAACATAATCTCTAGCTATGACTCATGTCTGTGACTTTTGGACTTAGCAAACAAAAATAAATTCGACTCAAAAGTTGAAACTCTGCAAATGCACTGAACTGAAATTCAAATATTGGAATACTTATGCATAAAAGACAGTATTAAAGTTGAAACCAAAAAAAATTCATTTCAACTAACTGTGAGTAGAGTTAATGTACAAGTTTTTCAAAACTACTACTAGCAGGGGATGAACCTGCATCTATACAAGGCCTACAAAAGGAAAGCAAAAAAAAATTCCTATCTATCAAAAAATGCACCGAAGAGGCCTATCTACTCTTTCTTCTTCCTCGGCTTCTTCTTCGGTGTATATCCCCTGGAGCCACAAATGATTTTTTGCTATGAGCTCTTGCCTTTTGGCAGACGGTCTCCAGGCGGAAGCATGATTTCAACGTCCTCCTCCGCACTCGAATGTACCGGAATACTTCCTACAGGTGGAGTCGAAAGGGTCAGATCTACCACAGGGGGCAGAATGGGAACACTGGTATCAACGATTATACAACCAGGTGACATCATTCTCAACAGAGCCGGACCAGGCGCCGCCATTGCACCTCATAGAACTACCACCATGTGTCGTTGCCTCCAACTCAGCGTTGATTTCGGCTAGTATTTCTTCTTTGCGAATCGATTGAGATTCGCTGGGTGCATCAATGGTCTGCGTCGAAGAATCGAAAGTAGGCGCGGGTACATTATAACAAATGGCAAGTCCGCAAATGGGTCACTGTGTCGACCTAAGAGCTCATTCATCATCTGCTCGTCGAAGAAAGTAAGCTCCCATGTGCTCCAACGATCGGCGCAGTCCTTGTCATAGTGATCGCTTCAGTAATAATGGCCTCCTGCACTTGGTGTAATTCTTGGGTTGCGGGAGGCGCTATCGGTGTAACTCCAGTCACTGGACAAAGAAGAAGATAAACTGTTAGTAAACGCTTCAAGACAAGTTCATTATTTCGAACACACATAAGATTTTTTCAGAGTACCTTCCTCAATTTGGCTCATGGATGGCTGAGCGGCTTCAGAGGTGTGCTCTTTGATAGGGGATAGCTACGGCTGTTTGAGATTATAAGCCAGGACAGAATGGGGCTCAACCGTTGGTATAGACTCAGATGGAGGTGGAGCAGTAATATCAAGGCTCGAAATGTAATGCTCAACACTTGGGCCTTCCCCAATCTCCTGGTGTTTGGTGCTGAGCTTCTCCCTTTCATGTGAGATGATTGACTGGTGGAGAATCTTCTTTTCATCTTCGGTCAGCAAGCGATTCTCGAGCCCGAACTCATCGAAGGATTCACCCAGATGCACCGCCTTCTCCTCCTCCATCAACTAGCTCCAGGAATTATAGAGATGTGTCGAATAGTTTTCAAGCCAAGCCAAATTTCTATATTTCAACACATTTGCATTGTAGGTGACGAGAAGATCCTCTAGATCAGCCTCTAGCTTGGATTCTGCCATCTGAACCTTTTCCTCAACCTCAGCCTCCATCGCGCGGACTTTTTCCACAGCCGCATCCAGCTCGCCTTGATGCACCATAGCTTGCTCACATGCCTCCTGTGCTGACATGTTGGCGGCATCCCTCTCTTTAATGATTTCCGAAAGATTGGACTTAAGCTCATTAAGCTATTTGAGAGCCGCTTCCCGCTCGGCAGTGACGATAGTGTTCCTATGGCCCATTTCCTCCACCAGGGCGTAGTGTGATTGCCTCATCCTCTCCATGGCCGAGTTGGCATCATTGGCCTTTTTAAGGGCCTCCATTTCAGATTTCCGGGAGGACTCAGCTTCAGTATTGAGCACCTAGATGATTCGATCCTTCTAAGCGACCTCCTTCTCCAACTTCTCAATGACAACTACCCGCTCAATGGCCACATTCGATGCTTTTTTCGAGGCGTTCCCCTACTCCTTGTATTGGAAGTAAATGTCATGGACATAGTCGTGCACTGTGCTCTCAGCCTCCATTGGAATTCTCTTTAGGTGTGGGGGGAAAATGTAACCGTCGAAGCAGATGTCGAGAAAATCCTTCTTCAATTGAGAAAGTTTAATTGCTCCTTCCCCCGTAGGCTCGGTAAGGACTTGCTCGGTAATTATGGGGCCGCTATTTCGGTTCTGTGGTGTTGAGTTTCAGGCCTTGAAACGTGAGAAAACGGCTTGTGCCGTGAAGTCTTCGAAGGACGTGAGACGTAAACAGGAGGCTGTACAGGATTTCTGGAGGGAGAGAATGAGATCGGGATCGGTTCCTATATTCCTATCTCTGTTATATCGCTCCTGACTAAAGTACACACGGTCATAGTCCTTATTTGTCTCTCTTCTACGCGACTCGTAATATGTTGAAGATCGACAAGATTTTCGAAGACTACCTAACATAGAGCCTCGGGTATACATTGTATCTGCAAAGTAAAAGAAGAATGGAGTTAGTAATCTTCCAGAGTAAACAGCTTACGGTCAGGAATTGTGTGGTGTCGTGTAGTGTGTACGTATGTGCAACCCCCTGACCAACCGAAAATGTCAGCCACACTAGTTGAAGGAAACTTGCTTAAGTCTAATGCCAGCTGAAACTACTCCAATCCGGTATCATGTTGGAATGACATATAATCCGAAATAGGAATATCGACGAGCCCTTCAAAAAGGTTTTCCTCCTACGTACGAGGAGCCTCTGAAATGTTAATCCTGGGAACGGGCAAAGACACAACCACAGATTTCCGTCTACCAGATTTGAAACGTTTGAAGGCGGCTGCCTTGCCTTTTCTCTTTCCTTCGAAACCCTCAAACACATCAGAAGGCCTGGCCAAAAGTTTGTCATCAGCGGGTGTTCTCTCTGGATCAACCCCTTCGGTTATAACAACTCTGGCCGTCTTGCACTTAGCTCGTTTCTTCGAGACGGCCCTTAACGTTCCTTCGAGCCATATGCTTTAGTTCCGCTTGATCAATCCAACGAATCTTAAATTCCTATCTGTCAGAACCGAGTCAATGTTCCTCTCTTCACTCGGAACTTCTTGGAGGACCCAAACTATCTCTCTGAAATGCACACCTTCAGACTGTGGAATCGTAGCTATAAAGAAAAAGAGATATAAGTTTGGCATCAGACGAGATTATCTTAATAGCTACTTGAGAAGATTGCAGTACTTACGTCTGGCTAACCATAGGCTAGCAAATCCTAGGGGACATCGAATGTAGAACCATTCTGTTTTGAAATAACTTAACCTGGTCCATGACCCCGTTGCTATTTGATAATTTCTAACCGCTTCCAAGAATGTGAAAGAAGGGCTATCTCCCCGGCTCTTAATGTTGAATAGGTATCTAATCTCGATCGGGATTGGTGGCCGAAAGAGATGCTCCATGAACACGATGAATAAGCTGTTCAACAACGCGTATCTGTTGGGATGTAGCTGAGATGAAGCGATCCCGAGGAAAGACAACACTTCCCTAATATACTAATTAAAGGGAGGGAGTGTTTCAGCTATGCATCGTTACATAATTAATCATTAAAACTTAGTTAATAAAAATAATCATTAAATCCTTAATTTACTCTTTTAAACCTTATTATTGAGTTTCTTAAACATTTACAAAACACCTTTTACGTATAAAAACCACATTTTTCAAAAATCTGATTTTAAGCAAAATTGTATCGATAGCGGCTATCGCTATATGGATACCTGTAATTAAGAACTTGTTGCATCTCAAATAAGTCTTAAAACACTTAATTTCAACTTTATTTTACTTTATGAACTAAGTATAAAATTTTGAAAGCAAAAAAAAGGTTAGAATTAGAAAACCTTTTCTTTAAAAACAAAGTAAGAAATCAATTTGAAACTCAGAGGAACGCTATGTCGAACTCAACACATTTCAAGTGCTAATCTTGCTCACTAACCTTTCCATTTATTAACTTTACTTACAAGCTTTTCATATCACTTCCAATCGCAAAATAAAGATCACAACTTTATAACCAAAACATCACTTTCATCATCAATTCAAAGTTTTAATGCTACCACAAATTAGCACATGCATATACATACAAACCATACTGTAATCTAAACCACAACATCAGCTATAGAACCGTATATATAAAGGTAAATTCTTTCCCAAAATATCGAAGGGTTTACTCACCAAATCATTTTAGAAGCATGAAATAAACATTAAACTTGTAAAGCTTGGAAACCACCGAAAATCAACTCGAAAAGGGTCATCTTCTCCATAGTTTTTGGACATGCTACACTCGGATTTTTGTAAAGTGGTTAAAGGAAAGTTTTAGTAAATTCTTTTCTCTAAAATTTGAAGAAAATAAACACTCTATTTCAATTATTTTTGAGGAAGATATGGCCGAGATAAGAGGAGCTATTTTCCGAATGGAATTTCTGAGTCCAAAAATACTCTAGAAAGAAATGAGATTTGGACATAGTTATGCTCAAAATTTGAAGAAGTGGTACAAAGGAAAGTTGTTGCTATTGAAATTTTATACATTTTTAGAAAAATAAAATCACAATTTCAATCATATATGAGAAAGATATGACATAATAAAGAGAAGGCAGAAATGAAGAAATTAAAGGGATATTTATAAGCAAGGACAAAGCAAATTACCTAAATACCCTTGGTCCTTTACTCTCCACCTTCTTTTGCCACCCCATCATGCTCCTCTTCCCACATGTAATTTTTCTCAAAGCATGTTAAAACATGCTTTTATACTTGGTGTACTCTATGTTTTCTAATGACTTGACATTTACATTTTTATTTCTAAACTTAGTTGACCTAAGTTTATTTATATTTAGACTTATCATATTTTAAACTTAATTTTCTATTAACTAAGGATGTTCCAAAAATATAAATGTTACTTCAAATAGAAATAAGAGTTACAACACTTCAAACAACTTTTATATGATAAAACGTCGAAATTTCGGAAATGGTTTCCAGACACATTTTCTGTTTTTCATCCAACTATATATTTTTGTAAACAAAATTTGAAAACTATTTCACCATCATTATTACTTAAAAGAGCTTTATGTTTATTATAAATCTATATATCGAATATTTAAAATTAATTAAATATTCGCAGATCAAAGTAGCAAACTTCCGGGTCGTTACAACCGTCTTCAAATGAGCCCACAAAAGACCTGCTACTCTCGGCCTACTCAAATATAAATGAGCACCCGAGAGTTTAGGGAAAATAAACAACTTGGGTAATACAATATTCTGGTATGAGTGAAACCCTAAACAATAAGTGTAATTAAACAGTAATATGTGAGACCACGCCGTCAAATGCGAAACGGGTTTCCTTTCATAAGAACAACATCCAAATGCAAAGAATATATACAAGTAATTAACATTGTGAAGAGTGTTATACTCTTCCTACTGCAATTAAGTAAAAAAAGTTGGAAGGTTCGAATCAATAAGGAAAAGGAAATTTAATAACAATGACTAGGAGGGTGCACCCCCTTACTAAATGTATACCTCTAGAATAGATACTTGAGAACTCCGATGGCTCCTGGAAATCTCCAAGCCGGACCCCGCCTAACGTTACGAATTATCCGAGTATTTCACGTCTCAACGTGCACAATCGAGTCCAATCTAAAGTGGATATGAAAATGCCCTAATTGGTGCAACCCCACGTAGCGTGGCCCCTACTCGCTTTTTGGGTTTAGTCATTTTCGACAAAGGATAACAAAGCTAAAGTGAGCAAAACATCCTCTTAGAGTGACAAAAGTTTGAGGTAATCGATAGTTGACAAACCAACTATCAAAGATATCAATATGATCGTATATGGGCAGTAAACCTCATACTCCTACCACTACTCGTCGATTTCAAACTTGTACTATTTCTTGGTTAACAATAAAGTCGGGCAAGTGATGGTAGTGTTACCTTTATGCATTGCCTTGACGACACTTTTAACTTTTGACATAGTGACAAGTTTCCATACTTCGACGTGTAGTGCCAAGAGTATGACTAAATTCTTTCCATGTAAGCAATATTATTTATGGAAGCTTCTTTTCCATAATCGAGTCGAACTTTTACTTTTAAAACCGAACTTGTGCTTTGGCTTCTTATTACAAGTTTTAACTTCAAATAACTTTGTAAAAATGGTTTGTTAACTTTAAAACACCATTATCAAAAAGATTTAATCATTTAAAACATCCTTATTAAATTGGTTAATTATCTTTAATTAACATTAATAAGAATGATTGGCTATCTTTAAACTTCTTTGATTAATTTGATTAATCAACTTTGAATACCCATAATTAAAAGGGTTAATCACTTTAAAACATCATTAATTAAATTAATTATTTAATTTTAAATCGCATTAATTATTTTGATTAATTAATTTTAAAACACCATTTATTGAAATGATTTAACTAATTCAAAATATAATTAATGGAAAAGATTAATTAAATTAAAACTATTTGATTTAATTTAAAGTAATTAATTAAAAATGTTTAATTAATTCTTAAACATCGTTAATTAAAATAATTAATTAACTTTAATCCATCATTACTTAAGAGAATAATTAAACTTAGTCATCATTAGATAAAATGGATAATTGATTTTAAACATCATTAATAAATTAATAAATTAATTTTAAAAACATCATCATTAAGATAATTAATTAACCTTAATCCTTATTAATTAAAATAATTAATTAAATCATTATTGAATTTGTAAATTAATTTTAAATCCATCCTTATTAAAAAACTTTATTAGTTTTGTAAAGTAAAACACAAGCTCGAAGGTAAAAAAAAGATGTCGAAGAGATTGTATTTCTGAAAGTGCCGATATAATGATAGTCACTATACAGACACTTCAAGAACTATTTTTATGTCAAAATGGTTTTCATCCAAGATTCACATCACATAACATAAACATGGCGTATAAACAAAGAAAACAATATTTATGAACATAAAGAAGGCATCACTTATACAAAATTACTTCGAACTGCACAACGAGTTTTTTGATTGCTTACTAACTACTCAAGGTGTCGAATTTTTAACAAGGAAGAAATGTAATAAAAATTACACGCAAACATCCATAATCAAGTGACTTAAATAGATATTGTAATGTAAAGGAGATAAAGTTCAAAACTTTAGTTAAAAAAAATGAGCTTTACTCATTGAAATGTCCATTAAAACGAACTGAACTTTCACTAAATATCGGAAAGACCTTAGATCTTGGTTTTTCTTTTGGGAACACTATAAGAAAAACTATTTTTAGTTGCATTAATTGGTGGCGTTTTAAATTTTGTGCAACTGTTGGTAGTTTTACAATATAAAAATAAACAAAGAAATGCGGCTAATTCTCCCGCCAGTAATTCGTGGAACTTTTTGCTAAATTTTTTTGTGGCCGCTCAAATTTCCTTTACCGCCTTTTCTTCTTCTCAAACTACTCCACTTAAAAAAAAATATTCGTCTCTTCCAATTTACTCCACAATCCCTAATTTTCCTAATTCAAAAACTACGATCGAACTAAAATAAAGCAAACACGATTTTAAAAGCAGAATTCCAAGTTTCCCGAATCAAAATCCCAATTACCAAAATCAAAACCCACAACCCAGACTTCGAACTGGATTTAGGTGATTGTGGAATGAATGCGGAGACGGTGAAGGTGATTTCAAGTGGAGTGGTGGTGGATCAATTCGAGGAGGCACTGTTGTAAGAGACGAAGGCGAGTTTGAATTTGAGATTTCGAACAGCTAAAGTTGCGAATTTCAGGTGTGTGTGTCTTCCTTTTTCTTGCTTTTAGTTTATTGTGTCAAATATTTTTTATCAGTACATTGCAAATTAGATACTAATAAAATGATGGAAAATTTATGTATATATAATTGTAGATCACTTTGCGGGTTCAATAAAAACATGCAAATTTGCAAACTTATTAAAAACATGGGTATATTTTTTCCACATCAGTTGTACAATGGTTTTCCCAATTAGGATGTAGCAAGCACACTAGTTCGGATCAAGCCATGTTGCCCTCTTAAAGTTACTTTAGAGCCAAAAGCACTTTGTGTTGCTAGTCCATGGTAAGGAAGTAGCATTAGAATTCAAAACAAAGAAGTGCAGCTTCCGGGGATGAGGGTCAACATATAATCGTTGGATTATTTTTAATTTAATCAATTGTTAAAACTGAAAATTATTGCTAAGACGCAGCAGAAAGCCTACAAAGAGCATGAAGTGCATCCTATACAAATGGCGAGTTCATTTGTTTTGTTTTCTTATCTAACCTTTTAATTTTGTGGTTTTTCAGAAATGCTTGAGCTGATTCTATATCAAATTATATTGTAGATGCATGTATGGTCCCTAAAAAATTGTCCCTAATTCAACAAGTGTATAAAATGTGTGTATTGTCAAAATTTAACTAAATACAAGGCATGCAATTTAATATCAATGCTGCATAGGATATAATTCTTAAGTGTCCATGAATGAAAAGTAATCATTTTATTACATCCATTTGTCAATATTTTTTTATTTGATATGTATTTAGTTATAAATGATCCACGAAAAATGATACTTTGGGTTATGAAAGGTGTGATAGATGTAACGACCCAAAATTTTCGAACCCGAAAATTCCAGATAGTTAGAAAGAAGAAGAAGAACAGAAAAGAAACACACAATCTCACATTCGCAGCGGATAAAATATAATATCAATAATAATAGTTATACCAAAGAAAACTGTATCTATCAATTTACATCGACATATCAGAGTTACAACAATTTTTATACAACATTGGACAGATACAATTTAACACGTCTCAGATATATACAATATCATAGTGAAAACTCTCCATACGTCCCTGCCATCCAGCTCGCCTCCTGAGCTCCAGAACGTCCTTACCTGAAAATCTGCAATACTCGGTCTGACCCGAGCATTACATCAAAGTAACACCCGGGTCAGGCTGGAAACCAGCGTGAGTAAACCCATCTAACAGGAATGACAAAAGCATACAACTTATATAAAACCCGGGTAACTTATATCAATTTCAACTTCTCAAGTTATTATAGACATCATCTATTTCACATATTAATATCTAAGTGCAAAAACTTATTTAAATGGTCCAATTCACATAAATCATTCACCTCAGCCTATTGATTTCACATATCAAATCTATATAGAATCGAAGTGGTTTCGGGTTTTTCTAATACCCGACTCCGGTCTCTTCGAAACCAACATCATCTTAACTTATATTATTCAAGTGAAATACAACTCAATTTTAAATAAAGGATGTCACCTAATTTATCAACAATAGGTAACCATATCATCATAGTTTAAATCAACATATCTTATCACATAGCATCACAATCCACTTATTAGGAATAACAATTAATCAAAGACTTCCAATGTCGTTCTATTTATCCTTTAATTACATTTATGTAATTAACCCTTAATTAATTTCACAAATTAATTATTCTTAACCCAATATGGTAATTAACCTTTAATTATTTCGCTAATTAATTGCTAACCGTAAATATTAATCACCCTTGATTAGTGACATCACTAATTAACTACCCTTAATTACTTTATCAAATAAATTAATGACTTCTTAATTGTCTCTACTTAATCCCTTGATTAATTATACAAAATAATTTGATCCAAATTACTTCACAATTCCATCTTCCACTAATTACATTCAGTAATTATCATTAATTACTTCACTAAGAAATTATACTTAATTAATTTTATTAAGTAATTATCAAACCATCAAGTGGTTAAAATTAAATAAACTTAATTAATTAATTTAAATCAAACACATTGAACTCCATTAATTACATTAAGTAATTAATCTCTAAATTACTTCTATTAAGTAATTAATTTCTAAATTACTTACATTCACCATTCTTTAATTATTCCGTTAAGTAATTAACATATATCAACCATCGTTAATCACACAAATAAATTATCTTTAATTATTCATTGATTAAAGATTAATTATTTAATTAATTAACCTTGATTATAAATTAATTGCTTAATTAATAATCATTAATCATAAATTAATAATCTAATTAATGATCTCAATTATCAATTGATTAACCCTTGATCAATTATTTATTAATCCCTAATCATAAATTAATTAAATTAACTAATTACTTCTAATTACCTCATTAATTCAATTAACTTCAACTCATTAAATCTTAATTAAATCTTAAGGTAAAACATTTCTTAATTATGACTAATTTATCATTAACAAATACATTTGAAACAAATTTACTTTTGAACTTATCTTAAGATTCATTTCAAATATGTAATTTAAAATGAATTTAATTCAATCTTAAACAAAGTTTTAAACAATTTAAACCTTTTTAAATTACAAGACAACAAGTGTTTGTCTTAGAAAGAAATTCATAAGGGTTGAGACTAAATCCATTTCAAAATTCAATAAATTTAAATTTACACTTTGTTTAAATCTTTCAAATTTTTTTTTAAAAAAACTTCTTTTATTACAAATATGAAATAAATATTTTAAATCTTTGATTTCCGGTTTTTAACTTTAACTAAAAATCTTGCTCACATTTTTAAAAGCCTCAGTTTTAAACTTTCAACTACTTACCTTTATAAAGTAGTTTAACAAGTTTAAGTTTTAAAACTTTATGTTATTATTATTATTAAAAACTGAAATTTAAAACTAAAACTTGAACTCTAGATTTTAAACATGAATTTAAAACTAAGTTTAAACTTTTCTTTTACATTTACAAGCTTAAGGTTTTTTTTGTAAAACCAACAGATACTTTAGGTTCTATCAAACCTGTACAACAATGACATACTCGAGACTTCCCAAATCTTCCTCGACTTCCAACCCACACTTCCCTGAGTATATCACCCTTCTGCTTCGAGTAACTCACAAGATCCACTCGAGCAAAAAAATCCAACATCACCAAACTTCAACAGAAAAATAGGACCGTGCACATGCACACAGCCGGCCGTCATCTCCGGTCATCAGAGGTGGTCGCTTCCCATCCAAAATCACTTCATCATCCCAACTCAATTGTCAGGTTAACTTCATCTCAACTCGAATTCGAATTCGAGTCTCAATCTAAACCTGTAACAAAATATCAAAGACCGATTCCTTAACCTGGAAGTTTGACTCGCCAGCACAGTTCAGATCATCGGTGTCGTTGACACTCCGGCCAAACCTTCTTCCACATCCAAACTTCCATCACCAAAAAGCTTGAAGCTCTCGATCCATAGAATAACCCGAAGTGATCGAACTTCCCAAACCTAACTAAAACTAGGGTTCGAAACTGCAAAACCCAATTTCAAACTCCAAATTGAAATGCAACCCAACCTGATAAATTTTCCCCTCAACCCTGATCCTTCCTCCACCTCCAGGAGGCAAATCCAACCATTCGAACCCATAGATCACCAGAAACTTCCTAATGACCAATTTCTGGTTAAACAAGAAATGCAACTTCAACCTTAATCTAAAAATTAGGATTATAGTTTTAAAATTCACATTTTAGATTAAGGACTTGATTTATAATCCTGAATCCAAGAATTACTATCTTGAATTATCACTGATTTAAATGTTTGATCATCTGTTTATGGTTCCAGAGACCCTTCCATATTTTTTTTAATTTAAATAAAAAATTAAACTGAAGTTTATGATGAAAACAAACATATTTTAATTAAGTCTTAAATACAAACTAAGATTTATAACAAGAAATAATGGTTTTTAAATCAACAGAGGCTTGAAAATCAAAGAAACAGAGATACTAAAGGTAAACAAGCATGCATGCCTCATTTCCACAAATTCATGTTCATGCAGACAATTTTTTTCTCTCATTCACTTCAATGATCATCACATGCAGATCAATATCAATATTCAGAGGGATTTTAAAATGTTAGAGAGTAATCTACTCACCAGACAGAAAGAAAACAGAGGCTGGGTTTACTTGTTTCAGGCTTGCTTAATTTTTCGAACTATTTTGTGTCAATTTTGCTTGCTGTTTGTTGAATTGATCTCGAATTCCTGTTGTATGCTTACTTGATCAAGTTGAAGTTGAACCCGTTGTTGAAGCTTAGTTGAATGCTGAAACAAGCTGAAGTTTTTTTTTTTTTAGAAAGTTCACTAGTTTTTGAACAAATTTGTTTACAGGCTTGGAATTTTGTTTACAAGCTGAAGTTTGGATATTAACATCTTTTTGATCTAAAATTTCTTTGTTTGGATGAGAAAACAAAACATTCCAAATTCGAAGAGAGGAAGTATATGTCTTATGAATTAAATTATGATTTATTGAAAATATAAAAGAAAGTAAAATTAAAGGTTGACACATGTCAAAACCTTACATTTGTCATTTATCATTTAATTACATTACACATATTCATATATCCTTACAATTGCCTTAAAACCACCTTAATATGTTTACAAGTGGTAAGTTTCTTTTATTATATAAACCCTTTTTTTTCCTTTTTATAAAATTATTTAAGTACATATACATTTATGTTTTACATTTACATGTATATAATGTTTGTCTCTTACTCTACTTAACTATTTAACACATGTTATTAAAAAGCTTATATAACAACACTTGTAATTAGGAATGAATAAATTAGTTTTTAAATGGTTACAAAGCTTTTATAATTAATTTCCTAATTAATAAATACGTATCTTAATTTATATAAATTAAAACCCTTAAAAAGAAAATAATACAAAACAACTATCTTCTAAAATCATATTAAAATATATTTAAGATATATATATTCTTTGGATTTCAATATTTTAATCCAACTTCAAATTTAAATTTAAATTCAATTCACATATTACATTTGTAAATAATAAGATTCTATTTTAAAATCTATTTAAACATATATTTAAAAACATCGCATTGCTATTATCGTTTGAAAATAACAATTTCGTCAAGACTAAATAATTTATAAAGGAGATTATTAAATAATTATCTTCCCAGATATGAATATTAATCATCGAATTTATTTGTTTCATTTTTAACAATCAGAATTCCTATTAATTTACCCAATTACTTATCGATTACAGATGTCTAGAATTTCGGGATGTCACATTCCTCCCCCCTTTGAATCTTTTCGTCCTTGAAAAGGAACGAAGCCAAAATTTTATTAAAATGCTTATTTTTAGAAGAATCATTCTTTGAAACGCTTTTAAAATACTTTTAAAATCTACATAATATTATAAAATGGTTTTATAGAAATACTTTTAATAACTCGATGTCTTAACCAGTCCATCCTTGTTCTCACAGAAATTCGGTTATACGTTGATCAGGCGTATAACTGAAAATCTATAAGTGCTTGGCAGACCCAATTTCAACACCTAGTGAAAATACTTTGAAAATAGTTTTATTGAAAATATAGAAAACAGTTTTTGAAAATAGAGGATATATCTTTGGTGAGAATGCTTTGGAAATCATCACTCCCATCCATGGTCACAGTTATATTCCAGGGTTACGTTGCCATCGCAGCAAAAGTCCATGTAACTGCAGGCTCTCCGCGGCCTCTCGATTACGCCATGGAACCCACACAACAGATCACAATTACATCCAGGGTTACGTTGCCGTCGCAGCAAAAGTCATGTAACTGTTGGCTCTCAACGGCACACACGACTTTCGCTATGGTATACTCTACTCATAATCCTCAGGAACTAGTTTTGTTCGGACTCCTCACAGGATCAACTTTAGAACCCCCCCTTGGGGCTCAAGGCAGCACCACCCGGTGGTACTCCTGAGAAGTTCATTTCAAGGGAGCGCCTTTTTCCCCAGAGCTATCATCAAAACATTTTATACTATACATATATAGTATCTTCAAATCATACACCTAGTATGATCTTATACAAATCTCTTTTATACGAAAATCGATTATCCCAAATCTATGATTCTCAAACTAGGCTTTCCAAATTCAATATTGATTTTACCCAAAAATCAAAAGCCTTTCCAAATCCAAAGGTTCCTAAAACCCTTTTCCAAAATTCCCATATGATCCTTTATATATATAGATATATATAAAATCCTTGATAAAAATCTTTGGATCATTTTAAACTTGTATAAAATCCTTTTATACTTCAAACATTTCCAAAATCCCTTTTCTTCTGGCAAAAGATTCATCAAGGGGAGTTTCATTTTATAAAACAAAGATATTTAACTTTGTTTACCCAAAATCAAATATTCAAATTTGATTACTCTTCTCAATATCATTTTCATTCAAATCCGTACGATATACACATATCATCCGTACGCTATACCAATCAGAGCGCTCACTCGATTACACAATTTCACTTCCGAACTAGTATCGTCCACCCGACTTCCTAGTGCGGACACGGATCTGGTTTCTTGATCAGAAACAGTCATTCTTCTTGCATAGTCATAACTATGATAGAGAACATCCAGAACTAATCAACAATCCATATCCAGGTTCACCGTCGAAAATCGAGTGAAAAATCCCATTTGGATCGATATAACTATCTCGAAATTCTGTGCTCGAATCTGGATCAAATCATTA
This sequence comes from Allium cepa, assembly GCA_030765085.1. Lineage (NCBI taxonomy): Eukaryota > Viridiplantae > Streptophyta > Magnoliopsida > Asparagales > Amaryllidaceae > Allium > Allium cepa. The sequence continues at coordinate 325,156,579 of CM060931.1, read as the reverse complement.
TGCGAATAGAATAACATACGTACACCCTACGTATTTATCTTTATTTGTTATTAGCCAAATCAATTCCATTTCTATTCACATTCACTTAAATTTTCATTCACTAACTCACAATTGCTTTAATCCATTTGGTTTATCACCACTATTCGTATCTCGATTGGGTATTTAATCATTAACAATTTGAACTCCGACCAGTTTATTTAGAAAATAGTTTGAAAATTTCAAAAATAGATAAGTAGTTGAAAAATATTTACTAGTTTGTAAAATAGGTGTAAAATAGCTAGAAAATAGTTAAAATAATTATAGAAATTTTAGATAATTGCAAAATAATAGTAAAATTAATAATTAGTTTTGTAAAATAGTTAGAAAATAGTAATTAGTTTATAAAACAATTGGAAAATCGTTAAACAGTTTCAAAAAAAAAAAAAAATGTAAAACAAGTATAAGATAGTTTGGCCTTTAAAGGAAGGGTTGTATATAAAATGAATAGTTTGGAAAAATAGGTTTATATTAAAAACAATTTATATTAAAAATAATCCAGAGTCAAAACTGTACTCTCCCCAATCTCCATTCTCATCACTTCAATTTAAATTCCCTTTTACATCTAAATTGACCCAATTCCAATTTAAACAACTTCAATTCCCATTGAAATTTATTCAATCCCAATTTTAGTTGAATTAACCTCAGTTTCTTCCAAAATTTAACTTTATTCAACCTTGATCTCAAATTCTACTAATTCAAATAAATTTCAATTGAATTAGTTCCAATTTCAATTCATTTCAATTCCTGTTTGAATTAATCCCAACAATGGATTACCATATTCCGTTTCTCATTCATTTAAACAAATCCAATTCACATTTTAAAGATTATTAATAACAATAGGATGATATTATCTAATTATTTCAAAACATCCATCCATTTTCAATTTTCGGATCTCAAACCCAATTTGTGATTGCTCAAACTCTCAAATATAATCAATCATTTAACTTTCCAAGTTAAAACTTAATTTCATCTTCAAAATTTCCAAATCAGGTTGATCGTTCCAACTTATTTAACCTTTTCCCCAGTTAAACTCAATTCACTTAATTCGGTCAACCTTACCCAATTTGAACTTCCATTTCAAATTTTAAACTTCTCATAAATAATCTTTCCATTTCTTAAGTTTAAAAACTTATCACCTTGGGTATCACATCTTATTCCAAACTCAAAACTCACCATTTAGAGTTTATTTCCAACCGCCTTTTATGTATATCCACATGTATACATATTAATTTCTATTACATTCCAAGTTATACTTTAAAATTTTAAACCACCTTTGGTTTTAATTCAAAACAAATTTCTTTTTAAATTTTCAAACAACTCTTGTTTGAAATAGGATCATTTCATTCAAATGCATTAAATAATATTATTTGTTATTTCTTTAAATTAATTATATAATTAATTCCAATTAATCATATTCGATAATTAACTTATTTCTTAATTACCTTTATTAGGTAATTGTCCCTTAAATTACTTGCCTCTAGTTACTTCATTAAGCAACACCTTCTTATTTATCAATTCCAATTATTATCCATTAATTAATCTCATTAAATAAAGTTTAATTAATTACATAAACTAATTGATTATCCTTATCCTGAAACCTTTCCCAAATTCAAGATTAAATTTCAGTTTGAATCCATTTCAAACTTGTCTTTAATTTAATTTCAATTTGGTCGCAATTCTATTACCACTTAATTCTTACTAGTACTTTTAATTTAATTAATACTACAACCAATTTCCTTAATATAATAGATAATCTATTTCTTATATAAGATTCATTTGCTTTTGAAATTATTTAAAAACCTTTATATAAGAAAATAACAAGCACGATCTCTCATATTTATACGCTCAACTCATTCTAGGGTACCACTTACCCTATTCTCAATGAGTAATCCCACCAGAGCCAAGGTTCTCGCTTAACCTTCTGCTCTAATACCAAGTGTAACGACCCAAAATTTTCGAACCCGAAAATTCCAGATAGTTAGAAAGAAGAAGAAGAACAGGAAAGAAACACACAATCTCACATTCGCAGCGGATAAAATATAATATCAATAATAATAGTTATACCAAAGAAAACTGTATCTATCAATTTACATCGACATATCAGAGTTACAACAATTTTTATACAACATTGGACAGATACAATTTAACACGTCTCAGATATATACAATATCATAGTGAAAACTCTCCATACGTCCCTGCCATCCAGCTCGCCTCCTGAGCTCCAGAACGTCCTTACCTGAAAATCTGCAATACTCGGTCTGACCCGAGCATTACATCAAAGTAACACCCGGGTCAGGCTGGAAACCAGCGTGAGTAAACCCATCTAACAGGAATGACAAAAGCATACAACTTATATAAAACCCGGGTAACTTATATCAATTTCAACTTCTCAAGTTATTATAGACATCATCTATTTCACATATTAATATCTAAGTGCAAAAACTTATTTAAATGGTCCAATTCACATAAATCATTCACCTCAGCCTATTGATTTCACATATCAAATCTATATAGAATCGAAGTGGTTTCGGGTTTTTCTAATACCCGACTCCGGTCTCTTCGAAACCAACATCATCTTAACTTATATTATTCAAGTGAAATACAACTCAATTTTAAATACAGGATGTCACCTAATTTATCAACAATAGATAACCATATCATCATAGTTTAAATCAACATATCTTATCACATAGCATCACAATCCACTTATTAGGAATAACAATCAATCAAAGACTTCCAATATCGTTCTATTTATCCTTTAATTACATTTATGTAATTAACCCTTAATTAATTTCACAAATGAATTATTCTTAACCAAATATGGTAATTAACCTTTAATTATTTCGCTAATTAATTGTTAACCATAAATATTAATCACCCTTGATTAATGACATCAATAATTAACTACCCTTAATTACTTTATCAAATAAATTAATGACTTCTTAATTGTCTCTAATTAATCCCTTGATTAATTATACAAAATAATTTGATCCAAATTACTTCACAATTCCATCTTCCACTAATTACATTCAGTAATTATCATTAATTACTTCACTAAGAAATTATACTTAATTAATTTTATTAAGTAATTATCAAACCATTAAGTGGTTAAAATTAAATAAACTTAATTAATTAATTTAAATCAAACACATTGAACTCCGTTAATTACATTAAGTAATTAATTTCTAAATTACTTCTATTAAGTAATTAATTTCTAAATTACTTCTATTAAGTAATTAATTTCTAAATTACTTACATTAACCATTCTTTAATTATTCCGTTAAGCAATTAACTTATATTAACCATCGTTAATCACACAAATAAATTATCTTTAATTATTCATTGATTAAAGATTAATTATTTAATTAATTAACCTTGATTATAAATTAATTGCTTAATTAATAATCATTAATCATAATTTAATAATTTAATTAATGATCTTAATTATCAATTGATTAACACTTGATCAATTATTTATTAATCCCTAATCATAAATTAATTAAATTAACTAATTACTTCTAATTACCTCATTAATTCAATTAACTTCAACTCATTAAATCTTAATTAAATCTTAAGGTAAAACATTTCTTAATTATGACTAATTTATCATTAACAAATACATTTGAAACAAATTTACTTTTGAACTTATCTTAAGATTCATTTCAAATATGTAATTTAAAGTGAATTTAATTCAATCTTAAAAAAAGTTTTAAATAATTTAAACCTTTTTAAATTACAAGACAACAAGTGTTTGTCTTAGAAAGAAATTCATAAGGGTTGAGACTAAATCCATTTCAAAATTCAATAAATTTAAATTTACACTTTGTTTAAATCTTTCAAATTTTTTTTAAAAAAACTTCCTTTATTACAAATCTGAAATAAATATTTTAAATCTTTGATTTTCAGTTTTTAACTTTAACTAAAAATCTTGCTCACATTTTTAAAAGCCTCAGTTTTAAACTTTCAACTACTTACCTTTATAAAGTAGTTTAACAAGTTTAAGTTTTAAAACTTTATGTTATTATTATTATTAAAAACTGAAATTTAAAACTAAAACTTGAACTCTAGATTTTAAACATGAATTTAAAACTAAGTTTAAACTTTTCTTTTACATTTACAAGTTCAGGTTTTTTTTATAAAACCAACAGATACTTCAGGTTCTATCAAACCTGTAAAGCAATGACATACTCGAGACTTCCCAAATCTTCCTCGAGTTCCAACCCACACTTCCCTGAGTATATCACCCTTATGCTTCGAGTAACTCACAATTTCCACTCGAGCAAAAAAATCCAACATCACCAAACTTCAACAGAAAAATAGGACCGTGCACATGCACACAACCGGCCGTCATCTCCGGTCATCGGAGGTGGTCGCTTCCCATCCAAAATCACTTCATCATCCCAACTCAATTGTCAGGTTAACATCTTCTCAACTCGAATTCGAGTCTCAATCTAAACCTGTAACAAAATATCAGAGACCGATGCCTTAACCTGGAAGTTTGACTCGCCAACACAGTTCAGATCATCGGTGTCGCTGACACTCCGGCCAAACCTTCCTCCACATCCAAACTTCCATCACCAAAAATCTTGAAGCTCTCGATCCACATAATAACCCGAAGTGATCGAACTTCCCAAACCTAACTAAAACTAGGGTTCGAAACTGCAAAACCCAATTTCAAACTCCAAATTGAAATGCAACCTAACCTGATAAATTTTCCCCTCAACCCTGATCCTTCCTCCACCTCCAGGAGGCAAATCCAACCATTCGAACCCATAGATCACCAGAAACTTCCTAATGACCAATTTCTGGTTAAACCAGAAATGCAACTTCAACCTTAATCTAAAAATTAGGATTATTGTTTTAAAATTCACATTTTAGATTAAGGACTTGATTTATAATCCTGAATCCAAGAATTACTATCTTGAATTTTCACTGATTTAAATGTTTGATCATCTGTTTATGGTTCCAGAGACCCTTCCATTTTTTTTAATTTAAATAAAAATTTAAACCGAAGTTTGTGATGAAAACAAACATATTTTAATTAAGTCTTAAATACAAACCAAGATTTATAACAAGAAATAATGGTTTTTAAATCAACAGAGGCTTGAAAATCAAAGAAACAGAGATACTAAAGGTAAACAAGCATGCATGCCTCATTTCCACAAATTCATGTTCATGCAGACAATTTTTTTTTTCTCATTCACTTCAATGATCATCACATGCAGATCAATATCAATATTCAGAGGGATTTTAAAATGTTAGGGAGTAATCTACTCACCAGACAGAAAGAAAACAGAGGCTAGGTTTACTTGTTCCAGGCTTGCTTAATTTTTCGAACTATTTTATGTCAATTTTGCTTGCTGTTTGTTGAATTGATCTCGAATTCCTGTTGTATGCTTACTTGATCAAGTTGAAGTTGAACCCGTTGTTGAAGCTTAGTTGAATGTTGAAAAAAGCTGATTTTTTTTTTAGAAAGTTCACTAGTTTTTGAACAAATTTGTTTACAGGCTTGGAATTTTGTTTACAAGCTGAAGTTTGGATATTAACATCTTTTTGATCTAAAATTTCTTTGTTTGGCTGAGAAAACAAAACATTCCAAATTGGAAGAGAGGAAGTATATGTCTCATGAATTAAATTATGATTTATTGAAAATATAAAAGAAAGTAAAATTAAAGGTTGACACATGTCAAAACCTTACATTTGTCATTTAATTAGATTACACATATTCATATATCCTTACAATTGCCTTAAAACCACCTTAATATGTTTACAAGTGTTAAGTTTCTTTTATTATATAAACCCCTTTTTTTTCTTTTTATAAAATTATTTAAGTACATATACATTTATGTTTTACATTTACATGTATATAATGTTTGTCTCTTACTCTACTTAACTATTTAACACATGTTATCAAAAAGCTTATATAACAACACTTGTAATTGGGCATGAATAAATTAGTTTTTAAATGGTTACAAAGCTTTTATAATTAATTTCCTAATTAATAAATACGTATCTTAATTTATATAAATTAAAACCCTTTAAAAGAAAATAATACAAAACAACTATATTCTAAAATCATATTAAAATATATTTAAGATATATATATATATTCTTTGGATTTCAATATTTTAATCCAACTTCAAATTTAAATTTAAATTCAATTCACATATTACATTTGTAAATAATAAGATTCTATTTTAAAATCTATTTATACATATATTTAAAAACATCACATTACTATTATCGTTTGAAAATAAAATTTTCTTCAAGACCAAATAATTTATAAAGGAGATTATTAAATAATTATCTTCCCAGATATGAATATTAATCATCGAATTTATTTGTTTCATTTTTAACAATCAAAATTCCTATTAATTTACCCAATTACTTATCGATTAAAGATGTCTAGAATTTCGGGATATCACAATAGATATCCTTTTCTTTTGTCTGAAGACCCGATACACACATATCCAGACAAGTCAAATAGAGTTTTCTAAACCACAAAGAGATATATGAAGTTTAGCAATTGAAAACATTTAACCATATAATGTAAACTATAGATGATCTTTCGCTTGTTAATTTCCTAGTCTGGGTAATTTGTACAGGTGAAAAACTGGAATCGGTTCAATGTCAATTCAGGAGAAACACTGGTTGAGAAGTGCTGTCACTTTTTTGATTTGATGAGGCTTTTTACAACAGCAAATCATGTACGCGTTATGGCTTTTGGAGCAATTGATGTTAATCACAAGGATGAAATTTACAACGGAAATGTTAAAATTACATTTTTCGACTTGTCAAATAGATTATTGAAATCAAACATTTTGCAACATCTCTTCTGGTGGAAACATTGTGCAAAATTAAAAGATTTCATGGTATGAAAGCTAAAATTCATTACTCTTGCATTCAAGCAATTTGCAGTACTTGATTCTCACTGATGGAAAGTATGAATCAAGTGCCTAACATAATCGACAATGCATACGTGATTGTTGAGTTTGATAATCGTTCACGAGGAATGCTTGATCTGTGCATGTTTGCGGAAGGCAGTAAAAATGAACAAGAAATTTGTGTTGTTCGCGACACTGGCAAGGTAATATTTGGAAAATATTTGCACATAGCTTGTTCATGACATGTTTTTTAAGAGGACAACATAGCACATATATACAAATCTACACCCTTATTGCAAGGTAATATTTGGAAAATATTTGTGCAGACTAGACATATGCACACCCACGCTTCAATGCACTCACTAACACAGCCTATGATGCAGCGGATAATTACAAAACGATATAGATCGATGAAAGTAGCAAACGGTGGATTAAAGATACTGAAATGCCCAAATTCGTTGATCACAAAGATACCGAATTCTAGCTATCTTCGACACGTTGATCGCGCACAATACCGTGAAAGAAGATCTACAATTCTTCAAACGTTGATCAAGCGCACTTGATACCGTGAATTGGCTTCAACAATCGTTGAATCGAGCGCACTCGATTAACCGAAAGTGGAGATAGGAGATAACACTCAACTACCAATTTAAGATGAAAGCACACACCAATCAACAAGAATTTTATTCAATTTTCAACAACAACCTTTACAAAGGACACCACTTGCCTATTTATAGGCTTACAACTCAATACGACTAAAAAAATTACAACATAATGGTTACACGACTTAAAGAAAAAAAGATATGCAGCGACTTAGTGCTAACTCGACTACGACTCATGTTAACTCGGCTCCGACTCATGCTAGCTCGGCAACGACTTAACTATGTCGCTCGCGACTTAAGGAGAAGCTTCAATCGCGACTTACATTGCTCGAGCTAAATACACGGAAATTAGGTCACTGAAGGTAGCGACTTAGGGAGGAGGCACGCGACTTGGAGTTCGTGACTTACTGTGGAGGCATAAGTCGTTCGCATTTTGGGGTATCTCGCGCGCGACCTAAAGAAGAGGGGACACGATAAATCGCGTTAGGTCGTCCACGACCTAAGGTAGATCGGTCGCGACATAAGGAACTTGTTTGAATCTTGCGACTTAGGGTTTTGATAAGTCGTTCGCGGCTTGAGGTAGTTCGGCCGCCATAGCTCGTTCGCGACATACGAGTGGAGGCGCTGGCTTGTTCGTGACATACGAAGAGGAGACGCGATTTAGGGCTTCGGCAAATCATGTTAGGTCGTTCACGACCTATGGTAGGTCGGCCGCGACCTTCAGAGGTACGCTCTTCATCATCCTCTCCTTGTTGAAAGGAATTCGTCCTCGAATTCATACTCTCATCTTCTTCGATAAGTTCCTCCCCGTAATACGGAATCAAATGTTTAACGTTGAAAACATCTGAAGTATGAACCTCTTCCGGCAACCTTAATCGATACGCATTATCATTGATCTTCTTTAAAATTTCTACTGGACCAAATTTTCGTGCTTTCAACTTGTTGTAAGTTCCAACTGGAAAACGATCTTTCGTCAAAACGGCGTAAACAAGATCACCCTCTTTGAAGACAACGCTTCTTCGTTTCTTATCCGCCATTTGTTTATACTTCTCATTTGCCTTTCCCAATCGTTCATGAACGATTCTATGGCATTCTATCAACCCATCAACAAAATCAGCAGCCCGCTTAACTGTCCCCTTCGGTTGTGGTACTATTGTCAAATCTAACGGTCCCTTCGGTAAGCTTGAATATACAATCCGAAATGGATTGAAACCCGTACTATGATTTACTGCATGATTATGAGCAAACTCTGCTTGGCATAACTTCATGTCCCAACTCTTCAGATTGTCCTTCACAAGACATCGCAATAAATTCCCCAGCGATCTGTTAACAACTTCGGTCTGTCCATCTGTCTGCGGATGATAAGCGCTGCTAAAGTTCAACTTCGTTCCCACCATCTTCCACAAACTTAGCCAAAAATGACTCAAAAATCTGGTATCCCTGTCTGAAACAATAGACTCCGGCAACCCATGTAAACGATAGATTTCTTTAAAGAACAACTGAGCAACACGAGCAGCATCCGCCGTCTACTTACAAGCAATAAAATGTTCCATTTTTGAAAATCTGTCAACCACCACATATATAGAATCATTGCCACGCTGCGTTCTCGGCAATCCCAACACAAAGTCCATAATCACATCAACCCATGGTTTAGCTGGTACAGGAAACGGCATATACAACCCAACATTGGTCACAGTTCCTTTCGAAACCTGGCAGATATGACATCTCTCCATAAATCTCTCTACCTCTTTCCTCATTGATGGCCAAAAATAAGACTGAGAAATCAACTGCAATGTACGATCTCTGCCTACATGGCCTTCTTCATGTAACTCTTTGATAATCTTCATTCTCAAACTGCAATCCGGTACGCATAAACGATTCCCTTTAAACAGAAAACCATCCACCAACACAAACTCATCAGTACTTCCATCCTTAACTTTCTCAACAAACTTTACAAAGTAAGGATCCTCCTCATACAACTCTGGCAATAATTCGAATCCTGACATTTCAACCTTCAGCGTTGTCAACAAGTGATTCCTCCTGCTCAAAGCATCCGCTACACGATTTGTCACCCCTGATTTGTGTTTCACAACGAAAGTAAACTGTTGTAGATATGCTATCCACGAAGCATGTCTCGCTGAAATCTTATCCTGTCCTTGTAGATGTTTCAATGCCTCATGATCAGTGTAAAGAACAAACTCCTTCTGAAAAAAGTAATGTCGCCAGTGCTTCACCGCTTGAACAATCGCGTAAAACTCTACATCATAAGTGCTATATCTCGACTTGGCTCCAGATAATTTTTCACTGAAATAAGCAACTGGTCTTCCATTCTGGCTCAATACTCCACCAATTCCCACTTTCGAAGCGTCAGTATGCAATTCAAATAACAGCTGAAAATTCGACAGTACCAGAATTGGTGCTGTCGTCAAGAGTGTCTTAATCTTCTCAAAGGCAACTCCTGCTTCCTCTGACCATACAAACTTCTTTCCTTTCATGCAATCAGTAACCGGCGCCATCACGCTACTGAAATGTGGAATGAATCTTCGGTAGAATGACGCTAGCCCATGAAAACTCCTCACTTCCGTAATTGTCCTCGGCTGTGGCCAATTCCTGACTTCTTCAACTTTATTCTGGTCCACCTGTATACCTTCTCCTGACACAACATACCCCAGAAATAAAACACTCCTCGCCATAAACACACATTTCTTTGTTGCGGCATAAAACTGTTCCTGTCGTAGGGCCATCAATACTTCCTTCAAATGATGCAAATGTTCCTCCGAACTCCCACTGTATATCAGAATATCATCGAAATACACCACCACAAATTTCCTGATAAAAGGTCTAAAGATTTGATTCATCACCCGCATGAACATACTCGGTGCATTCGAAAGACCAAACGGCATCACAAGCCATTCATACAACCCCTCTCTCGTCTTGAAGGCTGTCTTCCATTCGTCACCTGGTCTAATTCGAATTTGATGATAACCACTCTTCAAATCAATCTTCGAAAAGATAGTTGCCCCACTCAACTGATCTAGCAAGTCATCCAACCTTGGCATTGGAAATCTATATCTCACCGTAATCTTATTCAATGCTCTACTATCAGTGCACATCCTCCACGTCCCGTCCTTCTTCGGTACTAACAAAGCTGGTACAGCACACGGACTGAGACTTTCCTGAACACGCCCCTGCTCAAGCAACTCTTCCACCTGCCTCCTCAACTCTTCATGTTCCTTCGGACTCATTTGATAATGTGGTCTATGCGGTAATACTGCTCCCGGAACAAGATCGATTTGATGTTGAATGTCTCTCAGTGGCGGTAACTCCTTGGGCAACTCTTATGGAAATACATCCTCAAATTCTTTCAAAACTGGCTTCGCTTCTTCTGGGATTTCAACCTCTTCACTACAATCTCGTCCAATTAACAAAAAGACTTCAGGCTCCTCTTCAACTTCCTTAACAAACTCCTTCAAAGTTAACAAAGTTTTCAGCTCTTCAATCTCCTCAGATTTACTCTCTCCCTGCTGTCTCTTCTTTGGAACTACAAATATTCTTAACGCCTTCAAACATAAAACTATAGCTATTGGTTCGACCGTCATGCTGCACTGCTCGATCATACTTCCACGGTCTTCCCAAAAGCAAATGACATACATCCATCTCAACTACATCACACCAAATCTCGTTTTTATATTTCTTCCCAATAGAAAATGGAACTTGAACTCGCTTATCCACCTTCACCTCTCCTCCTTTTCTCAGCCACGCTAACTTATAAGGATTTGGATGTTTTTCCGTTTTCAACTTCAATTTTCTCACTGCTTCTGTAGAAATAATATTGTCACAACTTCCTGCATCAATCACAAATTTACAAACTTTCCCCAATATAGTGCATGTCGACTGAAAGATGTTACTCCTCAACCAACTAGCTTCATCCTCTTGCTTCGGTGTTAAACAAGATCTCCTCATCATTAGATTACAGCCTTCGTCCCCCGATGCGATATCTTGTTCATCTTCCTCCACTGGACTAGAATCACCTTCACCAACATCCTCAACTTCAGCCTCAGCTATCATAGTTCGTTTCTTTGGTTTTGGACACTCATTGCTTTTATGACCCACTTCCTGGCAATTGTAACATTTGAAACTGCTGTTGCCCTTTGCCTTCGCAGCCTCATTCACAGCCGGTTTAGTAACAGCCCTCGAAATAGTAGTATTGCCACTAGCTCCCTTCACTTGATTGTTGGAATTTGTGAACACACCACCTCCACGCCTTCCCTGCTTCTCCCAAGCTATCTCTTTCTGGTGTGCCTCCGCCACAGATCTCGGATCAAACATATTAACCATATCCTGGATCTGCATTCGTAACCCTCCAACAAATCTAGCAGTCAATTGTTCTTCCGTCTCCATTATATCATTCCTGGCAATGAGTTGGTAAAATTCATCGACGTAATCATTGACTGATTTTGTCCCCTGCCTTAGATTCTGCAATCTCTGGTACATAAGTGATTGATAGTTGTATGGTAAAAATGTAGCTCTCATCAATTTCTTCATTTTCTCCCAATCTACAATCTTCGACTTTCCCATCCGTTCTCGTGTAAGTTTAGTTTGCTGCCACCACGCCAAAGCTCTCCCCTCAGCCTTGTAGCGACTAACTTCACTCGGCGATTCTCCGGAATCTCCTTGAAATCAAAAATTTCTTCAACATTAGACAACCAATCTAAAAATTCTTCAGCAACCATTCCACCCTTGAACTCTGGAATTTCCATCTTCATTCCCGATTCCCATCGGCGATCATCCACTACATCTCGATACTGACGTCGTGTTGGTTCTCTATCTCGGTAATGAACACTTCCCCTATCACCATCAAACTCCTCATCAAAATCTGAAGTATATCGATGTCGATCACGACCTCCAACATCTCTACTACCACTCCTTCGATCAACATTTCTATCACGATTGTCAACACTTCTATGATCTTGATCTTCTCTTCTCTCTCGATCTGAATGTATCGAAGCTCTACTTCCTCCATGGTTCGATTCAGGTGAAACTTTTCTTCTACTTTGATTCATTTCAAGCATCATTCTCTCTAATCGACCAATTCCTTCATTCAACTTCTCAGTGAAACTCTCGTTGATTCTTTGCTCCATTTCATCAGCTTCTTATCTTCCATACAAAGCATTGATATTTCGGTGGCGTTGAGCTCGTCTCGGAGGCATGATTGAACTTCAGACAAACTTCAAAAAATAATTTTCCAACACTTTCCGAATTTTGATCCAAAGTGAGATGGATTGAAACTCCCAACTTGTTGCAACTTCACGATGAACACTAAACTTCTCAACAATTGCAAATACGATCTCCAAACATCAAATTCTCGAAACCCAAGTCTCCAAATGATGCAACTTTTTGCGATCTAGCTCTGATACCAAAACTGATGCAGCAGATAATTACAAAACGATATAGATCGATGAAAGTAGCAAACGGTGGATTGAAGATACTGAAATGCCCAAATTCGTTGATCACAAAGATACCGAATTCTAGCTATCTTCGACACGTTGATCGCGCAAGATACCGTGAAAGAAGATCTACAATTCTTCAAACGTTGATCAAGCGCACTTGATACCGTGAATTAGCTTTAACAATCGTTGAATCGAGCGCACTCGATTAACCGAAAGTGGAGATAGGAGATAACACTCAACTACCAATTTAAGATGAAAGCACACAGCAATCAACAAGAATTTTATTCAATTTTCAACAACAACCTTTACAAAGGACACCACTTGCCTATTTATAGGCTTACAACTCAATACGACTAAAAAACAACATAATGGTTACACGACTTAAAGGAAAAAAGATATGCAGCGACTTAGTGCTAACTCGGCTACGACTCATTTTAACTCGGCTCCGACTCATGCTAGCTCGGCAACGACTTAACTATGTCGCTCGCGACTTAAGGAGAAGCTTCAATCGCAACTTACATTGCTCAAGCTAAATACACGGAAATTAGGTCGCTGAAGGTAGCGACTTAGGGAGGAGCCACGCGACTTGTAGTTCGCGACTTACTGTGGAGGCATAAGTCGTTCGCGCTCTGGGGTATCTCGTGCGCGACCTAAGGAAGAGGGGACGCGATAAATCGCGTTAGGTCGTCCACGACCTAAGGTAGATCGGTCGCGACTTAAGGAACTTGTTTGAATCTTGCGACTTAGGGTTTTGATAAGTCGTTCGTGACTTGAGGTAGTTCGACCGCCATAGCTCGTTCGCGACATACGAGTGGAGGCGCTGGCTTGTTCGTGACATACGAAGAGGAGACGCGATCTAGGGCTTCGGCAAACCACGTTAGGTCGTTCACGACCTATGGTAGGTCGGCCGCGACCTTCAGAGGTACACTCTTCATCAGCCTATATCTAAATCTACACCCTTACACACAGTCCCAAACACATGAGAGTTTATATTTTTTTAGGTATATATAGTGGAGAGAGTTGCGTTCAAGTAATCCTCCCTTGTTTTCATTTTAATGCACTGTTTTGATTTTGGATATCATAGTTCAGCTAGTTTGTTATAACATACTCTGTTAATCCATTGTCTTACTGGGACTTGTATGTGGGTAACATATGCATACATCCATTTATATGTATTTAAGAGTGTGGTCCTGTTGCTTTGGTGTGTATACACTTGTTTCTATTGAATAATTGCTGTCACTTTTGTGGTGTTCATGTCTGCAATTGTTTTCGTTCATGTCTATTGAATAAAATAGAGGTAACCCTATAAATCAAATTCATAGTTGTGTATGTGTGTTGTGTGTGTGCGTACACACGTCTGTATGTAAGTATGCATATGTATATATATATATATGTTCATGTGTGTGTGAACTTAATTTTGGAAAAGGTGTCTTTGTCTCATGTTCTACGGCCTATACTTTCTATTGTTTATGTATAGAGGAAGTAGGAAATAAAAGTAGGCAAATAATGTTGCAGACCAAAATAAATTAAATACTAAAAATAATCACAAGAAACATTAAAACTTATGATCACTTTTTCGTCCCAAAACCATTACATGATAAACTATATCTGGACATGGAGCTTGAATAAATATGGACATGAAAACAATGGCTTGCCTAGAAAGATGTCAAATTATAGGCAATATGTATTATTAATTTTTTCTCATCTTTTAATCCATGTATACTTTAACCTTATCTTTATCTTTCTTAATATATATTTTTCTTGTATATTCTGTACATGTAGGGATACGATATTAGCTTCCCCGTAACAAATTCTCATTGTGAAGATATGCATAAGCACACACTTATATGCTTCATTGTTCAATCTATGGAGGTAATTTTCTTCCACTTGCAAAAACCTGTTATGAACAAACATTTCTATTCTGCAATCTTCATGGTCAGTGTTTTAGTGTCAAATGTTAAAACTATGCTACAATCATAAAAGGACTTTTGTGTTTTTGACTTTGTTATGCTAATTATGCTTATGTGTTATCTGACCTTGAAGATCTATGTTTGGATGCTCAAATAAACTATATAGTGACGGAATTCATATTAGAATTTGAATTTTAGGAACCATGGCTTTATTCAGTGATTTTGATATTTATTACTGGTTTTGGTTTCAAGATTTGGCGGTGTTAAACAATTGGTATCAACCAAGGATTTTTCGCAGTTTTTATATATAAATAATTACTGAAAATGAAAAAAAGTAATATGAATGTGCAGTTTCAAGATTGGAGATGAAAGTTGAATGTGCAGGAGTAAAAGGAGAAGAATGGTAGAGGAGTAGAAGATGAAGTATGCGTGGGGTTGAGTTGGCGATAAAACTTGTCAGTTGGGTGGTGTAGGAGTTGTTTGTGGTTACTGTGTTTGTGAAGGGGAGGATTAAAGTGCATGGAGGGAATGGTGTGGTCGAATGTATGGATTGAGGAGGAAGTGATGAGGTTGCTTGCTTCACCTGACGGTCAAGAAGCCCTCTGCCAAAATCTAGAAAATACAGGAGCCCTTCACTTGACGGTAGAAGAAGCCTAAAAAATAGGTCAGCATCTCCAGTTAGAGAGCCCAAGAGATTGTTGAAGCTTCAGAAGGATTTGTCTACCTTGTGAGTTCTTCGCATAACTTTCGGTCTATGACTCTGTATGTATCTACTTCTGTTGACTTCAATACAGCCATGGTCTATGTTAGTATGGACATGGTGGGAACTACCCTTCAAGTGAGGGCAGTAAGAACGATCTTTTAGTTCAGTAGTCTCATGGAGCAGGTGGCATAGCCCTTATGCTTTGCAAAGCCGCTCAGGTATATATGTTATGTTAGTATATGAATACTGTATCTTATATTTTACAAGTGATTCAAATTTCAAACAACTAAAATCTCTTTAGATATCATATCTAATTGTTGTGAGAATTCAAATTTTAAAACTTGAAACTTAAACTTTTAAATTAACTTTTAAAACTTAAAAATCAAAGCTTATAGTTTAATTTATTTAAAACTTAAAACATATAAAATAAATTAACTTTTAAAAATTAAATTCAAAATTAAATTAACTTTTAAAAGTTTAAACTTAGAAATTTAAATTAACTTTAATTTTACTTTAAATTAACTTTAAATTAACTCTAATTTGAAATTAGCTTTAATTTTAAACTTTAAATTAACTTTAATTTTAAATTAACTTAGAACTTTAAATTAAATTAAATTTAAAACTTAAAATTTTAGTACCTTCAACTAAACTGTTAACTAATTGTTTTACTGTTAACTAATTGCTTTACATATTATGAATTAAATTACAATTTACAAAAGTATTATGAATTTAAGTGCTTACATTGTCATTTTTTTCTTGCTCAGGTTGTTGGATTCACCATTCTATCAAAGGAGGGTTCGTAAGTGTGCAAAATTGATTCCTACTATTTAAGCTCAAGAAAGGACTTTATTTCATTTTTTTTATAACTTTGATAATTTATATGACATCATTTATAGTAGGATATACTTATATAATGTTGTAGATGTTTGATCTTATATTTTAAGTCCTACGAGTTAACGTAATTGTTTGACTATCTGTTGTGCTTTCACTTGTGTACGCATCAGACTTTTGAAAGGAGCAAATTTGGACTTGATGATGCTAGCTTTCACTTGTGTATGCAATAAAGAATTATGGGTAATCAAACGTTTTGTTAGCACTAGTTAGATATAACATTTATTAGTACCCGATGTGTAAATTTGTATACAAATGGTTATTGTATGTGAGTTAGGTCATTTTGTCGAAAAACAATTGTATTGGAAAGGTTATGGATATTTTATTTGATTATATGGTTAATGTGTTTTTTAACTTATTCGAATATGATGATTATGTGAGTGATTGTTGATTGATATAATATAACCAAAGTAGTCCATTAATAGGAAATAATAGCATGAAAAAATGGTGTAAAATAATAAACAACTTTTAGTAGCGTTTCAAAAATGCTACCAAAATATATATAGTGGCGTTGAGTAAATGCAACCGTAAAACATGGGTAGAGTTGGAAATTCTATTAGTAGCGCCAAAAAATCTTTTAGTGGCGTGTTTTAAACGCTACAAAAAGATTTATGGTGGCGTTTGAAAAACGTTGCCAAAAATGCATTGATAGTGGCATTAAAATAAATGCAACAAAAAATCATGGAATTTTAGTCGCATGTTTTCTCGCGGCGTTTATCAAAACGCCATCAAAAGTTTTTGTAGCATTTTTTGAGCGCCACAAAAAATAAAATTTCTTGTAGTAGAAGACTTGATTTTTGTAGGCTAAGAGGCAATATGGTTCGGTTTATATTGAAGTAGGCATGGCCAAGTGTAACGACCCGCCTTCCTATGCCCAGGAAGACGGTCGTTACAGTGGTATCAGAGCGCTAGGTTGAGTGAATACCTAGGCTCTAAAGTGATTTCTTTCTTGAGAGAGCGTATTTGTAATTTTGATATATATATTTATATATTTATTTCTACCTATTTGTTGGGTTACCTGTTCTGGTTTTCCAATATAAATTATAAAGGTAGATAGGATAGTGGTGTGTGTAACACGACTACCAATAGTTGGAGTTTATATGATTGAGGTTGGATGTGTATTTGTCGAGACTGTAGACTTAATACCGTCTCGAGTAAACTTTGGATGGTGTAAGGATTTCAGTGATCTCTGAAGGAAACCTGTTAAGGTTCGGAGTTCATTTTGAAGTGTAAGGTTGGTTGAGCTAGAGTTTGGATCTGTCGATTGGGCAGAAGCAAGTTATGATATCTTGGTACATCAAGGTGTAGTAGCTGTGTGATGAGACGCAGTGACTATGGATGTCTCCGAAGATATTTCTTTGGGACAAGTTAATGAAGTGTATCTGTTCGATGTTGTCGCTGTGTTCAGTTGGGTGTTCCTGTTTGCTTTGGAGTCCGAGTTTCTCGAAGAGCTTTGGATTAAGTAGTCTTTGGCTTCTGGGTCAGCAGTGGAGTTTAGAAGCTGTAGAGTGATTCCATTTTTTTCGATGGGTTGGCCACATAAGCGTAAGCTGTTCTGTTTGGTAAAGAGAGAGCAGTATCTTTGAAATTAGGCTGGATTGATCGCAAAAGTGACTTGCGATAATTTGAGTGTTCTCTTGTGTTTCAAAGATATTTTCTGGATGTCTTCGAGAAGTCAGAGTCTGGTCAGCATCTGGATATTGAGTTTGGTATCGACTGGATTCCAGAAGTGATACCAATTGATCAGCTTAGTAATAGGATGATTTTTTGGAGTTGG
Source organism: Allium cepa (assembly GCA_030765085.1). Taxonomy (NCBI): domain Eukaryota; kingdom Viridiplantae; phylum Streptophyta; class Magnoliopsida; order Asparagales; family Amaryllidaceae; genus Allium; species Allium cepa. The sequence goes on along the minus strand of CM060931.1, from coordinate 325,138,323 downwards.
GTGAAGTAGCTCAGATTTTTGAGGAACTTCTAAGATTTCTTTTTGAATCTGGAGAACCCTAATGTTGGAATGTGTTATCCAATCTGTGCTTGAGTTCATCACCAGCATTTTCATCTGCTCAGTCAGAGTTGCGTAGTGGAAGCATGGTGGCAGCTATTTTAAAGTGGAAGCAATTGGATGTTGCAATGTTTGGATTGGAAGAGTTTTCTACAGGGAATTTTTCAGGATCCGAGGCCAGATTGGGAGTGCATTTGTTTTATCTCTTCTGGATGAGAGGAATGAGATCTGTCTTCTGATTTTGGATTAGAGTTGTGTTCTAAGTTTTGGTCGATCTTGGAAAGATCATTTTGTTGAATTGTTTTTGGGTCCAGTTTGATTAGAGAGGCATCAGCAAGGGTTGAGCTGATCAGTAAGGATGTAGGCAGTCCAGGATCGTCCGAAGAGTTTGTGGATAAGCGACAGAGGAATTTGGATTCTGAAGTCGGAGATTTGATTTCGGATAAGTGTTTGGTCTTCAGGATTGGATTGTCAGTTTGGATAACTGAGATTTGTTGTGTTTCACGTATCTCTGAGGGAGTACGTGTAAGTTCTATCTCTGGTTATAAAACCAGCAGTTCAGGGAGTTTGGTTGTTGAGTCAGACTTGTCTATAGTCTGATATCCTGCCTTGTATTGTAGATCTTGATAAGTGGAAGCTCAGTAGCTTAGTAGTATTGTCTGATTGGATTCTGTAGGGCGAGTAACCCGGTATTTATACCTGGAGAACTCTAGATAGATCTATCCTGATTTTGTCGGGATAATTAGATTTGGTTGTTTGGATGAATTGGTTGCTTTGTTTGTTAGCATAGGATTGATATATGCTTGTGTTTTAAAATTAATTTTTTTTAGATTATTAAATTACCTTTGTTTTAAATTTCGGGGACGAAATTCTTTTAAGGGGGGAAGAATGTGACATCCTGGAAATTTGGGGCAATATAAATTTAATAATCAGCATTAAAAGTTAAATTTAATTTGATAATATTTGTTAATAATATTTGAATTGATTAAATAATCTTCTTTTAAATAAATATTCAACTGATAATTTATCTTTTAAAAGCTAATAAGTTGTTTCTATCTATAATGTATATATGTTTTGTATATATTGTAAATAGTTAAGCCTTGTTTTTAAATCTAACAAGTAAAACATATTTTCTTATTTTAATCTTTTTGGTGATTATAATTTGGAAATTTGATTTAAATTTAGTATTAAATGAATAACAATTTGGCTTTAAAGATTAAAAGGTTGTTTTGTTCTTGTTGTAAATCTAGTTGATAAAATAAGTAATTTATTTATATAGAGATAATTTCTTTGTAAATTATTTTGATAATGAGATTTATTTATAATATAATACCTTTAAAAGTAGATTTTAAGATAAATAGAAATTGTTATATATATATGTATATAATTGGAAGAACTTTGGTTTGAGGTTTTAAAATAAAATAACAATAGGAAATTAAATATTGATGGTTTAAGATAAAATAAAAGTAAGATAACCAAGTAAGAAATACAATAGTAGGCAAAAATACAAGGCAAAGTACTAAAGTAAAAAGCAATAAAACAAATAAGTAGCCTGTAAATAAGGATATAGGCAAGAAAAAGAAAATGCATGGGTAAATAAACAAAGTAAATAAGATGCAAAGCAAAGTAAAATGTATGTGTAAATGCAACCTGTAAGAGATATAAACAAAAGCAAAGTATGAAACATGAAATATAAATGTAAATGAGCAAAGCAAAGTAAATAAAATTGCATGTACAGTTAGAGTAGAGAAATGTAAAAATATCTAAGCATAAAAAAAAAAAAAGGTAAGTTGAGACATAAAGTACTTACACATTAAAAAGCCTTCATCTCAGCATACTCTTATGTCATTTCGAAATTTTTATATAAACAAAAATCTTTCAGACGCCAAAATAAAGCATTTGCCTGATACAAACAAAAGTATGATGGTTCCAACATATGCTTAACCTAGTAAACACCCCCTGTAAAGCTCTTTCTACATTTAACTTCCCATCTCTGTTCGTTTACTTCAAAGACAAGCTATTTGTATATTTTACTGTGTTCACAAATCCATGGATAGGCTGCAACTAGTATAATAAATTACATAAGACAAAGTAAATTAATGTGCCACCATTGTATCATATCAGCCTACAATTTGAAGATATAATCCTCTGCCAAGGATATGAACAAAGTATTTCTAGTACAAGGAAAGTATTGTACCAGTAATAACACAGCCTGTACATTTCCTCTATATATCATCCTATACTTTCACTTTCATTAAATTGGAACTGAGAAAATCACATAAACTATCAACCTAAACGAAATCAAACAGCTTGTGCTCATCTAAAAAGAAACAAAAGAAAACAAAAACTACAGATTACTTTCTTCAAACCTGGAATTGTCTGAAGCAAGCAAGCACAAAGTTAAACCTTCAGTCATCTTCAATTGGTTTGAAGAGCATGCAGTTTAAAAGCAAATCAAGGGGCAAGAGCATTTCAGTTTTGTAAAGAGGTGCTCTATCATTTCAAAACTTGGTGAGTAACTTTTGTTTTCTAACTTAAAAGTTTGAATCTGTTGAATTCTTATCTGTGAGTAACATTTTTCTTAAAATAACTTAAGTTTAAACTTGTTACATGTTAGTATTTAAATACTTAAATATATGTGTGTGAATATCTCTGTGTTCATTTCTCTGTGTAATTGTAAGGTGAAATACTTGCATATTGTTTACCCTGTAGGCATCTCTGTAGTAGAAATTTAAACCCAGATTAAATGCAAAATCATTTCTGTTTGAACCAATGATTGTTTGGACCTAGTATCTAAACAAGTTTGGTTTGTTGGATCATAAAGCAAATTTTAAAAATTTGTATTTTTGTTGCTAGTTTGAAATACCCTGTAGAAAAACTTAAAGAAAAGGCAATTGTTGATATTAGTGGAATTTTCAAACATCATAAATTATTAATTTAGGATTATAACGTGAATAATTATCTGAAATTAGGAATTTTAAAAGTAAATTCACATTTTATAGTTGAGTATTGAGTTGGCATTTCTGGGTTGAGCATTTTGGGAAGTTTGGGTTGTCTCGGCCAGTATACTTGATTGGAGTGGCTGTGGTTCTTCATGGAGGTGGAGAAGTGACTGGAGAGGCCGAGAAAAATAGTGAATGATGATGAAGATCATCAGAGAAGTTGCGGTGGAGGGTTTCTTTTCCTAAACCTAGTTTTTGTTAGGTTTGTATTTTGGTCTCGCTTGAACTCCGTGGGGCATCGAGTTAAATGAGGGTTTGGGGATCGCTGGAGAGGATGTAGACGAAGCAGTAGCCGGAGCTGTCGACTTTCTGGTGGTCAGAGCGTCGTGGGGAAAACGTTGACAGGTTTCGTGTATGGGCGCGTGTGTGGTTCCAGGTTAGGGACATGAGAACTCGATTTTGATTCGAGTTGTGGTGATGGGTCCTGGTGGTTGTGATGTTATCTGGGGATGGTTGCCGATGGTTAGCAGTTGTGGTGGGTGACCGGAGATGGCTCGGGCCACGGTGCACGTGCACCGTGCCAATGAAGTTGGGGTTGCCGTTTTCTGTGTGCAGGTTTTTGGTGAGGGGAGACTCGAGTTTATTCGAGTGTTGACTCGAAGCAGAGGAGGGAGGAACTCGAGGCAAATTTGATTTCTCTTGAGTCTGTGTTGTTCCAGTTTCTATAACCTGATACGCAAATGCAAATGGAAGTACTTAGTTCCAGTTTCTATAAACCTGATAGCATGTTGTTTGAGTTTTTAAAACAAGCTCTCATGAAAACCTTAATTTGTATTCAAGATTTAAACAAAGTTTTAAATCAGTTGAAGTGTGAATTCAAACTATTTTTATTGAATTCAAATCTGAAATAAGATATAGGTTTCTAAATATTTAAATGGGAATTCCAGTTTTCAACCTGACAGTTCAGTTTTTTTTTTTTGAATTTCAATATAAATTTGAAAACTGAAATTCAAAACAGGATTTAAACTATGTTTTAAATATTAAGATGAGTATAGATTCAATTGAATTTTTGAATCTAAAATCAAGGTGGTAAAAGCAATTTAAAATCAAAATGTAATTTATAGATTCAAGTTTTCACAAATTCGAAACTGAAATTTTAAATTTGAGTGTTTAAATTAAGTAGCTAGACTAAAGCTTTCTTATATAAGTAATAAGTGTTATTTAGAATTATTTTTAAGGATTTTTGATTAAATTGGATCAATGATTAAAAGAATGATCATTTTGAATTTTACATTCAAAATGTAATTTAAATTTAAATTCAAGAGTGTAATGTTTTACACTTTAAGGTTAATGAAATCATTATAAAGAAATAGATTAACGTAGAAATAATTAAGATATTAAAATGACTTAATGAATAGGTTAAATTTAGAATGACTTCTTTATTTAAATTAATAATTTAGAATTAAGATAAATTAAGAGGTAAATTAAGAAATGTTTTTAGTTAATAAAGATAATTAACTAAGAATTATTTGGATAATTATTTAATGTGATTAAATTTATTAATTAATTAGATTAATTAATTTAGATAAATCTATTGTAAATTGTTAAGAGTAATTACTTAATAAAAGTAATTAAGAAATGAATTACTTATTGTAATTAATTTTGATGATATGATTTAAGTAAGTTAATTAATTCATTTTAATTAATTTAAGCAAATCATTTGATGGTTTGAGATATGAAATTACTTGATGCAATTAATGGAGCAGGATTACTTAGGGAAGTAATTAGATGATAACTACTGAATGTAATTAATACAATATGATTTGTAAGTAAAGTAATTCGGGTAATTACTTTTGAAATTAATCAGGGAATTAATTATGGAGATAATTAATTATGGAATAATTAATTTATTTAATAAGTAATTAAGAGTAGTTAATTACTGGATTGTTATTAATCAAAGGTGATTAATAATTGTGTTTAATTAAAGATTAATTACTTAATGTATTTAATTTGAATAAAGTTATTAATTTTAAATATAATTAGAAATCATTAATTAATGTAATTAATGATGGAATTTAGTAATGGGTAAATTAAGTAATAATAATAGTGAAGTGATTAATTGTTGTAATTAATTAAGGATAAATGTAAGTAATTATATTTAATGAATAAATAAAGAAATTAAATATTAATTACTATGAATAATTTAGGATAATTAACTGTAAAATTAATTAAAGACTAATTACATAATGTAATTAGAGAATGATTAATCAATGGTGATTAATCAAGATAAATTCTTAGTGGATGATTAATTAATTAGATTTATAATTAATTAATGATTGTATAAGCAGGATTTATAGATGAAGTAATTAATTTAATTTACTTTAAATTAATTAGAAATAAATGTAATTAATTTAATTCATTTTAAATTAATTACAAATGGTTTGATTATAAATCATTGCTTATGGATGAATGATATTGATATTCATTGAATGGTTGTGAACTCTGATATTAGATGAGTAATATCTATATGATATGGATGCTTAGTTAAAGTATGACAATATGGATTATCTGTTTATTATCTGTTTGGATGATAATATGAATTATCTGTTTATGATGATGATGTGATTATCTATTGTGATATTGTGAATTATCTATCTGTGTGTATATAGATAATTGAATTGAATTGTTTTAAAACTCTAAAACAACTTGGCCTTAAAAGACACGTTTTGGATTTCGATGAGACCGGGATCGGGTTTCCGCATTAGGAACATCCGAAAACCACATCGATTCCAAATTAACGATAGGTCGTGAATCTGAAGTGAAGATGAAGATTCAGAATGCAAGGGTTATCGTCGTTAACTCTGAGGGTGATTCCAAAATGAGTGTAACGAGATAATGCCTTCGGTTTCGTTCGAACCCGGAACGAACTTGTATGGATTGAATGCTTTCAACACATCGTCAGGCGGGCGATGAGCATTCTAAGAAAATATGTTCTTTAAAGGTAATCGCAGCCTCAAGCCTCATCAACCGGGAATGGCTAAAACAGGGGAGGTGCAGCAAGGTTAGGTGGGTCATGCCCAAGCAGGACAAGGATATTCCCCTGTCTAGATGTCCCTTTTTATTCGGCTGTGTGGGCAGTTGGTTGCAAACAACTGCGGGGTTTATCTTGTTCGGGACTGTTCAGTAAGGAATGGTTCCGGCCTTGTGTTGCAGGGGATGAAGGGAGTAATCCTCGGTACGGTGATCTAGGCCCCGTACTGTGACGGGCGGTACCCCAGTAGCCCTGCCATTGTATGGAATCCAAAATCCAATAAGTGCCGTACGAATTAGTTGTGCCCAACTATGTTGGAATGTGAGATGTAAGCATTTCAGCTATTTCTGTATTTTACTTGAAAACCCTAGACACTATTATAATATCACTGAATTTCCTATCAAATGTTTTGGTTAGCGTAAGGTAAAAACTTTTCCATGTTTATGTGTGGGAAGTCTTACGTGATACCTTTTGTTTTCAAAAGATTTTCAAAGTTAAGCAACTTTAACCTGTTACTCATACCAGACCCATGTCTGACCCGAAGTTTATTTTTGTTTTTTATAAACTCTCGGGTACCCAAATTTTTACGGGTAGCCAAGGGATTCAGGTTAGCTTTGACGAATTCTGGAGGAGCAATGGAGCAGGAGGCTTCAGCGTTGTAGATACATATATATAGTTTCGCTGTGTTGATATCTCTGTATTGAGTTGAGTTATATAACTTGACAGGTGTTTATAACTGTCTAGTATGTGATGTATTGTCTGTATAACTCTGATTGATGTTGTATATTATGTAAATACTTATGTGATTAATATAATTTATTCGTTCCGCTGTGAGATTCTGATGTTGTTGTTCTTTCTTCTCTATCTTTTCTACTTTCTCACCCCTTTCTTTCTTCAACACGATACGTCTTCCTGGGCATAGGAAGGCGGGTCGTTACACCAAGCAAGTGTAGAGGTGGATATGGGTCTAGTTTCTTTAGTTAGGTGATGTAGAGAGTGAAGATGGATGTGGTATTGATCTTTTTACTTAAGGAAGAGATGGAAATTTAGATCTTTAACACTTTTAATTAACCTTGGAAGCCATGGAAATTCTCTTAAGAGCTTAAGGAAAAGTTTAAAAAGTGAAGAGTGAATGGTAAATGAGAAATTAAAATAGGAATTTGCTTATATACAAAGTGGATAAATGAAATTACCAAGCACCCCTCGTCCTTTACCCTCCACAACATTATGCCACCTTACCATGCTACCTCACCCTTGTCTTTCCCTCCCATATTTCGAAACTTACATGCCCTCCTCCACCATTTTCAAAGCCAACATGAAATAAATGCACATATATACTACGTTGCCAAAATATCAAATCATGTCTGAACATGTTTCATTTGATGCGACTTTTTTTTCCATTGAACCTTTTATTTTAAATCTTATATAATTAGGTATATACACCTATATATACACCTTAATATCCTAAATGATGGTGAATATATTAACACAATGGTTCACAAAATTTTCGACAACTTTTAGTCTATGAAAAGTCGAAAATTCGAAAAATGAAAGTCGGTTACATTTTTTATTTTTCTTCAAACTAAACATTTTTGTAAATAAATTTTGAAAACCATTCCAACATCACTAGTTATTATTTAAAAGAGTTTTATTCGAGTTATAAAATTTACTATTTTCAATATTTAAACTTAATTAGATATTCGCAAATTATAGCAGTGAAATTTTGGTTGTTACACTCTCCCTCCCTTAAAAGAATTTCGTCCCTGAAATTAACACTTAAGAAGATAACTCAAAATAACACAAAAGGGGCATATATTATATCAGGAAACCTATACAACAATACAAACTAAGCAACTATATCACAGACAGTGCATACGTAATTCTTACAAATAAACAAACACCATCCTAACATCAACTCAGGTAAGCTTCCTTTTTACTATCTATAGCCTCCCAAGTGCAGTCTCTGGGATCTTCACTCCACTGTACTATGGACAAGTCCACAAGCTTAGTCCTTAATCATTTCTTATCCTGATCGACAATTCGAATAGGCTGTCTTATATATGTACTTACTTAGGTAGATGGGATACGTAAAAGACATCATGTACGTCCGACCATCTAGTTGGTAACTCCACTTTATATGCAAGAGTTCCTATCCACTTGAGTATCTTAAAAGGTCCAAAAAAACGAGGAGCTTGCTTTCCTCCTTTCCCAAACTGAATCACGCCTCTTATCGGAGAAACTTTACTGAATACATGGTCCCCAACTGCGAAATCCAAATCTCAACATCTCACATTTGCATAGTCCTTCTGTTGTCTCTTATCTATCTTTAAGTGCTTCCTAATCCAATCTACCTTATTATGGCATCACAAATTACATCTAGTCTAAGTACTAAGTGGTCTCCTGGTTCCACATAATAAGATGGAGACCTACAAGGCCTTCCATATAATGCCTCAAATGGCGCCATCCCAATACTTGCCTGAAAACTGTTGTTATAAGCGAAACTCAACCAATGACAAGTGGTCCTTCCTTGAGCCTCCAAAGTCTGGCACAAAAGCTCAAAGCAAATCTTCCAGAAAAAGATTCACCCTTTCAATCTCCCCATCTGTCTGAGTGTGATAAGCTATGCTCAAACTCAGCTCTTTCCCAAGTGCATCATGCAAACCTTTCCAAAATCGACTTGTGAAGATCGGATCCCGATCACTCACCGTACCACATGGAATGCCATAAAGCCTAAAAATCTCTTTAACATATAACTGAGCCAAACTACCAGCTGTCCTTATTTCCTTGACTGGTATGAAGTGAGCGCTCTTCGTTAACCTTTCAACCATTACCCAAATTCCTTCATTACCTTTCCTCGATTTAGATAACCCATCAATGAAATCCATAAAAATTTGCTCCCACTGTTACTATGGAATCTCAAGTGGCCGAAGCAGTCTGGCTGTCTTCTGATGACTCCCTTTTACTTGCTGGCAGTTAGCACATCTACTTACAAATATAACGTCTCTTTTCATCCCTTTCCACCAAAGATCAAGCTTCATATCCTGATACATCTTAATGACACCTGGATGTATCACTAACTTAGAATGATGAGACTCTATTAGAACTTCTTGCCTAATTCCATCCAAGTTCCTAACACACAATTGACCGTTCATCACTAGAACGCCACGGTCATATACCATGAATCCTAGCCACTTCTATAGTGAAACATCTTCCCTAATAGCTCCAACTATCTGAGAAAGGTGAATGTCTCTCTTCTGATTATGTCCAATGCAGCGGATAAGAGTGGGAAGAACTTCCATATTAGCCAAAACTGCATAATTCCTACTCAGTGCATTAGCTACAACATTAGCTTTCCCTGGTGTATAAAAAATCTCAAGATCAAAAGCCACCAAAACTTCAGCCAATGTTATTGTCTCAAGTTCAAGTCCTTCTGAGTAAAGAGATACTTTAAAGATTTGCGATCCATATATAACTTGAACTTTTCACCTAAAAGATAATGCCTCCACATCTTTAATGCAAAGACCACTACCAAGAGCTCCAAATCATGTGTAGCATAGTTCTTTTCATGTGGTTTCTGCCATCGACTTGCATACGCAATAAATTTTCCATGTTACATTAGGACTGCTCCCAATCCGATTCCACAAGCATCCATGTATACAGTTAACCCTTTGCTCCCATTTGGAATACTTAAAACAGAAGCACCGGTCGATTTCTCCTTCAATTCATTAAATGCTTGATCACACTTAGGTGTCCACACAAACTTAGCATCTTTCTCATTAACTTCATCAGATGAGAAGCAATCTTCGAGAAATCTTTAATGAATCTTCTAAAATACCAGCCAGTCCTAAGAAACTTCTGACCTCTGTCACACTTGGGGTTTCTTCCAATCTTGAACTGTAACTACTTTAGCCGGGTCCACTGATATGCCTTCTCCCAAAATTACATGCCCCAGAAACCTAACTCCGAGTTTCTACAAATGGCACTTAGAAAACTTTTCCTTCAGCACATGACTTCCTAATTTATTTAGAATGACCCAGAGATGATACTTGTGCTCTTCCTCCATCCTAGAATAAACAAGAATATTATCAATGAAGACGAGAACATACTTATTAAGAGAATCCCGGAACGCTTGATTCATTAAGTCTATGAAATAAGAAGGCGCGTTAGTCAATCTGAACGACATGACTAACCACTCGTAAAAACTATCAGGAGTATGAAAAGATGTTAAGGGAACACTCTGCTTTGCAACCCTTAATTGATGAAAACCAGTTGCAAAATCTAGTTGAGAAAATACCCGAGTTCCATGAAGTTTATCAAACATGTCGTCGATCCTTGGTAAAGGACATTTATTCTTAATAGTCTTCTTATTCAACCCTAGTAATATACACATAATCTTAAAAAACCATCCGCCTTAGTAACAAAGACTACTGGCAATCCCTCATTCGATATACTACGCTGGATCAAACCCTTTTGCAATAAGTCAAATGTCTGCTTCTCTAATTCCCTTCTTTTCGAGGCCAACCTTCAAGGAGGTTGTACAATCGATCTATTTTCTAGAATCAAATTAATATGGAACTCTAGTTCACGGTGAGGAGGCAAACCTTGCACTTCATCGAAAATATCCTTAAAGTCCTGAACAATCGGTATACCTTTTATCTCCTCTTTAGCCACTTCAAGCGAATGGAGTAAACTGCTCATTAACTCATTTGGCATCCCATAATATACATCTACACCAACGTTCTTAGCATCACTAACTCTAACAATCGTTCGATCACAATCTACGTTCGCTCTAAACTTAGACAAACAATCCATTCCCACCGACACCCCATAACCCATGAACCCAAGTAAAATCTTCCTCTGGGTATTAACTGTCAACGAATCCCACCAAACCATTGTTGACTTTTGGAGCTGTCACAACGTCGATAATTGCTTCCTTTCATCCTTCACCTGAAGATCCTTGGATATCCTTTCACAAGTGCGGAGCCATGTTTAAACTCCTAGAATATCTTCAGTTCTAAAGAATTATTTATCACCCAAAGCAGTATAATTTTGCCATAGAGTAGCAAAGTTCTAAGGAGGTTGAACGTGCACTACTGCTTCTTATACCAGCTCCACAATCGACCTATTTCTAGAAGCTCTGCCATTTGTAGCCATGCTAGTTCTAGATCCTCTCCCTCTTCCTCCTCTTATACTCATTTTCAATTACCTGAACCGTGACAGGTATTATTAGAAGGCAAAGATAGAACCAAAATGGTTTAAGGAATACAAAATCAAAGGATCTAAAATGAATCTTAAGGATGGGTGACCAAAAAATGCCCTCCCAAGAATAACTCATTTTGGGGCTCTTCTCACCGTATATCTAATGAGTTGTACCCAAATCAGGCAAAGGTATTCGCTCAACCGATGCTATAATACCAACTATGACGACCCAACTTTCTAACCCCTCGGAACGACACTTAATACATCCACGGTATTCATGTGTCATTGCCCAAACATCTAAAAGATGAATTATCGTGGGATAAAAATAAAGAACAGAGCATAAAATCTCACAAGGACACTGTTAAATAAAACATAACAGTAATATAGTACATAAGGTTACTCCTGAACTCAGAGTTATCAAAGTTACACAAAAGTACTACAATCAACTTAGGCGGTTATAACAACCTGCCTTTACATATGTTGAGAAAAAATGCACTTACACAAACTAACAAAGGTGGAATAGATAGCTAACTTGATAAAAGCCTCTTGTTAGGACGCCGTCTTTAATAGAGCACATAAAAGACTTGCTACTCTCAGACTACATAAATATAAATGAGTACCCAAGAGTTTAAGGAAAACAATCAACTCAGGTCAAAAAATATATCTAGTATGAGTAAAACTCTAAACAATAAGTGTAATTATACAGTAATATGTGAGACCACGCTGCCAAATGCAAAATGAGTTTCCTCTCACAAAAACCACATCCAAATGCAAAGAATGGATACAGATAATTAACATCATGAAGAGTGTTATACTTTTCCCGATGCAATTATGCAAAACAAATTCAAAGGTTCTAATCAATAAGGAAAAGGAAATTTACCTACAATGACTAAGGGATGCACCCTCTTACCAAAAGTATACCTTTATAATATATACCTGAGAACTCCGATGGCTCTTGGAAAACTCCCAGCCAGACATCGCCAATTGTTACCGAGTATACGAATATTTCACATCTCAATGTTCACAACTGAATCCAATCTAGAGTGAATGTGAAAGTACCCTAATGGGAGTAACCTCACATAGCTTGACCCCCACTTGCTCTTTCAATTTAGTCATTTATGACAAAGGATAACAAAGCTCAAGTGAGCAACACATCATCTTAGAGTGGCAATATACAAAGAAGGCTGAGGTAATCGATAGTCAACAAATCAACTATCGAAGATAATAAAATGATCGTACACGGATAGTAAACCTCGTATTCCTACCACTACTCATCGATTACAAACCTGCACTATTTCTTAGTTAAAAATAAAGTCGGGAAAGTGAAGGTAGTGTTACCTCTAGCATTGTCTTGATGACACTTTTAACTTTCGAGATAGTGACATGTTTCATACCTTGACGTGTAGTGCCAAGAGTATGACTAAATTCTTTCCATATAAGTGATATCGTTTATGGAAACTTTTTTCCATAACCAAATTGAACTTTTACTTCTAAAACTAAATTCGTGCTTGGGCTTCTCACTATGAGTTTTAACTTGAAACAACTTTGTAAAAATGGTTCATTAACTTTAAAACACCATTATCAAAAATATTTAATAACTTAATACATCCTTATTAAATTGGTCAATTATCTTTAATTAACATTAATAAGAATGATTAATTATCTTTTAACTTCTTTGATTAATTAACTTTAAATATCGATAATTAAAAAGGGTTAATCACTTTAAAACATCATTAATTAATTAATTTTAAATTGCATTAACTAATTTTAAAACACAATTTATTGAAAAGATTTAACTAATTTAAAATATCAATAATGGAAAAGATTAATTTAATTAAAACTATTTAATTAAATTTAAAATTAATTAATTAAAAATGATTAATTAATTCTTAAACATCATTAATTAAAATAATTAATTAACTTTAATCTACCATTATTTAAGAGATTGATTAAACTTAATCATCATTAGATAAAATGGATAATTAATTTTATACATCATTAACAAATTAATTAATTAATTTTAAACACATCGTTGTTAAGATAATTAATTAAACTTAATCCTCATTAATTAAAATAATAAGTTAAATTTAAAATCATAGTTAAATTTGTAAATTAATTTTAAATCCATCCTTATTCAAAAACTTAATCAGCTTTGTAAAGTAAAATCCAAGCTCAAAGGTAAAACAAAAGATGTCGAAGATATGGTATTTTTCGAAAGTGCCGATATAGCGATAGTCATTATATAGACACTTCGAGAATCACTTTCATGTCATAATGATTTTCATCCAAGCCTCACATCACATAATGTAAACATGGCATATAAATAAAGTAAAAAATATTTATGAAATAAAGAAGGCATAACTTATACAAATTTACTTCGATCTACACAACTAGTTTTTTGATTGCTTACTACCTACTCAAGGTGTTGACATTTTGATAAGCAAGAAAAGTAACAAACATTACACCTAAACATCCATAATCAAGCGAACTAAATAGCTATAGTAACGCAAAGGAGATAAAGTGTAACGATCTCGAATTTTAATTTATTTTAAATCGATAATTAAATTAAATATCTTGAATTATAAAATATAAAGTAAAGATGTTAGATAAATTCTAATATCATGTTATATAAAATAGAAATTTATTTATGTTATTAAAAGAAAAGTAAAAGAAAAGAAAATACAAGACAAATTCAAAAGAAATACAAATATATATATATATATAAGAGTATAGAAGCTTGTAAAAGTATCCATTATCTCAAAAACATGTACAGCCGAACTAGAGCAGGAAAATTATAAAATATATATTTGTACAAGTCTAATTAATATCTCTAGTACACTACCTTATATCCATCAGCCGAGACAAGCAAGAAAAGTACAGGAAAATAAAATAACAAATATCTATGAACATGAAACATAGAGTAGTAGCAATTTAATGCAAGATGGTAAAAGAAGTAAGTATATATACTAACTACTATCTTATCAGCCTCCAAAATAAAGTTTCTTTAGTCAAACATGTAATACATCTCCTCTGCACAAAGATAGGCAGCCGAAGTAAAGATCATCTCAGCCTATAAAACAAAAATAAATATGATAAAATGAAAACCTAAAGTACTAGGTAATTAATGCAACACAAGGAAAAGGATGCAGCCGAAGGGAACATATGTACCTACCCCATATCATCTCAGCCTCCTTTCAGCAATAAAAATATCACTTGTACAAAGTTATACCCTGTAATCTCATTTGCTAATATATCCACTTCTTTCATTTCATTCATTCTAAGCTGTGCAAATTTAAGGTGAATATCATCTTCAAACTAAAAAAATAAAAGATTTAGAGAAGAAAGCCTGACTATTTAGTTTCAGTTCAAAAATTTACACTTTTCTTCTCAAAATTCCCTTATCATCTAAGCTTGAAAACAAAAGGAGCTTCAGTTCAAACTAAGTTTCACAAAGCAAAGTTTCTGGAAAAAAAAAATAAACAAATCAAGCAACCAGAGATCAAAGAAGATGTGCTCTGTGCCCTGTTCATTTTTCTGAAAACCAAAGTGAGTAGCACTCAACCATTAGAATCTTAAGTGTGTGTGTGTGTGTGTGTGTGTGTGTGTATATATATATATATATATATATATATATTGAAGGATGCTCTGTGTATATGCACGTATCAGTGGGTATTTCTTCTCTGTTGCTTTACAGGGTGTAGAACAACAATAAGAAAATTCAAATTTCTTGCTTTCTAGTTAATATCAGGTTTTGATTTCAAAACAATATAGTTGTATTTAGGTATAAGTTACAATCTAAAAATGGTTTCATAAAGTATAAATGTTTATTGAGAGAAAAATCAAAAAATTTCAGTAGAAACCTTAGTTTCTGGGAATTTCGAGTATCATGAATTTTTGATTTAAGCTTATAGCTTGAATCCTCGTGGGAAGATAGGATTTTTAAAACTTGTTTGATGATTTTTAAGTAACTGATTCAAGAGCAATGTTGGGTCGGACGAAAATGGCCTTTCGACCATTTGCCGGTGATCTCGGTGTAGGGGAGGGTCGTGGCTCTTTGGGGTGGTAAAGGAGTGAGCGGAGCATCTAGGAAAAATAGCAGGAGGTGGTCAGATCTCGGTGGTGGCAGCGGCGAGTGATTGAAGTTTGAAACCCTAGTTTTTACTGGGTTGGATATTTTGATTCGTTCTTTTCCTCTGATCGATCGAGCGTTACGTGATTTTGGGAATTGGTGGAGAAGTGGTAGGCGAGTCCACGACCGGATTTTCAGAGGCGCTGGTGGTCGGGACGGTGAGAATAGCGTGTTGACAGGTTTGAGTAGCACCCGTCCTTTTTGATGTTCCAGGTTTCGAGCTCGCCTTCGATTTTGAATGGCGACGTGAATCTTGGGTTTTTGGTGAATGAGATCGGGTTGGGGGAAGATTGATGACTTGCTCGTCGTCGAGGTGGTGGTTGGAAGAGATCAACGGGGTTGTACACTTGGACACGGTGCACGTTGAAGTTGGAGAGGCAGTAGTGTTTTGGGGAGGAAGTTGATTTGGGAATGTCTGCATAATTTTGGGTTTGTCTCCAATATTTTGAACAGAGTTTAAAACTGTCTCCAGTAAGTTTTTCAATTTAATTTAATTTCAAATTATAAAATATTATAAACAAAATTTTAAACTGAGTTTTAAAATCAAAATTTTAATAATAAATTCAAGTTGTCAGGAACCAAGTTTGTAAATAAATCAGGTTTTAAAATTTTAAAAAAAAAATTGTTTTATTTATAAAAAAAGTGTTTTGTTTGATGATGTTTGGTCTCGAGTGGATTCGGGCAATTCGAGTATTTGACTCGAAGCAGTTTTATTTGCCTCGGGTTTGTTAAATAACCTAGCAAATTTTGAGATTTAAAACAAATTTAAGTGAAATTTAAATTTGTGTACTAGATTTAAACAAAGTTTAAATCCAGTTTGAATTATGGATTCAAATTCACTTTTGAATCCTTAATTTGAAATAAAAGTTTAAATATTTAAATGTTTAAAACAAGGTTTAAACTTAAAGTAGATTTTAAAAGAATGAAATTGGTTTTCAAACAATTCCTTAATATGAAAAGTGATAAATGTTCTTTACATTGATTTAAAAAGGATTATAAATTAAATTTAAATCTGATTGATGCTTAAATGGTCAATCCTTTTGAATGTTAAATTCAAATGGATTTAAAAAAAATTAAACCTAAAAGTGTAATATTTGAAATACACTTAAATGATTAATGAAATCATTAATAAAGAAATTTGTTATCTTAGAGATAATTAAGGTAATAAAATGACTAAATTAATATGGTAATTAAAGAATGATTTATTTAATTTATAAATAAATAATTTAGATTAATTTATAATTAGAAATGATTAATAATGAATTAATCTAAGATAATTTCTTAAGAAAGTGATTAAGAAATATTTTTAGTTAATAAGGATAATTAACTAAGGATTATTAAGTAATTGATTTAAAGTGATTAATGTTAATGATTTATTGGATTAAATAAATTAGATAATCAATTATAAATGATTTAAATGTAATTACTTAATGAAAATAATTTAATCAGAATTGGATAATAAATTCATAAGTAATTAATTTAATTGGAGATAAATTGAATTACATAGGATTAAACAATTAATAAATCCTGTTTATAAATGACTATTGGATGCTTGAATTACTTATGAATGATTGTATTGTATGAGATGCCTTGAATTGATTATCCTATCTGATTTGTGATATTTTGTTCTATAGATTGAACTATGTATATTTATTGCATCAGTATATTAACTGTGAATCTGTGAATGGACGATGAGCGTTATAGTTTATATCGCTTATCAATTATATTTCTGTGCTTTGATCTGTGATGATTGAATGATGTTGCACTATTGTGTTAAACCCCTGGACCACACTATACACACACCAATATGGATTTCCCGGGGAAATCAATTAAGTCACAGATTTTGAAATAATTTATAAATTTGAATATTTGAATTCAAATGTTTTGAAAATAAGATTGGGTTTAAAGTGAAAAGCTTTTGAAATGGAATTTCAAAGATGAAATTATTTTGAATAACTTGATAAAGTTTGAAGTTTAAATAATTTGATTTAAACCTAAATTCAAAATTTCAAATTGAATTCTATAATTTGAAACTAGGGATTAAAGATGTTATACCAGTTATATATGGGTTAAACCGTTTTAAAATGTATTAATTTAGGAATATGAACATAAATTGAGAACTTTAACTCGTGAAAATTAGTTGGATTTTTTCTAAAACGAAAACTATTTGTTTTCACATAATAAAAGCTTTCACATAAGAAATGAACTTCCAATTTGTGTTAAAAAGATTTCTAGTTTAAAAATGAAAATGATTTCCAAGTTATAGAAACGGTTTGAAAGCTACAAGTCAAATATTTGATTTAAAGGTTTAACGAGTTAATCCTATCGAAATGAAATTATTTTGGAAATCTATGAATTGATCTTTGTGAAATAAATCTTTTTGTTTAAAGATTTGAAATGGTAATTTGTTTAAACCATTTGCAAGAAATGTTTGAATAATTAAGTTGTGACTTAATTGAAATCCCCATATCCATATGTTTTTAAATATTGCGCTCACTATTCGGTTTAGCCGGGAGAGGACCTTTGTGTCATATATCCCATTCCGAATATGTGGTACGTCGATATGGATAACATTTGAAGACCGGTGATGAAGACCGGATATTTTCGAAAACGGAAAGACAACTCGTCGAATGTCTTTGCATCGACTGGTCCCGGGTATAGAGACTCCATATGTGATGGGAAGTCCGAACGTAATTAGTGAATATCCGGATTTCAAGGGCTTCTTCGGAAGTGCCTTCGGTTCTGTTCGAACCCGGAACAGACTTGTATGGATTGTGTGTCTGACATTACAATTTGAGATATAAAGCAGATTTCTTTCAAATACATTTCTGTTGGTGGCGGAGAATTTATTCTTTTAGCTTAACACCCTTCTCTGAGACGTACGAGCTCAGAGGTTATGTAGTTGATGGTTATCAGCAATATATTCCCAATTTGGTAATGTGACATGCTAAGTGTTGCTGTGAAATGATCATTGTTTGATCATTTGTGATATGATCATTTGTTTGATCATTTATCTTTGTGATCATTACTTTGATCATTTGTTGACCCAAAGCATGGCTTTGAAACAAAGCGTGGCTTTGTGGACGTGACTTCGTCGAACCTCACACCCCGGAATGGTCAAAACAGGAAAGATGCAGCAAGGTTATTAGGGGGTAGCTCCCCTTTAGGGTATGTACCTCTCCTTCTGGATAGAAGTGGTATCATGGTATGGAGCCCAGATACTTACTTATGTGGACATCACAAACTTATATATATCTTGTTTTGTGATTTGATGTTGGGGCCCCGGTAAAAGGTTGTTACAACCGGGAGGTGGCATACTCGTGTCAGTAGTTACCCAGTTAGGGGTAACCCGGCCTTGTGTTGGCAGAGATCCGGTTAGGTTCTCGAGGACGTCCTTCCAGAGGCGTTCTCACGTGGCAATGGGAAGTTCCTTGGCCTGACCATTTGTTGGAAATCCAAAGAAACAATACGAGCCTTGTACATTTTAGTTGTAGAACCTGCCACCTCAGGAGGTAGCTATAGCGGGCATAATATAATGGTACCTATGCTGGCTAAGATTAATATTCTACTTTCGAATTGCTTTTCTGCACCGTGCACTTATAATAATAATATCAAAGAAATTTTCTACGTATTAAGCATGTTTGACTATCATAAGAAGAAATCTCCTCCAAGTCTGCGTTTGCATTGTGTGTGTGGTGGGAGGTCTTATGGTAGTTTCATTTTCAAAAAGCATTGCGAATTAACTTTTAAATTCTCTTGTTGATTGGTTTTAAAGATAAACTGTTTTTGTTACTCACACCAGTCCCATGACTGACTCGGAGTTTATTGTTCCTTTCCTAAACTCTGGGTGCTCACTATTTTCCACACGAGCAGTCTAGAGTTGGGTTTTTCAGATAGTTAGATATAGTGGATTATGTGGAGTTAGTTCAGTATTTGGTTCGCACCAGTCTTGCCTAGCTTGGTGTATTGTTATGGGGAGTTCGAACTATTGCTGGATTGGTTCTTGGAGATGGAGTTCAGATTTGGAGTTCTTCGGTGAAGACTATCTTAGAGTTATTTGTTCCGCTGCTAGCATTATCTATATTTCTTTTCCGCTGCTATTTTCTTGTATCTCTGATGTATATTGATATTCATTGTATCGTTCTGTTGTAACAGATATTGTATATCAGTGTATTATTCTTTTTTTTCCGCTATGTTGTTATACTTAATGTTGTTATAAGCTCCGACGAATCGGATTTGAACGGTCGAATCTACGGCATTCGAATACGATTCGAAGTATGGATGTCGATTTTAGAGCAGGAAAAATCCGACTCGTTACAAGTGGTATCAGAGCTAAGGTTGAACTTTAGCTCAGGAGTATAACACATTAAGTAGCTCATTAGAGATAGGGTGAAGTATCCCTCGAATGAGTATATCCCTAAGATATCCGTTTGACCGCCTCAGTAAATTCTCTTACTATCCACTGATAGTGAGTATGAGTGCGAGAAGAGAACGAGATAGGGGACAGGTAAATACGACTATAAATGGCCAATAACCTGCAACAGTGGAAACAACTTTCTTATCAATTTCCTTTGATTCGTTTCCAAATCCTTTTGATTTCTTCGTGATAGCTCCAGAAAGAAGTTTCGGTGTGATGATGGCCCTACGTATCGTTGTAAGAAATTTTTACTTCGTATCTTCATTGGTTTTTGATTTTAAATCTTAATGAATATGAATTGGAAATTTAACATTGAATTTTTTTTAAATAAATTGGAAATTTTAAATTGAGTTAAAATTGATTAATAGAACATGAAGGATAATTTGAATTGTATCGATAAAACGATTTCGTTTAAAACCAAATTTTGGAATTCTATTGTAATTTCTTGTATCTATTGTTGATATTCTGATTTGGTGAGCCAAATGCAGAATAGATATCTAGTTTGACATTGAGAATTGTTCTTCTATCTTTCGTCTATCTTTGTTATCTCTCTTTAGCGAATTTAGAGGATGAAATTCTTTTTAAAGGGGGAAGTCTGTAACGATCTCGAATTTTAATTTATTTTAAATCGATAATTAAATTAAATATCTTGAATTATAAAATATAAAGTAAAGATGTTAGATAAATTCTAATATCATGTTATATAAAATAGAAATTTATTTATGTTATTAAAAGCAACGTAAAAGAAAAGAAAATACAAGACAAATTCAAAAGAAATACAAAAATATATATATAAGAGTATAGAAGCTTGTAAAAGTAGCCATCATGTTATCTCAAAAACATGTACAGCCGAACTAGAGTAGGAAAATTATAAAATATATAATTGTACAAGTCTAATTAATATCTCTAGTACACTACCTTATATCCATCAGCCGAGACAAGCAAGAAAAGTACAGGAAAATAAAATAACAAATATCTATGAACATGAAACATATAGTAGTAGCAATTTAATGCAAGATGGTAAAAGAAGTAAGCATATATACTAACTACTATCTTATCAGCCTCCAAAATAAAGTTTCTTTAGTCAAACATGTAATACATCTCCTCTGCACAAAGATAGGCAGCCGAAGTAAAGATCATCTGAGCCTATAAAACAAAAATAAATATGATAAAACGAAAACCTAAAGTACTAGGTAATTAATGCGACACAAGGAAAAGTATGCAGCCGAAGGGAACATATGTACCTACCCCATATCATCTCAGCCTCCTTTCAGCAATAAAAATATCACTTGTACAAAGTTATACCCTGCAATCTCATTTGCTAATATATCCACTTCATTCATTTCATTCATTCTAAGCTGTGCAAATTTAAGGTGAACATCATCTTCAAACTAAAAAAAAAATGAAGATTTAGAGAAGAAAGCCTGACTATTTAGTTTCAGTTCAAAAATTTACACTTTTCTTCTCAAAATTCCCTTGTCATCTAAGCTTGAAAACAAAAGGAGCTTCAGTTCAAGCTAAGTTTCACAAAGCAAAGTTTCTGGAAAAAAATAATAAACAAATCAAGCAACCAGAGATCAAAGAAGATGTGCTTTGTGCCCTGTTCATTTTTCTGAAAACCAAAGTGAGTAGCACTCAACCATTAGAATCTTAAGTGTATATATATATATTGAAGGATGCTCTGTGTATATGCACGTATCAGTGGGTATTTCTTCTCTGTTGCTTTACAGAGTGTAGAACAACAATAAGAAAATTCAAATTTCTTGCTTTCTAGTTAATATCAGGTTTTGATTTCAAAACAATATAGTTGTATTTAGGTATAAGTTACAATCTAAAAATGGTTTCATAAAGTATAAATGTTTATTGAGAGAAAAATCAAAATTTTTCTGTAGAAACCTTAGTTTCTGGGAATTTCGAGTATCATGAATTTTTGATTTAAGCTTATAGCTTGAATCCTCGTGGGAAGATAGGATTTTTAAAACTTGTTTGATGATTTTTAAGTAACTAATTCAAGAGCAATGTTGGGTCGAACGAAAACGGCCTTTCGACCATTTGCCGGTGATCTCGGTGTAGGGGAGGGTCGTGGCTCTTTGGGGTGGTAAAGGAGTGAGCGGAGCATCTAGGAAAAATAGCAGGGAGGTGGTCAGATCTCGGTAGAGGCAGCGGCGAGTGATTGAAGTTTGAAACCCTAGTTTTTACTGGGTTGGATATTTTGATTCGTTCTTTTCCTCTGATCGATCAAGCATTACGTGATTTTGGGAATTGGTGGAGAAGTGGTAGGCGAGTCCACGACCGGATTTTCAGAGGCGCTGGTGGTCGGGACGGCGAGAATAGCGTGTTGACAGGTTTGAGTAGCACCTGTCCTTTTTGCTGTTCCAGGTTTCGAGCTCGCCTTCGATTTTGAATGGCGACGTGAATCTTGGGTTTTTGGTGAATGAGATCTGGTTGGGGGAGGTTGATGACTTGCTCGTCGTCGAGGTGGTGGTTGGAAGCGATCAACGGGGTTGTACACGTGCACGCGGTGCACGTTGAAGTTGGAGAGGCAGTAGTGTTTTGGGGAGGAAGTTGATTTGGGAATGTCTGCATAATTTTGGGTTTGTCTCCAATATTTTGAACAGAGTTTAAAACTGTCTCCAGTAAGTTTTTCAATTTAATTTATTTTCAAATTATAAAATATTATAAACAAAATTTTAAACTGAGTTTTAAAATCAAAATTTTAATAATAAATTCAAGTTGTCGGGAACCAAGTTTGTAAATAAATCAGGTTTTAAAATTTTTTTAAAAAAATTGTTTTATTTATAAAAAAAGTGTTTTGTTTGATGATGTTAGGTCTCGAGTGGATTCGGGCAATTCGAGTATTTGACTCGAAGCAGTTTTATTTGCCTCGGGTTTGTTAAATAACCTGGCAGCAAATTTTGAGACTTAAAACAAATTTAAGTGAAATTTAAATTTGTGTACTAGATTTAAACAAAGTTTAAATCCAGTTTGAATTATGGATTCAAATTCACTTTTGAATCCTTAATTTGAAATAAAAGTTTAAATATTTAAATGTTTAAAACAAGGTTTAAACTTAAAGTAGATTTTAAAAGAATGAAATTGGTTTTCAAACAATTCCTTAATATGAAAAGTGATAAATGTTCTTTACATTGATTTAAAAAGGATAATAAATTAAATTTAAATCTGATTGATGTTTAAATGGTTAATCATTTTGAATCTTAAATTCAAATGGATTTAAAAAAAATTAAACCTAAAAGTGTAATATTTGAAATACACTTAAATGATTAATGAAATCATTAATAAAGAAATTTGTTATCTTAGAGATAATTAAGGTAATAAAATGACTAAATTAATATGGTAATTAAAGAATGA
Source organism: Allium cepa (assembly GCA_030765085.1). Classification (NCBI taxonomy): domain Eukaryota; kingdom Viridiplantae; phylum Streptophyta; class Magnoliopsida; order Asparagales; family Amaryllidaceae; genus Allium; species Allium cepa. Next base: position 325,115,179 of record CM060931.1, on the reverse strand, counting down.
TTTATTTAATTTATAAATAAATAATTTAGATTAATTTATAATTAAAAATGATTAATAATGAATTAATCTAAGATAATTTCTTAAGAAAGTGATTAAGAAATATTTTTAGTTAATAAGGATAATTAACTAAGGATTATTAAGTAATTGATTTAAAGTGATTAATGTTAATGATTTATTGGATTAAATAAATTAGATAATCAATTATAAATGATTTAAATGTAATTACTTAATGAAAATAATTTAATCAGAATTGGATAATAAATTCATAAGTAATTAATTTAATTGGAGATAAATTGAATTACATAGGATTAAACAATTAATAAATCCTGTTTATAAATGACTATTGGATGCTTGAATTACTTATGAATGATTGTATTGTATGAGATGCCTTGAATTGATTATCCTATCTGATTTGTGATATTTTGTTCTATAGATTGAACTGTGTATATTTATTGCATCAGTATATTATCTGTGAATCTGTGAACGGACGATGAGCGTTATAGTTTATATCGCTTATCAATTATATTTCTGTGCTTTGATCTGTGATGATTGAATGATGTTGCACTATTGTGTTAAACCCCTGGACCACACTATACACACACCAATATGGATTTTCCGGGGAAATCTATTAAGTCACAGATTTTGAAATAATTTACAAATTTGAATATTTGAATTCAAATGGTTTGAAAATAAGATTGGGTTTAAAGTGAAAAGCTTTTGAAATGGAATTTCAAAGATGAAATTATTTTGAATAACTTGATAAAGTTTGAAGTTTAAATAATTTGATTTAAACCTAAATTCAAGATTTCAAATTGAATTCTATAATTTGAAACTAGGGATTAAAGATGTTATACCAGTTATATATGGGTTAAACCGTTTTAAAATGTATTAATTTGGGAATATGAACATAAATTGAGAACTTTAACTCGTGAAAATTAATTGGATTTTTTCTAAAACGAAAACCGTTTGTTTTCACATAATAAAAGCTTTCACATAAGAAATGAACTTCCAATTTGTGTTAAAAAGATTTCTAGTTTAAAAATGAAAATGATTTCCAAGGTATAGAAATGGTTTGAAAGCTATAAGTTAAATATTTGATTTAAAGGTTTAACGAGTTAATCCTATCGAAATGAAATTATTTTGGAAATCTATGAATTGATCTTTGTGAAATAAATCTTTTTGTTTAAAGATTTGAAATGGTAATTTGTTTAAACCATTTGAAAGAAATGTTTGAATAATTAAGTTGTGACTTAATTGAAATCCCCATATCCATATGTTTTTAAATATTACGCTCACTATTCGGTTTAGCCGGGAGAGGACCTTTGTGTCATATATCCCATTCCGAATATGTGGTACGTCGATATGGATAGCATTTGAAGACCGGTGATGAAGACCGGATATTTTCGAAAACGGAAGGACAACTCGTCGAATGTCTTTGCATCGACTGGTCCCCGGTATAGAGACTCCATATGTGATGGGAAGTCCGAACGTAATTAGTAAATATCCGGATTTCAAGGGCTTCTTCGGAAGTGCCTTCGGTTCTATTCGAACGCGGAACAGACTTGTATGGATTGTGTGTCTGACATTACAATTTGAGATATAAAGCAGATTTCTTTCAAATACATTTCTGTTGGTGGCGGAGAATTTATTCTTTTAGCTTAACACCCTTCTCTGAGACGTACGAGCTCAGAGGTTATGTAGTTGATGGTTATCAGCAATATATTCCCAATTTGGTAATGTGACATGCTAAGTGTTGCTGTGAAATGATCATTGTTTGATCATTTGTGATATGATCATTTGTTTGATCATTTATCTTTGTGATCATTACTTTGATCATTTGTTGACCCAAAGCATGGCTTTGAAACAAAGCGTGGCTTTGTGGACGTGACTTCGTCGAACCTCACACCCCGGAATGGTCAAAACAGGAAAGATGCAGCAAGGTTATTAGGGGGTAGCTCCCCTTTAGGGTATGTACCTCTCCTTCTGGATAGAAGTGGTATCATGGTATGGAGCCCAGATACTTACTTATGTGGACATCACAAACTTATATATATCTTGTTTTGTGATTTGATGTTGGGGCCCCGGTAAAAGGTTGTTACAACCGGGAGGTGGCATACTCGTGTCAGTAGTTACCCAGTTAGGTGTAACCCAGCCTTGTGTTGGCCGAGATCCGGTAAGGTTCTCGGGGACGTCCTTCCAGAGGCGTTCTCATGTGGCAATGGGAAGTTCCTTGGCCTGACCATTTGTTGGAAATCCAAAGAAACAATACGAGCCTTGTACGGTTTTAGTTGTAGAACCTGCCTCCTCAGGAGGTAGCTATAGCGGGCATAATATAATGGTACCTATGCTGACTAAGATTAATATTCTACTTTCGAATTGCTTTTCTGCACCGTGCACTTATAATAATAATATCAAAGAAATTTTCTGCGTATTAAGCATGTTTGACTATCATAAGAAGAAATCTCCTCCAAGTCTGCGTTTGCATTGTGTGTGTGGTGGGAGGTCTTATGGTAGTTTCATTTTCAAAAAGCATTGCGAATTTACTTTAAAATTCTCTTGTTGATTGTTTTTAAAGATAAACTGTTTTTGTTACTCACACCAGTCCAATGACTGACTCGGAGTTTATTGTTCCTTTCCTAAACTCTGGGTGCTCACTATTTTCCACACGAGCAGTCTAGAGTTGGGTTTTTCAGATAGTTAGATATAGTGGATTATGTGGAGTTAGTTCAGTCGTTGGTTCGCACCAGTCTTGCCTAGCTTGGTGTATTGTTATGGGGAGTTCGAACTATTGCTGGATTTTTTCTTGGAGATGGAGTTCAGATTTGGAGTTCTTCGGTGAAGACTATCTTAGAGTTATTTGTTCCGCTGCTAGCATTATCTATATTTCTTTTTCGCTGCTATTTTCTTGTATCTCTGATGTATATTGATATTCATTGTATCGTTCTGTTGTAACAGATATTGTATATCAGTGTATTATTCTTTTTATTCCGCTGTGTTGTTATACTTAATGTTGTTATAAGCTCCGGCGAATCGGATTTGAACGGTCGAATCTACGGCATTCGAATACGATTCGAAGTATGGATGTCGATTTTCGAGCGGGCAAAATCCGACTCGTTACATAAAGTTCAAAACTTTAGTTAAAAAGTCGAGCATTAATCACCAAAGTGTCCACTAAAATGAAACATCAGATCGAACTTAGATCTTGGTTTTTCTTTTGAGAAGACTTGATTTTATGGGCTAGGAGGCAATATGGCTTAGCCTATATTAAAGTTGGCTCAACCAAGCAAGTGAAGAGGTGGACATGGGTCTAGTTCGTTTACTTAGGTGATGTAGAGTGCAAAGACGGATGTGGTATTGATCTTTTTACTTATGGAAGAGATGGAAATTTAGATCTTTAACACTTTGAAATAACTATGAAAACCATGAAGATTCTCTTAAGAGCTTAAGGAAAGGTTTTAGAAAGTGAAAAGGGAATGGAAAATGAGAAATTAAATGAGGAATTTGGTTATATACAAAGTGACTAAATAAAATTATCGAGACACCCTTCGTCCTTTACACTCCGCAACATTATGCCATCTCACCCTTGTCTCCCCCTCCATATTTCAAAGTTTTCATGTCCTCCTTCACTATTTTCAAAGCTAATATGACATAAGTGCATATATATACTAAGTTGCCAAAGTATAAATCATGTTTAAACATGTTTCATTTGAAGTGACATTTTCATTAAACATTTTATTTTAGATCTTATTTACTTAAGTATATACAGCTATATATACACCCTAAATGAAGGTGAATATGTTAACACTATGGTTGACAACGTTTCCGACAGCTTTTAGTCTATAAAAAGTTGAAAATTCAAAAAAAGGATTTCAGTCACATTTTCGTTTTTTCTTCAAACTAAATATTTTTGAGATAAATTTTGAAACCATTCCACCATCACTGGTTATTATTTAATAGGGTTTTATCTGAGTTATAAAATTTACTATTTTGAATATTTAAATTATTTAAATATTCACAAATTAAAGTAGTGAAATTTCGGGTCATTACATTCTTACACTAGACTTAAGTCTAACCCATGGTTTTATATATCCCTTATTTCTATGGGTTCTCTTTCAAGTAATCTGAGAAAGGCGGGTTTTCATTGATGTTCATTGGGCTCTTGGAAAGGAGCTGGATGTTTTACCTAGTATAGTATTTATTTTCACTGCATTACTTTGTGTATATATCATTAATTGTAAGGAATGCTGTTATAATTATCTAGGCAGATAATAGTACTTTAGTTAGTTACTTGGAAATGCTATGTATATTAGAGTGGCTCTGTGTACTGTCTTTTATTATTATATATTATCATTCTACATGTGAGATTCTAGTGTTTTTTTCTCCTTTTTCTTGTTCTTTTTATTTACCATAATATAATGTCTTTTCTACACTTGAGTGCTCCCGACGTGAATACCGTGGATCTACTAGTGTCGACATTCGGGGGTCAAAAAGGCAGTGTGCTTCTCTTCTTCTTTATTGTTATAAATTTTTATGCTTTCAACTTTATTTCTTATCTGATCAAGGAAGTTATACCTTTTAGTTCTCTAGTTTTCGTGGTCGTTATGTCATTAACTAGCATAACCTCACCTCTCACTCTATCCAAAGTTTCAATTACCAATCCACCGATCAACCTTCCCACCTTTAACCCATGTGTCGAACCATAACGAGGTGGTTTAACCAATAACTATTCTTCTCTTCACACATTTTAGTGCTTCGTTCTGTTTCTTAAAATTATTCTTTCTTACACATGAATCATCATATCTTATGTTTACTCCCTAAATGGATTAATTACACATGTTTTTGTCTCTCATTCACCTGGCCCAAATACCTTCTCTATTTATTATTTCCCAAATTCTCTTAATGGAGAAAACTTTACCAATGTCTTCCAATTTTCTTAGGTCCAGCAAGAATCAATATTTTTGATTCCCATCCTTTTATTTTGTTTATAAGGTTTGGACAGTCGATACTCTTTATATTTATGCTTGACAGGCGTATTCCTAAATATCTGATGAAGAGTTCACCAACTCTAATTTCCAAAACATTTTCTATCTCTTCTTTATTTTCCACTCCTCCACCTATGAATGTTTTCGATTTTTATTACTTAATCTTAACCAAGATAATTTACGACGACTTCCCAATACTATCATTACCCAATATAACTAAATAGTGCATTGCTGCTGTACCCGACCAATATAGGGTGATTGTCATGGGTTAAAAGGAAAGAAAATTATCACATAACCTGTCATATATCTCACAACGTGTGGAATAAAATATAGAATGCATCATAGATATAAATAGGAGAGACTGTAATAACTAAGTGAACTAGATAGCAGAGCATAGATCCAAAATGTTATACAACGTAAGTAAAACACATTCTAGGATCCATTTTATTGCAATGGAATAAGCATAATATCCGTATATAATATGAGAAGCTCCATCCCCACTTGTCCTTTGCACTACACTACATATACCGAGCCTTGCTATCTAGTCTACTCATTTAAGAGTACCTAAGGTAATAGAGAAAAGCATAAAACTTCGAGTCAGATAACAGTCTGGTGTGAGTGATAAATGAATCGCAACGTACTATACAAGTCAATATAGTAAGGAATAACGGTATACGAATCATACTTGACCTGTTCATACAACCAAAGAGTTAGCACATAACGAGCATAACATGCTACTCTACAAATATCAAAAAGGTATACTGTAAACTAAGTATAATAACGGGTGTCTTGGTATCTCTATCTTAAATACATATCTCTAGTGACATCCCTAGAGTGATAGACTATAGAAGAAGCAATCAATGCAACCATAACATCCATCAAAAAATCCTCACAATCACTCGATGTGCTCTAGATATATGATAACTTGTATAGCCTTTTCTACTATCAGGTACTAATGGAAATTCTAATTTTTAGTGTACTCAGCTATAGCCTGAAGCTGATACTAGACCCTTTCCCTCGGTTCAAGGTATATAAACCTTTTCAAATGATTTAGGGTATCATTTCAAAGTACACTGAGCGCACTCATAATACCCCTGCTTTTGAGTACATCAGAAAACACTGTGAGTATCAACGATCGTTTAGCACGCGTATTGTAACACCCAAAAATTCACCGCTTTAGTTAAATTTGAAAATATTCCAAAATAAGATATTTTAACATAAATGATAATGTTTTGAATAATAAATAATATTGGTAATCTTATTTTAAATAAATATTTATAATAGTATATTCTTTGGAAGATATATTGATAAAATGACTGAAAATCATTTTATTGATAAACAACTCTTTGACCATCCGAAATTATGCACGGAGCTAGATACATACACTCATTTATCTATATAAGTAATAATATGTAATAAAATAATTTATTTTATTTTGAAAATTTAAAATTATATATGACATCATTAATAATGTCTCTATTTTGAAATAATCGATTTTGAATTTAAATTGAGTTTAAATGATTTAATAATAATTTTAATGATTAAATGAGACCGTTTAATGATAGTAATATCATTATTATACTTTGTTTACAAATACATGTCCATTAACCAAGAAGAGAAAATATGATCGGAAATTGGAATTCTTAATGATTCAATGTGTAGAAGTTGTGCAACATTGTGGATTATATATGACATATGTATGAACATATACATGTATACATACATGAAGATATTCACATGAAAATGGATAAACACATACATACATATACATTTTAATACAAAATAACCAAAAATATCAAAAAATATTTTCTCATTTCCTTAACCCATAAGCATCCTAAAGTCAACCTCTTACACATCCAAGTACATCCATATAGCCAAGCACATGGGATGGGGGATTTTGGCCGAAATGTGTAAGGAAAGAGGGGTATGGCATGGTGAGCAAAAGATGATGTATATGCACTTAAATATCATGATATTTTTCTTCATCCATTTGCCTATAAATACCCACCATCCATCTCTACTTCCATTCAATTCTTCTTCTTTATTTTCCTAAGCTTTCCTCTTCATGGTTTCCATACTTAAAGAAATAATAGCAAAAACATTTGTCGAAGAAAATTAAATTGTATAGTATATATGTAACGACCTAAAATTTGATCACTTTAATTAAATATAATTACATATTTTAAATATTTAAATATAGATTATTTTTCATAAATAATAAAGTTTTAAAGTGATAAAGAATGATAATGAATTTTATTTTGGAAAAAGTTTTGCGAAATATTTCCTTTGGAAATCATTATCAACAGCTCTAAAATAGTAAAATATCATGCATGGAGCTGGGTACATACATTTCTTTTTATAATTGAACAAGAATATGAAATAGTATCGATTATTCTATTTTTAAAAATAAAATGTGTGTATGACATCGTCAATGATGTCCTAATATTTAAATATTGATTTATGAATTTAAATTGAGATTTAATGATTTAATGATTATTCTAATTATTTTTTAAATGATAATAATTTATTTTAAATAGTTATCAAGTGATAATAAATCATTTATTATGGTTTTATAATGATATATAACTGATTTGAAAATATAAGAAAAATCAATATCAGTTTATTGATATAATAACACTTTTGTAAATCATCGTCTAATATTGATTTATATGTCTTTTTGATTCAAATGTGATCATTTTAATTAATTAATAATGATTAGAAATTTATTTTCAAATTTTGTTTAGAAATATATGTATATAAATTAATAAGTGAAAATGTGACCAGGAATCGGTTTCCCAATTTTCAATGGACAGAAGTTGTCAAAAGTCATCAAACGCTATTAGTTCTCTTGTGCGCATAGATGAACATGTTTATACATGTCATATACACATATGAACACTTATACACATACAAATAAACACAAAAATTGATATATATATATATATATATATAAACATATATAGGAAAAATCTAGATATTTTGGAAGCTTAACCCTTAAGCTTTCTTTAAGTCAACTATCTCACATCAAAGTACACACTTGAGCACATGCATATGGGGGTGATGATGGTGGATGTTGGTAGCTGAAATGATGGATGGAAATAGGGTAGATTGGTGATGGAGAAGGAAGGATATGATGTGGGATATTTTGTATAAACTTAAGGCTATAAATACCTCTCCACTCTTTTTTCATCCACATCAAAAAGCCATAACTTTCTCTTCCCGGTTCCAAATCATAAAATTATTTTTCATATTGTATAGAAGTCAATTGGATATAATTTTTCTTTACATCACTCTTCCAAAATAGAGAGAATCTATGTAAAAAATTTGATTCTTTCATACTCATTCTCGGCCTAAATTTTTAGAACCCGAGAACGCACCTTATTCTCTTGGACATATATTCCTTAAAAATTAAAAATCAAGAATTTTTTTTTCAACTTGAGTAAAATTGAGTTGGATATAATTTTTTTTGATAATATCGCCAAAATCATAGAGCTACTAGGTTAAAAATACAATTCTTTCAGAGGCATTTTCTAGCCTAAATTTTAGAACCTGAGAACATCTTTGTTTCTTTTGACCATATCCCACTCAATACTAATCCAATTTGGATGATTCTTTTATTTGAAACCATAAAGAAAATAATTCCCTACAACTTTCATGTTGACCGCGTTTTCAAATTCAGAGACTAGAATATCCAAAATCGCTTGAGAAGATGAACAATTTTCAAGTCTAGTTTTTGGTAAATTCAATAATAATCCAAAGTCCTACACCTCATACCCCATGCACATTCGAGCACCACTTTTGGCATGGAATGGCTGAGCAAACATAGAGGCAAGGAGTAAGGGTTCTTTGAGCTCAGATCGTAAGGTAGAGAAGCTATAGCCCTTTTTTGTTAGAAAATCATGGTGAGAAAACTCCTAAGCTATACTTATATATATTACTGAATGATATACATTTTTGGATATGATTGTTAATGACGGTTGTTTTATCATGTTTGAATATGATATTATGGATGTTCAATATGGTTGTTGAATATATATACAAGTCACGTTAATACACGTCGATGAGGACAAAGGAAATTGCTTTTCTTTATTGAATAAAATGGTGTGTATGGAATGTTTAAACCTTTTTAGAATGTTTTAAAATGAATTAATAATGTTTTATAAACATATAAATGAGTTTCGACGAAGTTTGAAAAGAAATTGGAAAATTGGGGAAAATAGGCGCGTTGTGCAATGGTAGTTTGTGATTTCATGCCATAATAATTTAAATCCATTTATATGATTGATTCGGAGTTGGATTTCTTTATAATAAGAATTTTTAGAAATCTTATAATCATAGTTTTCAAATGAAATAAAAATATTGAGAATTGGTTTAATGGATTTAAAAATATGAGTAAAAGAAGTATTGAAAACAATCGCGGTTTTGCAGTTCAAAATCCATAGAGGGATTTCTTCTGAAAATGATATTTTTAATTCTTAAAAATATAAAATAAATCTTATTAAACCAAAAAATGGATCAACACCCTGGATTAGCACCAGTCCTGTTTATCAAGGCAAATTAAAATAGAAATAAGGAATAATAACTTGCAAATAAGGTAAAGAGACAAGAGATTTTTATAGTGGTTTCGCTGTTTACGAAGCCAACATCCACTTTATAAATTTGTTATTGGCCGACTGCTATTACAAGTTGAATCCGATTGCAATTTGATTGGATCTTGTAAGTTAGATCAAGTCACGTGTGTTAGAGTTCATTGAAGAATCATAGTGTACCATTTAGATGGCTGTTGTGTAAAAGATGAAGAGTAAAGAATAGTTCCTGTAGAGTATCCGCAGCCAGTCTAGGGGATCCTCTTTATATTGCAGATGTGCGAGTATGTATTGGGATTAGAGAGATGTTGGGCAAAGCCACTTTGCCAGAAGCCCACATTTGATGGTATGAAGATGCTCAAGAAATTTCATAGCATACCGAGTCAATTTAATGGATCGCTAGCGATCCATAAGGCATGGATTGATAGAGATCCATGCAGTTAGAATATTTTTCAGTCATTTCACTTGGATCATGCTCCTTGCCTTATGTAGATGTGCTCTATGTAATTTCATAAGTAGTTGCCTTGTTTTGACGATGACTCACGTACATGTTGGATTGAACTATGATCGGAATCAATTGAATGCTCACTTCTCAAACTAACTTTCTTGGAATGTCATGAAACTTTCAAGCATCCTTGAAAAAGATATTGGTTCATGATGCAAAAGATATGGAAGATCCACAAGCTACCCTTATGGATCGCTAGCAATCCATAGGTGACGGATCGCTAGTGATCCATCATCTTGGCCTATATTTTCTTTCTTTCTCTTGGGCTTTCTTAGTTCCAAGTCCTTTTGGTTGATTCTTGAGTTGTTTTGAATTAAGATGGTTGCTCCAACTTCCTTTGAGTTCTATTAGGTTAAAAACCCGGTTAACATTTGTCCCCTAGAGCATGCCTATGTTGGAAATAAGACATGCTCGGGAAATAACTAATTCTAATTTCCGTTTAGTGAGGTTTAATTGATCGTGTTGGAGCTATCATGCAAATTTCGCTTTGGCCATTCAGCCGTTAGTTGAGTTTTGATGTGAGTCACCGTTGCTCGTAACAATAAATCAATTTTGATCCCATAATTTTCAAGATGCTTGCAAATAATACGTAGATCATGCTTGTGAGTTTGGAGAAATTAGGTTGCAATTTTATGGTTCGCTAGCATTCCATAGTCCATAGATTGCTAGTGATCCAATGACTTAGCAATTTTTCATTCAATCTTTTATTTAACTACTCATTTTAGCAGACACTTCTGTATCTTATTCTCTTTTGCAAACCGAGCTACCTATTATGTGACCCGAGCTAAAACACGCCCAAACCCTAATCGTTCCCTTGCCACCGAAATCGTCGATCTTCATCACCAAAGATCTCCGCCGTCACCTTCGCCTTACCTTGCCGTCACATACCGAGCCAACCCTAACACTTGAATTGTTACTTGCTTGAATCACAATTGATCTTGTCTACTTGGATCGTTGCTAAATTATCCACCTTGGATCACCGTTGACCTATGCACCTTGGATCACCGCCGACTTAGAGTTTGACCACATTCGCCTTTCGATTTTTGACTTGAGGTGGGTGATATGGATTTTTAGCGTTTTGTTTTAGCGATTTAGTGATGAGGTTGTATTGATGATGAATGTAATGGAGAATTCGAGTTGATTGCGATTTTGTGGAAGAAGATAGTAAATCGAGTCTTTGTTCTTCACAGAATGAAATCCAGGTTTTGCCCTAGTGCTTGACATGTTTTGCTATCTTCGTCCATAGAATCAGAATTTACGTGCACCGAGTTACATCATTAATCCTGCACGATGTCTTGCAGATTGGTTTTGGTTTTTCTAAGAGGTGATAATAGCTTTGGGTAGCATATTGTATGCAGCTTATGCTATTATCACCTTCCAGAGAGCTGAAATCGACTTATGCTAAAAATTCTCTACTCGATTCGGACCTATCAATTTATAGTTGCTCACTTTGGATTAGTCTTATCATTGCACAATCAATGTACTTGGAATGGGAAGAGCTTCCCATGTCGCTTCGAATAGTGGATCCATTATCGATCGTTGGTCGATAACGGTTAAGTGTACAGAAATAACTTTAATGAATGATATGAAAGCTCTTTTCTTTCTTCACTACGAGTGAACTATCTATACAGGATAGAGCATTTGTAGTGTTTAGTACACTGAGCCCATCCCACATAGATAACGGACTGAACTTGCCCTAGTCAACACTTAGAACCTGATGTTTCGGCATAAATGTGTATTTTTTTCGAAGTTCAAGTGTCGTATGGGGACTTTTAGTCAAAAATAGAATCACCTGAACACATTAGGTACAAGTTCTATTGTATAGAATGAAGCACCCATCATCCCGTCATAAATCCAGTGGAGGAAGTTCGGCACTCACAGAAGCCTAATCGTCATCAGTTATGCCTTCACAAACGGTTTCAATAGCGCCTACTTCTTCACTACCGCCGGATGAACACGGTCATTTGGTTTTGGTTAGTCCGGTTGTAGATAAGACTCCTCTAAATTTTAGAGTTCTATTCAATCCTCCCAAAAGAGCTACCTCCTTAATCTTTGCTAAATTTCAGCATAACATTTATAACATGGCATTCCAAAGGATGATGTATGCCTTCATCGAAGAATGAGTTTGTACATATGCCATCTTCTAGGTACACCTCTTATTACCAGTATATGTGCTTGAATGGAGCAGTGCCCTCCTTCAATCACTTCTTGCACTACACCAAAAAATAGTTTTAGCCACCTCTCCATCCGCCTTCTTAGATGCGGCTTAACGTCGTATCAAATATGATACGGCTCCAAGCCCTACCTAATTGTTTAAACATGGCTAATAGCCGTATCAAATTTGATACGGTCTTTAGCCGTATCAAATTTGATACGGTCTTTAGCCGTATCACTTGTTGTGCCTATTTTTGGTGCGAAACTTTTACAGGCAAAACACGCCCCATACTTATCATTTCCCCAAATTCCATTTCTTCTACAATAGGGTTGCTGGCTCCCCAATTCATATCAATCTCTCCGTTTTCCCAATTCATATCAATCTCGTGCTCTCCCATCCCATCGCAAATCATTACTGGCTCCCCTAAATCCACCTGCTGATAGCTTCATCTGTAGGCTAATTCGGTTGTAGTTTTGGATTCTCGATCCGAAGATTGATGTTGTATTGCAAAGCTCCACATTGAATTGCTTGCACGAAAATGAGTGTGGCCTTATTGACATTGATTTGGTGTCGCCGGGTTCCAGAGATAGGATTTAAATTTTTTTATGAACGAGATACTGCAAATTTGATGCCCTTTGTATAATTCATGTTCTTCCTCTATTTGCTTGACATAATGACGCTTGGTTGCATGTGTTTTTAGATAAAATAAATGGTCACACCTCTAAAGTAAGTTTTGTTCATTTGAATTTAGCACGATTGACATAGTAGTTTTGTGGTAGGTTGAGATGTTTGGTTAAGAATATTATTGACATTTGAACTGAACTTTACTGTAAATAAGGTTGCAACTGAGCTTTATAAGCTATGCATATGGTGCTTGTAATGAAGATTGGCTCTTGGATCTTGTAAGTTTCTAGTTCACCTATGTTTGTTTATTTTCAAAAACTAAATTATGAGGAAGGATTTCGATGGAGGATTAGTTGCTGTTATTGCAAAAACGGTAATCTACTGATATCGACCTTTATTAACATATAATATTATGTCGTGATTTGACATTCTTGGTATGCAAAATCAGTTTTTCAACTATTATTTTTACTGGAATATAACTTTTGAAAGCACACAATGACTTGTTAACACGATCATTATTTCAAAGATATTCCAGCCTTGGTAAATTTGCTAACTTGCCATGATCATTTGAATTATTTTGGAGTTAGGTAGTGTTTGTTTTGGGAATGAAGGGTTGATAAAGTTCTGAACTAGACAGAATCAGAATTCAGATGATTTGAAAGTAGTTTGATAAAAAAAAGCATTTATAAGTAATTGAATCATTCGCTATATTTTCAATCAGCAAAAATATATTGCTTATTCTGAGTAAAGGATCTGATTTACTCCACAGTATCCTTCCAATGCAATCAATATTTTTATTTGTAGGATAGAAGTTGAAATGAAAGTAGGATTCAAAACTCATTTATTATGTCGATATGTATGATGTTATTAGAATGATATTTATAAAACTAGATGCAATTGAATGCATTTACCATGATGCCGTTATGAATATTAGGAATGAAATTTTTTTTCATGTGTTATAGATGGTCAGCGTGTTAATATTAGGAGTAAAATTGTTGTTAATGGTGCAAGCCAAGTCAGGAGAGGGGCAATGCATAGACATTACACCGGTGCTACAAAATAGCGCCATTGTAATGGCAAAATTTTTGGAAACAGTTTGGCGCTAATGTTAACTTTTACAGAAATGCTATTTTTATAATTAAGAGTATCATAGAAAATAGTATATATCAATATACTTCACACATCTGAAAACATGACCCTTACCTTACAATGTGGGACTATTCTCTTCTCTTATTTTTAATAATTCATTTCAATTCAAAAAAAATTCCAATAATTTCCCACTTGAATTTTTCAAAAATTTTCTTTTCGAGCAATTGGAACGAGGACCCATTGAAGGGCAAGTCTCATGTTCTGTTATATATGATATAGGAGGGCAGTATGTCTTTTAGCATCGACAAACTGAATCAGATCTAAGATCTACATACTATATAGACGGGGTGCAGAAGTTCATTAGTTTTGTTGAAGAAAACGGTGGTAAGAAAGAAGTGTATTTATGCCCTTGCACCCGGTGCAAAAATATGAAGACGATCAAATTAGATGAAATTCATTTTCATTTGCTTAGATGGGGTATCATCCAATCATATACAGTGTGGTATTTTCATAGGGAAAAAAGGACGGAGATGGAAAAATAACAACCAGTTAGTCATGGCACAACTACTGATGAGTCTGAACATATAAGGATGGAAGATCTGGTCAATGATGGAGATAGATTTCATCATTCTCAACCTACAAATTCGTTGCTTGATCATGCTAATGTTGGGGAGCAGTCTACTGATTATCCAGATTGGCAGGCCAATGAAAGTAAGAAGTATAAATCACTTTTTGGTAGCGTAAAAGAGCCACTGTATCCTTCATGTTCAAAAGGGATTACGAAGCTGTATGCCATTGTGAAACTGAATAGCTTGAAGACCCAATGCAAAATTTCAGATAATGGTGTGACTGCACTTCTCGAACTAATAAAGGAGTTGCTCCCCGAAGGTAACACGCTGCCGACAAAGTACACCGGCGTGAAGAAGATCATTAAGTAAGTTGGGATGAATTACAAAACTTGTGATGCATGCATCAATGATTGCATATTGTACTGGAAAGATGATGAGAACAAGTTTCTTGTACAAATTGCAATGAACCTAGATATATGACATCATTAAACGAAGAGAGAAAATGCACTAAAGTACCTCGAAAGACATTAAGACGTTTTCCTTTAATTTCTAGATTGAAGATACTGTATACTATACCATGGATAGCAGATGCGATGACCTGGCATGGTCATGCCAAGTCTGATCCAACCTTAATGCGTCATCCATGTGACACTTCTCAATGGAAAGCCGTGGATTCTTTTGGCCAAACTTTTGCTGCCGAGCCACAAAATGTCACACTTGGAATAGCAACAAATGGTTTCTATCCACATGCTTCTCTCTCTAACCCTTACAGTTGTTGGCCAGTAATTATAGTACCATATAATCTTCCTCCATCTATGTGCATGAAAAGGGAGTTCTCAATGTTAACATTGTTGATTTGTGGGCCAAAACAACCAGGAAAAAATATTGATGTTTATTTACAGACGTTGATAGACGAGTTAAAGCAGTTATGGAAAGGAGTCGTTACATTTGACTCGTTACGTAAATCTGAGTTCACAATGAGTGCTAGGGTGTTGTGGGCAATCCATGATCACCCTTCTTTTGGGACTTTATCGGGATGTACAACTCACAGTTACTTTGCATGTCCTATTTGTGGGGAAAACACTTGTTCTTATCATCTTCCTGAAAGTAAGAAAATGCGTTACATGGGACATCGAATGTTTCTTCCTAACGAATAAAAGTTTCGATACGATAAGTCAAATTTCAATAACGAACAAGAACTTCGTCGTCCTAAATGGCCATTGACTGGTTTTCAAGTTGGAAAGAAAGTAGCGAATATCAAAATGAAAGTTGGTAAACAAAAAGAAGAAATTGGTCGAAAACAGAAAAAGTCAACCAATGAAGATGTTGACAATATTTCTGGATGGTATAGGAGGTCTATCTTTTTTGATTTACCATATTGGAAAGCAAATTTGATCCGACATAATATTGATGTTATGCATACATAGAAGAATGTCACGGAGCATCTCATCAGCACCATTATGGACCATAAAGATAAGTCAAAAGATGTGTAACAACCCGTAAAAATTTTGTAAATTTTTAATGGTTTTATTTAGCGTATTTAATTTGATTTTGAGAAATTTTAAATAATATTTTGAAATTTATAGCCGTTTCAGTATATAACTTTTACACATTTTATACTCATTTAAGTTCAGCGGTCCATTGCCTTTAATTTTTAAACTGTTCCATTTTCTCCCCAGGCAACAGCTCACATTCCATTTCGCTTATAAATCAGTTTCCACTTTTACTCACCTGCCCACCTTTTCTTCCATCTATCCATTTAATAGTTATATATAAGTAATAATACGTTTTCCTGATTCATCTCCTTTTTTTCATTGATATATTAATTCTGGGAAGTGATTAATTTAAAAAAAAACCATCTTCCCCTCATTTCTTTAAACTTTCAGCTAAATTTTAGCTTGTGACTGTTGTTGTACATTTCATTAAAGAGGTACGTTACCTTATTAATCTCCGGAATTTAAGGGTGAAAATTTTATTTTTCTAACCTTTCCTTTCCTACGCTCCCTGTTTCCACTTCTTTCATTATGACCATTCATTATATATAAACACTACAGATGGAAAGTTATAAACGTATAAACTTAGATACGTTTTGTATTTATTTAAAATTTAAAGCTTACCTTTAATTGTGACCTTTTGGTTTCCTTGCTTTCAAAAAAATTTGAATCATAGCCACGGTAATAAATTATTATAAATTTTTCGACTTAATCTAAGATGGCCGTTGCTACTAGAATCGTTACTTTTCTGATATATTCATTCCTCCTTTCACTGATCTTTTATTTCTTCATTTTTCCACCATTTAAAAAATATATAATGGTTATTCGTTTTATTTTGTTCAGCAATCAGCATGACTCTTGCCATTCACACCGTACCATATTTGACTGTTGATTTTCGTTTAGCATTCTTATTTTAAAAATAAAACATAGAGTAACGTTGCCTTCACATTTAATTGCCAGCGTGACCTTTGCTTTTCCAAAGTTTACTTCCTCTTTAACGTTGTTTCCCTACTTACAAGATTTGCAAATCGCCATTCCACCTTTATTTATTTCAGTCAGTTACTAAAAACCAGCTGTTGTAATCTTATAGCCGTTGAGAAAAATCGAACATAACGTTTGCATTTTTTTTTTAAAGTCATCAAAACTGCTGCTTTTCTCTTCCCATTTTCTATTGCCTGTGAGTCTTTTGCCATCTCCTCTCCTCCATTTTTTTTCTGTAGCCGTTACTTCTTCTCCCTCTATTTATTTCCTAGCCTGCTCACTTTCTTCTCCTCTACCATATTTTTCTTCCTCTCTGTTGCTTCATGAAAAAAAAGAGATTTTTCCCATTACAATGCTAAAACACATATGATGGAAAAATGAAAAAGGACCATTTCTCCTTCCAATAGCTTCGTCAAGCCTCCGCCACCACAGCTCGAACTACCTGTCAAGAGCCGCAACCCCCACCGTGCCTCCTCCTCTCGTCATCCATATTTTTATAAACGGTATGCGTATCGTATTGCAATATATGTTTTGTTTTTTAAATGTTTACAAATAGCATGAATATGTACTATGTACTAATACTATATATAGTCTATTTTGTTTAATGGATATGTTATACAAGCTATGTTTTCTTTTTTCTAATGGATTTCGAAACTTATAATAAATATTATTGCATTAATTGTTGTTTTCAACTTCCTGCAACACTTTGTTTTTTTTATAAATTTTAGCTTGCTGCAATTCTCTTTTCATCTATATTATTGTATTCTATTATCTAATATATACATTTTATCTAGTTATATATATTATACTATAAGGTGTATATATTTAAGTTTTCATAGCCCTTTATAATATGTAGCTATGTCTATAAGATTTGACCTGTTATATATGAAAGCATTGGTTATAGCAATAAAAATATGCAAAGGAATTTAACATAGTGATATTTACTTATGAATAGAACAAGATACGTACCACCATCTGTATCTTCGCCTCTCTCCCCATGTTTTTTTTATTATATATATATATATATATATTTCTTTCTTTCTTTTTTTTTCTCTTTTCACTCATTTCATTTTATAGCTTTTAAATAAATTGACAAACGCTTTGGAAGTATTTAAACGCAGTACACGACAAATTTAATAAGCAGTGGTGTTTTACATCATTTATAGCAAAAAAAATTTGATAAGTTCATACATTTCTAAGCTGAAAATATAAATATATGATGCGATGGAATTTGAATTTTCATACGCCGTGCTATGAGCTGATCTTAAATTTAAAAGAGGTATGATATATCAATCGCTTACAAATAAGACGGAGATAACGTCCTAAATTAACTTTTAGCAAATTGAACGTTACTGTCATTATTAAGAGACCAACGTATTATGTCATGTGATTACTTGGGTACTAATAATACGTTACTCTATTTATTCCATCAATTCATTTCACACCACGTTATTTTAAATAAATCACTACTCTTCTACTGAAATTTATCCAAAAATTTAATAAAAATGATCCGACGGTGTATTAGCCTTCAAGACTAAACCCTGAATTCCAAACGTTGGATCCACTTTGCGTCCTGTTTTTTTTTCTTTTTCCATAAAACATATATAAAGTATAAAGTTTATATTTGTTTTCTGATGCAAGTTGAAATGTAAATATTGATTTTTAAATAGTATATCTATATATATAAGCTACTTTTGTTGTTCGTATATAAATGGTATTGTATGTGCATTTTTATGAAATAGCGCCCACTGTATATTATTTTATAAAAGAATTCATTTGTTATGTCAACTAAATATATGTTACATTTGGTTTATATAAATATATTATAACTGATGTTGACTTCTTTCATTATACTCTTTCTTACAGCTAAAATATGTCAGTATTGTAACCTAGCACATGATTTATATTGGTCTTTATATAAGTATTTATTTCAAATTTCATATTGTATATATGCTTGATTCTAATTTATGTGTTTTGAATTCAATAAAAACAATGATTTTGGAAAATATAAATACATATATATTTAATTTAATTTAATATGTGCTAAATTTAGAATATGACTTTATATATATATATATAGTTATATATATGAGTCCTCTCATACCATTATCTTCGCCAATCCCGTTCTGACTTGTTCCATCAATTTTTGTTATCAGCTTTGATCGTTGAATTCATGCCGATTTTCCTTTGCTTCGATTCATAATTCAAATTTCTGTGTCTGTAGCAGTATGCGTATACGTGTCATCTTCTGTATTCTCTAGGCTTGAGAGGTGAGGAATCACTCACAATTAACGTTCTTTTATTTATTAAATTTGATTTCAATTGAAATGACAACCGAAATATGCTGCTGTAGTTATTTAAATTGTTATATATGCTATTATCTGTAACTGTTCACCTGTGGGATATGACACCATATCCTGTTGTTTATATTATACTGTTATTGATGATATATGCCTTTTATATTATTTTCTGTTATCACTCTGCAAGTTCCCTGTAGTTTAGAATTTACTATGGGTTGAAATGATACATACCCGAACGGACTTTAGAATAGGAGAATTTCGTTATGGGTTGAAATGATAGACCCAAGTGATTTTCATTTAATTGAATTTGGGATTACGGGTTGAAATGTTATCCATCCGTATATATTTAGTGTACGGACTGAAATGATAAATATCCGTAGCACTTGACCATATAATAAGAAATATATACAGACACCGTTGGTCCATATATAAATATTTTGAAAATAAATTCATTGTTTTGGAAAGAAATATATGGTTTTAATAAATGTTGATTCTTAAATTATTATATATAAAGGGTAATGATATATATAGATTTAATAGTATTTAATTAAATTAAGATTGATTTAATACATAAATTATGTTAAATATTTATGTAAATTATATTTCAAATTGATTTTTGCAATAATTGGGATAAATTGAGGTGGGGAGATAAATTGGACTTAGCTGAAATGGTATCAAATTAAGGATTTTATTTAATTAATTCGATTTGAAATTATTGAATGGGAAATTTAAAGGTATGATTTTGTAACTAGATTTTTGATTTAAGTGATTTAATGAATATTTCACGTTTAAATAAATTTACGAAAATATTAGGTAAAATGTAATTTAAGGTTACTTAAATGATATTGAATCTAACGAGGGAATATTTCAAGACTAAATAATAATGAGGTTAAATCGAGATCTATATGAAACTGTTAAATTGAACATTTAAATATTACATCTTTGAACTATATTGTAATTTAAATGGTTAATTTTGAGATTCAGATCTGTATTTGAAATCAATATAGTTGAATTTGTTATTTAGTAACTAAATTGAATTAAAGTGGAAATTTAGGTTGAACCAAATTTGAATTTATAATTTAGAAAACTAAATTGAATAAAAATTTAGTTGAAACGTTGAATGCTTAAAGTTTTGAAATATATTGAAATATAAAGGGGTATTTTTTGATTACAAATCCGAATTTGAGATCGATAAAATTTAAGTGGTTATTTTAGGAATTGAGTGAATTTAAATTGATAAATCGAGATTGAATTTAATTTGAATGGGAAGGTCGGGTTGATGTTGAAACGATTTGGTAAGTTGGGGAAATTGAAAATACTTTACTTTATAAATTATTTAATATATATAAATACCATTTTGGGAAATATAGAGATATTTGAAGTGAAAATGATATTTGGTTTTGAAGTATAAATTAAGTTGAAATGACCACGGTGTTATAGTGTATATTTCTACCTTGTAGATAGTTCTATGGACCCTTAGAGGATGGTTATCCCAAACATCCCTTAAGTTATTTGTATTTCAGTTTATATTTCACTTGAGTTGGATTTATTTATATAAGAATGTTAATCCTGACTCGAGTGTTTTGTGTTTTTCTTTACGCTCGAGTCAGACTGAGTGATACGACATTTGAGACTCACCTTCGAAGTTGGAGATTTGCTTGAAGATCCAGCTATCTATCCTTTCAGTCATCCAGTTGATTGGTTCAGGGAAGTCATCTGTTCGTATTGGAGACTTCACTGCATCTGGGATATTTTGATGTATTTTATTCTAACTCTGATGTATATAGTAGCTTCATGAACTACTATTCTTTATCTATTCCGTTGCATTTTTATTACTCTGTGTTTGTGATCTGTGTTTATATATTTACTGTTTATGCTGAGTTTACCAAATTAAATTAACAATTCGGTATTTTGAATTATTCAATTCAGACATGTATGGTTTTATTGTCGATTTGAATGGTCCAAAATAGCGGGTCGTTACAGTTGGTATCAGAGATTTCGCTCTAGGCAAAACTTAGCATATATGGTAAATTTATTTACAGAATCACTTTCGCTCGAGTTGAATCTCTTCCTTTTGACTCGATTTCCTTTGAACTTTGGGACGCTCCTTGTGGTTCCAAAATTCATTCTTAGCTCTCTCTATTTATATTCTTTTGATTCTGGAGTATCCAATGACTCCACTAAATGATTTGTAAAAGGGGTGAAAACTCCTTTACAATCAGCATTGATTCACCGAAGATTTCTGTATCCTCGGTTTACGATGCTGCTATATCTTGATATGCCGAATTCTATCTCTGGCGATCGAATTTCTATTTGTTTTGGAATTCCGCATCGATTATATTCCTGAAGTCACGGTTGACCCGGGTAAGGTCGCCCGCGATTTATATAAGTATATCCATCTTCTATTTCTGTAATTTAATTATCACATCTTCGATCGAGTCTATCTTCGAATCAAGATTCTATTGATTTGAGTTCCTCTAATTTAAATCTCTATCTTTGTTTTGAAATCCATTCTTGAATCATCCTTTGAAAATCGGGTTATGTTTGTATTTTTGAAATTATTTTATATATCAAAATTATTATTTTGATAACTATGATTTTATTTTATATATAAAAGTTTTTGAAAGGATTTGAAATTTTGAAAATTTATAAAAATTGATTTATATAAAAATGATTTATAACTGAAAGGTTTTGAATTTGAAATTTAAGAGATTGAATTCCGGTATTTTGAAATTGGTTTGAAGATTTTGGAAAGTATATATAAATAATACAATTTAAAAGTATTTTTCGAGTATGAAATGTTTCAAATAAGTTCAAATGAATTCCAACAATTTTGAAGAAATTTCAAAGAAGTTTTCAAGAAAACAGAAGTCCAGAACTCACTTATGTCGTTGGAAAATAATTTCGGTGATGAGTGCATGCATCATCGACATTGATTTTCGAGTTTCAAAGTGGGGGAGAGGCCACTTTAAAAGCTTCTCTATGCGAGTGATTTTGTAAAACCGTTTTTGATTTCAAATTCCGGAGTAATTTGATATTTTCGAAATATATATGTATATATTTGAAACTATTTAAAGTGAGATCGGTATTCAGTCCTTGAGTTTCGGATTTGATTTGGTATAATCCTATCTATTGAAATTGATTTATTGTTTTATTGTTGATTTTCAACTCTTGAATTGGAAATTTGATTTCCCTAACTATTTTGAAGGTTCGAACACTTCCAAATCGAGGTTAAATTTTCAAAGCTAAGAAATTTCGAATAGTATAAAATGTTTGATAAAGAATATAAGTTTAGGTTTGTATGTTTAAAGTATGAAGAGCATGACTTAAGTAAATTTGAAACTTTTGTTAAATAAATAATTTGCAAAAGGAAAATTGGATTTTTCATATAGAAATAAATTGTTTAAAGGTTTTAAAGGGATAATTATAAATTTAGAAACCATTTTGAGTATAATTGATTTTTAGAAAAATATTTGGT
The DNA here is from genome assembly GCA_030765085.1 of Allium cepa. Lineage (NCBI taxonomy): Eukaryota > Viridiplantae > Streptophyta > Magnoliopsida > Asparagales > Amaryllidaceae > Allium > Allium cepa. The sequence goes on along the minus strand of CM060931.1, from coordinate 325,092,417 downwards.
TTAAAAATTTGATTGGAATTAAAACCAGTACTTATATGGTGATGTTGGAAATGAATTTGTTTGACTTGAATTTTGTGATTTGGAAATTTGGATTATTTTCTAAACCTATTGTTTGAGAAACTTTGATACTGAATATATTTAATTTGGAAGAAAATTTGGTGAAATCATACATGATCTTGAAACTAAAATGTTATTGAAACGAGAAAAATTTGAGAACCTTGATTTACTAAATACTTGATTTGGGAGTGGTCAAACTTATATAAAATGGATTCGTATAAATATGAAGTTGATTTGAAATCTATTGATTTGAAAGGGTACTCAATTTGGAAAGAGAAATTTTATAAAATCGAAGTCTATATAAGTATGATTTGATATACTATTGATTTGGAAAGTATTCGATTTGGAAATGGAATCCTATATATAATGGATTTTAGACAAGTATGATATTTGAAAGTGATTTTTAAAGGTACTATATGATAAATATTTTCGAAGTAAAGATATGGAAAGTGCCTTCTTCTTGATATCCGCTTTGTGGCCACATTGTCGATTCATTCTATCGATATTATTCTCTCTGACTTTTGGTTTTCCGGATGTGAAACTCGAGTGTTCCCACAGTGGCGTAACGCATGTTTTTTTCCTCTCGCGACTGCATAGCGCAACTGCCTGGCTGAGTCTGGCCTAGGGGTACGGATTGTTTCCTTGGGGACCCAGGCGTAACCATTGTGTATCCTGCAATCTGTGTAGGTCGCGATTAGTAGCGAAACTGCCTGGCTGAGACGGCCTAGGGGTACGTATTGTTTCCTGGGGGATCCAGGCGTAACCATTGTGTATCCTGCACCCTACTAGTCATCATGGCGTAACTCACAGGGCTGAGAAAGCTTACAGATACGGATTGTTTCCTGGGGGACCCAGGCGTAACCATTGTGTATCTACGAACCATGGTTGGAAAAAGGTTTTGGTTTGGTTGTACTTTCCATATCTATTTTTAAAGGTTTTTCAAGTATTTTCACTAGGTGTTGAAACGGGTTTACTAAGTACTTGAAGAATTCTAGCTTTGCGCCTGATCAACGCATGACCAGATTCTGCAAGAACGAGGATAAACTTGTGGAAACATCGAGTTATAAAAGTATTTTCGAAAGGAAAATTTGTTTTGATATAATTTTTTTTATTATAAAGGTATTTTATTATAAAAATATTTCCAACAAGAAATTTCTGTATTAGTTTTTAAATTTAAATTCTTATAGTTTGAAATTTACGATTCGTGCCCGATACTATCTTTTGAATCTACCTTCCTTTCCTTTTGAATATATCCTTTAAAATATTGTTTAATTATATACTACCTGGTTTAATAGAAAATTTTAGTGTTATAAATATTTTAGAAGTTATTTATTTAAAATAAACATATTTAAAGTAAATGATTAGTGAGAATATTTGAAAAGTATTTTGAGAGAAAATTGGTAAGTTATAAATTATGGATTTAATGTTTTCAAATAACTTCCTTGTAAATATAACTAATCATGTAAATAAATTGTTTTCAAATAGTTCTCATATATTTATTAAGTGTTATTTAACATATTTAATTCCAATGGGTTTTAAAAAAAAATTGTAAGTATTAAAGAAAATTTAATTTCAAATGAAGTTTTCAAATGAATATTTCAAGTAAAAATTATATGGTCTTAATTAATTGTTTATCCTTCTCTTTCAATCTATTTATCTTTCTGGTTGTTTCTATTCTCCTACCTTCTTCCTTTTCGGGGACGAAAAGTTTTGAGTGGGAGAGAGTGTAACGACCCGTAAAAATTTTGTTAATTTTTAATGGTTTTATTTAGCGTATTTAATTTGATTTTGAGAAATTTTAAATAATATTTTGAAATTTATAGCAGTTTCAGTATATAACTTTTACACATTTTATACTCATTTAATTTCAGCAGTCCATTGCCTTTAATTTTTAAACTGTTCCATTTTCTTCCCAGGCAATAGCTCACATTCCATTTCGCTTATAAATCAGTTTCCACTTTTACTCACCTGCTCATCTTTTCTTCCATCTATCCGTTTAATTGTTATATATAAGTTATAATACGTTTTCCTGATTCATCCCCTCATTTATTTAAACTTTCAGCTAAATTTTAGCTTGTGACTGTTGCTGTTCATTTCATTAAAGAGGTACGTTACCTTATTAATCTCCGGAATTTAAGGGTGAAAATTTTATTTTTCTAACCTTTCCTTTCCTACGCTCCCTGTTTCCACTTCTTTCATTATGACCATTCATTATATATATACTATAGCTGGAAAGTTATAAACGTATAAACTAAGATACGTTTTGTATTTATTTAAAATTTAAAGTTTACCTTTAATTGTGACCTTTTGGTTTCCTTGCTTTCAAAAAAATTTGAACCATAGCCACAGTAATAAATTATTATAAAATTTTCAACTTAATCTAAGATGACCGTTGCTACTAGAATCGTTACTTTTCTACTATATTCATTCCTCCTTTAACTGACCTTTTATTTCTTTATTTTTCCACCGTTTAAAAAATATATAATGGTTATTCATTTTATTTTGTTCAGCAATCAGCATGACTCTTGCCATTTACACCGTACCATATTTAACTGTTGATTTTCGTTCAGCATTCTTATTTTAAAAATAAAACGTAGAGAAATGTTGCCTTCACATTTAATTGCCAGCGTGACCTTTGCTTTTCCAAAATTTACTCCCTGTTTAACGTTGTTTCCCTACTTAACAAGATTTGCAAATCGCCATCCCACCTTTATCTATTTCAATCAGTTACTAAAAACCAACTGTTGTAATCTTATAGCCGTTGAGAAAAATCAAACATAATGTTTGCTTTTATTTTTTTTAAAGTCATCAAAACTGCTGCTTTTCATTTCCCATTTTCTATTGCCTGTGAGTCTTTTGCCGTCTCCACTCCTCCATTTTTTTTCCTGTAGCCGTTACTTCTTCTCCCTCTATTTGTTTCCTAGCCTGTTCACTTTCTTCTCCTCTACCATATTTTTTTTGCTCTCTGTTGCTTCTTGAAAAAAAAAGAGATTTTTCCCATTACAATGCTAAAACACATATGATGGAAAAATGAAAAAGGACCAGTTCTCCTTCCTATAGCTTCGCCAAGCTTCCGCCACCACAGCTCCAACCACCTGTCAAGAGCCGCAACCCACTCCGTGCCTCCTCCCTTCGTCATCCATATTTTTATAAACGGTATGCATATCGTATTGCAATATATGTTTCGTTTTTTAAATGTTTACATATAGCATGAATATGTACTATGTACTAGTACTATATATAGTCTATTTTGTTTAATAAATATGTTATACAAGCTGTGTTTTCTTTTGTCTAATGGATTTCGAAACTTATAATAAATATTATTGCATTAAATGTTGTTTTCAACTTCCTGCAACACTTTGTTTTTTTATAAATTTTAGCTTGCTGCAATTCTCTTTTCATCTATATTATTGTATTCTATTATCTAATATATAAATTTTGTCTAGTTATATATATTATACTATAAGGTGTATATATATATAAGTTTTCATAACCCTTTATAATATGTAGCTATGTCTATAAGATTTGACTTGTTATATATGAAAGCATTGGTTATAGCAATTAAAAATATGCGAAGGAATTTAACGTGGTGATATTTACTTATGAATAGAACAAGATACGTACCACCATATATATCTTCGTATCTCTCCCCATTTTTTATTATTATTATTATTATATATATATATTTCTTTCTTTTTTTCTCTCGTCACTCCTTTCATTTTACAGCTTTTAAATAAATTGACAAACGCTTTGGAAGTATTTAAACGAAGTACATGACAAATTTAATAAGTAGTGGTGTTTTATGTCATTTAAAGCAAAAAAAAAATTTTGATAAGTTCATACATTTCTAAACTGAAAATATAAATATATGATGCGATGGAATTTGAATTTTCATATGCCGTGCCATGAGCTGATCTTAAATTTAAAAGAGCTATGATATATCAATCGCTTACAAATATGACGGAGATAACGTCCTAAATTAACTTTTAGCAAATTGAACATTACCGTCGTTATTAAGAAACCAACGTATTTTGTTATGTGATTATTTGGGTACTAATAATACGTTACTTTATTCATTCCATCAATTCATTTCACACCACGTTATTTTTAATAAATCGCTACTCTTCTACTCAAATTTATCAAAAAATTTAATAAAAATGATCCAACGGTGTATTAGCCTTCAAGACTAATCCCTGAATTCAAAACGTTGGATCCACTTTGCGTCCTGTTTTTTTTCTTTTTCCATAAAACATATACATAAAGTTTATATTTGTTTTCTTATGTTAGTTGAAATGTAAATATTGATTTTCAAATAGTATATCTATATATATAAGCTACTTTTGTTGTTCGTATATAAATGGTATTGTATGTGCATTGTTATGAAATAGTGCCCACTGTATATTATTTTATAAAAGAATTCATTTGTTATGTCAACTAAGTATATGTTACATTTGGTTTATATAAATATATTATAACTGATGTTGACTTCTTTCATTATAATCTTTCTTACAGCTAAAATATGTCAGTATTGTAACCTAGCACATGATTTATATTAGTCTGTTTGTATAAGTATTTATTTCAAATTTCATATTGTATATATGCTTGATTCTAATTTATGTGTTTTGAATTCAAAAAAAAAACAATGATTTTGGAAATTATAAATACATATATATTTAATTTAATTTAATATGAATTTAGAATATGACTTTATATATATAGTTATATATATGAGTCCACTCATACCATTATCTTCGCCGATCTCGTTCTGACTTGTTCCATCAATTCTTGTTATCAGCTTTGATCGTTGAATTCGTGCCGATTTTGCTTTGCTTCGATTCATAATTCAAATTTCAGTGTCTGTAGCAGTATGCGTATCCATGTCATCTTCTGTATTCTCTAGGCTCGAGAGGTGAGCAATCACTCACGATTAACGTTCTTTTATTTATTAAATTTGATTTCAATTGAAATGACAACCGAAATATGCTGCTGTAGTTATTTAAATTGTTATATATGCTATTATTTGTAACTGTTCACCTGTAGGATACGACACCATATCCTGTTGTTTATATTATACTGTTATTGATGATATATGCCTTTTATATTATTTTCTGTTATCACTCTGCATGTTCCCTATAGTTTAGAATTCACTATGGGTTGAAATGATACATACCCGAACGGACTTTAGAATAGGAGAATTTCGTTATGCGTTGAAATGATAGACCCAAGTGATTTTTATTTAACTGAATTTGGGATTACGGGTTGAAATGCTATCCACCCGTATATATTTAGTGCACAGATTAAAATGATAAATATCTGTAGCACTTGACCATATGATAAGAAATATATACATACACCGTTGGTTCATATATAAATATTTTGAAAATAAATTCATTGTTTTGGAAAGAAATATATGGTTTTAATAAATGTTGATTCTTAAATTATTATATATAAAGGGTAATGATATATATAGATTTAATAGTATTTAATTTAATTAAGATTGATTTAATACATAAATTATGTTAAATATTTATGTAAATTATACTTCAAATTGATTTTTGCAATAATTGGGATAAATTGAGGTGGGGAGATAAATTTGGACTTAGCTGAAATGGTATCAAATTAAGGATTTTATTTAATTAATTCGATTTGAAATTATTGAATGGGAAATTTAAAGGTATGATTTTGTAACTGGATTTTTGATTTAAGTGATTTAATGAATATTTCACGTTTAAATAAATTTACAAAAATATTAGGTAAAATGTAATTTAAGGTTACTTAAATGATATTGAATCTAATGAGGGAGTATTTCAAGACTAAATAATAATGAGGTTAAATCGAGATCTATATGAAACTGTTAAATTGAATATTTAAATATTAAAGCTTTGAATTATATTGTAATTTAAATGGTTAATTTTGAGATTCGGATCTGTATTTGAAATCAATATAGTTGAATTTGTTATTTAGAAACTAAATTGAATTAAAGTGGAAATTTAGGTTGAACCAAATTTGAATTTATAATTTAGAAAACTAAATTGAATAAAAATTTAGTTGAAACATTGAATACTTAAAGTTTTGAAATATATTGAAATATAAAGGGGTACTTTTTTGATTACAAATCCGAATTTGAGATCGATAAAATTTAAGTGGTTATTTTAGGAATTGAGTGAATTTAAATTGATAAATCGAGATTGAATTTAATTTGAATGGGAAGGTTGGGTTGATGTTGAAACGATTTGATAAGTTGGGGAAATTGAAAATACTTTACTTTACAAATTATTTAATATATATAAATACCATTTTGGGAAATATAGAGATATTTGAAGTGAAAATGATATTTGGTTTTGAAGTATAAATTAAGTTGAAATGACCACGATGTTATAGTGTATATTTCTACCTTGTAGATAGTTCTATGGACCCTTAGAGGATGGTTATCCCAAACATCCCTTAAGTTATTTGTATTTCAGTTTATATTTCACTTGAGTTGGATTTATTTATATAAGAATGTTAATCCTGACTCGAGTGTTTTGTGTTTTGCTTTACGCTCGGGTCAGACTGAGTGATACGACATTTGAGACTCACCTTCGAAGGTGGAGATTTGCTTGAAGATCCAGCTATCTATCCTTTCAGTCATCCAGTTGATTGGTTCAGGGAAGTCATCTGTTCGTATTGGAGACTTCACTGCATCTGGGATATTTTGATGTATTTTATTCTAACTCTGATGTATATAGTAGCTTCATGAACTACTATTCTTTATCTATTCCGCTGCATTTTTATTACTCTGTGTCTGTAATCTGTGTTTATATATTTACTGTTTATGCTGAGTTTGCCAAATTATATTAACAATTTGGTATTTTGAATTATTCAAGTCAGATATGTATGGTTTTATTGTCGATTTGAATGGTCCAAAATAGCGGGTCGTTACAAGATGCATCAACGCACGCGAGGATTTGAAAATCATGGGTATAAAACAGAAGTTGTGGGTGATGGAAGATCCTGAAACAAATAAAATAAGCATACCAAAGGCAACTTTCACTTTGAGCAAAGAAGAAAAGATACGGTTTTGCACTGTTTTGAAAAGTCTGAAAGTGCCTAACAAATACTCTTCTAACTTCCACAACAATGTGAGCATCAATCCTCCTGAACTAAGAAATATGAAGTCACATGATTACCATGTCATAATGCAGCATTTGCTTCCGGTATTGCTTCAACATTCTTATCCACAACATAAGGATCTGCGAAATTTTGTTCATCGTATTAGTTTATTCTTTAACATTTTGTGTTCAAAGGTGATCAATAGGGAACATCTTTTAAAACCAAAGGCTAGCTTAGTAGAAGCAATGTGTGTTTTTGAAAAACATTTTCCACTTGCATTTTTTGATATCAGTGTCCACCTAATGGTTCATTTAGCTCTTGAAGCGTTGATTTGTGGCCCTGTTAGATATAGATGGATGTATCCATTTGAACTGTAAATTTCTAATTTCAGTTATGTACATCATTATTTCATATAAATAGCTACTGTCTACAATATATAATTGATCACATTTATAGGTTGATGAAAACATATAAAGGATATGTGCACAACAAAAGATACATTGAAGGGTGTATTGCAGAAGGATATATCGTACAAGAAGCTAGTCTTTACCGCATGGAATATATGCCAAACGGAGGTGATGGCAATCATAAACATACCCGCGAAGCGTTTTTAGACGAGGACGATGAGTTTGCTGGTGAGATACCTCTGGATAATAGTAAAGATATAACGTTAACCCAAGTGCAGTTTGAACAAGTGCATAGATGGGTCCTTAATAAGTACGATGGATTGGATGAATGGAAGAAGTAAGTTCACGAACTTGTCCAGAACATCAACTATTTCAAACAAATTTGTACTTGTATTGCAGATCGCTGCTAGTCCATCAACAAATATCAGTCGTCGTCAAGTATGGGAGAAGACAAACAGGAAAAAAGATGGTAGCATACCAGATGCCCCTTCTTCATACATTGTAAGTTAAACAAAAACTAATCAGATGCTAAAACATGCGTATGCCACTTCTTCAAACTTATAACAAATACTAACTTGTATATTCTTTAAAATTCCTTATTCATATAAGTATTATCATATTTCAGGATCAAATTGCGAAAGCGAAGGAAAAGATCACCGATAGTGATGAAGAAAAATTGACAGTGGATGAAGACATCTTATCACAAGTGCTTGGTAAGGATGCAAGGGGTAGGAGCCGCGGTGTTGGGACCGTTATACCAAAGACTAAAGTTAAGGCTTGTGCCATTGCATAGAAACGACTCAGACATGTTCATGGAGAGCGTTATGAGTTGAAAATGAGGGTGGGAAGTTTGAAGGGTAAAGTGGGAAATTTGTCTGGGCAAATGGAGGTTCTGATCAACATGGTGGGAAACATCGAACAGGGAATTCGTGCACCAATCAATTCTTCTGATGGAGGACGCGCCACACAATTCAATGCTCCTGAATTCATTGCTTCGCAGTTCCAGAATTCGACCGATGTAGCAAACAATCAAAGATGTGAAATCCTCAACTTTGATTTAGACATTATAGCAAAAGGTATTTATTACAAGATTTCTATTTTTAGTTTCTTTCGAGTAGATATTTTGTTGGATTGATCTAAACATATTTATTGCAACAGGTACTGTATACCGAGATTCTACATCGTCCAAAATCCATGGGAAATCTGTACCACCCACACATGAAAAAGTGGTGTTGGACAACATACTGCTACCAGATGAGAGAACCAGCAAAATAAATCATCAATTTGCAGAGACCTTTGCTGAAGTTGGAGTAGGTGGGTATGTGTGCCATTCGAAGGGTCTTATTCAATTTCTTTAGACGTTGGAGCAGGTATATTTTCTGTTTATGTTAATATTTTACTATATGTTGTTTTTCGAAACCTCTTCCACTATATACATGACATGTCACATGTATATTTGTACAATTCATTTGAAATCTCCATCTAAGTCGCTACTGACCATTCATTTGGATCATGAGATATGGTTTGGGAAATAAATAATATATATATACTTCTATACGAAAAGAATTATTTGTCCTGTCATCGTTAAGTTAAATCCATATTTAGTAAGCTTTTTTCATTCATATTCATAAATATACGAACATTCAAATAAACAAACCTAATTATTTTGACATAGCCATGCAAAGAGGTATCCATACGAGAAATCTAAAGTAGTATATTCGAAGAACGACATGTCAAACAATATTTTGCTTTATTGAAGAAGCAAATGAAAACCATTTATTCATTGAAAAACATTATTTTTAGAACTCAAAATTGAAACATCTGCAACTGCTGCTATTCTTGCACCCCTCATATAATCTTTTACAGTGGTAATAAGGTAATGTATAAAATAGAATGAAGCAATGAGAGATTGGTTAAGCATGAATATGTAGTGACCAAACTTTATAGCAAACATTAGCATACTGTGTAGCATGGTTTTCAAAAAAAAAATGCAAAGAAAACATAAACAATTGCCAAATTCTACAAAAAGAAGTCCATAACATGAGATTCGAATTGTTTCATTTGGTGCTATAGACTTGCTGTTCTCATTAAATAAAAATAAATAGATTAGTTATGAAACAACAAAAATCAACGATCATAATTATGTAGACAAATTCCTTAAAAATCAAGGAATAAAGATAGATATTTTATCATGTTGATGAGACTGACAATTTTTTGGTAGAAGAAATGAAATTACTTTTCTAAGTTAAGAATATTGAACATGCAGTACACTTTAGAACACCATATTCCTAAAATGATCTTCTATCAAAACAAGTGATCTTAATCATCGAACCAGATTAACCAGTACACTTTAGAACACCATATTCCTAAAATGCACCGGTTCAATCATGACAAATTAAAATGAATTATAATACAAAATTACCTTGACTCCCATGACCTGACAAGCAGTAATATGGCTGCTTAGACCAACGCAGTCATTGGAACTGGGGTCACAGTGACCAGCCAAGTTGAGCACAGGCTCTCTTTCAGAACCGAACTGGATCAGAAAGGCCAAGTTGGCATAAGTGTAGTTTCCAATAGCACAATTGTCTGCTAAACTGCCTTCGTTCCCAATTTGACCCCAGTATATAGCTATTCCTACTGCGTTTAATTTGTCAATGCAAGAAAAATTCAACATTGTAGTTAATACAATGCCGGCTGAAACTTTTGCTTCCATTTTCAACTGTTTGTGTGGAATGTGAATAAGTCATAGGTGATTAGAAGGATATATAGATTTTATAGTGCTATTTTTTATTAGTAGATTAAGTATTAAAAAAAAGATTATGGGATGCATCACTGTATACTTAATTGTTGTTTGTTTTTAATCTTTGTTTGGTACGACCATTTAAACTTTTCATGTATTCCATGGTTTAAAATAAGCAGAAATGAGCAGGGTCACTGTTAGCAATATTATTTCCAAATGAAATGAATTTAAGATAATAGTTTTCCATAATGAAACAATAATGACCGTACTGTATATGGTAGTTTTATATACTTTTCTAAGTTTGGATATGTATTATTGAATAGAGGATGTGGATAATTTGTACAATTCAAAATCCCCTGTGTAAAAACCTGATTTAGCACTAGCGTGACAAAAACTTACTTATATTTGTAATTCGTATCGAAATGGGTTTGTTTTGGTTATAGGTTTTTGAAAATTTGCCCAACTTGATCACAATATAATAGTACATGGATTAAGAGCTAATTTGTACATGCATTTACAATTTGCAATATAAACATTTTGACTGAAATAATGTTTTCACCATACGTGCAGGGCTTGAGGAGTTGTTTTCAGCTGCATCGTGTTTGTTTGGGTCAGGACCAGTCGAGTTTAGTCAGAAGATTATGCCAATAAATTACATTAATTTGGATAAATTATGCCTGTTTAGATGATTTTGTTATGAACCAGTTCAGTTCACTGTCTCTCTTTATCTCAAAATTTTAAAGCATGTGTTTATTGTTTTATTGCAAGTATGCCATAAACTATTGTATTATTGTCCTATTCCAATGTGCATTTCTAGTGGATTATTTGGAGAGAAAAAAAGTTTGTAACCTATACTTCATCGCGTTCATTGATTTTTTGTGTTATTGTTGTTGCCAGTTATTGCTACAACCCATCATCAGGGCAATGACCTGTACTATCATTATAAATGAAGTTCCCTTGCCTGATTCGTATGATGTTGCTGTTGTATGTTGAAACTGAAATGCTATGAGATTTATGTGATCATATTTTTGGTATTGAATCGAAACATTCAAGTTTTGAAATTGAGTTTTTCCTGATTTATCTAATTGTTCTATTAGCTACGGGTACAAGCCGTATCTAATTCGACTATTAGACACACCTTTTAGCCGTACCTAAATAGACAATTAGATACGGCTTTGAGCCGTACCTAAATAGACAATTAGATACGGCTTTTAGCCGTACCTAAATGGACAATCAGATACGGCCTTGAGCCGTATCAAAACTATAAGCTCGCCAAATTTTGATACGGCTATAAGCCATATCTAATCTTATTAGATACAGCTAAACGTCGTATCAAATTGTCATTTATGGTGTCGTGTTAAGAGAATCTCTTCTAAACTTGGGAATTGCTCCATTTCAATTCCCCCTAATGGATACGTGGTCTTGACTTACCTTCATGTCTTGTTTATGCAGACATTTATTCGTTCCCTAAGTTTTGATGAGAAGTGAGACGAATGTTCATCCCTTGCAGTCATCGAAGCTCAAATAAACTACAAGATCATAATGCAGCTTCAAAGTAACATGTCTCAATTCAAGACCCAGTATTTTTTTGTCAAGTGCCTAGAGGGATTTAATCATCTTTGGACGATGGGGGGTAAGCCTTCTCTTTTACTCATTGAGATTTAATATGTCGCTATGGGATTTTTGATAAATTGAATACTTCTTGTAGTTATTCCGAGACCAAATATAGATCCATCACTTGATCAAATCTTCCGTACTATGAAGGCCATAGATGCCAAAGAGAGATCGGTCAAGTTTTTGCTAACATACAAGAATTTGCTTTGGTATGGTTTGTTGCATCCCGAGAGATCTGCCGTAGCCGTTGAAATTCCATCTCTTTCCCATTCCAGAATTCGAATACATTCAACATCTTTATCACACGGCTCCGAAGAGGGCGACCTCTCAAAGGCGAAAGTTCATTTGGTGGGTCAATCGATGAAATTCATGAAGGAAGAGGTGTTATGACTGAAGCCATCTGCCTGCCTAGGATGCCCCCGATTTTTGAAAGAGGCGGAAGAAAAATTCTAGCATCATGAGGGCAAGGCTCGGTAATAATAGAAAATAAGGAGAGTGAAATTGACAATAGAAGCAGCTTTGATTCCTCTTCCGGTAATGATGAATTCGATGCATGTTCTGGTGATGGAAACTTCAAATCATGTAAAGAAACTCCGGGAATGGGTCCTATTCTCCTGGGTTTTCCTCTCTAAGATATTCATGCTAAAGATGCTCCCTCGGCAGTTGAGAAACTTCATGGTTCTCCACTAAAGGAAACTGATATTGACTTTTAGGATTTGAGCAACGTTTATGTAGATATCAATGAACTCATGGGAAAAGATTTCGAGTTTGAGGGATTGTCTCCTCGTCCCGATCATGCTATGTCTAGAGTTAGCCCAATTCCCACGGTGGTGGCTTCCCGATCTAGTTTGTGAAGCCCTTTTAGGTCGCCTATGGCATGTTACACATTTCACTAGGGTCGCGTTCACTTGCATATGCATTATTTAGGTTCATTTCTTATCTTTAAAGCTCTTTATTTATTTTTACATCAAGTACTATGAGTGGCCGTGGACTTTACGAGGACCTTGAACAATTTAGTGATTCACAACGCTAGTTAAGACTGACTTCAAGCCGCCATCAGCCCCATGAAACCTAGGAAGAGCGAAGAAGGAAGAGCGGAGAAGGATGAAAGAGTTGGAAGCCTAAGTACATCATCGGGACGATAGATAACAGGGTAGAGTTTACTGGAGTGGTTATAAGAAGAGAAAAACTCTCGACGACCGAGAAGAGCCGCCCAAGAGGTCGAAGCATTTGGCCTGGCTTCGATCTCTATTCGAATTGAAGTTTCGGATTCCACTATTCAAGTTTCACCTTAATTCCAAGCCCCGTCAACTCACGTAGTGCCTGCTTATGGTTCTTCATGTCCCCGTCAGAGACCGGCCTATATTCTCCCATCCGGACCCCCTAAAATCGAACCTGCACTTCCCAAATGGTTTCTAAAGGGAGGATCACGACCTACGCCAATCCTCAAAGACTCTAATATGCCCCATCTCCAGGCAATTCAACATGATTTGATCAAGCTGAAGGATGGATGAAGTCATGCAAGCAACTTGCAGACACCAACTGTAACATCTATCAAGAGATCATTATCTTTGAAACAGAAAAGGACGATTATGAGGGGATGTTAACGGAATATGATGCAAGAATCAAGCAGTTGACAAAGAAAAGGGATGCTGCACTCTAAGAGAGTAAGAGCAACGCCAGGTTACTGAAGGAGTTGAAAGAGGCCCAAATAAAATAGAAATTATGTTTCGAGATAAAATCAAGAAGGCCCACGCAGATGAGATTAAGCTGAAAGAGGAGCTTAAATCCCGTGACGTGATCATCGAAGCTCATAATAAAACCATAGCTGGTCATAATTAAGTTGTCGAAGCCTATAAAAAGACAATTGCTGATTACTTGGGAATGGTCGAATCCCATGATAAGACCATTTATGATCAAAGTCAAATGTTTGCTTCATTCTAGGAAAAAGTCACGCAGCTTAACGTTGAGAAGACCTAAGTTGAAGTTGAGAAGGCCGCCGTGATAGCAGACTATTTGGAGTTGCAGGATACTTATAAAAGGAAAACAGAGAAGATGGATGACACTGTCTTGAATTTTTATGTTAACTCCTTGCTGCATCAAGGGAGCCTCAGCTATTTGGGTCCCAAATTCCCACGTATGCTTGCAGTGATTTGGGAAGAAGTTCTAGCCCATTTTCGAGAGAATGGGGATGTATATATCGAGCAAGAGATGGAGGATGCCTATCTCAACGAAGAGCCAAAGAAGGCTTTGATAGAAAATCGTGAGATCATTCGAATTATAAGGGAACATAAGGCCGTCGATGTTGCTGCGACTATAACTGCTAAAGTGCTACCAGAGCCTTTCATTTTCAGGCCTGGCGAATCATCAAACCAACCTCATGATCAGTTAGCGAGGTCAGCCTGTACTGCCTTGTTGTATGCCCTTCTAATAGCTGTCTTGGAAACCTTGGGTGGTACTGGAACATCTCCAAAGATTGTGAAGCCATCCAAAGAAGGAGTAGGTGGGGATTATGAGATTGAAATTCTTGGCCACTCTTCTAATATAGGCAACCTTCTTGTTTCCACCGAGTTTGATAATTTTCATCTCACACCACAAGAACAAGACAAACTGAATGTTTTCATTTTTGATCTTATAGGTCTGTCTTCTTTACCTATCGACAGGCTGATCTCTTCGGTCCCTAGGCCTACTGCTATTTCAACTACCTCGATGGTTGTTTCTGTAGCCGCTTTGATTGCTGCACCTGTGTCTAGCTCACAACCAGGGCCGAAATCCGAGAAGATTGATACGTTGCATGGTCTGGACGACCCTTTCGTATCTCTTGAGGGTGATTTCACAACAGCTGAAGCTCGAGAGCAGGAAAACCCAACAGGCCAGCTAAGTAAAACTAAAGGGAAGGTGGTGGCCATTAAGAAGGAAAAAGTTGAGGAGATAATGTCTTCAAGGAGCTCTCACAAGTCTCGAATGCGCAAGACCACGGGGAAGTCTTTCGAGAAGGTCAAAGAATAGGGAAGAGATGTTGGCACAGAGGAGATAGTTGATATTTTAGGCAGCGACACAACTTTTAGAAAGAAATAATGACAGGCTCGAGTAATAGTGGAGCAAAATATTAGAACATTCTGATTTGTTTCATACATGTTATGTACAATTGCAGAGTCTTCAATTATTACTTTTAATATTGTAGCATCTATATTTTCCTTTTTTGTTGATCGGTATTGTGTGGGTATGGCTCCAACATTTTCATTCTATATAGAGAGTTTTATAAGTAATGCAATGTTGACATTCTGATTATAACTTTATTTTTCTACTTATATATGTTTCAAGCACTTATGCCAAATTTATTTATTGCTATTTTATCTAGTCCTATAATTATCACTAGAATTCTTTGTTTGGAGTAACAGAACTATGAAGTACTTAGTTTTTGTTTTTGAGTATTACTATGTGAACCCTTCAGTTCACAGGGCTATTTACTTCAAACTATTGAAAAATAGCCGGTTGATACGTGCGAGTCTTTAGATAACTGTAATCGAGACTAATTTGCAGTTCTTATCTTTGGTAATTTGTGATTTGAGCGAGTCGATTCCAAAGAATTAGTCGGTCAACAACCGAAATTCATTGCCAATTAGTAGTCGTATGACATTGCTGGATTCAAGCTCATTACTCTTGATAGTAGGAGTGGATTGATTCTTGTTAGTCTTGCAATAAATGAGTCTCCTGGCATTGCCGGGACAATGCCTGTACGTAAGAGTGTGGATTAATATGACCTGTCGATCCAAAATGGTTTGGAATCTCCCGACGTTACCAATCATTGGGCAACATGAGGAGTTCATATTTTGAGGGCATAGTTTGTAGCAGCCCGTAAATCCGTACCCCTTGAGTCAACACTATTCTACATCAATTAACTCAAGTGGAATAGAAATACGAACCCTTAGGGTTAATGAAGAAGAGATAGAAGAAGAAGAAACTAAACAGTATCAGAATCTCACAGTCGCAACGGAATAAAATATAATAGTAAATAATAGATCTTTACACAAAATGAAACTATATCTGTTTTATACATCATATCATCAGAGTATCTCATACAAACAACATTTACCAGTCGGACAATTCCATACAATCACAGCAGCGGATATATATATAAGTATGGGTAATACGTCTCGGACTCCAGCTCTCTCCTGCCCCAAAGAATCATGTCCTGAACATATAATACTCGGTCTAACCCAATCATTATAATGAAATAACACCCGAGTCAGTCTAGAATACCAGCTGATAATAATGCACCCAAATTGATTATTAAAGTTTCAAAAATCCTTTTGAAAACAAAAGCATCTCGTAAGACCATGCCACAAATAAACATGTCGGGTTTTTACCTTACGATAGCTAAAACTCTTTTTATAGAAATACTCTGATATTATAATAGGGTCGATATATAAGTACTTATAAAATAGCCGAAATTGTTACATCTATTAAATTCCAGCTACTAGCCACATAGTGGGTAATAAAAAAAACTCGTAAAAGGCTCATAGGGAGAATGGATTCCAACTAATGACTAGGCACTAGGGTACCACCTGTCACAGTACCTGGTCTAGATCAGTGTACCGAGGACCACGCCCGATCCTCTGCAACACAAGGCTCGGACTACCCCTTAATGGATAGTCCCGAGTAAGATCGCCCTACGATTTGGATCAGCAACCGCACCACAAAGCCAAAATAAAAGGGACATCTAGACAGGAATGACCTTACCCGAAAATGGGTGCTGCCCACCAAGCCTTGATGCATATCCCCTGATTTTTAGTCATTCCCGGTTGATGAGGCTTGACGCTAAGCATTACCTTTTGGAACGTTTCACTTAGAATGTCCATCACCCACCTGACGATGTTCCGAAAGCATTCGTCCATACAAGTCCGTCCCGGGTTCGAACGGAACCAAAGGCACTATTCCTACTACATCCATTTTGGAAATATCCTCAGGATTAGTAGCGACTAGCCCTTGCACTTCACCGCTCCATCTTCGACTCCGAATTCGTTTTTCCCACGAAACGTACAAACCGGATCGAAGTGATTTTCGAGAAATAAATCTCGATCCCGGTCTCTTCGAAACGATCAACGCATTTGTCCAATATTGATAGTCGGTGATTTAACTATCAATTAACATACACAAAACATCCATCACACAATAAATAATTTCCCACATTATTTATTTTCCTCAAAAATATCTTCACGAGATATAATTTCCCTTTTCAAATCCAGTTGAAACACTTTTCAAACTCAATTTCTCATGGAATAATTTTCCCAAATTGTTACTTACCTTGAAAAACATCTATGTACCAATGTTTAAGGTTTAAAATAATTTTAAATACTTTATTCTTGAAAATACATTAAAACATTAATATTAAAACTTCCTACATATTGATTTATAATATATATATATATCCTTTAGAAATATCTTAAATCAAACTGCTTAATAAAATATTATCTTTAAAACAAAGTTAAGTCATGCTAGATTTTGAAATAAGGCTATGAAATTCTATTTCAAATTTCAATAAAACTGTAATTGATTATCTTTAAAATAAAATCATTTATAAAGTATAAACGTTAATAATATTCTTTTAAATAAAAATGCTATTTACCCTTTAAAATAATTACCTCTATAATTACCTTGATAAATGTTCACTTCTAAAATTTTTACAACTTAAATAATTTCTTGAAACCATTCTTTAATATAACTTCAAGCTCTATCGTTTCAAAAATCTATTTAAAAAAAACGTACTTGGCTTTCAGGGAAATACACTTCCATCTTAGAATAACCAAAGAATTCTTTTTATCAATCCAACACGTTTTATCCCAATTCAATTTTACGTTCATCCCGTAAAATCCTTTCCATATTCTAAAATAGCTCCTTTTATTTTTAAACACATTGCTATTTCCTGGAAATCATTTTCAAAACATACGTCTAAAATATTTAAAATAAACTCTTGAAATTATTTAATTGAAAATAATACTTAAGGAAATATATAGGGGTTTCCTAAGTATTTTAAATAAAATTTATCTTTTAAAATAAGGTAATTAAATCAAATATTCATATTAAAATTTCCTTTTGAAAACTTAATACTACTTTACGTTTTTTAAAAATAATTAAATAACATAATTACTTAATCCAATATTTGCTTTCACTTAAAACATTTTAAAATAATATTTATTTCTAAAAAATATCCTAAACAAATTTAAACTGCAAATTTATAATTCGAAAGCTTTCCTAAAAGCAAAATAAAATTTCCAGGAGAAAGCACACTTCCCTTTTTTTAAAAATAAATCTCACTATTCTTTTAAACAATTCACATTTCCTTTATAGATCACAATCTCAAACATTTCAAATTATCGACAAATTTCTTAATTCCTTTTAAATTCTTTACTTAGGAATTTCTTTTATATCCTTTAAACCCAATTCATCTATTTATATTTAAAATTTTCAGGGTGTATTCACCCAATCACAGCACAACACAATTTCAATTTCAATTTAATTCATCACAGCATATAAATAAAACGCAGCATAACAAGATCTAAAAAAATTATCACAGAATAATAAATAAAATATATCACAGAATATAAATTAATTTCTATTTATGAGGGATCCAGTAGGATCCCTCCAACCTGTTTTCCCTGCATCCACAGATATTATCACAACAATATATATCGATTCAATTTGATAATAATTATCATATTCAACCAATCAAGCAATCATTCAATTGTTGACTATTTAAATTTACTAATATTCCAGATGTGAGTGAGTTAAACTCACCTTGGGTTTTCAACGAGCGTTCAAATTTGAATTAAATCGAACGGCATTCGATTTAACCAAAAATTTTACTTGCTCGGAACGATTACAGAACTGCTCCACTGCGTAGTACGCGTCTCTGCGATTCCGACGTTGCCAGTTTCGTCGAAATCTGACAACGTATGTTCAAGTTACGAATTATTAAAGTTTGAATAATATTTTAAAAAAACTTTTCCTTTTTATTTTAATTTATATTACCCAACATCATCCAGGCCGCTAGATCTGGAAACCAAAAATCAAGGCCGCACGCTAACTTCTTCCTCATGCACGAAATTCTCCAGGTTCGAACGAACGAACCCAACACCATCTCAAATACTAATTGTCGATTCTTCGTTGCTCGCCGAGAGAAAAATCAAATACCTCCACCTTGAAGCCCTCCATCACCTCAACCTTCGCACCAAGCATCACTAAGCTCGGCCATCACCACAGCACGAAAAACGAGGACGAACGACGACTGTTTCAGCTTCGATTTCCCCCTCCATGACGCTCGAAACGCGATTTCTACCGTTGGATTAGAAGTTCGTAGCGAGCTCTTCAACTTTGCAGTTGGAAGATTTGCGAATTACTTGATGGATTGATCGCAAATTGGAGATGATAGTGGATGATTTTCGGCCATTGGGGTATAGAAGTGGCATCCGGTAAAGAATAACTAGGGTTTTGTGTAAACGCATATATATATATATATATATATATATATATATATATATATATGCGTATAACCCTATATTTTATTATTAAATTCATTTCAAAGCAACTTATACTAACGATCTCCAAAACATACCTGCCGCCTGGCGTTGCTAAGGTTTTACCCACGTTCCGAATACAATGGAACGTGTTTCGGAAGCTAATTTGGTCGTATGCGCGAGTTACAGAAATAAACGATCGATTTTAAATTAAATCGATTAAAGAATTTCCTATGCGTTTTAAGCTGCCGGGGTCAAACGACAACTCCGATTGCTACAAAAATTGAAATCAGATAATAACTAACTATTATGGATCCAATGGAACTTGTTTCGTCAAATTCCAAGACTTTGCCCCGAAAGGCTATTTTAGCTCGTCGATTATTTCGAGCGATTTTCAAAATCGTCGAAATCACTTGAAACTTCACTTTTAAAATTTTACTAACTCTATTATAACTCGTATAAAATTTATCTTCACATTAGAAATCATCCTGATTCAGTTTAAATCAAAAATCTGATTATTTGCATTATTATATTATTAAATTTCATTATTAAATTAATATAAAATTCCAAATTCAATCTATCGACTTTTAATTCCATCCAATGGTCCAATATTAAAATTCAAACCCAAATAGACTTAAAATAAATTTTAGAATCTAATTTTAGATCTATTTACACTTAGAACCACCCATTATTCCAATTTCAATATTAAATTATTATTATTCAAATTTCAATTAAATTACCATATTTGAAGTTTAACCAATTTTATTAATTTAACCAAAATCTTTTATTTCAAAATTCAAATTATAATACATATTCAACATTTAAAATGAATTAAATATTCAAATCTAGCGACCCAAAATTCTGGGTCGTTACATAGCTCCACAACTCAAGAAGCAATGCATGACTTATGGAGGTGCTGCTTTGATTAGGAACTTCCATGTGTTGCCAAAGCAATACCAGTTCTTAGAAGTTAGGAATCCAGTCCCGTTGATCCAATAGTTTGAGTCGATTTCCTTCCGTTGTCCTGACGGGTAGATAGGGCGTACTTGAGCATGGTTCCACTATCTTAAGCAGCAATCGAATGATTTTGATTCGATTTGACCTCGTCAACTTAGCAGGATACTTTTCTGAACACAGTTTTATTGGTTAGAAAGAAAAGCAATTTTATTAATGAAAATTGGGCAGGTTTTGCCTATTTACAATGCCTCCACTATTCCCGAGTGGCTTATTTGCTGAGAATAGGAAATACGTAAGAAAATACTAGACAAAGTAAGGATGCAGCAATTCACTGTTCCGTGCTTGGGGAATTTGGGCTCAATCAATGGTTGTTAGCTTAAATGTGCCATCCCTTGGCTTCTAACTCATCACATAGGGTCCTTCCTAGTTTTGTCTGAATGTGCCTATTACAGGTTAAACCCTTTTGAGGACAAGGTCTCCTACTTTGAAGGTGCGGTTATGAACTTTGAAGGTAAATACCATATGACCCTTTTTTGGTGAGCGGCAATCCTTAATTTAGCTTCTCCCTCTGCTTATTGGCCATATCAAGCGACTCGAGTAAGAGTTGCTCGTTTTACCTTTGGTCTAAGTTTTGCCTTCGATGAGAATGGATTTTTAGCTCAATTGGGATCATTGCTTCTAAATATGCTAGGGCGAACAGAGAGTGCCCACTTGTAGATTTGTTGTGCATTGTCCTGTAAGCCCGTAGTGCGAGTGGAAGTTCATCGACCCAATTTCCTTTTGCTTTAGTTAGCTGCTTATTGATGGTGGACTTGACGATCTTACTTACTACTTCCACTTTCCTGCTTGCTTGCGGATGTGAAGCTTTACTTGATCTGGAAACGTTTGCGAAAGTCTTTGAACTCAAATCTTTCCAATTGTATCCCGTTATCCGTAATGATTTTCTATAGCACCCAAACCTGCAAATAATATTTTTAGTAACAAAGTTAATAATTTATTTGTGGTAATAGTGGACAGCGGTTTCGCTTCGGCCTATTTGGTGAAATATTCAAAAGCAACGATAACATATTTGGCTCCTCCTTTAGGCATTGGTAATACACCAATCAAATCGATTCCCCAGATTGCGAACGACCATGGGCTGACCATCTGTGTTAGCTTTATTAAGGGGTTCTTTTGGTCTTATTGAATCTTTGGCATTGATCGCACTGTATGGCGTAATCCAATGCATCGCGGTTTACTGTTGTCCAAAAGTACCCATACCGGAGAACTTTCTTTGCAAGGGTTTGCCCCTTGGTATGCTCTCCGTAGTCACCATCATGAACTTCTTTTAGGATCCATCGAGCTTCGCTGTTGGTCACACATCTGAGCAAGGGGTAGAGAATCCCCTTCGGTAGATCATCCAATCATGTATTGTGAGTCACGGTGCCTTTCGAAGAAGCTTTTTTCGCTGGTTCTTGTCTATGGCGAGATTTCCTATGAGCAGGTAGTCCTTGATCGGCATCATACATGTCTTTGGTTCTTTGGTTGTCTAAAAAATCCAGTTGATATCCATTTTTTTATGCTTGGAATGGTCGGGGTTTAAATTGGGATAAGCCCCAATGACTGAGCTTCTCTAGAACCAACCAGTTTGGCTAGAAAATAGACCTTCATATTCTGTTCCCTCGGGATATGAGTTACGGTGTAATGCTCGTTGTTGTTCAGTAGTCCCTGCACTTTAAATAGAACCAAAGCAAGGTTCTGCCCCCGAGCCCGGTATTCGCCTTTAACCTGATAAACGACTAAATGAGAGTCACTATTGATGCGTATGGATTTTATCTTTTGTAACGAACGCGGATTTTCGTTGCCGAAAAACCGAATAGTTATGGGTTTTAAAAAAAGAAAATTTAAGAAAAAGAAAGAAGAGAGAAAAAGAAGAAAGAAAAAGAAAAATAGAGGGAAAAGAAGATAGACAATTTTTAGAAAACAGAGAATTTGAAAATAGAAGATAGAAGAATTTTAAAAATAGAACGGGACAGAAGAAAACAACAGAACAACATCAGAATCTCACAATTCGCAGCGGAACAACATATAATAATAAATGAATAATCTTTAAACAAAGAACTATCAGTTATTACATTACATTTCGTTTCATTACATCATATCATCAGAGTGTACAACAACAACATACAACATCAAACAGTGCAGCGGAAAAAGAAATACTATATACAAGTAATACGCCATGCCATCCAGCTTGCCTCCAGCAACTCCAGAATATCCAGAATATCCTGATAAACCTAACTCTTAACTGCCCGTGTGGAAATTGGTGGGCACCCAGAGTTTAGGAAGGAAAACAATAAACTCCAAGTCAGTCATGTGACTGGTGTGAGAACTCAAAACAGTTTATTTATCTTTAAAATCAAAATAGAGGAATATTTTTAATCAATTCGCAATGCTTTTAAAAAATGAGACTACCATAAGGCCTCCTGCCACACACACAATGCAAACGCAGACTTGGAGAAGATTTCTCCTTATGATAGTCAAAGATGCTTGATACGCATTAAAATCAAATCAATTTTGATATTATTATTAGTGCATAGTGTAGAACAAATTCATTTCGAAAGTAGAATATAAATCTTAGCCAGCATAGGTACCATTATATTATGCCTACTAATAGCTACCATATTAAATGGCAGGTTCTACAACTAAAACCGTACAAGTTTCGTATTGTTTCTTTGGATTTCCAACAAATGGTCAGGCCAAGGAACTTCCCATTGCCACTGAGAATGCCTCTGGAAAGACACCCCCGAGAACCAAACCGGAACTCTGCCAACACAAGGCCGGGTTACCCCTTAACTGGGTAACTACTGACACGAGCACGCCATTCCCCGGTCCTTTAGGACCTTTTCAACCGAGCGCTCGATATCCAACATCACACCATAATAAATAGAGTGTTTTCAACATGAGTAAGTATCTGGGCTCCATACCATGATACCACCCTTTTCCAGAAGGAAATGCACATACCCTAAGGGGAGCTACAGCAACCCCTAATAACCTTGCCGCATCTTTCCTGTTTTGACCATTTCCGGGATGTGAGGCTCGACGAAGTCACGTCCACAAAAACACACTTTGTACAAAAAGCCGTGCTTTGGGTCAACAAATGATCAACACAATGATCACTAAGATAGACGATCAAATAAATGATCCTATCACAATAATCAACACAATGATCATTTCAGCATCACTCAGTATGTCACATTACCAAAATGGGATATATCGCTGATAACTTCAACTATATAACCTTTGAGCTCGTACGTCTCAAAGAAGGGTGTTAAGCAAAGAATAAATTCTCCGCCACCAACAGAAATATATTTGAAAGAAATCGGCTTTATATCTCAAATTGTAATGTCAGGCATACAATCCATACAAGTCTGTTCCGGGATCGAACAGAACCGAAGGCACTTACAAAGAAGTCCTTGCAATCCGGATATTCACAATCCTGATCGGATTTCCCATCACTTAGGGAGTCTCTATACCGTTGCAACTCAGTGCAGAGACAATCGATAGGTCATCCTATCGCTTTCGCAAATACCGGGTCTTCAACACCGATCTTCAATGCAATTCACAACGACGTATCACATATTCGGAATGGGTTATACGACCCCATGGTCCTTTCCCGGTTAACCCGAATAGTGAGCGCTTATTCAAAAATAAGTGTGCATTCAAATTCAATCAATTCACATCAAATACCCATTCAAAGGGAAATATTGATAGTCGGCTATTGAACTATCAATGGATATGCATACATCACCAGATTCCAAATAATTTTCCAAATTATTTACATTTCCAAAATATCTTTACAAGATATAAAATTCCAACACTTCAAAAATAAATCAATATTTATTTTTAACCAATTTCACTTTTCACATATAAATTCTATAATGAATTTATATTTCAAAATATTCGTGCATATACGATTTCAATTATTCATTTTCAATTTATCTTCAAAAGGATAAATTCTCTATATTCACTTCACATTGGAAAACATTTCCATACTTATTTAAATAAGTAATTCACTATCATTTATTTTCAACACTTAGAAAATATTCAATATACTTAAATCGAATTAAGTATATATTTCATTCTTTAAGGAAATCATTCACTTAACATATTTACTTGGGCCAAAACGAAGGTTACGTAAAACATCGTTACGACAACCCAAAATCACTAGTATAGGGATTCGAATTTAAAATAGATATATAAATCCCAATACTAATCAAAAAAACATTTCCTTTCGGAAATCATTTACTATAACAACAGTGTTATAGTCCACCATTTCCTTTCATTTCTCGAAACATCTATTTCAACAATAAATGTTGAAATCTATGGTTTCGAATCTCAACACATTTAAAACATCGTTAGATCGTTTTAATTCTGTTTAAAATATCACATTCTAAAACATTTTCTTTAACATGTTATTCACTATTCAAAAACGTGAATATACTATGTTAACAAATTTCATCCTTTTTATACTTTTTAACCTAAAGGATTACTCACAGTTTAAAACGTGAATATAACTCCATTTATAAGTTATAACAATTAACTTATCAAAATAAGTCGTTTGCGAATTCATAAAACAACGTTTATAAATTCCATTTCTATTTATTTATAAAAACTTCTTTTTTTATAAATTCCTTTATTAACATATTTCAGTTTATAACTCAATTATAACTAAATGTTTATATTATAAGTTAAATACTTATAAAACGATTATTTTACAAAATCGTTCATTTAACTTCCCAAATTATTAATCTTAACTTATAAGATTGTTTATTTATCCAAAATTTATTCTTTCGATAACTTTATAAATTTTATAAACCTATTGCTTATAAAATTTCATTTATAACTTCACAGTTTATAATTTCATAAATTTCATTCATTTAGGAAATTCATTTTCACTACATTCAAACACTTATAAAAACTCGTTTTATAATGTCCATAATTCAATTTATAAATATCCATTTATAAATCTCTTAATATAAATCAGTTTATATTATTATTCTAAAACGTCTTTAAATTCCTTTATAATTTCATCATTTCGATTTATAAAATAATCAAATTTTATAAATCCTATATTTAAACTTTTATCATATATTCAAAAATCCAATCTAAATTATTTTATAAAATCATTAGTTCATATTTCTTAAAAATCAACTTTTAATCGTATTTCTAAAAATCAGCTTTTTAACTATATTTCACAAAAACCATAATTTTTATAACTTTAAAATTTATAACGTTTATTTATTTATAATGGATCAATTCCAAAAATATAGTATATTTTCAAAAATCACTTTAAAACCATTTTAAAATCCAAAAATCTGGGTCCAATGATGCTACACACCAAATAGTCAATCACGACCACAACGATATCATATATCGATATGATAATCAATCAAATATCAAAATATCTGAAATAAAATAAATACTGTTGAGGAATCCAGTTGGATCCCTCCAACCTGTTTCCTGCATCCAAAAACATTAGCACAATACCAATTTCGCTCCAGTACGAAATTATCGCGGTACATGTTCTTATTAAATATTATCCGCTTAATAACGGCGTAATAGGGTCTCATCCGCTAAACAAAAAATGCGGGAAATCAACAACTGCAATATATACATATGCCAATATATATATATTGATATTATATATAATACCAATTTCACTGTTTATGAAATATTCGCGGTATATGTTTATAATAAATAACATCCGCTTACTAACGGCGTATAATGTCTATTTTAACAATCAATAATTTACAGTCATCATTCAAACATGCATTCAAATATTTTAAATCTAACTATTTAAAATAAAATCGAAATCTATTCGATTGAGTGAGAAATTCTCACCTTGGTTTTAATTTCCGTTTTAGCTTTTATTTCGAATAAAATTAAACGCGCGTTTAATTTTACCCAAAATTCTCACTAACTCCAAACGACTCCAAACCAACTCCATCGCGTAGTGCTCGTCCATACGATTCCAACGCAACTTAGTTTGCATTTTTTCGACCTCGTATGAAAAAGTTATCAATTTTACAAGTTAATACAATTTATAATATAATAATTAACAAATTTTCTTTTTAAAATTTTACTTAACACAAATCAAAGCCATCCCTTTTGAAGTCAACCCATCACAGCCGTGCAACACTCTCTTCCCCCACGCGACATATCTACAGGAAATCATCGAACGAGCCGAACCCAACTTTTGATTTTAGGGTTTAATTTTTCGATCACCAAATTGAACTCGAACGCGATCAAGTTACCCCATTTCGTAGCCCAAGGCCACGCCTACCCACGCCACCAACCACGAGCAGCTCGGTCGAGCGTAGTGCTCGAAAAACGTGCGCGAACGCCTCCTCTTTGGCTGAGCATTGCCGATGATTTATGCAACCATACCCAATCATAGCCGTTGGATATGAAGCTCTCACTACACTCTACAATTTCTTAGTTGAAACTATTTCGAATCAATTAGTGGATTTGCAGAAAATTGAAGGAGAAGTTTGGTGTGTTTCTGGCCTTTGAATCGTAGCCGGCGGCGGCTAGGGTTTCTAACCTAATAAATTTTTTTTTTTTTATTTTAGATTTAAGGTGATATTTATAGGAAAAGCAAGCGTAAACACTATTCATCCCGGGAATTCCGAACTCCGATTTAGACGCCGTAACCAGCGTACCTAGGGTTTATCCCGCGTTCCGGACACAATGGAACAGGTTTCGGAAGCTAATTCGGAAGTATGTGCGAGTTATGGCTGTAAACGCTCAATTTAAATTAAACCGATTTAAACCGATTTCTAGGCGTTTTAATTTGTACCGGACAAACGGTAAATCCAATTGACTTGAAATTTGAAACCTTACAATAATATCACATTACGGATCCGATGAAACTGGTTTCGTCGAAATCCGAGACTTTTTGAAAAATGGCTATTTTGACTCGCCAAATTTAAATTAAAAACGATTCGATGCGTTTCGAGCTGCCACGATCAAACGATAGCTCCGATTGACACGAAATTTGAAATCCGGTAATAACTAACTATTACGGATCCAATGGAACTGGTTTCGTTCAATTCTGAGACTGTCCAAAAATTGGCTATTTTACAGTCGATTATTAAATATTAAAATATTCAATTTTCACAAATTAACTTTTAATTCGATTTTAAAAGTTCTAAAATATCATTCTAACTTCAACATGATAAAATAAAATTTTCCAAATTATTTTCAATCATATTTAACTCAATTTTAAATTATTTCCATAATTTAACGTATTAAATTATCGATTTAATAATCCAATTAAATCCAATAATTCAAATAAAAATTTATTTGACTTATAAATTCACTTATTAATATTTAAAATTAATTAAATATTCAAATTTAAATTATTAAAAATTCTGGGTCGTTACATCTTTAGTTCCTTCACAATTTTTAGTCCAGCTATCAATGCTTCGTATTTTGCCTCATTATTTGTTGCAGGGAATTCTAAGCGCAAGGCATAACAAATGGATCGTCCATCAAGAGTCCCAAGCACTGCCCTTACTTTCGAGCAGAAGTTGTTAGATGTACCATCGATGAACAGTTTCCAACGTGTCGCCACTTCTGGAGTCATTTCTTCCTCGTTATCTGGTATTATGAATTTGACAATGAAATTTTCCGTTGCATACATGTTGATCGCCTTTTGAGGATGGTTTGTAAATTTGTGCTGACTTAACATGATGTGCCATTTGATAAGCCGTTCAATGGTCTCGGGGCCGTATAACACTTGCTTTAAGGAATGACCTATCAACACTTTGATAAGGTGTACTTGGAGGTACGGTCATAACTTTGTGGATGCGATCAAGCAGTAATATGCCTGTTTTTCCAATTTAGTATAGTTCTTTTCCTCTCTAGTGAACTGTTTACTGATGTAATATATAGGTCGCTAGATGTTAGCTTCTTCTCGCATGAGCGTGGCAGTTAATGCATAGGGCGAGACTGCTAATTAGATGTACAAATCTTCTCCATCTACCGGATAGATCTGGAAACCAACATCATCCAGGCCGCTAGATCTGGAAACCAAAAATCAAGGCCGCACGCTAACTTCTTCCTTATGCACGAAATTCTCTAGGTTCGAAGGAATGAACCCAACATCATCTCAAACCCTAATCGTCGATTCTTCGTTGCTCGCCGAGGCCACGATCAAATACCTCCACCTCGAAGCCCTCCATCGCCTCAACCTCCGCACCAAGCATCACTAAGCTCGGCCATCACCATAGCACAAAAAACGAGGATGAACAGCCACTGTTTCAGCTCCGATTTCCCCCTCCATGACGCTCGAAACGCGATCTCTACCGTTGGATTGGAAGTTCGTAGCGAGCTCTTCAACTTTGCAATTGGAAGATTTGTGAATTACTTGATGGATTGATCGCAAATTGGAGACGAAGGTGGATGATTTTCGGCCATTGGAGTATAGAAGTGGCGGCCGGTAAAGAATAACTAGGGTTTTGTGTAAACTCGTATACATATATATATATACATACATACATATATATATATATAACCATATATTTTATTATTAAATTCATTTTAAAGCAACTTATACTAACGATCTCCAAAACACACGTGCCGCCTAGCTTTCCTAAGGTTTTACCCACGTTCCGAACACAATGGAAAATGTTTCGAAAGCTAATTTGATCGTATGCGCGAGTTACGGAAATAAACAATCAATTTTAAATTAAATCGATTAAAGAATTTCCTATGCGTTTTAAGCTGCCGGGGTCAAACGACAACTTCGATTGCTACGAAAATTGAAATTCGATAATAACTAACTATTACAGATCCAATGGAATGGGTTTCGTCGAATTCCGAGAATGTGTCCCGAAAGGCTATTTCAACTCGTCGATTATTTCGAGCGATTTTTAAAATCGTCGAAATCACTTGAAACTTCACTTTTAAAATTTTATTAACTCTATTATAACTCGTATAAAATTTATATTCACATTAGAAATCATCCTGATTCAATTTAAATCAAAAATCTGATTATTTGCAATATTACATTATTAAATTTGTATAAAATTCCAAATTCAATCTATCTACTTTTAATTCCATCCAATGGTCCAATATTAAAATTCAAACCCAAATAGACTTAAAATAAATTTTAGAATCTAATTTTAGATCTATTTACACTTAGAATCCCCCATTATTCCAATTTCAATATTAAATTATTATTATTCAAATTTCAATTAAATTACCGCATTTGAAGTTTAACCAATTTTATTAATTTAACTAAAATCTTTTATTTCAAAATTCAAATTGTAATACATATTCAACATTTAAACTGAATAAATGTTCAAATCTAGCGACCCAAAATTCCGGGTCGTTACATTCCTCCCCCCTTATAAAAATTTCGTCCTCGAAATTCGCTAAGGTAGAAGAATGTTCCAAACTCAAGAGTAAAACCTACTTAGTGAAAATTTAAATTTTCACTTTTCCTAAATTCTTTATTTTCAAATCGAAACCACAAGTTTCAATTCCTACCCCAATATTCTTTTTATTTTAAATTGTTATTTGAAATCAATTTTGTCGTTAATGAAACATTCCAATTTTTTTCAAAAATTTTCTAACTCTCAAAATTTCCGAATTTTTTTGGCAGAGTCTCCCCTGTACGGAGGAGCTTTTGCAATATCACGATAGATATAAATATATACACATCGACCCACACGGTCGAAAAAACAAAAAACAGTTCATATTTACTATTTTTATTGCGTAGGCGTACCTTTATTAGCATTTTAACAGCATGCGGCTAATTTATATTGCATATACACACTCCAACTCTATCTACTGCCTCCTGTACCTGTACTTACTTAGACAAACATATCAGTTTCCAATAATACGAGAATTTTAATAACATTTTATTCATTAAACTAGCCAAACACATCAATTACATGGTTTAAACAAGCATACCTCATAGTCTAACAATGTTAATCATATTTTATCAGCAATTCAAAGACTTCAATCACCTTTTTAAATTTCTTATACAAGTCGAAACTTCATTTTATTTCACTTGAATGATTTACATTCAAGTTTAATATTCTCAATCCATATTCACATCAATATGATTACATGTGTATCACTTGCATTAATTTACTTCAATTCAATTTCTAATTTGATTCACAATCAAATTTTTATTTTTAATTTGACGTAATTGCATTTCTTTTATGATTCATTTTCATTCATATGCAAAATCACTTAATAAAATTTCAATCCATTCCAATTGATTCAAGAACCAATTCCATTTGCTTCCTTAAACCCACTCAGTTCCGAATACAACAAAACGACCAATTTCTATGCAAATTTTCATGTCATTCAAGCAAATAACCATCACTTAAGCTTGTAACCATTAAAATTAATTCTAGTTTAAATTTATATTAATGCTATTCCATTCATAGTTATTCACAACCCAAATATTCTTATTTCCTTGCAATTTTTAAATCAAACCCTTATTATCACCTCAAGTTCATCATCTATATTAATATAATTCCATTATATATTATTTACAACTCACACATTCTTATTTCATCACAATAATTTATTAAAATTCTTTCACTTGCATTTAATTTTTTATTTCCTAAACAAATTTCATTCAAGATCATATTATAAAGCTCGATCCCAATTATTTTTCAATCTGCTTAAGTTCTTCCAATCACACAATATTTCCATTTCATCTTATATAATTTTTTTTTTCATTTGATTCTCATCCAACCCAATTCCAATTTTTTTACAAATTTTAGTTCAATTTGTTTATTTTTTCAATCCATTTGGAATTTTAGTTCATCTCCTCGATTCATTCTGAATTTTGTTGATAACATAACCACTTTTAAATTATTCCACTCATTTGAATTTATTTATAATTCAAACCTTCACTATTATAATCTAATTCCATTATTCAATCACACTCTCAGCTTTTATTGCCAATATTAAATCCCATACTAGAACTGGGTTTTTATTTTTCTTTTCAAAATTTTCTTAACAAACCTCCAAAATTCCATCCATGCCAATAAAAATTTCATTTAATTTAGTTTACACTTCAAGCTTCTTTTTATTTAATTTAGCTTACGCTAAATTCATTCTCAAATAATTCCTTTGAATTTAGTTGAGTTAAAATTTTATTCACACAATATCATTCTTACTTCTCTAAATTAAATTTCCTTTCAATTTAATTCTTTTCCAATTTTAATTCAAGTTCAACCAAATTTATTTAGCCATCTTGAATTTATACCATTTCCGTTACTACCTTAAATAAGGATTTAATTAATTCATTTTTATTCATAACACAACTGAATTTTAATTTATTCCAAATTCAATTCAATTCTATTTAATCAAAGTTAAATCCTATTCAATCTAATTTTAATTCTCCATACAAGTTCAAAATTTATTTACTAACTTAAGTTCATTCACCTTTTTATGTTTTATATTTTCTTCACCTTATTTCAGTTCACATTTCTTTTGAGATTAAGTTTGAATTCACCATACCATTCCACTATTTCCCATTTTTGATTATAATTCCATTTCCTATTTATAAGTTAACCAAATTATTTACTTCAAAGTTTATATTGCTCATTTTAATCCATTTACATCTTATAACCACAGTTCCAAATTTTCTATATTTATATATCACTGAATTCTTAAAGATACAAATTTTATTTCACCATAATTCTCTGCACAAATCTAAATTCACAATTTCAGATTATAAGTATAACACTTACTAGCTTAGAGTATAATTTATTACACAATGTCTCACAATTACAAAATCATTTTACATTTCAATTTAATCCAACACAATTTAATTCTAAGTCCAATTTATTTAACTTATCTAAGTTAAATTCAAATTTTCTATTCACTTCAATAAATGTTATTCACTTCCATTTACTCAAGTTAAATTTTAATTCCAAGATTAAAATTTTCATTTCTTCCTTATTAATATCAACTTCACCTAATAAGTCCAATAGTTGATTCATTTTAATTTTACACATTATTTAAATAGAATTTCCCAGAATCCAACTACCCGGTTTTATCTCAAAACCATTTTGAAATAATAATCAACTAATACCTACTTGGTATATTAAATCAAATCTCCGGATTTCCAAATAAACTTGTTTTTACCAAACAAATTTTCTCTTTGAAATTTCCAAAACAACTGGTATTCCCAACAAGTCCAAACAATATCATAACCAACCATTTTGGTAGCAATCCATCACTTTAGAAACTCGAAAATGAATTCTAATGATGTGGCCAGCATCATCAGGATTATTTTCCAGCGACTGCAATGAGTTCAGTGCTTCCTTACTTTCCCAAATTCATTCCAAAATAGTTTCCATTCAAAAATACTTACCAAAACAATATTCAAATTTTGCCTTCAAATACTTTGGAAAACATTCCCAAACATTCACAAGATTTTAAATTTCCAAACTTTGTTTCCAATATATTTAAAATCCGTTTCAAAATCCCTGGGATTTAAATTCTGGTTTAATTCAAATTTAGTTATTCTACCTTTGTATTATTTATAATCATGGAATTTATTTGGTTATAACTATTTCAAATTTAAGATTAAATTTAAATTCTTATTTGGTTATAGTATTAACAACCAATCATCCAAATATATAATAATTTCAGAAAATTATTTCTTTTATATCAAAATATAATTTTGGGTAAAATTATTTCATTTACCCACTTTAAAAACAATATTATGTCGGTTTATCTTATTTTAGGAGTTTAGAAACCCCTATCCATACGGTTGTACTTTCCGCACTGACCAGAATTCATAAACACTCAACCTATAAGTCAAAACAGTATAAAAACAATTTTTATATGCACTAACAAGTACGCTATATCTAATATTACACTCAACTCATTACAGAGTGACATTGACTCTGTTTAATGAGTAATTTCCCCATCAAAGCCTAGGTTGTCGCCAACCTAAGCTTTGATACCAAGTGTAACAGCCCGCAAATCCATACCCCTTGAGTCAACACTCTTCTACATCAATTAACTCAAGTGGAACAGAAATACGAACCCTTAGGGTTAAAGAAGAAGAGATAGAAGAAGAAGAAACTAAACAATATCAGAATCTCACAGTCGCAACAGAATAAAATATAATAGTAAATAATAGATCTTTACACAAAATGGAACTATATATGTTTTATACATCATATCATCATAGTATCTCATACAAACAACATTTACCAGTTGGACAATTCCATACAATCACAACAGCGGATATATATATAAGTACGGCTAATACGTCTCGGACTCTAGCTCCTCTCCTGCTCCAAAGCATCATGTCCTGAACATATAATACTCGGTCTGACCCGAGCATTATAATGAAATAACACCCGAGTCAATCTGGAATACCAGTTGATAATGACGCACCTAAATTGATTATTAAAGTTTCAAAAACCCTTTTGAAAACAAAAGCATCTCGTAAGACCACGCCACAAATAAACATGTCGGGTTTTTACCTTACGATAGCTAAAACACTTTTTATAGAAATCCTCTGATATTATAATAGGGTCTATATACAAGTACTTATAAAATAGCCGAAATTGTTACATCTATTAAATTCCGGCTACTAGCCACAGAGTGGGTAATACAAACAAAACTCGTAAAAGGCTCGTAGGGAGAATGGATTTCAACTAATGACTAGGCACTGGGGTACCACCTGTCACAGTACCTGGTCTAGATCAGTGTACCGAGGACCACGCCCGATCCTCTGCAACACAAGGCCCGGACTACACCTTACTGGATAGTCCCGAGTAAGATCACCACGCGGTTGGGATCCGCAACCGCATCACTAAACCGAAATAAAAGGGACATTTAGACAGGAATGACCTTACCCGAAAATGGGTGCTGTCCACCAAGCCTTGCTGCATATCCCCTGATTTTCAGTCATTCCCGGTTGATGAGGCTTGAGGCTAAGTGTTACCTTTTAGAACGTTACACTTAGAATGCCCATCGCCCACATGACGATGTTCTGAAAGCATTCGTCCATACAAGTCCGTCCCGGGTTCGAACGGAACCGAAGGCACTATTCCTACTACATCCATTTTGGAAATATCCTTAGGATTAGTTGCGACTAGCCCTTGCACTTCACTGCTCCATCTTCGACTCCGAATTCGTATTTCCCACGAAACGTACAAACCGGATCGAAGTGGTTTTCGAGAAATAAATCTCGATCCCGGTCTCTTCGAAACGATCAACGCATTTGTCCAATATTGATAGTCAGTGATTTAACTATCAATTAATATACACAAACATCCATCACACAATAAATAATTGCCCACATTATTTATGTTCCTCAAAAATATCTTCACGATATATAATTTCCCTTTTCAAATCCCGTTGAAACACTTTTCAAACTCAATTTCTCATGGAATAAATTTCCTAAATTGTTACTTCCCTTGAAAAACATCCAAGTACCAATGTTTAAGGTTTAAAATAATTTAAATACTTTATTCTTGATAATACGTTAAAACATTCATATTAAAACTTCCTACATATTGATTTAAAATATATATATCCTATAGAAATATCTTGAATAAAACTGCTTAATAAAATATTACCTTCAAAATAAAGTTAAGTCATACTAGATTTTGAAATAAGGCTATGAAATTCTATTTCAAATTTCAATAAAACTTTAATTGATTATCTTTAAAATAAAATCATTTATAAAGTATAAATGTTAATAATATTCTTTTAAATAAAAATGCTAATTACCCTTTAAAATGATTACTTCTATAATTACCTTGATAAATGTTCACTTTTAAAAATTTTACAACTTAAATAATTTCTTGAAACCATTCTTTAATATTACTTCAAACTCTATCATTTCAAAAATCTATATAAAAAAAACGTACTTGGCTTTTAGGGAAATACACTTCCATCTTAGAATAACCAAAGAATTCTTTTTATCAATCCAACACGTTTTATCCCAATTCAATTTTACGTTCATCCCGTAAAATCCTTTCCATATTCTAAAATAGCTCCTTTTATTTTTAAACACATTGCTATTTCCTGGAAATTGTTTTCAAAACATACGTTTAAAATACTTAAAATAAACTTTAGCAACTATTTAAATGAAAATAATACTTAAGGAAATATATAGGGGTTTCCTAAGTATTTTAAATAAAATTTATCTTTTAAAATAACGTAATTAAATCAAATATTCATATTCAAATTTCCTTTTGAAAACATAATACTACTTTACCTTTTTTTAAAATAATTAAATACCATAATTACTTAATCAAATATTTGCTTTCACTTAAAACATTTTAAAATAATATTTCTTTCTAAAAAATATCGTAAACATATTTAAACTGCAAATTTTATAATTCAAAAGCTTTTTAAAAAACAAAATAAAATTTCCACGAGAAAGCATACTTACCATTTTTTTAAAAATAAATCTCGCTGTTCTTTTAAACAATTCACATTTCCTTTATAGATCACTTTCTCAAACATTTCAAATTATCAACAAATTTCTTGAATTTAATTCCTTCTAAATTCTTTACATAGGAATTTCTTTTATATCCTTTAAACCCAATTCATCAATTTATATTTAAAATTTTCAGGGTGTATTCACCCAATCACAGCACAACACAATTTAAATTTCAATTTAATTCATCACAGCATATAAATAAAATGCAACATAACAAGATATATACAAATTGTCACAGAATAGTAAATAAGATATATCACAGAATATAAATTAATTTCTATTTATGAGGGATCCAGTTGGATCCCTCCAACCTGTTTTCCCTGCATCCATAGATATTAGCACAACAATATATCGATTCAATTTGATAATAATTATCATATTAAACCAATCAAGCAATCATTCAATTATCGACTATTTAAATTAACAAATATTCCAGATGTGAGTGAGTTAAACTCACCTTGGGTTTTCGACCAGCGTTCAAATTTAAATTAAATCGAACGGCGTTCGATTTAACCTAAATTTTTACTTGCTCAGAATGATGTCAGAACTGCTCCACTGCGTAGTACGTGTCTCTGCGATTCCGGCATCGCGAATTTCATCGAAATCTGACAACGTATGTTCAAGTTACGAATTATTAAAGTTTGAATAATATTTTGAAACAAACTTTTCCTTTTTTTTAATTTATATTACCCAACATCATCCAGGCCGCTAGATCTAGAAACCAAAAATCAAGGCCGCACGCTAACTTCTTCCTCGTGCACGAAATTCTCCAGGTTCGAATGAACGAACCCAACACCATCTCAAACCCTAATCGTCGATTCTTCGTTGCTCGCCGAGACAACGATTAAATACCTCCACCTTGAAGCCCTCCATCACCTCAACCTTCGCACCAAGCATCACTAATCTTGGCCATCACCATAGCATGAAAAATGAGGATGAACGGCCACTGTTTCAGCTCCGATTTCCACCTCCATGACGCTCGGAACGCGATCTCTACCGTTGGATTAGAAGTTCGTAGCGAGCTCTTCAACTTTGCAGTTGGAAGATTTGCGAATTACTTGATGGATTGATCGCAAATTGGAGATGATGGTGGATGATTTTCGGCCATTGGAGTATAGAAGTGGCAGTCGGTAAAGAATAACTAGGTTTTGTGTAAATGCGTATATATATACGTATAACCCTATATTTTATTATTAAATTCATTTTAAAGCAACTTATACTAACGATCTCCAAAACATACCTGCCGCCTGGCGTTGCTAAGGTTTTACCCACGTTCCGAATACAATGGAACGTGTTTCGGAAGCTAATTTGGTCGTATGCGCGAGTTACGGAAATAAATGATCAATTTTAAATTAAATCGATTAAAGAATTTCCTATGCGTTTTAAGCTGACGGGGTCAAACGACAACTCCGATTGCTACGAAAATTGAATCTGATAATAACTAACTATTATGGATCCAATGGAACTTGTTTCATCGAATTCCGAGACTGTGCCCCGGAAGGCTATTTTAACTCGTCGATTATTTCGAGCGATTTTCAAAATCGTCGAAATCACTTGAAACTTCACTTTTAAAATTTTATTAACTCTATTATAACTCCTATAAAATTTATATTCACATTATAAATCATCTTGATTCAGTTTAAATCAAAAATCAGATTATTTGCATTATTATATTATTAAATTTCATTATTAAATTAATATAAAATTCCAAATTCAATCTATCGACTTTTAATTCCATCCAATGGTCCAATATTAAAATTCAAACTCAAATAGACTTAAAATAAATTTTAGAATCTAATTTTAGATCTATTTGCACTTAGAATCACCCATTATTCCAATTTCAATATTAAATTATTGTTATTCAAATTTCAATTCAATTACCGTATTTGAAGTTTAACCAATTTTATTAATTTAACCAAAATCTTTTATTTCAAAATTCAAATTATAATACATATTCAACATTTAAAATGAATTAAATATTCAAATCTAGCGACCCAAAATTCCGGGTCGTTACACAGTTCCACAACTCAAGAAGCAACGCGTGACTTATGGAGGTGCACTGCTTTGATGAGGAACTTCCATGTGTTGCCGAAGCAATACCGGTTCTTAGAAGTCAGGAATCTAGTCCCGTCGATCCAATAGTTTGAGTCGATTTCCTTCCGTCGTCCCGACGGGTAGATGGGGGGTACTTGAGCATGGTTCCACTATCTTAAGCAGCAGTCGAATGATTTTGATTCGATTTGACCTCGTCAACTCTGCAGGATTCTTTTATGAACACAGTTTTATTGGTTAGAAGGCAAAGCAATTTTATTAATGAAAATTGGGTAGGTTTTGCCTATTTACAATGCCTCCAGTATTCCCAAGTGACTTATTTGCTGAAAATAGGAAATACGTAAGAAAATACTAGACAAAGTACGGATGCAGCAATTCACTGTTCCACGCTCGGGGAATTTGGGCTCAATCAACGGTTGTTAGCTTAAATGTGCCATCCCTTGGCTTCTAACTCATCACATAGGGTCCTTCCCAGTTTTGTCTGAATGTGCCTATTACAGGTTAAACCCTTTTGAGGACAAGGTCTCCTACTTTGAAGGTGCAGTTATGAACTTTGAAGGTAAAGTACCATATTACCCTTTTTTGGTGAGCGGCAATCCTTAATTTAGCTTCTCCCTCTGCTTATTGGCCATATAAAGCGACTCGAGTAAGAGTTGCTCGTTTTACCTTTGGTCTAAGTTTTGCCTTCGATGAGAATGGATTTTTAGCTCAATTGAGATCATTGCTTCTAAATATGCTAGGGCGAATGGAGAGTGCCCACTTGTAGATTTGTGCATTGTCCTATAAGCCCGTAGTGCAAGTGGAAGTTCATCGACCCAATTTCCAT
Source organism: Allium cepa (assembly GCA_030765085.1). Classification (NCBI taxonomy): domain Eukaryota; kingdom Viridiplantae; phylum Streptophyta; class Magnoliopsida; order Asparagales; family Amaryllidaceae; genus Allium; species Allium cepa. The sequence continues at coordinate 325,053,665 of CM060931.1, read as the reverse complement.
TTGCTTTAGTTAGCTGCTTATTGATGGTGGACTTGACGATCTTACTTACTGCTTCCACTTTCCTGTTTGCTTACGGATGTGAAGCTTTTCTTGATCTGGAAACGTTTGCGAAAGTCTTTGAACTCAACTCTTTCCAATTGTATCCCGTTATCCATGATGATTTTCTGTAGCACCCCAAACCTGCAAATAATATTTTTAGTAACAAAGTTAATAACTTCTTTGTGGTAAAAGTGGACGGCAGTTTCGCTTCAGCCTATTTGGTGAAATATTCAAGAACAATGATAACATATTTGGCTCCTCCTTTAGCCATTGGTAATACACCAATCAAATCGATTCCCCAGATTGCGAACGACCATGGGCTGACCATCTGTGTTAGCTCTATAAAGGGGGTTCTTTTGGTCTTATTGAATCTTTGGCATTGATCGCACTGTCTGGCGTAATCCAATGTATCGCGGTTTACTGTTGTCCAAAAGTACCCATATCAGAGAACTTTCTTTGCAAGGGTTTTCCCCATGGTATGTTCTCCGTAGTCACCATCATGAACTTCTTTTAGGATCCATCGAGCTTCGCCATTGGTCATACATCTGAGCAAGGGGTAGAGAATCCCATTCCGTAGAGCATCCAATCATGTATCGTGAGTCACGATGCCTTTCGAATAAGCTTTCTTCGCTGGTTCTTGTCTATGGCGAGATTTCCTATGAGCAGGTAGTCCTTGATCGGCATCATACATGTCTTTGGTTCTTTGGTTGTCTCAAAAATCCAGTTGATATCCATTTTTTTATGCTTGGAATGGTCGGGGTTTAAATTGGGATAAGCCCCAATGACTGAGCTTCTCTTGAACCAACCAGTTTGGCTAGAAAATACACCTTCATAATCTGTTCCCTCGGGATATGAGTTACGGTGTAATGCTCGTTGTTGTTCAGTAGTCCCTACACTTTAAATAGAACCAGAGCAAGGTTCTCCCCCCGATCCCGGTATTCGCCTTTAACCTGATAAACGACTAAATGAGAGTCGCTATAGATGCGTATGGATTTTATCTTTAGTTCCTTCACAATTTTTAGCCTAGCCATCAATGCTTCGTATTTTGCCTCATTATTTGTTGCAGGGAATTATAAGCGAAAGGCATAACAAATGGATCATCCTTCGAGAGTCCCAAGCACTGCCCTTACTTCCGAGCAGAAGTTGTTAGATGTACCATCGATGAACTGCTTCCAACGTGTCTCCACTTCTGGAGTCATTTCTTCCTTGTTATCTGGTATTATGAATTTGGCAATGAAATTTTCCGTTGCATACCTGTTGATCGCCTTTTGAGGATTGTTTGTAAATTTGTGCTGACTTAACATGATGTTCCATTTGATAAGCCGTCCAGTGTTCTCGGGGCGGTATAACACTTGCTTTAAGGAATGACCTATCAACACTTTGATAAGGTGTTCTTGGAGGTACGGTCATAACTTTCTGGATGCGATCAAGAGGCAATATGCCAGTTTTTCCAATTTAGTATAGTTCTTTTCCTCTCTAGTGAACCGTTTACTGATGTAATATATAGGTCGCTAGATGTTAGCTTCTTCTCGTATGAGCGTGGCAGTTAATGCATAGGGCAAGACTGCTAATTAGATGTACAAATCTGCTCCATCTACGGCTTGGATAGGATTGGCGGGGTTTCCATATGTTGCAGTAGCTCTTCGAACGCATTTTGACAAGCTTGATTCCATTTGATGTTCTTCTTTCCCTTCTTTAGCACATCAAAGAACGGTATATATTTGTTGGTTTCTTTTGAGATGAACCGACTTAGCACTGCAACCTTTCCATTCAAGCTTTGTAACTCCTTCTTGTTCCTCGAGGCGACTTCCTTTAATGTGGTTATTTATTTAGGATTTTCTTTGATGCCTCTGGCACTTACGATGAATCCTAAGAACTTTCTGGAGGCTACCCCGAAGTGGCATTTAAGTGGATTGAGTTGCATTCCATATTTGCGGAGTATTTCAAACATTTTGGCAAGATTGTCCAAGTGATTTGATGCTATGCATGATTTAACCAATATATCATCTACATAAACTACCATAGTTTTCTCGGTCTGTCGTTTGAATATGGCATTCACTAGTCATTGGTAGGTTGCCCCATCATTCTTTAAGCCAAATGGCATCATTTTGCAGCTGTGTAGTCCAAAATCAGAGATGAAACTGGTATTCAAGATCAGGTTCATGCATCATGATTTGGTTGTATCCCGAGTATGCATCCATAAATGATAGCAATTCTTATCCAGCCGTCCCATCTACAAGCTGAAAGATTTTGGGCAAAGGAAAGCTGTCTTTCGAGTAAGCTTTGTTTAGATCCGAGTTATCGATAAAAAAATTCCATTTCCTATTGGACTTCTTAATTAAGACCGGATTGGATACCCATTCGGTGTATATTATAACGCAGATAAAACCTTTCACCATTAGCTTATCCACTTCTTCTCTCGGCACTCGAGACCGTTCGAGCCCTAGGTTGCGTCTCTTCTGCTTCCCTGGTATATAGTTAGGATCAATGTTAAGTGCGTGGCATGCAATCTTCGACGAAACTCCACACATATTGGAATGTGTCCAAGCGAATACATCCAGGATGGCATGAAGAAATTTGTTGAGTTCAAGTCGCATCTTTCTTCCAAGATGTGACCAATTTTTAGGGCACGTGTTGGGTCATCCATATCAACTGCGACACACGTTGTCGATTCTACCGATGCTTCCCGTTCCTCTCCTAAAATCTTCTTGCTCAGGTCTAAAGCCTTGTCGAATCGGCTATGGTGCCCAAGCCAGTGGCGGCACTATAGTTGCTATTCGGTAGATTTACAAATGTGGAGAGTTCTCCCCCACATTCTTCTCCTTTTCTCTTCTTTTAGACCCACACAGTTCTGTGACATAGCATTCTTTAGTGACACATTGGTCTCCTTTGATAACCATGACTCCATTCTCTATTGGGAATTTCGTGGTTAGGCACCACTGGGCTAAAGCAATCCTAAAATCTACCACGAAAGGCTAGCCGAAGAAAGCACTATAGGTGGATATTTCAACTACGATCATAAAGGTTTGGATGAGGATGATCCTTCGGTCTCCTTGCCCAACTTCTATAGGCAGAGGTTCACCGGTGAATCCTTATATCTTTATCCGAAAAGTGGATACATCGTTCATAGTGATCTTCATCTGATCAAAGGTGCATATGAAAAGACTGTTCACAGAACTGCCGCTGTCTTCCAATGCTCGTCGGACCATGGTGGGTCCAATTCCTACTGTCACGACCATGGGTTCGATAGTTGGAGATTCTATTCCTTCAGTGTCTCGATTTCGAAATATTATATCATCATTAAGGATTCCCTACCACTTGGCAGGGGTTTCGTCTTTGATCGCAAAGCACGAATCTTTCAGAGCATGCTTTAATGAGCTCACATACTACTCTATTTCTCTCCAACTCTTCTATGGGAGAAGAGGTCCTCTAGATATTGTTCCAATGATGAATCTTTAGTCAGTTCGTCTGAGCATTTCTTTGCAGGTTCCAACTTGGTTCTATCGATCTTTAAGTTCCTGTAGTGTTGTGGGTTGATCAAGATTCTATGGTTTCAACACGTACAACTGAATCTTGTTTTTCCGAATAAACTCCTCAATCAAATTATTCAGGTGATGATACTCATTCGTGTTATGGCCATGTGTCTCATGGAAGCGGCGGTACTTTCCAAAACGCTTCTGCTCTTCAGTTGCTTCCTTTTCAGATGGCTTCTTGTACTCTTTTGTCCCCTGTGTCACAAGATAGATGTTTTCTAGAGTATCGTTAAGAGTGGTGTATCTTTGGGCCTCAAACTTTTGAGTCGCTTGCTACTTCCATTTGGCTTGTTGAAATTGCTAACAAGAAATTTTTTTGACAATCCAAACCAAAGTTCAAAGTGTAGGCGTTCCTTTCGAAACCGCCTTTCGAATAGAGTAGGATAATTTAACCCTTCTAAAATCTTGGTGATTTAGATCTTTTTTGAGGTCATATTTCGATAAGTTCGAGGTGATTGGAACCCTTTTTAAATAACCTTTCAACACGGTTGAGATAATTACATCTCCTTTGAAACTATCTTTCAAATAAATTGAATTGACTTAAGATCCTTTCGAAACCTCCTTCCGGGATGGTGGATATGATATAAGGTTCAAACCTATTGGCTCTAAGGGTTTTAAATGAATCATTAGGTTTCTACTGTAATCTTTCAAGTGACATTGATACAAGTAAATACATAACTAGAACCATAGAGAAGCCACATATCAATCAATATATTCAGAAATGTTGTATACTTCCTTTAGTAATAATTTTCTTGAGCAACTGAAACTTAGGTATTACAAAGAAATAATATCCCCAACTTGATTTGAGAATTAGGGTTTAAAATTTAAGGAAAGAACAAGTATTGAATGAACGAAAATCCCATCCCCAAACAATGCCCCTCTGGTCTTATTTATAGCCATAAGTTGGACCCTTTCAAATCAGTCCTTTCGACTTGGTCAAAAGGATGCCTCGATGACCTTTCGTTGCTGCTACATCCAGGGCGCCCTTTTAACTTTAGTTCTGAATGGAAATTGAGTGCCTTTGACTTCATCGGAAGGTACAAATGAGCCCTCCACTTTGTTGTTGATGTGCTGTTGTAAGTAGGAACGAATGTCGGCTTTGGATACTGTCGAAAGGTTTATTTTTGGGGCTTCGAATGAGTTGGAGCATATTAGAAGGCTTGAATGTGGAAGGTGGCTTTCGAATTGATTTATGTGTATTGATGCGGAACCTCGTCTTCTGATGTTTGAGGGGGCCATGTTGAACTCATGTATATTTTCCTCTCTAATTATAGACGGTCAATCGATCGAAAGGCTTATGTATGCTTTCGAAAGGGTAGCTCTTGCTAAATATTCTTCCGTGGAAGGTAAATGATGGCGAAATCCTCTTTTTCGAAAGGTTTGGCGCACATGTGAAAACTTATAATCTATTGCCTTTGAAAGGTCCCTTTAACACATCCAAAACACTTTTATACATGCAGAGGCAACCGTTTCGAAAGGTAATTACGAAAGGATGTCCCTATCCCATTCGACCTCTTCATAAGTGTATTACTCATCCAATATTTGCAGAAGCATCCCTTCTACTCTTTCAAAAGTTCTTCCTATTACTATCATTCTTTATGGATTCTCCTTTTATCTTCTTCAATATTTCGATCAAGTTCGCATAGTTTTTGATAACACTTGCCCTCCCTTAGTGAAAGGATGCTCTTTAACTTTTCAAGTCAACTGTTTTGATACCCATTTTTATTTTAGTACAACCATTTCCTGCCTTTTGATATTCTCAAATGAATCTTGGCTATTTATTTGAATTTGATCAAACGACATTCTTTTCCTTTGCTTCTTTTATAAATCATTTTCTTTCTCTTTTTTTTCATTTACCTGCGATTAAGAAACTGATAGCAAAAATCAGAAATCTCAATTTCTTACCAAACTCGTAATTTAAGGAGAGATAATTTGAAATTTAAGGTATGCATCTATTGCTTATTTTAAATTTTAATATTAATTCTAAATTATTTAAGGTTCAAATTTGCATTATCGTTCTAATTTTTTGATATAGAATTTAGTTCATCATTCATATAAATGACTTTAGATTCAATTTTATGTTGATTTCGATTAGTCTATGATATCAATTTTAGGTTTGAAGTTGAATTTGTTAAAGTTGGTTTTATTTACCATTGTTTGTATGTGAATTTAGGTTTAAGTCCTATTATGCCAAATTTTAATAAGTCCACAAGATTTTTTTCCATTTTGAGTAATCTATGGAGCGAATTAAAGTCCGATCTTGAATTTGCTAAGTTATGGTTTTCGTTGTTGTTGGATACAAATTCAAGCTCGAACCAATATTGTTGTCAGCACTTGAGAAGTGTTAGGTTAACAATGAATCAGGATGAAATTCCCTCTTGGTAACTCCGAAGAGAAAGTTGAGTCACTTATATCAATAAAACAATATTACAAATTTATTTTCCAACCCTTTCGAAAGGGATTACCGCGTCAAGCTCCCCTTCATTTTCTAACCCCTTTCGAAGGAGTCGAAAGGAAGTCAAGTATCAACTTTAGATGGATCCTTTTGAAGGGGTTGACATTGTTTTCATGAGATAGACTTCTTCGAAAGCTATATAATGTTTCGTTGTATTCTAACACTTTCAAAGAAGTCATCTTGAGGGGTTTAATCTAATGTCCACACAATGTATCTCTTTGAATGCCCAATTCTATTCGAAAGGATTCAAAACTCAACGCATATTAGTGATGAATAATGCCTTATTTTAATTTATCACGTAGGATACTTTAAATTGAGAATTAATGTTCCTCATTCTAAATTGAATTAAAAAATACTTTTTGTCCTTGTTGAAACTTTTAAACCAACCTTTCGACCTAGTTGAAATTTCACAGTTTAGATAACCATTTGTCTCTATTATCCCAACTTAGTGTTAACACTTCTACAGTTTTGTTATATCTTTTTAGCTTATTCGAAACTCACAATAGTTAATTGAAGTGCAACTATCATCACTTCTCTATATAAACATTGTTAAAACATCTCAGATGCTTTGATAGTTGCACTTATTAATGGTAAAAAAATTCCTTGGGCTTTCAACATTTTCGAAGGGTGTGTTCGGATGCTTTGATTCCATCCTCCTTTCGACATTGTCGAAAGCTCGACGAATTTCATGATTTTCATTAACTTCAATCCCCTTTAGAAGGCATGAAACCATATATTATGGTAGATATTTAAACCTTTGTATCTGGCTTTAGATACATTCGAAAGGTGTTAGTAATGGAATAAACCATAACTTTAATGAAATTATTTCACCTGGTAGGATCATGGGTTTGAAAAGGACTTCTCAGAAACCTAAAAAGGACGTTGCTTCAAAGTTAGAGTCTTCACCAAAGAAGGCCAATACAATTTCGAGATACTCTCTTATAGCCACTCAAGACGAAGTCGACGCGATACTCAATGACTTCAGTATCACAGGAATTAAAGCCATTCCTCCTGGCGAAAAAGAAATCATCCAGAGTCCTCCTATAGGATATTTTGGTTATACTTCCATCCATATCTGGTATGGCAGTTTTATTCCATTCACCGATTTGTTATCAAGATTCTTGAGTCACCTTGGCATTGCTCTAATTCAATTATCACCTAATGTCTACACATATCTTGTCTCTTTGGAGTCAAGCCTTCTTTCGTTAAGTGCCAAAGTTCTAAATTATCTGGTGCATTCGGTTAAGCTTCACAACTTGAATAGCCAAATTTTCAGAGCTAACCCACACAAAAAATTAATTTCTAAGGGGTTAAACAAGTTAAGAGATTGGAAGACTCAATTCTTATACCTCAAAAGTTTTCCTAATATCAGTAGAGTTTCCTTTCTCCTCGTAAGTTGATTATTATTTTCATTTTCATTAAATTAACTTCTTTTCTGCTAAATTACGTTTTCTTATAGATCCCACTCCTGAAGGCCTCCGTGATGAAGGAAAGAGAATCGTGAAATTGTTAAGTACTGCTTCGGGTAGCGTTAGGATTAGGCTTACTCTATTGACGCCAAGTAATCTTAAAAAACATTCCCTCCTTCTCACAGGTCAAAGAGTTCTTGGAAAAACCCCTCTTATCCAACACACTTCAAAAGCAAGCATTTCCTTTCCCTGGGTGATCCTAAAATTTTCTCTCCTTTGTCTCCAGTTTGTTTGGATCAACCTAGTAAGCTTAATGTAGCATTTGTAATTTACCATCATGTTACTCCTTAGATTTCTTTACTAACTCATACTTTTTAGATTTTAGCAACTGCTCCTCCAATTAAACTAATCATAAGAGATCCAGTCCTTCCAACTTCTAAATCAAGCGCATCAGCTCTATCCTAGGCCATTGTTAGGTCGAGGATGACTGCCAAAAGAAAATTGAGTGAGATGATTGTAGTATGTCCTTCTCTTAAGAAAACTACAATTGCTGATGTCAGGTATTATCTTCCTATAAAATAGAGTGGATCTATTGATGTAAGTAAGGCTTTGGAAGGTTCTACTCTTGATGCTGCTACTGACCCTTCCAGTACAGTTCCTTCCAAGGATGATTTCATGTCCCGCATTGTTGTGTCCAATTCTCCTAGCATCATTGAGCATACGCAAAAGGATTTAGGCACTTTAACTCCTCCCCAGGAGGTGAATCCTTCTAGACCTACAACACCTGTGCCTCCCAATAATTTAGAGGAGATTCTATAGTCAATCATGAATTCTTCGTCATTTACTTTCATTCATCCACCTTCCTCGGCACCTGACCCGATAATACATTGTTTATCTCTAATGAAGCAACAACTTGTGGTATGTTTCATATTACTTAACCTTCTTATTACTATTTTCTTACTGAATCTTAACCCTTGTCGTACTTTCCTTTCAGATTTCTAAAAGTTGATACTCTCTCCAGTAAAGCACTTCAAAGTCTTATGCTAAGACGTTTAAGCTTTAAGAAGAAGTCTCAACTCTGAATAACTAAATTACTTCCCTCTCTGCTACTACAGATAAAGTAGTAAGGGAACGAGAAAGGTTGAGTGCTTCTCTTACTAAAGCAGAATCAACCATTTTCGAGGAGAGGAAGGAAAAGCAAGTCTTAACTGATGAAAATTTGGCTTTAAAAATGTCTAAAAAAGAGTCGGAAGAAGAGAAGAACCAATGGTTGCTAAACAATCTTCTCTCAAAAAGAAATGCACAGTTTTTAAGAAGAAGAAAAATTCATTAACAATGGCCAACAAAACCATTTCTGAGGCCAAGCAAATGGTGTTGCTATTTTTGAATACTTCTCTTAAAGACATCATCGTGAATTTTTACGAGGATGCTCTAATGCTTGTTTATTTTCACAATATGGAAAGGTGTCCAGACTTAAGCTTTCCCTCACTGGATCCTACTCTAGTTAAATGATTCATGAATAAAATCAAAGAAACGGAATAATGGATCGAACCTTCTGAGAGAGAAGAAATTGATGTCCTAAAAATTTTATCATTCAAAGTCCTTTTATAGAAGGTGATTCTGACTCAGATGAGGAGGAATATGATGAGGATGACGAAGTCGTCTATGAGGAAGGCGGGGACAACAATGATAATGGCGATGATAACCCTGGTAATGAGGATAGAGGTCAGGATTATGATGGCAGCGGAGGTGACCATGGTGGTTCTCATCAAAGGGATTGCGATGATATTCTCAGGGATTTAGAAAGTCATCCTCAATCCTAATGGCCATGAAGTAAGCCAAACTGAACTTTCTGAGCCTTTTGATCTCCCCGAAAAAGCCGCCAACATTGATGTTAAAGAAAAAGGTGGAAAAAGCAGACCCCACAAACCACAATTCCTGTTTCTCGGGTATGGGATTCTTTGCCTAAATTACTTTCAGTTCTAAGATAACAGTAACCGATATCTTTCTATTTTAGATAAAGAAGTAATCCATTCAACATATAAATAAAAGCTTGAAAAAAAACAAGCTAAAATAAATAGCTTGTATAAGGAGTTAGATAAATAATTAAAAGAACATAATGCACTCTTTGACAAATATTATAAGCTCAATAAGTGCACCACAGTGTTAGCATCCTTTAAAGATCAAGATGCTATCCCCTAATCGAAAACGGCGAACCCTCGATATGACAAGCTCTCGAAAGAGAACCGCGAATTAATAACACTCTTTTGGATGTTGATTGAAGAGAAGGATATCCTAGTAGACTTCTTATACAAAGCTTATTGCAGCAACCCAACCATATATTTTTCATACTTGGGTGATTTTAGCAGGGCTTTACTTAGACGTCTACATAGGAGATTTTTAGCTGAATTTGGATCTAATCCACATCTAGGGGCTTGTTAAAATTTACAACGAGTCAAATTAATTCCTCATGAATTGCCTTTGGAAAACTTTAATATTATAAGGGTAAATTCATTTCCAAGTTATTCAAAAGATCAGTTTTATATGAACCAAATGAACATTTGTAATTATGTAATAATATTAATTTATGAATTTTCTATATTAGTTTCCTTATATACTTAGTCGTATATTATTACGTTGTTACAGAATAATGTCTCTCAAGTAGCCTTGTTTCCAGATATTATTTAGGAAAATATGTCAAATTAAGAAGATATTATTCAGAAAAGGCCTTGCTCTTGAAATCCTCAAAATTGGCTAGATATTGCCTTCTTAGAGATCCACAGAGGCTTTACATGCAACATCCCCACCTTCGGTTCGATTTTCTTGGCGAAGAAACTGAAAGGCTTCTTAAGGAAATTCAAGTATATCATATCAAATTAATATGCGGTTGTGATAGTCCTCCTGCCGAAGAATGGGATTATAGCAAATATCCTCCAGTTATTACCCCAAAAGGATTTAATGCCCCTTCTTATTCGACAATTACCTTTTTAGCAAAATCATTAAGCAAAATCAAAAATGTTGTTTCCCGACTGTAAGTGTAATAAAACAAGTATTTGATTATACCAATGAGATTGTACCTTTTATTTTAAATTCTCCTGAGTTGTAACATCTATTATTGTAGTAAAAGAAATTAGTAACTTGAGTATTAATTTTTTTTTTTGTTTGTAATAGGTTCAGTTACCTACCACCCCTCTCTCATTCGATTCATCATTTCATTTTACCAGCATCGGAGATAGGTTGGTAGTATTGAAAAGAGGAGCCTCCTTAAAGATCCTTTATTTGCTCGTCTTCAAGGCAACCCTAAAGCATTAGAATGGCACATAATTTTTTTGCTTCAGAAGACGATTGTTATGGACCTTAACAATCAGATAACTAATCTCGAAGCGGACATCAAGAGTAAAGATAAAACAATTTCTCAATTAAAATGTCAAATTAAATCAAACCCTCAATTGACTTTGATCAAATAAAGTCTAAGCTTCTTCAACTGATAAGCGATTTGGAGATAAACTTAAAAGATAGTCAAGCCCAGTGCAAATCCTTGGAATTTATCATGGGTGGTGACATCCAAAATATCAATTTACTAACTTCTCCAATCGCCTTTTCTATTATGAAATCGATAAGTTCTTCATCTCTTGCTATTCAAAAATTTCTCGCTATGACTAACCCTCCCCCATGTTTAGATGAGAAGGCAGTGGGTAAATAGCATAGGAAGGTCAAATTTGAAATGATGAGATATTTTGATGACCGGCAGAAAGTGAGATATTCATAATGCATTAATGAGTATACGGCTAGAATCAAAAAAATTGAGCACGAAAAATATCTTCTCCGAAAGCACATTGTTGATTTAGAAAGGAAAAACAAAACCCTTAGAGGTTCTAACAAAGCATTCAACCGTGCTTTAAAGGCTTGTATTGAATCCATTGATGATGCTGATAATTTTAAGAAAAAGAAGCTCAAAGATATTCTTTATATAGTGATTCGCCATATTGTCGATTCCTTAATTACCAAGAATCTAAATAAGGCTACCCATGATCCATGAAGCATACACTTATACTATATATTTGTATATGATTTAAAAATTATGTAAATATGTAAATATTACCTGGTTTGTAGCCTTTGCCTGCTCTTACAATGTTGTTTCTGAATTTTCTTTCTAATAACTTTGATTATGGTTTTGGTATTTGTCGTCCCATTTAATCTTTATTATTAATCATGTTTTCCTGACAAATACAGAGTAGAAAACATTTCATATCATTAATTAAAAATATGTGCAATAATATATTTGGTAGTTCTTTATATTATTGGCAATAGTACGAGGAATCCTATTAAATCCCAAAAATGTAAGCAATAAAAGTTAACAGATCATCATGTGGAAATAATAAGTGAAGGGAAATTCCATTGTAGAAACAAATAGGAACCCTGAGATCCATCTTTGGTCATGATAGTAGAAGACCAAAAATCCGAATCTAATTATATTAACAGAAGACCAAAAATTTAATTATGGAATTTAATAATGGAAGGCTAGAAATCCGAATCTAGCATTGATAATGGAAGTTTAGAAATACTCTACTGAAAATAACTGATAAAAGACCAAGAATAAATGTTTAATAATAAAAGTCTATAGATGGTTATTTGGAAATAAGTCATGGGAGACTAAGAATTTTCTTTTGGGAACAAACAATTTGAGTCCAGAAATCCTTATCTAGAAATAATTGTAGATTCGAGTCCCAGATTCGGATATTAGTATGGTAGATCGAAGAATTAATAAAAGACAAGAAATTCGTAATAGTGGTCTTGAAGTTGAGATTCAAGCATTAATGAGTGAAGTCTAGAAATTAATCGTAAGAGACTCAAAAACCAGATTCAGGTATTAATGAAGTCTAGAAATCCTCTTTTGGAAATCAGTCGAAGGTTGTAGATTCTTATTTAATCCTTTTGTTTCGCTCCATTCTTTGGGTTTTGATCCCTTGGACAAGTGCCATCTTTTAGGCTCCATACGTTGTCATTATTTAGTATGCCACTTCTCAAGCTTGGATGTTTTAGTTCATTGTTGTCTAGTGCACTTGGTTAGCTTCTGCATAAGCAGGACCCAAAGGCTTACCATACCTCCCTCTAGAGGGCTCTCCAGTGAGGCCTTATAGGCAGGACTGAAGGCTTGTTCGGTGCCTTAGCCAGACCATATCATTATGGGACCAAGGGATTACTCCATCCTCCATTCAAGAGGAGCTCCAACCAGGCCATAGCATAGCAGGACTGAAGGCTTGTTCGGTGCCTTGGCTAGGGTTTAGCATAGCAGGACCAAGGGCTTACTCCATCCCCCCTCTAGAGGACACCTTAATCTGGCCATACTATGGCCTGATCAAAGGCTTGTTGATGCTTTAACTTGGCCATAGCATGGCATGGATAAAGGCTTACTCTAACCTCCCTCTAGGAGGAGCTTTGACCTAGCAAACTCGAGGCGAACAAAGGCATGTAACCGTTTAAGGTAATTTCCAAGATTAAGGAGAATTCTACTCCCGGCCATGTAGATTTTTTCTTAAAAAAGTGGTTCTTTATTAAGTTCGATTAGGATCACTTTATAAATCTATTGACTTTGCCTTCTCTGAAAAAGTTGATCAACATTCCTTCAAGTGCTCTACATTAATTTGTCTTATGCCCATTCATTATGTGATAATGGTAGTAGGATCCTCCCTGATTCCTTTCATATTTAGGATTTTCTTCTGGGATGGCCAATAGCTAAGTTCCTCCTTTGTTAGTAAATAAACATTCTCAATCAATGTCGTCAGATTGCACTCCTCAAAGAGTCTCAACTTGAAGCTTGTCTTTTGGAGATGATTTCAAGATTTTTTATTACTTGATTCTGAAGCTTCAAACTCAATGACCAATTTCCTTTTCAAAATGTTTTGAAGCTCATATGTAGGTAGTGTCGTACTTGTTGCTTAATGCCATTTTTGTGCAAGGGTTTAATAATCAACCATCATCCTTTATTCAAAGATAGTGCCTTTGGTATAGAATTGAATTGTCTTTTTCATTTGATCAAACGAATTATCACCCTTATCCTTTGTTCCTCCTAAAGAAAAAGTGGGTGTAGGGCCCATGTGAAAGGCATTTAAGCTCAACTTATCTGGATCATAGGATTCATCCTTCTTTTTATTAATGATTCTCAATGCCTCCAATCTTAACATTTTCTCTTCATATAGTTTAGAATCTTCAATCATTTTATGGGAGAATCCAATTAAATGTGGCTCTAAGGATCCATGTTCAAAAATTTTAGTTTTGCTAAACATGGTGGTGTTGGTTCTAAAGTTAGCTTGGAATAGAATAGGGTTAGAGGAAATTAAAGTTGAGAATTCAACAAGGTCGGAGGTTCGAGCTCTCCTTCTAGCGCCAAAAATGTTAACAAGAAAATTAGTCAATACCCTAATGCAAAGTTCAAAGTGTACGCATTCCTTTCGAGACTACCTTTCGAACAAATTAAGATAATTTGACCCTTTCAAAATCCTGGTGACTTAGATCTTTTTAAGGATATTTTTCGTTAAGGTTAAGCCAGTTGGAACTCTTTTTACATAATCTTTCGACATGGTTAAGGCATATAGAACTCCTTTTAAATTACCTTTCAATCAATTGAAATGGTTTAAGATCATTTCGAAACGTCCTTTCGAGGCGGTTGAGATCATATAAGGTTGGGACCTATTAGATCTAAGGGTTTTTGATGAATCACTGGGTTTTTACACCTTTGAAAGGTAATCTTTCGAGTGACATTGATACAAGTAATTCATAACTAGAACCATAGAGAAGCCACAGATCAATCAAAATATTCATAATTGACATATACTACCTTTAATAATAATTTTCTTGAGCAATTAAAACTAAGTATTACAAAGAAGTAATATCCATAAATTGATTTAAGAATTATGGTTTACAAATTTAAGGAAAGAACAAGTACTAAATGACCGATCCTCGAAATAATACCCCCATGGTCTTTTTTATAGATGCAAGTTGAACCATTTCGAATCCGTCCTTTGGACTTGGTCGAAAGGGTGCCTTTATGATCTTTCACTGCTGTTATACCCATGGCGCCCTTTTAATTTCAAATCTAAATGTAAATTAAGTGCTTTCGACTTCATTGAAAGGTATAGATGCACCCTCCACTTTGTTGTTGATGTGTTGTTGCAAGTCGGAATGAATGCGGGCTTTCGATACCGTCGAAAGTTTTATCTTTGGGTTTCGAATGAGTTGGAACATAATAGAAGGCTTGAGTGAGGAATATGGATTTTGAATACATTAATGTCTATTGATTTGGAACCCCCATGTTCTGGTATTTTAAAGGCCATATGTAACAACTCGAATTGCAGTGGGTCTAGATTTTTTGCAAAAATGCTGAAACCCAAGCCCAATGAAACCAGAGTTGTGAATCTAGTATGATGCAAATAGGAAAAGATAAATATATCAGAGCTCAATTAAATATCCCATAGCGGAATTAACTAAAATATAATAGTAAGTAAACACTCATCGATATAATAACACTTTCTAAACAAGTGTCTTAAAGCTGGGAAGTCTCTTCCATCTACCTAACTTGTAGGATGTTATGAGGAGGTGGTCAGAACTAAAGTTCCGGTGAATGAATAAATTATATACATCTAGGATTAATTCTACATGTATCCTTTTATTTCCATTTACTCTTATACATCTAGGATTAATTCTACATGTATCCTTTTTATTTTTTAAGAATTTGGGGGTATTTATAGAGAATTTTTCAATCACTATTCATCCGGGAATTCCGAACTCCGATTTACGCGCCGTAACCAGCGTTTCTAGGGTTTATCCCGCGTTCCGGACACAATGGAACAGCTTTCGGAAGCTAATTCGGACATCTGTGTGAGTTATGGCTGTAAACGCTCAATTTAAATTAAACCGATTTAAATCGATTTCTAGGCGTTTTAATTTGTACCGGACAAACGGTAAATCCAATTGACTTGAAATTTGAAACCTTACAATAATATCACATTACGGATCCGATGAAACTGGTTTCGTCGAAATCCGAGACTTTTTGAAAAATGGCTATTTTCACTCGCCAAATTTAAATTAAAAACAATTCGATGCGTTTCGAGCTGCCACGATCAAACGATAACTCCGATTGACACGAAATTTGAAATCCGATAATAACTAACTATTACGGATCCAATGGAACTGGTTTCGTTCAATTCTGAGACTATTCAAAAATTGGCTATTTTACAGTCGATTATTAAATATTAAAATATTCAATTTTCACAAATTAACTTTTAATTCGATTTTAAAAGTTCTAAAATATCGTTCTAACTCCAATATGATAAAATAAAATTTTACAAATCATTTTCAATCATATTTAATCCAATTTTCAATTATTTCCATAATTTAACGTATTAAATTATTGATTTAATTATCCAATTAAATCCAAAAATTCAAATAAAAATTTATTCGACTTATAAATTCACTTATTAATATTTAAAATTAATTAAATATTCATATTTTAATTTCTAAAAATTCTGGGTCGTTACATTTCTTTTGACGTTTCGATTGCTTTCTTTAGATCTTACTGTTTTTCTTTTAGTTACCTTTTATTTACTTTTACTCTTCTTTTAATATAGCAACTAAACACAGCTATCATTTAGGGCTGGGAGGTCTAGGACCATGTCCCCTCTGACATAAAGGTCCTAATCTGGGAATCCATGTAACTCATATGCTTCTCCTACCATCTATTACTTATTACAAATTTTCGTTGTACTACTTATGACGAATAAGATCTATTCACCTCCTATATTCCATGCTAAAAAAGGAATAACTAAGTCGCATTAACTGCAATGAATCAAGATTCCAATTATGCAGTCTCTATCTAAAAAAACAACTAAGCTTGGGCAAATTTTCTCTTTACCTTTCATTTTTCCCCAACTAAGGACTATTTTTCCCAACCACGTGTGTCTCAATATCTTACTAATATCACTTCACTATTCTTCTATAGTTTACACAAATGAAGCAACGTTTCTAGGTTTCCACTAGTGTCCTATACACTTTACGGGAACTTTTATTATTACCACTAGGGGTAATTACTACTATAGCCTTACACTTTTCCCGTTATACCTAGGAAATGATTCCTATCTACTCCATATTTAAAAAATTTCTATTTATCGTTTCATTTCAAAAATTAAAGCTTCTAAATTTTTGAACCATAAAATCTCAAAATGCTTGCCTTTAAAAGTGTCGCTTTGAAGTTTCTATTAAATTCAAAGGAACTTGCTTACTTAACATTTTATCTTTCTAGACTTGCATCTTTACAGCTTTTTGAATTTAAATAATTTCCCAAACCTAGAGGAGAAAAATTACAAATTCTAAATTCAAAACTTATTCCTCTTTTTCTTTTAAAGAACTTTACAGCTTTCCTTGAAAATATTTTCAACTTTTTAAATTTAACTACTAAGTTTTTCTCTTCTAAAAACGTATTTACTTTTTCACCAAACCATTTTTCTTTAAAACATGCCTTGCTTGTTCTTAAAACATTTTTTTTCTTGACTTCCAAAAATGTCCTCACATGTTTACAAAATATCTTCATTTCATAGATTTTCCAATTTACAAAATTGGAGTAGATAAAAACAATTATTTTATCAGAAATCCCATAACTTTCCTACGCTTCCAATTACCTAACCTTGGAGGAGTTTCTAACTTACTACCAATGGGGACTTTCTACAAAGGTAAGCAACAGATGCACATAATCAATGGAAAAATATGAAATTCCCATTGCTTAGCTTTCCTACTAAGGCTCTTTATAATATCCTTCTAACTAACAATGTCTCTAATTATTACACTTCTTATTACACCTAATGGCTTTATACCTTAATGTATTGGAACTACTTTCTCTTATGAGAAACCATTAACGCTGAAATCTTTTATGAATCC
Organism: Allium cepa; assembly: GCA_030765085.1. Taxonomy (NCBI): domain Eukaryota; kingdom Viridiplantae; phylum Streptophyta; class Magnoliopsida; order Asparagales; family Amaryllidaceae; genus Allium; species Allium cepa. The sequence goes on along the minus strand of CM060931.1, from coordinate 325,036,299 downwards.
TTTAAAAGAGGATTTCATGTTGATGTAAAATTACAAGGAACTTATTTTATATTTGATCAAAATAGGCAATACAAAATATGGTGCTTTCCATTCCTTGTACGTCACTTTCACATATCCGTTATACCTTGCACAAAACATCTTTATTTGTGTTTTGGTTTCATAGAAAATTATATCATCATTCATTTCATTCGAATAGGTTAAAGTATGTTTAATCTACATTCACTTATAATAGACATTTCCTACAAAATTTATTAACTTCCTAATATTTAACATACATCTTTTTTCCAAAGAACTCATTTTCAAAACTGTTTTTAATATTTTCCTAACTAGAAAACATTTTCATCTACTTATTTATAAATAAGTTTACTTACGAACCACTTTATTTCTATACTTAGAAATTTTATTCAAAACACATTTTTATTTGACTAAAACAGATGTTGCGTAAAACACCATTACTACAACCCAAAAAATTACTAGTATATGGATTCAATTAAATAAATAATAACAAATCTCATATGTTATGTAAAAACATTTTCTTTGGGAGTCACCTACTATAACAGTAATGTCATAGTCTATGATTTCTTTATTTTTCATGAAAACATCTATTACAACAACAAATGTTGTTACCTACGTTCTCAATACTTAACATACTCTAGGTTTTTATATTTAAAATCTTTGTTTACCTACAAAGAAACTAGCGAGCTATACATGCTTTATAATTCTTCAAAAAGAATTTAACTTTTAACAAAATTTACATCACTTAAAAACCAATTTAAATTTCATACCATTTTTTTCAAAAACCCAATGTTTACTTCCTCAAACATATTAACAATTATATTTTTCAAATTTTCAATTCCAAAAGTTTCATTATATCGGGCTAAATATAAAGTAGATTTTCTTCTTACTACCCTAGGAATATCCTTCCTAAACTTTGGAAATCTGATTTCCTTACTAAAATCTATTATTCCTTCCAAAGTAGAAATACTCTCCATACTATCCCTACGTAACCTTCCTACTTCTTATAAAATATGGATATGAATCTTTTCTCTAAACATAGTTTATTGTAAACTATACATCGATAGTAACTTAGGGCTCAACACCCTTGGGTCATCCCAAATCCAACTAGCAAACTATGCACAGTTGTACTTCTAAAAACTTCCCATGTGTTAAAGTCTATAATTGGGGACTATTTGGATTTTTAGTACATAATATATTTATATTTTATTCAAAATACAAATACGTTCACTCACTATCTAGCTAGGAATCTTAAACCTAGGCTCTGATACCAAATGTAACAACCCAAATTCCAGTGGGTCTGGATTTTTCGCAAAAATGCTAGACCCAAGCTCACTAAAACCCGAGTTGGGAATCCAGTATCCTGCAAATAGGAAAAGAAAAATATATTAGAGCTCAATTAAATATCTCACAGCAGAATTGACTAAAATATAATAGTATGTAAATTGTAACGACCCGTAAATTTTAATAAATAAATTGGTTACTTAAATAGGATTTTGTAATTAAATTTAGATAGAAATAAAAATTTTATAATTTTTAATGAAGTAAATGTTAAGAATGAATTATAGCAATGATTATTAAAAACTAATTATTGACAATTGAAGTGAAATCACAGTTTAAAATGAAATAGAGTAATTTGTTGCACTTGGGTCTGTAAACAATAAACTTATAAATGTAGTTAAAAGTAAAATTTGGCAATAATTATGTGTTTCCCATTTATTTAGTCTATTAATTGAAATGAGAAATCAAATTTTAATAGATATAAACAAAAATTACATTAATGTGAGAAGTACAATGTTTAGAAGTTGTTAAATTAGAGTATATTAGGAAATAGAAATTGATTTGGAATCAATTGCAACCTTGGTTTGTTAATAATAGCTTATAAGTGAAATTAAACGTTAATGGTAACAAGTATTGTAAGTTAACCATTTATTTAGTACATTAAATTACAATTGGTAATCAATTGCAATAAATATAAATAAATTATTACGTTAATGTTAATTAAAGTAATATTTGAAAATAATGTCAATTCCATTTATAATATGACTATTGGTTGATGTAAAGATTGTAAATCAAGATTTATTCATTTATTTGAATGTAAATTATAGTGATTAGGTTTATTTCAAATAAATGAAATTAAATATCTAGATATTACATTAATGGAAATTAATTTGAAAATTTGGAAACAATAACATAATAAACCATGAACCAATGTAAATTTTATCTACTTGGTTATAATGGAGTGAATAATAGGATTAAGAATCAAATAAATGGATTTATTTGAATTGCGATTGATAATTAATGAATTTAATTAAAAATTGGAAGTTATACACTGTAGTAGTGAATTGGTTGACTTTAAATTGATATGGGAATGGGTTATAAAGGGTTATAAATTACTAAAGTAATCTAAGATGATAAAATTTACGAATTTTGGAATTTGAATTAAATGGTGATTTAATTAATTAATTATTAATTTATTTAATTAATGTAAAATATCCATTTTGACCACTGACTCGAATTTCGACGAAACTAGTTTCATCGGATCAGTAACGGTGAATTATTGTAGGATTTCAGGTTTCGTAGAGATCGGACTTGTAGTTTGATCGTATGGGCTCGAAACGCATTGAAATCAATGAAATTGAAAGCAATTGAAATCAATTTGAAAAATATTGATTTTAGCATAACTTCTTCATACGATGGAATTTGGACTTGAAACTTTTTCCATTGCGTTTAAAATATTTTAAAACATCTATTTTGATACACGGGTGGACACAATTTCGTTCCGGAGTCGAAACGGGCTTTTCGGGCCATATATTGTTCAGCGCGTTTATCAATCCGATCCATCTATTCTATTTTCAGCTTGCCTATTTATACCCTATTATAAAACCTAGCCTACCTCGATTTCTCATTTGTCTGTACGTACAATTTCTTTCACCTCCTCATTTCAATGGCAGACAAACACCTAATTCCAATTGCAATTTAAAAATCAAATTAAAATTTTCAAACTCCTAAAAAAATTCAGAGAAAATGTATATCGAAGCTCTCGAAGAGCGTAACTCAGATCTGAAATTCGTTTTCCAATTTGAATTTTCCAATTTAAATGACCGTTTTCCTAAAAACCAAGAATGAACTATGGCCATTCATATTGGATTTTAACGATCCAACGATGAATCCTCGACTATTTGTCGATCGGATGGTGTCGTTACGAAGCTTGTGAAGAGCAGCTCACGGATCTGGTGATCATTCATATCCTGGTGGTTGTGGTTCGTCAAAAATCAACAAAAAAGGGGGAAGCAGCGTATGGCGATTGGAGGTGTCGGAATTTGTTGTGTCCTGGTGGTGGATGCGCCATTAGGCGATGGTCGAGAGGACGTGCTCTAATCAGGTCGAAGGCTCAAGGGTTAGTCGGCGATCGTGAGCAAGAGCATGGCGGCCGATCTTCGTTCAATATTGATTTAGGGCAACATTGCTGTAGGGTTCACGTGATTAAGTGTGATGACGTGGCGCTCGAGGATAGGTCCAGGTTTTTTTTCTTTTATTTAAGTTTAAATTTCTAATTTAATTGTTCTAACTCACATAACTTTTACGTACGTGGTCCGATTCATGCGAGGTTTTCTCCATTAGGTTCGTATTGGAATTCCGGACATTTTGGAGCTAGTTTGGACGGATTTGGAGACCGTTCAATTTTTGGATTGAAATTGAATTTAAATTCAATTTAAATTCAAAAGGTGAGTGTTTAACCCACTCACAACTTCTAAAATTTCTAATGTTTGTTAAATTTATTTAGGATGTGATTAGAAACTTATTTATGACTGTTTGGCGTATTTTTAATCATCATCCCAGTTATTGAATATAATTGAATTAAATTGTTATTTAATTTATTTATTGCATATAAGCTACCAGTTAAATTTTCATTTAATTTATTATTGAATATAAACTGCTAGTTGATACATGTTGTTTATTATCCGTTATATATTGATGCTATTGTTTGAATTGGATGATGATTGTGATTAATGGTTGATGATTGATATTGGATGAATGGATGTTGTGACGCCCCACCTCTATACCCACGCTAGCCAAGAACACTACGGAGTAATGCTGTCGACTAGCACGGAGAATAAGGCTGTTGAGGAGCGACCATTTGTATAATTGCTTTGTGCGAGTACCGATATGCCAGATAAAAATATAACTTTTCATCTCTATAGGGAATCCGACATACAGATACAAACTCAAAGCTATCACATAGTGGCTATATAAAATCTTCGGAAACAAATATAGAAATAAACATAACATAAATCAGTCACAGACAATTCATATCACAAAGGCGGAAATAGATATGAATATTACACTAGGAAGTGTACATCAGAGTAGTGGTCTAAAAAGATCCACAATATCACAAAAGAATAGTTACATGAACTACACAAAAGAATAAGTATACATTATGGAGTCTATATCTCGAATGTATACACCAAAATAAACTACTAATCTAAGTAGTAAGCCAAAAGTCAGAGAAATCAATCCCAAGAGAGAAGTCAAGCAGAAGCACCTGTAACATCTCGGTCTGACCCGAGTATTATTTAATAAGAAAATAATAAACGGATCAGTCTAACTATAGATATCAGATGAAACGATATAGAATAAGAGATATGACTAAAAACATAATAATCACAATTCCAACCTGTGATATATATAAGTAATTGAAAATCAACGAGAGATTAATCAATATCACCAAATCTACAAAAGAATCAAAGAAATGCCATACTCCTTATTTCGTTCATCAAACCACAAATATTGACGATTATATCAATGTCAATCACAAAAGTCAATGACACACAAATTCACCAATGCACAAATATTGACAATAATATCAATGTCAATCACAAAAGTCAATGACACACAAATTCCAGAATTCAATACGCGAAATCCAAAAATCACAAACACAAATTCACCAATGCACAAATATTGATAAAACTTATCAATGGAAATCATGAAAATTGGTGAAACACAAATTCTAGAAATCATCTCAAGAAATCCAGAAATCACAAAGGAGGGAGGCTTATCACAAACGGGAGCATAAAGCCCACCAACACGTGTATCACAAACGGAACGCTAATTCCATGGTTGCTAACCATCATAAATTGAGCCGAAGCTCCACAAATGGCCCGAAGACCATGGGTTGCTACCCCACCAAATTGAGTCGAAACTCCACAAAACGGGGTTTAGTCTCCCTCGCAGACAAAGAGACATCGCACATTGCTAGTCTAAATCACAAAGATGATCGTCATGATCAACGAGAAGTGTCGATTACAGTAAGCTAGTAAATATATGAGCTTAGCATCATGTCCCATAACCACTAGCTTAACTTAAATATTTGCGAACAAATTGTAGATCTCCACTAGAAAATTGTCATAAGAGTTTCAATCGAACAAGTCCAAGAATTAACCAACAAAGTGAACTCAAGCGTTTCATACCACTTGTTTTACTAAGTCGTTTAATTAGATTTCTCATACGAGTGAGGTAAAGGTTTGTATATACTAATAGATTGGAAAACGGTTTTATAAACGAATTTGGTATTAAAATAGTATTGAAATCGTTTGACGAAAGAGTTTTGATATTTACTACTAGTATAGAAAACCTTTATATTTTAAAGTGACAAATCACAAAGAAGATTGTAAGAACAATCAATCGCTAAAATTAACATACGAAGACGTGAATAAAATCCAAAGAAATCGATAAAGGATCCATCGAAATGGATATTCAAAAATCCCTAAAAAAGAGTCATCAAAGTCATAATAGATGATAACAACAAAAGGGAATCAACACGAATCGATTAAAGTTAGATATTCAAACGGATTAGCAATATAGGCTAATCTGGCAAATAGTAGCAGGTCGGTCGACCGGACTCCCTGAGTCGGTCGACCGAACCAGGGGTTGGAAGTGCTCGGGGCACCAGGTCGGTCGACCGGCCCAGGGGGCTCGGTCGGCCGAAGCCTGTAACCAGCACTTCCAAACAGAGGCAGGAAGTGCCTGGACTACAGGTCGGTCGACCGGCCCAGGGGGCTCGGTCGGCCGAACCTGTATACTTGCACTTCCTACCCTATTTCAAAGGAGGTGCAAATCCCGACCAAATTGCAATCGCATGAGCAACGGCGCTAAGGGTTTATGCCAATCGACTACCCGGCCCTATAAGCTCCTCGATGCATCACCAAAAACATGTTCAAACATCAAAATTATGATTTTTAAAGAATTGAACTCAAAACACTAAAAATTGGAATATTCACCAAATCAATCCAAACCGAAAGCAATTGCACACGAATAAGTGTTAGGAATTCATACCTAACAATCGAAGATAATTATAAGCATAGATGTGAGATTAAAAATCTCACCTTTGAACCCAAACGAATGAAGAAGATGCTATGAAGCAATGGCAAGAACAAGCACTCCTCAATTCCAACTCAACAAGCTTGAATCTAAGCTAAAAAGAGAAACATTTCCTAAATTAGGTTTAGGAAATTTCTGAAATCAAAGAGAGAATGAGTTGGAGAAGAAGAAGAGGAAGCTTACCAATGGGTTTTCTTGAATTTGGAGCTAGAAGTTGGATTTGCAAAGCAAGCTAGGGCTTAGGAATTTCTATTTCCCATTCTCTTCCCCCATTTTTGCTTGATCTTGAGTGTTAGGAAAATAGAAAAGAAGTGAATGAAGAGGAGAGGGGTTGGGACTGAATACATAAGTAGGCTCAGCCCAAACCAAAACCCTAAGTGAAAATGTAGCAAAAATCAACTTTCTCCAAACATATCGAAGCTTATACTCAAAAAGGTCGCAAACGGCATTTTGAACTCAATAGGGGTGGTCTCGAGTCCCAATTCGACTGTTTGCACAAAGTAGCTTTTCAGACCAAAATCCGATGAACGGTGAAATATTTAAATAAAATATTTAAATATATAATCGATAAATATGCGGGTTGTTACAGACTCCCCACCTTAAAGAAATTGCGTCCTCGCAATAATTAAGAAGGAAATATAAGAAGTAACAACCATAGAAGCATATTAACACAAAAGAAAATTGAAATAAGAAGTTCACCATAAAGAGCACGAAAGAGTTAGCAAGAACGGGATCGCTCAATGAATTCTCAAGATTCCCAAGAGTAATCCCTGGGATTTGAGAACCATTGAACTTTTATCAGAAAGAATATCTTTATATCGAAGGCGCTCAACCTCCAAAGCAATGGTGCGAGTAGAATGTTGCTCAAAAGTCAAATTTGGTGAAACTTCAATCCCTCAATAACACCGGGCTCAAGAATAAAAACCGAAAACATAAAAGCATTAACATAGTCAAAAGACGTGGAAAACGTCAAGAATAGCATAAAGTTGAGCCGGTGCAACGGCGTAGTACAAATACGGTACGCCCGAGAAACTAGAAACTCGAATAATTTGGAACACCGACGTAGTACAAAGACGGTACGTCGAATGAACCAAAAAGCCAAGTCATTGATGTAGTACAAACGGTACATCCAATGAATCAAAAAGCAAAGACATTGATGTAGTACAAACGGTACATCCAATGAATCAAACAGCAAAGTCATTGATGTAGTACAAACGGTACATCCAATGAATCAAAGACACTAATGTAGTACAAACGGTACATCCAATGAATCAAACAACAAAGACATTGATGTAGTACAAACGGTACATCCAATGAATCAAACAACAAAGACATTGACGTAGTACAAACGGTACATCCAATGAATCAAACAACAAAGAAATTGATGTAGTACAAACGGTACATCCAATGAATCAAACAACAAAGACATTGATGTAGTACAAACGGTACATCCAATGAATCAAACAACAAAGATATTGATGTAGTACAAACGGTACATCCAATGAATCCAAGCTCAAATAATTCGGAACACCGACGCAGTACAAAAACGGTACGTCCAATGAACCGAAGCCCGAATGATTTCGGAACACCGACGTAGTACAAAAACGGTACGTCCAATGAACCGAACACAATAAAGGGACATCAGACGCTAATCCATAAAAGAAATGAGATGAAACTCAATAAAACGAAGTACACCAAAACGCCCAATGAACTTGGTAAAAAGATGATTCCATTCCGACATCATCAAAGAATCAACACCTTATTGCCTACGACAAAACGTATTGGCAACACGATTTCCCCTTCGGGAATAAAAAGAATATCAAGATCATAAGATGCTAGGAACTCGAGTCAACATGCAGTTCCTTAAGAGAACATAAATATTCCAAAGATTTATGATCGAGGTAGAGAACAAATTTCTCATCCAAATATGATGATGCCAAATTCCAAAAGCAAAAACAATAGCCGAGAGCACTAGATCATAAGTGGCATATCTAGTCTCGATAAGCTATAATGATTTAGAAGCACAAGAGATAGCACGTTCTCCTTTGCAAGAGAACGACATCCAAACCAATACGACTAGTATCGGTACAAATAGCAAAGTCTTGGTTCCCCTCCAGGAATCACAAGAACAAGAGTATCGAAAAGAAAGAATTTCTTTTAGATAATCTTCTTTCCCGAAAAGTTAAAACTTTCAAAATTACATTTATCATTATGTAATAATCATTCTAGAAAAATTTACTATTTCCAAGTTAATATACTGTGTCTGATTGTCACATCAAAGCGTTTAGGAAATTCCTATTGATAACGTTGATCAAGCGCATCGACCAAAATTCTTAAAGCACTCAATGGGCAATACAATCACAAAATCATCTTTTATAGGATAAATAAATCTCTTAAAAAGTTTTAAGAATATTCTTTGTTCGTTTCAAGAACAAAAATCCAGTTTTACTTATAAATAAATCTTATGAAAAAGATTTGCAAAATTTTAAATTACTATTTTCATCCAAAATCAGTAAATACAAGAATAGTCTCATCGAAATATTCATAGAATATTCGATTTATAAAATGGATGAAATAAGCTGGACAATTTGAATGACATAATGAGTCATTCATAGGAATCATAACAAGTGTGGAATGCGGTAAGTGGAATGCTAACTTCCGCAACTCGTAGCAAATGTAAACCGGTGGTAAGGTCAAACTAGAAAGACCTTATCACCACACAAGATATTGCTTAGGTGATAATCCTAAGACAAGTCCAAATAAACCGGAAAATTTCACAAACTTTTTAGATGAGAGAAATAAAACTTTCCTCATCATGAGGGTTTAAAGAATAAAATGATGCCTTCAAAAATCTGAAATCGGAATCACAAGAAAAAATAGAAATCTGCTTAACAGATAGAAAATGTCGAAGATGAATAGTCCACACGGAAAATAGGATATGAGCTTCACAACGATTAAGCCAATCCTTACAAAAATCAATTCCGAAGCCTAAGTAAAAATATCGGCTCGGAAAGATGAATCACATAAAATAATTTCGACATCAAATAAAAGCAAATTGAGTGTTGCAGATCTACCATCCGGATTCACAATCCTCAAAGAAGTCATCAAGTTCTTTTGATATAAATTAGTGAGATGGAACCCATATCAAAAAAAAGTACTCGAAAAGGAAAATCATAAAACAAATGTCATCAAGGATAGAATGGCTACCTTGACTAAGAGAAGAGTTGCTAGGGGCTTGCAGCTTTCCTTCTCTCTTGCTTGGAAGCTTAGGACACAAAGATAAAAGATGGCCCGAACCTTTGCAATACCGACAAAAGAGGGGTTTCGGACACTCCCTTGCATAATGGTCCGTGGAACCACAATTTAGCATTGACCACGACTAGAAGTAGGAGTCTTTGCTACCGGAATTTGTTGCTTCCCTTTCTTATTAGAATTGGGGCCTTTGAATTTGATAGGCCTCTTCAAGTTATTGTCGAAGTTCTGTTGGGCACACACAACTTCAACATCACCTTCATTATCGGCCTCTTCAAGACGAAGAGCGATATCAATAAGCTGATCAAATGAAACCTCAAGTTTCAGAAGTAATGGCTTCTTAAGATTCTTATTCAAGCCATAGACGAATCTCTGATGATTTTTTTTCATTGGGGTGTTAATGTATTCAACCCCGTATTTGGAAAGAGATTCGAAAGATGCGACATAGTCTGTCACAGAAGATTCACCTTGAACAAGGTCAATAAAACGCCGGGCCAAAGTTACTTTTTCGGCCTCCGGCACAAATTTCAATTCGAACCTTTCCCGGAATTGCTCCCAAGTGAGATCCGCTTCAATGATTTCAGAAATTAAAAGCTCATACCAATCTAATGCTCTTTCTTGGAGCATGCTAGAAGCCACTTGGACTCGATGAAGGTCAATAAGGTTCATGCGAGAAAAGATGCGATCGCGTGATTTGAGCCAAGCTTGAATTTCAATAACACTCTCGGATCCCTTGAATGGCCTTCCACCCAAATCAGTGTAGTCTCTGTACAAGCGTGCAAAACCGGATCTAGGATGAGTAGGCTCTGGGTTGGGACCGGCAGCTTGAGCGTTCTTAACAAGATCTAAAAGCTGCTGGGCAGACATAAAAACTCCATCTTGGGGAGTAGCACTAGATTGACCGGCACTGGGACGGCCTGGTCTAACCAATTGTAACGACCCAGAATTTTTAGAAATTAAAATTTGAATATTTAATTAATTATAAATATTAATAAGTGAATTTATAAGTCAAATAAATTTTTATTTGAATTTTTGGATTTAATTGGATAATTAAATCGATGATTTAATACGTTAAATTATGGAAATAATTGAAAATATAGTTAAATATGATTGTAAATGATTTGTAAAATTTTATTTTATCATATGGGAGTTAGAACAATATTTTAGAACTTTCAAAATCGAATTAAAAGTTAATTTGTGAAAATTGAATATTTTAATATTAAAATCGACTAGTAAAAATAGTCAATTTTTGAACAGTCTCAGAATTGAACGAAACCAGTTCCATTGGATCCGTAATAGTTAGTTATTACCGGATTTCAAATTTCGTGTCAATCGGAGCTATGGTTTGATCGTGGCAGCTCGAAACGCATCGAATTATTTTTAATTTAAATTTGGCGAGTCAAAATAGCCATTTTTCAAAAAGTCTCAGATTTCGACGAAACCAGTTTCATCGGATCCGTAATGTGATATTATTGTAAGGTTTAAAATTTCAAGTCAATTGGATTTACCGTTTGTCCGGTACAAATTAAAACGCCTAGAAATCGATTTAAATCGGTTTAATTTAAATTGAGCGTTTATAGCCATAACTCGCACATACTTCCGAATTAGCTTCCGAAACCTGTTCCATTGTGTCCGAAACGCGGGGTAAACCTTAGAAACGCTGGTTACGGCGCCTAAATCGGAGTTCGGAATTTCCGGGATGAATAGTGTCGAACGAAACTCTATAAATAGCCCCACCCTTCATTAAAAAAAATATATAAAACTAAACCCTAATTTGTAACTGCAGTCGCCACTACCCAATGAACGACCAGAAATGTTCTAACTTCTTCCCTCTAGATCTTCCAATCCGTTAACAATTAGAGGAAGTTGTCAACATGAAAGTTGGAGAGGGGAGTGAGAGCTACGATGTGAACGGTGGAGATCGCGAATGGCTTCACGGATCAACGGGAATCATGCCATGAAGGGGCCGGCCTGCGCACGCGTTTCTATGCAGATGTGGGGGCCGAGTTCACCACTGGTCAGGCCGTGGGTAGCTAAGGGGGAGGCGACCGTGTGGTGGCGACGTGATGAAGTTTCGTCGTGTATTGATGTCAAAAATTTAAACCCTAATCTACGTTTATGGGTTCATGGTGTTCGTGTACAACCTGTAGAGTAACGAAGTGGAGAGGAAGGAGAGCACGCACGGCCAGATTTGCATTATGTTTGGATCTAGTGGCTGGTAATGGTTGTAGTTAAAAATTAAATTGAAAGATGTTGGAATTGTTTATATAAATCGTGTACAAACTTCATAAAATCATAACTTTTTCATACGAGGTCGAAAAAATGCAAACTCGGTTGCGTTGGAATCGTATGGACGAGCAATACGCGATGGAGTTGGTTTGGAGTCGTTTGGAGTTAGTGAGAATTTTGGGTAAAATTAAACGTCCGTTTAATTTTATTCGAAATAAATCGCTAAAACGGAATTTAAAATCAAGGTGAGAACTTCTCACTCAATCGAATCAGTTTCGATTTTATTTTAAATAGTTAGATTTAAAATATTTGAATGCATGTTTGAATGTTGATTGATATCTATTGATTGTTAAAATAGACATTATACGCCGTTAGTAAGCGGATGTTATTTATTAAAAACATATACCGCGAATATTTCATAAACAGTGAAATTGGTATTATATATAATATCAATATATATATTATGGCATATGTATATATTGCAGTTGATTGATTTCCCGTATTTTTAGCGGATGAGACCCTATTGCGCCGTTATTAAGCGGATAATATTTAATAAGAACATATACCGCGATAATTTCGTACTGGAGCGAAATTGGTATTGTGCTAATGTTTGTGGATGCAGGAAAACAGGTTGGAGGGATCCAACTGGATTCCTCAACAGTTTTTATTTGATTTCAGATATTTTGATATTTGATGGATTTTCATATCGATATATGATATCGTTGTAGTCGTGATTGAATATTTGGTGTGTAGCATCATTGGACCAAATTTGGAATTTTTAAAATGATTTTAAAGTGATTTTTGAAAATATACTATATTTTTGGAATTGATTCATTTTAAATAAATAAACGTTATAATTTTTAAAGTTATAAAAATTATGATTTTTGAGAAATATAGTTAAAAACTGATTTTTGAGAATATGATGCTAATGATTTTATAAAATAGTTAAATCGGAATTTTTGAATTTATTATGAAAAGTTGAAATATAGGATTTATAAAATTTAATTATTTTATGAATCAAAAGGAAGAAGTTTTTAAAGGAATTTAAAGACGTTTAAAAAGAATAATATAAATTGATTTATATTAAGTGATTTATAAATGGATATTTATAAATTGAAATATGGACATTATAAAATGAGTTTTTATAAGTGTTTGAATGAAGTGAAAATGAATTTCATAATTGAATGGAATTTATAGAATTTTATACGGTGAAGTTATAAATGGAATTTTATAAGCAGTAGGTTTATAAAATTTATTAAGTTATTAAAATAATGATTTTGGATAAATGAATGAATCTTATAAGTTATAAGATTTATAATTTGGGAAGTTAAAAAGAACGATTTTGTAAAATAATCGTTTTATAAGTATTTAACTTATAATATGAACTTTTAGTTATAATTGAGTTATAAACTGGAATAGGTTAATAAAAGAATTTATAAAAAGGAAGTTTTTATAAATAAATAGAAATGGAATTTATAAACGTTGTTTTATAAATTCGCAAACGACTTATTTTAAGAAGTAAATTGTTGAAACTTATTTATGGAGTTATATTCACGTTTTTGAACTGTGAATAATCCTTTAAAAATGAATAGAAATGATGAAATTGTTAATTGAAGTATATTCACGTTTTTGAATAGTGAATAATATGTTAAAGAAATTGTTTTGAATGTGATATTTTAAACAGAATTAAAACGATCTAACGAAGTTTTAATTGTGTTGAGATTCGAAACCATAGATTTCAACATTTATTGTTGAAATAGACGTTTTCGAGAAATGAAAAGGAAATAGTGGACTATAACACTGTTGTTATAGTAAATGATTTCCGATTTATATATCTATTTTAATTTCGAATCCCTATACTAGTGATTTTGGGTTGTCGTAACGATGTTTTACGCAACATTCGTTTTGGCCCAAATAAATATGTTTAAGAGAATGATTTCCTTAAAGAATGAAATATATACTTAATTTCGATTTAAGTATATTGAATATTTTCCAAGTGTTGAAAATAAATAAAATTTGTGAATTACTTATGAATAAATAAGTATGGAGATGTTTTTCCAATATAAAGTGAATATTAGAGAATTTATCTTTTTGAAGATACATTGAAATGAATAATTGAAATCGAATATTCATAGATATTGTGAAATGTAAATTCAATATGGAATTTATAAAAGAAAGTGGAATCTGTTTAAAAATAAATATTGATTTATTTTTGAAGTATGAAATTATATATCTAGTGAAGATATTTTGGAAAATAAATAATTTGGAAAATTATTTGGAAACTGGTGATGTGTGCATATCCAGTGATAGTTCAATAACCGACTATCAATATTTCCCTTTGAATGGGTAATTGATGTGATTTGTTTGAATGTGAATGCTACACTTATTTTTGAATAAGCTCTCACTATTCGGGTTAACCGGGAAAGGACCATGGGGTCGTATAACCCATTCCGAATATGTGATACGTCGTTATAATTGCATTGAAGATCGGTGTTGAAGACCCGGTATTTGCGAGAGCGATAGGATGACCTGTCGATTGTCTCTGCACTGAGTTGCAGCGGTATAGAGACTCCCTAAGTGATGGGAAATCCGATCAGGATTGTGAATATCCGGATTGCAAGGACTTCTTTGTAAGTGCCTTCGGTTTTGTTCGATCCCGGAACAGACTTGCATGGATTGTGTGTCTGACATTACAAGTTGATATATAAAGCCGATTTCTTTCAAATATATTTCTGTTGGTGGCAAAGAATTTATTCTTTAGCTTAACACCCTTCTCTGAGACGTACGAGCTCAGAGGTTATGTAGTTGAATGTTATCAGCGATATATTCCCAATTTGGTAATGTGATATGCTGAGTGTTGCTGAAATGATCATTGTGTTGATTATTGTGATAGGATCGTTTATTTGATCGTCTATCTTAGTGATCATTGTGTTGATCATTTGTTGACCCAAAGCATGGCTTTTGTATAAAGTATGTTTTTGTGGACGTGACTTCGTCGAGCCTCACACCCCGGAAATGGTCAAAACAGGAAAGATGCGGCAAGGTTATGAGGGGTAGCACCCTTTAGGGTATGTACATTTCCTTCTGGATAGAGGTGGTATCATGGTATGGAGCCCAGATATTTAACCTATGTGGTTACTACGAATTTATTACTTTGTGGTTGTTGGTTATCGGGATCCCGTGAGAAAGGTCGTTTACGATCGGGGAATGGCGTGCTCGTGTCAGTAGTTACCCAGTTAGGGGTAACCCGGCCTTGTGTTGGCAGAGTTCCGGTTTGGTTCTCGGGGATGTCTTTCCAGAGGCATTCTCATGTGGCAATGGGAAGTTCCTTGGCCTGACCATTTGTTGGAAATCCAAAGAAACAATACGAGACTTGTACGGTTTTAGTTATATAACCTGCTATGGAATGTGGCGGTAACCTGCTATTGAACATAGTTAGCTATAGTAGGCATAGTTCGGAATGTCTATGCTGGCTAAGATTTATATTCTACTTTCGAAATAAATTTTTCCTACACTATGCACTAATAATAATATGAAATGTTCTTTTAAATGCGTATCAAGCATCTTTGACTATCATAAGGAGAAATCTCCTCCGATTCTGCGTTTGCATTGTGTGTGTGTGCGGGAGGCCTTATGGTAGTCTCATTTTTAAAAGCATTGCGAATTGAAATAAAAATATTCCTCTATTTTGATTTTAAAGATAAATAAACTGTTTTGAGTTCTCACACCAGTCACATGACTGACTTGGAGTTTATTGTTTTCCTTCCTAAACTCTGGGTGCCCACCAATTTCCACACGGGCAGTCAAGAGTTAGGTTTATCAGGGTATTCTGGATATTCTGGAGTTGCTGGAGGCAAGATGGATGGCATGGCATATTACTTATATAGTATTTCTTTTCCCGCTGCACTGTTTGTTGTTGTTGTTGTTGTACACTCTGATGATATGATGTAATGAAATGTAATGTAATAACTGATATAGTTCTTTGTTTAAAGATTATTCATCTATTATTATATGTTGTTCCGCTGCGAATTGTGAGATTCTGATGTTGTTCTGTTGTTTTCTGTTCCGTTCTATTTTCTCTATTTTCTTTCTGTTCTCTCTTCTCTTTTTCTTCTATTTTAAAAATTTCTATTCTCTCTAATTTAAAATTTTCTATCTTCTTTTCCCTCTATCTTCTACCTTATCTATTATGTTCTAATCTTCTACCTTTTTCTCTTCTTTTCTTACTTTTTCTTTTCTTAAATTTTTCTTAAAACCCCTAAGGGTTCGTATTTTCGTTCATCTTGAATTAAACAAAGGAGATTAGTGTCTATTCAAGGAGTACGGACTTACGGGTCTTTACACCATTTCTCTTCTTTAAGAAAGAAAGAAGGAAGAAGAAGGTTATTCACAAATGAATATCAAGCAATCTTGATAGATAAAACAAGGAATCATAAAGAAAATAGGATGAATCGGTACGAAGACTCGAATTAAATCCTAAAGCACGACTCCTAAGAAAGACTTAGGACGATGATCCTTGTTATAATATTCTATATTGTTCCGAAGTTTGGCTCTGATACCAAGCTGTGGCGCCCCACCTCTATACCCACGCTAGCCAAGAACACTACGGAGTAATGCTGTCGACTAGCACAGAGAATAAGGCTGTTGAGGAGCGACCATCTGTATAATTGCTTTGTGCGAGTACCGATATGCCAGATAAAAATATAACTTTTCATCTCTAGAGGGAATCCGACATACAGATACAAACTCAAAGCTATCACACGGTGGCTATATAAAATCTTCGGAAACAAATATAGTAATAAACATAACATAAATCAGTCACAGACAATTCATATCACAAAGGCGGAAATAGATATGAATATTACACTAGGAAGTGTACATCAGAGTAGTGGTCTAAAAAGATCCACAATATCACAAAAGAATAGTTACATGAACTACACAAAAGAATAAGTATACATTATGGAGTCTATATCTCGAATGTATACACCAAAATAAACTACTAATCTAAGTAGTAAGCCAAAAGTCAGAGAAATCAATCCCAAGAGAGAAGTCAAGCAGAAGCACCTGTAACATCTCGGTCTGATCCGAGTATTATTTAATAAGAAAATAATAAACGGATCAGTCTAACTATAGATATCAGATGAAACGATATAGAATAAGAGATATGACTAAACACATAATAATCACAATTCCAACCTGTGATATATATAAGTAATTGAAAATCAACGAGAGATTAATCAATATCACCAAATCTACACAAGAATCAAAGAAATGCCATACTCCTTATTTCGTTCATCAAACCACAAATATTGACGATTATATCAATGTCAATCACAAAAGTCAATGACACACAAATTCACCAATGCACAAATATTGACAATAATATCAGTGTCAATCACAAAAGTCAATGACACACAAATTCCAGAATTCAATACGCGAAATCCAGAAATCACAAAAGTCAATGACGCACAAATTCACCAATGCACAAATATTGATAAAACTTATCAATAGAAATCACGAAAATTGGTGAAACACAAATTCTAGAAATCATCTCAAGAAATTCAGAAATCACAAAGGGGGGAGGCCTATCACAAACGGGAGCATAAAGCCCACCAACACGTGTATCACAAACGGAACGCTAATTCCATGGTTGCTAACCATCACAAATTGAGCCGAAGCTCCACAAACGGCCCAAAGACCATGGGTTGCTACCCCAACAAATTGAGTCGAAACTCCACGAAACGGGGTTTAGTCTCCCTCGCAGACAAAGAGACATCGCACATTGCTAGTCTAAATCACAAAGATGATCGTCATGATCAACGAGAAGTGTCGATTACAGTAAGCTAGTAAATATATGAGCTTAGCATCATGTCCCATAACCACTAGCTTAACTTAAATATTTACGAACAAATTGTAGATCTCCACTAGAAAATTGTCACAAGAGTTTCAATCGAACAAGTCCAAGAATTAACCAACAAAGTGAACACAAGCGTTTCATACCACTTGTTTTACTAAGTCGTTTAATTAGATTTCTCATACGAGTGAGGTAAAGGTTTGTATATACTAATAGATTGGAAAACGGTTTTATAAACGAATTTGGTATTAAAATAGTATTGAAATCGTTTGAGGAAAGAGTTTTGATATTTACTAATAGTATAGAAAACCTTTATAATTTTAAAGTGACAAATCACAAAGAAGATTGTAAGAACAATCAATCACTAAAATTCACATACGAAGACGTGAATAAAATCCAAAGAAATCGATAAAGGATCCATCGAAATGGATATTCAAAAATCCCTAAAAAAGAGTCATCAAAGTCATAATAGATGATAACAACAAAAAGGAATCAACACGAATCGATTAAAGTTAGATATTCAAACGGATTAGCAATATAGGCTAATCTGGCAAATAGTAGCAGGTCGGTCCACCAGACCCCTGAGTCGGTCGACCGAACCAAGGGTTGGAAGTGCTCGGTGCACCAGGTCGGTCGACCGGCCAAGGGGGCTCGGTCGGCCGAAGCCTGTAACCAACACTTCCAAACAGAGGCAGGAAGTGCCTGGACTACAGGTCGGTCGACCGACCCAGGGGGCTCGGTCGGCCGAACCTGTATACTTGCACTTCCTACCCTATTTCAAAGGAGGTGCAAATCCCGACCAAATTGCAATCGCACGAGCAACGGCGCTAAGGGTTTATGCCAATCGACTACCCGGCCCTATAAGCTCCTCGATGCATCACCAAAAACATGTTCAAACATCAAAATTATGATTTTTAAAGAATTGAACTCAAAACACTAAAAATTGGAATATTCACCAAATCAATCCAAACCGAAAGCAATTGCACACGAATAAGTGTTAGGAATTCATACCTAACAACCGAAGATAATTATAAGCATAGATGTGAGATTAAAAGTCTCACCTTTGAACCCAAACGAATGAAGAAGATGCTATGAAGCAATGGCAAGAACAAGCACTCCTCAATTCCAACTCAACAAGCTTGAATCTAAGCTAAAAAGAGAAACATTCCCTAAATTAGGTTTAGGAAATTTCTGAAATCAAAGAGAGAATGAGTTGGAGAAGAAGAAGAAGAAGCTTACAATGGGTTTTCTTGAATTTGGAGCTAGAAGTTGGATTTGCAAAGCAAGCTAGGGCGTAGGAATTTCTATTTCCCATTCTCTTCCCCCATTTTTGCTTGAGCTTGAGTGTTAGGAAAATAGAAAAGAAGTGAATGAAGAGGAGAGGGGTTGGGACTGAATACATAAGTGGGCTCAGCCCAAACCAAAACCCTAAGTGAAAAGGTGGCAAAAATCAACTTTATCCAAACATATCGAAGCTTATACTCAAAAAGATCGCAAACGGCATTTTGAACTCAATGGGGGTGGTCTCGAGTCCCAATTCGACTGTTTTCACAAAGTAGCTTTTCGGACCAAAGTCCGATGAACGGTGAAATATTTAAATAAAATATTTAAATATATAATCGATAAATATGCGGGTTGTTATAGATGTTGTATTTTATATCGTTCTTAACTGCAAACTGTTATGCACTTTATTTCATTCGAGATTGCGGTTTGAAATGATATGTAACCATATTTTAATTTTAAATTGCGGATTGAAATGATAATTATCCATATCACTTGACCATAGGATAGAAAATTATATACAGACACCATCGGTCTATATATATAAATATTTAGAAAATGATTTCTATGGTTTTGGATAGAATAATACGGGTTAAATAAATATTGATCCTTTTTGATATTATATAAAAATACTATATACATAGTTAAATTCACGTATTTAAGCTATGTATAAATCTGTTAAATGACAATAAGTTAAGAAATGGAGTTTGATTTATTAAAATAAATATGGTTAAGTATTTAAATTAGATTTTTCTTATAGAGGTTATAATGGTTTAAATAAATTAAGATTTGGAAGATAGAATATGAAATGGATGTGAATTAAATTATTAAAAATTTTACTCAAATAAAATTTGATTTGAAATTTAGATAAATTTAGGGTTTTATGAAATTGAATTTATTTAAGAATTAAACCAACAGGGTTGACGTGAAATTTATTAAATTGGAAATTTTAAAAGGTACAATTATTATAACTTGATTTTTGGGTCTAGGTGAATTTAATGATTATTTCAAGTATAATGAATTGAAGACAATATCTAGTTTTTTTTAAATTGAGTTTTATTTAAATAATAAGGGGTTTATTATATAAAATATTTCAGAACTAAATAATAGGAAATTTAATTGTTGAATCGAAATTATCAAATTTAGTTTTGAAATTTTGGAATATTTAAAGCCTTGAAATATATCGAAATTGAAATGTTTATAGAAATTGAAATGTTTCGAAGTTATGAATTTCATAGCATTATGTGTTAAAGGTGTTAAGATTTCAAATGTTTGGGTTTGAAGTATAAAATTTGGAAGTGCTATGATTTTGAAAAGGGGATATATTTGAAATAAAATGATATCATATTGATTTGAAATAAAAGGAATATCATATTGATTTTGTTTTTAAATTTGAAATGATGTCGTTTTTATATGGTTTTTGAAATAAATATTATATCCTGGTTTTGAAATATAAATTATTTTGAAATGACCGCGGTGTTATAATAATGTTGGGTTGTTAAAGAGACCGGGATCGGAAGTTGTCATACTCTCTGCCAACTCCAAAAACCACTTTAACAACCGTGTACGCGGTGGAGATTCCAGAATGAAGTAGGATGGTGGCGGCGTTTCCTCTGAGTTAAATATATAGACCCGACTCCCGTGAGTTGGCATAAGGTGGCTAAAACAGGAGCGATTGACAGGTTAAGAAGGTAGCCCCTTTTATCGGACACATCCCTTCGATATTATACTCTGACTTTGTATTGATTCAGTGGCCACTTTTGATTTTTGATTTGGGGGTGTGGCTCGAGGTGGGCGGTAGTAGCTGCTACGCGTTACCACTGAGCCGAAAGCGTAATTGGTATATCTACCTTGGCATTTTCTAGTTGTGCCGTATCACCTACCCTAGCACGCCTTGTACGAGTTTGATTTGTGTCGTACCTATGGAGTATCCTTTGGTAGCCTCCCGATCAGGAGGTATTACGGTACTGTATAGACTATTGGCACTATTATGTGTTAAGGGCTATATGGGTAACCCTTAACGCTATTTAAAAGTAAGTTTATTTTACTAATTGACATTATTATAATAGCGAAATATTACTACATAGTAAATAGTTTAACAGATCCTTAGGAGATGTGAATCCCGAGCATCTCTTAAGTTATTGCACTCACGTTAGACACTGGATAGGAGATGTCAAATCCCATAAACATCTGACGCCTTTCCACTCATATTTATTCTTGTTGATTTAACTTACATAAGATCTTTTAGTTCTGACTCGAGTATTTTGTCTTTTCAATTCGCTCGGGTCAGCCTGAGCATTTCAGGATTCGAAGACTTTAGCTTTGGAGGACGAAGACGAAGATTTATATTATTATTATCTATTATAGTATTCCACCACATTCATACTGTTTCTGCTGCATTAATTATTATTCTCTGGTATGTGTAACTCTGATATGTATTGTATAAGTAAAATCGAATATTTTGTAAAACAGCATCATGAACTGTATATTTGATTATTATATTTTATCGTTCCGCTGCAAGATTCGGTTTTGTTTTATTTCTTCCTTCTCTTTCTTATTTACCACATAACGATCCTCCTTTCTGTATGGTTTGAGTCTGACGTGTGTGGTTTATCGTCGACTTAAAACATACAAAAAGGCGGGATGTTACA
The DNA here is from genome assembly GCA_030765085.1 of Allium cepa. Taxonomy (NCBI): domain Eukaryota; kingdom Viridiplantae; phylum Streptophyta; class Magnoliopsida; order Asparagales; family Amaryllidaceae; genus Allium; species Allium cepa. The sequence continues at coordinate 325,014,636 of CM060931.1, read as the reverse complement.
TCAGGTATCAGAGCTTTGGTTTAGCGATAAACCTTAGCTTTGTAGGGTCTGACTCTTTACTAATAGGGTATTAATACCCTACGAAGAGTCGTTGAGTGTATATATATGAGAGAGTGTATTTGTTAGTGTTATAAAAAGTTTTAATATAGTGTTAATTTGTTCTGTTTTGTATTTATAAATTCTGGTTGGTGCATGGGACGCTATGATATCAATAGGGATTTCTAAACACTTAATAGGACAAACCGACACAATATTTGTTTTGAATATAGGTGAATGAAATAATTTTTCCTATTATATTTTCTATATATAAAGTAATAAATTTTTATAAATGAAATATATTTGGTTGTAATATATTGGTTGCTAAGTAGTGAAATTTATAAATATTGGTTGTAAAATATAATTTACAAATAAAATGAGAATAAAGTGGAAATTTAGAATTTAAGTTCCAAGGTTTTGAAAATTTCTTTTGAATGATTTTGAAATATAATAATAATATTTAGAGGTACTTTCTGATATAAATATTTCAGAATAATTTGAAAGAATTGCTTTAAAGAAATTTAGAAAGGAAATAAGTTCTGTACTCCCCTCTCTATCGCTGGAAAAGAATTTCGGTGATGAGTGCACTCATCATCGACATTCATTTCGAGTTTCGAAGTGGGAAGGCCACTGTAGTAGTTTTACTGCAGGTTTATTTTGATAAACAAATATAAATTTCAAATGGTATTAAATATAAATGGGATATATAAATTGTAAGTGTATACATCTATCTATTATTTTAAAATGATTTGAAATTTAAACGGGTATTTTGTTCTTAAGTTTCTGTTAATTAATAGTTTCAATTATTATAGTGAAATGGAATGTAAATAATTAATAATTGGAACCTCTAATTAAAATAAGAGATTTAATGCTAAGTTATAAATGAGATTAAATGAAAGTTGAAATTGTAACTTATAAAACAAAAGATATAATTATTGAACATTAAATTAATTTAAAAGAAATAAGATAAACTTGTATGATTTTCAATTACATTCTTTAACACATATATGACTTACCAACTATAAAAAGTCAAAATGTTAAAAGAAAATGTAATAGGAAAATTTACAAGTAAAATTTGAAATAATGAAAGTATTCAATGAAATTCCTTAATAAATAAGAATTTGGTGTTGCGGTTGTTATGAACTTAAGTATTATAAATAAATAAATAAATAAATAAATAAGAGAAATTGAGAAGTGAATGAATGTAATGCAATAAAAAGAAGATTTATACGGTATGAACAAATAAAAATGAATTTATGTAAGTATAAGTGCAAATAAATGAAATAAGCGCTAAATCAATGGGTGGAAATGAAAATTTGCAAGAAATAAATGTAAATTAAAAAGATAAATCATTATATGAATGAAAAGGAAAGCAAACAACAATGTATAAAACGAATTGATAAAAATTTAACTTGATCTTTTGTTTGGAATTGTTTTTTGTTTGGTTTATGGTTGTTTGGGCAAGAATACTTTAAAATTATATGGATGTATGAACAATCTATTTAGTTTCACCTAGGTCTGTTGAGCAAATGGCGCACTAAGTAGTTTATTTCATTCTGTGCAATTTAAAGTTTTGAACCCAAACAACTATTTGTTTGTTTGATATGAATGGATGATTGAATTGTGTTGACTTTATGTAATGGTTATATGCATTGTTGCAAGTGATTGTTGTTTATATTGTTTTATTTGTTAGTTGTTAAAACAACTTTAAATATTTCATTTTATATAATTATTAACTCTTTTGGATTATATAAGTTAAATACAAGTTATGGAAGCAATTGCTACTGCTTTTGGTTTCATAATTCAAACGTTGTTTGCCCGACAAATAGGTATGTTTTAGGATTACGGTTTATAGCGTTATTATATTATTTTTCCCGTGTTGGGATATATTACTTTGAAAGATATATGTTTTGTATTATTATATTTAATATTATATTTTCTCCGGAGACTCTCCGTACAAAGGAGACTCTGCCGAAATTTTCCGAATATTTTGGACTTAGAAAATTTTTGAAAATGTTTTCCAAACTTTATTAATTTAAGTATAAAAAGATTTAATGGTTATAAAATTGGTATATTTTATTTAAATTAATTAATTTTGTAAAATTTATTTGTTTATAAATTTATTTATTTTAGTAAGATATATTGATTTCCTAATTCTTCTTTTCCCTTCTTTTCCTTTTCGGGGACGAAAAGTTTTGAGTGGGGGAGAGTGTAACGACCCGTAAATTTTAATAAATAAATTGGTTAATTTAATAGATTTTGTAATTAAATTTAGATAGAAATAAAAAAAATTAATTTTTAATGAAGTAAATGTTAAGAATGAATTGTAGCAATGATTATTAAAAACTAATTATTGAAAATTGAAGTGAAATCACAATTTAAAATGAAATAAAGTAATTTGTTGCACTTGGGTCTGTAAACAATAAACTTATAAATGTATTAAAAGTAAATGGTGGCAATAATTATGTGTTGCCCGTTTATTTAGTCTATTAATTGAAATGAAAAATCAAATTTTAATAATATAAACAAAAGTTACATTAATGTGAGAAGTAATACAATGTTTAGAAGTTGTTAAATTAGAGTATATTAGGAAATAGAAATTGAATTGGAATCAATTGCAACCTTGGTTTGTTAATAATAGCTTATAAGTGAAATTAAACGTTAATGGTAACAAGTATTGTACGTTAACCATTTATTTAGTATATTAAATTATAATTGGTAATCAATTGCAATAAATATAAATACGTTATTACGTTAATGTTAACTAAAGTAATATTTGAAAATAATGTCAATTCCATTTATAATATAACTATTGGTTGATGTAAAGATTGTAAATCAAGAATTATTCATTTATTTGAATGTAAATTATAGTGATTGGGTTTATATCAAATAAATGAAATTAAGTATCTAGATATTACATTAATGGAAATCAAGTTGAAAATTTGGAAATAATAACGTAATTGTAACGACCCGCAAATTTAGTGGATTAAAATTGGTTAAAATTTATAAGTTTTGTAATTTAATTTAGTAGAAACTTTAGATTATAAACAAATATTGAAATAAACGCTAAATTAAATTATGTAAATGGTGACTTAAGACCTATTTATAGGAATTGTAACAAAATCCAAATGAATTAAGCAGAAATGGATTTTTACCTGGATATAAAATTTAATATGAGAAATTAATGAAATTATTAAATGATTTAAAGCAATAAAAGAGTGTAAACGGTAATTGGAATAAATTAAGCAATTATGTTAATGCAAGTGGATCATTTATAAACTTAAATGAAACATTCCCATTTAATAAAGTTATTCGGATGTTATGACTTATTTAAAAGGTAAAAATTGGATTTAATTGGAATTTGTTATATTTGGTTTAAATAGGAATGGAGTAATACAAAAGTAACTGTGAATAGTGAAGTCGCAACTGTAAATGGAAGAAATTGAAATAAGGGGCAGTAAACATTGAATAAACTAATAAGAATAAATGCCAACATTGAATGGTTATAAATGTAATTAAATATTACAAGTGTGTGAAACGTAAAGATAAGGGTTAAGAGTTGTTGGAATGGGTAGATTAAAATAATAATAAAGTGTGAATAAAAATTTGATTGGTTATATTAATTGAAGGGAATTCAAATTTGTTTGGAAATGTAAATGGAATAAATGAAGTTATGCAGTAATGAATGAATAAATAAAAAAAATATTGCAATAAAATAGGAAACTGACATAACATTTATAAATGATAACGAACATTGGTAAGAAATAAATGAGAACAATTGAAATAAAACTTAAAGGTAATTAAAAGTTGAATAGTTACCATTGTAAGATACCTATTTGGGTAGCTGATAAACTTTAATGTCAAATGGATTGAAAACTTTTGGCCAAATTTGGGTAGTTAGTGTAGTTTTGATTTGTCATTGTAGTTTCTTAATTCTATCAGATGCAATCAATGTTAACTTTATTTCAATATGACGTTTTGGGTGATTTAAGAAGTGAAAAACCAAGATTTATTTATTTATTTGAAATTTGAAATCAAATTTGTGGATTTATTGCAAATAAGTGAAATTAATGTTTAACTATTACGTTAAGAGGGTCTAATAAATTAAAAGGGGAAATCAATAGGGATTAATCTAATTTAAGGTTATATTAATATAAATTTGGGTATAAAGGTGTTGGACCAAGGAAATAATATTAATTGGTTTAGAAACCTTAATTTAAAATGTGAAGTAAACAAGATTTCACGTCATAACCATTTATACAAATCCAGGATGTATGTAGAAGTATTAATGCAATAAAACGGAAACAAATGTTGAATAAAAAGAATAGGAATCAACATTTATTTACTTGGTTGGATTTAACTACGATAGTATGATATATTGCCATTAAATGAAAATTTAATATATAGAATATTGCGTAAAAGGAAAAGTAGATGAAATCTAAAGAAATAAACGAAGATAATAGTGAACAAATGAAAAATTTCCTCTCTTTGATAATAATAGACTGAATAACAGAATGAAAATGAAATTTTTTGAAAATTTAATTTACAAATTCTAAATTCAATGAATTTGACATAAGCACTGAAGATTGTTAGATTTGTCAACTGTAAATTTACTTTTAAATTGGTTGAACCATTGTAATTGGTTTGAGAAATATAAAGTGATAAGATTGGTCAAATTTAAGATTGAAAATAAAATTTTGAAATTTTGTTAATCAATTATTGAATTATTTAATTTATTTAAAATAGCCATTTTGGTCACGGACTCGGATTTCGATGAAACCAGTTTCATCGGATCCGTAACAGTGAATTATTGTAAGGTTTCAAGTTCCGTAGCGATCGGACTTGTCGTTTGATCGTACGAACGCGAAACGCCTTGAAATCGATTTAATTGAAATCAATTTGAAATCAATTTGAAAATATTGTTTTCAGCATAACTTCTTCATACGATGGAATTTGGACGTGAAACTTTTTCCATCGCGTTGAGAATATTTTTAAATACCTATTTGGATATATGGGTTTACCCAATTTCGTTCCGGGGTCAGAACGGGCTTTTTGGGCCACGTTGGCGTTAGCACGTTTGTTTATCGGATCCATCTATTCGAATTTCTAACCTATCTATATAAACCCGTTTATAAACCCTAGCCCGTCTATTCTCAATTATTTGTGCGTTCATTTCATCATTTCCTTCTCTTCTTCCAATGGCTAGAAACCCTAGATTCATGGTCAATTTCAAAAATCAAATCCAAAGTCAAAAACTAAAATTCTCAGAAAAATTCCAAAAAAATTATATGTTGATGCTCTCGACGAATATAATTCAGTGGTGTAATTCGTTTTTCAAATCAAGTTGCTGTTTTTCCAGAATTCAGTGAAGCATTTTCGGCCACTCATCATCGTGTTGATCAACTTCTTCCGATCGACAAATCGTCGGTACCATGGCGTAGAGGGGACCGAGTACTGCTCATCGGAATAATCGTTTTTTTGAATCAACGGCTGGATCGGGCTTAAAAATTCAACTAGGGTATAAGTTAAGTGGCGGCAGCTGTCATTGGAGTGCTCGATCGAGGGACGTAGGGTCGGCAATAGGGGGAAGACGAGCTAGGCGGCGGCGTTGACCTTCGGTGACGCGTGCGACCGGACGACAAGGACGATGGGCGTTTGGAAGTAAACGGCAGCGGCTGTTACATGCGTTAGGGTTTCAGCTGTACCTTGCTTTCGGTTTGAACGTGCTGAGGGAGAAGAAGGAGTGGGCCCTAGTGACGTGGCTACTAATATATGCAAGTTTTGTTTTGTTTTTAAATTTTGTTTTCAACCGTAATTTTCGCCATAACTCTCGCATACGAATTCCGTTTCACGCGCGATTTTTTTTGTTAGGATCGTAATTAAATTCCAGATCCTTTGACGCTAGTTTGGACAGATTTGGAGACCGTCGAATTTTTGGATTTAAATCGGATTTAAATTCAATTTAAATTCAAAAGGTGAGTGTTTTAACCCACTCACAACTTCTAAAATTTCTTATGTTTGTTAAATTGATTTAAAATTTGAGTAGGAATTTGTTTATGACTATTTGGCATGTTTTATTCGTCATCTTTGTTAAATCGCATTTATTTAATTTAACTGTTAATAAATTTTATTTATTGCATATAACTTGACAGTTAGAATTTATTTATTTGCGTATTAACTGCCTGTCATAGTTATATTTATTTTTATTAACTGCCAGTTAAATTTACATTTATTTTTGCATATAAACTGTTAGTTTAACAGTAGTTAAATTTATATAAACTGTTAGTTAATACATGTTATTTACTACCTGTATAATTTATATGCTCTATATTGATGTTGTTTAAATTGGATGATGATTGTAATGAATGGTTGCTGATTGGTATTTGGATGAATGGATGTTGTATTTTATATTTTATAAACTGCATGTTATCGTGCATTTCATTCATTCGGGATTGCGGTTTGAAATGATGTACAACCGCATTTTTATTTTAAATTACGGATTGAAATGATAAACATCCGTATCACTTGACCATAGGGTAGAAAATTTTATACAGGCACCGCGGTGTGTGTATATATATATATATATATATATATATATATATATATATATAATATTTTGAAATGATTTTCTATGGTTTTGTAAAGTTATATATATATATATATATATATATATATATATGGTTTATGGGATATTGATTTGGTTATTGATAAAGGCTATTATATATATAGTAATTTATGGTTTTTAAGCTTTGTATAAATTTGCTTTGAAGTTTAAAATAAAGTTTGATTTTAAGATCAAATAAGATTAAGCATTTATATAAAATTTAATTTCTGGAGTTATATTGACTTAAATGAGAATAAGGTTGGAAGATGAATACTAAGTTAAATTGGAATTAAATAAAAAGTTAGAATTTTTAAAGGATATGATTCTGTAACTTGATCTTTTGGTGTAGAGTGATGTAAATGAATATCGGGTTGATTTAAATGAATATATAATAAATTGAAAGATTTTCCAGTTATGTGAAGTTAAAGGTTTTTCCTAAATTATATTGAATTCATTAAGTAAATATTTCAAGTCTAAATAATAAGTAATTGAATTTAATATATATGGGATTGTCAAATGAGTTTGTTTTGAAATGGTGAAATATTTAAAGCTTTGAAACATAAGAATCGAAATGTTATTTGGAAGTTTAAATCGATATTCGAAAATTGATTTGTTAAATCTAAAGAAACTATTGTGTTTTATAAAGAATTTAATATTTAACCATTTGAGAGAAGGAAATTTGTTTCGTAGTTATGATTTTCAAGGTAGTATGATTTGAAAATATTATATTAAGGAGTTTTGATTTCTAAATATTTTACTTTGAAAACCCTATGATTTTGGAAAAGAATATATATTGGAAAATAAAATGACATTATATGATTTTGGGTCTAAATGATATCGTATTGATTTGGGTTTTAAAAATATAAATGATATCGTATTTATATGGGTTTAAAATGGATATTTTATTCTAGTTTTAAAGTTTAAATTATTTTAAACGACCGCGGTGTTACAATAACGTTTGGTTGTTAAAGAGACCGGGATCGGAAGTTGTCATGCTCTCTGCCAACTCCGAAAACCACTTTAACAACCGTGTATGCGGTAGAGATTCCAGAATGAAGTAGGTTGGTGGAGGCGTTTCCTGCAAGGTAAATACGTGGACCCGACTCCCGTGAGTTGGCATAAGGTGGCTAAAACAAGAGCGATTCTCGGGCCAATGAGGTCATTCCTCTGATCGAACGCACTCCTTCGATACTATACTCTGACTTTGGATTGATTCGGTGGCCACTATTGATTTCTTTGATTTTGGGGGTGTTTGTTCGAGGTGGGCGGTATCTGCGCGCTGCGCATTTCCACCAGGCCGGATAGCAATTGGTATATCTACCCTGGCATTGCCTAGTTGTGCCGTTTCTCCTACCCTAGCGCGCCTTGTACAAGTTTCTATTTGTGTCGTACCTATGGAGTATCCTCTGGTAGCCTCCTGATCAGGAGTTACGGTACTGTATAGACTATTGGCTTTATTTGTGTTAAGGGCTATATGGGTAACCCTTTAACGCTATTAAAAAGTAAGTTTATTTTACAATTAGACACTATTATAATAGCGCAATATAATACATAGTAAATAGTTTAACGGATCCTTAAGAGATGTAAATCCCGAGCATCTCTTGAGTTACTACACTCATATTTATTTCTGTTAATTTAACTCACATAAGATCTTTTAGTTCCGACTCGAGTGTTTTTGTCTTTTCAAATTCGCTTGGGTCAGTCCGAGCGTTTCAGGATGTGAAGACTTTATTCTGGAGGACGAAGACGAAGATTTGTAGTATTACTATCATCTAGTATATTATTCCACAACAACATAAAATTCCGCTACATTGATATTTTGGCATGTGAACCCTGAAATTTATTGTGTAAAGAAGAATCAAATGTTTGTAAACAGTTTTATAAACTGTATATTTATTATTATATTTTATCCTTCCGCTGTGAGATTCTATTTTGTTTTATTTCTTCTCTGTTTTCTTATTTATCCCATAACAATCCGCCCTTGCGTATGGTTTGAATTGACATGTGTGTCGATTTAAAGCGTGCGAAAAGGCGGGATGTTACATCTGGTATCAGCGCTTTGGTTTAGCGATAAACCTAAGCTTTGTGGGGTTTGACTCTTTATTAATAGGGTAGTAATACCCTATGGGAGTCGCTGAGTGTATATATGAGAGAGCGTATTTGTTAGTGTTATAAAAGGTTTTAATATTGTGTTAATTTGTTCCATTTCGTATTTATAAATTCTGGTTGGTGCATGGGACGCTATGACATCAATAGGGATTTCTAAACACTTAATAAGACAGACCGACATAATATTTGTTTTTAATATAGGTGAATGAAATAATTTTTACCTATTATATTTTCTATTTTTAAAGTAAATTTTTCAAAAGATATCTATATTTGGCTGCAATAGATTGGTTGTTAGGTATTAAAGTGCATGAATAATAATAGAAATAAGATTGAATAATAAAATAAATGAAATTTGGAAATTTAGAACTTAAGTTCCGGGTTTTGAAATTTCTTTCAAATAAATTTTGGAATATAATAATATTGTTTATAAGTATTTTCTGATATAAATATTTAATATAATTCGGAAGAATTGTTTTAAAGAAGATTTTTGAGAAATAAGTTTTGTACTTTCCTCTCTGTCGCTGGAAAATAATTTCGGTGATGGCAGCCGTATCATCGACATTCATTTTCGAGTTTCAAAGTGGGAAGGCCATTTTAGTAGTTCTACTGCAGATTTATTTTGAGAAAAAATATATAAATTTTGGATTGTTTTAAATATAATTAGAGATATATAAGTTGTAAGAATATATTTATCTATTATTTTAAAATAAAATTTAAAATCTAACCCGGTATTAAATTCTTAAACTTCCATTAATTAATTGTTTCAATTATTGTAGTGAAACATAATTTAACTAATAATTGAAACCCTAAATAAAATAAGAGATTTAAATGCTAAGTTATAAATGGGAATTAAAGAAAATTTGAAATTTGTAACATACGAAACAAAGAGTAATTTTGTTGAACATTGAAATTTAATTAAAGGATGAGATAAAACTTGTATAAGTTCATTTTCATTTTCTTTAACATATATAACTTACCAAATATTAAAAGTTGAAATGTTTAATATGAAATGTAATGAAAATTGTATGAGTAAAAGTAGGTAATGAAGTATTCAATGAATTTGCTATTATAAATGAGAATTTAATGTTATAAACTTAAGTTATAATTGGAATTTTACCATAAGTAAATATAATTAAAGGTAAGTATGACAAATAGATGATTATAAGCTTAAATAATTAAAGTGTAAATAAATGAGGTCATGCAATAATAAATGAATAAATAGTATAACGAAATAAAAAGGGAACTGGCATAACCTGAATTAATGGAATTGAATAATTGTAAGTAATGGGAAAAATAAATGAAGCAAACATTTAATGAGTAAATGTAAATTAAAACGATGAATCACTGTATAAATAAAAAGATAATCAAACAACCGATGTATAAAATAAAATTTATAATAAGTTAATTTGATTTGTTGGTTTGAATGGTTGTTGTTTGGTTATGGTTGTTTGGGTAAGATACCTAAAAATTGGGATTGGATGAAAGAATAATCTATTTAGTTTTATCTAAGGCTGTTGAGTAAATGATGCGCTAGTAGTTTATTCTTCATTCCTTACAATTTAAAAGTTTTGAACCCGAACAACTATTTATTAGTTTGATTGAATGGTTGTTCGTATTTGTTGTATGCTGGTTGTTGAAATCGATGGTTGTTGTACTGATTTGTTGTTAGTAATTGAAACCACTTAAACATTTCACTTTATATAATTTGTTAACCCTTTAGATTTTATAAGTGTTTATAAGTGAAATACAGGTTATGGAAGCATTTGCTACTGCTTTTGGTTCCATAAATTTAGCGTAAGTTGCCCGACAAATAGGTACGTTTTTGGATTACGATTTATAGCATAATTTTATATATTTTCCCGTGTAGGGATATATATTATTTTGGAAAATATTTGTGTATATTGTTATATTTTGATATTATATTTTCTCCCGAGCCTCTCCGTACAAAGGAGACTCTGCCAAATTTTTCCGTAAGTTTTGGACTAAGAAATTTTTTTGAAAATGTTTACCAAACTTTAGTAATTTAAGTGTAAAAAGATATAACGATTATAAAACGGGTATATTTTATTTAAGGAAATAAATTTAGAAAATTATTGGTTATAAGTTAAATATTTTGAATATGATCTAATGTTATTTAATTCTTCTTTTCCCTTCTCTTCCTTTTCGGGGACGAAAAGTTTTGAGTGGGGGAAAGTGTAACGACCCGTAAATTTAGTGGATTAAAATTGGTTAAAATTTATAAGTTTTGTAATTTAATTTAGTAGAAACTTTAGATTATAAACAAATATTGAAATAAACGCTAAATTAAATTATGTAAATGGTGACTTAAGACCTATTTATAGGAATTGTAATAAAATCCAAATGAATTAAGTAGAAAAGGATTTTTACCTGGATATAAAATTTAATATGAGAAATTAATGAAATTATTAAATTGATTTAAAGCAATAAAAGAGTGTAAACGGTAATTGGAATAAATTAAGCAATTATGTTAATGCAAGTGGATCATTTATAAACTTAAATGAAACATTCCCATTTAAAAGAGTTATTCGGATGTTGTGACTTATTTAAAAGGTAAAAATTGGATTTAATTGGAATTTGTTATATTTGGTTTAAATAGGAAAGGAGTAATACAAAAGTAACTGTGAATAGTGAAGTCGCAACTATAAATGGAAGAAATTGAAATAAGGGGCAGTAAACATTGAATAAATTAACAGGAATAAATGCCAACATTGAATGGTTATAAATGTAATTAAATATTACAAGTGTGCGAAACATAAAGATAAGGGTTAAGAGTTGTTGGAATGGGTATATTAAAATAATAATAAAGTGTGAATAAAAATTTGATTGGTTATATTAATTGAAGGGAATTCAAATTTGTTCGGAAATGTAAATGGAATAAATGAAGTTATGCAGTAGTGAATGAATAAATAAAAAAAATTTGCAATAAAATAGGAAACTGACATAACATTTATAAATGATAACGAACATTGGTAAGGAATAAATGAGAACAATTGAAATAAAACTTAAAGGTAATTAAAAGTTGAATAGTTACCATTGTAAGATACCTATTTGGGTAGTTGATAAACTTTAATGTGAAATGGATTGAAAACTTTTGGCCAAATTTGGGTAGTTAGTGTAGTTTTGATTTGTCATTGTAGTTTCTTAATTCTATAAGATGCAATCAATGTTAACTTTATTTCAATATGACGTTTTGGGTGATTTAAGAAGTGAAAAACCAAGATTTATTTATTTATTTGAAATTTGAAATCAAATTTGTGGATTTATTGCAAATAAGTGAAATTAATGTTTAACTATTACGTTAAGAGGGTCTAATAAATTAAAAGGGGAAATCAATAGGGATTAATCTAATTTAAGGTTATATTAATATAAATTTGGGTAGAAAGGTGTTGGACCAAGGAAATAATATTAATTGGTTTAGAAACGTTAATTTAAAATGTGAAGTAGACAAGATTTCATGTCATAACCATTTATACAAATCCAGGATGTATGTAGAAGTATTAATGGAATAAAACGGAAACAAATATTGAATAAAAAGAATAGGAATCAACATTTATTTACTTAGTTGGATTTAACTACGATAGTATGATTTATCGTCATTAAATGAAAATTTAATATATAGAATATTGCCTAAAAGGAAAAGTAGATGAAATCTAAAGAAATAAACGAAGACAATAGTGAACTAATGAAAATTTTCCTCTCTTTCATAATAATAGACTGAATAACAGAATGAAGATGAAATTTTTTGAAAATTTAATTTACAAATTCTAAATTCAATGAATTTGAGATAAGCACTGAAGATTGTTAGATTTGTCAACTGTAAATTTACTTTTAAATTGGTTGAACCATTGTAATTTTTTTGAGAAATATAAAGTGATAAGATTGGTCAAATTTAAGATTGAAAATAAAATTTTTAAATTTTGTTAATTAATTATTAAATTATTTAATTTATATAAAATAGCCATTTTGGTCACGGACTAGGATTTCGACGAAATCAGTTTCATCGGATCCGTAACAGTGAATTATTGTAAGGTTTCAAGTTTCGTAGCGATCGGACTTGTCGTTTGATCGTACGAACGCGAAACGCCTTGAAATCGATTTAATTGAAATCAATTTGAAATCAATTTGAAAATATTGTTTTCATCATGACTTCTTCATACGATGGAATTTGGACGTGAAACTTTTTCCATCGCGTTCAGAATATTTTTAAATACCTATTTGGATATATGGGTTTACCCAATTTCGTTCCGGGGTCAGAACGGGCTTTTTGGGCCACGTTAGCGTTAGCACGTTTGTTTATCGGATCCATCTATTCGAGTTTCTAACCTATCTATATAAACTCGGTTATAAACCCTAGCCCGTCTATTCTCAATTGTTTGTGCGTTTATTTCATCAGTTCCTTCTCTTCTTCCAATGGCTAGAAACCCTAGATCCAAATCAAATCCAAAGTCAAAAATTAAAATTCTCAGAAAAATTCCAAAAAAATTATATGTTGATGCTCTCGACGAATATAATTCAGTGGTGTAATTCGTTTTTCGAATCGAGTTGCTATTTTTCCATAATTCAGTGAAGCATTTTCGGCCACTCATCATCGTGTTGATCAACTTCTTCCGATCGACAAATCGTCGGTACCATGGCGTAGAGGGGACCGAGTACTGCTCATCGGAATTATCGTTTTTTCGAATCAACGGCTGGATCGGGCTTAAAAATTCAACTGGGGTATAAGTTAAGTGGCGGCGGCTATCATTGGAGTGCTCGATCGAGGGACGTAGGGTCGGCAATAGGGGGAAGACGAGGTAGGCGGCGGCGTTGACCTTCGGTGACGCGTGCGATCGGACGACAAGGACGATGGGCGTTTGGAAGTAAACGGCGGCGGCTGTTACGTGCGTTAGGGTTTTAGTTGTACCTTGCTTTCAGTTTGAACATGCTGAGGGAGGAGAAGGAGTGGGCCCTAGTGACGTGGCTACTAATATATGTAAGTTTTGTTTTATTTTTAAATTTTGTTTTCAACCGCAATTTTCGCCATAACTCTCGTATACGACTTCCGTTTCACGCGCGATTTTTTTTGTTAGGATCATAATTAAATTCCAGATTCTTTGACGCTGGTTTGGACAGATTTGGAGACCGTCAAATTTTTGGGTTTAAATCGGATTTAAATTCGATTTAAATTCAAAAGGTGAGTGTTTTAACCCACTCACAACTTCTAAAATTTATTATGTTTGTTAAATTGATTTAAAATTTGAGTAGAAATTTGTTTATGACTGTTTGGCATGTTTTATTCGTCATCTATGTTAAATCGCATTTATTTAATTTAACTGTTAATAAATTTTATTTATTGCATATAACTTGATAGTTAGAATTTATTTATTTGCGTATTAACTGTCTGTCATAGTTATATTTATTTTTATTAACTGCCAATTAAATTTACATTTATTTTTACATATAAACTGTTAGTTTAACAGTAGTTAAATTTATATAAATTATTAGTTAATACATGTTATTTACTACCTATATAATTTATATGCTCTATATTGATGTTGTTTAAATTGGATGATGATTGTAATGAATGGTTGATGATTGATATTTGGATGAATGGATGCTGTATTTTATATTATATAAACTGCAAGTTATCGTGCATTTCATTCATTCGGGATTGAGGTTTGAAATGATATACAACCGCATTTTTATTTTAAATTGCGGATTGAAATGATAAACATCCGCATCACTTGACCATAGGGTAGATAATTTTATACAGGCACCGCGGTATATATATATATAAAAATATTTTGAAATGATTTTCTATGGTTTTGTAAAGTTATATATATATATATATATATATATATGGTTTATCGGATACTGATTTGGTTATTGATAAAGGCTATTATATATATAGTAATTTCCGGTTTTTAAGCTTTGTATAAATTTGCTTTGAAGTTTAAAATAAAGTTTGATTCTAAGATCAAATAAGATTAAGCATTTATATAAAATTTAATTTCTGGAGTTTCATTGACTTAAATGAGAATAAGGTTGGAAGATGAAGACTAAGTTAAATTGGAATTAAATAAAAAGTTAGAATTTTTAAAGGATATGATTTTATAACTTGATTTTTTGGTGTAGAGTGATCTAAATGAATATCGGGTTGATTTAAATGAATATATAATAAATTGAAAGATTTTCCAGTTATTTGAAGTTAAAGGTTTTTCCTAAATTATATTGAATTCATTAAGTAAATATTTCAAGTCTAAATAACAAGTAATTGAATTTAATATATATGGGATTGTCAAATGAGTTTGTTTTGAAATGGTGAAATATTTAAAGCTTTGAAACATAAGAATCGAAATGTTATTTGGAAGTTTAAATCGATATTCGAAAATTGATTTGTGAAATCTAAAGAAACTATTGTGTTTTATAAAGAATTTAATATTTAACCATTTGAGAGATGGAAATTTGTTTCGAAGTTATGATTTTCAAGGTAGTATGATTTGAAAATATTATATTAAGGATTTTTGATTTCTAAATATTTTACTTTGAAAACCCTATGATTTTGGAAAAGAATATATATTGGAAAATAAAATGACATTATATGATTTTGGGTCTAAATGATATCGTATTGATTTGGGGTTTTAAAAATATAAATGATATCGTATTTATATGGGTTTAAAATGGATATTTTATTCTGGTTTTAAAGTTTAAATTATTTTAAACGACCGCGGTGTTATAATAACGTTTGGTTGTTAAAGAGACCGGGATCAGAAGTTTTCATACTCTCTGCCAACTCCGAAAACCACTTTAACAGCCGTGTACACGGTGGAGATTCCAGAATGAAGTATGTTGGTGGAGGCGTTTCCTGCAAGGTAAATACGTGGACCCGACTCCCGTGAGTTGGCATAAGGTGGCTAAAACAAGAGCGATTCTCGGGCCAATGAGGTCATTCCTCTGATCGAACGCACTCCTTCGATACTATACTTTGACTTTGGATTGATTCGGTGGCCACTATTGATTTCTTTGATTTTGGGGGTGTTTGTTCGAGGTGGGCGGTAGCTGCGCGCTGCGCGTTTCCACCAGCCCGGATAGCAATTGGTATATCTACCCTGGCATTGCCTAGTTGTGCCGTGTCACCTACCCTAGCGCACCTTGTACGAGTTTCTATTTGTGTCATACCTATGGAGTATCCTCTGGTAGCCTCCCGATCAGGAGGTATTACGGTACTGTATAGACTATTGGCATTATTTGTGTTAAGGGCTATATGGGTAACCCCTTAACGCTATTAAAAAGTAAGTTTATTTTACAATTAGACACTATTATAATAGCGCAATATACTACATAGTAAATAGTTTAACGGATCCTTAGGAGATGTAAATCCCGAGCATCTCTTGAGTTACTGCACTCATATTTATTTCTGTTAATTTAACTCACATAAGATCTTTTAGTTCTGACTTGAGTGTTTTTGTCTTTTCAAATTCGCTCGGGTCAGTCCGAGCGTTTCAGGATGTAAAGACTTTATTCTGGAGGACGAAGACGAAGATTTGTAGTATTACTATCATCTAGTATATTATTCCACTACAACATAAAATTCCGCTACATTGATATTTTGGTATGTGAACTCTGATATTTATTGTATAAAGAAGAATCAAATATTTGTAAACAGTTTTATAAACTGTATATTTATTATTATATTTTATCCATCCGCTCTGAGATTCTATTTTGTTTTATTTCTTCTCTGTTTTCTTATTTACCCCATAGCAATCCGCCCTTGCGTATGGTTTGAATTGACATGTGTGTCGATTTAAAGCGTATGAAAAGGCGGGATGTTACAGTAATAAACCATGAACCAATGTAAATTTTATCTACTTGGTGATAATGGAGTGAATAATAGGATTAAGAATCAAATAAATGGATTTATTTGAATTTCGATTGATAATTAATGAATTTATTTAAAAATTGGAAGTTAAACACTGTTGTTGTGAATTGGTTGACTTTAAATTGATATGGGAATGGGTTATAAAGGGTTATAAATTACTAAAGTAATCTAAGATGATAAAATTTATGAATGTTGGAATTTGAATTAAATGGTGATTTAATTAATTAATTATTAATTTATTTAATTAATGTAAAAATAGTCATTTTGGCCATTGACTCGGATTTCGACGAAACCAGTTTCATCGGATCCGTAACTGTAACGACCTGCTATTTTCAACCATTCACATCTGCACATGTCGGAATTGAATTGCTCAAAATATCAAATTGTTAATTTAAAATTTGGCAAAACTGAACATATACAGTAAATAAATCAATCACAGAATGCGCAGCGGAATAGATAAATAATAGTTCATGAAGCTACTATATAAACATCAGAGTTAGAAATAAAATATAGCAGAATATCTCAAATACAGTGAAGTCTCCAATGCAACAGATGACTTCTCTGAACAAATCAATTGGAAGAGCTGAAAGCTAAAACGGTAGTTGGATCTCCAAGTGAAGCTCCAAACTCCGAAGGTGAGTCTCAAAAGCTGTATCACTCAGTCTGACGCGAGCGTAAAGCAAAACACAAAACACTCGAGTCAGGATTAACATTCTTATATTACTAAATCCAACTTAAATGAAATATCAATTGAAATACAAGTAACTCAAAGGATGTTTGGGATAACCATCCTCTTAGGATCCGTGGGACTATCTACAATGTAGAGATATACACTATAACGTCGTGATCATTTCAAATTAATTTATACTTCAAAACCAAAATATCATTTCATTTCAAATATTTATATATATATATATATATATATATATATTTCCAAATTTTATCACTTCCAAAATTACGATTCAAATCTACTCAAATTCCAAATTCAAATTTAATCCAATCTCAATTTATCAATTTAAATTCAACTCAATTCCTAAATAACCATTTCAAATTTTATCGATCTCAAATCCGGGTTTGAAACACAAGATACCCATTTACATTTCAATATATTTCAAACTTTATTCAACATTCAAACTAAATTTAACGATTTCATATAGATTTAGTTTATCTTCGTTATTATTTAATCTTGAAATATTCCCTCATTAGATTCAATATCATTTAAGTAACCTTAAAATATATTTTTCTAAATATTTTCTATAATTTATTTAAACGTGAAATGTTCATTAACTTACATAAATCAAAATCACGTTATACATCTTATCTTTAGATCTCAATTTCAAGAAGTTTCAAATCGATTTAATCAAATTAATTATTAGTTGATTACAATTTCGAATATGTTTCAGTTTTACCTTCCCAACCTTAACTTATTCAAGTTATACCAAAATCTATTTGAAATATAAATTAAAATGCTCAAACATATTATACATATCCTAATTTAATTTAATATTATCACTTAACCTATATATATCATTACCATTTTATATATATAATATATAAGAATCAATATTTATTACAACTATATATTTCTTTCCAAACCATAAAGTTCATTTTCAAAATATTTATATAGACCAACGGCGTCGGTCTATAATTTTCTATTCTATGGTAAAGTGATACGGATATTATCATTTCAATCCATAATTTAATATGTATACGGGTGGATATCATTTCAACCCGTAATCCCAAATTCAATTCAAATGAAAATCGCTTGGGTCTATCATTTCAACCCATAACGATTTTCTCCTATTCTGAAATCCATTCAGGTATGTATCATTTCAACCCATAGTGAATTATATACTAATAGGGAACTTGCATAGTGATAACAGGTATAATTTAACATATAACAATAAGCATATATCATCAGTAATTATATAAAATATAAACAATAGGATACGGTGTCATATCCACAGGTGAACAGTTATAGAAAATAGCATATATAACAATTTAAATAACTACATCAGCATATTTCAATTGTCGTTTCAATTGAAATCAAATTTAATAAATAGAAGAACGTTAATCGTGAGTGATTGTTCACCTTTCGAGGATAGAGAGATTTGAAATGGGTTACGGATCCAAGAACGAATTTCCAAAATGAACAAGATTGGCATGAATAGGACGAACAGAGCTGATAAATAGAGATCGATGAAAATAGATTAGAAACTGCTTGATGTAGACCGAAACAAAATATATAAAATCCCAAAATATTATTTGCTTAACTAATATTAATTTTGAGACTCATTAAAATTATATACATACGTTTTCCAAAAATATAAATAGTTTAGAAACAACTATTGACCATACATTCTGTATAATCAACATATATCCATTATACATGTAAACTAGACTATATTTAAATTATACTATGTATAGTAATGTAATATAATATACAGTACATTTATTACAATACATGTTAAGACTATAAATATAATATTTAACAATACACTTATCACAAAATATGTGACTTTATATATAAACTGTAAAATTTTAGTTTTAATATAAACATAGAGAACAACCTTATATATTTATTAATATTCAGTTATATCAAAACTCTTGTTATATATTTATATACACATACATATTTAGAAAAACTCAGTATATATAAACTAACGGATAGTATAAATATTATATAACCTAAATGAGTATATATAAACCTAAATATATTAAATGCTGACACGTATCACGACTTAGTATATAAGAAGGAAGATGTACTATAACTTAAATAAGGAAACAGCCCAAACTGTACACAAATAATTTTATTCAAAAGCTAATAACATAACTATACTGCAAACGTGTATGCAGTTGAGAATACATAATAACTTTTTATACTTTCTTATGCACTTAATATACTCAACAACGAGTTATATATATAAGCGGTCATGCATTTTTATATAAAACAACAAGTATAAAATAACTTTTAAAAACTTTGTCATTATATATATATTTTATACACTGAACAGTTAAAATATCTTTTAAAACTTTTTAAAAACTTTATCATTATAAAATAACTTTTAAAATATACATCATACGAATGTTTTTAACCCACGCATAAAATATATGCTTCCTTATACATATTATATATAGGGGGAATTATTTTAAAGGACAAAAATTTGTAGATTTTTTGCCTCAAGGACACGACCTCAATATTTTTACCACAAGGACGAATGTTCTTCTAAAAATTATTCATAAGGACAAACATTTTCCAAAATTGTTCATAAGGACAACAAAACTGCTACCAAGCTAAAACTGATACCTAAAAACTGCTACCGATAACTACAAACTGATACCTAAAAACTGCTATCAATAACTAAAAACTGATACCTACAGAAAGTTGTCCTTCAGGATAAAATATTGAAGGTCTGTCCTTGAGGATAAAAAACTGTGAAATTTTGTCCTTTACAATAATTTCCTGTTATATATATCTAATTTATTTATTATTATTATTATTATTATTATTTTATAAAACATACGGTGTCATATATAATGAAACATATAAATATAAACGAAAACCCAAAATCAGAAAATGAAAACAAAAGAAAAACAAGAAGAAAATAAATAAATAAATAAATAAATAAAGGAAAAGCATGCAGCCATTTACCTGATGGCTGAAGCTCACGCGAGAGATGGAGATGAAGATCTATTGACATGGAGTAGGGTATGGTGTACGTGTGATTTGTATTTATAAGAGCAGCCTCAAGTTGATAAAGTGGAAAGAACGCAAGCAATAAATGATTTTGAAACGGCTAGGAAAATCAAAGATTTTATTCTTATCAATTACAAAGAAGCAAATGGAAAGGGATCACTTTACATGAAAATTGCAAGGTTTCTGATTTAATGGCTAAGGTAAGAAATTAAAGAGTGCGTATAAGAAGCAAAAATAAAATGAAACGTATGCCCAAAATAATTACCAAAAGTACTAAGTTGGAAGTGTCGTCCTAAATTATCCTCACGTCTCGTTGAAGTCTTTACTTTCTTGAAGACCAAAAGTACTAAGTTGGAAGTGCTTCTCCGTTTTTGAAATTCGTGATGAACTGCTTCATTAGGTGCTTCATCCTTTGGGCTGCTCCAAACAAATCTCAATTCTTTTATTAGACCCTAAGTCTAATCTTTTAATTTGTGTTTAGTTTACTTTTCTTATTCTATTGGCTACTTATTTACCCTAATTAGCATATTCTCGCCCTCATCTCACCTCTATCTATTGTGAGATTTTCATTTATTTAATAGGGAATGTTGTTGTTATGAGCCACATTCATTATCTTATAAATCTTAAGTTCATTAAAATAAGCCTCTTTTATCATTCCTTCTTTATTTTCTTATTGACTTAACATAAATTATTTAAATAAGCTTCAACCATTATTATTGCTCATTAATTTATTCAAAGTCTCAAAATAAGCTTTTCAATTCTTATTACTTAATTATAACCTATGTTATAATTCTACCCGTAATTGTCATTTTTCTCTTCTTTTATAGTCCGTACATAATTCCTGCATTTCTTTTCTGTTCTAATTTGCCTTCTTTTATTATGACATAGAGTATTCTTTTATTCTCTTATATTACATAATTCACTTATCATAATAACTATGTTCTTAAATAGTTTGCGCAGTGAATGCAAACCTAGGTTCATTATCATTTACAACTTCAAGTTCTTATCTAATAATTTACATGAATCATGTCATACTTTGCTTTATTATCTTCTATTCTAGGAAGTAATTATATTTTATTTGGTTGGTTATGAAAAATAAACCCATTTCCATATTCTAATATTAAATAATACTATAAACAATAATCCGTAACTGCTAGATATTTCTTTTACTATTTTGGAATAGTGTAAAATATAGTGGTTTATTATTTTACACTAATTCTCATTTTCATTCTTTTATTATAGCAGTTACGATTATTGTTGTCTTTTAAATATTAAATTATAGAAATGTACGCTATTTTCTAGACCAACCAATTAACCTTTTAGTTACTGTCAAATCCAGTTATTAGATTAATTAACTTTTCTCATTTTAACGTAATTTATTACAGTAATTCCATTCCTTAAACTTTTATTACTTTACATCTTATTTCCTTCATTTCAGTATTCTTAATTATTTAATCCATATATACATTTAATCTATTCTAATCCATACATGAAGAAAGAGGAGAAAACAGAAGAAGAATGACGCTCGCATAGAAATCCAAAATGTAGAAACAGATGTAAATAGATACTAATACTGTAAATAAACTATAAATTCTTTATACTTCAGCATAAATTAGTTAATAGGTTTAATTATTAAATAAAATTATATAAACTGGAATTTAATGATAATGTATCTTAAACTTAAAAGACATATAAATATATCCACTCACTTGTCGCCTTTAGCTTTGCCGGTGCTTGGCTTGGCTCTATGGTCCTTCTGGATCCCCCAACAAGATGCATAATATTTAAATTTAGAAGAACTTCTCCCTAGAAATATTTTACTTTTTGCATCCATCCTTTTGGTTAAGGACCCAAAAAAATATTTTCTATTTAGGTTCAGCCTTAGGCCAAGAACCCATTGGGAGAAAATCTGATTACGAGAAAAGAGCTAGGCCTAGGGTTCTATTTATATAGGAGCTTTGGGATCTCGAACCATTGGATTCTTGGATTGAATCTGGAGCCATCGGATTGAACAACGTACGGCTCAGATTGCTCAAAAACTAAAATTTATGTAATTGGCGCATACCTAGATGAAACTTCGTCCAGGTCGCTATGCGGGTCGACTGGGCGGTCGACTGCCCAAAGCCACCAGTGGACCATGCGATTGACTGTTGGGCTAGTTGGGTCGACCATCTTGTTGGCCCATATACGTATATTATATATATATAATATATATATTCTTCTTTTTGTTACTCGTTCTCATTTCGTTCCTAACTTTTTCATATTTGCTCAGATTTTGACAAGTTATATATGGAAATTAATTAGAAAATCGCCTCGGACGCAATGGTACATGTTTCGAAGCCATATTTCGATAATTCCAAAAATATTTATCTTCATTGTTTATCGTTATTCGCTAAATTTTAACTATACAAAAATGCGGGGTGTTACACCATATTGAACTCATGTATATTTTTCTCTATAGTTGTAGATGGTTTCAACTGATTCGAAACGCTTGTGTATGCTTTCGAAAGGGTAGCTCTTGTTATATAGTCTTTTGCGGAAGGTAAATGATGGTGAATTCCCCTATTTCAAAATGTTTGGCGCACATATGAAAACTTGTAATATATTGCCTTCGAAAGGTCCCTTTAACACATCTGAAACACTTTGATACATGTGGAAGCAACAAGGTAATTAATTGAAGCAAAAGGATGTCCCAGTTCCCTTTTGACCTCTGCGAAAGTGTATTACTCGTCCAATTTTTGTAGAGGCATCCCTTTGATTCTTTCGAAAGATTCTGCTATTATAATCATTCTTTATAGATCCTTCTTTTGTCTTCTTCAAGGTTTCGATCAAGTTGGAGTAGTTTTTGATAATAATGGGAATTATGGTTCTTCCTTTTCTGATTTCCATGTTATCCTGCATTCCCTTTAGCGGTTGTAGAGCTATTTATGTCTTGGTTTGTTTGCATACCAATCTGTCCAATGCTGGTTGGTTGTAGTTAGCAGATTTCCTTTCCAATCCTGTGCCTCTTCCAATCTTAAGTACTAGCTCACCGTTCGGTTGAAGTCCTTCTAGTGGTAGGTTGTTTCATTTTGATCCATGCCTCAAATTTAGTTTCATGGTGAATTGCGTGGACTAAGGCCATGAAATCCATATCCTCGTTTGGATTACTTACTTTAGTTACAGCGGTGTTGAATTGATTTAAGAAAGGCTTCAAAGATTCATTCCGTACCTGAATACGCCGGATAAGCACATCATATCTTTTGATTGTGCTGTGTGAAGTCTAAGTTGATCACGGAATCTTGTTGCTAGTTGAATGAAGGTGGAGATGGATTTTGGCGGAAGCCTGGTGAACCACACAAAAGCAATTCCCTCCAAGAAAACTGAGAAACACCTACGTTGAACGACATCTGAAGCATGTGCTCCGTCCACGTACCAACTGTACTTGTATAAGTGGGGTTTCGAGTCTCTTATTCCATCATAAGATGGAATAGTTGGCATAGTGAACTTTTTAGGATATCGCTCATTCAGAATATCATTAGTGATGGGAGTCTGACTTGGAGCAGATCCCTATCATCATCCCTTCTATCTTTACTTTTATCCATTAGTCGCTTGACCATGTCTGCGATATATGCCTTAGATGTCCGATAATCTACGGGTTGGCTATTAGTGACTACACCAAGTTTTTGATTTTGCAAACGATCTTAGTAAGTGGGCTGAAGCCTAGTCTCTCCTGTCTTCAGGAGAGCCACTCTCGCAGGGTTCCGTTGGCCTTCGGTTGGTTTAGTAAGGGCAATTTGGATCTCCCTGGCATTGTTGAATGCACTGGTATTTCCTTTCAACTAGACGTCGTTACTTCGTTCACCATACTCCAAGTCGAAGAACTTCATAGCTATATCTTGCCATGGGTTTTTTGCCTCTAGATTCATGTTTATAGCAGGTTTTGTCATGACCCATCTTCCACTAACCAGAAAGATATATCATGAATTAAGAAAGAAAGAGATAGAAAGAGAAGGAAAGAGAAGAAAGAAGAAACAACAATAGAATCTCAACAGCGGAACGAATAAATTATATTAATAACAAAAGTATTACATAGATATACAACAACTATCAGAGTTACACAAATAATACAACACATACTAGACAGTTATAAACATCTGTCTAGTTATTACAACACAGTACAAAACAACTCAAACAAACGACTCAGAGATACCAACACAACGGATTACTAGATAAATACAACGCAGAAGCCTCCTGCTCCATTTGCTCCTCCATAATTCATCAAGGCTAACCTGAATCCCTTGGCTACTCATAAAAATTTGAGTACCCAAGAGTTTAAGAAAAACAGAAATAAACTCCGGGTCAGATATGGGTCTGGTGTGAGTAACATGTTAAAGTTGCTTAACTTTTGAAAAAAACATTTAAAAAAGAAAGGTATCACGTAAGACTTCCCACACATAAACATGGAAAAGTTTTTACCTTACGCTAACCAAAACATTTGATAGGAAATCCGGTGAAATTATAATAGTGTCTAGGGTTTTCAAGTAAAATACAGAAATAGCTGGAATGCTTACATCTCACGTGCCAACATAGTTGGGCACAACTAATACGTACGGCACTTATTGGATTTTGGATTCCATACAATGGCAGGGCTACTGGGGTACTGTCCGTCACGGTACGTGGCCTAGATCACTGTGACGACCCAAACTCGATGTCCAATAAACGACATCAAATTCGCATCGCCGGAGCTTATAACAACAATCAGATGAATATAAAACAGCGGAACAGAATCAATATCATAAATAACATCACTGTTACAACATCAACATAATATCCATACTGCAACAGAGTACATAAATACATATACCACGATCTCTAAATACAACATCATGATAATACAACAGTGAACATATATCCAAAAGTTCTCAAATGAGAGAGATGCTAACGAACTCCCAAAAGCTAACACCTGCAATCTCCAAAAGCTCCTAATATATCTCCAAGATAAGAGCTCCAAAATACTGCTACTCCAAAATAACCTAAACCTGTTACTAGGCTGCCCGTGTGGAAATAATGGGCACCCAGAGTTTAGGAAAGAAAACAATAAACTCCGGATCAGTCATGGGACTGGTATGAGTAACCAAAACAGTTGTATTTAAATAACAAGATTTATAAAAGAATTTTCGGAATGCTTTTAAAATGGAACTACCATAAGACCTCCTGCCACACACACAATGCAAACGCAGAATTGGAGGAGATTTCTTCTTATGATAGTTAAATATGCTTGAT
This sequence comes from Allium cepa, assembly GCA_030765085.1. Lineage (NCBI taxonomy): Eukaryota > Viridiplantae > Streptophyta > Magnoliopsida > Asparagales > Amaryllidaceae > Allium > Allium cepa. Next base: position 324,989,046 of record CM060931.1, on the reverse strand, counting down.
ACGAGAAAAGAATTCTTTGATATTATTACTAGTTCATAGTGAAGTAAATCATTTCGAAAATAGAATATTAATCTTAGCCAACATACGACCATTATCGTATGCCTACTATAGCTACCATGTTTTGTGGCAGGTTACCGCCACGCTGCATGGCAGGTTTTACAACTAAAACCGTACAGGGCTCGTATTGTTTCTTTGGATTTCCAACAAATGGTCAGGCCAAGGAACTTCCCATTGCCACATGAGAACGCCTCTGGAAGGACGTCCCCGAGAACCTAACCGGATCTCTGCCAACACAAGGCCGGGTTACCCCTAACTGGGTAACTACTGACACGAGTATGCCACCTCCCGGTTGTAACCAACCTTTAACCGGGGCCCCAACATCAAATCACAAAACAAGATATATATATATAGGTTTGTGATGTCCATATAAGTAAGTATCTGGGCTCCATACCATGATACCACTTCTATCCAGAAGGAAATGCACATACCCTAAGGGGTGCTACCCCCAATAACCTTGCTGCATCTTTCCTGTTTCGACCATTTCGGGGTGTGAGGTCCGACGAAGTCACGTCCACAAAAACACACTTTATACAAAAGCCGTGCTTTGGGTCAACAAATGATCAACACAATGATCACTAAGATAGACGATCAAATAAACGATCCTATCACAATAATCAACACAATGATCATTTCGGCAACACTCAGCATGTCACATTACCAAATTGGGAATATATCGCTGATAACTTCAACTATATAACCTCTGAGCTCGTACGTCTCAGAGAAGGGTGTTAAGCTAAAAGAATAAATTCTCCACCACCAACAGAAATATATTTGAAAGAAATCGGCTTTATATCTCAACTTGTAATGTCAGACATACAATCTCACACAAGTCTGTTCCGGGATCGAACAGAACCGAAGGCACTTACAAAGAAGTCCTTGCAATCCGGATATTCACAATCCTGATCGGATTCACCATCACATATGGAGAACTCTATACCGGAGCAACTCGGTGCAGAGTCAATCGACAGGTCGTCCTATCGCTCTCGCAAATACCCGGTCTTCAACACCGGTCTTCAAATGCTATCCATAACGTCGAATCACATATTCGAAATGGGTTATACGACACAAAGGTCCTTTCCCGGCTAATTCGAATAGTGGGTGTCAAATTTCAAAACATGTGGATGTCATTCACAAATATTCACAGGTTCGATGTGGGTTTCGGATAACAAACTGAAATCCGACTCCCTATCGCATTGAAATTTAAATTGCCGTTTTACGGCAAACAGGGTTTTCATATCACTACAGAACAAATCACAGTCATAGTGCAAAATACAGTACCACAATCACAACATAAATCAATATCGTGCATAGCAATGGTTAATTATTTACAATCCAAAGTGAATATGATTTAATAGTTTACCCAAATAATTATCTTTATTGATTATTTTAAATCAATTGATTTAATATTCTTAGTGATAAATTAATTAATCTTAATTAACTTGATAAATTGATTCCTTAATTTATCATTTTAATTAACTGTCAATTATAAATCGATTTACTGGAATTATCGAATTAACTAGATATTTAATTGTTAATTAATCAATCTTCAACTACGACCTAAATCCTGAATTACTTAGTTAATTATAATTATTAATTTAAATCATTCTTGGATGCTTTCCAAAACAATTTGTTATTTACTCGAATTAATATTAGAAATCTTCTTATTTTGAAATCAATTTATTACTATTACAAAAACTTAATTAACTTAAATATCTATCTGAAATTTTCTCTTGAAGTATTAATTAGATTTTTAAACGTGATTAAATATTTATTAAATTAATTGAACTTGAAAGTAAGTTCTTATCTCAAAACAGAGAGTTGTTAATACTAGTTCACCATTTTAAATAGATTTGGGTTTTAAACTTAAACATTTGATTTACAAGTTGATTGGGCTTAACCCATTTTTCGAACAACCCGGGTAAATCAAGTGCTTTCCCCGAGCCAAACGCGGGTTATTCTCGTCACTTCCCCGTTGCTTCTCTCGTGTCTTCCCCTCGTCCCAATTTCCTTTCTTCTTCCTGTCTCTCTTTCTTTTTTTCTTTTTCTTTTTAAAGCTAAGTTTTAAAACCCAGATCCACATCTTTTGGAACGCGAGAACACCGAAGTACATTACCTAATTTCTCGAGTTCCAACTCGAGTTCCAAGTCGTTACTTCCCCTGATGCTCAAAACACTGACACCATCACCACCGTCCACGTGCACGGTGGTTCGTCGCCGTTCTGGTGAACACCCACACCTCCAGCAAGTCACGCGTTACCCCAACATTCAACAGCAACAACCATTTCAACGCCAACAACACTCGAACAAAATCGAGTATTCAGTTCGAAATCGAACCCACCCTCACCGCTAGAAATCGAAGCCACGCCACCTCCTCTGGCCACCAGAGGCCATGAAAATTTCACCCGAGCTCCTCTGATGTGTGACGCCACTACTGGCACCGGTGCGACGAGGTCCGGTTGCCTATAGGCGGAGCGGCGACCACAATTCCAGATCGTATGTTTTCGAGTTTAAAACCCTAATTTTATCTCAAACTCCAAATTCACGCAATCGAAAAATAACTTGATAATTTTCCCCAGATCCTAACTGTTTCAGCATGCTTCAATCAAATTTTTAGGATTTTTAATTGATTCGTTCTTCTAGAATTCGAAAAAAACAATTTTTTGTTCATATACAAATCCCTCTGAGAAAATTTAACTAAAAATTCAAATTTTTGTTTTAAAACTCATGAATTGAAATATAGATTCAGATTAAAATCTTGAATCAATGTTTCACACCTTTTTATTTTTGTCAAATTTCAACTTAAAACCTGTAGAACAAAAATTACAGTGATGCTTGATACAGAGGGTTTTAAATCACCTTTAAACATCTTATTTTTTTTAAGTTTGACAACTGGTTTAGTTGAGAATCAAAGCTAAAAAAAAAAATTTAAACAAAATGGTTTAAATGTTTGAACAGAAAGATGAAGTCTGTAACAACTTTTCAGAGAACAGAGCATACTAAAATCATCTACCTACTGAAGTACATGAAAACAGATTAAATATGAAGTTTGAACTAGTTTAAACAACTTAAAATCCTTAACAAAATCATATTTACTCACCTGGAAATATTTGAAAACAGGGAATACTTTTGCTTTGAAATCTGCAGGTTTTTTTTTTCAACTTCTTTTTATTTTCTGTTTTGCTCACTTTTTATTTCCTTTCTGATCTTTTCAAAATTTGTTGAATGATACTTGAGTTGTTTTTAACAAATGGACTAAGACAATTCTCAAGTATATAAAGAAGTGGGCAGGTTTAAGTGGACAGCTTCCTTATACTGTATTTGTACTTTATGAATATTTCAATTTACTGGTTGTTGTTTGAAAGCATTTAATGTATGTAACACTTTCATGTATCTACAGCATGCCGTGCTCATGCTTTGATTTAGGCTGATATGGTATCAAGTAGTGCTGAGAGGATAGGCATTAAATGAAGCATTAAATGGAAGCATGTAGTGTTTCATGCTTTATACATTTTCAGCATGCCATTTGATTTTCTTTTTCCTGTAAGTACTATCTTCATATATATATTTTTTTTAAAATACTTACTTTCCTAGTTTACTTTTATAAAATAAAAGTGTTCTGTTTTATTTTGCTAATTGTAAGAGTTTGTTTTATTTTATTTTATTTCTTTTGTAGGTACAGTTCATATGTTTTTATATTTTTTTATAAGTGTTATTTTGTTTGATTTGTTTGTTCATTTGTTCATTTATTTGTTTACTTATTTGTTCATTTGTTTGATCTTTTGTTTAACTATTTGTTTATTTATTTGTTTGTTCGTTTAGATTATGATTATGTTATTTAAATTTTATAATTTCATCATAACTTACTTTAACAAATTTTAAATTCCGTTAAAAGATCATCTATCTATATCTCTTTTTATTTAATTCTATATTAATGTGTAATATTAATATCAACAATATTAAATTTAGATTAAATTTTTTTTACTAGTTAGATCCCAAAGTTCAAACAATTTATCAATTTTTAAATTTCAAAATTTCGGGATGTTACAATATCCCCTCCTTAAGAATATTTCGTCCTCGAAATTGAAAGAGAGAGAACGTAAACAAAGAATATACGAATTCAGAAATAAGGAAATGACATTCCAGAATTGAAACGAGAAGTATTGGACGAATGCCACAAGACAAAATTCAGCATCCATCCAGGAGTCAACAAAATGTATCGTGATATTAAAAGAACATTCTGGTGGAAAACGATGAAGAGAGACATATCTATTTATGTGAGTCGTTGTGCTACTTGTCAGCAGATCAAGAGCGACCAAAAGAAAGTGGCCGGTTTACTTCAACCTTTAGAAGTACCGAAATGGAAGTGGGATCAAGTATCGATGGATTTCATCGACGGATTGCCACGAACCAAGAAAGGCAATGAAGCGATTTGGGTTATTGTGGATCGCCTAACCAAAAATGCTCATTTCATTCCAGTTAAATCTACTCGGACTGCGGCAAGCTTGGCAGGTATATATATAAAGGAAATAGTGAGTGATCGTGACCCGATCTTCACTAGTAGATTTTGGGAAGCATTTCAAGACGCATTGGGAACGAAATTAAAATTCAGTACTGCTTATCATCTGCAATCTGATGGACAGACTGAGAGAGTTAATCGAATTTTAGAAGACCTACTGCGTGCTTGTGTTCATGATTTTATGACGACCCAAACTCGATGTCCAATAAACGACATCAAATTCGCATCGCCGGAGCTTATAACAACAATCAGATGAATATAAAACAGCGGAACAGAATCAATATCATAAATAACATCACTGTTACAACATCAACATAATATCCATACTGCAACAGAGTACATAAATACATATACCACGATCTCTAAATACAACATCATGATAATACAACAGTGAACATATATCCAAAAGTTCTCAAATGAGAGAGATGCTAACGAACTCCCAAAAGCTAACACCTGCAATCTCCAAAAGCTCCTAATATATCTCCAAGATAAGAGCTCCAAAATACTGCTACTCCAAAATAACCTAAACCTGTTACTAGGCTGCCCGTGTGGAAATAATGGGCACCCAGAGTTTAGGAAAGAAAACAATAAACTCCGGATCAGTCATGGGACTGGTATGAGTAACCAAAACAGTTGTATTTAAATAACAAGATTTATAAAAGAATTTTCGGAATGCTTTTAAAATGGAACTACCATAAGACCTCCTGCCACACACACAATGCAAACGCAGAATTGGAGGAGATTTCTTCTTATGATAGTTAAATATGCTTGATACGAGAAAAGAATTCTTTGATATTATTACTAGTTCATAGTGAAGTAAATCATTTCGAAAATAGAATATTAATCTTAGCCAACATACGACCATTATCGTATGCCTACTATAGCTACCATGTTTTGTGGCAGGTTACCGCCACGCTGCATGGCAGGTTTTACAACTAAAACCGTACAGGGCTCGTATTGTTTCTTTGGATTTCCAACAAATGGTCAGGCCAAGGAACTTCCCATTGCCACATGAGAACGCCTCTGGAAGGACGTCCCCGAGAACCTAACCGGATCTCTGCCAACACAAGGCCGGGTTACCCCTAACTGGGTAACTACTGACACGAGTATGCCACCTCCCGGTTGTAACCAACCTTTAACCGGGGCCCCAACATCAAATCACAAAACAAGATATATATATAGGTTTGTGATGTCCATATAAGTAAGTATCTGGGCTCCATACCATGATACCACTTCTATCCAGAAGGAAATGCACATACCCTAAGGGGTGCTACCCACAATAACCTTGCTGCATCTTTCCTGTTTCGACCATTTCGGGGTGTGAGGTCCGACGAAGTCACGTCCACAAAACACACTTTATACAAAAGTCGTGCTTTGGGTCAACAAATGATCAACACAATGATCACTAAGATAGACGATCAAATAAACGATCCTATCACAATAATCAACACAATGATCATTTCGGCAACACTCAGCATGTCACATTACCAAATTGGGAATATATCGCTGATAACTTCAACTATATAACCTCTGAGCTCGTACGTCTCAGAGAAGGGTGTTAAGCTAAAAGAATAAATTCTCCGCCACCAACAGAAATATATTTGAAAGAAATCGGCTTTATATCTCAACTTGTAATGTCAGACATACAATCTCACACAAGTCTGTTCCGGGATCGAACAGAACCGAAGGCACTTACAAAGAAGTCCTTGCAATCCGGATATTCACAATCCTGATCGGATTCACCATCACATATGGAGAACTCTATACCGGAGCAACTCGGTGCAGAGTCAATCGACAGGTCGTCCTATCGCTCTCGCAAATACCCGGTCTTCAACACCGGTCTTCAAATGCTATCCATAACGTCGAATCACATATTCGAAATGGGTTATACGACACAAAGGTCCTTTCCCGGCTAATTCGAATAGTGGGTGTCAAATTTCAAAACATGTGGATGTTGTAACGACCCAGAATTTTTATAAATTTAAATTTGAATATTTAATTAATTTTAAATATTTATAAGTGAATTTATAAGTCAAATAAATTTTTATTTGAATTATTGGATTTAATTGGATTTTTAAATCAATAATTTAATATGTTAAATTATGGAAATAATTGAAAATTGAGTTAAAATATGATTAGAAATAATTTGGAAAATTTTATTTAATCATACTGGAGTTATAGAAATATTTTAGAACTTTTAAAATCGAATTAGAAGTTAATTTGTGAAAATTGAATATTTTAATATTTAAAAATCGACTAGTGAAAATAGCCAATTTTTGGACAGTCTCAGAATAGAACGAAACCAGTTTCATTGGATCCGTAATAGTTAGTTATTACCGGATTTCAATTTTCGTGTCAATCGGAGCTATCGTTTGATCGTGGCAGCTCGAAACGCATCGATTTATTTTTAATTTAAATTTGGCGAGTCAAAATAGCCATTTTTCAAAAAGTCTCGGATTTCGACGAAACCAGTTTCATCGGATCCGTAATGTGATATTATTGTAAGGTTTCAAATTTCAAGTCAATTGGATTTACCGTTTGTCCGGTACAAATTAAAACGCCTAGAAATCGGTTTAAATCGGTTTAATTTAAATTGAACGTTTTCAGCCATAACTCGCACATACTTCCGAATTAGCTTCCGAAACCTGTTCCATTGTGTCCAGAACGCGGGATAAACCCTAGGTACGCTGGTTACGGCGTCTAAATCGGAGTTCGGAATTCCCGGGATGAATAGTGTTTACGCTTGCTTTTTCTATAAATAGAAGTTAAAATCACAAAATTTCTAAAATTAAAAACCTAACCCTAAAAAAACTAGTAGCCGCCAGTTACATTATGAAGGGCCAGAAATTCACAAGCTTCCTCCCTCAAAATCTCTCAATCCATTCATCGATTCACGAAGCCATCAACTACAAAGATGAAGAGCACGGGATGAGCTTTCAATCCATACGGATTTGATGGAGTTTGGAGCATCGTGGGACGAGCTAGGGGAGGCCGATGGTTGTAGGTTGCGCACGAAATTCTAGGGGATGGGGGTAGCCGAGTTTGATGGTGGTCAGGCCGAGCATGGACGTGGGTGAGGCGCTCCTATTGGCGTTCTCTGATCGAGCTCTCGTCGAGTGTGGAGATCGTATTATTAAACCCTAAATTGCATTTGTTGGGTTCGGCTAACGTGAAGCTTCCTGGAGCAATTGCGCGTGGGGAAGAAGATGGTAAGGGACGGCTATGATCTGATGGTGGTGGGATCTGATGGCTAATATGAGCTTAGGTTTAAAATTAATTAAGTTGTGTTGAAAATTTGTTAATATAAATACGTGTAAACTTGTAAAATTCATATCTTTTTCATACGAGGTCGAAAAAATGCAAACTCAGTTGCGTTGGAATCGTATGGACGAGCACTACGCGATGGAGTTGGTTTGGAGTCGTTTGGAGTTAGTGAGAATTTCGGGTAAAATTAAACGCGCGTTTAATTTTATTCGAAATAAAAGCTAAAACGGAATTTAAAACCAAGGTGAGAACTTCTCACTCAATCGAATAGATTTCGATTTTATTTTAAATAGTTAGATTTAAAATATTTGAATGCATGTTTGAATGATGACTGTATATATTGATTGTTAAAATAGACATTATGCGCCGTTAGTAAGCGGATGTTATTTAATATAAACATATACCGCGAATATTTCATAAACAGTGAAATTGGTATTATATATAATATCAATATATATATATTGGCATATGTATATATTGCAGTTGATTGATTTCCCGCATTTTTTGTTTAGCGGATGAGACCCTATTACGCCGTTAGTAAGCGGATAATATTTAATAAGAACATATACCGCGATAATTTCGTACTGGAGCGAAATTGGTATTGTGCTAATGTTTTTGGATGCAGGAAAACAGGTTGGAGGGATCCAACTGGATTCCTCAACAGTATTTATTTTATTTCAGATATTTTGATATTTGATGGATTATCATATCGATATATGATATCGTTGTTAGTCGTGATTGACTATTTGGTGTGTAGCATCATTGGACCCAGATTTTGGGATTTTAAAATGGTTTTAAAGTGATTTTTGAAAATATACTATATTTTTGGAATTGATCCATTATAAATAAATAACGTTATAATTTTTAAAGTTATAAAAATTATAGTTTTTGTGAAATATAGTTAAAAAGCTGATTTTTAGAAATACGATTAAAAGTCGATTTTTGAGAAATATGAACTAATGATTTTATAAAATAATTTAGATTGGATTTTTGAATATATGATAAAAGTTTAAATATAGGATTTATAAAATTTGATTATTTTATAAATCGAAATGATGAAATTATAAAGGAATTTAAAGACGTCTCAGAATAATAATATAAACTGATTTATATTAAGAGATTTATAAATGGATATTTATAAATTGAAATATAGACATTATAAAACGAGTTTTATAAGTGTTTGAATGTAGTGAAAATGAATTTCCTAAATGAATGAAATTTATGAAATTATAAACTGTGAAGTTATAAATGAGATTTTATAAGCAATAGGTTTATAAAATTTATAAAGTTATCGAAAGAATGAATTTTGGATAAATAAACAATCTTATAAGTTAAGATTAATAAATTGGGAAGTTAAATGAACGATTTTGTAAAATAATCGTTTTATAAGTAGTTAACTTATAATTTGAACTTTTAGTCTATAATTGAATTATAAACTGAATAGGTAAATAAAAGGATTTATAAAAAAGGAAGTTTTTATAAATAAATAGAAAAGGAATTTATAAACGTTGTTTTATAAATTCGCAAATGACTTATTTTGACAAGTTAATTGTTATAACTTAGAAATGGAGTTATATTCGCATTTTTTAATAGTGAATAACACGTTAAAGGAATTGTTTTGAATGTGATGTTTAAATAGAATTAAAACAATCTAACGATGTTTTTAAACATGTTGAGATTCGAAACCACAGATTTCAACATTTATTGTTGAAATAGATGTTTCGAGAAATGAAAGGAGATGATGGACTATAACACTGTTGTTATAGTAAATAATTTCCGAAAGGAAATGTTTTTGTATAGTATTGGGATTTATATATCTATTTTAATTTCGAATCCCTATACTAGTGATTTTGGGTTGTCGTAACGATGTTTTACGTAACATTCGTTTTGGCCCAAACAAATATGTTTAAGAGAATGATTTCCTTAAAGAACGAATTATATACTTAATTCGATTTAAGTATATTGAATATTTTCTAAGTGTTGAAAATAAAGGAATTTGTGAATTACTTATGAATAAATAAGTATGGAAATGTTTTCCAATATGAAGTGAATAATTAGAATTTATCTTTTTCTGAAGATAAATTGAAATGGATAGTTGAAATTGTATATGCATGGATATTTTGAAATATAAATTCATTATGGAATTTATATGTGAAAGGGAATTTGTTTGAAAATAAATGTTGATTTATTTTTGAAGTGTTGAAATTATATATCTTGTAAAGATATTTTGGAAAAAAATAAATAATTTGGAAAATTATTTGGAATCTGGTGATGTATGCATATCAATTGATAGTTCAATAACCGACTATCAATATTTCCCTTTGAATGGGTATTTGATGTGAATTGATTGAATTTGAATGCACACTTATTTTTGAATAAGCGCTCACTATTCGGGTTAACCGGGAAAGGACCATGGGGTCGTATAACCCATTCCGAATATGTGATACGTCGTTGTGAATTGCATTTGAAGATCGGTGTTGAAGACCGGTATTTGCGAGAGCGATAGGATGACCTATCGATTGTTTCTGCACCGAGTCGCGCCGGTATAGAAACTCCCTAAGTGATGGGAAATCCGATCAGGATTGTGAATATCCGGATTGCAAGGACTTCTTTGTAAGTGCCTTCGGTTCTGTTCGATCCCGGAACAGACTTGTATGGATTGTATGTCTGACATTACAATTTGAGATATAAAGCCGATTTCTTTCAAATATATTTCTGTTGGTGGCGGAGAATTTATTCTTTGCTTAACACCCTTCTTTGAGACGTACGAGCTCAAAGGTTATATAGTTGAAGTTATCAGCGATATATTCCCAATTTGGTAATGTGACATGCCGAGTGATGCTGAAATGATCATCGTGTTGATTATTGTGATAGGATCATTTATTTGATCGTCTATCTTAGTGATCATTGTGTTGATCATTTGTTGACCCAAAGCATGGCTTTTGTATAAAGTATGTTTTTGTGGACGTGAATTCGTCGAGCCTCACATCCCGGAAATGGTCAAAACAGGAAAGAAGCAGCAAGGTTATGAGGGGTAGCACCCTTTAGGATGTGTCCATTTCCTTCTGGAAAAGGGTGGTATCATGGTATGGAGCCCAGATACTTACTCATGTTGAAAACACTTTGTTATCATTGTGTGAATTGATTAGAGAGCGCTCTCGGAAAAAGGTCCCAAAGGACCGGGGGATGGCATATTCGGTCAGTTGTTACTCAGTTAGGAGTAACCCGGCCTTGTGTTGGTAGAGATCCGGTTTGGTTCTCGGGGATGTCCATCCAGAGGCATTCTCAGTGGCAATGGGAAGTTCCTTGGCCTGACCATTTGTTGGAAATCCAATTCCCAATACGAAACTTGTACGGTATTAGTTGTAGAACCTGCTATTCACTTATGGTGGTCACCACTGTTTGGATAGTAGCTATAGTAGGCATAGTTCGAAATGTCTATGTCGGCTAAGATTTATATCTTTATTTTCGAAATGATTTGTTATACATTATGCACTAATAATAATATCAAATGTTATTTTAAATGCGTATCAAGCATCTTTGGCTATCATAAGGAGAAATCTCCTCCGATTCTGCGTTTGCATGTGTGTGTGCGGGAGGCCTTATGGTAGTCTCATTTTTTAAAAGCATTGCGAATTGAATTTAAAAATATTCCTCTATTTTGATTTTAAAGATAAATATACTGTTTTGAGTTCTCACACCAGTCACATGACTGACTTGGAGTTTATTGTTTTCCTTCCTAAACTCTGGGTGCCCACCAATTTCCACACGGGCAGTTAAGAGTTAGGTTTATCAGGATATTCTGGATATTCTGGAGTTGCTGGAGGTAAGCTGGATGGCATGGCGTATTACTAGTTTATATAGTATTTCTTTTTCCGCTGCACTGTTTGTTGTTGTATGATGTTGTACACTCTGATGATATGTGATGATATGATGTAATGAAATGTGATGTAATGTAATAACTGATATAGTTCTTTGTTTAAAGATTATTCATTTATTATTATATGTTGTTCCGCTGCGAATTGTGAGATTCTGTTGTTGTTCTGTTGTTTTCTATTCCGTCCTATTTTCTTCTGTTTTTCTTTTTCCTTTCTCTTCTCTTTTCTTTCTATTTTAAAAATTCTCTGTTTTCTAAAAATCGTCTATCTTCTTTCCTCTCTATTTTCTCTCTTCTTCTCTCTCTTCTTTTCATAAATTCTTTTTAAAACCCTCAATGTTCGGTTTTCCGTCGTTCGATTACTCGGCAGTCGATAAAGTGAGTATCGATGTTGAATTTTCGGAAGACGAAGAATCGGGTACTGTTACAGATGTCATTCACAAATATTCACAGGTTCGATGTGGGTTTCGGATAACAAACTGAAATCCGACTCCCTGTCGCATTGAAATTTAAATTGCCGTTTTACGGCAAACAGGGTTTTCATATCACTACAGAACAAATCACAGTCATAGTGCAAAATACAGTACCACAATCACAACAAAAATCAATATCGTGCATAGCAATGGTTAATTATTTACAATCCAAAGTGAATATGATTTAATAGTTTACCCAAATAATTATCTTTATTGATTATTTTAAATCAATTGATTTAATATTCTTAGTGATAAATTAATTAATCTTAATTAACTTGATAAATTGATTCCTTAATTTATCATTTTAATTAACTGTCAATTATAAATCGATTTACTGGAATTATCGAATTAACTAGATATTTAATTGTTAATTAATCAATCTTCAACTACGACCTAAATCCCGAATTACTTAGTTAATTATAATTATTAATTTAAATCATTCTTGGATGCTTTCCAAAACAATTTGTTATTTACTCGAATTAATATTAGAAATCTTCTTATTTTGAAATCAATTTATTACTATTACAAAAACTTAATTAACTTAAATATCTATCTGAAATTTTCTCTTGAAGTATTAATTAGATTTTTAAACGTGATTAAATATTTATTAAATTAATTGAACTTGAAAGTAAGTTCTTATCTCAAAATAGAGAGTTGTTAATACTAGTTCACCATTTTAAATAGATTTGGGTTTTAAACTTAAACATTTGATTTACAAGTTGATTGGGCTTAACCCATTTTTCGAACAACCCGGGTAAATCAAGTGCTTTCCCCGAGCCAAACGCGGGTTATTCTCGTCACTTCCCCGTTGCTTCTCTCGTGTCTTCCCCTCGTCCCAATTTCCTTTCTTCTTCCTGTCTCTCTTTCTTTTTTTCTTTTTCTTTTTAAAGCTAAGTTTTAAAACCCAGATCCACATCTTTTGGAACGCGAGAACACCGAAGTACATTACCTAATTTCTCGAGTTCCAACTCGAGTTCCAAGTCGTTACTTCCCCTGATGCTCAAAACACTGACACCATCACCACCGTGCACGTGCACGGTGGTTCGCCGCCGTTCTGGTGAACACCCACACCTCCAGCAAGTCACGCGTTACCCCAACATTCAACAGCAACAACCATTTCGACGCCAACAACACTCGAACAAAATCGAGTATTCAGTTCGAAATCGAACCCACCCTCACCGCTAGAAATCGAAGCCACGCCACCTCCTCTGGCCACCAGAGGCCATGAAAATTTCACCCAAGCTCCTCTGATGTGTGACGCCACTACTGGCACCGGTGCGACGAGGTCTGGTTGCCTATAGGCGGAGCGGCGACCACAATTCCAGATCGTATGTTTTCGAGTTTAAAACCCTAATTTTATCTCAAACTCCAAATTCACGCAATCGAAAAATAACTTGATAATTTTCCCCAGATCCTAACTGTTTCAGCATGCTTCAATCAAATTTTTAGGATTTTTAATTGATTCGTTCTTCTAGAATTCGAAAAAAACAATTTTTTGTTCATATACAAATCCCTCTGAGAAAATTTAACTAAAAATTCAAATTTTTGTTTTAAAACTCATGAATTGAAAATAGATTCAGATTAAAATCTTGAATCAATGTTTCACACCTTTTTATTTTTGTCAAATTTCAACTTAAAACCTGTAGAACAAAAGTTACAGTGATGCTTGATACAGAGGGTTTTAAATCACCTTTAAACATCTTATTTTTTTTAAGTTTAACAACTGGTTTAGTTGAGAATCAAAGCTAAAAAAAAATTTTAAACAAAATGGTTTAAATGTTTGAACAGAAAGATGAAGTCTGTAACAACTTTTCAGAGAACAGAGCATACTAAAATCATCTACCTACTGAAGTACATGAAAACAGATTAAATATGAAGTTTGAACTAGTTTAAACAACTTAAAATCCTTAACAAAATCATATTTACTCACCTGGAAATATTTGAAAACAGGGAATACTTTTGCTTTGAAATCTGCAGGTTTTTTTTTTCAACTTCTTTTTATTTTCTGTTTTGCTCACTTTTTATTTCCTTTCTGATCTTTTCAAAATTTGTTGAATGATACTTGAGTTGTTTTTAACAAATGGACTAAGACAATTCTCAAGTATATAAAGAAGTGGGCAGGTTTAAGTGGACAGCTTCCTTATACTGTATTTGTACTTTATGAATATTTCAATTTACTGGTTGTTGTTTGAAAGCATTTAATGTATGTAACACTTTCATGTATCTACAGCATGCCATGCTCATGCTTTGATTTAGGCTGATATGGTATCAAGTAGTGCTGAGAGGATAGGCATTAAATGAAGCATTAAATGGAAGCATGTAATGTTTCATGCTTTATACATTTTCAGCATGCCATTTGATTTTCTTTTTCCTGTAAGTACTATCTTCATATATTTTTTTTTTTTTTAAATACTTACTTTCCTAGTTTACTTTTATAAAATAAAAGTGTTTTGTTTTATTTTGCTAATTGTAAGAGTTTGTTTTATTTTATTTTATTTCTTTTGTAGGTACAGTTCATATGTTTTTATATTTTTTTATAAGTGTTATTTTGTTTGATTTGTTTGTTCATTTGTTCATTTATTTGTTTACTTATTTGTTCATTTGTTTGATCTTTTGTTTAACTATTTGTTTATTTATTTGTTTGTTTGTTTAGATTATGATTATGTTATTTAAATTTTATAATTTCATCATAACTTACTTTAACAAATTTTAAATTCCGTTAAAAGATCATCTATCTATATCTCTTTTTATTTAATTCTATATTAATGTGTAATATTAATATCAACAATATTAAATTTAGATTAAATTTTTTTTACTAGTTAGATCCCAAAGTTCAAACAATTTATCAATTTTTAAATTTCAAAATTTCGGGATGTTACAATCACCGTACCAAGGAGTATGCCCGCTCCCCTACAACACAAAGCTGGAACCATCCCTTACTGGACAGTCCGGAACAAGACAATCCCGGGTGTTGTCGCGAATCAACTGGCCACATAGCCGAATAAAAGGGACTTCTAGACAGGGGAAAATCTCGTCCTACTTGGGCATGACCCACTTAGCCTTGCTGTACCTCCCCTGTTTTAGCCATTCCCGGTTAATGAGGCTTGAGGCTACGATTACCTTTAGAGAACACATCTCTTAGAATGCTCATCGTCCACCTGACGATGTTCTGAAAGCATTCAGTCCATACAAGTTCGTTCCGGGTTCGAACGAAACCGAAGGCATTATCTCGTTACACTCATTTTGGAATCACCCTCAGAGTTAACGATGATAACCCTTGCACTCTGAATCTTCATGTTCACTTGAGATTCACGACCTATCGTTAATTTGGATCGATGTGGTTTTCGGATATCCAAATATGGAAACCCGATCCCGGTCTCATCAAATCCAAAACGACAACTTTGAGGTCCAAGTTGTTTTAAGTTTTAGAACAATTCAATTTAATTATCTATATACACACAGATAGATAATTCACATCATCACAATAGATAATCATCACCACAGATAATCCATATTATCATTATCAGAAGATAATCCAAATCATCATCACAATGCAACCAATGCATCCATATCACACAACATTACTAATCTCATATCTGAGATTCAAACCATTCAAGGAAATCTACATCATCCATATATAAATAAGGATTTAATAATCACACCATATATAATTAATTTAAAATGATTAAATTAATTACATCATCTCTAAGTAATTTAAAGTAAATTAAATTAATTAGCTCAATCTATAAATCCTGCTTATATAACCATTGATTACAAACCAATCAACTAATTAATTAATCACTAATTAATTCCCTTGATTTATTACCCTTGATTAATCATCCTTTAATTACATTCAAGCAATTAATTTCACAAATTAATTATTCTTAATCAAATACAGTAATTAACCTCTAATTACTTCATTAATTAATTAATTATAATTAATCACATTAATCCTTAATTAATTACATTAATTAATTACTTTCATCACTTACCATTAATTAATTAATCCTTAATTACATCATTAATTATATTAATTAATGATTCCTAATTACATTTAAATTAATTAACTTCATTAAGTAATTAACCCTAAATTATTAATCACCTTTAATTAATTAACTTCAGTAATTAATTATTCTTAATTACTTCATTGAGTAAATTGATTACCCCTAAATTAATTATATTTAATAATTAATTATGTCATTTTATTAGTAATTAATTACCCTTAATTAATTACATTACTTAATTATTTTCCAAAAGACTTAATCAATAATTGCTTAAATCAATTACACCAAGTAACTAATTATTAATTACTTTCACAAGGTAATTGCCTTCCATAATAATTACACAAGCAATTTACCTCAAACTCTTCCATACTTCAATAATTTACATCCAGTAATTACTCATCTTAATTACTTATCTAAGTAATTATCCTTCACTAATTACTTATCAACCCATCAAATGATTATTCTAAATTAATTAAACTTAATTAATTAATTTAAACTAATCAAATTAATTAATTAATTACAATAAGTAATTAATATCTTTAATTACTTTCATAAAGTAATCATACTTAACCAAAATCCATAATGATTATATAATTTAATTTATCTAATTAATTATCAAAATTAATCACTTTAATTAATTAATAAATAATCCCAAGTTAATGACCTTCATTAACTTATCAAAAATTTCCTTAATTACCTTTCTTAAGTAATTAACTTAAATTAATCATTATTAATCACAAGTTTATTTATCTATACTAATTATTTAATTAATCACTAATTGTTTAATTAATTAAGTTTTTAACTTAATTAATCTTAATCTCTTGATAAATTAATTTCTAATCATTAGTATAATACTTGTTACATGTAACATCCCATGAATCGTATCCCGTTTCATTTTTGTCTTACCCTTGTCTTTTCTTTAAGTCTTTTGTGTTCCTTTTCGTTTCCTTTGGGGCGTCACAGGTTTAAAATCTTAACTTATTTAATTAATGATCTTATTTACAAATTAATTAATCCTAATTAATTAACTTCAACCTTAATTAATTAATTTCAAAATCCTTACTTAATTAATTAAATTAATTAATTAACCATCTAATTACCTTACTAATTTAAATAATCAAAATCATTAAATCTTTGATTTATTTTAAAATATAAACATTTCTTATTAATGATTACATTATCATTAACAAAGAAATTTAAAATAGCTTTTCTTTAAAAATTTGTTTCCAAATTACATTTTAAATTTAAAATGAAATCAAACTTAACTTTAACAAAGTTTTTAAAAACATTTTAAAAACCTTTTTAAAACTTATACTAAATAATTTCTTATATTATAAAGAAGTTTAAAGGATATTTAAACTCACATTCATTTAAAATAAAAATCCTATTTAAATATGTTTCAACATCCAAAGTTGTTTTGTGACGACCGCCCATGACTCCTGCACCGAAACAAGGAAATAGTGCGCTGAAAGTGTGCCAGGCAGCCATGGACGATTGTCAGGGTAAGGTAAAAACATCAAACTCTATCGTATAACTCACAGCGCATGGACAAAATACAATTAGAGAAATATATAGTGAAGCTCCATAACAGAAAACCATCATATAGACTTCATATAAGTTTGATACAAGCATCTGAAAGTCAATACATCAAGCCTCACTACAAAGCACTCAAAACAAATACAGCAGCGGAACACCCAGTACATATAATAAGAAAATAATATGCAAAAGCCTCCAGCTCGTCTTCGTCATCATCAGCGTAAATCTCCAAGAACAGCACCTGTCACCTGCTACCTAGTCTGCCCATCCCAACATGGATGAACAGCACAAGGTAATAAGAGGAGACATAAAACCTTGAGTCAGACAAAGTCCTAGTGAGCAGTAAATAAGCTATCAAACATACCAAAAGAGCATAAAGGATAAAAAGGAATAGGAACCCAACCATCCCACTCCACCACTTTCTACAGTGATAGCCCCCGGACACACCCTAAGGAGAAGCAAGCATAGCAACACAGATAATTAAAGTAAAGCAATAATCACTCGAGTCAAGGTCGATGTTTTCTAAATACAAACCCCTAAGGCCTAAACCAAGATCAGATAAGCACCCAGAAAACACCGCTCTTGAGGCCGAATGATGATACAACCATATATCCACGACTCTGGCTATCACTGTTATCTTTGCTTTGATACCACCGTTAATTGAATGACCGGCACATTCTTTCAGCCGTAAGTCAAGGGTTAATGGTAACCCCGGTTCTAGACAAACTCCGCACGTCATCGTGACCCGTGCCTAGGACTCACCTACTCTGCCCAGAGTACTCGACCACCTGCCTGTAGTCTTTTGGGTGTCCCGACCACCTGCCTGTAGTCGTTTTGGGCGCCCCATGTACTCTTGCTTTGAGTTTACTAGAACCTTCAACAACGATGAAGTCCAAGCCTCCTAGTCATCCTTCTCGACGACTACTCTCATACTAGCCCAAGCTTCCTCTCGAGCAATCCATTATCAACCAACTCGAACCATCCCTCGAGTTATCAATATGCTTGGAATGATCCCTGCCATGATAAAACCAAGACTATCTCACATCATGCTTTGCTCCAACGCATCATAGCAAAGTCCCATCTCGATATCATGTTCTGCTTCCTCTAATCATAGCAAAACTTCATCCTATCAAATCCATCCATATGAGCTTCCACATCCGCTTCATATGCCAACAGCAGCTTTTCCAATTCAAGAGCCTTTCTCTTGGCTTTTGAATCACCATTGACCATCCTGTCTAGATCTAACTATCAATCAACTAACATACATAGCAATCAATCAAATCAATCATTAGTTTAAGCAATCAAATAATCAAACATGGTCTAAATAGGCATTTATAACTACAATGGCAATTTCGTAAATAAATTAGCATAGATCTAACATGCATGAATCATGGGTTTTTAGCATAGATCTAACAAATATAAATCATGGGTTTTGTCTCTACAACTTGATGAATGAACTTGCATAAGTAAACATCTTCATAAGTAATGGATCTACACTTGGATCTAAAGAAAAAAATGCATAAAATCGCTATCTACAACACTCCAACAAACCACCAAACCAATATACTCCTTTGGGTCCGCGTGAGAGACAACCACCACTCACCGAATCACCCAAACACTTCAAAAACTATCTACTTCAGATCTGGATAGCAAGGATTCAAGCTTGATTCGTCGAAATCCCGCTTGAAACGATGAAATCTAGCTTTGTTGGATGAAGATATTCAACTTTGGCTCTTCAATCTTCAATCTCGATCTTCGATCTTGGATGGATGTTGGCACTAGATTGGATTAGAGAAAAGAAGTGAAGAGATGTAGTAGTCGAGCTCTCAAAATGGCAGCACTTCGTCGCTTCAAAATCCGGTGCCAAAAAGTGAGCCAAAGCCCTCTATTTATAGGCAGATCGCCCCCTTAGGTCGCCTGGCCCTTAACTCGTGTGCTCGGTTTTAGGTCGTTGCCGACCTAACATGCTACGACCTAACCCCATTACGACCTAAGACCACAGAATGCACGCGACTTAAAACACTGTCGCGACTTAACTAGGTCGTTTACGACCTAGCAACCTATGCCTCAACGACTCACGACTCATCAGGTGCCCGACCTAACACTCAAGCCTTCGTACGACTTATCACTCATACGACCTAAAGACTTACCCAAGATACGACTCATCAGCTTACGACCTAACAACTTCACGAGTTAACAATGTCGCAACCTAACTACTCATAGCGGCCTACCTTAGGTCGTCTAACGACCTAACTAACCTACCGACCTAACAATCCAACGACCTAAAACAAACACAGGACTCAACGACCTAACTTAGATCGTCTAACCCCTTAGGTCGCTCACCACCACTAGGTCGCTTACTACCTCTAGGTCGCTTACTATCACTAGGTCGCTTATATCCATAGGTCGCTCCACTCGACCTAAACTCCCTCACGACTTAAACTACACTAAGCCTTAACTCACCAACTCTTAGGTCGGTCATCTTCTATAGGTCGTAACTCGTTAACTACCTACCTAACTTAAGCCGCCCCTACACGAGTTAACTTCCTTAACTCGTCCACGACCTATCTTCCCTAGGTCATTCACCCCTTAAGCTGCTACTACTAGGTTTCTCACAACCCTTAGGTCGTTAACTCCACTAACTCTCTCACGACCTAACTCCTCAAGGTCGCTGCAACACTTTAGGTCGTAACCCAATAACTCGTAACTCATGCACCCTCCCTAAGTCGTCTACGACTTAACTATAGGTCGGTCACCACCTTAACTCGGTCACACAACCCAAGCTTCCCACGACTTAAACACTACACGAGCTAGCTACCACACGACTTAAGCTATGGATGACCTAAACAACACTAACGACCGAATAATTCTACGATATATCAATACGTAAAATACGGGTCGTTACATTCTCTCCCCCTTAGGAATTTCTCCCCCGAAATTCCAAGCAAACAAGAGCAACCAAAACTATTCTGCATGCCTACCATCCATAGCAATCAACAAACCATGCATCCAATTTCTAGCCTAGCATGCAGAATTCTAAGATTAGAACAAGTTACAAATTCATGAGATGCCACGACACCTTAGGTCCATACCTCGAAGAGTTCAGGATGAGCTGCCTTCATCCTCTCTTCCTCCTCCCATGTACAGTCGTTAACATCATCACTCCATTGTATCTTGAGCAACGTAATCGTCTTCCTCCTAAGCTGTTTCGTGTCGGTTTCAACAACACGAAGCGGCTTACGAGGTCTTCTAACAACTGGATCAACCTCCAAATCTTCACAGCTATCAGCAGAAACCATTGTATTCGAGTCGTGCACATACTTCCGTAGATAAGATACATAAAAAACATTGTGCACACCCGCCATCTTTTCCGGTAACTCCAATCTATAAGCGAGCTTTCCAATTCGCTCAATTATCGGGAATGGTCCAACAAATCTCGGAGTCAATTTTCCTTTCTTCCCGAATCGAATAACATTCTTCAGAGGAGAAATCTTCACAAAAACCATATCACCTACGTCGAATTCCAAATCTTTTCGACGTTTATCAGCATAACTTTTCTAACGGTTTTGGGCTGACTTCATTCGTTGCCGAATGATCTCTATACAGTCCGAAATCTGACGAATCATCTCTGGCCCAAGTATCAGCTTATCTCCTATTTCCAACCAACACGTCGGAGAGTTACACGGTCTTCCATACAGTGCCTCATATGGTGCCATACCAATGCTTGACTGGTAACTGTTGTTATACGCAAACTCCACCAAATGAAGATGATCTTCCCATGATCCTTCGAAATCCAAAACACATGCCCTCAGAAGATCTTCCAAAACTCGGTTGACTCTCTCAGTCTGACCATCTGTTTGGGGATGATAAGCTGTACTCAAACACAACTCGGTTCCCAAAACTTCCTGGAAGCTCTTCCAAAATCCACTAGTGAACAATGGGTCTCGAACGCTCACTATACTCTTCGGGATACCATGGAATCGAACTATCCACTTAGCATACAACTCAGCCAACTTCGATGCAGTCCTAGTCGATCGAACAGGAATGAATCTTGCACTCTTGGTCAAACGATCTACGATGACCCAAATCCCTTCATTTCCCGCTCTTGTTCTAGGTAGACCATCAATAAAATCCATCGATATTTGCTCCCACTTCCATGTAGGAACTTCTAATGGCTGAAGCAATCCACTTGGCTTCTTCTGTTCAGCTTTTACCAACTGACAGTTCATACATTTGGAAATAAAATTTCCAACATCCTTCTTCATACCTTCCCAATAATAGGTTCTCTTCATATCCCGATACATCTTATTTCCACCTGGATGAATTGTCAACTTTGAGTGATGACTTTCCTTCATAACTTCATCTCTCAATTTTTCTATATCTGGAACAACCAGTCGTCCTTGTTTCCGAAGCCAACCCTCTCGATCGACCTCGAATCCCTTATCCTTTTCTGGATCCAATCCAGATTCCAAATCACGGATAATCTTGACAAGCTTATCGTCTCGCTTTTGGCTCTCGCCAATTCTTTCCACAAGAGTAGGTCTTATCGATAAGTTTGCCAACATCTCAGGTTCCAATTCACATCTAGGCCTGAAGTCAAATCCAGCCAAAAACTCGAGACTCTTCCATTCAGAAAACATGGATCCCAATCCCGCATGTCTTCGACTTAACGCATCAGCTACTGCGTTACCTTTTCCCAGAGTATAAACTATACCAAAATCATATGAAGCCAAAAACTCTAGCCATCGTTGCTGCCGAAGATTCAAATCCTTTTGGGAGAAAAGATACTTCAACGACTTATGATCCGTAAACAACTCGAATCGAACTCCCAACAGGTAATGTCTCCACATCTTCAGAGCAAAAACAATAGCCGCTAACTCCAAATCATGAGTCGGGTAATTCCTTTCATGCGGCTTCAGTTGTCGACTCGCATACGCAACAACTCTATCCTTCTGCATCAGCACTGCTCCAAGTCCAGTACCACATGCATCGGTGTAAACCACCATCTCATCATTCCCACTTGGAATAGTCAAAACAGGAGCACTCGTCAATCGCTCTTTCAGGATTCCAAAAGCTTTCTCACACCTAGCATCCCAACAGAACACTTGGTTCTTCTTCGTCAATCCTGTTAATGGTGCAGCTATCTTGGAAAAGTCTTTGATAAACCGACGATAATATCCTGCTAATCCAAGAAAACTTCTCACATCAGATGCATTCTTAGGTCTAACCCAATCCTGGATTGCTGCCACCTTAGTGGGATCAACCGCTATTCCATTACCAGAGATAACATGGCCTAAGAACCTCACTTCACTCTTCCAGAAGTGACACTTCGAAAACTTAGCCTTCAGCTGATGTTTCCGCAAGATTTCCAAAATCAAACGCAAGTGCGTCTTGTGCTCTTCTTCAGTTCTGGAATAAATCAGAATATCATCTACGAACACAAGTACGAACTTGTTCAACTGATCTCTGAATACTCTATTCATAAGATCCACAAAATATGCGGGTGCGTTAGTCAATCCAAACGGCATTACCAACCACTCATAAAAACCGGATGGTGTCCTGAAAGCAGTCTTCGGCACACTATCCTTCGCCACTCTTAACTGGTGAAATCCCGTTGCCAAATCCATCTGAGAAAACACCTTAGCCTCGTGAAGCTGATCAAACAAGTCATCTATTCTCGGCAATGGATACTTGTTCTTCTTAGTCACCTTATTCAGCTCACGATAATCGACACACAACCTCAACGATCCATCCGCTTTGGTTGCGAAAACAACTGGTGCACCCCATTCGGACACACTACGCCGAATGAATCCTTTCCGTAAAAGGTCATCAACTTGCACCTTCAACTCTTGATGTTCCCTAGGCGCCATCCGCCTAAGAGGCATCACAACAGGTCTGGCTCCCTCAACTAGATCGATACGAAACTCGATCTCTCTATGCGGCGGTAACCCTTTGACTTCCTCAAAGACATCCTCAAATCCATTTGCGATTGGCACCGATGAAAGTCCATCCCGTGGAACAACCAGTGAATACATGAAGCTCATGAAGACGCCTTCTTCATGCTTACATCGTATCACAACCTTTCGCCCCTCCACCTTCTCGACTGTCACCTCCAGCCTTTCACAATCAACCTTTGCCGCATACTTCCTAAGCCAGTCCATACCCCAAATAGTTCCGAACCCCGCAAAGTTCAGAACAAAACAATCACAAACAAAAGAGAAATCATGACTCGACACAACTAGACCACGGCATAGCATACACAAATAAGACGAACCCCCAACTGGATTGGTCACAACCAATGGTCTATCAACAATATCCGGTTCCAAACCCAACCGGTCCACCAACTCATTACAAACAAAGGAATGCGACGCCCCAGTATCAAACAACACTCTAACTGGAACACCACAAACGGAAAGAGTACCTTGAACCACCACACTCTTCCCCTTCTCTTCAGCAGTAGGAGCTTTCGAAGATGATGGAACAGCCCCCAAAGCATAAGCTTTCACAATCTGCCTATTCTTCCTTGGTTCTGGGCAATCCTTCTTAATATGTCCCAGCTTGTCGCAGTTGTAACACTTCCTCGGCACCTTAGGATTTTTGCAATCCCTGAAGAGATGGCCTTTCTGCTGACAATTGTAGCAGGTCACTTCGCCCATCGGCTTCTTCTGGCCATTCTTACCCTTCTGCTGTTGATGTTTCCTCTTCTTGTTTCCACCCTGTTGCGGTTTAGACTCCTCCTTGGTCACAGCAACAACAGATCCTTCCTTAGGGAACAAACTCTCATGCCTGAGAGCTTTCTCCACTAGCTTCTCAAATGGATCGTCCAGATGATCCACCAACTGCCTTCCAAGATAACTGTCCAAGCCTGTCACAAACTTCTCATTCTTCTGATAAGAAGATTCAATATAAGACCGAGCATACTTGGACAAAGCTTCAAACTCAGAAACATACTCAAGAACTGATCTTCCACCTTTCTTGAGCTCCACAAACTTCTTAAACAAGACAGACTTCTGAGCCGTAGAAATGAACTTAGCTTCAAATCTAGCTTGGAATTGCACCCAAGTAATTTCTTCCTCTGGAGTATCAATGGTGATAGAGTTCCACCAATCAGAAGCCCTTCGTTGAAGCTGCCTTGATGCAAGCTTCCTTTTAGTTGCATCATCAATTCCCAAGTCACCAAAGATCCTTCTACAAGCATCTATCCATCTCTGGACTTCAATAGTAGATTCTGTCCCCAAGAAAACCTTTCCTCCAAGAGCAGTATAATCCTTGACAACTTAGCAAAATCCACTGGCTTTGGAGCTTGAACTTGAATTCCAACATCTACCGCTGACCCTGGAGTTGGTATCCTTCTCATGATCGAAGTCATCATCGCTTCGAACATAGCTCCATAATCAGCAACTCCATCAGCAGCATGACCTTCCCTGGCAGCTGGTCTCCCTCTTCGACTCATCCTTAATATCTACAAAAAGGAATGATTAGAAAACCTTTGAGAAACAACTGCATAAGGAGTTCAAATCCTTCTAAGCTACTATAATATATATAGTAATCATCCATCAAAATACAATTACGTCTCTCATACGTAGTTACTTCAGCGAGCATAGGCTAAAATCGATTAACCAAAGCTCTGATACCAAATGTGACGACCGCCCATGACTCCTGCACCGAAAAAAGGAAATAGTGCGCTGAAAGTGTGCCAGGCAGCCATGGACGATTGTCAGGGTAAGGTAAAAACATCAAACTCTATCGTATAACTCACAGCGCATGGACAAAATACAATTAGAGAAATATATAGTGAAGCTCCATAACAGAAAACCATCATATAGACTTCATATAAGTTTGATACAAGCATCTGAAAGTCAATACATCAAGCCTCACTACAAAGCACTCAAAACAAATACAGCAGCGGAACACCCAGTACATATAATAAGAAAATAATATGCAAAAGCCTCCAGCTCGTCTTCGTCATCATCAGCGTAAATCTCCAAGAACAGCACCTGTCACCTGCTACCTAGTCTGCCCATCCCAACATGGATGAACAGCACAAGGTAATAAGAGGAGACATAAAACCTTGAGTCAGACAAAGTCCTAGTGAGCAGTAAATAAGCTATCAAACATACCAAAAGAGCATAAAGGATAAAAAGGAATAGGAACCCAACCATCCCACTCCACCACTTTCTACAGTGATAGCCCCCGGACACACCCTAAGGAGAAGCAAGCATAGCAACACAGATAATTAAAGTAAAGCAATAATCACTCGAGTCAAGGTCGATGTTTTCTAAATTCAAACCCCCAAGGCCTAAACCAAGATCAGATAAGCACCCAGAAAACACCGCTCTTGAGGCCGAATGATGATACAACCATATATCCATGACTCTGGCTATCACTGTTATCTTTGCTTCGATACCACCGTTAATTGAATGACCGGCACATTCTTTCAGCCGTAAGTCAAGGGTTAATGGTAACCCCGGTTCTAGACAAACTCCGCACATCATCGTGACCCGTGCCTAGGACTCACCTACTCTGCCCAGAGTACTCGACCACCTGCCTGTAGTCTTTTGGGTGTCCCGACCACCTGCCTGTAGTCGTTTTGGGCGCCCCATGTACTCTTGCTTTGAGTTTACTAGAACCTTCAACAACGATGAAGTCCAAGCCTCCTAGTCATCCTCCTCGACGACTACTCTCATACTAGCCCAAGCTTCCTCTCGAGCAATCCATTATCAACCAACTCGAACCATCCCTCGAGTTATCAATATGCTTGGAATGATCCCTGCCTGGATTAAACTAAGACTATCTCACATCATGCTTTGCTCCAACGCATCATAGCAAAGTCCCGTCTCGATATCATGTTCTGCTTCCTCTAATCATAGCAAAACTTCATCCTATCAAATCCATCCATATGAGCTTCCACATCCGCTTCATATGCCAACAGCAGCTTTTCCAATTCAAGAGCCTTTCTCTTGGCTTTTGAATCACCATTGACAATCCTGTCTAGATCTAACTATCAATCAACTAACATACATAGCAATCAATCAAATCAATCATTAGTTTAAGCAATCAAATAATCAAACATGGTCTAAATAGGCATTTATAACTACAATGGCAATTTCGTAAATAAATTAGCATAGATCTAACATGCATGAATCATGGGTTTTTAGCATAGATCTAACAAATATAAATCATGGGTTTTGTCTCTACAACTTGATGAATGAACTTGCATAAGTAAACATCTTCATAAGTAATGGATCTACACTTGGATCTAAAGAAAAAAAATGCATAAAATCGATATCTACAACACTCCAACAAACCACCAAACCAATATACTCCTTTGGGTCCGCGTGAGAGACAACCACCACTCACCGAATCACCCAAACACTTCAAAAACTATCTACTTCAGATCTGGACAGCAAGGGTTCAAGCTTGATTCGTCGAAATCCCGCTTGAAACGATGAAATCTAGCTTTGTTGGATGAAGATATTCAACTTTGGCTCTTCAATCTTCAATCTCGATCTTCGATCTTGGATGGATGTTGGCACTAGATTGGATTAGAGAAAAGAAGTGAAGAGATGTAGTAGTCGAGCTCTCAAAATGGAAGCACTTCGTCGCTTCAAAATCCGGTGCCAAAAAGTGAGCCAAAGCCCTCTATTTATAGGCAGATCGCCCCCTTAGGTCGCCTGGCCCTTAACTCGTGTGCTCGGTTTTAGGTCGTTGCCGACCTAACATGCTACGACCTAACCCCATTACGACCTAAGACCACAGAATGCACGCGACTTAAAACACTGCCGTGACTTAACTAGGTCGTTTACGACCTAGCAACCTATGCCTCAACGACTCACGACTCATCAGGTGCCCGACCTAACACTCAAGCCTTCATACGACTTATCACTCATATGACCTAAAGACTTACCCAAGATACGACTCATCAGCTTACGACCTAACAACTTCACGAGTTAACAATGCCGCAACCTAACTACTCATAGCGGCCTACCTTAGGTCGTCTAACGACCTAACTAACCTACCGACCTAACAATCCAACGACCTAAAACAAACACAGGACTCAACGACCTAACTTAGATCGTCTAACCCCTTAGGTCGCTCACCACCACTAGGTCGCTTACTACCTCTAGGTCGCTTACTATCACTAGGTCGCTTATATCCATAGGTCGCTCCACTCGACCTAAACTCCCTCATGACTTAAACTGCACTAAGCCTTAACTCACCAACTCTTAGGTCGGTCATCTTCTATAGGTCGTAACTCGTTAACTACCGACCTAACTTAAGCCGCCCCTACACGAGTTAACTTCCTTAACTCGTCCACGACCTATCTTCCCTAGGTCGTTCACCCCTTAAGCTGCTACTACTAGGTTTCTCACAACCCTTAGGTCGTTAACTCCACTAACTCGCTCACGACCTAACTCCTCAAGGTCGCTGCAACACTTTAGGTCGTAACCCAATAACTCGTAACTCATGCAACCTCCCTAAGTCGTCTACGACTTAACTATAGGTCGGTCACCACCTTAACTCGGTCACACAACCCAAGCTTCCCACGACTTAAACACTACACGAGCTAGCTACCACACGACTTAAGCTATGGATGACCTAAACAACACTAACGACCTAATAATTCTACGATATATCAATACGTAAAATACGGGTCGTTACATGTTTAACATTTAAAAATTTTAAAACTTTCTTTACTTTCAAACATGGATTCAAATTGGATCTTGATTTCCAGATTTAAACTTATGTTTAAATCTTCTACTTTAAATTTTAAAGCTTTATCTTTAAATTCAATTATTTAAACCCTTTTAAAAGTTGTTTAAACATTTTAATTTAAATAATTTAAATTAAATTTTAAAACTTGGATTCAAACTCAGTTTGAAAACCATACTTCAAATCTAAGTTTTAAATTCTGTTTAAAACCTTGATCCAGATTTTAAAACTAATTGAATTGAAATTATACAGGTTTCAGAGAAACCTGTAACTACAGAAAAATACCCGAGTTCCCTCTGTTTTACTTCGAGTAAAACCTTGATCATCTTCAAGCAGAAATTCGAATTACTCGAGTCCAAAAATTACTGCAAAACCCAAACATCACCTGACACCATTCTTCACCGTGCATATGCACGGTGGTCTTGGCCACCTCCGGCCACCACAAAGATATCAAGCATGTTGCCGACTATCACTGGAACACATTCCGATCATCAAAACCCCACAATCATCAAGAAATCAAATTTGAGTTCCCCAATTCAAAACCTGAAACATACTGGAAACCCTTTCACCATCAAATTCCCAAACCTGGAAAACCTCCATTCCCTCTTTTCCAGCCATCGGAGGCTATGGGACTCCGACCATCTCTTCTTCAATACCCTAGCATCCATCTCCCTAAAAATAGAAGCACTCAATCCCCTATAGCCACCATGCCGATCAAAACTACCCCACTGCCCAATAACTAGGTTTACAAATCAAATCTAACGATCACCATCACCACGGTGAACTTCCTGCAAAATTAATAATTTTTAAACTGAGTTTTGAAATTTAAACTGAGTTTTGAAAATCTGAAATTGAATATGAATTCAAATCAGATTGTCTGAGATTTGAAATAATTTATGTTTTTAAATTTAAACTTGATTTTAAAACTTATAAGTGTAAAAGCATATGTGTGTTTTGAATTTGAATTAGAAGTTTAAAATTTTAAATTAGAAATTTAAAATGAGTTTAAATCTGGGTTTTTAAATCTAGATTGGTTTAAACTTCAGTTTTTTTAAAATAAAATAAGTTTAAATTTAAATTGTTTAATTACATTAGAAAGGTTAAATGATTTGAACTTTTAAAAGGAAGATGTAAAATGCAAACAAAGCTTTAAAGATTTAAGTTTAAATCTGGAATAAAAGGATTCAAACTGTATTTCAGTTTTGAAATTAAAAGGAACTTTTAAATTGAATTTGTTTTAAAAATAACTTGGAATGTTAAAGAGAATTTGTTTTATATTTATGTAAACTTATATTATAAAATGATTATTCTTTAACATGGGAGATAAAATGGTTTTAAATTGTTTTTAAACCTTGTTTAAATAAATTGTATTCATTTTAAATCTTAAATTTAAAATGAAATTTAAAGTGAAATTTAAGTAAATTTGAAAACAAAGTGTTTTTTTAAAATAATATATGTAAGTAAGAAATGTTTCTTAAATTAAGTTAAAACCTAAGAAATTGGATTCATTTAAGTTATTAAGTTAATTTAAATGGGTAATTAATTATTTAATTAATTAATAATGTGGATGATTAATTAATTAATTAATAATTTTTAAATTGATTAATTAAGATTTGAGATTAATTAATTTAGGGTTAATTAATCTGTAATTAGGAATTGTTAATTAAATTTTAATTAATGATTAAAGAATTAATTAATCAAGTAATTGAGGATTAATTAAGATTGTAATTAACACTTAATTAATTAATAATTAGAGATTAATTAAATTGTAAAATATTAATTAATTTGTAATTAATAATGGTAAATCTAAGTTAATTTCTTAATAATATAATTAAGAAATGTTAATGAAGGTCATTAACTAAGATTATTTAACAGTTAATTAATGTGATTAATTTTTAATAATTAATTAATTAATAATAATCATTTGTGAAATTGTTTAAGTTTAATTACTTAATGAAAGTAATTAATGAATTAATTACTTAATGTAATTAATTGGGTAATGTGATTTGTTTAGGTTAATTAATTATGTTCAATTAATTTAAACATTTGATGAATAATTACTTAACGTAATTAATGGGATTGTAATTACTTAGGGAAGTAATTAACTGATAATTACTGGATGTAATTAAAGATGTTTAATGATGGAAGTAATTTAGATTAAATTACTTTGAAATTAATCAAGGGATTAATTGAGATAATAAATTAAGGATTAATTTATTTATGAGTAATTAAGGGAAGTTAATTACTAGAGATTATTAATCATGGGTGATTAATATATAGGAGGTTTAATTGCAAATTAATTACTTAAGGTAATTAATTTATATAGAGAGATTGAGTAAATTAGAAATCATTAATTAATAAAATTAATGATGTAATTTAGAATTGATTTATTAAGGAATGATTAATAAATGAAGTAATTAATTAATATAGGATTAATTTAATTAATTTGAGTTAATTAATTGATTAAGTAATTACAAGTTAATTTTTGCAAAGTGTTAAGTATAATTAACTTGAGTAATAAATTTAAAAGCTAATTACTTATTGTAATTAGGAAATTATTAATCAGTAATGATTATTGAAATGACTAATGAGATGGTGATTAATTAATTGATTTGTAATCAATTAATGGTTAAGTTAAGCAGGATTATAATGATGAAGTAATTAATTTAATCCATTTTAAATTAATTAGAGATTAAGTAATTAATTTAATTCACTTTAAATTAACTATAAATGGTATGATCATTAGATCATTGCTTATGTATGAATGATTGATATTGGTTGCCTTGTGTGGTTGTAATCTCAGCTATGAGATGAGTAATGTTATATGATATGGATGCATTGGTTGCATTGTGATGAAGATATGGATTGTCTGTTTATAATGATATGGATTATCTGTTGATGATGATAATGTTGATTATCTGTTGTGATATGAATTATTTATTTGTGAGTTTATAGATAATTGAATTGTTTTAAAATCTAAAACAACTTGGCCTTAAAAGACACGTTTTGGATTTCGATGAGACCGAGATCGGGTTTCCATATTTGGATATCCGAAAACCACATCGATCCAAATTAACGATAGGTCGTGAATCTCAAGTGAAGATGAAGATTCAGAGTGTAAGGGTTATCGTCATTAACTCTGAGGGTGATTCCAAAATGAGTGTAACGAGATAATGCCTTCGGTTTCGTTCGAACCCACAACGAACTTGTATGGATTGAATGCTTTCAGAACATCGTCAGGTGGACGATGAGCATTCTAAGTGATATGTCCAATAAAGGTAATCGTAGCCTCAAGCCGCATCAACCGGGAATGGCTAAAACATGGGAGGTGCAGCAAGGCTAAGCGGGTCATGCCCAAGTAGGACGAGATTTACCCCTGTCTAGATGTCCCTTTTATTTCGGCTTTGTGGTGCGATTGCTGATCACTATTACGGGGTGGTCTTGCTCGGAACTGTTCAGTAAGGAATGGTTCCGGCTTTGTGTTGCAGGGGATTGGAAGTGATCCTCGGTATGGTGATATAGGCCACGTACTGTGACGGGCGGTACCCCGGTAGCCCTGCCATTGTATGGAATCCAAAATCCAATAAGTGTCGTACGTATTAGTTGTGCCCAACTATGTTGGAACGTGAGATGTAAGCATTCCAGCTATTTCTGTATTTTACTTGAAAACCCTAGACACTATTATAATATCACTGGATTTCCTATCAAATGTTTTGGTTAGTGTTAGGTAAAAAAATTTCCATGTTTATGTGTGGGAAGTCTTACATGATACCTTTTCTTTTCAAAGGTTTTTCAAAGTTAGGCAACTTTAACCTGTTATTCACACCATACCCATGTCTGACCCGGAGTTTATTTTTGTTTTTTTTAACTCTTGGGTACTCAAATTTTTACGAGTAGCCAAGGGATTCAGGTTAGCTTTGACGAATTGTGGAGGGGCAATGGAGCAGGAGGCTTCTGCGTATAGATATATAGATTTCCGCTGTGTTGGTATCTCTGAGTGTTTTCTGTATTGTGTTTGAGTTATAATAACTAGACAGGTGTTTATAACTGTCTAGTATGTGCTGTAATGACTGTGTAACTCTGATAATTGTTAATGTCGGGTCATCTCATTTGGTACCAAACGTGACGACCCGACTTTCTACTTGCAGAAAATCGCATCATCTTTAAGAAAGAAAGGGATAAAAAGGAGAAAAGAAAGAAGAGAAAGAAGAAACAACAACAGAATCTCAAAAGCGGAACGAATAAACTATATTAATAACATAGTATTACATAATATACAATGACTATCCGAGTTTCACAGGCAATACAACACATACTAGACAGTTATAAACACCTGTCTAGTTATTACAACTCAATACACAAAACAGAAAATACTCGGAGATACCAACACAGCGGAAAACTATATATCTACACGCAGAAGCCTCCTGCTCCATTGCTCCTCCACAATTCGTCAAAGCTAACCTGAATCCCTTGGCTACTCATAAAAATTTGAGTACCCAAGAGTTTAAAAAAACAGAAATAAACTCCAAGTCAGACATGGGTCTGGTGTGAGTAACAGGTTCAAGTTGCTTAACTCTTGAAAAACCTTTTGAAAGAAAAGGTATCACGGAAGACTTCCCACACATAAACATGTAAAAGTTTTTACCATACGCTAACCAAAACATTCGATAGGAAATCTAGTGATATTATAATAGTGTCTATAGTTTTCAAGTAAAATACAGAAATAGATGGAATGCTTACATCTCACGTTCCAACATAGTTGGTCACAACTAATACGTAAGCCACTTATTGGATTTTGGATTCCATCAATGGCAGGGCTACTGGGGTACCGCCCGTCACAGTACGTGGCCTAGATCACCGTACCGAGGAGTACGCCCGCTCCCCTACAACACAAGATCGGAACCATTCCGAACAAGACCAACCCGCAGTTGTGATTAGCAACCGCACCACTAAGCCGAAATAAAGGGACATCTAGACAGGGGTAAATCTCGTCCTACTTGGGCATGACCCACTTAGCCTTGCTGCACCTCCCATGTTTTAGCCATTCCCGGTTGATGAGGCTTGAGGCTACGATTACCTTTATAGGACATATCACTTATAATGCTCATCGTCCACTTGGCGATGTTCTGAAAGCATTCAATCCATACAAGTTCGTTCCGGATTAGAACGAAACCGAAGGCATTATCTCGTTACACTCATTTTGGAATCACCCTCAGAGTTAACGATGATAACCCTTGCACTCTAAATCTTCTTCTTGACTTGAGATACACGACCTAATGTTACTTTGCATCGATGTGGTTTTCGGATATCCAAATATGGAAACCCGATCCCGGTCTCATCGAAATCCAAAATGTGTCTTTTAAGGCCAAGTTGTTTTAGAGTTTAAAACAATTTCAATTCATTATCTATATACACACGATAGATAATTCACAGATTAATAATAGATAATCAACATTATCATCACCAACAGATAATCCATATCAGCATTCACAATGCAACCAATGCATCCACATCATATAACATTGCTCATCTCATAGCTGAGATTACAAACCATACATGGCAACCAATATCAATCATTCATACATAAGCAATGATCTAATGATCACACGATCTATAATTAATTTAAAATGAACTAAATTAATTACATCATCTCTAATTAATTTAAAATGAATTAAATTAATTACTTCATCATTAATTCTGCTTAACCTAACCAATTAATTGATTACAAATCAATTAATTAATCGCCATCTCATTATTCAATTCAATTAATCTTTCCTGATTAATCATCTCTAATTACAATAAGTAATTAGCCTTTAAATTAATTACACAAGTTAATTATACTTAACAATTTACAATAATTAACTTTTAATTACTTAATCAGTTAATTAACTAAAGTTAATCACATTAATCCTTAAATTAATTAATACTTCATTTACTAATTGTTCCTTAATTAATCAATTCCAAATTTACTTCATTAATTTCATTTATTAATGATTACTAATTTAATCAATCTCTCTATATAAATTAATTGCATTAAGTAATTAATTCTTTAATTAATCCACATATATTAATCACCCTTGATTAATAACAATCCAGTAATTAACTTCCCTTAATTACTTCATCAATAAATTATACCTTAATTTATTATCTCAGTTAATCCCTTGATTAATTTCAAAGTAATTTAATCTAAATTACTTCCATCGTTAAACATCTTTAATTACGTTTAGTAATTATTAATTAATTACTTCCCTAAGTAATTACAATCCCATTAATTACATAGTGTAATTATTCATCAATCATCAAGTGTTTAAATTAATTAAACTTAATTAATTAATCTAACTAATCACATTAACACAATTAATTACATTAAGTAATTAATTTATTAATTACTTCCATTAAGTAATTAAACATAAACAATTTCAAAATGATTATTATTAATTAATTAATCTAATTAGTTATTAAAAATTAATCACATTAATTAATTGCTAAATAATCTTAGTTAATGACCTCCAGTAACTATTCTTAATTACTTAATTAAGAAATTAACTTATATTTATCATTATTAATTACAAATTAATTAATATGCATTTAGATGTAACGGCTTGGAATTTTAGGCAATATCAATTTAATAATATGTATTAATAATCTAATTGGTTTGATAATTTTTCTTTATAATTTTAATTTGAATTGGTAAATTTAATCTTTTAAAGGTTAATAAATATTTAATCTGGCAATATTGATAAGATTTATTTTTCAAAGCTAATAAATTTTATTCTATTTATAATATATATATTTGATATATATTGTGAATAGGAAGATCTTTTGTTTTAAATTAAAAATGAATTTTCAAATTGTAATATATATGTATGTATATGTTATAATTTGGAATTTGTTTTGAAATTTAATTTAGTCTGTTAATAATTTATATATATGAATATTGTAATTTGAAGCTTTGTTTTAATTTATATTTTCAAAAGTTTATTTAAGTTTAATTCAATTGTTTTCAAATATAAGAAAATTAATTATTTTTAAATAAGATAGTTTAGAGTTTTGTTTTGTTTTCTCTAAAATGTTTAAATTTAAAATGGTTATAAATATATATGTACAAATGTTTTAGATTTTTAAAATAGATGTACAAGATTTATTTGTATTATAACTAGCTTTATAATATTTTCTTTAAAAGATTTAAATTTGTATATTTATTTAAAATTCAAAAGTTTATTAACATAAAAACATTTCATATGCATAAAAAAATTTCATAAATACAAATATCCATATTACATAGATATAAGTTATAATTATTATTTTATAAGGTTTTAAAAACAATTTTGCAAAGATCTTTAACACTTGTAAGCTATTAAGCAAATAAAATGAAAAGTGTAAGTTTAATTTACAAGTGTCTTCTTTTAAAAAAATTCACTTTCTTTAATTTTTATTAAATAAAAAACAAGTTTATTAAACATATTTTCATCCCTTCTTCAATCTATTTTCAGCTGAACAAGGTTAATGTCAAATTAAAACTAAAAAGCAAATCAAACATGAAAATTAAATCTGCAAGCAAAATGAAAACTGCAAAATTGATCACCTGCAATTCAAAGTGATGTTCAACTTCAAATCAAAATTTGTTTCAACCTTTTAAAATCATCAAATAACCTGCAATTTCAACATGCGAAGAGATCAACTTCAACAGCATGCAGTAGGATTTCAGCAAAGCATTTTTCAGATCTAAGATGTTCAAGCCTGGAATTTACTAAAATCTGCTCTGCAAAATGAACAAGTGAGTAAATGGAATTTTAAAAACAATTTGATTCTAGATTTCATCTTGACTTTTTGATGATATCATGATGTTATATGAAATATTTGTTTTAAATTGAATGCATGTTGAATTGAGTATATTGAATGCCTGTAAAGTTAAGAATTGTTACTGTGTTTATAAAACAGTTTCAAATCCTATAATAATTTCAATAACTTGATTTTGAACACGAACTGGACTTTGATTTGTAAATGGAAGTTGTCTGTAATCATGTAATTTATCATCAAAAAAAATTATAGGATTTTAAAATGAATGATTAACTCATATTTTTCAAATTACAGTAAAAAAATCAAATTAGGGCAAAAATTTATGAATTCAAATTCTAGTTTTGATTTTATAATTGAATTACAATTGGGAAATTATGATTTTTAGTGCTTGTATCATAATTTTTAATTGTGTAATTAGTGAGATATTTGGGTTTGTTCGATTTGGGGGCTTTGGTGATTTTCCGAAGAACAACTTGATGTTTGAAGCTAGATTTTTGATTGAAGCTTGTTTTTAGGTTGTAGATGTTGGGAAAAATGCAATTGGATTTTTCCATTTGCTGGATTGTTCGAATTTGAAGGAGCTAGGGTTTTATGCTTATAATTTTGTTCGGCTTGAATATTGTAACTTCGCAACTTGGATATGGTGCCAGAGGTGATCGCGTGTTATTGGAAGGTGGCACGGTGATGCTGCGGTGCTTGGGAGAGGTTACTGGAGCTTCTGGTGGTGATCCGTTCATCTGAGGCGTTGGCTTTTGGGTTCGTGTTTCTGCAGTTTCGAGAATAGGTCGAAATTTCGATTCGAATTTGTTTTCTCGAATCTGTTTTTGGTTTCTTGCTCGAGAGGGTTCGTGTGACGGACGACGATAGTCGCGACGAACGTTGGTGGCCGGAAGTGATGGGACACGTGCACGTGTGTATATGTTGTGCACCGGAATGTTTGAATTGGGGAAGATGGGTCGTTCCCGAAGGGAAGCTCGAGTATTCATAGGGTTCGACTCGAAGATTGAAGGGGATGGGGGTTTCTCGGGAAAGACTCGTGTGTTTGCCGAGCTAGTCTCAGGTTTTTAGGAATGCTGTCTGGTTTTTACTACGTAATGAAATAAAGTTGCATAGTAACTCGAGTATTTTGTCGTGTGCTTTCTGGTCTTTTCTGTGTAGTGTTAAAGTGCAAAATTTAACTTGTTGTTGGATATTGAGATCAAGCATTCTAGTATAAACATGCTTATAAAGAAAATAAATTTATAAAAATAAACTTGTTCTTTGAAATAGAATGTAAATTTAATTTACATTTCAAATTTAAAATGTTTTGAGATGATTTTTTTTGAAATAATTATCTAATTAAATTTTGAAGTTCAATTTAAAAGAATGTTTTGAATTTAAAGTATTAAATCAAAGTTTAAAAGTTAAATTTTTAAGTAATTATTTTAAAAAGTTTCAAATTTTATTTAAAATGATTAAGTTTAACTTAGATAATTAATGTATTTTGAAATTTGAAATTCGTTTGTAAATTTTTTATTTCCAAATAATGTTATTATTATAATTTTGAAATCAAATAGAATAATTTGTTTTAAGTTATTAAAATTTGATTAATTTCAAATAATTAATTTATGTAGATAAATATGGCTAATTTATCTTTGATATGAACTTAAGAATACATAATTAAATATAATTTGCTAATAAGTAAAGAATTAATTAAGATTAATGTTTTCTTAATTAATTAAGGATTTTTTTTTAAATATAAGAAGTTAATTAATTAATTATTTAATTAATTTTAAATAATTAGTTAATTGTTTATTTAATATTAAATAATCACTTATTTATGATCAATTAAGTGTAATGACCTAATGAAGTAATTAATGGTTAATAATTGAATGTAATTAAGAATGGTAATTACTTATGGAAGTAATTAGTAGGAAATTACTCATGGGAGTAATTAAATGGTGGTGATTAATGGTTAATCACTTAATGTTATTAATTAAGGAATTAACTAATATAGCTGTTTTGAAGTTAATTAATTATGGAGTAATTAATTAACTTAAGGATTAAGGATTATTTAACGATGAGGTTAACTACTTGTTAAGTAATTAATTAAGAGAATAATCAAGATTTATTAATGAAAGTAATTAGAAGATAATTACTTATGTAAGTAATTAAAGGTTAATTACTTAATTATATTAGTTAATTAATTAATGTGATTAATTAATTAATGAAAGTGATTATTTTAAGATTAATTACTAAGGGTAATTAATTAAAATGTAATTAATTAATAGGTAATTAATTAAGGATTATTTATTAATTTAGTTGAATTAATAATTACTTAATGAAGTAAATAACGGTTAATTAATTGGATTAATTAATCAAGGGTTAATTAATTAATTAAGAAGTTAATTAATTAAGATAAGTAATTACAAGTTGTTAATTACTGATTATGATTAATGAGATGATTAATTATAAGTTAATTATTTAAAGGAATTATTAATTAATAAGGATCATTAGTTAATATAATTAATTAATTAATCAAGGTTGATTAATATAAGTAATTAATTTAAGTGCGATTTATTAATTGTAATTAATTGAGGTTTAATGCAGTTAATTATAGTTGATTAATCAATGGAAGCAAATGAAGGATCATTAATTATTGTAATTAATGATAGTAATTAAAGGTTAATTAATGTATATGGTTAAGGATAATTACTTGAATGTAATTAAAGTATAATTAATCAAGGAAGATTAATTAAGGAAGATCATTAAGAGATGATTAATTTATTTATTTGAAATAAATAAATAAAGAAGGATTTAGGTAATCCAATTGATTTAGAGTTAATCAATTCTGCTTTTGGTTGATTGGTTAATATTGGATGATTTGGATATCTCTGATATGTGATATGCTGCTTTGTAAGATGATTGTTTGATATTAATTGTCTATTGTGATAATGTGATTCATCTATCTGTTTATATCATCCTGAATATAAGTTTAAATGTTTAAACCCTTTAAATAACTTGGACATAAAATGGCGTTTGGATTTCGGTGAGACCGGGATCGGGTTTGCTACAGTACAGCGTGATAAGGGGTTCTCGCTTTGTGTTAGGTAGCGAACGGGAGACTCTTACCCCTACATGCCCCCGGGGGTAGTATAAGGCCTTGCGGGGTTGGTTGCGAGTCGAGAGGCTAGCCATAAAAGTAAACCCGAGGTATCACTGTAGGCCACGTCGGGGCTGGGATGGTTGAAAAGCCTACCAGTCGAGTGAGTTGCTGTTGATGGTTGCAAAGCCTAGACTACCACTGGTTGGTGTCAGAGCATTAGGTTGAGTGAATACCTAGGCTCTGGAGTGGTGTCTTTCTTGAGAGAGCGTACTTGTAATTTTATATATAACTATATATATATATATATATATATATATATATATATATATATATATATATACCTGATCTGTTGGGTTATCTGTTCGGGTTTTCCAACGTAAATTTTAGAGGTAGATGGAGTAGTGGTGTGTGTGTAACACGACTACCACTAATGGAAGAGGTCCATATGTTTGAGGTTGGAAGTATTTGTCGATACTGTAGACCTAATACCGTCTCGAGTAAGATTTGTAGTTGGAGTAAGGATTTCTCTGATATCGAAAGGATTCTTTTAAAGATTCGGAGTTTATCTTTGAAGTGTAAGTATTGGATCTGTCGGAAGTGCAGAAATAAGCGATGATATCTTTATAACTGAGTGATGAGATGCAGTATCCATGGATATTTTCCAAGGATGTTTTCTCTTAAAGCAGTTTTAGAAGTAGCTGAGAAGCAGTTTTTACCTGCCGTAGGGAAGATTCGTCTGCATAGAAGTTTTCTGGATCTTTAACATGGAGGTTGGCTGTTCTGGAATATGAGACTAAGGTTTATGAGTTGCTTCGCTTCGGCATGGTCTCGTTGTCTTTTCTTAAGGAGAGCGAGATGTTGATGCTTGGTTTGGAGCCCGAATTTCTTGAGAGGTTGTCTGCCATCTCGAAGGTCCATTGTGTGGTTTGTTGATGGTTTTGGTTTTCGAGGAGCCTTTGGATTAGAAGTTTTTTGTTAGCTATGGTAACAGTGCAACTCGAAGTGTTCGGTGTGCTGACGAGAAGGTCTTTTAGCTTCGTAGTATCATTGGGGTAGAGTTTGGAAGCAGCAGTGTGGTCATTTCTCCGATGGTTCAAGAATCTTTGTGGATTCTTCTTTCAGCGGTCCGGGAAGATGGTGAAAGTTTTCTTGAAGGTTAACCTTGTTTGGAAAAGCTTAAGGCTGTTCTAATTGGTAAAGAGAGGACAGTTTATTTGGAATCCGAACTAGGTAGGATCGCAAAAGCGACTTGAGATTAGTTTGGGAATTTTCTTAAGCAATCTTTTGTTTGAGACTGAGGGTTCTCATGTGGAAGTGGGAGCTACTGATGTAATCAGAAGTTTGTCTGCATCTGGAGTTGGGCTCCATATTGTTTTGGTTCCAGAAGCGATTTTGGTAGTTAGCCTAGTAGTAGAGTTGGTGTAGCAGCTCAGAAATTTTTTTGAGTTTGGAATTTTGCTGTAAGGTTGTGTGACCGAGTCAGATGGGTCACTCGGATTTTATGGATTTGATGAACAAAGTTTCCCGGATATTTGGATAAGTTTGTATTCGTGTTCATCAATGGTACTCTCATCTATTTCAGAATTAGAGTTATGCAGCGGAAGCAAGGTAGCAGTTGTACAAGGAAGGAAGCAAGTTCAGTTTGCTATTGCTTGAGAAGTAGAGCTTGTGATCTGGATTTCGACGGATTTTGGAAGACTTTTCTGTTGGATAGGATCCAGGAGCTGGTTTGCTTTGGTCTAGTTGTTTCTGGAAGTATCAGCATAGGTTGAGCTGATCAGGAAGAAGATTGGCAGTTCGAGATTGTCTGTTGAGTTATGCAGATATGAGATAAGGAATTAGGAATTTGAAGTTGGAGACTTCATTGTTGTTAAGATTTCTCTGGTTAAGAGAGAAGTAATTGGATAAGATTGAATGGATAGTGCTGAGGCATTTGAGATTTCTTATATGTGTTTTGACAGGATAAGATTGAATTGCTAGTTTGGATAGCTAGAATTCAGTGTATTTCACGTATCTCTGAGGGAGACGTGTATGATTCATCATTGGTTGTGCAATCTATAGTTCAGTTGGATTTGGAAGTTGTGCTAGACTTGAGTATAGTCTGATGTTCTGTTCAGATTGGTGGATCTAGAGATGAGAGGAGCTCTAGATTTTGGTGGTGTAGTTTGTTTAGATTCTGTAGAGCGAGTCTCCTGGTGATTTATAATTGGGAAACTCTAGATAGTATTAGTAGGATTTATTCCGATTTATATCAGGATAATTAGTTAGGTTTGTTTGTTTGATTGATTGCTATGGTTGTTAGTTACTGGATGTTAGGAATGCCTTGCTGTTTGAAATTGAAATCTTTGTTGGGTTATTAAATTGCCTTTGCTTTTAAATTTCGGGGACGAAATTCTTTTAAGGGGGAGGATTGTAACGACCCGAAATTTTAGGCAATATCAATTTAATAATCTTTATTAATAATTTTATTGGTTTGCTAATTTTTCTTTATAATTTTAATTTGAATTAGTAAATTTAATCTTTTAAAGGTTAATAAATATTTAATCTGGCAATATTGATAAGATTTATTTTTCAAAGCTAATAAATTTTATTCTATTTATAATATATATATATATATTTGATATATAATGTGAATAAGAAAATCTTTTGTTTTAAATTAAAAATGAATTTTCAAATGTAATATATATGTATATATATGTTATAATTTGGAATTTGTTTTGAAATTTAATTTAATCTGTTAATAATTTATATATATTAATATTGTAATTTGAAGCTTTGTTTTAATTTATATTTTCAAAAGTTTATTTAAGTTTACTTCAATTGTTTTCAAATATAAGAAAATTATTTATTTTTAAATATGATAGTTTAGAGTATTGTTTTGTTTTCTCTAAAATGTTTAAATTTAAAATGGTTATAAATATATATGTATAAACGTTTTAGATTTTTAAAATACATGTATAAGATTTATTTGTAATATAACTAGCTTTATAATATTTTCTTTAAAAGATTTAAACTTGTATATTTATTTAAAATTCAAAAGTTTATTAACATAAAAACATTTCATATGCATAAAAACATTTCATAAATACAAATATACATATTAAATAGGTATAAGTTATAATTATTATTTTTATAAGGTTTTAAAAACAATTTTGCAAAGCTCTTTAGCACTTGTAAGCTATTAAGCAAATAAAATGACAAGTGTAAGTTTAATTTACAAGTGCCTTCTTTTTAAAAAAATCACTTTCTTTAATTTTTATTAAATCAAAAACAAGTTTATTAAACATATTTTCATCCCTTCTTCAATCTATTTTCAGCTGAACAAGTTTAATTTCAAATTAAAACTAAAAAGCAAATCAAACCTGAAAACTAAATCTGCAAGAAAAATGAAAACTGCAAAATTGATCACCTGCAATTCAAACTGATGTTCAACTGCAAATCAACATTTGTTTCAACCTTTTAAAATCATCAAATCACCTGCAATTTTAACATGCAAAGAGATCAACTTCAACAGCATGAAGTAGGATTTCAGCAAAGCATTTTTCAGATCTAAGATGTTCAAGCCTGGAATTTACTAAAATCTGCTCTTCAAAATGAACAAGTGAGTAAATGGAATTTTAAAAACAGTTTGATTCTAGATTTCATCTTGACTTTGTGATGATATCTTGATGTTATATGAAATATTTGTTTTAAATTGAATGCATGTTGAATCAATTATATTGAATGCCTGTAAAGTTAAGAATTGTTACTGTGTTTATAAAACAATTTCAAATCATATAATAATTTCAATAACTTGATTTTGAACACGAACTGGACTTTGATTTGTAAATGGAAGTTGTTTTTAATCATGTAATTTATCATCTAAAAATAGTTATAGGATTTTAAAATGAATGATTAAATCATATTTTTCAAATTACAGTAAAAAAATCAAATTTGGGCAAACATTTATGAATTCAAATTCTAGTTTTAATTTTATAATTGAATTACAATTGGGAAATTATGATTTTTAGTGCTTGTATCATAATTTTTAATTGTGTAATTAGTGAGATATTATGGTTTGTTCGATTTGGGGACTTTGGTGATTTGCCGAAGAACAACTTGATGTTTGAAGCTAGATTTTTGATTGAAGCTTGTTTTTAGGTTGTAGATGTTGGGAAAAATGCAATTGGATTTTTCCATTTGCTGGATTGTTCGAATTTGAAGGAACTAGGGTTTAAGCTTATAATTTTGTTCGGCTTGAATATTGTAACTTCGCGACTTGGATATGGTGACGGAGGTGATCGCGTGTTGATGGAAGGTGGCACGGTGATATTGCGGTGCTTGGGAGAGGTTACTGGAGTTTCTGGTGGTGGTGCGTTCATCTGAGGCATTGGCTTTTGGGTTCTTGTTTCTGCAGTTTCGAGAATAGGTCGAAATTTCGATTCGAATTTGTTTCCTCGAATCTGGGTTTGGTTTCTTGCTCGAGAGGATTCGTGTGACGGACGATGATAGTCGCGACAAACGTTGGTGGCTGGAAGTGATGGGACACGTGCACGTGTGTATATGCTATGCACTGGAATGTTTGGATTAGAAGGATCGTTCCCGAAGGGAAGCTCGCGTATTCATAGGGTTTGACTCGAAGATTGAAGGGGCTGGGGTTTTCTCGGGAAAGACTCGTGTGTTTGCCGAGCTAGTCTCGGGTTTTTAGGAATGCTTTCTGGTTTCTACCGTGTAATGAAATAAAGTTGCATAGTAACTCGAGTATTTTGTTGTGTGCTTTTTGGTCTTTTCTCTGTAGTGTTAAAGTGCAAAATTTAACTTGTTGTTGTATATTAATATCAAGCATTCTAGTATAAACAAGCTTATAAAGAAAACAAATTTATAAAAGATAAACTTGTTCTTTGAAATAGAATGTAAATTTAATTTATATTTCAAATTTAAAATGTTTTAAGATTGTTTTTGAAATAATAGTTAAATTTTGAAGTTCAATTTAAAAGAATGTTTTGAATTTAAAGTATTAAATCAAAGTTTAAAAGTTAAATTTTTAAGTAATGATTTTAAAAACTAAAGTTTCAAATTTTATTTAAAATGAATAAGTTTAACTTAGATAATTAATGTATTTTAAAATTTGAAATTTGTTTCTAAATGTTTTATTTCCAAATAAGGTTATTATTATAATTTCGAAATCAAATAGAATAATTTATTTTAAGTTATTGAAATTTGATTAATTTCAAATAATTAATTTATGTAGATAAATATGGTTAATTTATCTTTGTTATAAACTTAAGAATACATAATTAAATATAATTTGTTAATAAGTAAAGAATTAATTAAGATTAACGTTTTCTTAATTAATTAAGGATTTTTTTTAAATATAAGAAGTTAATTAATTAATTATTTAATTAATTTTAAATAATTAGTTAATTGTTTATTTAATATTAAATAATCACTTAATTATGATCAATTAAGTGTAATTACCTAATGAAGTAATTAATGGTTAATAATTGAATGTAATTAAGAATGGTAATTACTTATGGAAGTAATTAGTAGGAAATTACACATGGGAGTAATTAAATGGAGGTGATTAAT
Organism: Allium cepa; assembly: GCA_030765085.1. Lineage (NCBI taxonomy): Eukaryota > Viridiplantae > Streptophyta > Magnoliopsida > Asparagales > Amaryllidaceae > Allium > Allium cepa. Next base: position 324,944,151 of record CM060931.1, on the reverse strand, counting down.
GGTTAATCACTTAATGTTATTAATTAAGGAATTAACTAATATAATTGTTTTGAAGTTAATTAATTATGGAGTAATTAATTAACTTAAGGATTAAGGATTATTTAACGATGAGGTTAACTACTTGTTAAGTAATTAATTAAGAGAATAATCAAGATTTATTAATGAAAGTAATTAGAAGATAATTACTTATGTAAGTAATTAAAGGTTAATTACTTAATTATATTAGTTAATTAATTAATGTTATTAACAAATTAATGAAAGTGATTAATTTAAGATTAATTACTAAGGGTAATTAACTAAAATTAATTAATTAATAAGTAATTAATTAAGGATTATTTATTAATTTAATTGAATTAATAATTATTTAATGAAGTAATTAAAGATTAATTAATTGGATTAATTAATCAAGGGTTAATATAATTAATTAAGAAGTTAATTAATTAAGATAAGTAATTACAAGTTGTCAATTATTGATTATGATTAATGAGATGATTAATTATAAGTTAATTATTTGAAGGAATTATTAATTAATAAGGATCATTAGTTAATATAATTAATTAATTAATTAATCAAGATTGATTAATATAAGTAATTAATTTAAGTGTGATTTATTAATTATAATTAATTGAGGTTTAATGCAATTAATTATAGTTGATTAATTAATGGAAACAAATGAAGGATCATTAATTATTGTAATTAATGATAGTAATTAAAGGTTAATTACTGTATATGGTTAAGGATCATTACTTGAATGTAATTAAAGTATAATTAATCAAGGAAGATTAATTAAGGAAGATCATTAAGAGATGATTAATTTATTTATTTGAAATAAATAAATAAATAAGGATTTAGGTAATCCAATTGATTTAGAGTCAATCAATTCTGCTTTTGGATGATTGGTTAATATTGGATGATTTGGATATCTCTGATATGTGATATGCTGCTTTGTGAGATGAATGTTTGATATGAATTATCTATTATGATAATGTGATTCATCTATCTGTTTATATCATCCTGAATATAAGTTTAAACCCTTTAAACAACTTGGACGTTAAAATGGCGTTTGGATTTCGGTGAGACCGGGATCGGGTTTCCATATTTAGATATCCGAAAACCACATCGATCCAAATTAAACGTTAGGTCGTGAATCCAAGTGGAGCTTAGTGAAGACTCGAGGTATAAGAACTATATGTCAGCATAACTCTGTGGGTGATTCTGTGATGAGTTTGACGGAAATAGTACTTATAGAATCGAGATGATTATTTAGAGTGCAAGGGCTATGGTCGTTGACTCTGAGGGTGATTCCAAAATGAGTGCAACGAGATAGTTCCTTCGATTTCGTTCAAACCCGGAACGAACTTGTATGGATTGAATGCTTTCAGGACATCGTCAGGTGGACGATGAGCATTCTAAGATAGATGTGTTCTAAAGGTAATCACAGCCTCAAGCCTCATCAACCCGGGAATGGCTAAAACCGGGGAGGTGCAGCAAGGCTAGGTGGGTAGCACCCATTTCAGGGTGAGGTCATTCCTGTCTAGATGTTCCTTTATTTCGGCTTTGTGGGTGGTTGGTCGCGCCAACCACGGGATGATCTTGCTCGTGACTGTTCATTAAGGAACGGTCCCGGCCTTGTGTTGCAGGGGATTAGGAGTAATCCTCGCAACGTTGATCTAGGCCACGTACTGTGACGGGCGGTACCCCGGTAGCCCTGCCATTGATGGAATCCAAAATCCAATAAGTGCATGTATGATTTTAATTGTGCCCAACTATGTTGGAACGTGAGATGTAAGCATTCCAGCTATTACTATATTTTATTTTGAAAACCATAGACACTATTATAATATCACTGGATTTCCTATCAAATGTTTTGGTTAGCGTATGGTAAAAACTTTTCCATGTTTATAAGTGCGAAGTCTTACGTGATACCTTTTCTTTTCAAAGGATTTTCTAAAGTTAAGCAATTTTAACCCGTTTACTCACACCAGACCCCTGTCTGACCCGAGTGTTTATTTTCTGTTTTATTAAACTCTTAGGTACTCATATTATGTATGAGTAGTCAAGTGATTCGGGTTTGCTTGACGAATTCTGGAGGAGATATGGAGCAGGAGGCTTCCACGTGTAGATATATTATGGTTCCGCTGTGTTGTGTTGTATCTGTATCTTGTGATATCTTGAGTCGTATAGTTAGACAGATGTTTATAACTGTCTAATATGTGTTGTATATGTTGTGTACTCTGATGTAATATGATACTATGTAATATTTTATGTGATATATTATATTTCATTTGTTCCGTTGTGAGTTCTCTGATGTTGTTGTGTTTCTTCTTCTTCTTTCTCTTTCTTTTCTTCTTCTATCTCTTTCTTTCTTAATTAGTGATGCGACTTTCTGGTGATAGGAAGTCGGGTAGCCAGCAAATGTGACGACCCGTCTTTCTCACCACAGAAAATTGCATCATCTTTAAGAAAGAAAGGGATAGAAAAGAGAAAAGAAAGAAGAGAAAGAAGAAACAAGAATAGAATCTCAACAGCGAAACGAATAAATTATATTAATAACATAGTATTACATAATATACAACGACTATCAGAGTTTCACAGCAATACAATACATACTAGACAGTTATAAACACCTGTCTAGTTATTACAACTCAACACACAAAACATAAAATACTCAGAGATACCAACACAGCGGAAAACTATATATCTACACGTAGAAGCCTCCTGCTCCATTGCTCCTCCATAATTCGTTAAAGCTAACCTGAATCCCTTGGCTACTCGTAAAAATTTGAGTACCCAAGAGTTTAAGAAAAATAGAAATAAACTCCTGGTCAGACAAAGCATTCAATCCATACAAGTTCATTCCGGGTTCGAACGAAACCGAAGGCATTATCTCGTTACACTCATTTTGGAATTACCCTCTGTGACGACCGCCCATGACTCCCGCACCAAAACAAGGAAATAATGCGCTGAAAGGCGTGCCAGGCAGCCATGGACGATAGTCAGGGTAAAACAGAACAAAAGAATCTCTATCGTACAACTCACAGCGCATGGACAAAATACAATAGAGAAATATAATATAGTGAAGCTCCGTAGAACAGAACATCATCATATAAGCATCACAGTAGTTTTATACAATCATCTACTCAAATCCATACATGAAAGCCTCACTACAAATCACTCAACCAAATACAGCAGCGGATACCCAGTACATATAGTAAGAAAACTAATATGCATAGCCTCCTGCTCGTCTTCGCCATCATCAACGGAAAACTCTACTCTAAGCACAGCACCTGCCACCTGCTACCTAGTCTGCCCATCCCAAACATGGATGAACAGCCCAAGGTAATAAGAGGAGACATAAAACCTTGAGTCAGACAAAGTCTTAGTGAGCAGTAAATTAACAATCAAGCATACCAAAAGAGCATAAGGAAATAAAGGAATAGGAACCAAACCATCCCACTCCACCTCTTTCTACAGTGATAGCCCCCAGACACACACTAAGGAGAAGTAAGCATAACATAGCAGATAAGTAAGGTAAAGCAATAATCACTCGAGTCAAGGACGATGTTTTCCAAATACAAACCCCCAAGGCCTAAACCAAGATCAGATAAGCACCCAGAAAACACCGCTCTTGAAGCCGAATGATGATACAACCAAACATCCAAACATCCATGACTCTGGCTATCACTGTTAACCTTGCTTCGAAATCACCGTTAATTGAATGACCGACTCCTTCCTGAGCCATCTGTCAAGGGCTAATGGTAACCCCGGTTCTAGACAAAACCCCGCACACTGCCTTGTGCCTAGGACTTATCTTCTTGGCCCAGAGTACTCGACTAACTGCCTGTAGTCTTTTAGGCGTCCCTATGTACTCTTGCTTTAGGTTTGCTAGAACCTTCAATAACGATGAGATCCAAGCCTCCTTGTCATCCTTCTTGACGACTTCTATCAACTTAGCCCAAGCTTCCTCTTGAGCAATCCATTATCAACCAACTTGAACTACCCTTCAAGTTATCAACATGCTTGGAATGATCCCTGCCTGGATTAAGCCAAGACTCACATCATACTTCGCTTCATCGTACCAAAGCAAAGTCTCAACTCAACCATACTTTGCCTTTTCGCATCCTGACAAAGTCCCATCTCGATCTCATACTTCGCCTCTTCGCATCACGGCAAAGTCCCATCATCGAATCCATCCATATGAGCTTCCACATCCGCTTCATATACCATCGGCAGCTTTCACCATTCAAGAGCCTTTCCACTTAGTTTTTGAATCATCTTCAACCATCTTGTTCCAAATCAACTACAAGCTAACTTGGAGCAATCAAATCTAACATACATTCAAACATTCAAGCATTCAAACAAGATATATTAAGCAATATCAACTATAATGGCAATTTCGTAATTAAGTGAGCAAAAGTCCAACATATGTGAAATCATAGTTTTTAGCATAGATCTATCAAATCTAAAACATGGGTTTTGTCTCTAATACTTGTTAAATAGCTTCTATAGATAAACATTTTCAAATATGATGGATCTACATGCAGACTTAAGGAAAATGCGAGAAAACGCTAACTTTAACACATAAACATATCACCAATCCCATATACTCCTTTGGATCCGCGTGAGAGATAACTACCACTCACCAAATCACCAAAACAACCTAAAATCAAACAACTACAGATCTGGACAGCAAGGACTTGAGCTTGATCCGGAGAAATTTCACTTGAAACGGTGAAATCTAGCCTCTTCGGATGAAAATCTTCAACTTTGGCACTTGATCTTTGATCTTGATCTTCAATCTTCAATGGATGTTAGCACTTGATAGAAGTAGAGAAAGAAGTGAAGAAAATACTGTAGTCGAGTCTTCAAAATGGCAGCACTTCGTCGCTTCAAAAACCGGTGCCAAAAAGTGAGCCAAACCCCTCTATTTATAGGCTGAACAACCCTTAGGTCGTCGCCCCTTAGGTCGTCCCCGACCTACTTATGAGTCGTTGCCGACTCATCAGTCCCTACGACCTACGACCTAACCAACACAACATACAGCCAAGGCCGACTTACGACTCAACACACTACCGACCCAACTGCCACACGACTCAACCCAGACACGACCTAAAACACAGTATCCTACCGACCTAAAAACTCTGCCGACTTATCATCCCTTGCGACCTAGGTCTCTACAGTACTTACGCGACCTAACTCCTGCCGACCTAACACACACTCTGCTTAGCCGACTCATTACTAAATCCTTAGGTCGCTACAACTATTAGGTCGCTCACCACTAGGTCGGTCACTTTCTTAGGTCGTTCCTCTATCCTAGGTCGCTCAACCGACCTAACTCTCAACACATTAACACCCTAACCCGTTAGCTCCTTAGGTCGCTCACCCCTACTTACGACCTATCCTCCAAACGACCTAACTCCCAAGCCTTCCATCCTATGAGTCGTTAACTCGGCAACCTCCATAACTCGGTAACCCCCCTATCTCGTGAGTCGGTCAAATACTTAACTCCTTAGGTCGTATGCTACCTTAACTCGGTTGATACTTAGGTCGGCCAGAAACCCAAAACTTACCCAAACGACCTAAGCTAACTCGCTCACGACCTAACCTATGAGTCGGTCACGACTCAGGCTAGAAACAACACAAACAACACTAACGACCTGTAAATTCTACGATTTATCGACACGTAAAATGCGGGTCGTTACATTCTCTCCCCCTTAGGAATTTCGCCCCCGAAATTCCAAACCAACAATCAGCAATCAAAATTATTCCGCATGCCTATCATCCATAGCAATCAACAAACCATGCATCCAATTCTAACCTAGCATGCAGAATTCTATGACTTAGAACAAGCTACAAATTCATGAGATGTCACGACACTTTAGGGCCATACCTCGAAGAGTCCGGGATGAGCTGCCTTCATCCTCTCTTCCTCCTCCCATGTACAGTCGTTAACATCATCACTCCATTGTACCTTGAGCAACGTAATCGTCTTCCTCCTAAGCTGTTTCGTATCGGTTTCAACAATACGAAGCGGCTTACGAGGTCTCGAAACAACTGGATCAACCTCTAAGTCTTCACAGCTATCAGCAGAAACCACCGTAGTTGGGTCGTGCACATACTTCCGTAGATAAGATACATGAAAAACACTGTGCACACCCGCCATCTTTTCCGGTAACTCCAATCTATAAGCGAGCTTTCCAATACGCTCGATAATCGGGAATGGTCCAACAAATCTCGGAGTTAACTTTCCTTTCTTCCCGAATCTAATGACACTCTTCAGAGGAGAAATCTTCACAAAAACCATATCACCTACGTCGAATTCCAAATCCTTTCGACGATTATCTGCATAACTCTTCTGACGATCCTGGGCTGCCCTCATTCGTTGCCGAATGATCTCTATACAATCCGTAGTTTGACGAATCATCTCTGGCCCAAGCATCAGCTTTTCTCCAGTTTCCAACCAACATGTCGGAGAGTTACACGGTCTTCCATATAATGCCTCATATGGTGCCATACCAATACTCGACTGATAACTGTTATTATAAGCAAACTCCACCAAATGAAGGTGATCTTCCCATGATCCTCCGAAGTCCAAAACACATGCTCTAAGAAGATCTTCCAAAACTCGGTTGACTCTCTCAGTCTGACCATCTGTTTGAGGGTGATAAGCTGTACTCAAACACAACTCGGTTCCCAAAACTTCCTGGAAGCTCTTCCAAAATCTACTAGTGAACAATGGATCTCGATCGCTCACTATACTCTTCGGAACACCATGGAAACGAACTATCCACTTCACATATGATTCAGCCAACTTCGATGCAGTCCTAGTCGATCGAACAGGAATGAATCTTGCACTCTTGGTCAAGCGATCTACAATGACCCAAATCCCTTCATTTCCCGCTCTTGTCCTAGGCAGACCATCGATAAAATCCATCGACACCTGCTCCCACTTCCATGTAGGAACCTCTAATGGCTGAAGCAATCCACTGGGCTTCTTCTGCTCAGCTTTCACCAACTGGCAATTCATACACTTGGAAATAAAATTTCCAACATCCTTCTTCATACCTTCCCAGTAGTAAGCTCTCTTCATATCCCGATACATCTTATTTCCACCTGGATGAATTGTCAACTTCGAGTGATGACTTTCCCTCAGAACTTCATCTCTCAATCCATCAATATCGGGAACAACCAATCGTCCTTGCTTTCGAAGCCAACCCTCTCGATCGACCTCGAATCCTTTATCCTTCTCTGGATCCAATCCAGATTCCAAATCACGGATAATCTTGACAAGCTTATCATCTCGCCTTTGGCTCTCACCAATTCTTTCCACAAGTGTAGGCCTTATCGATAAGTTTGCCAACATCTCAGGTTCCAATTCACATCTAGGCCTGAAGTCAAATCCAGCCAAATACTCAAGACTCTTCCATTCCGAAAACATGGCTCCCAATCCTGCATGTCTTCGACTTAACGCATCAGCCACTGCGTTACCTTTCCCTGGAGTATAGGCTATACCAAAATCATACGATGCTAAGAACTCTAGCCACCGTTGCTGTCGAAGATTCAAATCCTTTTGGGAAAACAGATACTTCAACGACTTATGATCTGTAAACAACTCAAATCTAACTCCCAATAGATAATGTCTCCACACCCTCAAAGCAAACACAATCGCCGCTAACTCCAAATCATGAGTCGGATAATTCCTTTCATGCGGCTTTAGTTGTCGACTAGCATACGCAACAACTTTATGCTTCTGCATTAGCACCGCTCCTAGTCCAGTGCCACATGCATCGGTGTAAACCACCATCTCATCATTCCCACTTGGAATAGTCAAAACAGGAGCGCTCGTCAGTAGCTCTTTCAGGATTATGAAAGCTTGTTCACACTTATCATTCCATCTGAACACTTGATTCTTCTTCGTCAATCCTGTCAACGGTGCAGCTATCTTGGAAAAGTCTTTGATAAACCGACGATAATATCCTGCTAATCCAAGAAAACTTCTCACATCAGATGCATTCTTAGGCCTAACCCAATCCTGGATCGCTGCCACCTTAGCGGGATCAACCGCTATTCCATTTCCAGAAATAACATGACCTAAGAACCTCACTTCATTCTTCCAGAAGTGACACTTCGAAAACTTAGCCTTCAGCTGATGTTTCCGTAAGATTCCTAAAACAATCCTCAAGTGCGTCTTGTGCTCTTCCTCAGTTCTGGAATGAACCAAAATATCATCCACGAACACAAGCACGAACTTATTCAACTGATCTCTGAACACTCTATTCATAAGATCCACAAAATATGCTGGCGCGTTAGTCAACCCAAACGGCATTACCAGCCACTCATAAAACCCGGATGGTGTCCTGAAAGCAGTCTTCGGCACACTATCCTTCGCCACTCTCAACTGGTGAAATCCCGTTGCCAAATCCATCTGAGAAAACACCTTAGCCTCGTGAAGCTGATCAAACAAGTCATCTATTCTCGGCAATGGATACTTGTTCTTCTTAGTCACCTTATTCAGCTCACGATAATCCACACACAACCTCAACGATCCATCCGCTTTGGTTGCGAACACAACTGGCGCACCCCATTCGGACACACTTCTCCGAATGAATCCTTTCTGCAAAAGGTCATCAACTTGCACCTTCAGCTCTTGCTGCTCCCTCGGTGCCATCCGCCTAAGAGGCATCACAACAGGTCTGGCTCCCTCAACTAGATCGATACGAAACTCGATCTCCCTATGCGGCGGCAACCCTTTGACTTCCTCAAAGACATTCTCAAACTCATTCACAATAGGCACCAATGACAGTCCATCCCGTGGAACAACTAGCGAATACATGAAGCTCATGAAGACGCCTTCTTCATGCTTACATCGTATCACAACCTTTCGCCCTTCCACATTCCCGACTGTCACCTCAAGCCTCTCACAATCAATCCTTGCCGCATACTTCCTAAGCCAGTCCATACCCAAAATAATTCCGAACCCCGCAAAGTTCAGAACAAAGCAATCACAAACAAACGAGCAATCATGACTCGACACAACTAGACCACGGCATATCATACACAAACATGACGAACCCCCAACCGGATTAGTCACAACCAATGGCCTATCAACAATATCCGGTTTCATACCTAACCGGCTTACCAAATCATCACAAACAAAAGAATGCGACGCTCCAGTATCAAACAACACTCTAACTGGAACACCACAAATAGAAAGAGTACCTTGAACAACCACACTCTTCCCCTTCTCTTCAGCAGTAGGAGCTTTCGAAGACGATGGAACAGCCCCCAAAGCATAGGCTTGCACAACCTGCCTATCTTTCCTCGGTTCTGGACAATCCTTCTTGATATGTCCCAGCTTATCACAGTTGTAACACTTTCCCGGCACTTTGGGATTCTTACAATCTTTGTAAAGATGGCCCTTCTGCTGGCAGTTATAGCAAGTCACTTCACTCTTCGGCTTCTTCTGGCCATCCCTACCCCTCTGTTGCTGTTGTTTCCTCTTCTTATTGCCACTCTGCTGTGGTTTAGATCCTTCCCTGGTTACAGAAACAACAGAACTTTCCTTAGGAAACAAACTCTCATGCCTAAGGGCTTTCTCCACAAGCTTCTCAAATGGATCGTCCAAATGATCCACTAACTGCCTCCCAAGATAAGCATCCAGACCAGTCACAAACTTCTCATTCTTCTGATAGGGAGAATCAATATACGATCTGGCATACTTAGATAAGGCTTCAAACTCAGAAATATACTCAAGAACAGGCCTTCCCCCTTGCTTGAGCTCCACAAACCTCTTAAACAAGACAGATTTCTGGGAAGTAGAGATGAACTTAGCTTCAAATCTAACTTGGAATTGCTCCCAAGTAATCTCTTCTTCTGGAGTATCGATGGTGATAGAATTCCACCAATCAGCAGCTCTTCCCTGAAGCTGTCTCGATGCAAGCTTCCTCTTAGTTGCATCCTCAATCCCTAAGTCACCAAAGATTCTTTTGCAAGCATCAATCCATCTCTGCACCTCAATAGTCGACTCCGTCCCCAAGAAAACTTTCCCTCCAAGAGCAGTATAATCCTTGCAAAGCTTGGCAAAATCCACCGGTCTCGGAGCTTGGACTTGAACTCCCACATCCACAGATGATCCTGAAGCTGGTATTCTCCTCATGATTGAAGTCATCATGGCCTCAAACATAGGAGCATAATCAACAGCTTCCCTAGGATCACGGCTACCCCTCGCAGCTTGTCTCCCTCTTCGACTCATCCTTAATATCTGTAATAAGAATGATTAGAACACCTTAAGAAACAACTGCATAAGGAGTTCAAACCCTTCTAAACTACTATATTATATATAGTAATCATCCATCAAATTACAATTACGTCTCTCTTACGTAGTTACATCAGCGAGCGTTGGCTAAAATCGATTAACCTGGCTCTGATACCAAATGTGACGACCGCCCATGACTCCCGCACCAAAACAAGGAAATAATGCGCTGAAAGGCGTGCCAGGCAGCCATGGACGATAGTCAGGGTAAAACAGAACAAAAGAATCTCTATCGTACAACTCACAGCGCATGGACAAAATACAATAGAGAAATATAATATAGTGAAGCTCCGTAGAACAGAACATCATCATATAAGCATCACAGTAGTTTTATACAATCATCTACTCAAATCCATACATGAAAGCCTCACTACAAATCACTCAACCAAATACAGCAGCGGATACCCAGTACATATAGTAAGAAAACTAATATGCATAGCCTCCTGCTCGTCTTCGCCATCATCAACGGAAAACTCTACTCTAAGCACAGCACCTGCCACCTGCTACCTAGTCTGCCCATCCCAAACATGGATGAACAGCCCAAGGTAATAAGAGGAGACATAAAACCTTGAGTCAGACAAAGTCTTAGTGAGCAGTAAATTAACAATCAAGCATACCAAAAGAGCATAAGGAAATAAAGGAATAGGAACCAAACCATCCCACTCCACCTCTTTCTACAGTGATAGCCCCCAGACACACACTAAGGAGAAGTAAGCATAACATAGCAGATAAGTAAGGTAAAGCAATAATCACTCGAGTCAAGGACGATGTTTTCCAAATACAAACCCCCAAGGCCTAAACCAAGATCAGATAAGCACCCAGAAAACACCGCTCTTGAAGCCGAATGATGATACAACCAAACATCCAAACATCCATGACTCTGGCTATCACTGTTAACCTTGCTTCGAAATCACCGTTAATTGAATGACCGACTCCTTCCTGAGCCATCTGTCAAGGGCTAATGGTAACCCCGGTTCTAGACAAAACCCCGCACACTGCCTTGTGCCTAGGACTTATCTTCTTGGCCCAGAGTACTCGACTAACTGCCTGTAGTCTTTTAGGCGTCCCTATGTACTCTTGCTTTAGGTTTGCTAGAACCTTCAATAACGATGAGATCCAAGCCTCCTTGTCATCCTTCTTGACGACTTCTATCAACTTAGCCCAAGCTTCCTCTTGAGCAATCCATTATCAACCAACTTGAACTACCCTTCAAGTTATCAACATGCTTGGAATGATCCCTGCCTGGATTAAGCCAAGACTCACATCATACTTCGCTTCATCGTACCAAAACAAAGTCTCAACTCAACCATACTTTGCCTTTTCGCATCCTGACAAAGTCCCATCTCGATCTCATACTTCGCCTCTTCGCATCACGGCAAAGTCCCATCATCGAATCCATCCATATGAGCTTCCACATCCGCTTCATATACCATCGGCAGCTTTCACCATTCAAGAGCCTTTCCACTTAGTTTTTGAATCATCTTCAACCATCTTGTTCCAAATCAACTACAAGCTAACTTGGAGCAATCAAATCTAACATACATTCAAACATTCAAGCATTCAAACAAGATATATTAAGCAATATCAACTATAATGGCAATTTCGTAATTAAGTGAGCAAAAGTCCAACATATGTGAAATCATAGTTTTTAGCATAGATCTATCAAATCTAAAACATGGGTTTTGTCTCTAATACTTGTTAAATAGCTTCTATAGATAAACATTTTCAAATATGATGGATCTACATGCAGACTTAAGGAAAATGCGAGAAAACGCTAACTTTAACACATAAACATATCACCAATCCCATATACTCCTTTGGATCCGCGTGAGAGATAACTACCACTCACCAAATCACCAAAACAACCTAAAATCAAACAACTACAGATCTGGACAGCAAGGACTTGAGCTTGATCCGGAGAAATTTCACTTGAAACGGTGAAATCTAGCCTCTTCGGATGAAAATCTTCAACTTTGGCACTTGATCTTTGATCTTGATCTTCAATCTTCAATGGATGTTAGCACTTGATAGAAGTAGAGAAAGAAGTGAAGAAAATACTGTAGTCGAGTCTTCAAAATGGCAGCACTTCGTCGCTTCAAAAACCGGTGCCAAAAAGTGAGCCAAACCCCTCTATTTATAGGCTGAACAACCCTTAGGTCGTCGCCCCTTAGGTCGTCCCCGACCTACTTATGAGTCGTTGCCGACTCATCAGTCCCTACGACCTACGACCTAACCAACACAACATACAGCCAAGGCCGACTTACGACTCAACACACTACCGACCCAACTGCCACACGACTCAACCCAGACACGACCTAAAACACAGTATCCTACCGACCTAAAAACTCTGCCGACTTATCATCCCTTGCGACCTAGGTCTCTACAGTACTTACGCGACCTAACTCCTGCCGACCTAACACACACTCTGCTTAGCCGACTCATTACTAAATCCTTAGGTCGCTACAACTATTAGGTCGCTCACCACTAGGTCGGTCACTTTCTTAGGTCGTTCCTCTATCCTAGGTCGCTCAACCGACCTAACTCTCAACACATTAACACCCTAACCCGTTAGCTCCTTAGGTCGCTCACCCCTACTTACGACCTATCCTCCAAACGACCTAACTCCCAAGCCTTCCATCCTATGAGTCGTTAACTCGGCAACCTCCATAACTCGGTAACCCCCCTATCTCGTGAGTCGGTCAAATACTTAACTCCTTAGGTCGTATGCTACCTTAACTCGGTTGATACTTAGGTCGGCCAGAAACCCAAAACTTACCCAAACGACCTAAGCTAACTCGCTCACGACCTAACCTATGAGTCGGTCACGACTCAGGCTAGAAACAACACAAACAACACTAACGACCTGTAAATTCTACGATTTATCGACACGTAAAATGCGGGTCGTTACACCCTCAGAGTTAATGACGATAACCCTTGCACTCTGAATCTTCATCTTCACTTGAGATTCACGACCTATCATTAATTTGGATCGATGTGGTTTTCGGATATCCAAATATGGAAACCCGATCCCGGTCTCATCAAAATCCAAAACGTGTCTTTTAAGGCCAAGTTGTTTTAAAGTTTAAAACAATTTCAATTCATTATCTATATACACACAGATAGATAATTCACAACATAACAATGGATAATCAACATTATCATCACAACAGATAATCCATATCATTATAACAGATAATTCATATCTTCATCACAATGCAACCAATGCATCCATATCATATAACATTACTCATCTCGTGGTTGAGATTACAAACCATACATGGCAACCAATATCAATCATTCATACATAAGCAATGATTTAATGATCACACCATTTATAATTAATTTAAAGTGAATTAAATTAATTACTTCATCATTAAAATCCTGCTTAACTTAACCATTAATTGATTACAAATTAATTAAATAAATCACCATCTTAGTATTCATTTCAATTAATCATTTCTGATTAACAATTTCCTAATTACAATAAGTAATTAGCCTATAAATATATTACACAAGTTAATTATACTTAACACTTGCAATAATTAACTTTTAATTACTTAAGTAATTAATTAACTAAAATTAATTACATTAATCCTTTATTAATTAATTACTTCATTTATTAATTATTCCTCAATTAATCAATTCCAAATTACATCATTAATTAATTAATTAATGATTAATAATTACACTTTAATTTATCTCTCTATTTAAATTAATTACATTAAATAATTAATCTGCAATTAAATCACATATATTAATCACCCTTGATTAATAACAATCCAGTAATTAACTACCCTTAATTACTTCATCAATAAATTATACCTTAATTTTTTACCTCAATTAATCCCTTGATTAATTTCAAAGTAATTTAGTCTAAATTACTTTCTTCATCAAACATCTTTAATTACATTCAGTAATTATCAATTAATTACTTTCCTAAGTAATTACAATCCCATTAATTACATAAAGTAATTATTCATCAATCATCAAGTGTTTAAATTAATTAAACTTAATTAATTAATATAACTAATCACATTAACACAATTAATTACATTAGGTAGTTAATTTATTAATTACTTCCATTAAGTAATTAAACATAAACAATTTCAAAATGATTATTATTAATTAATTAATCTAATTAATTATTAAAAATTAATCACATTAATTAATTGATAAATAATCTTAGTTAATGACCTTCATTAACTATTCTTAATTACTTAATTAAGAAATTAACTTATATTTATCATTATTAATTACAAATTAATTAATATTTAATTACCAATTAATTAATTACTAATTATTACATTAATTAAGTATTAACTGCAAATTAATTAACCCTTAATCACTTGATTAATAAATCTTAATCATTAATTAAAATTTAATTAACAATCCTTAATTATAGATTAATTAACCTTAATTAATTAATCTTAAGTCTTTAATTAATCAATTTTAAAAATTTTAATTACTTAATTAATCATCCACATTATTAATTAATTAAATAATTAATTATTCATTTTAAATTAATTTAATTATTTAATGAATCCAATTCATCAAATTCCATTTACCTTTTAGATAAACATTTCTTACTTAATTAAGCATTTAAAAACAAATTGTTTTTAAATTTACTTTAAACTCCACTTAAATTTCATTTTAAAATTTAAGATTTTAAAACGAATACAAATTTTAACTTAAACAAGTTTTTAAAAAGCAATTCAAAACCTTTATCTCATATGTAAAAAGAAACATCCACTTTATAAAATAAGTTTGAAAGAAATTAAATCCCAATTCAATTTAAATTCAAATCAATTTAAAAACAAACATTCCAGGTTATTTAAAAAAACAAATTTAAAATTACCTTTAAATTTCAAAACTGAAATACAGCTTGAATCTTTTATTACAAATTTAAACTTAAATCTTTAAAAGCTTACTTACATAACACTTCAAATCATTTAACCTTTCAATGAAATTAAACGATTTAAATTTAAACTGATTTGATTTTAAAAACTGAAGTTTAAATTTAATTCTAGATTTAAAAACCCAGATCTAAATTCATTTTAAATTCCTAATTTAAAATTTTAAACTTCCAATTCAAATTCAAAACACACATATGCTTTTCACCTAAAAGTTTTAAAACCAAATTTAAATTTTAAACTTAAATTATTTCAAATTTCAGATTCAAACTAATTTGAATTCATATTCAAATTTCAGATTTTAAAAACTCCGTTTAAATTTCAATTTGCATTTTATACTTTCTTTTAATTTAAAAACAGAACAGGTTTTCTGTTTTGCATAAAACCAAACTTAAATTTTCAAAAATTCAAATTATTTTAAAAACAAGATTTAAACTATTTGAAATCATATATAAATTCAGGTTTTTTATCTTAATTCAAATTTTAGTTTACACTTTTAAAAATTACTTCTAATTTTTAAAACTGTAACAGGTTTCTGTATTGTTTCTAAAACCTGAAACAAATCATATACTCGAGCAACCCCTACAAATACTTCGAGTCACAAACAAAAAAACTTCGAGTCAAAACTCAATTCACCCGAGACCATCACAAGGTACCAAAACCCTGAACCAACAACAACACCAACACATCCACCATAGCACTGTGCACCTGTACACAGCCTCCGACCACCGTCGGCCAACTACACAACCTTCCCACAGTCGATACTCATCAACTCCGACCATCCAAACGACATTCCAGTCATCACTTGCTCAAATACAAGATCGCGACCCAAAATTACAAACCTGGAAACAAAACAGAACCCACAATCCCTAAACCTGTCAACGGCCTCGTCCACGCGCCACCGGCCATGGTTGATTCTTCAACTCCGGCATTGACTTCCTCAAACCACCATCTACCAATACCCAAAAAATAGATGAACTCGATCAACTATGCATGCCGAACAGATCACTTCTTCCCTAACCCAGAAAGCTAGGGTTCTAACCTTTAAAACCCAAACACAACATCAAAAATGAATTGCAACCCAAACTAAGAATTTTCTCAACATCACTGATCACTTCACCATCTCTAGTAACTGATTCAACTCAATCTAGCACAAAAATCAACAGTGTTATCCCAAAATGTATAATACAACGAATCTAAAACTGCACTTTGGTTTAAGCACAATAAATTGTAATATTAGATTTGAAATTCATGAATTTTCTTGATGGTTTTATTTATAAACCTGAAACATAAATTCCTATAGTTTGAATTTTCACTTTATATAAATTTTTACTTTGTTATATTTACTTCCAGGTAATATAAAATTTTATTTAACTTATATAAAATGTAAAACTTACCTTATATTATAATGAACAAGTTTCATTCAAAAATGAAATCATAACAGCAAGCAACCCAAAAGAAAAAGAATTTTAGAATCAAACAGGAGTTGGAATTTGAAAAACAGATATGCAACAGTTATCATCATGTACACATAAATATATTCACATGTATATATATTCACAGCAAATTAATATATATATATATATATATATATATATTCATTTCTAATTTAAAAAGCATGGGAACAACTTTTACCTATTAAATTAATTTTAAAAATAAGTTACTCGCCTTTTTAAACAATGCAGATCAAAGCTCAGATTTTTGAATAACCCTAAAATCTTTTGAAACTTGCATGCAGTAGCCATTTTCCAAATTGCAGAAAGAAATGCAGGTTGCTAAGTATTTGGTTTTGCATGTTACAGATTGAAGAAAGTAGAATGCAGACTTCTGGCTTTAATTGTTGCATGTAGAGGTCACTTGCTTTATTTCCAGATTTTTAAAAGAAATGCAGATGCTTTAATTTGCTTTAGATTCCAGGTTTTAAAAAAATGCAGGAAACCATCAGGTTGAAGAGAAAAAATGAAAATGATGTAGAAGCTTTTTGTTTTGAGGAGAATGTGTTACAGGAATTTCTGTATGAAGATGAATTTTAGATTTGCATGCTGGTTTGCAGATTTGCATGTTTTTTTATAGGAGTTGATATGCAATTTTGAAGAAGAAAAGAAATGGTTTTGAGGATTGTTTCAACTGAAAGAAAATTTCTTAGATTTAGAATGAAGATGAGAAAAAGGAATGAAATAGAAAAATGTAAGTTTATATAATTTCTTTATGATTTATTTTAAAATCAAAGAAAAATAAAACTAAAACAATAACACTTGTAAAAAAAGTGAACATTTGTAAATGTCTTGTGTGTTTAAATTTACACATGTTAATTATGGTTTAATATACTTACACATGTCCATTTAAATAATTAGCATTTTTAATTAAGTGTTAATGAAAGTTTAACTTAATTAATTAGTTCTTTAATTCTTAGTTATATATATATAAATAATTATAGAATAAACCAATTATAATTATAAATAAAAACAATATACAAATCAATTATTTGAAAATAATATTTTTAATCATTTTAAATAAATTTATAAAAGAGGTTATAACTTATTTGTTATTTAAATGAATACATGTTTCGTAATTTAAATTGTATTTTAAATTCTCATATTTAATTTACAAATCATATTTGTTAATCACTATTTTAAAAAGAATAAAACAAACATTTTTATAACTTATTTTAATATACAAACTTAAGTCAAGATACATTTTAAACAAATAAAACATTTATCTTATATATTTAAAAATCATATAGTTATTTTATTAAATAGCTTTGAAAAGCTTAATTCAAAAATGAATCATAATTTTCTAATTTTTGTTAAAATTAGAAAATATGTTATACTAATTAAATTTAAAACCAAACTTATCTATTTAAAATAAAATATATATACATATTATAAGTAGAAAACAGTTTATTACCTTATTAAAAATAAATTCACTAATTAATTATTTAGATAAAGAAGATTATTGAATCAATTCAAATTTATTTACAAAAATTATCAAATTAATTTAATTTTAAACATAGGTTATTAAATTTATATTGTCTAAAATTCCGGGATATCACAATCCTCCCCCCTTAAAAGAATTTTTTCCTCGAAATTTAAAACAAAGGTAATTTAATAATCTCATTTAACGACCAAGTGACCATTCCACTTGGATTTCCAGGAGTAGTACTGATGGTTCAACCTTGTAGAGGGATGACTCTTAGAGCAAGAAGAGTTTGGTGAGGCAGCTCAGGATTCTTTGAGGAAGGATTGATCATCTAGTTCTAGTTAAGATTCTGTTGGGATGTTTTTGACCAAGTGGAATGGTCACTAAGATTTTATGAGTCGGTGAACTGTGTATGGAGAAAGTTTGTGCTCGAGTTCTTCGATAGCATTCTCATTTACTCTAGATCAGAGTTGTGCAGCGGAAGCGAGATAGCAGTTATTCTAGTATGGGAGCAACCGGAAGTTGCAGTTTTCTTGGATTAGAGGATTTCTAAAGGAAATTCAAGTATGAAGGAATTTTCAGGATTTGAAGGCAAGGTTGTCAAGTACAAATGTTTGGCTATTCTAGATAAGAGGAGTAGGTTTGAAGTCCACTAATGCTTGTGGAATAGAGTTATGTTTTGGATTTCAGCAAATTTTTGGGAGTACCATTTTGTTGAGTAGGATCAGGAAATTGGTTTGGTTTTGATCCAATTGTTTCATGAAGCAATCAGCAAGGGTTAAGCTGATCAGGAAAGATGGAGGTGACTCAGGAGCATCATAAGAGTTATGCAGTTAAGGATTGAGGAGATTTGGAATGAGAAGTTGGAATTTGGATATTGCTTTAGTTTTATCTGATCAAAGGAGATATAAGATGGGTAAAACTGGAGAGCTAGCTTCGGAAGTATTTTGAGATTTTCCTGTGTTCTCTGGAGATTAGATTTTTCACTACAGGGTTGAATTGCCAGTTCGGATAGCTGGAATTCATTGTATTTCACATATCTTTGAGGAATATGTGTATGATTCATCGAGTGATAGAATCAGTAGTTCAGAAGGTTTTGGCAGTTGAGCTGGTTTTGAGCTTAGTCTGATATCTTGTTCAGATTTGTAGGATCGGATGAGGGTGTTCTTGGTTATAGTAGTGTAGTTACTTAAGATTCTGTAGAGTGAGTATTCCAGTATGGGTACCTGGAAAACTCTTTATAATATTAGGAAGTTCTATTCAGAATTTTGTTTGGATAGATAATATTATTTGTTTGAATTGGATGCTATGATTAATAGCGTGTGATTGCTAATTGGAATTTAAATTCTTTTGCTGGGTTATCAAATTATCTTTTCTTTTAAATTTCGGGGACGAAATTCTTTTAAGGGGGGAGGAATGTGACGACCCGGAATTCTGAGCAATATCAATTTAATAATCTTTGATAATAATTAAATTAATTTGATCATTTTACATTACAAATTGATAAGTTAATTATTATTTTTAAAGGTTAATAATAATAATTTGATAATATCTATTAATATTTTTCTTAACAATATAAGGTTGGTAAGTTTAATTCTTTTGAAAACTAATAATATTTTAATTTGAAAATATTTATTTTAGCAATTTAAAATGGTAAGAGTTATTTTTCAAAAGTTAATCATGATATTTTCTATTTTAAATATATATATTGATATATCTTGTAAATAGAAAGTTTTTAAAGTAATAAAAGCTATATATTCAAATTGTAATATATATATATATATATATATATATATATGAATATATATATATATTATGATTTGGTTTGTGTTTCAAAATTTAATATAGTAATTATGAAATATGATGTTAAAATGATTTTCCATTTGATATATATATATATATATATATATATATATATATATATATATATTTATATATTTATATATATTAGAAATGGGAAATTTTTATTGATTGGAATTTAATAAGTGTTTTCAAACTTTATTATACATATAATTTGTAAAATGATATTTAAGATTTAAATATTAATAACAAAGTTAATTTCTTATTTATTATAAACATATATTTTAAGTTTTTGTTTTAAATAAGATTTAAATTAAAAGTTCATTTGTTTTAATATTTTTTCATTTTAATTTTATCATAAGATAAGTTTGTTTTAAGAATTTTATATATAGAGTTAAAATAAAATAAATTTTCTCAAATTTATAAACATATGTTATATTAAATTGAATCAAAAATATAAGTTATTTATAAATGATCACATGAATTTGATTTTGAATATTTATTAAAATCTAAAGCTTATTTATATAAGATAAAAACATTTTTATAATCTTGTGAATAATTACATAATTACTTATATATAACTTAAATAAGTTTTAAATAAGAAAATAACATTCAAAATATTAATTAAACATTAAAACAACACTTGTAAACATTATAATACATGTTAAAAACACATGTAAATATACTAATATATGTACGGGACAATTGTAAATAAAATGTACATGTGTAAGATCATTAGAGCATTTAAATGACAAATTTATTTAATTTAAAATTTAAAATTTGTAAAATTGAAAGTAGAGTTTTATTTTCAGTTAAATTTTTCTTTATCTCAACCAAAACACAAATGGAAAATCTGAAACAAAGAAGAAATCTGGAATTTCAAATCTTTAAAAGGCTGGAGATTAAACATCAGCAAGCAATTCAGATTAGAATTCAACACGCAACTGGAATCAACATGCAATTTAGAAGTTCAGCAGTAGAATTAAAATTCAACATGCAAAGAAAATTAATTCAAAAGCCTGGAAGCAACAGTCTCTGTCTTCTGCTTTTATATAAGGTGAGTAAATGAAATCTTTTAAAAATAGTTTTAAACTTGATTCCAACTTTTTCTGATGAATGAAGATCATGATGATTTCTGAAATATTTGAATTAATTTGATGCATGTTATCTTCTTGTATTTTTATTGTCTGTATAGTTAAAACTTAAGCACTGTTTGATACTAACAGTTTCAATTGTCACAATTAATTCAATAACAAAATTTTGAATTTGAATTTGCTTATGGTTTGTGAATGAAAGATGCTTGATATCACATAAACTTTCTTCTAAAAATAATTACAAGTTTTAAAAATGAAAAATTGGTTCTAAATCTTTAAATTTACAGTAAAATTCTAATTTGGGTCAAAAAAATTTGAATTCAATTTTGAGTTTTTATTTAATCGAATTGCAAATAAGAAATCATGATTTTTGAAGCTTGTAGCATGAATTTTAGATTAGTAATTTGTGTGAATTCGGGGTTTGATTGTTTTGGGCATTTTGACCAATTGGTGGCGATCGACGACATATTGGACGTCGAGGTTGAGCACGATGGCCGAGGGGATGTTGATGATCATCAAAAAATAGTTTGGTGATTTATTATTGGATGAGGTGGACGATAAATGATGGGTTAGGGTTTTATTACCTGTTTTTTCCGACGACGTTCATTTGGGAATCACGGCGTCGGTAGGAAACCGGAGATGATCGCGAGTGGTTCTGGTGTTTCTGGAGGTTGTGGCGTAGCTACGGTGGAAGTGGCAAGGTGTCTCGAAGCTTTGGTTGCCGTGGAAGGTGGTTTTACTGGTGATGGTGGTTTTCGAACTGATGGGTTCATTGGCGAAACTTTGATACTCGATCGAACTTAGTTTTCTGGGTTTCGAATATGGCTGTTGGGGACGTGAGCGACTTGGTGGAGGCCGGCGTGGAGTTCGCCGTCAAACGGCGTCGATGTGCACGCTGATGTGCACGATTTTCGTGCATCAGTAAA
This sequence comes from Allium cepa, assembly GCA_030765085.1. Classification (NCBI taxonomy): domain Eukaryota; kingdom Viridiplantae; phylum Streptophyta; class Magnoliopsida; order Asparagales; family Amaryllidaceae; genus Allium; species Allium cepa. The sequence goes on along the minus strand of CM060931.1, from coordinate 324,922,190 downwards.
TAGGTTTTGGGAGAGATGAGGGGAGCTCGAAGACGACTTCGGGTATCTGCTACTTTGGCTTGAAGCGGGTGTAGGTTAGGGGTGACTCGGGGTAATCTCGCGAGTTTTTCTGTGGTTGCTCGAGTTTGTCGAGTATGTTTAAGTATGGGTACAGGAAGTTTTAAAAAGTTTTAATAATGTTAGCAGTAAAGTTTTTAAAAGGTTTTGAAACAAATAAAATATGATTTTGTAGATCATTCAAGTTTTAAAACCAAAGTAAAACAAGTTTTTATTTTATAAAACAAATTTGCTCAAGGCTAAGTTTTAAATAAGATTTATATATATTGAAATAGAAATTTTTTTAAAATAAACAAGTGAAACTTTAATAATAAAGTTTCTATTAAATTTTATTTAATAACTTTGGAAAGTTCAAAGATTTAAAAGTTTTTAATTGGAATGTTTAAATTATTTTAATTAAATTGATTTCTAATATATTTTATTTTTAAATAAAGTGTTATGATTTAGAATTTGGAAATCAATTATAATAAAGATTTTCTTAAGTAATTTAGAATTTTTATTTAATTAAAAATAAATAAATTTGTGAAAATAATTGAGATAATTCAATTATTATTAATAATCAAGTGTTATTGGTTAATATAAATGATTTAATTAAGATGATGTTTTCTTAATTAAGAATCTTTATAATATAAGAAGTTAGGAATCATTTAATTAATTTAAATGATTAGTTAAATAATTAATTAAGTAATTAATTAGTGATTAATTAAAGATAATCACTTTGGAGTTGATTAAGTATAATTACTGGGTGAAGTAATTAAGTGATTAATTACTGGAGGTAATTAAGTAAAGGATAATTACTTTATGAAAGTAATTAAGCGGATGTGATTAGGGTTAATCACTTGTGTTATTAATTAAAGAATTAATTAATACAAGTAATTAAAGGTTTAAATTATTTAATTAATGGTTAATTAATAAAAGGATTAAGAGTATTTAATAATGTGATTAATTACTTGTTTAAGTAATTAATTAAGTAAGAAATTTAATTAATGAAGTAATCATTAATTAATGAAATAAATAATTAATTGTTAATTTATATTTAAAAGGGTAATTGATTTATAATTAAGTTTTAATTACTAAATGTAATTAAAAAGTAATTAATCAAATGTGATTAATTAAAAATAATTAATTCAATGTGATTAATTAAAAGTAATTAATTAAATGTATTTAATTAAAAGCAATTAATCAAGTATGATTAATTAATGAGGTGATTAATCAGGTGTGATTAATTTAAAAGGTAATTAAGAGATAATTACTTGGATAATTAAGAAGTAATGAATCAAGATGATTAATTAATATTGTAATTAAGAAATAATTACTTAAAGTAATTAAGAAATAATTAATCAAGGATGATTAATTCAAAATGGATAATTAAGTGATGTTAGTTAACTAATTTGGAATATATTAATGAATATGTAAGCTGGATTGATGATGTTTGCACAAAAAATGGGCAAACACCTCCAAGTCGTATGATTTAGTTGATTATATGTTGTTCTGAATGGTTTGGGTGATTTATGAAAATATATGAAATAGATGGACTAAACTATAAAAGACACACAGATTATAGTGGTTCGGCCAGAACGTGTCTACGTCCCCTTTATATGTTATTCTCCTTTTCTATTCAGATTACAAGTACAAAGCTTTGATTACAAGTAACTGAAAGTTGTTTGAAAGTTCTATCCGTGCTTGAGCTCTCAAACTTGTCTGCCATTGTTATACCCCTGCCCCTCTATTTATAGAGTGAGGCTGGGGGCAGGGGGCCTGGATGTATATAACTGCTGGTGGGCTTGGGCCGAGACAATCTGGCCTGACAATGTTGGTTCGACATCCTCTTGGTTCGGATATGGTTGGAGTTGTTTTTCGGTCCGGTGGTGCCTTGGATCGGTGGTGTGGAATTGGAGAGGCTTTTGGTTTGGTAGAGGATGGAGAGGCCTCGGTTCGGTTAGGCTGGTTCGGTAGTGGTGTGGCTATGCGTTGGTTCGGTGGTGACTTGTGAGTGGGTTGGTCCGGTGTTGCTTGGGAGGTAGGTGGTTCGGTGGTGACTCATGAGTGGGTTGGTCCGGTGTTGCTTGGGAGGTAGGTGGTTCGGTGGATAGTCCGGTCCGGTGACTGTTTGGACTGGTGGTGTTGCCTTCTTTTCTTGGTTCGGTGGTAGGTGGAAACCTGCCCAACATTTGCCCCCCAAAGTAGGGCATATACCCGTATGTGGCATGCTTTGTTTTAAGTTGGGTATTTTCGTCCGACCCTATGCGCCGAACCAACTGGTCCGGTCATTGAGGTTTGCTTATAAATAGGGGCCACGACGAAGAGAAGCAAGAGGAGACCCTTCTCGGTACCTCCAGTCATCGTGGGGAAGAAGCTCAAGAAATCTGATGGACCCTCTCCCAGCACATGCCCAGATGCTCCGGAGGAGGAAAGTGGAAAGGAGGAAAGAGGCAAGGAGGAGAGCGGGGGCGATGGAGAAGGTGATGGTGGTAACGGTGGCGAAGGTCAGGGTAGTAGTGGCGTTGGTGCCCTGACCTCTGGGCAAGCGGGTGAGATTCAAGAGTGGACGGATGATGCTTTCCGCCAAGCCTTTGAGGGGTTGGAGGAAGGGCCGGCCTTGGTGGTGAAATCGAAGAAGTCTGATAAGGCCGGGACTGGTGTTAGTCTATCTTCTGAGAGTATTTCAGCTAAGGCAACTACGGCGGTTCAAGGCGAATTCTTAACTCCTTTTTTAACTTCATATGTTTCTTGAATCATAATCTCATGCATGCTTGTAACACTTGGTTTTTATTTCAAGATCGGTTGAGGTGACCAAGACATCAGAAATTCGGCACTGCCTTGAGCAATTCAAACTCTTCAAGGCTTCTGCTAAACCGAAGCCCTCGATTGACCGTTCAGGGAGCGTAGTCAGTTACCGTCCTCTTCTCGGAGTTATCGAAGAGGATATTCAAAAGAGAAAGAGGAGGCGTTCCATGTTCGAAACTTCACTTGGACCTCAGCCCCCAACCCAGCCTATTCATGACATCACGGAGGAAGATACTGAGTCCATACCATCTCCGCATCCATCAGAGAATCCTTCCGTTACTCATATTGATCGTCCCGACTTGGCTCGTAACCCATTTGCGGGTCATCCAAATCTGGACCCGAGTTCTCATGATATTTCCTTCGATGAGGTTACTGGTGAGCACCTCCTACCCCGCAATTCTATGGTAAGGGTACTTGATGAGGCTAAGGCTTTGGATCTTGACTTGTTGACTACTCGGATTGTGACTACGGGGGATGAGGCCAAGGAAAACATCGATCGGGTGGCTGAAGAGACCAGGAAGTTAACGGAGCATCACGCCCGACTGGTCAAGGCTGGAGAGGAAATCGGAAGTGCTAACATTCGGCTGCGGCTAATGGTTTCCGATCAAGCCAAACAGCTTGCCGATCAGGCCATTCAGATCTCCCAGCATGAGGCGGCCTCCAGACGGCTAAAGAAAACTATGGAGGAGGCTAGTAGAGCCGAGTTGCGAAAAATGGAGGCCACCTGCAAGGAACGAATTGATATGGCCATTGCCACTGCGGATGAGGTTCGGAGAGCGGATCTTGAGCAGATAGAGGAGTTGTCTGGGAGGCTTGAGGCCGTAGAGCTTGCCCAGGCCAAGCTGAAGGAGGAGATGGAGGCGATGCGGAAATCCCTTCAGGCTGACTGCTCGAAATACCAATTGGAGAGAGATGCTGCCGTCGCAAGGCTGTCAGTTTCCGAGGCCCGGACGAGGGAGTTTGAGGAAAACGAGGGGATGATTGATGAGATGCTCCACGACATGTACTTCCATACTTGGAAGCAGGGCAACCTGTCCTAGATGGACGACTATCCCCGGGCCATGGCTAGGATATACCTTCGGGCTCTGGAGAAGGCTAAGGGTGATGCGGATAAGGAAGGTGGTGCGGCTTTCAAGATGGATGTGGTTACTGCTCAATTCACCAAGGAGGAGAAGGTGGCGGTGAAGGAGGGCATGCGGCTGCTTACCGCCGATGAAGTGGGTGTGCAGTTGGAGGACGATGATCAGGGAGCAGGCGCTGATAAGTCTTCCCTTTTAATCTTTCCTTAACTTGATCGCCTATCGTTTGTCTAATAGATTCTTCTCCTGAATTGGACAGGTGGGACCTCTGGCCAGCATGCTGGGAGTTCTGATCCTGTGGTCAAGTAGATCCCGGAGGGCTAGCAGGATAGAGGCGGAGCCCTGCTGCAGCCAACTACTTTTTTTTCTTAGCACTCCTGTATATACTAGTTCCAAAACATTAGTGTACTTTTGGGCTGTAATTATGTCATTTGTAATGAACGGTTTTATGTAATTTTATAACATAAACTGATTCTGCTATATTTGAATGCTTTTGTTATTCTGATGTGTTGCATAAGAAATATAGCTGTGCACATGCCTGTGATTCAATTGTGTTTGATGTCAATTTCTTGCTTAAAATATGATTTCATATCTTGCAATGTTTGTGTGATGTGCGAATAAATTATGGTTACATATTTATGTATAAGAGAAGAAAGTACCGCCCTTCAAGTTTTAGCTGTAGACGGTAGCTTTGAACGCCTTGCGTAATTGGATGTAGAATGCAGCTGAGTGTCATGTCATCCAGTTGTGAGTTCCTATTTCCATCGGCAGGCGTCTCCTATTTTGTGTCCTGTACTTTAGGGATCGTTATAGAGGATAGGAGGAAAGTTTTTATAAATAAAATGGAAATATAAGAAATAGTAAAACTTCCAATCATGGAAAGCCTTCGATGTGCTTAAGTTCATCGCAAACGGGTTTTGTAGTCACTTTCCCTAGCTGTGGGTCTTGGAGACATTCGTCACCCATCTTACGCCTCCACGGGGAGTTTTCTTTTTTACCACAGCCGTACTTAAGACACATCGGAGCCGAGATCGCGCACAGTAACTACCCGGGCCATTATGGCCCGTAATCGTGGGTATTATTCGATTTACCGTGGCCGGCTAGCGTGGGTGCCGATGAGAAGCTTTTGTGAATTCCGTGCTCTTGGCACCAGTCGATGAATTCCTCGCTGTCAAATTGAAGTCCATTGTCCGATATGATTTTGAGTGGAACCTCGTACCTGCATAAAACATTTTTGATCAAGAAGTTAATAACTTTTGCCGAAGATATTTTATTTAGAGGCTCCGCTTCCACCCATTTGGTGAAATTGTCAACTACCACTATGGCATATTTGGCTCCACCTCGGCCCACTGGCAGTTCGCCAATCAAGTCAATTCCCCATATTGCAAAGGGCCAAGGGCTGGTCATTTGAGTAATCTCATTTGTGGGTAGTCGAGGAATCTTAGAAAATTTCTGACATCTGTCGCATTTTTTGACGAATTCCAAGGCGTCTTTGTTCAAAGTGGGCCAGTAATATCCATATCGGAGTATTTTCTTTGCTAGAGTCTGCCCTCCGGTGTGATCTCCGCAACTTCCTTGACGGATGTTGGACAAGACTTCCCTGGCTTCCCTTCCAACGATACACCTTAATAAGGGATTAGAGAAGCCGCGCCGATAGAGGACGCCTTCTTGTAATGTGTAGCGGGAAGCTTTCCTTACGATTTTCTTAGCTTCGTTACGCCCGTCGGGCAGTGTGCCACTTTGTAAGTACTTCCGGATGGGAGTCATCCAAGTTTCCTCTTCGATTGCAGCTATCATATTCATTGGCTCGTAACTCGGGGCTAGTTGCTTTGAGATGGTTATTGTTCGGGAAGCGGTGTCGTCCTTCATGCTAGCTTGCTTTGCCAGTTCGTCGGCCTCCTGATTCTCTTCTCGAGGAATGTGTTTGATTAAATAGTGATCCAATTGATTGAGCAGCAGCTTGGTCTTCTTTAGATATGCTGTGAGTCGTTCTCCTCGAGTCTGGAATTCTCCCAGTATTTGATTTACAATAAGTTGAGAATCACTATAGAGACATAAAGAACCGACTCCAATCTCCAGGGCAAGTTCTAATCCGACTATCACTGCTTTGTATTCTGCGCCATTGTTGGTGGCAGCGGATTCAAACCTTAGGGCGTTGTGCAGCTTCCTTCCCCTGGGGGTGATTATCACAACACCTGCCCCCGAGCCTTGTTCATTTGATGCTCCATCTACGAAGAGATTCCACTTGATATCTTCTGCTATTTCAGATTGCTCCTTACCTTCGTTAGTAGTGAATTCGGTAATGAAATCAGCTATGGCTTGCCCCTTGATAGCGGTGCGAGGATGGTAGGTGATATCATATTGACTCAATTCAATGCACCACTTAAGTAGTCGCCCAGAAGTGTCGGGGCGGTGGAGTACCTGCCTTAGTGGTTGATCGGTTAAATCTCTGATGGAATGAGATTGGAAATAGTGTCGCAGTTTCCGTGACGTGATTAGCAAACAGTATGCTAGCTTTTCAAGTTTAGGGTATCTGGCTTCTTCCCCTGTAAATCTCTTGCTTACAAAGTATATGGGCTGCTGCGCGCGGTTGTCTTCTCTCACCAAAGCGGCGCTTAAAGCATGGGACGATACAGCAAGGTATAGGTATAGTTCCTCGCCTTCATTTGGAGTTGAGAGTACTGATGGTCTCTGGAGGTGTTCGATTAAGTAAAGGAAGGCTGTCGAGCATTCGTCAGTCCATTCGAACTTTCCTTTTTCTTTCTTTAGAGCTTCAAAGAAAGGGATGCATTTGTCGGTTGCTTTAGAGATGAACCTGCTTAGGGCGGCCACTTTCCCGTTTAGGCTTTGCATCTCTCTTCGAGTGGATGGTATCTTGATATCTTGCAAAGCCCGAACTTGTTCGGGGTTTTCTTCAATCCCCCTGGCATGGACGATGAATCCCAAGAACTTTCCGGACGATACTCCGAAGGAGCACTTTAGAGGGTTCCGCTTCATTCCATATTGGCGAAGTACTTGAAACATCTCATTCAGGTGGTTTATATGATCGTTGGCTTTCCTCGATTTTACCAGCATGTCATCCACATAAACTTCCATAGTTCGTCCTATTAGTTCCGCAAACATCTTGTTGACGAGGCGCTGATAAGTAGCTCCGGCGTTTTTAAGTCCAAAAGGCATTACTCTGTAGCAGTACAATCCCCGGTCAGTGATGAAACTAGTGTTGTCTTGATCGGGGGCGTGCATAGGGATCTGGTTATATCCTGAGTATGCGTCCATAAAAGATAAGAGTTCGTGTCCGGCGGTGCTGTCCATGAGCTGATCGATTCGGGGGAGTGGGAAGCAGTCCTTCGGACAAGCATCATTTAAGTTGGAGAAGTCGTTGCATGTTCGCCACTTCCCATTAGCCTTCTTTACCAGCACCGGATTGGCGATCCATTCTGGGTAGATGGCTTCTCGTATGAAGTTATTGGCAAGTAGGTTCTTTACTTCTTCCTCTAGGGCTGCTGATCGTTCTTCCCCCATGCTTCTCTTTTTCTGCTTTACTGGCACCTTGGTGGGATCGATGTTCAATACGTGGCATGCTATGTCTGGGGAGATTCCTGTCATATCAGCGTGCGTCCATGCAAATACATCCATGTTGTGGCGAAGAAAATCAATGAGTTGATCCTTTAATTCTTCTTTTAGTTGAGATCCAATTTTCAATAGTCTACTTGAGTTATGTTTGTCTACAGGTACGAATTCCATAGCCTCTGCAGGCTCGGCGGTGGCCTCCTCCTCTTTGTCCCTGGGGTCTAATTCATTGAAAGGATCACTGGTATATCGAAAAGGAGGGGCTTTCTTTAGTTGCTACGCTTCCAAGTTTTTCATGCAGAGAGTAGTCTCTGCATTTTTCCCTTTATCTTTTCTACGGTTATTGCAAAGTTCAGTTACATAGCAGTCTCGAGAAGCGTCTTGATCTCCCTCTATTTCTCCTATTCCATTATCTGTTGGAAATTTCATCTTCAGGCACCATGGGGCTAGGAAAATTTGGAAGTCAGACAAGGCTGGTCTTCCCAAAATAGCGTTGTAGGCCGAGTGGTTCTCTATTAGTACAAATGTTTGTTTTCGCACAACGGAGCGGGGATGACTTCCTATTTCAACAAAGAGGTCCAGTTGCCCGAGGGGCATCTTAGCATCTCCAGTGAAACCATGTAGTGGTTTGTTGCAGGAAGACACATTCTTCATTGACAGCTTCATTTTGTCGAAAGCATGCTTGAATAGGATATTTACTGAGCTTCCAGTGTCTACTAAAATTCGGAAAACTTTGGTTGGACCAAACCAGGAAAAGATGACCATAGGATCCATGTGTGGGTACTGCCTTCTCTCTAGATCACGCCTACTGAATGTGATGTCGTCATTCTCTTTCTGTTTCGGGTGGCGTTCTTCCATAACAGAACTAACGTAGCCTTCACCGTCTCTAAGTGACTTACCGTATCTTTCCATCTCTGCCCAGCTTCTGTCGGCAATGTGTGGTCCTCCTGATATGGTATGGACCACTATCTTCTCTTGGCTAGAGCCGTTGGTGTTGCGATTTCCTCCGCCTACTTCTGGGAGGGGTAGCCCTGGGTTTTTATTGGCGGGAGCTGGAGTCCTGTTCTGGCTTTTTACATAGCGTTCTAGTCTCTTTCTTCTAATGTGTTCTTCAATCAAGTCTCGGAGATGGTGGCATTCATTGGTGTCATGTCCATGGGATTCGTGGAAGCGGCAGAAGTTTCCAGACTTGAGTGCGTTATCTGACTCCTTCTTGTGCGGGGGGTGCTTGTATCTAACTTCGTCTTGAGTGGCTAGGAAGATGTTTTCGATTGTTTCATTCGAAGGAGTGTAAGAGTCAAATCTTGGTCCTGGTCGATATAAGCGCTTTTCTCCCTTCTTGCCCCCAGCATTATCTCTAGAGTCATTTCTCCGAACATCCTTTGCTGCAGCGGGAACCCTGTCTGTAGCTATCTTAGCCTGTTGCCCTGACTGCCTCTTAGTGGCAGCGTCTTCAAGTCTCATATATTTTCCAGCTTCGTGGAAGAAATCGGGTAAAGTAGCTGGTTTTTCCTTGGTTAGTCTTCTAGAAAATTTAGTATCCGGATGTACACCAATGAAGAGGGCCATTAGGATAAGTTTCTCGTCGGCATCTTGGACTGTGGCCGCTGCGGCGTTGAATCGGGTTAGATATTGTTGCACTGTCTCTCCGGGTTTCTGTTTGATATTAGATAAGGAATAAGCGTCATTGGGTTGTTCCACATGAATGCGGAACTAGCTGATGAACTTTTCTTTCAACATTTCACATGAGCTGATGGACCCTTTGGGTAGGTGGCAGAACCAAGAGGTAGCTAGATCTGCCAAGAATAGTGGGAAGCATTTACACAAAACTCCCTCTGTTGCTCCGCTCATGAGCATATGCTGGGTGTATCTTTGTAAGTGTACGATGGGGTCAGAGGTTCCCTTGTAAGGTTCCATTGTTGGCATTTTCCATTCCCGGGGGGTGATGGCAGTTTCGATGTTGCGGGTGAAGGGGCTGGTTACCCTAGCGCCTATCCCCCGATCCCTTTGGTCGCGTTGGACGCATTTTCTGAACAATCGCGCCATCCTTTCATCAGAATTTGGGGCGGATAGAAATGAGTTTGGTTCTTCCCTGCGGCGTTGATTCCGTCCAGACGACTTGTAGGGATGGTATCGTCTCTCACTCCTAACATTCTCCAATGGCTGCCTCTGGTCTTCCGGGGGCACGCTGGGGTCAGCCACAGTTGGCCCTTGCCTTGATCTTCCCTTGCTGGGTTTTGTTCTCAGCACTTCCTCGGGTCCAACTTCGGGCTGGACTCTAACTCGGCCCCGTCTACTGGTGTTTCCATGGTTAGGTGGCATGACAGGCTCAGCTACATCCGACCCCTTCCTGATACCTCCCCCGTTGGGTTCGGTTCCAAGTTTTTCCTCGGGTCGGAATTCAGGCTGAGTCCGGGCTCGGCTCCTACCATTGCTGTTTCTGTTGTAAACCTCTTCGAAGAAGAAAGACCTTTGTCATCTCCCAGATCCTCCAGACCGGGACTCACCCCATGATTCAGTGTTGCGGTTGGATTCTTCAGCATCCCTTAAGCGTGACATGAGTTGGTCCACCAAGGCTTCTTGTTGAGATGCGAAGCAGTTAGTTACTTCAGCCACAACCATGTCCAGATCCGTCCTTGTAATTGGTTGTTCCGTAGCAGGGGCTGTCGGATCTTCCTGATTTCCATTTGCTGTTGGAACCGGACGATTGTCTTGATTTCTGATTACTGGATCTACGATACTGCTAGTTGCGATGTTCTTTCCTTTGTTAGCATCTTTCTTCCGTCCGGGAGGCATGTTTTCCAAGCGATGAATGATGTTGATAGGAAAAGGGTTGAGTGGGAGAAGCTGAAGCTTCGAGCTCCTGCTCTCAGCGAAAGCTCCAAAAATGTTTGCACAAAAAATGGGAAAACACCTCCAAGTCATATGATTTAGTTGATTATATGTTGTTCTGAATGGTTTGGGTGATTTATGCAAATATATGAAATAGATGGACTAAACTGTAAAAGACACACAGATTTATAGTGGTTCAGCCAGAACGTGCCTACGTCCCCTTTATATGTTATTCTCCTTTTCTATTCAGATTACAAGTACAAAGCTTTGATTACAAGTAACTGAAAGTTGTTTGAAAGTTCTATCCGTGCTTGAGCTCTCAAACTTGTCTGCCATTGTTGTACCCATGCGCCTCTGTTTATAGAGTGAGGCTGGGGGCAGGGGTCCTGGATGTATATAGCTGCTGGTGGGCTTGGGCCGAGACAATCTGGCCTGGCATTGTTGGTTCGGCATCCTCTTGGTTCGGAGATGGTTGGAGTTGTTTTTCGGTCCGGTGGTGCCTTGGATCGGTGGTGTGGAATTGGAGAGGCTTCTGGTTCGGTAGAGGATGGAGAGGCCTCGGTTCGGTCGAGGGCGTAGCTCGGTCCGGTTAGGCTGGTTCGGCAGTGGTGTGGCTATGCGTTGGTTCAGTAGTGACTTGTGAGTGGGTTGGTCCGGTGTTGCTTGGGAGGTAGGTGGTTCGGTGGTGACTCGTGAGTGGGTTGGTCCGGTGTTGCTTGGGAGGTAGGTGGTTCGGTGGATAGTCCAGTCCGGTGACTGTTTGGACCGGTGGTGTTGCCTTCTTTTCTTGGTTCGGTGGTAGGTGGAAACCTGCCCAACAGATGATAATCCAAGTGATTAAGTAAGAATTAATTTAATTAGGGATTAATTAAATTAATTAAGTTTGGATCAAACTTGTTATGGATGATTAATGATTGGTTGATAAGTATCATTGGATGAGTTAATGATATTGGATGATATTGAATGTCATTGGTTGATATGTGATGATATGAATGCGATATATCTGAGATATGATATATATGCTGCTTTGTGATATGTATGGATGAATGTCATTATACTGGATTATCTATCTGTGTAATGTGAATCATCCAGTTATGTTAAGTGATATTCTGAATATCTACTATTTAAACCCTTAAGTACAACTTGGACATTAAAATGGCATTTGGATTCGGTGAGACCAGGATCGGGTTTCCATATTTTGATATCTGAAAACCACATCGATCCAAATTAAACGTTAGGTCGTGAATCCAGGTGGAGCTTAGTGAAGACTCGAGGTGTAAGAACTATTCGTCAGTACAACTCTGGGGGTGATTCCGTGATGAGTTGACGGAAATAGTACTTACAGGCTCGAGATGGTGATTCAGAGTGCAAGGGCTATGGTCGTTGACTCTGAGGGTGATTCCAAAATAAGTGCAACGAGATAGTTCCTTCGGTTCCATTCGAACCCGGAACGGACTTGTATGGATTGAATGCTTTAAGAACATCGTCAGGTGGACGATGAGCATTCTAAGATAAATATATCCTATAAAGGTAATCGCAGCCTCACGCCTCATCAACCGGGAATGGCTAAACCAGAGGATGTGCAGCAAGGTTAAGTGGGTCATGCCTAAGTAGGACGAGATTTACCCCTGTCTGATGTTCCTTTTTATTTCGGCTTTGTGGGCGGTTGGATCTGCAGCCAACTGCGGGGTAGTCTTGTTCGGGACTGTTCAGTAAGGAATGGTCCCGGCCTTGTGTTGCAGGGGAGTTAGGGTGGCTCCTCGGTACGGTGATCTAGGCCACGTACTGTGACGGGTGGTACCCTAGTAGCCCTGCCATTGTATTGAATCCAAACTCCAATAAGTGCCTGTACGGTTTTGATTATGCCCAACTATGTTGGAACGTGAGATGTAAGCATTCCAGCTATTTCTGTATTTTATTTTGAAAACCCTAGACACTATTATAATATCACTGGATTTCCTATCAAATGTTTTGGTTAGCGTAATGTAAAAACTTTTCCAAGTTTATGTGTGGTAAGTCTTACGTGATACCTTTTCTTTCCAAAGGATTTTTTAAAGTTAAGCAATTTTAAACCGTTTACTCACACCAGACCCCTGTCTGACCCGAGTGTTTATTTTATGTTTTATTAAACTCTTGGTTACTCATATTATGTATGAGTAGTCAAGTGATTCAGGTTATCTTTGATAGATTCTGGAGGAGCTTTTGGGGCAGGAGGCTTCAGCGTGTAGATATATAGATAGAGTTTCCGCTGTGTGTTATTCTGTACAGTTGTTCTTGAATTGTATATTAGACAGAAATGTTATAACTGTCTAAATTGAGATGTATAGTTGTGTACTCTGATGTATATGATACTATATATATGTCATATATTATATTTCATTCATTCCGTTGTGAGATTCTGATGTGTTTTTTCTTTCTTCTCTTTCTTTTCTTCTTCTATCTCTTTCTTTCTTAAATAGTGATGCGATTTTCTGGTGTTAGAAAGTCGGGTCGCTACAGTTGCCTCATAGTTGGTGGAATGTTTGCATTTCATTCCATACTGATTCCTACGGTTCCACCTATCACTTCTTTTTGCTACTATTTTCCATTTCTCTAATTTTGGCTAAAGATGGAAGAATTTTCTTATTCTATAGCAACCGTGAACTCTGTCATGCTTCTTGGAGCAGCATGTGACCTAAGCATTCAATTTGTCCCTTACAGCTCTTTGGTTGTTTTACATTTTATTTAAGTCATCTCTAGTGACAACTTCATGCTAAATAGAGGATACTGGCACCTGATCTTCTGTGCCAGTGCCATTGACTTCAATTTGCTATCTTCTGTGCCAGTGCCATTGACTTCAATTTGCTAAGGATTGGTCTCTTCTCCAGCAATTACAGCTCCTGTGGATCTTTCAGAAGAAACTCTCCTTCTTCCCGGTGCAATTGATTCTTAGCAGCAAACCTTTTGAGCAAAGATTAAGGCTCCAACCTCTGAATCTATCTGATCTAAAGTAGACAGCTGCTAAGATTGGGTTCAACCCTTAGTGAAAACACCAAAATGTTAACCCAAAAAATGGATCAACACTCTGGATTAAGTGTGAAAACACCAGCCCTCTTTATCTGTGCAAACAAAATTAGAAACTAGGCATATTAACTTGCAAATAAGGTAAAGAGACAAGAAGTTTTTGTAGTGGTTCGGTTTTTAACGAAGCCTCCATCCACTTTATAACTTTTTTATTGACCGTCTGCATTTACAAGTTGAATCTGATTAAAATTTGATTGGATCTTGTAAGTTAGATTATGTCACAAGTGTTAGAGTTCACCGGAGAATCACGGTGAACCCTTTAGATGACTGTCGAGTGGGAGGAGAAGGACGAAGAATAGTTTCTGTAGAGTTTCAACAGCCAGTCCAGAAGATCCTCTTTACGTTGCAGATGGGTGAATATTTATATGGATTGGAGAGCTATTGCGCAAAACCACTTTGCCAGAATCCTACGTTTGATGTTACAAAGGCGCTCAAGAAATTTCATATCGAGCCGAGTCAATTTGATGGATCGCTAGCGATCCATGCAATTAGAATATTTTTTTGTCGTTTCACTTGGATCGTGCTCCATGCCTTATGTAGGTGTTGTCCATGTAATTTCATAAATAGTTGCCTTATTTTGACGATGATACGTGTATAGGTTGGATTGAACTATGACCGAAACCAGATGAATGCTCACTTCTCGAACTAACTTGCTTGGAATGTCATGAAACTTGGCAAGCATCCCTAAAAATGATATTGGTTTATAATGGAAGAGGTATGGAATATCCACAAGCTACCCTTATGGATAGCCAGCAATCCATAGGTGATGGATCGCTAGTGATCCATCATCTTGGCCTATTTTTGCTTTCTTCCTCTTGGGTCTTTCTTAGTTCCTTCTTCGGGTCCTTTTTATTAATTCTTGAGTTGTTTTGACTTGGCATGGATGTTCTAACTTCCTTTCAATTCTATTGGGTTAAAAGCCAAGTTAACAAATCCTATAAATCTTTTAAAATGTTTTAAAATATATTTAAGTTATTAAAATGGATTTCTAAATAATCGAAAAGTTATTTTAATTAAATAAGATTTTAAAAACTATTTGCAGCACTTTTTAATAACTTATGTAAACAATGATTTAACTTAATTATTCTTTCCTGAATTTTTTATGAATCATTTCAAACGAATAATTATGTATTTTTGAAATTGATTTGAAAATTATTTTAAAGGAGTTTAAATTAAATTAGTTAAAGGAAAATTATTTAAAACAAAATTTAGAGTAGTGTTAAGTAAATAATAATCATCTCTACAAGATAATGAAAGGATTTAGAGTCAATCAAATAACTTGACCACCTTATAAGTGATAGAGAGGTAGTCTCTAGGCTTGGTTTGGGAAACCAGTTGCCAGCCCTCCCTAACTACCTGGACAGGGCTGATGGAGGGGATGGTACATTTGAGTTACTCGGATCAAAATTCCTAAAGTAGAAAAGATAAAATTTTGCAAATTAAAACAACTTGGATTGTATAGAAATGATCTTCTTATACTTGATATTAAGTTCCAAGAAGGGAACCCATACTATTTGTATGAACTTAAAAGGTGATTTCACCGATATTCAACAGATAGTAAAGGTTGAATACGGGAATTGATATTGAGTATAATTAGTATAATTTCTATCGACCCTTTTTAACTCAATAACATTTTCCAATATGACTTATGAAAATGATTTGGAATTAATTCCAATACTTAAAATTAATTAGTTTGGGTTTACAGTAAACAATGTCTTAAATAACATTTTTTTAACCCTATTTATAGATTAAGATTTGGGAATCTTTGTTAACATTTAAATAAATAATTTGGAAATATTTTCCTAAGCAAAGAATGAAATGATTTGGAATTTAATAAGATTTTAAGCAATTAAAGGATGTGATAAGAGAGGTTTAATGATTCCATATATAATAGAAAGAAATGTTGTAAAGATATATATCTCCAAAAGATATTTTGATAAAAAGAAATTAATCTATCAAAGAATAATTTCCTATTACCAAACATCTTTTTATCGATAATTGGTTCGAAGGAACGGGGGTCGGATTTGAGCGATTCCTATCCAAAAACCACTTCGAACCAATATACATGTTTGAAAGAAAAGATAATGAAATGGAATTGATTTGGAAGACGAAATGTTGGACTGCTTGGCACTGACCCTCGGAGGAAAAATTTTCATATCATATTTATGTGGCAGTAGTTCTTTATTTGAGATCTTTAATGCAAGGACTTCACACTACTAATCCTGGGGGTAATTCCCGATAGGATGTGGTAGGAGAGTATGTCCAGTTTGTCATGTTCCTAGACAATTTGTATGGATGAATGTCTAATGTTGCATTTCTAATTACATTGATTGATTTCTATGAATGTATCATTTGTTTGGTGGCGGAGAAGGCAACTTTTCTTAGCTTAAGACCCTTTCCTGAGACGTACGAGCTTAGGAGTTATGCATTGACAGAAATCAGTTTTGTGATCATGGAATGGCAGTGTGGCATTAAAAGTGGAATGTGCTATGTGAAAGGTAATTGTTGCCTTAGGCCTCATCACCCGGTAATGGCTTAAACAGGGTAAGTCATAAGGCTATGTGGTTCGGAACCATTAGGCTATGATCATCACCTTTCTAGAAAACCCTCTATATTTCCAATATATGGTGGATGCCATCAGATGTCTTGGATAGATCGGTAACAACCAGGGTTATGTCATATTTGGTTTCTATCCAAGCCAACTCTGAGTGCCAAATAGGTAGGCAATTACATGTCATTGTATGGAAATCCATTCACCGATAAGTGCCTTCGGATTTAGTTGTAAACTTATTATGCCGTCAAATTTAACCAATGTAAAATTTTTGTCTATCTTAATACGTTTATTTGAAAAGTGTTTTCAAAAGAATGTCATTAAAAATAATATCCCCAATGTTTGCATAGCAAATGTTCTGGTTATTTGAGGTAAAATCCCATTCCGTGTTTATGTGCAGCGTGGTCTTATGAGATACCTTTGTTTTCAAAATGCGTACTTTGAGTTTCTCACAATAGTCCCATACTGACCAGAGTATTTTCCATTTCCTTTAAACTCCGTGTGCCCAAATTTTCCCAGGTAGCCAAGTAGTTCGTGTTTAGTTAGAAGAAATTTGGATGGAGCTCAAAGCAAGGAGTTAAAAGATTTTAATAAAGGTTGTTATTCATTTCCACCACACTCGTGTATTATTGTATTCCACATTTGTAAGGACATATACTTATAACTATCTATGTTTAACTCTATTAGATGTATTTAAAATTACCGTGATAAAGATTATATGTTGAAATAATATTTGTTATTCCATCCATGTGAGATTTTTTCCTATCTTTATTTTATTCATACCCTTAACGATCGGGTTTTCGACGCTTGAATCTACGACGTGCAATACGGAGGATGTATTAGTGTCGATTTTCAAGGGTTGAAAATCTCGTTGTTCCAATACACACACACACACATTTATATACATAGATATATATACATAGATATATATACATATACATACATATATATATACATACACATACACATATATACATATACACAGATAAATATACATACATACACACATACATATATACACACACATCAAACCACTTTAAAACTATCTGAAAACTCCTTTCCACCAAATTACCTTACGGTCACCGCCCTATTCCTACATAGCCGAGTCTTTCTCCCTTGCTGGCCAAGACCATGAGCACTTACCACCGTCCCAAGCAAGGGCCAAGCAATCTAGAGGCATTAGTATGCGATGGAACATGAGCTTATAGTTCAAGTTAGCGAAGCTATAGCCATTTTTAAGTTATTCGTTTAATCCGAGGTGAGAAAACTCAACTTATATTTATATATACACTTTGGATGAACATATAATATGTTATTTGATTGCTATGATTTGGTCATCATGGTTGGTTGTGAAATATTGTTGTTTGGATGTGCAAAACAAGTGACGTTTCAATACACGTCGAAATATCACAAAGGAAATCACTTTCCTTTTTATAAATGAAATGGTCTATATAGAATGTAACCACTTGAAAATGGTTTAAAATGATTTAATAATGTTTTGTAAACATGTAAAAGTGTTTTGGCAAAGTTCGAATGGAAGAAGAAATTTAAATTGAAATAGGCGCATCACGTGACTGTAGTTCGTGATTTTCCAACGTAGAATGTTAAATCCATTTATACGATGGACTTGTAGTTAGAATTCTTGGTAACAGGAATTTTCCAAACTCTTATAACTATAGTTTTCAAACGATGAAAGAAAATCGCGATTTCATTTAGTGGATTTTAAAATATAAGCAAAACAATTTTCCAAAATAATCGTGGTTCGGCAGTTCGAAAAACAAAGCGAAAAATTCTTCAAAAATGATATTTTTAATTATTTAAAATTATAGAATAAATCCTTTAAATATTTTAAAAGATATTGAAGTTATCATAATTGATTTCTAAATGATAGAAAAAGTTTTTTTGATCAAATAAGCTTTAAAAGCACCATTTGCAGCACTTTAAATAAAATTTTGAAATATGGTGTAACGACCCGTAAATTTCAATAATTTAATTTTTTTAATTTATAAGTTTTGGTAATTTAGTATGGAAAGAAATAAAAACTTTATAATTTAATAATTGAGCAATGGTAATTAGAACTAATTTGTAACAATTGAAATGAAGTTCAAATAATGAAGTAATGTAAATTGTTCCACGTAGTTATAAATTTGAATATAAGAAAACAAGTGTGAATGTTAAATCATTAATGAGATAATATATAATCAATAGAAATTGAAGTAAATCAATGTTAATTAAGTAATTGTAACATTTTATTTGTAAACAATAATGAATTCATACGTGTGATTTTAAAAGTTATAGTAATGGTCATAAGTTACTATTTAATTGGTCCATTTATTTAGTTGTGAATGTCATATTTAGGTAAAATTGAATATAAGTAAATAAGGGTAAGTGTTATATGAACAAATGAATTAGTATAGTTAATGGTAATTGTATGAATTCAGTATTATGTAAGTAATTTTAATAATTAGTTGAAATTAATAAACTTAAATGTAAATTAAAGGTTATGGTAACAATTACTATAACTTACCTATTTAATCAGTCTATGGAATTAATTGGAAATCAGTTACATTTAAATGTAAGTAAATATTCATTAATGCAAGATAGGACTGTAATTGTAAAGTGTGAATGTAATGACATAAATGGAAATGTTTATTTTATTAATAGATAAAATAAAGGAATGAAACCTAGTTGACTAGATTAATTGAGATTTTTATTTATAATAAATATATATGTTTGACAAATTTAATATAATTGAAAATAATGGTTAATACATAGGAAAGATGTAAATTTGAATATATGAATGTAATGAAAGACAGGTAAATATTAACTAGGATATAGAGTAATAATAGACTTAGTAAAAGATTTGAATTGGATCAAATTAGTTTATTCGGAATTTATCAATTGGAATTCAGTCTATAACAAATGGATTAATGGTAAGTAAATGAGATTGAATACTATGGTAATTCAAATTAGGGTAAAATGGAAAATATTAATGTAATAAAAATAAACCAAAGGTAATTATACCCATAAGATAATAATTGTCTAAATAACAAGATTTAAAATCAAATAAATGGGTTTTTTGGAATTTCAATTGATAATTAATGAATTTACTGAAATTGAAATTCAATATTGTAATTGGTTAATAAATTAGCTTTAAATTGATATAGAAATTTGTTATAAAGGATTATAAATTACTAGAGTAATCCAAGATGATAAAAATTATAAGTTTTAAAATTTGAATGAAAAATGATTTAATTTGATTTAATATTTTTTATTTAATTGACTGAAAAATAGTCATTTTGGCCACTAACTTTGATTTCGACGAAACTAGTTTCACCGAACCCATAATGGTGAATTATTGTAGGATTTCAAGTTTTGTAACGATCGGACTTATCGTTTGATCATATGGACTCGAAACGTCTATAAATCAATTTAATTGAAATCAACTAAAATCAATTTGAAATAAGCAGATTTTAACATAACTTCTTCATACAATGAAATTAGGATTTGAAACCTATTCCATTGAATTTAAAATATTTAAAAACGTTTATTTGATATATAGGTTAACCTATTTTCGTTCCGGAGGCAGAACGAGCTTTTCGGGACGTTTATCGTTCAATCAAATCTTGTCCGTTCATTCTATTTTCAGCTTTGCCTATAGATAACCTGTTATAAATCCTAGCCACTCCTTATTTTCATTAGTCTGTATGTACATCTCCTTCTCAACTCCTCATTCCAATGTTAGACAAAATCTAATTCCCAAATTTAATTTTAATTTCAAAAAAAATTACGGATCTGCATCAACTTCGGGTCGCGCTGCAGGTTTCAGAGGAAAAAACATTGTAGTAACTTCGGGTCAGGAAGAAAATCACTCAAGTCGCTATTGGCCATTTTGGCAAAAACTCAGAGAAAGCACCAGATTTGAGGCGGCGGACCGAAGTTGAACCCGAAGTCGACCTAGGACCAGAATTTTCCAATCTTCTAATTTTCATAACTTTTTCATACGAGCTCAGATCCATGCGCCGTTTGTTTTGCTAGGATCGTATCGTAATTCTGGACATTTTGATGCTAGTTCGGACAAATTTTGAGACCGTATGATTTTTGGGTTTAAATTGGATTTGAATTCAATTTAAATTCAAAAGGTGAGTGTTTCAACCCACTCACAACTTCTAAAATTTCTTATGTGTATTAAATTTAATTTATGATGTGATTAAGAATTTATTTATGATTGTTTGGTATATTTTTAATCACCATCTCAGTTAAATAGAATTTATTTGAATTAAATTTTTATTTAATTTGTTATTGCATACAAACTGCTAGTTAAATACGTATTATTTAATTCAGTTTCTATGTTGATATTTATGGATTGTTTTGGATGATGATTGTGATGGATGTTGAATGTTGATATTGGTTGAATGGATTTTTATTTATATCGTGATAAACTAAAAGTTCGTTATGGATTATTTTTTATTTTTATTCAGGATTGCGGATTGAAATGATATACAACCGTAAAATATTAAATTGCGAATTGAAAATAATAAATTTCCGTATCACTTAACCATAGGATATAAAATTATTTACAGACATCGTGGTCTATATATAAAAATAATTTTTGAAATGATTTCTATGGTTTTGTAAAGAAACATATGGTTTTATATAATATTGATTTTAGATATTATATAAATATTATTTTATTCTGGATTTTAAGCTATGTATAAATTTGTCTTAATATATAATAAGTTTAATATTAAAGTTTGATTTTATTGAAGATAACATGGTTAAGCATTTAAATTTTATTTTAATATAGAGTTTATAATGATTTAAATAAATTAAGATTGGAAGATAAATTTAGAATTTATTTGATATTGAATTTATTTAAGAATTAAACTCAAAAAAGTTTGATTTGAAATTTATCAAATTTGAAATTTTAAAGGGATGATTTTTATAACTTGATTTTAGTTTAAGGTGAATCAATGAATATTTTTAGTATAAATAAATTTAAAGAAATATTTAGTTATTTGTAATTTGGGTTTTATTTAAATGATAATGGATTTATTAAGTAAAATATTTCAAAACTAAATAATAGGAAATTGAATTTGTTATATATATATATATATGAAATTACCAAACTTAGTTTTGAAATTGTTAAATACTTAAAGCTTGAAATATATTGAATTTGAAATCGTTTATTCTATGGATCAAATCAGTTTTGAAATCGATATAATTTGGAATAGTTTATTTGGAAACTGAATTAAATTGAAATTTATGATTTGGGATTTGGTTAAATATAAAATGTAGAAATTCAAATTGTTTTGGAATTGATTTGTGAAATTGAAGAAGCTATTTTGTTATATAAAGTATTTTAATATTTAAACCATTTAAGTGGTCGAAGTTATGTTTCACAGTTATGAGTTTCAAAGTATTATGATTTGAAAGTGTTATATTTCAAGTGTCTTAATTTCAAAGTGTTATAACATTGAAAATGCTATGATTTGGAAAGGATATATTTGAAATAAAAATGATATTATATTGATTTGGGTTTTAAAAAAAATGATATCATATTAATTTGGTTTTTGAAGTGGAAATGATATCATAATGATTTGGTTTTGAAATGGAAATGATATCGTATTTATATGGTTTTGAAATGGATATTATATTCTGGTTTTGAAGTATAAATTATTTTGAAATAACCGCGGTGTTATAATAACGTTTGGTTGTTAAAGTGGCCGGGAGCGGAAGTTGTCATACTCTCCGCCAACACCGAAAACCACTTTAACAACCAAAGGTAAGTAAATGAGATTAAATACTATGGCAATTGAAATTAGGATAAAATGGGAAATATTAATGTAATAAAAATAAACCAAAGGTAATTATGCCCATAAGATAATAATTGGATGAATAACAAGATTTAAAATCAAATAAATGGATTTGTTGGAATTTCAATTGATAATTAATAAATTTACTGAAATTGAAATTTGATATTGTAAGTAGTTGATAAATTAACTTTAAATTGATATAGAAATTTGTTATAAAGGATTATAAATTACTAGAGTAATCCAAGATGATAAAAATTATAAATTTTAAAATTTGAATGAAAAGTGATTTAATTTGATTTAATTTTTTTAATTGACTGAAAAATAGTCATTTTGGCCACTGACTCGGATTTTGAAAAAACTTTTTTCACCAGATCCATAACGGTGAATTATTTTAGGATTTCAAGTTTCGTAACGATCGGAATTATCGTTTGATCATACGGACTCGAAACGTCTATAAATCAATTTAATTGAAATCAATCTGAAATAAGCAGATTTTAACATAACTTCTTCATAAGATGGAATCAGGAATTGAAACCTATTCCATTGAATTTAAAATATTTAAAAACATTTATTTTGATATATATGTTGATCCATTTTCTTTCCGAAGGCAGAACTGGCTTTTTGGGTCGTTTATCGTTCAATCAAATCGTTGTCCGTTCATTCTAATTTCAGCTTTGCCTATAAATAACCCATTATAAACCCTAAACACTCCTTATTTTCATTTGTCTGTACGTACATCTCCTTCTCAACTCTTCATTCCAATGGCAGACAAAACCTAATTCCCAAATTCCAAAATATAATTTCAATTTCAAAAAAAAATTGCGGATCTGCAGCAACTTAGGGTCACGCTTTGGGTTTCAGAGGCAAAAACCCTGCAGCAACTTCGAGTTGTGTAGGAAATGACTCGGATCGCTACGGGTCATTTTGGCAAAAACTCAGAGCAAGCACCAGGGATTTGAGGCAGCGTACCGAAGTTGAACCCAAAGTCGACCCAGGACCAGAATTTTCCAATCTTCCAATTTTCATAACTTTTTCATACGAGCTCGAATTCACGCACAGTTTGTTTTGCTGGGATCGTATCGGAATTCTAGACATTTTGATGTTGGTTTGGACAAATTCTGAGGCCGTATGAAGTTTGGGTTTAAATTGAATTTGAATTCAATTTAAATTCAAAAGGTGAGTGTTTTAACCCACTCACAACTTCTAAAATTTCTTATGTTTGTTAAATTTAATTCATTATGTGATTAGGAATTTATTTATTATTATTTGGTATATTTTTAATCATCATCTCAGTTAAATTAAATTTATTTGAATTAAATTGTTATTTAATTTATTATTGCATATAAATTGCTAGTTAAATACCTGTTATTTAATTCAGTTTCAATGTTGATATTTATGGATTGTTTTGGATGATGATTATGATGGATGTTGATTGTTGATATTGGTTGAATGGATGTTTGTTTATATCGTGATAAACTAGAAGTTTGTTATGGATTATTATTATTATTTTTATTCGAGATTGCGGTTTGAAATAATATACAACCGTAAAATATTAAATTGCGTATTGAAATGATAAATAGCTGTATCACTTGACCATAGGATAGAAAATTATACACAGACACCGTGGTCTATATATAAAAATAATTTTTGAAATGATTTCTATGGTTTTGTAAAGAAATATACGATTTTATATAATATTGATTTAGATATTACATAAATGTTATTTTATTCTTAATTTTAAGCTATGTATAAATTTGTCTTAATATAGAATAAGTTCAATATAAAAGTTTGATTTTATTGAAGATAATATGGTTAAGTATTTAAATTTTATTTTAATATAGAG
This sequence comes from Allium cepa, assembly GCA_030765085.1. Lineage (NCBI taxonomy): Eukaryota > Viridiplantae > Streptophyta > Magnoliopsida > Asparagales > Amaryllidaceae > Allium > Allium cepa. The sequence goes on along the minus strand of CM060931.1, from coordinate 324,898,592 downwards.
TTATAATGATTTAAATAAATTAAGATTGGAAGATAAATTTGGAATTTATTTGAAATTGAATTTATTTAAGAATTAAACTCAAATAAGTTTGATTTGAAATTTATCAAATTTGAAATTTTAAAAGGTATGATTTTTATAACTTGATTTTGGTTTAAGGTCAATCAAATGAATATTTTAAGTATAAATAAATTTAAGGAAATATTTAGTTATTTGTAATTTGGGTTTTATTTAAATGATAATGGATTTATTAAGTAAAATATTTCAAAACTAAATAATAGAAAATTGAATTTGATACATACATACATATATATATATATATGTATGTATGTATGTATATGAAATTACCAAACTTAGTTTGAAATTGTTGAATACTTAAAGCTTGAAATATATCGAATTTGAAATGGTTTATTCTATGGATCAAATCAGTTTTGAAATCGATATAATTTGGAATAGTTTATTTGGAAACTGAATTAAATTAAAATTTATGATTTGAGATTTGGTTAAATATAAAATGTAGAAATTCGAGTTGTTTTGGATTTGATTTGTGAAATTGAAGAAGCTATTTTATTATATAAAGTACTTTAATATTTAAACCATTTAAGTGGTGGAAGTTATGTTTCACAGTTATGAGTTTCAAAGTATTATGATTTGAAAGTGTTATGTTTCAAGTGTCTTGATTTCGAAGTGTTATAACGTTGAAAGTGCTATGATTTTGGAAAGGATATATTTGAAATAAAAATGATATTATATTGGTTTGGGTTTTAATAAAAATAATATCGTATTGATTTGGTTTTTGAAGTGGAAATGATATCATAATGATTTGGTTTTGAAATGGAAATGATATCGTATTTATATGGTTTTGAAATGGATATTATATTCTGGTTTTGAAGTATAAATTATTTTGAAACGACCACGGTGTTATAATAACGTTTGGTTGTTAAAGAGACCGGGATCGAAAGTTGTCATACTCTATGCCAACACCGAAAACCACTTTAACAACCGTGTATGCGGCGGAGATTCCAGAATGAAGTAGGATGGTGGCGGCGCTCTTTTGAGGTACATATGTGGACCCAACTCCCGTGAGTTGGCATAAGGTGGCTAAAACAGGAGCGATCTCGGGCCAATGAGGTCATTCCTCTGATCGGACACACTCCTTCGATATTATATTCTGACTTTGAGATTTATTTGGTGGCCACTTTTGATTTTTGATTTGGGGTGTGGCTCGAGGTGGGCGGTAGTAGCTGCTACACATTACCACCAGCCTGTGTGTGTAATTGGTATGTGTAACTCTAATTCTGTATTGTATAAGTATAATCAATGTTTTGTAAAATGGCTTCATCAACTGTTTATTTGATTATTATATTTTGTCGTTCTGCTGCAAGATTCTATTTTGTTTTTTTCTTTCTATGCTTTTTTTTATTCACCCCAATAACAATCCGCCCCTTTATATGGTTTGAGTCTGACGTGTGTGGTTTACCTTCGATTTAAATCATACAAAAAGGCGGGATGTTACAGTTGGTATCAGAGCTTTGGTTTTGCGATAAACCTTAGCTTTATGGGGTTTGACTCTTCATTAATGAGGTAGTAATACCCTATGATGAGTCGCTGAGTGTGTGTGTGTGTGTGTGTGTGTGTGTGTGTGTATGAGGAAGCAGATTTGTTAGTGTTATAAAAAGGTTTTAATATTGTGTTAATTTGTTCTGTTTTGTATTTATAAATTTTGGTTGGTGCATAGGACGCTATGACATCGATAAGGATTTCTGAGCACTTAATAGGACAAAACTGACATAATATTTGTTTTGAAATATAGGTAAATGAAATAATTTTGCCTATTATATTTCTGTATATAAAGTAATAATTTTATAAAGGTTATATTTGGTTGTAATATATTGGTTGTTAGTTAGTGAAATTTATAAATATTGATTGGAAACAAGATTTGAAGAAGATAAAATAGATGAAAATTGGAAATTTTAGAACTTAAGTTCCTAGATTTTTGAAAACTACTTTCAAAGGATTTTGGAATATAATAATATTGTTTATAAGTATTTTCTGATATAAATATTTCAATATGATTTGAAAGAATTGGTTTAAGAAATGCTAAAAAGAAATAAGTTCTGTACTCCCCTCTCTGTCGTTGGAAAATAATTTCGGTAATGAGTGCACGCATCATCGACATTTATTTTCGAGTTTCTAATTAGGAAGACCACTGTAGTAGTTTTACTGCAGATTTATTTGATAAACAAATATAAATTTCAAATTGTTTTAAATATAATTGGGTATATAAATTGTAAGTTTGTACATCTATCGATTATTTTAATTGATTTGAAATTTAACCACGTATTTAGTTCTTAAGTTTCCGTTAATTAATAGTTTCAATTATTGTAGTGAAATGGGATGTAACTAATTAATAAATGGAACCTCTAATTTAAATAAGAGATTAAATGCTAGGTTATAAATGAAAGTTCAAGAAAGTTGAAATTTGTAACCTATAAAAACCAAAGATAGGATTTTTGAACATCAAATTAATTTAAAAGAAATGATATAAACTTGTGTAATTTTCAATTACATTCTTAAAGGCATATATGTAACTCAATTAAAGGTTGTAATGTTTAATAAGAAAATGTAACGGGATATTATACAAGTAAAACTTAAAATAATGAAAGTATTCAATGAAACTCTTTAATAAGTATTGATGTTATAGAGTTATAAACTTAAGTTACAATTGAAATGTTACTATAATAAAATATGATAGAAGGCAAGTGTTGTAAGTAGATGATTTTAAACTTAAGTAAATGAAATTGAGAAATGAATGAATGTAATACAGTAAAAATAAAATTTACATGTAAAGAATAAATAAAAATGAATTTATGTAAGTATAAGTGCAAATAAGTGAAATAAACACTGAATCAATGGATTGAAATGAAAACTATAAGAGAAAAAAATGTAAATTAAAAAGATAAATCATTATATGAATGAAAAGGAAGTGAAACAATAAATGCTGTGAAATGAAATTTATAGGTATGAACTTAATTTATGCTTGGGGTCATTGTTTGCTTGGTTTATGGTTCTTTGGGCAAGGATACTTTAAAATTGTTTGGATGAATGAATAATCTATTTAGTTTCATCTAAGACTGTTGAGTAAATGGTGCACTTAGTAGTTTATTTTTAATTTTGTATAATTTAAGGTTTTTGTACCCAAACAACTATTTGTTTGTATGATATGAATGGATGATTAATTTGTGTTGATTTTATATGATGATTGTATGTTGGTTGCAAGTGATTGTTGTTTATATTGATTGTTTGTGAGTGGTTGAAACAACTTTAAATGTTTCATTTTATATATTATTAACTTTTTTAGATTATATAAGTGAAATACAGGTTATGGAAGCAATTTCTACTGCTTTTGGTTTCATAATTAAGCGTTAATTACCCGACAAATAGGTACGTTCTCGGATTACGGTTTTATAGCGTTATTATATTGTTTTTCCCATTGTTGGGATATATTATTTTGAGATATTGTGTTATATATTGTTATATTTGATATTATATTTTCTCCCAAGCCTCTCTATACAAAGGAATCTCTGCCAAAAATTTTCGTGAATTTTGGACTTAGAAATTTTTATGAAATATTGTCAAAAAAATTTGTTGCTTGAATATATAAAAGCGATTTAATGGTTACAAATTGATATATTTTATTTAAATTGTTATTAAATTTCGTGAATTTATGTGGTTATAAATTTAATATTTTTGAATAAGATATATTGATTACTTAACTCCCACTTTTCTTTCCCTCCTTTTTCCTTTTCGGGGACAAAAAGTTTTCAGTGGGGGAGAGTGTAACGACCCATAAATTTCGATAATTTAATTTGTTTAATTTATAAGTTTTGGTAATTTAATATGGAAAGAAATAAAAACTTTATAATTTAATAATTGAGCAATGGTAATTAGAACTAATTAGTAACAATTGAAATGAAATTCCAATGATGAAATAATGTAAATTGTTGCACTTAGTTATAAATTTGAATATAAGAAAACAAGTGTGAATGTTGAATCATTAATGAGATAATATATGATTAATAGAAATTGAAGTAAATCAGTGTTAATTAAGTAATTGTAATATTTGATTTGTAAACAATAATGATTCATACGTGTGATTTAAAAGTTGTAGTAACGGTCATAAGTTGCTATTTACTTGGTCCATTTATTTAGTTGTGAATGTTATATTTGGGTAAAATTGAATATAAATAAATAAGGGTAAGTGTTATATGAATAAATGAATTAGTATAGTTAATGGTAATTGTATGAATTCAGTATGACGTAAGTAATTTTAATAATTAGTTGAAATTAACAAACTTAAATGTAAATTAAAGGTTGTGGTAACAATTACTATAACTTCCTATTTAATTAGTCTATGGAATTAATTGGAAATCAATTACATTTAAATGTAAGCAAATGTTCATTAATGCAAGATAGGACTGTAATTGTAAAGTGTGAATGTAATGACATAAATGGAAATGTATATTTTATTAATAGATAAAATAAAGGAATGAAACCTAGTTGAAAAGATTAATTGAGATTTTTATTTATCATAAATATATACATTTGACAAATTTAATATAATTGAAAATAATGGTTAATACATAGGAAAGATGTAAATTTGAATATACGAATGTAATAAAAGACAAGCAAATATTAACTAGGTTATACAGTAATTATAGACTTAATAAAAAGATTTGAATTGGATCAAATTAGTTTATTTGGAATTTTTCAATTGGAATTCAATCTATAACAAATGATTAATGGTAAGTAAATGAGATTAAATACTATGGTAATTGAAATTAGAATAAAATGGGAAATATTAATGTAATAAAAATAGACCAAAGGTAATTATAATACTAATATAATAATTGGCTGAATAACAAGATTTAAAATCAAATAACCGGATTTGTTGGAATTTCAATTGATAATTAATGAATTTACTGAAATTGAAATTTGATATTGTAATTGGTTAATAAATTAACTTTAAACTGATATAGAAATTTGTTATAAAGGATTATAAATTACTAGAGTAATCCAAGATGATAAAAATTACAAATTTTAAAATTTGAATGAAAAGTGATTTAATTTGATTTAATATATTTTTTAATTGACTGAAAAATAGTCATTTTGGCCACTAACTCGGATTTCGACAAAACCAGTTTCACCGGATCCGTAAGGGTAAATTATTGTAGGATTTCAAGTTTTATAACTTTCGGACTTATCGTCTGATCATACAGACTCGAAATGTCTATAAATCAATTTAATTGAAATCAACTGAAATCAATTTGAAATAAGCAGATTTTAACATAACTACTTCATACGATGGAATTTGGACTTGAAACCTATTCCATTGAATTTAAAATATTTAGAAACATTTATTTTGATATATAGATTGACCCATTTTCGTTCCAGAGGCAGAATGGGCTTTTCGGGTCGTTTATCGTTCAATCAAATCTTGTCCGTTCATTCTATTTTCAGCTTTGCCTATAAATAACCCGTTATAAACCCCAACCACTCCTTATTTTCATTTATCTATACGTACATCTCCTTCTCAAATCCTCATTCCAATGGCAGACAAAACCGAATTCCAAAATTTAATTTCAAATTCAAAAAAAAATTGCCGATCTGCAGCAACTTAGGGTCACACTTCGGGTTTCAGAGGCAAAAACCCTGCAGCAACTTCAGGTCGGGAAGAAAATGTAACGTCCCGCCTTTTTATATGCTTTAAATCGACGATAAACCACACACATCAGACTTAAACCGTACAGAATGGCGGATTGATATGGGGTAAATAAGAAAAAGAAGGAAGAAATAAAACAAAACAGAATCTTGCAGCGGTACGATAAAATATAATAATCAAATATATAGTTCATGAAGATGTTTTACAAAATATTCGATTTTACTTATACAATACATATCAGAGTTACACATACCATAGAATGATAATTAATGCAGCGGAACAGTATGGATGTAATGGAATACTATAATGAACAATAATAAATCTTCGTCTTCGTCCTCCAGAGATAAAGGCTTCAAATCCTGAAATGCTCAGGCTGACCCGAGCGAATTGAAAAGACAAAACACTCGAGTCAGAACTAAAAGATCTTATGTAAGTTAAATCAATAGTAAATAATATGAGTGGAACGGCGTCAGAGACGTTTACGGAATTTGACATCTCCTATCCAGTGTCAACGTGAGTGCAGTAACTCAAGAGATGCTCGAGATTCACATCTCCTAAGGATCCATTAAACTATTTACTATGTAGTAATATTTCGCTATTATAATAATGTCTAATAGTAAAATAAACTTACTTTTAAATAACGTTAAGAGGTTACCCATATAGCCCTTAACACAAATAATGCCAATAGTCTATACACTACCGTAATACCTCTTGATCGGGAGGTTGCCAGAGGATACTCCATAGGTACGACACAAATAGAAAATCGTAGTAAAGGTGCGCTAGGGTAGGTGACACGGCACAACTAGGCAATGCCAGGGTAGATATACCAATTACGCTTCCAGACCGGTGGTAACGCATAGCCGCAGCAACCGCCCACCTTGAGCCACACCTCCAAATCAAAAAAATCAAAAGTGGCCACCGAATCAATCCAAAAGTCGGAGTATAATATCGAAGGGATGTGTCCGATCAAAGATGCTACCTCATTAGCCCGTCGATCGCTCCTGCATTAGCCACCTTATGCCAACTCACGGGAGTCGGGTCCCGGTCACCGCGTACATGGTTGTTAAAGTGGTTTTCGGAGTTGGCAGAGAGTATGACAACTTCCGATCCCGGTCTCTTTAACAACTCAATGTAATTATAACACCGCGGTCATTTTAAAATAATTTATACTTCAAAACCAGGATATAATATTTATTTCAAAACCATATATATACGATATCATTTCAAATTTAAAAACCAAATCAATAAGATATTCCTTTTATTTCGAATCAATATAATATCATTTTATTTCAAATATATCCCCTTTTTAAAATCATAGACTTTCAAAATTTATACTTCAAAACCAAACATTTGAAATTTTAACACCTTTAAAACATAATGCTATGAAATTCATAACTCCGAAACCTTTTAATTTCTATAAACATTTCAATTTCGATATATTTGAAGGCTTTAAATATTTCAAAATTTCAAAACTAAATTTGATAATTTCGATTCAACAATTAAATTTCCTATTATTTAGTTTTGAGATATTTTATATAATAAACCCCTTATTGTTTAAATAAAACTCAAATTTCAAATAACTTAATATTGCCTTCAATTCGTTATACTTGAATTAATCATTTAATTCACCTAGACCCAAAAATCAAGTTATAATAATTATACCTTTAAAAATTCCAATTTTATAAATTTCACATCAACCATATTGGTTAAATTCTTAAATAAATTCAATTCCATAAAATCTCATATTTATCTAGCCATTTCATATTTTATCTTCCAAATCTTACTTTATTTAAATCATTATAACCTCTATATAAAAATATGATTTAAATACTTAACTGTATTTATTTTAATAAATCAAACTCCATTTTTTTAAATTATTGTCATTAAACAGATTTATACGTAGCTTAAATACATGAATTTAACTATACATAAAATATTTTTATATAATATCAAAAAGAATCAATATTTATTTAAACCGTATAATTCTATCCAAAACCATAGAAATCATTTTCAAAATATTTATATATATATAGACCGACGGTGTCTGTATATAATCTTCTATCTTATGGTCAAATGGTACGGATATTTATCATTTCAATCCGCAATTTAAAATAAAATGCGGTTATATATCATTTTAAACCGCGATCCCGAATGAAATAAAGTGCATAACAATTTGCAGTTTATAACGATATAAAATACAACATCCATTCATCCAATATCAATCATCAACCATTAATCACAATCATCATCCAATTCAATCAATAACATCAATATATAACGGATAATAAACAATAGGTATCAACTAGTAGTTTATATTCAATAATAAATTAAATGAAAATTTAACTGGTAGTTATATGCAATAAATAAATTAAATAACAATTTAATTCAATTATATTCAATTTAACTGGGATGATGATTAAAAATACGCCAAACAGTCATAAATAAATTTCTAATCACATCCTAAATAAATTTAACAAACATAAGAAATTGTAGAAGTTGTGATTGGGTGAAAACACTCACCTTATGAAATTAAATTGAATTTAAATCCAATTTAAACCCAAAAATTGGGCGGTCTCAAAATCCGTCCATAGAAAAGCCAAAATCTTCGTAATTCCAATATGAACTAGTGGAGAAAACCGTGCGTGAAACGGACCTCGTATGCGAGAGTTATGACGATTAGTGGGTTTCAATTTCAATATTAAAAATTAAAAATAGGAGAACACTTTACCCCGTTAGTGCCACGTCATCCATCTTCATCAGCATACGCACAGTACGCACGCAATAGAGCGACCCATCTCCAGATTGCATGAACACGAAGCTGCTGCACCTCCAATCAACATCATCGTGCCTCGCCTCACCGCCTGCGACTTCGCCAGACCACTCTCCCAATCCTCATGCGTCCACGTGGCACGCGAACGCTACCACCATCACAGCCGCCGCCGAAAAAAACAAGCCCTAATAGAAAATTTGCAACTGACCTGACCGTCAATTCAACGCATAAACTATGCCGATGAACTCCTCATCGTCCACTCTGCAAAACCCAGAAATGATTCGCCAATCCGACAACGTTCATCGACGCCCCATGAGCGGCCGAGAATGGTTCTTCGATTTCCAAAAAAATAGTGATTCAAAACCAAAAATGAATTTCACATCTGAGATGCGTACACCGAGCGCTTCGATATATAATTTTTCTGGATTTTTTTGAGGAGTTTGAATTTTCATTTGATTTTTGAATTTGCAATTGAAATTAGGGTTAGCAGCCATTGGAAAGAGGAGGAGCTGATGGAATTTTACGCACAGACAAATAAGAAATAGAGGCATGCTAGGGTTTATAACAGGTTATATATAGGCAGGGTTGAAATAGAATAGATGGACCCGATTGGATATACGCGCGAACGACAAAGTGGCCCAAAAAGCCCGTTTCGACTTCGGAACGAAATTGGGTCAACCCATATATCAAAATAGATGTTTTAAAATATTTTAAACGCGTTGGAACAAGTTTCGCGTTCAAATTCCACCGTATGAAGAATTTATGCTAAAATCAATATTTTTCAAATTGATTTCAATTTCATTGATTTCAAGGCGTTTCGAGTTCGTACGATCAAACGACACGTTCGATCGCTACGAAACTTGAAACCCTACAATAATTCACCGTTACGGATCCGATGAAACTGGTTTCATCGAAATCCGAGTCAGCGGCAAAAATGGCTATTTTTTCATTAATTAAATAAATAAATTAACAAATTAAATCAAAATTTCAGTTTCAACTCTATAATTAACAAATTTCATCTTTTTTAAATTTCTAAATCATTTAATCTAATTTACCAAAATTTAAATGTCAATCTAGAGTTGATTAATTTATCAATTCCAGTGTTAAATTTTCAATTTCATTATATTAACAATTTATAATTTAAATTCTCAATAATCCCATTGAATTTACTTTTCATTCTTATTATTCAGTTCATTATTATCCAACGGATGAAATTTACATTGGTTCATGGTTTATTACACTATTATCCTCAAATTTCATCTTAATTTCAATAACGTAATATTTTTAATATTTAACTCCACTTATTTGCAATTAATTTAATTATTTAACTTTAAATTCCAATAAACTAATAAATCCTGTCTTCCATTCTTTTAATTCAACTAATTATCATATTATGGATAAAATTTACATTATTTGCAATTATTACTTCAATTCCATTAAATTCAGAAATTGTAAATTGAATTTTCAAAAATTAATTTAATTACTTCTCATTCTATTATTCGGTCTATTATTATCAAAAGAATGCAATTTACATTAATTTGTAGTTATCATATTAATATTCACAAATTTCCTCTTAATTCCATTAACGAAGTTTTTAATTACGTTTTGTTACAATGGATTTAAATCTAATTCAATTTCCATTTATTAAAATCCAAATTCATTAATTAATTGAATGCTTACATTTTTTTCCATATATCCAATTTGTAGCTAAGTATAACATCTACATTATTTCCATTATTTTAATTGAATTCCCATCTTTATATTATACCTGTTATTACGCTATAAACTGGTTACTATTGATTACCTTTTATTTTCTTGCCATATTCTCATTCCCATCATTGTAACTTTTGTTTATATTTATTAAAATTTGATTTCTCATTTCAATTAATAGACTAAATAAACGGGCAACACATAATTATTTCCATCGTTTTCTTTTAACTGCATTTATAAGTTTATTGTTTATAGACCCAAGTTACACATTTACATAATTTCAATTTATTGTAATCACATTCAATCTATCGAATATTTAGCTTAGATTACATCCTTACCATTCATTTATTATTGACTTTAATTAGCATTGCTTACCTTGCATCAACATTATTACTTTAAATCTACATCCAATTACAATTAATATTCTCAATAAATTTAGTACACCAATTACTACCTTATAAGTAAATGTACGCTACTATTTTAATTTACATTCACCCTTTTCGTTATTATATTAATTATCTTTTAAGTACATTTAATTTATCTTGTATGTTCATTCTTCCCAACTAATTACCACCTATTATATTATTCCACACATTAATTCACTAATTACATTTGCTTTCCCATATTCCACTTATAACCAAGTCATACATTTAAATTATTTTATTTTATTATAATTTCATTCAAGTTCATTAATTATTAACTTAAATTAACCTTATTACGTTTCCTCTTAGTTATTTTCATGATTACAACACAACTTTTATCAATAATTCACAAATTTTTAAATTCTTCAATATTAAATTTCAAAAAAAAAATCTTATTAAATTAAAAAATTTAATTATCGAATTTTTACGGGTCGTTAACTCTCCCCCACTCAAAACTTTTTGTCCTTGAAAAGGAAGAAGAAAGGAAAAGAAGAATTAAATAAACAATATATCTTATTTAAAATATTAAATTTATAAACAAATAAATTTACAAAATTAATCAATTTAAATAAAATATACCAATTTATAATCATTAAATCTTTTATACTCGAATTAATAAAGTTGGAAAACATTTTTCAAAAATTTTCTAAGTCCAAAATTTACAGAAAATTTCGACAGAGTCTCCTTTGTACGGAGAGACTCAGAAGAAAATATAATATCAAATATAACAATATACAACATATATTTTTCAAAATAATATATATATATATATATATATATCCCAACACGGGAAAAACAATATAATAACGCTATAAACTGTACTTCGAAAACGTACCTATTTGTCAGGCAATTTACGCTTATATTATGAAACCAAATGCAGTAGCAATTGCTTCCATAACCTGTATTTCACTTATATAATCCAAAAAAGTTAATAATTATATAAAATGAAATGTTAAAGTTCTTTCGCCCATAAACAAACAAATCAATACAAACAACAATCACTTGCAACCAGGCATACAACCATCACATAAAATCAACACAAATCATTCATTCATTCATATCAAACAAAATAAATAGTTGTTCGGGTTCAACTTTAAATTGCATAGACGGGAAAATAAACTACTTAGTGTACCATTTACCCAACACTCTTAGATGAATCTAAATAGATTATTCATTCATCTAAACAATTTTAAAGTATCCTTGCCCAAACAACAATAAGCCAAACACAACGATTTCAAACAACAGATTAAGTTTATTCTTATTAATTCCATTCTTTTTCATTTATTCAGGTCATGTAAGTTTCTTTTTATTGCATTACATTTATGCATTTCTCAATTTCATTTATTTATTTAGTCCTTACATTTCTATTATATTTAATTATAGTAATATTTTAATTACAACTTAAGTTTATAACTCTATAACATCAATTCTTATAAATAAAAGCAATTTATTGAACACTTTCATTACCTACTTTTACTTATACAATTTCCATTACAATTTCTTATTAAACACTTCAACTTTTAATATACGGCAAGTTATATATATATATATATATTTTTAAGGATGTAATTGAAAGTTATACAAGTTTATTCTATTTCCTTTAATTAATTTAATGTTCTATAATAATTTCTTTTGTTTTATATGTTACAAATTTAAATTTTCTTTTTATATAATTTATATCTTAGCATTAATCTCTTATTTCCTTTAGAGGTTTCAAATTTTTTTATTTACCTACGCTCCAATTCACTACAATAATTGAAACTATCAATTAATGGAAACTTAAGAACTAAATACCGGGTTAAATTTCAAATTATTTTAAAATAACAGATAAATATATACTTACAATTTATATATCAAATTATATTTAAAACAATTTAAAATTTACATTTGTTTATCAAAACAAATCTGCAGTAAACTACTATAGTGGTCTTCCCACTTCGAAACTCGAAAATAAATGTCGATGATGTGTGCACTCACCACCGAAATTATTTTCCAGCGATAGAGAGGGGAGTACAGAAATCATTTCTTTTCAAAGTTTCTTTAAACCAATTCTTTCAAATTATTTTGAAACATTTATATCAGAAAATACTTCTAATAATATTATTATTATATCCCAAAATCATTCAAAAGAATTATCCAAAAATCTCGAAACTCGCGTTCTAAATTTCCCATCTTCATTTATTTTATATTTCAAATAATGATTATAATTTCACTACCTAACAACCAATATATTACAACCAAACATAATCTTTATAAAAATGTGTTTTACATATAGAAAATATAATAGGCAAAATTATTTCGTTCACCTATATTAAAACAAATATTATGTCGGTCTGTCATATTAAGTTTTTAGAAATCCCCATTGATGTCATAGCGTCCCATGCACCAACCAGAATTTATAAATACAAACGGAACAGATTAACACAATATTAAAACCTTTTTATTACACTAACAAATAAGCTCTCTCATATATACTCTCAGTGACTCATCATAGGGCATTACTACCCTATTAGTAAAGAGTCAAACCCCACAAAGCTAAGGTTTACCACCAAACCAAAACTTTGATACCAGATGTAACGTCCGCATTTTTGTATGCTTTAAATCGACGATAAACCACACACGTCAGACTTAAACCATACAAAAGGGCGATTTGTTATGGGGTAAAAAAATATATCTTACAGCGGTACAATAAAATATAATAATCAAATATATAGTTCATGAAGCTGTTTTACAAAATATTCGATTTTACTTATACAATAAATATCAGAGTTACACATACCATAGAATGATAATTAATGCAGCGGAACAGTATGGATGTAGTGGAATACTAAAATAAACAATAATAAACCTTCGTCTTCGTCCTCCAGAGATAAAGGCTTCAAATCCTAAAATGCTCAGGCTGACCCGAGCGAATTGAAAAGACGAAACACTCAAGTCAGAACTAAAAGAACTTATGTAAGTTAAATCAACAGTAAATAATATGAGTGGAACGGCGTCAGAGATGTTTATGGGATTTGACATCTCCTATCCAGTGTCAACGAGAGTGCAGTAACTCAAGAGATGCTCGGGATTCACATCTCCTAAGGATCCATTAAACTATTTACCATGTAGTAATATTTCGCTATTATAATAATGTCTAATAGTAAAATAAACTTACTTTTAAATAGCGTTAAAGGGTTACCCATATAGCCCTTAACACAAATAATGCCAATAGTTTATACAGTACCGTAATACCTCCTGATCGGGAGGCTACCAGAGGATACTTCATAGGTACGACACAAATAGAAACTCGCAGTAAAGGCGCGCTAGGGTAGGTGACATGGCACAACTAGGCAATGGCAGGGTAGATATACCAATTACGCTTCCAGGCCGGTGGTAACGCTTAGCCGCAGCTACCGCCCACCTCGAGCCACACCCCCAAACCAAAAAAATCAAAAGTGGCCACCGAATCAATCCAAAAGTCAGAGTATAATATCGAAGGAATGTGTCCGATCAAAGGTGCTACCTCATTAGCCCGTCGATCGCTCCTGTTTTAGCCACCTTATGTAAACTCACGGGAGTCGGGTCCATGTATTTATCTTAAAGGAAACGCCGCCACCATCCTACTTCATTCTGGAATCTCCACCACGTACATGGTTGTTAAAGTGGTTTTCAGAGTTGGCAGAGAGTATGACAACTTCGGATCCCGGTATCTTTAACAACCCAACGTTATTATAACACCGCGGTCATTTCAAAATAATTTATACTTCAAAACCAGGACATAATATTTATTTCAAAACCATATAAGTACAATATCATTTCAAATTTAAAAACCAATCAATATGATATTCCTTTTATTTCAAATCAATATAATATCATTTTATTTCAAATATATCCCCTTTTTAAAATCATAGCACTTCCAAAATTTATACTTCAAAACCAAACATTTGAAATTTTAACACCTTTAAAACATAATGCTATGAAATTCATAACTTCGAAACCTTTCAATTTCTATAAACATTTCAATTTCGATATATTTCAAGGCTTTAAATATTCTAAAATTTCAAAACTAAATTTTATAATTTCGATTCAACAATTAAATTTCCTATTATTTAGTTTTGAGATATTTTATATAATAAACCCCTTATTATTTAAAGAAAACTCAAATTTCAAATAACTAGATATTGCCTTCAATTCGTTATACTTGAAATAATCATTTAATTCACCTAGACCCAAAAATCAATTTATAATAATTATACCTTTAAAAATTCCAATTTAATAAATTTCACATCAACCCTGTTGGTTAAATCCTTAAATAAATTCAATTCCATAAAATCTCAAATTTATCTAAATTTCAAATCAAATTTTATTCGAGTAAAATTCTTAAATAATTTAATTCACATCCATTTCATATTTTATCTTCCAAATCTTACTTTTTTTAAATCATTATAACCTCTATATAAAAATATGATTTAAATACTTAACCATATTTATTTTAATAAATCAAACTCCATTTTTTTAACTTATTGTCATTAAACAGATTTATACATAGCTTAAATACATGAATTTAACTATATATAAAATATTTTTACATAATATCAAAAAGAATCAATATTTATTTAAACCGTATAATTCTATCCAAAACCATAGAAATCATTTTCAATATATTCATATATATAGACCGGCGGTGTCTGTATATTATTTTCTATCCTATGGTCAAGTGATACGGATATTTATCATTTCAATCCGCAATTTAAAATAAAATGCGGTTATATATCATTTCAAACCGCAATCCCGAATGAAATAAAGTGCATAACAATTTGCAGTTTATAACGATATAAAATACAACATCCATTTATCCAATATCAATCATCAACCATTAATCACAATCATCATCCAATTCAATCAATAGCATCAATATATAATGGATAATAAACAACAGGTATCAACTAGCAGTTTATATTCAATAATAAATTAAATGAAAATTTAACTGGTAGTTTATATGCAATAAATAAATTAAATAACAATTTAATTCAATTATATTCAATTTAACTGGGATGACGATTAAAAATACGCTAAACAGTCATAAATAAATTTCTAATCACATCCTAAATAAATTTAACAAACATAAGAAATTTTAGAAGTTGTGAGTGGGTGAAAACACTCATATTTTGAATTTAAATTGAATTTAAATCCAATTTAAACCCAAAAATTGGATAGTCTCAGAATCCATCCAAACCAATGCCAAAATCATCGAAATTCCAATACGAACCTAACGGCGAAAACTGTGTGTGAAAAGGACCTCGTATGCGAGAGTTATGACGATTAGTGGGTTTGAATTTCAATATTAAAAATTAAAAATAGGAGAACACTTTACCCCCTTAGTGCCATGTCATCCCATCTTCATCAGCACAAGCACAGTATGCACGCAATAGAGCGACCCATCTCCACATCACGTGAACCCGAAGCTGCCGCACCTCCAATCAACATCGCCGCGCCTCGCATCGCCGCCTGTGACTGCGCTAGACCACTCTCCCCATCCTCGTGCGTCCACGTGGCACGCGACCGCTGCTACCATCACAGCCTCCACCAAAAAAAACAAGTCCTAATTGAAAATTTTCCGCCGATCTGAACGTCAATTCGACGCAAAAACTATGCCGATGAACTCCCCATCGTCTACTCTATAAAACCCAGAAATGATTCGTCGATCCGACAACGTTCATCGACGCGCCATGAACGGCTGAGAATGGTTCTTCGATTTTCGGAAAAACCGTGATTCAAAACCAAAAACAACTGCAGATCTGAGATGCGTACATCGAGCGCTTTGATATATAATTTTCCTGATTTTTTTTTGAAGAGTTCGACTTTTCATCTGACTTTTGAATTTGCAATTGAAATTAGGGTTTGCAGCCATTGGAAAGAGGAGGAGCTAATGGAATTGTACGCACAGACAAATAAGAAATAGAGGTAGGGTAGAGTTTATAACAGGTTATATATAGGCAAGGTTGAAATAGAATAGATGGACCCGATTGGAGATACGCGCGAACGACAAAGTGGCCCAAAATGCCCGTTTCGACTTCGGAACGAAATTGGATCAACTCATATATCAAAATAGATGTTTTAAAATATTTTAAATGCGATGGAACAAGTTTCACATTCAAATTCCATCGTATGAAGAAGTTATGCTAAAATTAATATTTTTCAAATTGATTTCAATTTCAATGATTTCAAGGCGTTTTGAGTCTGTACGATCAAACAACACGTCCGATCGCTACGAAACGTGATATCCTACAATAGTTCACCGTTACGGATCCGATGAAACTAGTTTCGTCGAAATCCGAGTCAGTGGCCAAAATGGCTATTTTTACATTAATTAAATAAAAAAATTAACAAATTAAATCAAATTTTCAATTTCAACTCTATAATTAACAAATTTCATCATTTTTAAATTTCTAAATCATTCACACTAATTTACCCAAATTTAAATGTCAATCTTGAGTTGATTAATTTATCAATTCCAGTGTTAAATTTTCAATTTCATTATATTAACAATTTATAATTTAAATTCTCAATAATCCCATTGAATTTACTTTTCATTCTTATTATTCAATTCGTTATTATCCAACAGATGAAATTTACATTGGTTCATGGTTTATTACATTATTATCCTCAAATTTCATCTTAATTTCAATAACGTAATATTTTTAATATTTAACTCTACTTATTTCCAATTAATTTAATTATTTAACTTTAAATTCCAATAAACTAATATATCATGCCTTCCATTCTTTTAATTCAACTAATTATCATATTATTAATAAAATTTACGTTATTTCCATTTATTACCTCAATTTATTAAATTCAGAAATTGTAAATTGAATTTTCAAAAATTTAATTTAATTACTTCTCATTTATTATTTGGTCTATTATTATCAAAATAATGCAATTTACATTGGTATGTAGTTATCGTATTAATATTCTCAAATTTCCTCTTAATTTCCATCAACGTAGTTTTTAATTACGTTTTATTACGTGGATTTATATCTAATTCAATTTCCATTTATTAAAATCCAAATTCATTAATTAATTGAATGCTTACATTTGTTTCCATATATCCAATTTGTAGCTAAGTATAACATCTACATTATTTCCATTGATTTGAATTAAATTCCTGTCTTTATATTGTGCCTATTATTACGCTATAAACTGATTACTATTGATTACCTTTCATTTTCTTGCCATATTCTCATTCCCATCATTGTAACCTTTGTTTATATTTATTAAAATTTGATTTCTCATTTCAATTAATAGACTAAATAAACGGGCAACACATAATTATTGCCATCGTTTTCTTTTAACTACATTTATAAGTTTATTGTTTACAGACCCAAGTTACACATTTACATAATTTCAATTTATTGTAATCACATTCAATCTATTGAAAATTTTGCTTGGATTACATCCTTACCATTCATTTATTATTGACTTTAATTAGCATTGCTTACCTTGCATTAACATTATTACTTTAAATCTACATCCATTTACAATTAATATTCTCAATAAATTTAGTACACCAATTACTACCTTATAAGTAAATGTACGTTACTATTTTGATTTACATTCACCCTTTCCGTTATTATATTAATTATGTTCATTCTTCCCAACTAATTACCACTTATTATATTATTCCACACATTAATTCACTAATTACATTTGCTCTCTCATATTCCACTTATAACCAAGTCATACATTTAAATTATTTTATTTAATTAGAATTTCATTCAAGTTCATTAATTATTAACTTAAATTAACCTTGTTACATTTCCTCTTAGTTATTTTCATTATTACAACATAACTTTTATCAATAATTCACAAATTTTTAATTTCTTCAATATCAAATTTCAAAAAAAATCTTATTAAATTAACAATTTTAATTATCGAATTTTTACGGATCGTTACAGAAAATGACTCTGGTCGCTCCGGGTCATTTTAGCAAAAACTCAGAGAAAGCACCGGGGATTTGAGACGGCGGACTGAAGTTGAACCCAAAGTCGACGCAGGACCAGAATTTTCCTATCTTCTAATTTTCATAACTTTTTCATACAAGCTCGGATTCATGCGCAGTTTGTTTTGCTGGGATCGTATCGGAATTTTAGACATTTCGACGCTAGTTTGGACAAATTCTGAGACCGTATAAAGTTTGGGTTTAAATTGGATTTGAATTCAATTTAAATTCAAAAGGTGAGTCTTTTAACCCACTCACAACTTCTAAAATTTCTTATGTTTGTTAAATTAAATTCATGATGTGATTAGGAATTTATTTATGATTGTTTGGTATATTTTTAATCATTATCTTAGTTAAATTGAATTTATTTGAATTAAATTGTTATTTATTATTGCATATAAACTACCAGTTAAATACATGTTCTTTAATTCAGTTTCTATGTTGATATTTATCGATTGTTTTTGATGATGATTGTGATGGATGTTGATTGTTGATATTAGTTAAATGGATGTTTGTTTATATCGTGATAAACTGAAAGTTCGTTTTGGATTATTATTTTTATTTTTATTCGGGATTGCGGTTTGAAATGATATACAACCGTAAAATATTAAATTGCGGATTGAAATGATAAACATCCATATCACTTGACCATAGGATAGAAAATTATATACAGACACCGTGGTCTATATATAAAAATAATTTTTGAAATGATTTATATGGTTTTGTAAAGAAATATATGGTTTTATATAATATTGATTTTCGATATTATATAAATGTTATTTTATTCTTGATTTTAAGCTATGTATAAATTTGTCTTAATATAGAATCAGTTTAATATTAAAGTTTGATTTTATTGAAGATAATATGGTTAATTATTTAAATTTTATTTTAATATAGAGTTTAGAATGATTTAAATAAATTAAGATTGGAAGATAAATTTGGAATTTATTTGAAATTGAGTTTATTTAAGAATTAAACTCAAATAAGTTTGATTTGAAATTTATGAAATTTGAAAATTTAAAAGGTATGATTTTTATAACTTGATTTTGGTTTAAGGTGAATCAAATGAATATTTTAAGTATAAATAAATTTAAGGAAATATTTAGCTATTTGTAATTTGGGTTTTATTTAAATGATAATGGATTTATTAAGTAAAATATTTCAAAACCAAATAATAGAAAATTGAATTTGATATATATATATATATATATATATATATATATAATTACCAAACTTAGTTTTGAAATTATTGAATACTTAAAGTTTGAAATATATTGAATTTGAAATGGTTTATTCTATGGATCAAATCTGTTTTGAAATCGATATAATTTGGAATATTTTATTTGGAAACTAAATTAAATTAAAATTTATGATTTGTGATTTGGTTAAATACAAAATGTAGAAATTCGAGTTTTTTTGGAATTGATTTGTGAAATTGAAGAAGCGATTTTATTATATAAAGTATTTTAATATTTAAACCAGTTAAGTGGTGGAAGTTATGTTTCACAGTTATGAGTTTCAAAGTATTATGATTTAAAAGTGTTATATTTCAAGTGTCTTAATTTCGAAGTGTTATAACGTTGAAAGTGCTATGATTTCAGAAAAGATATATTTGTAATAAAAATGATATTATATTGATTTGGGTTTTAATAAAAATAATATCATTTTGATTTCGTTTTTGAAGTGGAAATGATATCATAATGATTTGATTTTGAAATGGAAATGATATCGTATTTATATGGTTTTGAAATGGATATTATATTCTGGTTTTGAAGTATAAATTATTTTGAAATGACCGCGGTATTATAATAACGTTTGGTTGTTAAAGAGACCGAGATCGGAAGTTGTCATACTCTCTGTCAACATCGAAAACCACTTTAACAACCGTGTACGCGGTGGAGATTCCAGAATGAAGTAGGATGGCGGCGGCGTTCCTTTGCGGTATATACGTGGACTCAACTCCCATGAGTTGGCAAAAGGTGGCTAAAACATGAGCGATCTCGGGCGTGAGGTCATTCCTCTTATCGGACACACTCCTTCGATATGATATTCTGACTTTGAGATTTATTTGATGGCCACTTTTGATTTTTTGATTTGGGGGTGTGGCTCGAAAGTGTGCGGTAGTAGCTGCTACGCGTTACCACTATCCCGTGTGCGTAATTGGTATGTGTAACTCTGATTCTGTATTGTATAAGTATAATCAGTGTTTTGTAAAACAGCTTCATAAACTGTTTATTTGATTATTATATTTTGTTGTTCCGCTGCAAGATTCTATTTTGTTTTTTTTCTTTGTCTGCTTTTTCTTATTCACCCCAATAACAGTCCGCCCTTCTGTATGGTTTGAGTCTGACGTGTGTGGTTTATCGTCGATTTAAATCGTACAAAATGATGGGATGTTACATATGGCTTTAAACTTAAGTATTTTTTTCCAAATGTTTTATAAATATTTTCAAATAAATAACTAAGTATTTTAAATATGATTTGGAGGTTTTATAATTTATTTTAAAAGGTTTAAATAAATAATTTAAAAAAAATGTTAAAATCAAATGATTTAATTTTGGCTCTAAAAACCGATGAGTGGACTGAATTTTTCTATTTGTGAAATATGGATGTGGGGTTCTTAAACTAAAGAGATGTTGAGGTGCAACCAATGCTTTGGCTAACCTAGCCTCTTTCCTAGGTGAGGAATAGATAAAGTCGAAATGTCAAAATCAAGACAAGTATAAAAGATTCAACTTTACAAATTTAATTTAATACAACTTAGATTGTACAGAGATAATCTTCTTTATAACTAGTATTAAATTTTGAAGAGGGAACTTGTACTATTTGTGTGAATTTAAATGTTGATTTCACCATTATTCGACGGATGGTAAAAGTTGAATACGAAAATTGATGTTAAGTAGAATTATTATAATCTATATCGATCCTTTTTAACTCAATAATGTTTTTCAATATGACTTTTGAAAATGATTTGTATTTTCATAGTTAAAGAGAGGTTTAATGATTCTGTGTATACTGTAAAGAAAAGTTTTATATATATATATATATATATATATATATATATATCTTAGCGATATTATTTTTTATAAAGAGGAAGTAATTAATCAAATAATAAACACTTATTTACTTAATATCTTTTTATTGATGATTGGTTCGAAGGAACCAGGTTCAGGTTTGAGTGATAATCACTTTGAACCATTCACGTATTCAAAGTAAATACATGTAACGATGGTAAATAAAATGAAGGGCTGCTTGTCACTGACCTTATAGGGGAAATTTCTCATATCATATAAATATGGTGGTAGTATCTTCATTTGATATTCGATGCAAGATCTGCTCGCTATTAGTCGTAGGGATGACTTCTGATTGGATGTGGTAGGAGAGTTTTGTCGGTTTATCCTGTTCCTAAACAAGTTGTTTGGACGAATGTATAATATTGCATTTAAAGATCACATTGATTGATCTCTATAAATTTATCATCTGTTTGTAGAGGAGAAGGCAACTTCTCTTAGGTCAATACCCTTTCCTGAAACGTACGAGCTCAGGAGTTATACATTTATATAAATCAGTTATGTGATAATGTAATGGCAATGTGACATTCAAAGTGAAATGTGTGCTATGAAAGGTAAATGTTGCATTAATCCTTGCACCTTGAAAATGACAAAATCAGGGTAGAAGCAGCAGAGCTATATAGGTCACACCCACTAGGTGATGTCATCACCTTTCTAGATACCCTCTATAATACGAGTTATTATGTATGCTTCAGGATCGTCATATGGGTCAAGAGCGACTGCGGTGATTACCTATTCGGTACTATCAAGGAAGTGGTAGGCCTATCCTGTGTTGGTTTAGGCTCCTAGTATCTGGACCGTAGGTACATCCCACTAAAGGTCAACTGTAAGAAAGGTAGTCCCTTACCTTATCATTATATGGAATCCATTCTCCTATAAATGCCTTCGGACTTGGTTGTAAACATATTATGCCGTCAAATCTGACCAATGTAATAATTTCGGCTATTTTAATATGTTTATTTGAAAAACGTTTTTCAAAGAATGACATTAAAAATAATATTCCCATATTTTGTGTAGAAAATGTTTTGGTTATCATATTCATGTTTATGTGTGGCACGGTCTTATGAGAAACCTGTTATTTTCAAATATTTGTATTTCGAGTTTCTCGCACATTACCATGACTTACCCGGAGTTTATTTTTTAGTCCCTATATACTTTAGGTGCTTTATTTTTCTACGCCGCCAAGTAATTAGGTAATCTTGGTGCATTTTGGATGAAGCATGAGCCTGAAGCTAGAGTGTCTTTTGTAGATAGTTATCTATTTTCCAATTTCCGCTATATTATGTACCTACCAGCACCTATAAGGATAGGCCGTTATAACTATCCTACCTGGATTAGTACTTACCTTAACTTTGATACATCATTTTGAGAGTATACATCATTTTGAGAGTGATTGTACATACTATCTTCATGTACAATTTAGTGTTCAATAGATGTAAGATTCTTTTTTTGTTCTATCTTCTATCTTTATTTTCATTTTCCCCTAATGATCAGATTTCCGACACTTGAATTTGTGGCACATGAATACCAAGGATGTATTATTGTAGGTTTTTTAGGGTCGAAAATCTCATTCGTTACATGTATCCAATCCCTTTCCCTGCTCAATTTAGTTTCCATTATCTTCAAGGAACCATGCCACATTCCTTCATTCTATGATAGAACCAATCAACATTCTATTCATGGGCTACCCTTTCTAGAACCCGCCCTTTTTAGATAACCATTCTCATGACTCCCTTCAATATCTAGCCGCCATCATTGGAACCTAACTCCATTCACCATCGACTTGGCATCACCGATGTCCCAAAGCTATTTAGAAGTCATCCATCCCTATCATTTGGAGTTGTCCACTTCACTCCACACCACCCTTTAGATTCCAAGAACATGCAAAGAATAAATCCCCAAAGTATCACTATATGTAACATCCCGATCTAGAGACCAAAAACTAAGAGCTATAGATGCAGCAGTCATCCATAGTATTAACTTTTGATGACAAAATATGGTAATGCTAATGGTATCCATAATATCAGAAGTACTTGAATACGAAAAAAATCACAGATTTCCAAAAAAACAATTTACTTATTACATTTCAAAAAAAATTTATATCCAAGTTACATTATCCCATATTGTTTCCCAAGTAAAGAAATTATAATCATAAGAAATTACGCCAAGAGCAACATATAACGATGACTCTTTGTTGAGCAGAGCAATATAGTCATATCTGACTTAATACACATTGAAAGTAAACAAAACAATCTGTAACTCCTAATTAGCTATCCGTCAACCACCTGCTTGTCTTTGGAAGCTTTATTCACCAAAAGACTAAAACTCAAAAACCTTAACCCTCAACCTACTCGAATCAATTTTGAGCACCCGAGAGTTTAAAGCCTAGTGTGAATAATATTGTTACATCTCGGTTTACTGATATTAAAAGAGATCACGCCTTCTCCTTAATAATATCCTTTTTAAAACATATATTTTGCAATTCTTTCCCTGCAACCAAAATATTTAGTCAAAATGATATAATAATGATAATAATAGCTAAGTCCATTAAGTTATAATCAAGTAACTAATGAACTATCTGTTCACAAGTAATAAATGGACTATCTGTCCGAAAATGGCGCTGACAGCCCGCAACTGGACTAACTGTTCGAATCAAAATAGACTATTTGTTTGAATCATTATCTTAGGGTTAACTACCTTTCATCTTTTTCTTCGATAACCTTTTTCAAGATGATTTAACCTTTTAAATCATACCTATACAAAGAAAATATATTCATAGCTTTACTCTAAGCTATTATGCCATGTTATATATACTTTATTCAAAATAATGTTGATGAATTTTAATGAGGATTAACTATCCTTCTAAAACAAGTTAAAACCCTTTTTAACTTGAAAATACATAGGCTATATTACTTATTTAATACATTCTAAACCTTTGTTTAAAACCATTAAACAACCCTTTCGAAATCCTTGAAGGTAACCCCTTTTGAAACCATTGATAGTGACCCTTTTGAAACTATTAAAAGCCTTTTCATCGAAAGTTTTAAAAAAATTAGACATCCCTCTTTAAAACCATAAAATATTGCCTTTCGAAAACATTAGAAAAACCTTTCCTTTCGACCTTTTCGAAACCCTGGGAAACCACCCCTTCGAAACCATTCTTTAAAACATTTCGAAGGTGTCTAAACCTACTTCTCGGAAGAACTAGGGTTTAATTTAAAACATGAGGAAACCATTCTAAACCATTTAAAAAGTTATCTCTTCGAAACCTTTTAAAATTGACTCGGTCAAAACCATTTAGATTATGCCTTCAAGTTGAGCAAAAAGATTAGAAACTCGTTAAAGTTGAAAGCATCTGTATCGAAACCAATTAAAATTGTCTCTTTCGAAACCATTTGGGTTTTACTTCAATCATAGAAAAAGGGTCTTAAAATCATTTAAATCAAAAGCATCTATTTCAAAATCATTTTCTAAGTAAGAAGTGATGGTGTCAAAACCATCTCTTTGAAAGGATTGGAGAAGTGGCCATATTTTAAATACAAAGAAACCCTTACGACACTATCTAGGTCGAATGGTAAAAAGGCAGTAGCAAAAAGCTTTGAATTCGTCGAAAGTGGTTGTTAAAAACAAAGACGCAACCCAATCAAAACCATTTCTTTAAATGCATTAAATCCAATCGAAAGCTAACTGAGTCGAAAGCTACTCAGTCGAAAGCAAGCGGGTGCATTTTCAGTTTAAAAGCAAAGTGATGCCTCGACCCCTTTGGAACCCCTGGTTTCGATTACATACCTTTTGCCATCTATCCATTTCGCTACATACCAATATGTTGATACCATGCGCATTGGTTTTGATGGTGTTGAAGGCAGAGGGACTTAGTCGAAAGCCAACCAAGGCGGAAGCAAGTGCCAAAAGCAACAAAACAGTAAAAAGCATGTAGCAAATGGTTCTTTTCACCTAACATGCTTTGCGTGTCAAATTTTGATTGGTCGCCTCTTTCTTTACCACTATAAAATGCTAGAAATAACTCTTCGGATTATTTACAAAATCCCCTTCTCTTTTATGAATATATAAAACATTTAAGTTCCATATCTTAAATAATTATATATATATCCATTAAAACACTTAGGAAAAATCTAAAAAAAATCCAGTAAATCACTTTTAATATGTTTTCCAACATACAAAAACTTCAGACCCAAACCTTTTATTATTTAACAGTAAATAATTATTAACCCAAAAGAACATTTGCTTTACTAGATAATTCATATAAATTCCACAAAAATTCTGAAAATTGAAACCCATCTCCAAAATAATATTTCTGGTCTATATAAAAATTTACAAGGCATTAGAGTGTCATTTAATAGTGTTTTTACCTTAAAAATTATCATAAATTCAATATGAACAACCATAATACATCAACAAATGTATATAGCCATTCCATTATTCAAAAACATGGAAAATCAAAGAAAACTATTAGGAATTCATCTTAAAACTGAAATAATAAAAATTTGAGATGCAAACATTATTCACCTTAAATTTAGAGATTAAAGAGATTGAGATGTGAATGGATTTGATTTGCTTAAGTTTCTTCCTGGTTTTTCTCTATCTTCTTCCTCTTTCTCTTATTAATAGTGGCCGACCTTTTGTTAAAAAATTTAATAAAATGGAATGAACGTGTATAAGGGAATACACGACCAAGTTTAAGGGATATAGGAAAGGCCTCTTTCATATTTTACCCTTCCGCTATTTCAATTTAACTCTTATTTTAATTCATAGGTTAAATGACACAGCTACCATTTAATTAAATCAAATCTCAATTCCCTAATCAACACATTATTTTAGTTAATTTAACTAATTAAATATCCTAAATAATGTTATCAAAAATATGGATTGCTACAAACTCCCCTCCTTAAATAATTTCGTCCTCGAACTTACGATAAGGTACACAACACATCTATCAAAGAAATAAAACATACCATCAAATAAGTCAGGATAAGTATCTCTAATCCTGCTCTTAATCTCGGAAGTACAGCCATCGTCACTCCACTGGACTTTGACCAATCTAACCGTCTTGTTTCTAATCTTCTTCTCATCTCTCGCAACAATACAAATAGGCTTGCTCACTATAGTCAAATCTGGTTCTACTGCTAAGTCTTATAGCACAGTCGATGCAATATTAGTCTCCAGGTCTCTAACACACTTTCTGAGATGAGAAACATAGAAAACATCATGGACTCCTACCAAACTGCTCGGTAACTCAATTCTATACGTGAGCTTCCCAATCCTCTCAACAATAGGAAAAGGTCCATTGAATCTCGGTGCTAACTTTCCTGATTTCTCAAATCTAATCACATTTCATCCATGGCACTTTGACGAAAACCTGATCTCCAACCAAGAACTCTAAATCTTTACGTCCTTTATCTGCATAACTCTTTGGCCTAGACTGAGCCTCATTCATTCTAGCTCGAACGACCTCAATCTTTTCTGCAACTTCCTTAACCAAATCAGGACCAAGAACCAACATATCTCTGGTCTCTAACCAACATACGGGAGATTTGCATGGCTTTCCATACAAAGCTTCAAACGGTATCATCCCAATACTAGTCTTATAATTGTTGTTATACAAAAACTTGACTAAATGCAGATGTTCTTCCCATGATACCTCGAAATCTAATACAGAAGCTCTTAACAAATCTTCCAAGATTTTGTTAACTCTCTTCGTTTGCCCATCTGTCTGCGGATGGTAAGCGATACTCATCTTGAGCTTGGTTCTCAAAACTTCCTTTAGACTCTTCCAGAACGCGCTAATGAATAGGGGATCTCTATCACTTACTATACTATTAGGAATTTCCTGCAGTCTAACCACATTCTTTATAACAACTTCGTTAGTACAGGTGCCGTTTTGGTTGACTTAACTAGAATAAAATGGGCATTCCTGGTTAATATGTCCACTATAACCCATATACTTTCATTTCCTCTGATTGACCTTGGCAACCCGTCAATAAAATCTATGCAAATAGAATCCCACTTCCATACTGGAATATCTAATGGCTGAAGCAACCGACTTGGCTTCTGGTGTTCGGCTTTGGCCTATTGGAAATTCAAGCATTGTTTCACCCATAAACCAATATCCCGCTTCATAACTTCCTAGAATAAACTCCTCTTCATATCCTGATACATCTTAGTACCTCTTGGATGAATAGAGAACTTCGAACGATAACATTCCTCAAAACTTCTTTCCTTATGTTTCCTACACTTGGAACACATAATCTTCCTTTCCTTCTCAACCCCCATTCTAGTCAAGACTGAAATCTTTCAAGTCATCGCTCTCGGTTCGATCTCTTAACTTCCTGATCCTTTCAACTAGTAGCGGATCTTCTTCCTATTTAGAAGTAATCTTTTCAATCATCACTGGTCGAACTTCCAAACAAGATAACACCAAGGTTTCTCCGCTAGACGCAGGCTCAGATCTCTACTGTCTACCAATGCTTCCAAATCTTTCCACTCAGCAATCATTGCCAACATTGCATTCTGATGTTTCCTGCTAAGTGCATCCACAACCTTATTGCCTTTCCCCGGTGTGTACTCAATCCTAAAATCATAGGCAGCGATAAACTCTAACCACCTTTGTCGTCCCAAGTTCAACTCCTTCTGAGAAAACAAATACTTTAGAGACTTATAATCTGTATAAACTCAAACCTCTCTTCCAAAAGGTAATGTCTCCACAACTTCAATACAAAAATCACTGCTGCCAATTCTAAATCACGTGTCGGATATCTGACCTCATGTGGTCTAACATGTCTAGAAGCATAGGCAATCACTTTACCCCTCTGCATCAGTACAACTCCTAATCATGTTCCACATGCATCTGTATAAACCACCAAATCCTGATTCCGTTCTAGAACAACCAACAAAGGTGCATGGGTCAATAAGTCTTTCAAAGTCTAGAATGCTTCCTCACACTTATTGGTCTACACAAACTTTACATCCTTTCTCGTCAGCTTGGTCATCGGTGCTACTATCCATGAAAAATCCTTAATGAACCTCCACTAATAACCAGCCAACCCAAGGAAACTCTTTATCTCTATCACTGTCTCGGTTCTCTTCCAACTATTCACTACTTTAATCTTAGTCGGATCTACTAACAACCCTTCCTCTAAGAGTATATGACCGAGAAACTTCACTTCTTTCTTCCAGAAATGACACTTCGAATACTTCGCCTTTAGCCGATATTGCCTCAGCGTCTCAAGGACCACCCTAAGAAGAATTTCATGCTCCTTCTCATCCTTAGAGTATATCAAGATATCATCTATAAAAACCAATTCAAACCTATACAAGTGCTCTCGAAACACCCAATTCATCAAATCCATAAAGAAAGCCGGCGCGTTAGTCAGTCCGAGTGGCATAACTAACCATTCATACGATCCATATCCGGTGCCTAAATGTCGTCAAAGGTATACTGTCCTCTACTACTCTGAGCTGATGGAAATGTGTCGCTAAATCCAACTGCGAGAATATGTTGGCTCCACTCAATTAGTCGAACAAATCATCAATCCTCGGCAATGGATATTGATTCTTTATCGTCCTTTCATTCGACTTACAATAATCGATACACAACCTCTACGATCTGTCCGGCTTCTTAACAAACACTGTGGCTACTCCCCAAGGCGAACTACTCGGCCTGACTAAATTTTTCCTTATAAATCCACCAATTGTACCTTTAACTCCCTCATCTCTGTAGGTGTCATCCTGCTTGGCGGCCTACTTATTGATTCTGCCCCCGAAATCAAATCAATACGAAACTCAATAGCTCGTTTCAGTGGCAATCCAAGTATAGGCTCAAACATATCTGCGAATTCTCTAACCAAGAAAACTCGACTAAACTCATTATCCAATTCCATAACACCCAACAAAGAATTCACCTCACCATTAGAACCCTACACGGTATAAACAATCTGGTCGCTACAATCAGGGTGTCTAAGCGAGATTTTCCTATCCTAGCAAAATATCCTAGCATCATACTCACTTAAGCAATCCATACCAAGAAAGATTCCGAACCCCACAAAATCAAACACATGCAGATTGCAAACAAAAGTATGACCTAACACGTCAAACTCTAACTGGTCACACCTCAACCTTACAGTTGCTTACCCTCATATTGGATTCGCAACCCATAAAGATAACTAAATATGTGGGTTTTAGGTTAAGCATATCTATCAAACATCTAGATATAAAAGAATGCAATGCACCAGTATCAAATAGAACGCTAACAAACATATCATGAATCTGAAGCGTACCTCCTAAAATTGCCTTTCCTTTTCCCTAAGCTGTTGGCTTCGAAGCAGCAGGCTTAAATGCTTACACCATTGCCCTTTCCATCCTTAGCGAACTCCTTGCACTAGTTCCTATAATGGCCAATCTGGTCACAACTTAAACACCCGACATTCTTCTTTCTGGCTACCTACTTTGCCTTTCCAGCATGATACTCATTACCAAAATGCCCCTTCTTGTCGCACTTGAAGCAAACAATCTCAGACTTCTCTTTCTTAGCTGCTCTACCACTCTAAGAACCCTTCTTAGGAAATAACTTCCCCTTCTGATTTTGCCCAACATGGACCTCCTTAGCCTTACTATTCTCTCGAGAATCAAGAATCTCCTCATGCCTTAAAAGCATCTCCACTACAAAGTCAAAAGGATCTTTAATATGAGGTAATGTGGCTCTTGCTAAGTCAGGCTTCAACCCCCTGACAAACTTCTCATTCCTCTTCATTAATGTATCCACTGAAGCATACCCATATCTGGCCAGCTCCTCAAGCCTCCTAGCATACTCCAGAACAGACATCTCTCCTGCTCTAATTTAGAAAACTTTCTGATCAAAGCTGACTGTCCCATTGCAGATATAAACCTCTCTTGGAGCCTCCTTTTGAAATATGCCTTCCACCAAAACAAAGCTGCTTCCTGGAGCTGTATCGAGGCAATCCTCGTCTTTTGCTCATCGTTAAGCCCCAAGTCAGCAGAAATTCTCTCACAGTGTAGCAACCAATTTTCCACATCTATAGCATCCTCTGTTCCCTAAAATGGCTTCCCTCCAAGCTTAGCGTAATCTCCGCTCAACTTAGCATAATAGTTAACTACCAGAACTTCTGTAACTCCTACCTCTACAGCTTCTCCTCCTGCTACTCCAGCTGCAATTTCATCTTACATCATATTCACAAAAAACTAATACATATCTCGCATGTCCAATTGCAGGACTCCAACAACTACATTCTCTGGTTGTGGCTGACCTTGGGTCCTCCTTGTACTAGGTTTGGCATTCTCATTGGTGCTCTCTTCTCATGGGTTAACTCTTCCTCTTCTACCATTCATATCTGTATTCAAACCTCATGAAATACAGAAAAATAATCTAACAATGATAGAAGACTAGAGATAAGGCGTATACTTATAGATAGCAAATACAAGTATGTTACTATAGCGTTATCCCATACCCCAATCTTACTCTAGTTTCTTAGGATTATATTTTATAAACGAATTTTAGTTTAAAGTTTTTCATAAACCATGCTCTGATTCCAAGTTGTAACATCCCGTATCTAGAAACCAAAAGCTAAGCACTACAGATGCTACAGTCATCCATAGTATTAACTTTTGGTGACAAAATACGATAATGCTAGTGGTATCCATAATATCAAAAGCACTTGAATACGAATAAAATCAAATATTTCCAAAAACAAAATTTTACTAATTACGTTTCAAAACAAATTCATATCCAAGTTACATCATCCCATATCGTTTCTCAAGTAAAGATTAATTATAATCATTACAAATTACGCCAAGAGAGACATATAACGATGCCCCCTTGGTTGATTAGAGCAATACGTTCATATTTGACTTAATACACACCGAAAATAAAAAACAATATGTAACTCCTACTTTGCTATCCGTCAGCCACCTGCTCGTCTTTGGAAGCTTTTATTCGCCAAAAGACTAAAACCTGAAAATCTTAAACCTCATCCTACTCAAATAAATTTTGAACACCCAAGAGTTTAAGAAGAAACAAAAACTTCGAGTCAGACATAAAGCCTGGTGTGTATTACTGTTATATCTCGGTTTACTGATATTGAGTGAGACCACGACGCTTAGCGGAACGGGCTTCCCCTCACTAATATCCTTTTTAAAACATATAGTTTGCAATTCCATCCATGAAAAGAAACTGGTTAATCAAACTGGTATAATAATAATAGTAGTAGTAGCTAAGTCAATTAAGCTATAATCAGGTAACTAATGAACTATCCGTTTACAAGTAATAAATGGACTATATGTCTGAAACTAGACTAACTGGCCGTAACTGGACTAATTGTCCGAATCAAAATGGATTATCTATCTGAATCATTTTCTTAGGGTTAACTACCCTTCATTGTTTTCCTTGAAAACTATTTTCAAACTAATTTAACCTTTTAAATCATACTTACACAAGGAATTTCTTAGCTTACTATAAGTTATTTTGCCAGGTTATATATACCTTACTCAAAATAATGTTGATGAATTTTAATAAGGATTGACTATCTTTCCAAAATAAGTTAAAACCCTTATTAACTTGAAAATAATTAAGCTATATTGCCTATTTAATACATTTGAAACCTTTGTTTAAAATCTTTAAACAACCCTTTGAAGGTAACCCCTTCGAAACCATTGAAAGTGACCCTTTCGAAACCATTAAAAGCCTTTCTTTCGAAAGATTTAAAACATTAGACATCCCTCTTTAAAACCTTTAAATATTGCCTTTCGAAAGCATTTGGGTTTAATTTAAAATATGTGAAAACCTTTCGAAACCATTCAAAAATTTATCCCTTTGAAACCTTTGAAAATCTTCTCAGTCGAAAGCATTTGGATTATGCCTTCAAGTAGAGCAAAAGGATTAGAAACTCATTAAAGTCGAAAGCATCTATTTCAAAACCATTTAAAACTCTCTCTTTCATAACCATTTGGGTTTTACTTAAATCATAGAAAAAGGGTCTTAAAATCATTTAAGTAGAAAGCATTTATTTCGAAATCATTTCTTAAGTAAGAAGTGATGGTGTTGAAACCATACCTTCAAAAGCATTGGAGAAGCAGCCATATTTTAAAAACAAAGCAAACCTTTCAAAACCATTTGGGTTGAAAGGTAAAATGGCGACAGCGAAAGGCTTCGATTTAGTCGAAAACAGTTGTTTAAAAACAAAGGCGCAACCCAATCGAAACCATTTCTTTAAATCCATTAAACCTAGTCGAAAGCTAACTAGGTTAAAAGCTACTTAGTCGAAAGCCATTTAGTTGAAAGTAAGCAGGCGTATTTTTAATTTAAAAGCAAAGTGATGCCTCGACCCCTTCGGAACCCCTGGTTTCGACTACATATCATTCACCTTCTATCCAATTCGCTACGTACCAATATAGTTATACCATGCGCATTGGGTTTGATGGTGTTGAAGGAAGAAGGACATAGTCGAAAGCCAACCAAGGTGGAAGTAGGTGCTCAAAGTAACAAAACGGTAAAAAACATGTTTCATATAGTTCTTTTCACCTAACATGCTTTACGTGTTAAATTTTGGTTGGTTGCCTATTTCTTTATCACAAAAAAGTGCTACAATTTTCAGAAATAACTATTTGGATTATTTGCAAAAGGTTCATTCTCCTTTTATAAATATATAAAACATTTAAGTCGCATAGCTTAAATAGTTTTATATATCCATTAAAACACTTAGGGGAAATCTAAAAAAATTTCAAAAAATATCTTTTAATATGTTTTTCAACATATTAAAATTTCAGACCCAAACCTTTTACTATTTAACCATAAATAATTATTAACCCAAAATAACATTTTCTTTACTATAAAATTCAACAGTTGGGAACTATTCTAGACAGCCATCGTTAGCCATAGAATATCATTGTGCGGCCCGTAACCTTCCTCCGACAGTTTTGTTAACCATAAAATTCACTTAAGAGTGAAGGCCTAAAAGAAGGCTCATAAAATTATAAAGCTCCACAGGAATTGAAGACAAGGGTATTGCCATGATTCGAAAATAGTGTTTCGAAGACATTGAGATAGCTTTCGAAGAGGTTAGGACGGACTCACAGGCACTTGATGCACCTACATATGTCAAGTGAAACAAGAGCTTTCGAAGGAGTAGAAAGGAAAGCAAGGCTACCCTTGCACCTCAGCTAACCCTTTCAACATGGTTGATTCAACATATATGAGAAAGCCTTGTATGAGCTCGAAACACCTTTCGAGGGTATCGGCAAAGGCTTGCACACAAGAACAAAACCTTTCGTAATAAATGTTTTCGCTGATGTCAATCTGCCTCATAGAGACATTTTACCAATGTAAACCTTTCGAAAACAAAGATAAGCCTTTCGAAACGGTTAGACCCTTTCACAAGCATAAAGGAAATTTCACGTGAGACAAAGCTACCCTTCGCATTGATCCTCTCGTCTCCTATTGATCCTTTCAAAACCATCCTCACTCATTCAAGCAATCGCATAACACCTTTCACTTACATCAAAACTACATGATTAGGACCTTGACCCTTTCGGTACATACCTTTCAAAGGTGTTGAAAGGTTTCATAGGAATGCAAAAGCAGTATTGGGGAATTTAGAAACAACATCTGTTGCTATACACTATTGATGAAGGCAAAAGGGTCAACCTAAGCATAATAAGAGACCTAAGTAGCCGCCTTTAAAGCAACGGAAGCGAAAGGAAGAATGCGAAAGGCTGGGAGAAAGACCTTTCGACCGCTTTGAAAGGATAGACACGGAAGGGGGTCAACCTGCATCTATAATTACAATTCTAGGGGTCCATGTTTGTGGACATAATTTTGAATTCTGAAATCTCTTTCTTACATCATAGCAAAATAAGACTTTTGTAACCCTAGATCTATTTAGGGAAAATTCTCTTACTTGTAATCCAATTTAGATAAATGCAAAGTAGTGGATGCATAGATCCAACATCGACTTTGAATATGAGGAAGATCATTTTAGCCATTAGCTTGACGAATGACCAATTGCACATGATGCTCACTTATTTTCCTAACCCCTATTTGTCTTATGCAATGCTATTGAACCAACTTGCACATTTTGATTTCGAATCATATTATCATCACGTTTCATGATATGAAACAATAGATTGACATGATGATGAGAAATTGATATTAACAAGTCCTTTGAATTTATACTATTTGTCCAAGATATAATTCCATTGCATATTGAATCTAAATCTTATATATTGTACATTTATTCTCTTCGAGAGTGTAAGGATTCTCTCGACTCGCTCGAAATGGGTTTCAAAGAGGTTTATTGTATGGTTATTGAAGTTATGTTCACTGAAAGGACTCCTTCGAAAGGAGTTTGGATATACCAAAACATATAACTCCTTTCGAAGGAGCCTCAACCATGACAACAGAATCTATACTTTTGAAAGTGTATTCCCTTCTAAAGACATAATGACCTTTCAAACTCACTCGAAAGGGGTTATGAATGAGTGATTCCCTTCATAATCTTTGCTTTGAAGTGTTGATTGGTTCTCTTATCAATAATTAACATCTTTAAAAGGCCGCCTTTCGAAGACATGTAGTCTCTATCGACTCATTCGAAAGGGATTTTGAAGTGGTTCATCATTCTTTAAGTATTTCTTTGAGGTGATAACAAAATTTCATATTGATAACTTTGCTTTGGAATGTTGACAAATTTCCTTATTAACATTTTTGGCCCCAAAAGGAGGGCTCGAACCTCCGACCTAGTTGTCTCCCCATAGATTAATTGTTTGCAACCAAATTGGTTACACGTACCCAAGAATAGGTTTATGTAGAGAAGTAAGTGACGAACTAACAATAAATAAAAATCATTAATCATGAACATAGAGATTTATAGTGGTTCGGCATTGTATGCCTACGTCCACTTTGAAGATTAACTTTATTGATCACTTATGAATCTGATTATAGTAGAAAGTAAGAGGGAAAACTTGATCACAATAAAGTCTAAATAATAAGCAGTGTAAAGATCCTAAGAATGACTCAGTAGGCTAGTATTTGTAGGTGAAAATGACCACCAATCTCTTTGAAACTTTAGCTGATGGAATTTCTAATCCACGGAGACCCACTATAGGGGTCGAGGCCCAAATCCCAATAAAGAGGGATCGGCACTGATCCCTTTGTTGTTTGATTTTTAGGCAGCGATCTCTATGGTCGCTTTTGTATGCTAAAATATGTTAAATTTTCAATTTTCAAGTAATTTGGGTTAACTAAGCTTGAGTTATTGATTAGTCGTTGATTTGACTCCACTTGTAAACTGTTTTTGCTGAACCCTCTAAAGGGTTGTATACCGATCAATATTCAATGAAGATTGCCACCCATATTTTCCAATATAGCATGTCGATCCCTCCCTTTCATAAAATATACTGAACCATCTTATTCAAAATACGTCGATCTTTCCTTTACTCAGCTACGCCGATCCATCTCAATCATCTATGCCAAGCCCTCCTTTGTGAGCTAAAGTATACCAATCCAACTAAACAAACCATGCCTATCCCTTCTTGATGTAGCCTACCAAAGTATATTGACCACACTCTGTGAGCTGAAGTATGTCGATTCATCTGAATTGATTGTGCCGACCCCTTCGTTATAAGTTGAAGTATGCTGATCCCTTTTAATTGAGCATATCCATACCAATCCTTTCAAGTCAGTGAGCTATATTCCATGCTTTAAGCATCTTACATTGTTTATCAACCAATTCGGTTCAATTCTAACTTCATATAACCATTTGTAATTAACTTTAGAGTCCCACAATTATCATTCTGGAGCAGTCGGCCTTGAGAGCAGTCGGATTTAACTCGTACAGCCGGTTTAATATAGCCGGGCTAGAATGTCGGGTGATAACTGCCTCTAAAGTACGTCTTATGTTTGACATAACGTGTTTTGAATTATTGAGAATGAAATCCATCTAGCTTTTTGAACATTTGCTATTCTCTCATCGAATCACTTTTCCAAGTGGTTAATTTCTCATTGATTGCCCTGACATTTGGCCAATTTCCAATAATATAAATCCAGTGCCATCTCCTGTCAATTGATATATTAAATCCAGTTCTACGAGGCTAGCAAGCTTTTATTATCTAGCCCAGCCCCAAACTTGAAGTTTTCAGGTTTGACTTCAATTTCTGTCGATTTCAAAAATTGAACTTTTAGGTTACTCAGATGCACATTTGTAATGACCCGTAAAATTTTAATAATTTCGACCCGTAAAATTTTAATAATTTTGAATGGTTTTATTTACGTATTTAATTATATTTTTTTATTTTTATTCATCTTATTTAAAACTTTGGTGCTTGATTACTTAAAAAATTGAATTTTAGAAATTTCTTGAATTGATTATAAATCATTTGCCCATATTGTAATAAATATAAACAATTTCTGTAATTTTGATTTTGGGTTAAAGTTTAACTTTAGTTGAAATTTTTAATTTTTAATTTTAACTTCCAAATCTTTTATTTAAACTGTATAAATTTGTACAACATTTGTTCCAATTTTGTTTCTTTTAAATTAGTTATATACTTTTAAATTAAGTAATAAATACTGTGTAGAAAAGAAATAAATTTATACGTTTCTTTTATACGTATATACATCTGTTTTCTTAGTAAAGTAATAAACAAATAATATGGATGTAACAAATCAAATTTTAAATTAAGAAATAAATAATGTGTAAATAGCTATTTAATTATACGTTTTATTTGGTACGTTTTATATCCGTTCTTGTTTAAATTATTTGGCGTTATATAAATGATATGTTATCTTTTGAAATATACTTTAGCATATATTTTACTAAATAAATACGAAATAAATAAATTCAAAGTACGTTACTTTGTTATAAATTTTGGGCGTACGTTTCGATCTAATTATTGCCTCTCTAATGCGCACACTTTTGATTTCTTACCTTAGCTGTTAAAATCATCAGTCGTGCATTTTAAAAGGAATGAAAAACCTTGCCTTACACTTCACATGTAAATTTTCATCTCTTTTACGCTTGCCTTTTGCTTATTTGTATTTGATAGGAATGAAATCGTATAATTCCTCTACCGTTTCAAATCATGTATTTCTTGCCTTTCATACACCAAATCAACGTAAGCCTATGTTAAATACAAAAACCCACATACATAATTTCATCCGCATCTCATATTGCCTTCATCTTCTTGAACGTGCTTCTTCCTGAAGGTAATGGCCGAACATATATTTTTTCTTTGTGTTTTATTGTTCTTCTTTCTTGTTTTTTTAGTTTAAATACTGTTGATAGTAAAATATATATTACTATTTAAGTACAAATTTTCCAAAAGCTTTCAAAATTACTTCATATGGTTTACCTTTCCTACAGCTCTTTTATTACATTTTTATATATAAAGTATACAGTTATATATTAGCTGTTTTACATTTTCTAGGTCGCATGTTATATATATACATTGGGTTTTAGTCTTTGATTCTTTTTTTATAAAATTTACAAATATATTGGTCCCAATACACATGTTTAATGAATACTGATTTTAATATCTAGAGATTTTGATTTTTAAAATTTGTTTTAAATACTAATTTTAATTTATATATATATATATATATATATATATATATATATATATATATATATATATATATATATATATATATATATATATCTTTTACTTTAATTGTTTAAAATTTTTATGTTTTGTTTTGCTGATTTCGGTTATTAATGGTATGTTAATATACATTATACTATACCAGTTATGTTCTGATGTTTATATGTGTGTATTCTTATAAAGCCGGCAATACAAGTTATTTTGGTTACTTATATGTATTTTTATATTATTATGTTAGTTTATATTATACTGGGTATTACTAGCTATAGTTATATTTATAGTTTGATTGCATAAGTTAAGTATATATATGTGTCCTCTATTGTACAGTTTTAAAGTTTATAAAAATTTTAAAGTTGTTTATATACTAGTTTATTTGTTTTAAAGATTATATTATACTAGTCTCTGTTTTTTTAAAGGTAATGTTATACATAGTTATATATATTATTTTATATAAACCGATACTTATATGTTGTATAGTATATAAAATTTAATAATGAAAGTTTTGTTAACTGTATGTGATAATATAGGTGAAGTAAATTTTGTGTTATTGTATTGGCATGTTGTTTACAATATAATGAAATATGTTAATATAGATATTTTAATTACTTACATTTTTAAAGCATATAATATAGTGTATTTGTTCTTATAACATACAATATATTAGTTCGGGTAACATACATGTTTAATACTGAATAATTTGATATGTAAGTTGGTTATATATAGCTGCCTATGAGTTTATATATATGAGTATCGTTTTAAAATAGAATGTGTGTGTGTGTGTGTGTGTGTGTGTGTGTGTGTATATGTAGTTTATATAAGATTTTGTGTATTTTATATATGTACATGTAATATGTTGTTTATCTTTATGAGTATATATATTCATTTATTTCAAATTTTACTATGTAAATATATGTTGTTTTATATGTGTTTTTATTTAAAAGCAATGATTTTGAAATACATATATATTTAATTTAATGTGTTTAAATTAATATTGATTTGAAATTAATAATGATAATGCAACGTACATTGCGTTTCTGTCTCTATCAAGATTTGATTCTGATTAGTTCTCACCGATTTTCCCATTTATCAGCTTGTTCGTCGTGCCTGTTTTCTTCATCGAATCGTGTCTATCTAGCGTTGCTTTGGAATTCGTAACTCAACTTCATTGTCTGTTCACTCTAGCATCGAAAGGTGAGCAATCACTCACGATTAACGTTCTTTTATCTATTAAATTTGATTTCAATTGGAACGACAATTGAAATATGTTGCTAAAATTTAACTGTTAATTGTTTAAATTGTTATATATATATATATATATATATATATATATATATATATATATGCATTTATATTTTTCACCTATGGGATATGACAACATATCATGTTGTTTATGTTATATTGTTAATGATGATATATGCCAGTTATTATTATTGTCATATCTGTTATCACTCTACAAGTTCCCCGTTAGTATATAATTCACTATGGGTTGAAATGATACATACCCGAACGGACTTTAGAATAGGAGAATTTCGTTATCGGTTGAAATGATAGACCCAAGCAATTTTCATTTGAATTGAATTTGAGATTGCAGGTGGAAATGATATCTACCCGTATATATTTAAATTACAGATTGAAATGATAAATATCTGTGTCACTTGACCATATGATAGGAAATTTTATACAGACACCGTTGGTCTATATATAAATATTTTAAAAATGATTTCTATGATTTTTAAAGGGAATATATATGTGGTTTCATTTAATATTGGAAATATCTTTAAGTTTTATATAAAGTAGATTTAATAGTAAAGTTTGATCTAATAAAGTTTGATTTAATTAATATAATAGGTCTAAGTATTATATGTTTGAACAGATTTTCAAGGATATGTATAAGTTAAGGAAGATAAAGTTGAATTAAGTAAAATTGTATCTAGTTAAGAATTTTACTTAATTAAATCGATTTGAACTACTGAATTTGAAGTTTAAAATTTGATTCTATAAGTTGATTTTTTTTATTTAAAGTGATTAAATGATATTTCAAGTTTAAACAAATCGGAAGGAATATTTAATCTAAGGGTAAATTAAGGTTATTTAATAATAGTAAGTTTATTAAGTGAATATTTCAAGACTAAAAAAATATGAGGTTAAATCGAGATCTGTAGAAAACTGTTAAATTTACTGTTAATAAATGCAAATAACAGTAAATAACTATAATTTAACAGTGAGTTTGTACCAACGGTGACCGAGCATGCGGCATCATTGGGGTTGTAATTTGTTACAGCGTTCCAAGCGCTAAACAGGTGTCTTTTGCCGTGGGACCCACGGGATAGGACTAGCTCATAGTGACACAAAGAGATAAAAGGCCGATCAACGGGTAAAATTAGAATTTCAACCTAATTAAAATAGGGTTAGGATTTCAGCCTAATCGCAACAATCTAAGACAAGTGCAAACAATCCAAACAGTCAAGCAATCAAAGTAAACAGTCTAACAGAATCAGAAATAGTATTTATCCCAGTTTTACCCTTTCTTTATTTCCTTTTATATTAGAATTGTTGCTAAGACTATTATTTATCTTGCTTAAAAATACTAGTAGTTACTTTCACTCATAAGACTTATAGTCTGACCCACTCCTTAATTTCCCTTTTCCCTCCATAGGCCAGTAGAGGCAAGGATTGTTGATTCAGATTTCTTGGAGATACATTCCCGGAGTTCTTCATGTAATCTTCTTCTTTTCAGTTTTCTTTTCATTTGGTTTTTGATGTACCGGTACTTATGAGATGGATGATTATTTTATTATACTCTAATTTTATGAGACTGAGATGTATTTTTCATAAGACATGTGTATTTGGTATTTGATATATATAATGTTTTTTAGACTTATTTATAAAGTTTTATGAGGCGATAATGAGTTACCATTTAAATGTTTCCGTTATTTATATTTATTTGTCTTATGAATCATAGATTCTGTGATGCTTTAGCTATACCTGTAATGCATCATATCTTTTAGTGTGCCCTTTTTGGATGACAAAGGGGTGTGGTGTGTTTTGTCAAATAACATAAAATTACTAGAATAAACTGCCAAAGATATTGCAACTTCGGTGTTCAATCTCCAAGCCTCTGTCCAAAGTTAAATAGATATAAGTTAATCGAACTAAAATGCCAGATATATGGTGTACTGCTACAACGGAGAACATTGGCACAAAAATTGAATTAACTTGTTTATTGTTTACAATAAATGACTTCATGATATATGAACTGAGTATCAACTTAGTTCATGACTTAGTTCAAATGCATGTACAAGATTAGTTTGTGACAGTAAAATAAACTGAGCAATAACCAAGAAGGACAGTAAAATGATATATGAACTAAGTATTAACTGAAATGAAAGATATATGCTTAAATGAAAACGAACTAAGCAAACATTTACAGTTCAACTGTGAGGTATATGCAAATATGTATAACTCAACTGTGAGGTATATGCAAACATGTATAACTCCTAATAATTAAAAAACGGCAAGGATGACGATGGAGACGAACTTCATAGACTAATATAAACTTCACCAAACTGATTGCATTTGAAAATTTATACTTATCAATATAGTTGAATCAATTTCGGAAATTCACTTGTAAAAAATACTTCTAATTAAAAAAATGACGTGCATACTTTGTTATATACACTTGGATAGACATTGTAGCATGGAGCATTAAATGTTTTCCAGCGAAACATCAATTTGAAATAACAATTCCAAGAGGAGTCCATGTTCTATTGCTAAGAATAAAATTATTTTACGCACCATTACAGTTTTGCTCTTGGCATTATGAATGACTACATTAATTTGGTTTAAGCTGATAATGTTTACGTACAAAATGAAATCACATGATGTCCTAAATCAAACCTAAAGCCATCATCCTAAAATGGTCATTCAATAATTTGCATATTCAAAATCTTAGCTTTATTGTTTATCCAAAACTATGTAGAATAGAAAATTTGTATAAATACACATCCATATATCTTGGTTGCGTGAACTGCAAAACCAAATAATCAACATGCATACAATTTACAGTTATAAATGAAACCATACTAAATTACATTAGATGTAAAATTATTGATGTACTCAATTGGCATTCTCACGTTGCCATTTGCTCTCAACTGGACATGTGTTTCAATACC
The DNA here is from genome assembly GCA_030765085.1 of Allium cepa. Classification (NCBI taxonomy): domain Eukaryota; kingdom Viridiplantae; phylum Streptophyta; class Magnoliopsida; order Asparagales; family Amaryllidaceae; genus Allium; species Allium cepa. The sequence goes on along the minus strand of CM060931.1, from coordinate 324,856,121 downwards.
TCTTGATGAACAATACAAAATGTCAATAGGCGCTCAACTGATCTTTATCTTCTAACTTGTTGAATTTAGAGAATCGCTAAAACAATGCCACTCAAAGTCCTAATGGGAAAATATATGCATACTACTCACTCAGCATTGCACTGCTGAAACACACAATTTTGCTCCATATTCATTAAAATGGCACCAATCGAAATGGATAAATTGCAATATTTTCTCAGGTGTATAACTAAAGAACCTACATAATACACTAATTTAATATAAAACATTGTCAATTCCTGAGTTGGTGTTATCTTACCAACTGGAATACAGATCACAAAACAAAAAAAACAAAAATTATTACCTTCAACGAAGATGCAAAGATAATTGCATTCCCTCGTTCGTTGTCCAAACTATCATCTCCATTGTGTTCAAGAGACTCAAAAACCATAGATGAAATAGGAACAAAAATTCTAGCTCAACAAATTGACATCCAATGACCGACCAAACCACTCAAAACCAAGCAAGGTAGGCCCAACTTTGGATTGATTTGAATTTCTACGGTTGATGAGGTCTACAGTTTTGTTGAATGGAAAAATGTAGATCTAGGTTTTTTTTACAGAAGGAACAAGATGAAAATGACGCCAAATGAAAGCGGTACAGGTAACTAATCACGTTTGCGTTATTGGGTTGAGTGGGTAGGGTAAAAATGTTAAGGGTAAAAATTATTTTTGGTTAAATGATTAATCGATTTCATAAAATCTTTAACCGTTAACCGACCCGATTTTTGTCGGTTAACATCGATCGGTTAATCGAAATTCGGTTAACTGATTTTGTCAATTAAATCGGTTTAGTTAAGGTGAGTTAAGTCGGTTAAATGTCCACCCCTAGAAGCCGGTAAAGAGTCCAGTGGGAATGAAATTAAGGACATGTTCGATCCATTGATCATCGAGTATAATGCCAAAGTCCTTATCCACTGTGACTTAAGTTTTCTTGGCGAGGGTTATCACAAATCACTTATCGAAACTTGGTAGCATATTATTGAGATGAAGAAGAGATAATTGGGTGGAGTTAAGCTCAATGAAGAAGAATTAGTGTGGGATTTCTTTATGGAAACGAATCCTTGGATTCGGCTGCCACGAAACTCTAATACTTCAATGTTTCTTTGCCTACCGAGAAAGGAGAACATATTGCTGAATCTTCAGGCGCAGATCCTAAGGGTCCCTCTTCTTCACAAGCAGCCGGGGCACTAGTCTCGCTCGACATGGAGCATGACTTGGGCTATAACTCGGACAATCCCGACAACCAATCCAAGGTGTTGTCCCCTATTCTAGAATGAGGTACCCAGTAACCTTTGAGAGCCAACTGGATGTGGGTATTGCATTTTACTCCTCAGTTTATGAAAAGTTTCGTTCTTCGCGCTAAATGGTTTTTAAGCTCGTCTTCCATTTTTATCAAAATTTGCAGGTCTTCTGGGTCCTGGTCAAACTCCCAAGAGCGATGCTATTGTAGGTCAATAGGAGAAACCGGTCGAGGTTCTAGCAGTTGCTGATGTACCGAGACCCGATGCTCAAGTCATCGAAGCTCTTAACGACGGTATGGTTGAAGAACTACTTCTAGTGGATGAGTCTGATGAAGTACTGATTATGGTGCCTCCAAAGACACAAACAAGACTAGCTTGAAAGAGAGGATTAAAAAGGAGGAGTTGCTGAAAAGAAAAGCTAAAACTGAGCCCGCCGAGGTGGACAGTGACGATCCTCATCCTATGCTACTACAAGTTATTCCACCTGGCAGATCGAGGTGAACTTCCTCCTACCTCTATAAGCTCTTCTGCTAAAGGTGGCAAGGGATCTAGAAAACGAGCACAAGTGGCACTACTCTCGAAAAATCCAAAAAAGAGAAAATGTCAAAGAAATAGCCGTTACTTCGGCTCAGTGTGTATATAGTTTGCACAATTGTTTCTTTTATTAGTTGTTATTGTACGGGTATGAGTCTCGATTTTTTTTGGAATAACTTGTACTATGATCTTGAAACCTATTATGTGAATAAAAGTTTTTGTTCTCTATTAAGCTTTCGTGTGAATTGCTATTTAAGTAGTTGAACTATTATGTTCTATTCGATGTCCTGTAATTCGTTGTCCATAATTTCAAGTAACAATCCAACAGCTCTATCCTAATTCCTCCAAGTGGTCGTGGCCTTAAGTCGATTCAAATACTAGGCTCGGGCCTTAGTATTCCGCTGTCGAATTCAGTGGTTTTTGAGCAACTATACCCCTGTCTAGGTTTTGGTTTAGCAAGGTCAGATGTCGGATGGTCGAACTTCATCCTTAGTGAATTTATACTCCTCCCATCAGTTTTAGGTCGGAGTTCGTGGAATAGTGAATGGTTTGAACTCCACTCATCTATTCATTCATGTTCGTATCCACTGTGGGGATAAAATTTAGTTGATGGGTGGTCGGATCGCACCCAATCTTTGTTTATACTCTAGTCCGCACTCTGAGGACTTAGAGTTATTTCACAGGTGGTCAGTTCATACCCGATTCAAGTTTATACTCAAATCCATATTCTGTGGACTTAGAGTTATTTTGTGGGTGGATGATTCACACCTGATTCATATTTATAGTACAGTCCGCACTCAGAGTAATTTCATGGTTGGTCGGTTCACACCCCATTCATGTTTGTTTTCCAGTCCACACTTTGCGGACTTAGAGTTATTTCGCGAGTGGATGATTCACATCCGATTTATGTTTGTACTTTAATCCGCACTTCGAGGACTTAGAGTTATTTCGAAGAGCCGTCAGATCATACTCTCCTTGATTTAATAATTTGCTCCCCAGGATCTAGGGTTCGATTTAGTGGGCGTTGGTTGTAGCACGGTCGCACTGATTTTATTTCAGTTCCACAGTTTGGTAGGATTTATTCGATCACCGGATGGTTAGCCACAATTATTCCTTATTGTGTATCTCATCCTTTGGATTGTAAATGAGATTTGTTAAATAAACAAGTAGATTGAGCTCATCTTTTTTAATCCCACTGGGAATTAGCATGATTGATTGATTTCAAACTCTAGGAGCCTGTTCATACATATCGACATCAATCAGTTTCACTATATTATTAGCATATAATGCAACAACAAACATAAATATAAAGGAAATCTGAAACTTTATTCACTAAATGGAAGGGAATAACATAAGCTATATTATTACACATTCGGAAAATCAAATGCTAAAGCAAATTCTAAAAGTAAATACAACAGAAATATGAAAGAAATAAACTAAGTGAAATAGTGTCGTAGATATTCGCTATTCCAAACCCTTATATGTGTAAGGTCATCGACAGTCGCTAGCTTGAAAGTTCCTTCTCTAAGCCTTTGTTCAATGACATATGGTCATTCCCAGATTGAATTCATGTGCGATGGGTAGGAAAAACCCGTTTCAGGACGAGATCGCCAATTTCCAAGGTTCTATGTCAAACTTTAGTGTTGTAATATCGGATGACCCGATGTCGAGCTGCCCTCAGATCGGCTTCTTCGTGCTTCTCATCTATAAAGTCAAGAGATTCCAAGAGGAGATCTTTATTCATTTTGGGATCATTGTGTGTCACTCGATGAGAAGGAACTTTGTGCTCAACTGGAATGATAGCTTCGGAACCGTAAGCAAGTGCGAATGGAGTATGGCCGGACTTGTGGGTGGTCTTGTAAGCCTATAGTGCTGTAGGGTGTTCGTCCACCCACCTATCTCTAGCCTTCTCCAAACAGTTCTTCAGAATGGACTTTACGATTTTATTTACAACTTCAACCTGTCCATTTGCCTGAGGATGAGCGACCATTGCAAATCTCTTTTCAATACGACATCTTTGACAAAAACCTTTGAATTCAATACTGTCTAATTGAGTCCCATTGTCAGTTACAATAGTTCATGTAAGACTGAAGCATCATATGATGTTTCGGACAATAATGTTGATTGTTTTCTTGGTTATGATCGTTGCTAAAGGTTCTGCTTTGGCCAATTTGGTGAAGTAATCAACTGCAATGATAGCAGACTTTGCACCACCCTTAGAGATTGGTAAGGAGCCGTTAATATTCATACCCCACATGTTGGACGATCATGGAATGACCAGTTGCGTGATTTCTGTTGGTGGAGCTCTTGGAACTTTTGCATATATCCAGCATTTATCACATCGTATTACATAATCAGTGGCATCTCAATTTACGGTTGGCCAATAATACCCATAATGAAGTATTTTTTCCCATGATTTTCCACCCTATGCAATCATCGCATTCCATTTAATGAACTTCCCTTAGAACATGTTTTTTCTCATTATGAGTGACACATCAGAGTAGAGGGACTAAGAAACGTTTCTTGTACAAAATTCCTTCTTGCATAATACTCCACGAAGCTTTGCGAAGGACATATCTCTTTTCATTTCTTTTATCTGGTAGTACTCTATGCAATAAATAGTCTTTGATTGGAGTCATCCACGATTCCCTTTTAGCGTCGGCTTCTAGTGTATTGTCGATTTATATCATGTTTATACTTGGGGTATTTCATACTTCGACAGAACCAAGCCCATCTGCTATGCATCGACGTTACTAGCAAACTTTGCCAATGAATCAGACTCTCTGTTTCAACTTCATGGAATATGCGAAATGTCATTCGACTAAAATTCTGTTAACAACTCTTAGACTTGGGTAAGATATTGGGCAAGCCGTTGTCCCTTGGCCTGATAATCTCCTCTAACTTGATACACTACCAACCGCAAAAGATTTCAAGATATTTTATTACATGTTCTCTAGCGAGTTTAAGTCCAGCAATCAGATTTTCATACTCAGTTTCATTGTTTATCGCTGGAAAATCAAGATTTAATGCATAATAGATTGACCAATTTTTGGGAGTTGCTAGCACAATCCCAGCTCTAGAACAATGATTGTTAGATGCTTCATCAGTATATAATTTCCACCATACGGTAGGGATTTCATTGCCTTCTAGAGAATCATCCTACATAGTAAAAAATTTATAAAGTCTGCCAACGCCTGACCCTGGCTAGCCCTCTAAGGGAGATAAGTGATGTCGAACTGACTGAGTTCAATATTCACTTGGGTAACCTTCCAGATGTCTCAGGTCACTGTAGGAACTGTCATAACGGCCGGTCGGTGTAAACATTGGTCGGATGTGCTTGGAAGTATGGATGAAGCTTCCATGTGGAAATTAGTAAGTAGTATGCCAATTTCTCTATTTTCGGATAGTCCTTTTCAACTCCCGTTAATCATTTGCTAATGTAATACACAGACCTTTAGATCTGATTCTCTTAATGAAGTAATGCAGCACTTATAGCGTGTGCCGATATACCCAAATAAATGCATAACTCCTCGTGATTCACCGACTTTGACAAGATAGGGGGTCTCTCCAAATGATTCATCAATGTTTGGAACGCGTCTTTACAATCCTACGTCCATTCAAAGTTTCTTTTCCCTTTCCTAATCAAACCAATGAAAGGAATCCATTTGTCGGTAGCTCTGGAGATGAATTGGCATAAGAGGCAACTTTCCCATTCAAACTCTACACTTGTTTAATAATTCTTGGCGCTTGGGTATCACGCATAGCTTGAATCGTCTCGAGATTAGCTTCTTTTCCACGAGCATTGACAATAAATTCGAAGAATTATCCTAATGCAACACCAATAGAACACTTCAAAGGATTGATTTTCACCTTGTAATATCGAAAAATGTCAAACATTTCCGCCAAGGCTCTATTGTGGTTGCTTGATCGTTGCGAATTCGCGAGCATATCATCCACATACACTTCCATTGTCTTTCTAATTTGATCTTTAAACATTCTATTGACCAAATGCTGATAAGTAGCCCCTACATGCTTTAGTCCAAATGGCATTACTACATAGCAGTACAATCCAACATCAGTAATGAAACTAGTGTGCTCCTGATCGGGGATATGCATTAGGATTTGGTTACATCTCAAGTATGCATCCATTAAAGATAGCAATCCGTGTCCTGCCGTTGAATCCACCGGCTGGTCTATCCTCGGTAGGAGAAAATCGTCTTTTGGACATGCCTTGTTCAAATCTGAAAAATCAATGCACGTTCTCCATTTCCCATTCACTTTCTTCACAAGTACAAGATTAGCTATCTATTAACGTTAAAGGGCGTCGCGGATAAACCCGTTGACTTTTAATTCATCCACCTTATCTTTGGGAGCGACAAATTTCCCCAGATCCATACCGCGTCTTTTTTGCTTCATTAGGATATACCTTGGGTCAATATTTAATGCATGGCTCACAATGGCAGGCAATATTGCATGCATGTTAGAGTGAGTCCAAGCGAATACATCTTGATTCGTTCGGAGAGAACCAGCAAGTTCGTTCAACATCGAAGGGCTGAGCTGTGATCCAATCTTTAGGACTCATGATGGATTGTCGTGGCTGATAGTAATATCAGTTATCAGCTAATCCAGTTCAGTCTTAGTCTCCTTGGGCTCCTCTTCGTCATCTATTGGATCTATATGTCTATAGAACCGACTGTTGCACCCGAGCCAAGTCTCAGGCGCTATCTGTCAATCTTCAGTTGCTTGGATGCAGACAAGCTTGTCCACACCCTTACCTTTTTCTTCACGCTGAGCTTTCCTCAACTCAGCTCCATAACAGGCATGTCCAGTCTCCTGATCGATGTGAACTATGACTACACCATTATCCATCAAAAATTTCAAAGTCAAACACCATGCGGCAAGAGCTGCCTGGATTTCAGCTAGGGTCGGTCGACCCAGAAAAACATTACATGGAGAGTCAACATCCAAAACAATAAACGGAAAGTTCCACACGGTCCTTCATTCACCTTCTCCCAACTCAACAGGTAATTCCACATAACTAATAGCTTCAGTTGCAACACCGTTAAAACCGTGTATACAAACTTTAGACGGTTTTAAATCTTTTGCTTCCATCCTCATCTAATCATAAGCATTTTTAAAGATTATATTTTTCGAACTTCCACAATCAATCAAAATTCTTCTCACTAATGCAGGACCAATCATGGTTGAAATAACCATTGGGTCGACTGTCGAAGCCTCTACCTTATCTGCATATATGTACACAATATCATCCTTCATCGTATGTTGCTGTTTTGCTGGAGCTCTATCTTCCATATTCGAACAACATTTAAAATCCACATGCCTTATCGCGCTAGCATAGTGCTCCATCTCTTTCCAACTCTTATCTATCGGATGCGGTCTCCCAACTATCATGTTTATTACCAGCCTTCCACCAGTCCATGTAGGATCCTCATCCCTAAGCGGCGCTTGTCCTTGGTTGGGGTCAGAAGTCCCCTCCCCGTAATCCTATATGGCTTTCACAAACTGACTTCTTTTCTCAAATTAGTTTTTCTATAACATCTCGGAGATGTCTACATTCATTTGTATTGTGTCTATAACACTCGTAAAACTAACAATATTTCCCGGTCTGCTTCAGCTTCTCTGTTGATTCTTTCAAATGTGACTTCTTATACTACATGGTATTACAAGTAGACAAATAGATATTCTCCAAGGACGTATTCAATTGCGTGTAATTATCTTACATTGGAATCATAGGATTTAACCTTCTAGAATCCCTCTATCATTCTCGGTTCCTATCTCTATCTCTCATTTACTGATTTGGTTTATTCTAAACATTCACTTAGACTTTCCTAGAACTGTCATCAGCCTGTTTGATTTCAATGTTACTATGTACTTCTTCTCCACTTGGTTCCTTAACATTCTTCTTTCTAGAAGATCTGCCTTCATCCTTTCTCAAATATTGTGCCGCCTTTGCATAAAAGCACTCCAACATCACGAGCGGCTTACTGGCTAACCAATTGCCAAATTCAAACTCTGGATCAATCCCTTTTGTCATTGTTATGAGTATGGCATAATCATTCAAATTACTAACCTCCTTAACAGCTGTATGAAATCTCTCCATATAAACTTTCAACGACTCTCCTAGAGCCTGAATCACGTTGGAAAGAGACATCACATCTTTAGGGTAAGTCGCATGCATCCATAAATGCTCCAAAAACTTGGTTCCAAATCATTAAATCTAGAAATTGATCGTGGGATAGTCTCGTGAACCACATCGTCGCTATTCGGAAAAGAGTTTATGGGAAAACATCTACACTTGGTTGCATCGTCAACTCGCACGGAATCCATCAACCATTCATATCTCATGATGTTCTTTCTAAGGTTAGCTTTTCCCTCATAGGTAGGCATCAATGGAATGTTAAACTTCCTCGGGTACCATGCATGTAATATCCTATCAGTGAACGAGGATGACTTCTTGAGATTCCGTAATCATCCTTGGTTAAGCCTTGGCTCTCCATTACTAACCATCTGATCCTTGCCGATAAGCCCGGCGATTGGATGAGTAGTGCCAAGCGGTGGTTGCGGTCAACTTCATGTGAATGGTCTGATCGATGTCTACGGGAAATCTCACACCTTCTTGGTTCACCGTCTTTCTAATGCACATCTTGTACATTCATTTTATCATCACATCGGGGAGGTAACTGCTCAGCATTCGATCGAACTCTATTATCCAAACCTTAAGCAATAGTTCCATTGCAATTCTCCAAGTGTATGGGGGGATCCTTCCTTTGGAGGGGGTATCGGCACCGATCCGTAGTGATGGATCGACATCATACGATACTAGCAGACCGCAATGGTCTGCAGGTGATGCTCCGAAGCTTCTACGCGATTTTCTTCAATCTTGCGATGCCTATGATATTCATCCAATAAGATAGAACTTTCTAATGCCGAATGAGGAGTGGGTTCCCACCTAGCTTTCCCACTGACGCTGAGTAATTTTGTTTATCAAGTTGATATTAGTTTGAATTTTCTAATTTAGTTATCGAGGGCTTTCCATCAGCTCTCTCATTAAATTATGAAATTCGGCTCCGGTAATAGAATCGGTAGGATTTTGAACTTCAGTCAGATCAGCATTCACATTTGCTGATTGGTTGCTTGGGTCTCCTTGTCGAATGCTAGCAGTCTCATTTCCATCCACGTTCTGAGAAGTAGATGTAGTAAGTCTCGGCATTATCAATTTCCTTGCTTAAGATTCCTCCAAATTTGAATAGCATAAGCAACTTTTTGAAGATTACTATAGATCTCCTTTGGGGATTTATCCAATCCAATAGCAACAAAGAGGATCCTAACAAATTGAGAATCAATGTTCTCAATGAAAGCGCCAAAATATTTGCAACCAAATTGGTCACAAACACCAAAGAATTGGTTTATGCAGGGAAGTAAGTGAAGAAAGTAAAACTAAAACTAAGGAATAGATTAAACAAACAACAAATTAAAAGTAATAATCCGGAACATAGAGATTTATAGTGGTTCGGTGTTGTATGCCTACATCCACTTTGAATATTAAGTTTATTGATCACTTAAATCTAATTACAGCAGCAAGGAATAGAGAAAACTTGATTACAATAAAGTTGAAAGTAACATGCAACGTAAAGATCCTCAAAATGACCCATTAGGCTGGTATTTATAGGTGAAGACGACCACCAATCTCTCTGAAACTTCGTCTGATGGACCTTTTAATCCACATAGGCCTACTAGAGGGGTCGCTAGGCCCAAATCCCAATGAAAAAGGGATCGGTATCAATCCCTTCATTGTTCGATTTTTCGGCAGCAATCCCTATGATGGCTTTTGTATGCTAAAATATGTTTAATCCCTAATTTTCAAGTCATTTGGATTAACAGATAGCGAGATATTGACTGGCCTTTGATTTGACTCTACTTGTAAACTGCTTTTTGTCGAACCCTCTAAATGATTCATATTCAATGAAGCTTGTCGACCCATATTTTCCAATATAGCATGCCATTACCTCTCTTTCATAAAATATGTCGAACCATCATATTCAAAATAAGTTGTTCTCTCCTTTACACAGCTATGTCGATCCATCTCAATCATTTATGCCGAGCCCTCCTTTATGAGATGAACTATACCAATCCAACTAAATAAAGCATGTTGATCCTTTTTGATGTATCCTAACAAAATATATCAGCCCCTCTCTATGAGCGAAAGTATGCCGATCCATCTGAATTGATTGTGCCGACCCCTTCTTTTTGAGTTGGAGTATGACGATCCCTCTTAATTGAGCATATCCATGCCGATCCCTTTAAGTAACTTTATTCCATATTTTAACCATCTTACATTATTTATTTATCGATTTCGTTCAATACTGACTTCATATAACCATTTGCAATTGACTTTTGAGTCCCACAATCATCATTCTGGAGCTATCGGCCTTGATAGTAATCGGATCTAACCCGTAAATCTAGTACAATATAGCCGGGCCAGAATGCTGGGAAACATTAATTATGAAATATTTTTTACTTGTTATAGGAAAATGAAATCAAAAAGGCTTAGTTGAATGGACAAGGAAGTAGTACATATAACAAATTTAAAGGAAAATATCACTCCAACTTTAACCTTGGAGGGATTTGTATAAGGATAGCCATCAAACCTAGCACAACCAGACGATAATGTAGTCAAGCTAAGGCATCTGAGGCAACAATTACTGGAAATGCAAGAGCTCCTAAAGGTAGCTATATCTCAAAAATCTTCCAAAAATGCAAAGCCAACAACCGAGGATTAGCTGGTCTCCTCGAGAAGAAACTTGATGGCTTATACCAACGAAGGAAAGAGAAGGTAGATCTACCATCTTCAAAGAAAAAAATGTCATACTATTAAAGTCGGGCATCAAGGAAGAATATAGGATAAATCTCTCAAGCAGTCTGGAAGCTCGACTTTAAAGTAGTACGACCCAAATCGGAAAATCTATCATGATGCTGAAGCTTATTTGAAAAATGTGGCAGAAAAGGCAGTTAAAAATATTCTAAATGCAAAAGGGAAAAGAAATCTGGATGAGCGAGTAAATGACAATGAACGAGTAGCTCCGTTCACGTATGAAATCATGTCAGTAGTCATTCCATCTTATGTCAAGATCCCAACCATGAAATATCCTGGCACTACCGATCCCGATGATCACTTGAAGGCTTTGGATAGCCAAAGGATTTGTATAATGCCTCAGGAGCAGTGCGGTATAGGCTATTCCTAGTAACTCTTCAAGGAGCTGCCATAAAATGGTACTGTCAATATCGAGAGAAGACCACTTACTCATGGAAACAATTTTCCTATGAATTCTCCGCTTAATTCTACATATGCAAAGATCCCATAGTTGATTATATTGTTCTAGCAAACATTAAACAAAGACAAGGGGAATCGCTGGGTGACTACCTAAGAAGGTTCAATATACAGGTACTGAAAGCCAAGGATATAAATGATAGCGATAAGGTGATTGTAGTGCATTCAGGACTGATAGAAAATACACCATTTTGGATAGAGTTTTTAATTCACGGATGTAAAGATTTACAAGACTCCCACTTCCCAAGCTGATAAATTCATTCGATTGGATGAATTGTACTATGCCAAGAAGAAAGCTAACCTTAAGAAGGAGAGTGGGAAATTTGGGCTTGACTATGGGCACAAAAGGCCGAGATCGAAGATTCAAATACTAATTCAATCGCTTTGAGCAAGTTGTTGTCTTATATTTATGCTACAACAAAAGAGAAAGTTAACTTCCCAACTTCATTCAAGGCTAGAAATTACCCCGAGCAGAGGAAGGGGGAAGATTATTATGATTATCATAAAGCAAATGTTCATAAAACTTATGACGGCTGAGTGCTGGCTGGAATCATCCAAAAGTTAATTTATGAAGGACATTTGAAAGAATTTATTTAGGACCAACTAAAGGAGCCCTGCACCCATGATGAACAGCGAAAGCTCTATAATACTATGTAAATAACTTAGAAGATAAAGATCTATTAAATCTGAGTCCTCCCTTGAATAGAATTGATGTGACTCATGGTGGTCCACTTCCAGTAGGAACAAGTAGGGGAGCTACAAAAATATACATCAAGGAAGCTAAAGGAGTATTCTTTATCCAGGATGAACCCCCACTTAAAAATCCACGGTTGAATATGCAATGCCGAATCTTGTCATCACCCCCAAGAAATCAAAAAGGGAATCCATCACCCCACTAATGACCCTCTTATGATCATTGCTCAAATCAGGCTCTCTAAAGTGTCCAAGATTCTGGTTGACACTAGAATCACGGTCAACCAGCATTCCTTTGATCAAATAGGCTCTTAAAGATAAGCTAGAGCCCCGTCTAGAACCTATTTTTGGGTTCAATAGCAAAGGGTCAACACCGGTGGGGCAAGTAAAGCTGCAAGTGCAAATGGGGGTACCGCTATGCCAACTCTTTTTGTGATCATCGATCAACCGTCATATCATAATGCATTCTTTGGCCGCTCTGTGTTAGATGAGGTAGATGCATTCATCTCTTCAAAGTAACTTATGGTGAAATTCTTAACCAAAAGAGGTTGTGGTACCGTTCGGGGAGAACAATTTAGCTCCCGTGAGATGTATTTTTCCACTCTTTTTAATATAAAAGGGAGTACTCTTCTTGTTATGATTCCTCTACTATTTTTCGACCTTTAGATGATGGATTTTTACATCCAGCATTTTAAACAAAAATGAAATCTAATAAAATAAATAAGCATATGTTTGGAAGGTACTTCTTGTTTAGGGATAAAAGGAAGAGGACTGAAGCGAACTTAATAGAGGAAAACGAGATCGTCTTAGAATTAGATTGTCGAGGGGAAACAGAAAGGATAAAGCCTATAGAGGATCTTGAGAAAATATGTATAGATCAAGCTGATCTGACCAAGATTGTTAGAGTGGAAAAAGAACCGAAGGACAACTTGAAGGCGGATTTAACTCAATTTCTCAAAGCTAACAAACATGTATTTGTGTGGACTCATTTAGATATAATCGAAGTTGATCCATCAGTTACATGCCATGCATTAAATATTCATCAAAATGTGACCCCTGTTCGATAAAAGAAGAGGCAATTTTATAAGATTCGATATGATGCTCTGGTAGAGGGAGTTGAAAGGCTACTTGGGAATGGATTTATTTGAGAGGTTTTTAATCCAAAATGGCTAGAAAATCCAGTGTTGGTGAAAAAGGCAAATGGCTAATGGAGAACATGTGTCGATTATACAGATCTAAACAAAGCATGCCTAAAATACTATTATCCTTTACCCAGAATAGCTCAGTTAGTTGATGCAACTAGTGGTCATAAGATATTATCTCTCATGGATGCATATTTAGGATATAACTAAATACTCATGTTCAAACCAGATGAAGAGCATACAAGCTTCATTGCCGATTGGGGAATTTTTTGTTATAAAGCAATGCCGATGTGCACGTAAATGTGCATATTTTTACTTCCATATTTTATCGAATTTAATTAAATAAGTGATTATATTGGGTATTTTAACATGTTTAAACCAAAATTCAAATTATTTTTAAATCATCATATATTCATCTTCATATAGGGGCAAAATTGTCATTTTGTGCATATATTAATTTGTGAAAATTTACTTGGAAATTTCTATATTGTTTTGTAGGAATTTTAGTGAGCGTTAGTAAGGCGCCCAAAGGGACCGAACTTGACAGATGATTGGGCCCTTCCGAAATAATATACCTCCCCAATTAATATACTGGCGCCTCAGCTAAAAAAAGCCTTTCTTCCAAGATAGCCTTTTGGATCAAATTGGAAGGTGCGCGTATTTAAGAAAGCATTTCGGATAGCTTATCTTAAAGTGGTTTCTGCCCACTTGTCTATTACTAAAAGAGAATCACACTTATAAGGTATTTACATATTGAACTTTAACCAATTATCTAGAACCTAATAAGACTCTAATTAACTAATTTGATGGTATCGAATCTAAGTTATTACCCTTAGTGGGGTAGAGAATTAGCCCTTAGCTTCTTCTCAATTTCTAGGGTAGAGAATAGTTGTGATTCCGGAAAAGGTCCAGAGTCATTGATGGAATCGAATGTATAAATTAGAAGCTAATGCACATGCTAATGGCCATTAGAGTTTCATGCATACTTAATGGATGATTATATCATGCTAATGATTACTTGACTACCACACTTCCTAAAGGGGTAGTTTGGGTAGTTCCCAAAAAATGGATTAGGGCTTTAAAACATATATAAATACCCCACATGTTCATGTAACTCTCTTCTCTTTTGCTCTCTTTCTCTTAGTTTAGTTTAGGATAAAAATAAAATGAAATCTCTCTTCTTTTCATGGCTACTGAGCCATTTTTTTATGTGCTTTTTATGCAATTTAATACATGCACTTTTCTTTTACATGCTTTTTCCTTTCATGTTAGTAGTGTAAATTTATCTTTCATGCAAGTAGATTAGTGTTTATTTCTTGTTAATTAGTTTTCATTTTCATTAGCTCTCTTTTTCCTCTTCTTTTTATTCTATTTTGCATGCTACAATTGTTGATATGATAAAAAAATGCGAGGCTAAACCCCTTCAATTTAGGGGTAATGAAGCTCTCTAATTATGTAGCTTCAACGTTTTGATAATTATTGCTCTCTTTTTGTGCTTAATGATGATGCTTAAAGTGGTTTAACTTTTTGTTTTTGCTTCGAATTTGATAGCCTATATTGTTGGCACCAAATAGACTATGTTTAACAATCATTAAACACAAATCACCTCTTCATCTTCATATGACTATGGTAATGAAGTGGATGTTGAAATAAAATTTTGATGACTGATATTTCTAATTAATAGTTAATAGGCCATGCTTAAAATAGATTTTACTTTCAACTTGTTGTCATTTTCATGAGAATTAGTAAGTGGTTTAAGGAGTGTGTTATAGTTTGATGGTTTATGTTGAGCTAATCAATAGCATAAATAGGCCATACTTATGATAAACACATCAATTAAACTCACTAACGACCAAAAAAGAGAGATCATAATTTCATGTTTTGTTGAACTATGTGATCTAGAGAGTGGATTTATCTCTAAATTGTCTTTCTACTCTCATATTTTTATCACTTTATTTTTGTCATTTTTCTTACATTTTCTAGATAATCACTTTTAATTTTGGTTTAATTTGACTGAGAAGATTTTTAAAATCTAACAATTCCCTATGGATCGACCCGTACTCGCCATGTACTAGAGTTATATGTCATGCGCTTGTAGTTATTTTTATTATAAATTTGTTTGATGGATTTCTAACTCGATAGAATTCCCATCGACAAACAAGTTTTTGGCGCCATTGTCGATAGAAAATAATTGATGAACAAATGCATTTCAGGCTGAAGATTGCCGGAGCTACATGCTAATGATTATTCAAAAGAATATTCAAGGAGCAGATTGGATGAATATGGAAGTTTATGTGGATGTTATACTGGTAAAGTCTCATAAAGTTGAGAATCACCTTAAGGATCTTGAAGAAATGTTCAAAGTATTACGAAGGTATCAAACGAGACGAAACCTCAAAGATGTTCTTTTGGAGTTCATTTTGGAAAATTCTTAGGCTACATCATTAGCACACAAAGAATCAAAGCCAGTCCCGATAGATTCAGGCTATCAAAGGCATGGTAGAACCTAAAACCAACAAAGATGTAATGAGCTTGAATGGTAGAGTTGCAGCCCTAAGTAGAATTATCTCCAAGGCGACCGATAAATGATCCCCTTTTTCAATGTGATTTAGAAAAGAAAGAACTTTGAATAGGGAGAGGATTGTAAGAAAGCCTTCCACGAATTAAAAAATCATTTAGAAAGTCCCCTTATATTATCCTACCCTATAAATGGAGAAAGCCTACATTTGTATATGGCGGTTTTAGAACGTGTGGTTAGTTCAGTGCTGATTAGAGAGGAAAATGGAACTCAACTTCCTATTTATTATGTAAATAGACGATTTAAAGATGTTGAGGTTCGGTATCTAGTCATAGAAAAGTTAGCTTACTGTTTGATACTGATGGCATGGAAACTCAAAGTGTACTTTCAACTGCATCCAATCGGAGTATTGACCAATTTTCCAATCAAATAAGTTTTCAGTAAACCTGAGACTTCAGGGAGGCTAGTGTAATGGGGGATTGAACTTAGTCGGTATAACACTGAATTTCAGCCACGAGCAGCAATTAAAGGGCAAGCTTTAGCAGAATGTATCAATGAATGCACAAGCTCTGTTAAGGAACAATTAGGGAAAGAAAAGGATCAAAAACCCATATGGAAACTATTTATAGATGGGGCATCAAATGAGCAGGGAGGTGGATCAGGGTATGTCACAATCACATTTGATATGCATCGCTTACATTATGCAATGAATCTAGGGTTTGCCGCAACAAATAACGTAGCAAAATATGAATCGATGGTGGTAGGACTGACTTTGGACTAGCAACTTAAAATTCCATGGATTCAAATCTTTAGCGACTCTCAACTAATCATGAATCATATAAAATAGATATATCAGACTAAAAATGCCAAACTAGCCCTATATGTTAAGAAGGTGCTAAAAATGCTTGCCTTATTTGAAGACTTTTCTATACATTAAGTTCCAAAGGAAGATAACACTCAAGCAGATTCATTAGCAAAATTGGCTAGCTCAAAGGGAGCTCTAAAAACCCACATCGTAGCAGTAGGATATCAAGAAAATCCCAACATTGAAGTGGAAACGCCTGAATTAGGAAAGGAGCTATTGGTTTTAAGTAGATCCCAAGCCAAGATGCAAGAGAGAAAAGGAAGAGAAATTAATGAAGAAATTCCATATGAGAAGCCCAATCATCCAAAGACCAATAATTTTTATGATAATACTTGGATGACACCTATTGTAGAATATCTTACTAGTGGGATATTACCGTCTGACAAAATGAAAGCTAGGGAAATCAAGCGACAGGCTCTAACTTTCGCAATGATGGATGAAATTCTTTATAAAAAAAGATATGCCTTACCTTACTTAAGATGTGTGATTTTTGAAGATGGGATGAAATTATTGGGGAAGCATATAAATGATTTTACGGAGACCATTCTAATGGAGTAAAGTTGGCTAAGAAAATAATGAGACAAGGTTCCCATTGGCCTAGATTGGCAAGTCAAGCTACTGAGTATGTAAAGAAATGTGAAAGATGCCAAGAATACTCAACGATTCCTCGTTTACCACCAAGTCAATTAACTTCGATCTGTAGACCATAGCCCTTCGATATATGGGGAATCAACTTAATCAAGCCATTACCAATTTTCAAAGGAGGAGCAAAATATGTTGTAGTAGCCATTAACTACTTTGCTAAGTGAGTAGAAGTGGAACAACTTGTTCGACGACGGATTTTCTATCGGTTTAGAAAACCGTCGAACGAATTTAAATTTAAAAATAACCGCAAGCGCACGGTGTACGAATGTAGCACGTGGCGAATACGGTTCGATATACAGAGAATTGATGATTTTAAAAATCTATTCAATCAAATTAAACCAAGATTGAAGAGAATGTTAAACTAGAAAAGAAGAAAAACAAGTAAAAGAAAATTGATAAAAATATGAGTGTTAAGACAATTTAGAGGCAATTTCCACTCTCTAGATCATATAAATCAACAAAATGAAGTTATGATCTCTCTTTTCTTGTCATTAGTGAATTAGTTGATGTGTTTATCATAATATGGTATATTTGTGCTATTAATTAGCTCAATATAAACCATCAAACTATAACACAACCACTAATACACTTTTAAATCTCATAAAATATGACAACAAAGTTGAAAGCAAAATCTATTTTAAGCATGGCCTATTAACTATTAATTAGAAATATAAGCCATCAAATTTTAATTTCAACAATCACTTCTTTGCCATAATCATATGTAAATGAAGAGGCAATTTGTGTTTTGTTTGTTTAAGCATAGCATATTTGTTATGAACAACATAGACTATCAAATTCAAAGCTAAACAACATCATTAAACCACTTCAATCATTCTCATTAAGCACAAAAAGAGAGCATAAACATCAAATTAAGTTGAAGCTACATGATTTGAGAGCTTCATTACCCCTAAACTGAAGGGGTTTAGCCTCTCATATTTGTTATCATATGAACAAATGTAGCTTTCAACATGAGAGAAAAAGAAAAGGAAAAAGAAAAAGAAAGCAAGATAAAATAAATCTACACTACAACATGAAAGTAAATAAGCATGAAAAAAAAAGAACATGTATTGAAGTTGCATAAAACAAATTACATAAAAGAGAAATGGCTAAGTAGCCATGAAAAGAAAGAAGAGAGCTTAGTTTTATTTTGAGCCTAAAACTAACTAAAGAGAGACTAAGTGAAGAGGAGGGTGGCTACATGAAACATAAGGGGTATTTATACAAGTTAGAAACCCTAATGCATATTTTTGGGGAGTACCCAAAATGCCTTTGGAGGAAGTGTGGTGGCCAAGTTATCATTAGCTTTAATAATCCCCCACTTAAATGTACATGAAGCTTTAAATGTCTTTTAGCATGTGCATTAGCCTTTAATTTATACATTAAGGTAGTGGTTAGGTGGGGTCCTCCATGATCTTCACTTTGAATTATTTCCATCTTCATTCCTTTATAGCCATTTTGTGCATGCATGTTTCTTCATGAACCCACTAATATGACAAGCTAAATTCCTACAAAATAATATAGAAATTTCCAATTAAATTCTCTCAAATTAATATACGCACACAAATGGCCATTTTGCCCTTATACGAAAATGAACAAGTGAAAATTTAGAATTAATATGAATTTTGGTTAAAACGGGTTAAAATACCCAATATGATCGTTTATTTAATTTAAATAGAATAAATATAGTGGTAAAAATATGCACAATTACGTGCACATCAAATACCCCCACACTTATCTTTTTATTCATCCTTGAATAAACTAAAACTGAGATAAATCCGTTTTCGTAGGAAGCACGATTGCATTGAGCGTATGCAATGAGCCGTTAAACCTCTGGTTGTCCCCAGTAGGACGGGTGTTGTCTCGTGAGGGTTTTCAGCGGATACTACCCACAAAACCCAAATGCAGGATGAAAATATTTACAAAATGTAAGATTTATTTACAAAGAGAATAATGCAAGTTTTTGAAATATTTACAAATGAAGGATTTATTTTTAAATCGACACGAATAAGTTAAATATAGGTTTCGGTTATTATCTTGAAAATTTATGTCATTTACTCGTCAAAATTTCCAACAAAAATCAAGTTATCATAACAAATAGACAATAGTTTAACTCGTTGTTTCAGTTGATAACAAAGTGTATCTATGAAATGGATCCGTAGTTGACTATCAAAGTTTATCAAAGTGGTATTTTCATTTCTTTTCAATAACAATTCAAATCAAATAAGTAAAAATAGTGCTAGGATTTCAATTGCTTGCTCTCTCATTATTTGTAAGGAAAATTACACACCTAGCTCGGGTAAACTGAGGCCAGATATACCACCCATGCACTGCCTTTCGGGCTTATGTGAGGGAGTACAGAGCATGGCGAGTGCACACACTTTTGTGCATACACCTATCAACCATAGGTGGTTTTATTAAGACTGTTCTTTTTTTTTTACATGCACATGCATAACCATGAGGACTTTTAAATGAGTACGAAAGCACATAATCAAAGATTCCAAGTAATTCACCCATGCATAACCATGAGGACTTTTAAATGAGAGTGAATACTTGGATGTTATTATTTTATATTTTTATATTTATTTTTTTAAAAAGAGAGAGAGAGAGAGTTTTGCAAAATCATATTAGCACCATTTAACTTAGAAGGCAAAAAAATGTTATATCCTTTACTTTAAATCAACCACTTTTTAAAACAAAGATTTTCAATTAGGATGTACTTCATGATTAACACGT